>OU426887.1:9932500-12332500 GCA_911387775.1 Thymelicus sylvestris | reverse complement strand
TAAACCGCCGCCATGACAGAAACAGCGTTTTTGGCGCGGTTTTGGAAGTTTAAACTTTAACATTGATTTTTAATAACAATACTGTTAATTTTTTCGGAAATATCAATGGAGTGGGTTTATTTTGTAATAAAGAATAAATTAAAATGATTTTTAAAAATTAGTCAAATACCCTATTTAGTAATGCTTCCATTATATCAAATAGATATATTTAAGGTTACACATTCATTCACTGCTATTTTATTAGTAAAAACAATATTGTAAATGAATTTTACTAAAAAAGTATTTGAAATGTTGAATTTGTTGTTATGTAATTCCAAATATATAACATAGTACCAAATAATTAAATACATAATATTCTCACAATCTTGATCCAAAACAACTTCATGGATCCAGGTCAATGCAGGCCCTCTGTTATCATGTTGCCAACTACGCGTGTAGGATTGTCAGCAAGAATTAACTGTAAATATGAAAAATATAAAACGCATATGGCTCAAAATCACGAAGGTGGCGAATTTCAGGTTTGCAATTTGAGCATAAAATGTTAAAAGCAATAGCCAATTAAAGAAGTAGAAATGATTGGTTTGTTATTAATCTTAACATATTTAAAAGGGGCGCGCTTAGATTTCACAATTTTTCAAATTACAGCGATTTTAAGGTAACTCGACAGCAAAAATCGTCATTTCGGGAACGTAGCTAAATATTTATTTTTAAATATAATGTTTATAGAAAACAATAAAATAATGTTATTTTTAATAGCAGTCTACTATATTTTTTTAAATACAAATGGAAATTTGGTGAATATACATGGATATTTATAAAAATCATCAAATTGAAAATTTAAAAGTAACTAAGTTTCAAATTTCAAGCACAAAATTCAAAATATAACAAAATATAGATGACCTAATAAGTAAATTTAGATATTTCTATATTAATAACTTTATTATGTTTGTATGTGCATATTTACATGTTCAATAATATTTGAAATTAGTATATAAAGGCAAACAAAAGTAGAGTTCCCGGAATGACTATGGTGGTTTTCTTGCAGGTAAAGGTATTTTTGAGTAATAAATGCAACAATTAACTTTTGTAATTTCTATAATCTTGTTAAGAAATATTATTTGTTGTAATATTATAATCAATATTAATAATAATAGCCACAAGAAAATAAAATAATTAACATTTCTCAAATATATCAACATTAGACTTAAAATAAGATAATACTTGTACTACATGAGGTACTGGAACTGGTATATCTTTGATTAAGTCATTCACTTTATTTTTTGGAGTCATCTGATCACTGTTCTTCTTGTTTTCTGTCTTTTCCTTTCTGCTTATTATTTTATTCAATTACGTCTCATTTCTGGTATCATATCTTGTTGTTCTTTTATATATCTGTATGCGTTTGCCTGGTCTTTTTTCACACTTTTTCTTCCACGCTGTCTTCTCACCGAGTTTTGTGTTTTTAAGTTTTTTTTTGTTTTCTTCTTTATTTCACCTTCGTTTGGTTCCGTTTTTACTGAAAACAAAAGAAGATCTTTTAATTTAAACAAATAATTATTAAATATTAATTCACCATTAATAAGTCATGTCAGAAACCACTACGTTAATCTGGAACCGATTCATCATGTCCGGGAACGTCCCCTTAATGACTGTTCCCGAAATGACATTTTTGAAATTTCGCGCCTACAATTTCGATGGTCGCCATATTAGACATATTATTTCTAGGTTATTGTAAAGTAAACAATGATAGTTTTACAGAATACTTATTAACTAATTGTTATTTTAATATTATTTACTATTGCACCCGTTCCCGGGATGACGTATAGTTCATGTACGGTGAAAAATACATGAACATAACAGTACTTACCACTTAAATTGTTATTTATTTACGCACAAAACAAATGACGCCCACTTCACAACACTATTGCTCGTCACTAAAACACACTAGCGCCTTAAGTCGTGTTTAAGAATAAAAGTTTTCACTTCCTAATGCTGCGTTCACGGATATGACGCTTGATTTCTCGGACAAACTTTTGACAAATGCCGTGTTTAAAATGATTTTATTTTCTATATTCTGGCTTAGAATAATAATTGTTTAGGAAACAAGCAAACTCTAATGAAAATTGAGAATATAAAAAGTATGATTTTACTATTTTTTAACGCAAGTTGAAGTTTGAAGTTTTTGTTTGGGACGCGTTCCCGAACTGACTTTTTACACATATTTCTTGTTAAATTATTTAAAATTACTTATTTTTCAAATCATTAATTTTAGGTATAAATACGTCTAATTGATCTCAATAGTATTGAATTCTTATTTACTGTTATTTATTCGTATATTTTATTTTACGAGCTTCCAAATCGAATTCGCCACCTTCGTGATTTTAAGCCATATAACCTATATTTAAATCTGAATCAAGATCAATAGAAATGTCAAAATGGGCTACCAGCAGCATATTGATGTTTAATAAATATACATTTTTTTAGGTAACACTTGATGATGGTCTACCACAAAAGATGTGCATAGAATGTCTAAAGCAAGTAAACGATGCTATGAAATTCAGAGCCAAGTGTAAAGAAACCGAAGAAACTCTGCAGAAAATCAAGGTTGAAGTTAGAAGAGCAGTTCGACATAACGAGAGAATAGTTAATTATAGAAGTGATTTCATAAGGGAAATCAAAGTTGGAAATAGATGGGTTAAAATACAACCCACAAATAATTCCATGCCAGAAAATCATCAAGAAGAAAATAATGTGGATAATGATGAACAGCCTCTGATGCATTTATTGAATGCTGATCCAAATGACATTCAGAATATTTATATAACTGATGAGACAGGTGAACAAATGATACCTTTGGAAATGTTAAAAATTGAAATGGATTCCCAAAATGTACATGCTAATAATTATACAGAAGATACTGTTAACAATCCAGAAGATGCTAATGTTAGTGAAACTGTTTACAGTGTTGACAATCTTCAGAATAATGCTAATGATACTGAAGATGTTATTAATGAACAAGAAGAATTTGTTAATGAGCATGAAGACATTCTTAATGATCAAGAAATGATTAATGAACAAGAAGATACTGTTGAAAATCCAGAAGATGAGCCAGAATATACTATCATTAACATACAAGGGAATGTCAATGATGAGGAAATCACTGCTGATGAACAAGAATACATTTATGAGGATCCAGGAGTAACTATAGATGAAGCAGGAGAAACTATTGTTGCCAATCAAGAAGATGCTGATAATGATCCAGAAGGCACCTTTAATGACCCAGAGGTTAGTGATTCTCTTAAAACCTATTACATCTACAAAGATAATGAGTCTTGTCTTGACACTGTAGAATCAATAAAAAAAGAACCAAACCCTACTGATGATTCTGAATTTGATAATATAAATGTATCAGAGAATCAAGACATCATGGTTATGGATAACAAAGAAAGTTTGTATGTGATAGACATGAGTAACCCCTCCAGTAAAAGAGTGACATGTAAGCTTTGTCAGAAGAATCTGTCGATCAGAAGTATAGATTTGCATTTGTCCAAAAGTCACCCTGGTGCCGATGGAAAGAGGGTTAAGTGTCAATTGTGTGACAACTTTGTGGTTAGGGAGAAGATGGTGCAACACAGGCTTGTGATGCACGGAGCAGAAGCCTTCCAGTGTAGGGTGTGTATATAATGTCATTGTTTTTTTTAATTACTACATTCCATAATTAAACAGTGGTTTCACAACACGGAAACATATCACTGGGATAAAACTTGCCCTATTTTGTAAGTTGTACAACAATTAATTAGCATGTGATTTGCATTTATAATATTAGTATTCAAATCTACTATAGATTCTAATTGAATTGGCCATCATATGTGATTTGGTTTTATTATTGATCATGCAGAATATGTATTTCTAAATATTATGTATAGGTTATGGCCACAAAATATATGTAGAGTGTTTCTATAACTTGACTTAAGCCATTCCATAGTTACATTATAATTTAGCAACATCTGAACTTGTATGACTGAGTTTAAACACTTAAATTAAAAATTTAATTTAAAATTCATACAATCTTTGGAGTGAACCAAATTATACTTGTCAGTGACCTAATTGCAAGAGAACCTCCAACATTTGGGTTGACTTAACCCTCCCACCTATTCGCACCATGGTGGAGTAGTCTTTAGACTTGAGACAAGCAATTTGTAGAGGAATGTTTCTGCAATATGCTCCGGTAACTGTAGGTCTAAAATTATATTGACGTCTTTATCCACTTGCGTATAATGATGTTTGAAGTGTTTAGATGATATGGTGATAATCATATTGCTGTTATTACAGTATTGCAAATGGGAGTTTGAAAAGGAGGATGCCCTAATAGAGCATGTGGTGACGTGCACTGCCAAGAAGAAACGGAAAGCTTCTGATTCGGTATGTATTAAGTCAATGCTGTAGAATTTCGGCCTATGAGGTCTCATTACATGTGCTTTGGTGAAGGTTAAAATGATGTTTTTGTGTGAAATGTGCCAGAATCATGTAAATCCAGCTCGTTTTCTTCTGTAGGTTACGATACATTTGTAGGATCTTCTGAGTTGACTCGCCTCCCACACATATGCACATGTTAATTTTGCTATTTGTTTTTTGTAACTGTAACACTCCTTATTTTATGTATTGCTGCGTAAGGAAAACTCGGGCTCAATATATATAAACATAATTATTATTCATTGTGACTACATTATATCACATAGTTCGTAAGAGATGCAGAGAGATGGCGGTACTTTGCTTATATGATTTTCCTGCGAAATGATCCGACGGGAGGATAGGCCATCCTTCCCTTGAACTCATTGGTTTCCCTTCAAAGAATTATAGCACTAACAAATATCTGTAAGTCTGTGATTGACTTAAAAATGCAATAGGGCAAGATGTAGACTGAATAAATTGAATGCCTTTGCTACTTCCATATAGAGTCCGACCGAAACTGGTTTTTCAGCCGAAACCGAACCTTCGGCCTTAGGTCCAGTTTCGGCCGAAACCGAAACCGAAACCGAAACTTAGGGTGAGGCCAAACGAGCGTATTTTTGGCGCTGTGAGTCACGTGAAATGAGCTGGTTTCATATAAAAGTTCTAATTCAATTCTTTGAAATTTTTACGCGATTTTACGATTTACGCTCGTTTGGATACCCCATTAGGGTATTTTTTGAGCTGCTCATTTGTGGACTCAACAGAAAAAAGTAGGATAAAGGAGCCGAATTTTTTAAATTTTACAAAGGTCATTTTTAGGGTTCCGTAGCCAAATGGCAAAAAACGGAACCCTTATAGATTCGTCATGTCTGTCTGTCTGTCTGTCCGTCCGTATGTCACAGCCACTTTTCTCCGAAACTATAAGAACTAAACTGTTGAAACTTGGTAAGTAGATGTATTCTGTGAACCGCATTAAGATTTTCACACAAAAATAGAAAAAAAACAATAAATTTTGGGGGTTCCCCATACTTAGAACTGAAACTCAAAACATGTGGGGTATCTATGAATAGGTCTTCAAAAATGATATTGAGGTTTCTAATATCATTTTTTTCTAAACTGAATAGTTTGCGCCGGAGACACTTCCAAAGTGGAAAAATGTGTGTCCCCCCTCCCGTAACTTCTAAAATAAGAGAATGATAAAACTAAAAAAAAATATATGATGTATATTACCATGCAAACTTCCAACGAAAATTGGTTTGAACGAGATCTAGTAAGTAGTTTTTTTTTAATACGTCATAAATCGTAAACCGCAATTTACCTCGATCAAAGTTACAACGAACTTCAAGAACTTTTATATTATGTTACTTGCTGCTACGGAACCCTTCATGGGCGAGTCCGACTCGCACTTGGCCGCTTTTTTTGACGTTAGGTAGGTCAACCCTCAAGCTATCTGTCCCCTAACGTTGACCCACTACTTACGGGACACCCTGTATAGGTACTGAAATCTAGCGTGTTTTTTTACACATTTTTATTTGTACATTTTTATGTGTATTATTAACTGCCTTCATTTCGGTAAACTTATCTAAACGTAAACGACAAAATTCGAAAAAATGTGGATACCTATGGATGAACGCTGTTTTTAACCCCTGACGAAAAAAGAGGGGTTTTATATGTTTGACGTGTCTGTGTATCTGTGTATCTTTATGTCTGTCTGTGGCATCGTAGCTCCCAAACGGAGGAACCGATTTTGATCTGGTTTTTTTTTGCATGAAGGTGACTTAATCGAGTGTGTTCTTAGCTATTTTTAGTGTATTTCAAACTGTCGGGGGTTTTTTTAAATTTTAATTTAAGATCATTTAAATCTTAGTCCCATTTTACTAAATACGTCAGTGAAAACCGCATGCAAATCGATTTAGCCGATTTAGAATTTACCCTGAACAAACGCACATACACACAAACAGACGAAAATTCTAAAAATAATTGCTATGGTCTCTTTTGCGTTGACAAATACCGCTCGTGATAGATTTTCTCAAATATCTTCCATGTGCAGACATATCAATCAGTTACCGTTTCATTGTAATGGATGATTTGGGATTTAGACTTCAAAAATACTACTACTGAATTTCCTCGCTTTGCTTCCGTAAACCTTTCGGTAAGCCCTCACTCAATAAATGTAAGTATGGGTGAAATTGACATAACGTAATTTGTTTATTTGTAAACCGTTTGAAATAAACCAACCACTAAATGTTAACCAAAGTTCACTACAATACGTATGTATTGTAAGTTATAAGGGAGTGGAAAACGCAGGTAAATCTGTTATGTCGTTCCTAATAGTAGTCAGAACAAATAGACGAAAACTACTTTTTATATAATCTATTACGTCTAATTAATACCCCTAGTAAAAGTTTTACTTAAATATCTTCCAGTTACAATTTCATTACCATGCTTGGATATGAATTCCAAATCATTATCTATACAGCATTAGACACTATATTATGACCTTTTTTCTACCTGTTGCCGTTATTAATATCGAGCAAAAAACGGCCAAAATCAAGCGCCAAAGCACCCTGTCAGACGCTCTTCAGAATATAATAAACATGTTAAATCAATGACTTCACTTGGAAAGTCAGCGCCCACGGGTTAGACACGAACTTAACCGAACGACGCACGAAAATTCACGAACACAGAGTTTCGGTTTGGCCGAAAGTTTCGGCCAAATTTTTCCAAAACCCAAACCGAAACCGAAACTAGATTTTTTGGCCGAAACTGGCCGAAACCGAAACCGAAACCGAACCTTCGGTCGGTCTCTACTTCCATATCAGTGATTTGAACATATTTGTATGAATTGATTGGCACCATGGTCCTAACGATATAGGTTAGTTCCATGAAAGCCATCGCCTCCCTCATAATTCCAGGGTAGAGAGTTGGTGGAATGCGAGGTATGCCATAAGTCAATGCAGAAAGCTAGTCTGCGACTGCACACGGCAATGACTCACGCCGGACTGCGCCCTGTTTGTGACGTAAGTACACATTTCACACTTACCCGCAGTTTCACAACTACCCTAATGTTATAATTTTTCAATATGGAAGGTAGCAAAGCATGCAGTTAAGTCTTGTTAAATGGTCAATAGATATTTTATAACTCCCTCACTAGTGGCATTCGCTTGTAATGTCTGTTACAGATTCAAGTATGACATACGTGTGAGAATGAATTTATGTCTGTCTGTTTTTGTGTTTGTCCGGGATAATCTACAGAACGGCTGAACCGATTATAATAAGATTCACGTGAAGATAGAGGAGAATTCTAAAATTGTAACATCCTAACAATTAATATTATATCCTAAAAATTGTAACACTTCCTTAAAGTGACTTATGTATGTACTAAACAAACTTAGTAACTAAACATGAAGTTTTTAGGGTTTAGGCGCAAAATGTCCTTTTCGCGAAATGTCCGGCGGACGCAAAATGTCCTATTCGCAGAATGTCCGATTCGCAAAATGTCCTTTTCTCAGAATGTCCTTTTCTCAAAATGTCCTTTTCTCAAAATGTCCTTTTCTCAAAATGTCCTTTTCTCAAAATGTCCTTTTCGCATAATGTCCGATCGTAGGCGCGTTATGAAATAAATGGAAAAAATGATGAGAGTGAAATTTAAGATTTGTAACACGTTCGGTGACACAAAAACGACGGTCACGAAAAACGTCACGCACGTTTTTAAAACCGCTCGTTTTGAATAAATGATTTATTATTATATTTATTACTAGCTGACCGGGCAAACGTTGTTCTCCCAAAAAAATTTTAGGGGTAGGGGGATACAAAATAGATGTCCGATTCTCCACCCTAGCCGATATGCTCGCAAAGATTCACGAAAATCATGTGACGTCACAGTGAGACGTATAACGCCAGAGCGTACGAGGTTCGATTCCATCGGTGTACGTGTATGTGTATGTACGTGTTGTGAATGTGATAATTATATGTATATTAAATAAAAAAAAACTTCCAAATTGCAATATTCAAAAAAAAAAATAAACAAAAAAATCAAAGAAATTTAAAAAAAAAGTAAAAACAATCCAAAAAAGAAACAATATTTTTTTCAAAAAACAATATTTGAAAAGAAATAAAAAAAACAATATCCAAAAAAAGAAATTAAAAAAAAACAGAAAAATTTCAAAAAAAAATTCTTAACAATAAAAAAAAAACAAAAACGAAATTCAAAAAGTTTTCAAAAAAGCAAAAAAAAAAGAAACTAAAATTTTTTTCAAAAAACAAAAAATCAAAGAAATTTCAAAAAAAAACATTTTTTTTCAAAAATCAATATTAAAAAAAAATTCAAAAAAACGTAAAAAAAATAAAAAAACAATATTAAAAATCAATATTTAAAAAAAAACATTAAAAAAACAACATTAAAAAAAAACAACATTAAAAAAAACAAACTGAAAAAAATGGATGATGGCCCCTAATGATAAGAGAAAAGGACATTTTGCGAAAAGGACATTTTGCGAATTGGGACATTATGCGAAAAGGACATTTTGAGAAAAGGACATTCTGAGAAAAGGACATTTTGCGAATAGGGCGATCGGACATTATGCGAATCGGACATTTTGCGCCTAAACCGTTTTTAGGCGTTAAATGAATGAAATTATGAATGTATAATTATTTATGAATGTATAATTATTTATACATTCATAATTTTATAGCATTCTATATGAGTGAATTTGCCCCCGGCAGCACTGCGGTAAAAGCTTTGGCAATAAGTTCCGTCTGAGCGAACACTGCCGAGCGAAACATGGGTATGAGAAGTTCAAATGTTCGTACTGCGACTTCCAGAGCGCGAGCAGCCTGGCTTTGAGGGTGAGTGGCCAGGGCGACCCAGTTAAACAGGACTGTCCACTTGTCTACACGAGATATCGTCTGTCTTCTATGTTTATCTTCTTCTCGATTTATATCTTTATTTTTTATTTTATGCATGGAATTCTATCTTCTACTATTATAGTGGTTTCCCAAAAATTTGGGAAATTTCCAGATTTTGACGAAGCATACAATTTTGCCTCGATCTGCATCTCTCGATTTTCACATCAGCCAACTTCGTAAAGTAGTGTTTTTATGCGAACCTGGTATCGCAAAAAAACATTTAACAAGTGGAAATTACGTCACAGTAAGGTACGTCAGTTACTGAAACAACTAGCAAAGAGTGCAATGTAGGGAGTTACCATCATTTTCGACCTAAGGCTGGCACGTACAATACTTTAACGTATTGCGTTTGTGTCAAAGGTCATGTGATAAATTTCTTTTCCTCGAAAATATCCTCATACTATAATGTAGCAATGTTTAAACGTCCTAATATAGTTGTAATTGAGTCCATTCTCACACCATTCATTGAGGAAGTCTATTATCCCATTGAAGAGGTCATAGCCCGACGGGTTGTGGCTCGTGTCGAATGTAAGTGATCGAGTGTGTTATCTTAAGATAAATCTTCGGGCGACTTGAAATACTTCCGACGCTTGGGTTCACCACCATCCGCCAGTAATCCTCACTGGAGCAGCATAGTGCTCTAAGCCTCCTTAAGAAGAGAGACCCTTGCCATGCTCTGTAGTGGGCCATTAATGGGTTGAAGCCAAGCCAGCCAATGTGTGAAAGTGTACAAGCATAAGTTTTTACTTTAAGCGATTCCAGATACAGTAAGTAAACATGTTATGTTTTGATGTACATGACAGAACCACGAACGCCGTCATCGAGGCGAGAAGCCCTACATCTGTGACCGCTGTGGGGCGAAGTTCCACGCGGCCTACCTACTAACTCAGCACAGACAGTCGCACCGCACTGACAGGAATTTCAAAGTATGTTCCGGGCACTTACGTTGCCTAGGGCCTCCTCAAAACACGCTACTTAGCATCGGCGATTGACGATTTAGCTGCTGTTCGGAAGCTAGATGCAGCAATCAAACGCTCCACAACGCACACTTAAAACGCTAATCGCGGCGATGGAGTCAATTATAGTGCGTTACAAGTAAGTCTGCACTTCGCTTTAATGTTGGTAGCATTGAAATTAGTGTTTTTAAATTTTCAAAAACGATAAATGCAAATTATAGGGAGATAATAATAGCGATAATAAGTGCAGACTTACTTGAAACGCACTATATCACAGTGATCACCGCTACAACCCGCACACTAGCGAGCGTTGGTCGCAACTATTTTTGGTCGCGTTTTCGATACCGCACCCAACGCAGCAAGTCGCCAAAACGCGATGTAACAACGCTAAGATCGCAAAATCGCGTGTTTAATGCTACTATTGAACGTAGAGTCGCCTAAACGCACAGCATCAATGAAAACGTAAATCGCGAATTTTCGATAAAAGTAGCGTGCTTGGAGACCTTGTATAGTAGTTGTCTGTAGTTCAGTTTAGTTCAGTCAGGAACATACAAATGATCCCATATTCGATTTCTGGTCGGTGTAAGCATGTGATATTTGGTCTCGGATGTTCGTTGTTTGTTTTTGTAGTTTATGATGGAATGAGAAAAAATTTAAACCTTATTGAACTGTTTAAAATTGTAAGGGATATCATCTGATTTTTTTCACCCATCCCTAATCGCATGGACCCATCCCTTTCTAATCCTTATGTCATTTGGCTTTAACATTCTATGTATCTGTAACTTTGGACCTATGATCCATATGACCACAAATAATATTAAATTATGCGTTTGTATATGTAAGCATTTTCGTAATTTTTATAGTACCGTAGTATTTACCAACCAAAACACCAGCAAAACAGCAATATTTTTATTACAAAAAAGCCGTACTTTTGTTCTCAGTGCGAAGTATGCGGTGTGACCTTCAAAACTAACAACGGCCTCCACTCACACCGCCGCACATGCCACGGCGGCGCGCGGCGCTTGCGCAGCGGTCGCGCTCTCGACGGTGTCACTGACGCCCCAAGTGAAATAAATGATGTATAGATGTACAGATGTTTTATTGATAGTGTATTCTATAGAAATATTTCTTTAATAAATATATTGATTAAAATAGAAGTGTTCTATGGACATCTTGATAATGTGTAACGATGATTAGGATATGAGTTTTTGTCTATGTAAAGAGTTCTTAAGGGTTCACGTATTCTCAAGGGAAATAATGGGTTATAGTAGCATAAAAATATAAATGTGTAATATTTTTTATTCATATCAAAAGCCTTAAAAATGTCTGTATACAATACGAGTAATATCGACTGGATATCGTAATAAAATGAGATCTATTATCTTATAATAAATAGGTACATAAATAATACAATTATATCTTAAACATAACTATATACACGATGAGAGTTTTGGAGCATACTTTACCATGGTGCTCCAGTGTGAACTGGGGTTAGGGGCTAATCAGAGCATCTGAATAGGCCACCGAACACCAACAACGCTATCAATCTATAGAAAGAGACCAAAACAGGACCGAAAACGTGCACTCTAAAGCACAGATCAGCTTATGTTACTTCTTAAATATTTATGGACTTATGCCTTATGGAGTTATCACATATCAGATTGCCCAAGTCGAGAAACATGTATTAACTGATAAACCGTACTATTATCAGGAAGCCTGGGCTATGACGTGGAAATATCTACACCTACCACTTCGGATAAATATTCGGATGCCGTGGAATTAACCTAAAACAAAAGAAATTCATTAAGTAGTGTGTCACAAGTACACTTTTTTAAATACATATCTAATTTATGCACATCTCTAAGGCCCGTAATATCAATAGCAGTTTAAACTAAATTCTGAGTTTAAACTGTCAACAATGACAGTTTAAACTCAGAATTTAGTTTAAACTGCTATTAATATTATGGGGCTTATACCTTTAAACGAGCAATTCATTAAATGTGACGTGATCCGTCTTCAAGTAGGTACCTCTTACGGTCCATACTGCATACGTGTAGATACAGTTCTTGGACCAAACCATTTGTTTCAGGTAGACTGCAACGACTACCTATTATATAGTAGCCTATATGTATTTATCCGTTAACATGAATGAAACTCACAACAATCTTCTGTATAGCGCCCTGGTCCAGGCGCGCCACGCCGTGCCCTCGCAGCAGATGTTGCCGCACGTTGCCAGGCCTCGTGAAGGACAGGCCGCACGCGGGACAGATGTACCGGTAACGGTTCACACGATGCATCTTGTACTTGTGCACTTGGAGGAGCTTGTGAGATTTCTGCCATTTCTCACAGATGGAGCACTGTAGGGCAGTACAAGACATTAATTATAAGTCACCCAAAACACTTTTGTATTTTTTATGTCAGTAACTGACAAAACAAGCTGACTATGACCACCGTTGCCCGGACATCAGTAACACCATAATACTTTAAAAATAACAGACTTCCAAATTAGGGTTAACTCAAAAACTACTACATATGTCTCGTTCAAATTTAAGTGGGACCACATGACAAGCACCAGCTTTCGATAAAAAAAATCATCAAAATCGGTTCACCCAGTCGAAAGTTCTGAGGTAACAAACATAAAAAAATACAGTCGAATTGAATACCTCCTCCTTTTTTTGAAGTCCGAAAAAGCATGTACCGATGCGGTCGCGGCAATAAAATAAATAAAGAGAAATAGAAAGATTTACAAAATAGTAAATTATGCTACTTATGACCAACATACATCTTTGTTATGCGAATAATGAAATTATAATTTACAAATTGAAATAATTCTGTAGGTATATTATTAACAAAGCAAGCCGATATCAAAAGTAAGGTAAAGGCACCAGTGGTTGACTTAAACGCGTAACAAAATACAACAATTATTTCCGAGGGGTTATCTTAGTCACAAGTAGTTGACACTGGGTAAAGTTAAGAAGTGGGTAAAGAGATGATTTCGCTCGCAGAAAGTTCCAAACCCTATCTAATAGTTGATTATTATCGTTATTGGTATTTTATAGTACAGCAATATTTTTTACGTTTTAATATTTAACGTTGCTTGTGTAATTTATAATCATTAACACAACAATAAAGTATTTTCACAAGGCAAGAAAGTATTTTCACATCATTGAAAATAAAGGTAAATCAATTATAGTAATTTACTTATTTATTTATTATTTTTAACCGACTTCAAAAAAGGAGGAGGTTTTCAATTCGACTGTATTTTTTTTTTTTTTTTTTATGTTTGTTACCTCAGAACTTTGGACTGGGCGAACCGATTTTGATGATTCTTTTTTTAATCGAAAGCTGGTGGCTGTCATGTGGTCCCACATAAATTTTATTGAGATCTGACAACGGCATCTATGATAAAACCACATAAGTCGTAAATTTGTGTTAAGATGTGCGCGACAAATTGACGAATAACTCAATATCACGCCAACCGATTTCGATGATTCTTTTTTTAATCGAAAGCAGGCGCTTGTCATGTGGTCTCACATAAATTTGAACGAGATCTGACAACTATGTAATTTTTGAGACTTTGAAGTCGGTTATTTTTTGTTAGTAAAATTTATAAATGTCAACCACCAGTGCCTTTCACCGAAGATATTCAAAATATTAATAACAACAAACGGCTTGACAAAAAGATAAAGTACTTCTATGGAGAAAATAAATTCAATAATAAATAACAATGGCTATAAACATATTCTGCAGATCTAAATGAAACATGAGTCAACTACTGGAGATTTTACCTTACCTTATCGTTTTCTTCAGTAGCAGCCGACCGCCGTGCGCGGTGAAGCAGAGAGGGGGTACATTTAAGGCTCGTGTTTGTAATGATCAACGTTAAAAAACGACATGGTATATTATATAGAATTCGCTTAACCTTATCGGAGGCTTAAATTAGATAACAGTGTTATGTAGCAGCGGGTATAACAAAGCCTTACTTTTCATCAAGGTATACTCGCAGCATTAGTGATAAATAAATTACGATTTTACATTATACCAAAACGAAAACACGTACTTTGAGTTGGTCCTTCAAGCCATATATAAAGATTATATTTATTGCTGGCATTAAATTCAAAGGAACCAAAATAGGAACACAAGAACTAATCATGAAACAAATATTGATCTGTTTTAAAATGGTCCTTGGAGCCGATTTCTCTATCAGTTTGAGATTCTATTATAATTGGCGACTAGGACAGATAGTCCTAAAGTTGTACGCGCACGACGGGCGGCTGGCGGTGGTCGGGCAGGCCGTGCACGCGTCTCGTGTGCGCACGCACTTTGTTCGGCTTCTCGAAGCGATGCGCGCACACCGCGCACAGGTAGCCGTAGCGCTTGCCGGTGTGCGCGTTGTGTTTATGGATCTGCAGCAGCTTGCGCGACTGCAGCCGCTTGGGGCAAAGGTCGCACTGCGAGGGTGTATAACGTGAGGATGGGAGCTGATATACATATCTTAATGCTAACTTTCACGTTTCAAGTTTAAAGGTAGCGACAGTAGAATTTTAATTACAATTATTTTTTATTAACTACATAGGGTTTCTTTACAAGTCCTTGAGCAAGGTACGTACAATTTTGGAGCAGTAAGTAATACAAAAATGCGATATTTTAGTTCATTTTGAATTTCTAGAGAAGACTAGAATTATTGAAGAGTACCAAATACCATTCTATGTGAAGCAAAACATTTCATACCTGGAAGTTCTTCTCTGGCAGGTGGATGGCGATGTGCTGCACCAAGTTAGACCTCCGATGGAAGGTCGCGCCGCAGTGGTCGCAGATGTACGGCCTTTCGCCTGTGTGCCGTCTTTCGTGAATCTAAAACAAGAGATTAATAAGAAAAATTGTAAAAAATGGTCTGTGAATTGTGATACAAATGGTCCTTCAGGTTGAATAGAAAAATGAGTGCAAACTAAATAGAACTCATTTCAACTGTGAAAATTTAAACCTTTACTTGGTTTATTTGGGTGGTCTTTTCAAGTAAATTGCCTACTAACGAGATTTCTAAAAACTTTTGTAGCTTTTACAGAAACTGGTCCTTCGAGCCGGATAGCTAATTCTTAACCTTTTATTAAATAGGTTAACCGGTAATGACGCTCTCGGTTTTAGAGCTGTATACGTTTACTTACCATTACATCTGCATTTCTTTACAGAATTTTTATAAGCCCTATTTTTACCCAACTGAACATTGATATACTCACCGTGAGCGCTTCCTTGGTAGCAGAGCTGTATTCGCAGTACGCACACTTATGTATCTTGCCCAGGCCGTGCCTCGCGCGCTTGTGCTCTTGTAGCTGGTTGTTGTTTCTACACCTCTTGCCGCAAGCCTAGAATGGACAAAATAATATTATTATAATCTATACATTTCTCTCATTAAAAAAAAAACAAGCAGTTATAAAGTGTTTTGTTTCTTTCACTTTCATGAAAATCAATAAAGATACAACATATTACAGCAGTGAAATAGCTTAAATATGTAGGAGGTGAGGTATAAGTTTTAGATTTTCTGTCTGTGCATCGTTTGTGCTAATCATAGAAACGGCAATTCATATGCGGTTTTCACTGATGTCGTCTAGTAATATTGGGATACCATGTGGTATTATTTTGTTTATTTCAGTCTATTCACCAATAAACAAAACACCTATATTGGGGGTACTATGCGGTTCCCCTGTCACTAGTCAATAAAAAATCCCCGCACCTCACAAACACAATAATTGGTATGGAAGCGCATATGGGCCTTGAAGGTCGCCTTCATGCGGAACTCCTTACTGCACCAGCTGCACTTATATGATGACGCATTGGGGATGTCCACTCTTTGCTTCTTCTCCACTGGCGGCTTTACTGGCTTCTGAAACAAGGAAGATGTTTTTTTCTACAATAGACTCAGCGTCTTGGGGGTTGACTTTAGTAACCTGCTCCAAAAGTATCGTGATTTTGGCTTTAATCGATAGGCAGTCATGCTCCAAATGTTGATTTTTGTGAGGAAATGCGTCTTTTTGAAAATTTTTAATTTTTGAGGTTATTTCACTCAAAACAATGTTTGACAAGGGGTAGGTCCTAAATTTCGTCACGTCATATTTCTAAATTCAATAATTGGTATGTATAGGTAGATATTAAAAAAAAATAATGGAAATAAAACTTATTTTGGAACTGCTTTTAATTTAATAATTTCTAGGTGCAATTCTTAATATGTGATGTCACACAGGGGGGAGAAATCAAAAAGTCATGAAATTAGTGTAATGTAATTTATGGATGGCCCCTAAGGTTTTACCTGCTTCATTTTCTTTGGTTTTATCTCCACTTCCACCTTATAATCTTGCTCATTTTGATCATTTTGAAAGTCATCTCCAAAAACATCACAGGTATAATCGTCATCTCCAAACTCCTCAATCTTGGCTTCCGGAGCCTTCTCGATTTCTGGTTCAGGGTCAGGAACTTTTGCAGTGTATTTAGGTTTTGTTTTTATAGCAGATGTAACATTGAGTAAAGATTTGTAAGTTTTACGGCTAGTTCTTCTAAACTTAATTGCAGCTTCCAGGGATTTGATGCATTTCATGCAGATTTTCTGTGATAGACCATCATTTAATTTAATCTGAAATTACATGGAACCAAGGTTGGCATGAATAAATCATTTTGATTTAAATCATGATTTAAATCACGATTTAAATCAAATGATTTTTTCAATAAAAATCAATGATTTAATCAAAAATGTGTAATTTCATTTTCTTTGGCAGAAATCCACATATAAAAAAGGAGGAAGTGCGTGTCGGGCCACGCGCAATGTAGGGTTCCGAAGTAGTACTTTTATCGACTAATACTTTTAACTAAATACTTATGTTAACATAGCCGTGATAGTTTTCCTTATAAATTCATCATAATAATCTATTTTGGAGAATTTTTTCACTTGTCCAACTCCAACCGTTTAGCCAACAGGGGGGGTCCCCTCTAGTCCCACTTGACTCTAACCAAAGACCCATAACATTTTTGAAAGACCTTTTCAACGATCCCCCACAGTATAGGGTACGCGATGAATAAAAAAAATCATCCTCACGTTACCTGTAGGGGAGGTACCCTGAAAAAAATGTTTTTCAATATTTTTTTCTACAATTCTGGAGTTTTAATAATTTATATGGATATCCGTGCCAAATTACAGCTTTCTAGCATTAAGAGTTTTGGCGCTTTGCTTCGGACAGACGGACGGACATGACGAAACTATAAGGGTCCTGATTTTACTTCGGAACCCTAAAAACAAATTTAGAATTTGCATTCACTTGCTTTTGCACATTTTCTTGGCATTCACATGTCAGACAAAAGAGAAATCCCCGCGCTGTGTCCATGCAATCCCTTGAGGGCGCATTCTGTTTTGCGCAAAAATATTTTAAAATAAAATGAAAAAATCAAAAAAATCATGATTAATTAGGATTTTTTAAAAAAATCGTGATTTATACGATTTTTTAAAAAAATCATGATTTTTTCCAACCCTGCATGGAACATTGCTATGTGGATTAACATTATTGGGATTTGTAGATCAATAATGTGATATTTACTAGCACTGAAGTTAAAATAAAGATAGTTTTTCTTTTAATAAAAAATGTTGTATCGCCATTGTATTAAAGAGGCATTATAATGTGAGTACAGACAGTAGCGTAGCGTGGGGGGGGGGGGCCGGGGTGGCCCTGGCCCCGGGCGGCACATGAAGAGGGGGCGGCAAGCCACTCGATTTTTAAAGAAGAAAAAAATATATACATTAAAATTAATTTTATTTAAATTTTAATGTAAATTGTGGTATGAAAAAACAAGAAAAGTGCATTTTTAATAAATAAATAAAATATTTGCCGCACTGAGTACAGATCAATAGAATCTTTATTTCTACTCCATAATTAGTAATACATTATTTTTGCTATACATCAAAAGACATCTTAGACATCGGAATAGGAATGTATAAATCAGTTTCACTCATACAAAAAGCTTGTGAAAAATGAGGATATTGTGAAAGTAATAATATAGTTGTATGTATTGACAATCAGTTAAAGATATTTACTGTAAGAAGTTCAGAATTCTCGTACGATGAATAAAAAACTTACGTCCAAGCCGGTGATCGTGAACAGATCTTTTGAACGTTTTCTTTCAGATTCCTTGCTACTAAATAACGATACTAGGTTCTCAGTACACAGACAAGTCCTGCAATGCTCCAAATCAGATGTATTTGACTCAGTTTTAACTTCATTTGACATCTTACAAGCATTTCTTCGACGTGATATCATTCTGTTTATGAAAATCACAGCTAGCATTTTTTATTAATTGAAATACGTTAAAGTATTAACCAAAAATTATAAAAAACTGAGCTGCTAAAAGCAGTAAATGACTTTAGCATATTGATAATTTTCCATTGGACTCATTTGTGCTTTAAGTCTTAGAATTTATTTACAACACAATCAAAAAAACATCGATGTTTACATTCGGCATTTGATCTACAAAAATGTCAGGATTTGACATTTCTACAATATATTTGACACTTCACAATAGGGTTGTATCACGGTTGTTTAATAATTGTAATAGGGATGTTGACACTATCAGTAAATTAAAATAAATTAATGTATCAAGGAAAACATTTAAACACCTAAAATACTATTCTTTTGTCGAAATCAATAACAATAAATTAAATATAATTATTTTAAAATGTTAAAAATAGTACTCACTGTCCCGTGACCTCTCAAACGCCATTTTGAGCTTATGACATCATTGTTCGTATTTCGCAAGTGCAACAAACTTCAGTCGACAGATAGTATTGAATATCTAGTATTGGCTAGTGACATCACGTGACTTTTTTGGTGGGAAAATGATTTTTATTTATTAATTTTTGTTTTTAAATTGAAGATTAATATTTTTATAATATTTTTTTCGTGAATCTTAATTAAGGTTCTATCTATAAAATCAAATTGAATCCTAAAATTAGTCAACATCCCTATTGGATAATAAATATGTATTTTAGTAAACCTAATTTATACAAGTCAGTATAAAAATACATTTCCTTTGTTTTGTGGTAAAACATCTCATTGAATAGGAAATAGGACTCTAGTCATAAAATTATTTTGAGAGTAAATATTGAGATTTACTATAATTCCGAGTGCACGCCAAGGTAAACCATACATGTATTTGTAAACTAAAGTATATTGAATTATCTTAATTATTTGAAATCCATTTCAGTACCAAATGTCCCAATTGTTATTTTTTGTTGAGAACACCCATCACTATTAAATAGGACATTATTGTCCTGTCAATCAACTCCTGTCTGACACTTCTGACAAGTGACAGTTGATAGTTTTGACAGCAATGCCTGATTTATAGCGTCCTATTGTTTTGGAATTACGAGATTTTGTTGATATTTAATATTTATAAATTCAAAATGAATTAAAACTATGCTTAATCACTGTGCATGTTATAATCAATATATTTGTGTATTATAATAAGCGTAGAAATGTATCCATGGAAATGTTGTCGGACGTGTTTGAACGTCCAGGATTTGCATCCAATATTTCCTCAACCTGAACACAGCGCAAAGTATGTCGATGTAATTTTCAATGCTACTGGTATAAAGGTAATGATTCAATTAAATTGTATATATTCGCATAGCATTCAACAAGCTTCTCTAAAACACTGAAAATTTCCATGAAACTCAGTACCAAATGTGTTGAATTGTAATTTTACAAGCAATAAATGTGATGCTTTATTTACAATGTTAATTTGAACTGTAAAAATGTATATTAGATATCTGCGCTGTAAACGTAATATGGTTACAAATTCTATGAATTGTTATATATTTTCAGATGGAATTAAATGATGCTTTACCACAAGAAATGTGCTCACCGTGTATTTCATTTATAAATGAATCATTCAAATTTCGTAGAAAATGTGCTATGGCTGAAAAAGCTCTTTTAGATAATAAATATGATATTAAATTAGAAGACACTTTACTTAAACGAGAGACTGAACAAGTCTGCATTGATATATTGGAACAGCTAGAGGATGATTTTAAGGACTTTGACGATAATATCACATTAGATACACTTCAATGCAGTTATGATGCACAAAAAGACACTGAAACCCAGGCTCAAGTAGAGTTTGACTCTACAACATTAGATGAAGAAAAAACTGGAGATGTTACATTCAAATGTAAGAGTAAAAGTGCTAAGAAACCAACTCGAAGAAGAACATTAAAACCTAAAATGGAGTCAGAGGAGAAGGAAAAGACAGATAGAGTTAAAGAAGAGATTCAATGTGAGTACTGCAATAAAATTCTCACATCGAAGCTGTCTTTACGTAACCATTATAAGATTCACACAGGATTTGATGTAGTTTGTGAGGTAAGGAGGGCAATATTGTACTGTTACTAGAGGAGGCAGTCATTTTTCAATAGCCTAAAAAGTGAAAAGAGTTATCTACAAAAAAGCTATATTGCAGATAACTTTTTTACTTTGCACCTGCTGAGATAGTAATCCTACTATTCTATTCTATTACCTATGTTTATTAGTAACTTTTTACTCTAGTATTTAAATTCAATATTAGATAAGAGCTAGTGACCAGTTATGTCCCAATTTGTTATCTAGTGACCAGTTATGTCCCAATTTGTTGAATCGATGACGTAGAGTGACTTTTGTAAAGCGTTTTTATCAAACCTACTTTGATTAAGAACTTATTTTATTTTTATTATTTTAATAAGTCTTCTGAAAGACTGGGCAGTGATGTGAATAAAATTATTCATTACCCATGGCTATGAATTCTTTGTCTAGAATTTGTGGTTCCTCTTCCGTCTTTTGATTTAAGCATCTGATATTTTTTTTTAATACAGAAAATAATATACTTTTTAAATTCCAGCATTGTGGCAAGAAATTCATCACAAGACGTCTTCTCCTGATGCACTGTAGAGCGAAACACGGTTATGAAAAGACAGACAAGTGTTCCTACTGCGACTATAAAGCTTCCAATGCTGAACAAGTTAAGGTGAGAAGCTTACATGGTTAATATGCAAGGAAATGTCTGGATTCTGAACTAATTTTAAACTGAAGTGATACTAAATTGCATGCTAGCATAGTCATATACTTTTCAATGTGGTATAATAAATGCAGTAGCGTAGCGTGGGGGGGGCGGGGGGGCCCAGGCCCCGGGCGGCACATGAACAGGGGGTGGCAAGCCACACGATTTTTAAAGATGAAAAAAAATATACATTAAAATTAATTTTATTTAAATTTTAATGTAAATTGTGCTATGAAAAAAACAAGAAAAGTGCATTTTTAATTAATAAAAAATATATTTTAAATAATAAGGGGGCGGCAAAGATCACTGGGGGGGGGGCGGGGGGCAAATTTTCGGTCGGCCCCGGGCGGCGGAAGTCCACGCTACGCCACTGAATAAATGTCCATGTAAGTAATGGACCATGCAAGGTCGATGCGTCGACTATGATCAGATCGAAAATTCAACTCAAATGACTACATTATAAAGCTCATATTTCCATGGTTTAGTTATTGTGGTGTTTGTTTCAGATCCACGAACGCCTGCACACTGGTGAGAAGCCGTACGTGTGCGCGGAGTGCGGCGCCGGCTTCCACCGCAAGAGCAGCTACCTGCAGCACGTCGCTATACACCTGCCGGAGAAGACTGTGCAGGTATAGCAGGCTTCAGTGTTATATGGAAACTAAAATTGATTAACTAAAAAGACTTCTGGTTGGGATACATTGGAAATAAGTATTTTAACCTCTTATTGAGTTATTTATTATTGGCTGGTTGTGACATCTTTTTGTTGTCATTTACAGCTCAATAAATGATTAACTGATTACTTCAACAATGTTAATTCGAATTTATATTTGTTTATACATATTTAAGTTTTCTCTTGTTTCCATACTATATACATTGTTGCAGTTTCCTGTCTATTTCAGTATCTTTCGTGACATTGACAAGTCGGACAAGCATACTTCTCGTGGTGGTCGATTTTAAGGTTCATAAAATACAAGCTTCAATATGACCATCCTGAAAAGTACCCTTTTTCTTATTCACGCTTTGTACGGATTTGAGTTGTCCAAACTACCCGCAACGCGCAGGAAATCCACAGAGTACTTAATCACCAGAGGAAATCCTAAAGTATCTAAACATTAAAAAATACTGAAATGTAATGAAATAATTTTTCATGTAGGTATGACTGATACACTTATGCACGTCATTTTTTTAATCTACCAGGTTTTCGTTAAGGTGCTTTGTCATGGAGGAGAAGAAAAGCCGTAAAGAAACTCCTCAGCACATCTTTGAAAAATAAAACTTATATTTATTACAAAAATTGATATTCTCTAACCTGAGCAGAACTGGTTGCCTAGCTAGTCATTTCCATGCATCCTTATCATTTAAAATAAATATTCATCAATTTTATAATAACTCTTGCTTTCGATTTGAGTTTTTACACGTTTCCTTAAAGATTCCACTGGCAAGTCACGTATTTGCTTTGGGACTTTATTATAAAACTTTACTACTACATCCTGTTTCCAGTGCGAGCAATGTCCAGCGCGGTTCAAGTCAGTGACACTCATGCGCATCCATCTCAACCGTCACCGCGCGCCGCGATACGTGTTCCGCTGCGGCGTGTGCGGCGGGAGCTTCGCGCGGCGCCGGAACGTCGCGAGACATCTGACGCGCGTGCACGCCATGCCGCCTGACGCCGCGCATATTGCACGACTTGCGCTCGCGTGATGGTAGAGGCCAGGAAGAGATGTCGTGGGCCAATAGATAAATCAGATGAATGAGCTTGTAGGATGTAAATTGTACCTTATTTAGGAGATATTCCATGGCCCGCGTGACGCTATGCCGCCAGACTCGGCAAATAAGTATAACATGCCAACCAAGATCACCTTCAACCAGCACCAACATACCAAACACCCAAACACCTTACAAACGTAAAATGACGCTATCGAAAGCATAAATATTTTTAGAGAGAGGGAGGGCACTAAGAAAGGAATATTTAAAAAAAAACATTTTCTAAGTAGATAAATTAGGGGGAAATAGAAAATGCTGAACGCAGCAAAGTGCAAATAAACAGTCTATAGCATGTCGTTAACTCTTTGTTACACCTAACAAATGTGCTTGATAAATTGATACATAATATACTAAAATCAAAGATTTCAAGATTCAAAGATTCAAAGAAATCGATAGATAATAGATGATAAATCGATACATTTTGTTTTCTAAAATCGATAAATAATAGATGATAAATCGATACACATGCCAAAATCGATAGATAATGAGACATGAGAAAATTGTTGAGAATTTTGCACAACAATATTGTTCTAATTATTATGGGCAGAGACTGTTGAAGATACTTGATCGCTTGACTTTCCTGGAAGTTTACAAAAGATTGTAGAGGCTACTTACTATATTGAAACATAGAACAAGAAAATTTTCTGCTAAGAAATCTACTTAATTACAAAGGAAGAAATAATGCATAGAGACTATATACTCAACAAGACCACTGTTGCAGAGTCCGTTTGGTGGTAAAGGAATTTATAGATCTGAATTAAAATAATTGAAGTTATTTGTAGGAGCAAGAAGAAGTGAACTGACATAGGAAATGACAGAAACTGCATAATGTTATATTGTGCGGATGTTTCAAGTCGAACTTTGATGTTTCGTGTTACATATAGCACCATGATGCAACATTCAAAGCTATTATAGTCCTGCATAGCAGAGATTTAAAACGGTATTAAAATTAAATCTAACTTATTTATGTACAAAAAAGTATTATTTCTTTATAATAATATAGATATTTCTAATAAAGTATTAATCATAATTTTCCATTCATTTGTTTAATTTATTATATGCGGATTGATGGAGATTGTATGCCTGATAAAATCTTTATCTAAAGCATAGGTGTTAAACAAAACGAGGCTGAGATGGTGAAAATAAAACCAAATTGACTAGTAAACAATTTATTTTACAATATACAATGATATGCTTAGAAATTTGCAAAACATGGCACTACATACAAACAAATTTTGGTATAAACAAGGATTTCTAATGTCCTGATTTAAGCAGGGATTTGAGTAGTGGCGACTGGAGTTTTTGTTTCAATACCTATTTAATATCACTGTTAAACGAACACTGGACTGTAAGTATATTTACTTTACAGAAAGCTAAGCGTTAAGAACTAAATAAAGTGCCACCACCCACCCCGGATTGATGCATCATGTGACACATCGTTTTTACATTTATTGGACAGAACAAACTCGATCTTGTATAATTATCTCGATATTCGATAATACACATTAGTTAGGTCATTATTGATATCTTATCCTTATATCAAAACTACTATTTACAAGTGATCTATTCAAATCAATAAACTTGAGGTATTTTGGTTAGTAAATGATTTATCTGCAGTCTTCATAGCAGGGTGAATTTTTCATGTGGGCGTGAATGGCCAAATTCGAAACAATGAGGAATAGCGAAAAGTAGTCAAAGGAGTCTCGGGGCCGATTTTGATGAAAACTAATAATGTATTTTATTAGATTTTTCAAAAATCAGTATTCCTGGCCAGGAATCAAACCCGTTGGTTTTGTATAAAAAAACACCCTGTAGGTATTGTGTAATTCGATAGTGTTAGAGAGCATGCCTACCCGCAAGTAGGAACGGTGTTCAAATCTATTATTATTATGTTAGTGATTAAGCATTTTTAGGTAGATTACTACATCGAATAATAAGACTGGTAATTTATTTCTAAACAAAGTTATTCTGCAAATAGCCATTGTTTTGCTGAAATCGAACAAACAATGATGACATAATATTCCTAATTGTATAACAATTATTTATTTGTACTTGACATAATTTATTGCTCAAATTTCAAATTCACTCTTAAAAAATCATTTGTGCGTTAGCCGTTACGTATTATTTTCTAGCCTCTTATGAAAAACAATAATTACTAATTAGTTAACAAGGTGAAATCAACTTATTTTTTACCTTTGACTTTTTATCATTATTAATAATTACTAGCTGCCCGGACAGACTTCGTTCTGTCAAAAGTTAATCGTTTTTTTTATTATTATTAAAACCTTCCGTATGCCTTATGGAACATACAAAAAAAATTAGCCTAATTGGTCGAGCCATTCTCGAGTTTTGCGCTTAGCAACATTCAATTTTATTTATACAGATTTATTTAATCGTTAGGCATTATAGTATTTATCATACATCGAATAAAAAATCAAAAGTAAATTGTAGTCGGAAAAATGTATTACTTGTAATAATAATGATAAATAAGAACCGGACTTATTCATCTCGCACCATTTTATTTAACCCTTTTTTGTTTGTACACCTAAAAATAACATATGTACCTAGTAGGAGCACAAGAAAGGAACACAAAACAATAGGCAGCCTTATCGCTTTCAAGCGGTTTCTTCCAGGCAACCCAGATTTAACATCACTTTGGCTCTGAAAACTGCTGTGTTTAAACCTCGTTAGTTAGGATAGCTATGGATTTATAGTCCATTCTTACACTACTAAAAACTAATAGAAAATTAACGCGAATTACAAGATATATAAAACCTTATTCATATGAACGGAAGGCCTGTGGCTTATCACATTCGCTCTCCCAATAATAATTTTTCCCCACAAAACTCAGTTTCATCCATACATAATAAAATTACAGCCTTGAATCTTTGTGCACGTAATTTACATTGCTATAAAAATAGATCAAACATCGTAATATAATGGACGTAGTTTATGAAAAACGTTCCAATCCACACTCATGTTGAAATTGAATTAATACTTTATTATTATACTATATTATTATTAATACTTAAGTAATTAATACTTAAGTATTAATAATAAGTAAGTATACTAAGTAAGGAAGTATTAATACTTAAATAATACACTTAAGTATTAATACTCAAGTATTAATTCAATTTCAACATGAGTGTGGTTTGGAACGTTTTTCAGAAACTACGTCCTATTAATAGTCACCGAAAGAAAATAAATAGTATTATTACAACCTTCAACAAAGTTCTTCATAACTGTAAAAAGTGTTTGTACCTATTTTGAACAATAAGTCGGACTTGAAGCCATGATTATTTTAGAAAATAATATCCTATTTTTTAAATCAGAAGATAATTTTGATTCCAAATCCAATTTGGCGGTCCAGGTTTGAAAAAATACTTTATACCTACATACTTAAGTATTATTTTCTAGCAAGAGATGCTTTTTAATATGAACATTGAACATACCCATTATAAAAATAAACATTAGTTTATAAGTTTACTTCAAGATTAAAGTAACAGTGGAGATAAGACATTAATAACTCTTAAATCTTATAATATTCATTACTACTGGTCAATCAGAATACTAAATTTGCAAGTGTAAATTTTACAATATAATTTCTGAGGTTCTTATACTAAGGGTTGTATGTAGTTCAACAAAATCTTTGGTTTCAATCACTGTGATATAAAACTAGGAACAAATCTTTTGAATCTAGAATTCTTCGCGTCTTCAAATAGGCTTTTCACAAACATCACCTGGAATAAAGACATTTCATTATGTGTATGGACGTCTACATAAAATATGAAAGTAAAAAGAATAAACAAGTCTGTTAAAATTAGGTAAGGTGTAGACTGTCCAAAATGCAAAATGACCAACGTGTAATGTCCAATTTGCAAAATGTCGCAAAGTTGCACATTTTATACTTATACACAATACCTACTACACCTTACTAGTCTCATTAATTACCTAGATCTATTACTTTATATCTTTACCTGAGTGATTCCAACTAGAAGCATTAGGAATATTTGAAACATAGACCACTTGAGCACCCTGTGAACAAACAATTTATTATTTTACACTTAAGTTATAATTAAAATGATCACAGCAAACAGGAAAAATTGGAAAATAGAGATTGTGGTATAATTGGAACAAAATACTTGTTTTTCTTCGTCCTAACGTGTCAGGCTTGGGACAGCTATCCCAAGGGCCACTGCGACGAGGTTTGATCTGTAGTAGCCTTACATAATTTCCCCTATCAAATTCAACAACATTACTAGCTCACCGGTCACACATCTCCTCCGCGAGGTTCCGGTCGCGCGCCTCGTGCGCCGATATCAGCTCCTGCAGCCGACGCGCGGTCGCCACGTGCTCCTTCACTCGCCACACCGAATCCGATATGTCGCGCACGCGCATCAGGTACGTCTCTGCTGATGCACCTGATCAGTAAAATGATCATGTGTGTTACATCAGTGTGCATGCGCATATTCCAAACACAAACTGATAACAAACTGATCTGCTTTCTCAAACGTGGCAGGACCAACATAGTGTAAGACTAGACACTGATGCAAAAAAGACAAGAAGGTATACTTCACAGTAAAGACAAAGTATACTTTTATTAGTTATACAGTTATATCCGGGAACATACAAGCAGGATAAATCTACCCTATTATTACTACTATACTCATCCTGGATAAGATTTTCTGTCTCCTAAGTTTCATCTCAATCCTTACACTGAATAGCATGTGATGGAAAGACAGACTTTCTTTATACTATTATCTAAGATTTAAAATATCCAACGTATTCTTGACTAATAAGTTCAATTCTTTGAACTCACCCAGCTCCATTTCTTTCTCATCGTCATAGTCCTTTTCTACTGAAGCGTCATTCTCAATCATTACATCAAAAAACACCTGGAAATTGAAGGCATAACTATGTTTTATTTGCAGATGCACATAAGAGAAAAGAAGAGTATTCAAAATAGTTGAACTATGGACTAATTTACAAGCAATATATTGCAATTTTACCTGAGTTCAAAAAAGGAGGAGGTATTTAATTTGACTGTATTTTTTTTATGTTTGTTACTTCAGAACTTTCGACTGGGTGAACCGATTTTGATGATTCTTTTTTTAATCGAAATCTGGTGGTTGTCATGTCAACTTAAATTTGAGCGAGATCTGAAGAGTAGTTATTGAGTTATCCCTAATTTTGAAGTTGGTTATTTTTTGTCAAAAATTATTAAAGAATAGATTTACAAAATATGATACCAAAACTATGACCTTTTGCAACAGTTTACTTTGAAAGAAGTAAAAGATTGTTTATACATATAGGCATTTCAAATAAAATTACTGTATTAATCTTGACTAGGAATAAGGGCATGCCAACCATTCCTCTGAGGATGGCTACACACATACCATACACTGACCTTTTAATACCTGCAATTTAAACATTTACAAAAGCAATACTCACAGTCTTTTGACTAAACGTACTGAAGGTATTATCAAAGCAGAATCTATAGTCTCCTTCCAGTGTGGAGGTATGTCTGTGGGAGTTCTCTGGTTTCTTGTAGTCGGCAACAATCACGCGACCCACCGGGTCGGCCAGCTGGAAGGAGATGTCCAGCTCTCCATGTGTTGCATCTATCACCTGGAATATGTTTGATTAATTTTAGATTGTATCAAATATGGTTTCTTTTGTTATTCGGTTAACAAGGTGTACCTATTTTTTTGCCCCACTATGGTATCCCTGCCAAACCAAGTTCCACTACCAACAGCCAAATTGGGACTATAAACTGGGCTATCTCAATGTGTATTAATGGTGTAAAAGAAAATTAATATAACATACAAATCAATGTTACCTGATACTCTATATCAATTACTTCATTAGGCATAACTTTTTGATAAAAACAATCAGTTTTGCCGGGTTGAACTGTGAATGTCATGTCCTTTTCATAGGCGAATACCATGCTCAAAATAGTGGATAGTAGAATGTACCGCATTCTGTCCGTATATCACAAAAATTGACACTAAAGCGCACGACACGTTGAATTTAAAAGTTATATTTAGATCTACAATCACACATCACAATCTCAAATACGAAAAAAGACAAAACGAGAAATAATATATCGAAAACAAAACACCACCAAAAATTTCGAGGACTGTCAAAAGTTAAATGTCAATATTGACTTTGGCACTGACAATTAAGGCTGCGTTCCAGTAGACGTTCACTTCGCTCACAACGATCAAAACGCGTTCCACATGGCGACCACGGTCGTCATGGTCGCGGTGAAAACGTCATTGATGACGTCATTAATTTCGCTCACGGCAGTTCACGGCACGCTCAAAACAACCCACCTCACGGGGTGGGTCGAAGTGCCCGTTCCACTTGGGTGTATGATTGTAACGCTCACAAGCTAGTGGAACAGGAAAAACCGCGGTCGTGAGCGTGATCGTTGTGATCGTCTAGTGGAACGTAGGGTAAATGCAATAGGTTTGAGCATTGCCATTAAATCGACTCGATTTACCCCAATTTAAAAAAAAATATATCAGGAAAATAATAATTCGTTTCGACATATTACCAAATATTCCGTGTGAATCGTAGCAGCGTCTTTAGGCTAAAATGACCCGTTTTATGTATGTAAATAAAAAAATACTTATGTTATTTGAATTTCATAATTGATGCAACAACGTACGGAGACAATTTTGTTTTGTCTCAGTTGTCTCGGATTATCATTTACGAAATACAACAAAAATTACCACGGAATAAGGGGAATTTCTGAATTCTAGTAACTTTTTCAAAGTTCTGCCAACATTACCTTAATATGCAAATTAAGAATAGGATCACATTTTAGACAACTTCACTGCTACTGCATGGCTAGCAATTTATGATTGGTTAATATCAAGATATTCTTTGTTTCTTTAAGCAAGGATTAGTAGTTTTAAAAATTACAAAACAAAATGTCTTCTTGACACGCCTATTCATAAATATATAGCATATTTACTCACTAAAAAGGTTTTAGTTTGGTTTGATTGAAACTTTTCTTCCTTCATTTTTCAATTCTGAAATTAGTTCTCACTCACAAAACTTAAATGGTTAACGGCATTGAAACGTGGTGTTTTGTGACTAGAATCTCATTAATTAAATTTTAAAATGGCGAGTCCATCTAATCCAGGGACGTCTAGCAGCGGCGTGGTACAAAACAGTGCGTTGAGCTTTCTTGCGTCTGCGCAGACTTCCAAAGCCTCCAACGTAATACCAGCTGGAGAGCCGCTAACTCAATCAGGTATTCTTTTGAATATTGTATGGATTCAAATGGGAATTTTGAAATAACGAGTCCTTGCTCAAATAATACTGCTTTTGTGTGGACAGTCACTCCTTGAAAGATAATCAACTGCAGATCTTTAAAAAATGTGTGAAAATTTGTCAAGATTAAATTTTTATTGCCGGAGACGTACTGGAATATCTAAGTCAAACCCCATTGGATCTCAAGTTGTCAAAACTAATTTCTTTAACTCATTGTGTTCCCTGCAGTCATGTTGTCCTACAATAAACTTTATTATATTATTAAGATGTAATAAATGGATAGACAAATATGTAAATACATATGCATAAATGCTAAATGTTTCAGGTAGACTTATGCCAGCTGGTCTAAAGGCACTCTGCGAGGCTTGTTCCAGGGTATACCCTGAACAGCCCAACCCATTGCAAGTTACCACAAGACTGAAGTACTGGTATGTTTGGTTAATTGAAGATCTATACTCCCTAGCATGTTAGCAATGACAACAAAACGTTTGTCTGATGACAATAATGCTACTCATTTTAGGGGTCTATGGGCGGCTTGTTAGCCACTTACTTGTCCAACAAATGCACTTGAATGGCATGGTGGAGTATGCTGTATACCTCCTTAGTTATAAGACCTTCTGCTAGTTTTATGATGGTTAATTCCATGGACAACTGTTTTACTGGCTAACATCCATATTAAAAATAGAAATAGAGAATCATATTATTGTTTTAGGTTTTCTTTATTTTGAAAACAAGAACTTGAATTTAATACTTTCTTTCTTTTTCTTCTGTCTTTCTTGGCCAGCAATGTATCAGTGATGCCTTTGGTGTCGCTGATGTCCATGGGCGACGATAGTGACTTATGTGGTGGAATCTGGTGGATTGTCAGTTTGTTTGCCGGCTATTTCCATAAAAATAAACTAATATTCAGTGATTAAAAAAATGTTTCAAGCAGAACTTTGAGTTTACCTTGCTGTTACTGAGACTTTTCATAGTAGCAACATTTAGAATAAATGTTGTAATTAGTCTGTTATTGTAAAACATATTTAAAAATACATTAATTTTAATTTCAGGTTGGGCGGAAATGACCCTCTCGACTACATCAGCATGTATTGGAACCCAGGGAGACCTGAAGAAAATATCCCACCACATTGGCATTATATTAGGTACATTTGCTATGTATTTATATTTATTTATTTATATACATATTTATGTCACCTCTTATAAAGAAGAAACAAAGGGCAAACTTAATGCCTAATGGCATTGTCCACCAGTAAACCCTGGGTGGATGTGGAAATAGCTGATGACAGGTGTTAACACAGAAAATATATACTCACTCTAGAAAAATTACTAAAATCAAATGTATCTTACTAACATAATAATATTATTGCCCAGTCAAACCTTTGGAGCAAGAAAGTTCAAATATTGCACACAGTTTCCCATTCTACCTGAATTTGTGGAAATTCTACCCCTAAGAGGTTTAGATTGGGGTTGAAAATTTGTTTGAAAATCCACCAATTTTGTACCAAGCACCATATTTGGCTTCTGGAAATAATAACACAGCACTCTAAAATAATCAAATCACTGTTTGTGTTCACTAATATTATAAAGAGGAAAGATTTGATTGTTTGTGTTCATTGAATAGGCTCCAAACTACTGAATCAATTTGAAAAATTCTTTCACTGTTGTGTTGGGAAGCTACACTATCCCCGGGTGACATAGGCTATGTTATATTTTCAACAAAATTAGGGATCCTTAATAAAACTCCAATAATGTAACCCAAGGTGTAAAAAAATAAGAAAACTGAAGCAAAGCAAAGCGAGGGCGGTTACTCATGTTAAATAAAAAACTAGTATGAAACCTAAAACTGCAAATGCTCTTCAAACAAATAAATCTTTGTCCTCAGTTTCGGTCTCTCCGACCTCCACGGCGACGGCCGCGTGCACCCGCTACCAGGCCGCCAGCGACCAGCGACCTCCGGGTACGGTCTGGAGCTGACGCTGCGGCTCGCGTGGGAGGCCGCCTCGCGGGAGCCGCCGCTGTGGCCCGCCGCGCTGCTGCAGGCCTTGGCGAGATATGTTTTCACTACAGGTTTGTAGGAACAAGAGTCTTACGAACGTTCATATTCATCTAAACTACTCAAGTTGCTCGGCCACTGCTAAAACATCACAAAATTAAAGTGTTAACTTATTATTGCTTTACCTACTAACTAATCTAGAGTTTATAGAAAGATAGATTATTAATAACAGCCCTTGTTATTGTTATTCATATAGGTATATGATAACATGGTATCTATTATCAACGCAGCCCATGAACCTTTAGTCCTATTTACAAATCAAATTCAAAATAATTTACCTAATACCAGATTTATTCGAAAAGCTGTTGTATTTAAAAGGCAACAAGTTCTGCGCGGGCGACCACATCACGTGGCACGCGGCGCTGGACGGCTCGCAGTCCCGGGTTCGACACCTGCTCGTGGCGACGGACCCGCAGCTCGCCACCGTCGACACGCCGCACGGGAGCGTCACTTTCTTACAGGTAAGTCCGTTTTATACTCGAGTACAGTTCGGCCGCTGTATCTTGGCGCGTCTGAACTTCGCGCAGAAGGCTGCGCAGTAACATAATTCGCCAATACTCGATACGCGGTGTATTATGTCTCAGTCATACGTTAGCATGTTCGTGTTGCTATCTCTGTCTTGCATACGCTAAAGTTCGCAAAGCCTATGTTCAGACGCGCCAAGATACAGAGGCCGTACTGTAAAAAGTATTATGTATGTTCTTTATTTATTTGCTACTAGTGCACCGCCCGCGTTTTCCGGGATAATAAGTACCCCATGTCTTATTATTCTTATCCCAGATCATGGTCTAACTCTGTGCTAAATTTCATGAAAATTAATTCAGTAGTTTTTGCTTTTTACTCGTAGTTGTCTTTCACAGAGTAACAAAATTATCTATGTCTGTGGTAAGAGACACAGACATGTTCTATGTGATTTGCGGAAAAATCATCGAAAACATTTCATCGAATTACATTTAATCGAACACATTTCATCGAATTACAATTAATCGAATCGTCATTTCATCGAAATCACAATTAATCGAATGATCATTTCATCGAAAACACAATTAATCGAATTAACATTTCGTCGAAAACAATTAATCGAATGTCATTTCATCGAATGACAATATATCGAATTACAATATATCGAATGACGATTGGCCGAATCGAATAATATAATTTTCATATGATCATTAATAAATATTTTTTTATTATTTCAAACTTCACACATCCTTGAAAGGCAGCACTAAGACGTAAGCAGCATGCAACATGCAGCAAGCACAGTTTCTGTCACGGCTCCGGCGCTGCGGGGCTCCGGCGGTCCCACGCGAGCTTTTCCGCCTCACCCCGCCCCACCCCTCCGCGCCTACGCGGGTTTACATTACACTCTAGGGGTAGGGCAAACAAGACTACGTGGAGTCGGTTTTGCAGCAATTCGTTTCTGTCACTGACGTAAACGTTTTGAAAAAAAATGATTCAAGGAAGAAAGTAAACCTAAAATTTTTATGTACAGAAAAATATTAAATTGTTATTGTTCAAAAAATAAGAAATACAAAAAAGTTATAAAAAACATAAAATTGTTTCTGTTTATAATAAAATATTTAAATGTTTTAAACAAGAAAAATTGCAATTCGAGGAATTGTCATTCGATGACAGTTCATCGCATGACAGTCCATTTGATGAATCGCCATTCGATGATTTGCCATTCGATGAAATGACATTCGATGAAATGACATTCGATGAAATGACATTCGACTAAATGTAATTCGATTATTTGTCATGCGATTAAATGGTTTTTCTACGTAATGCTATTCGAAGAAATGTCAATCGATGACTTGGTTGTTCTACGTTTTGTTAGTCGACGAAATGTTTTTTCGATGTATTGTGTTCGGCGAATTGGAATTCGATGAAATGTTTTCGATATTTTTTCCGCAGACGCTTCTATGTCTGTGGTAACAAAAATCCTTACAAACCACAGAGTACTTTTACAGACTTCCACATTCAATTTAATTTATTATTCGTATCTAGGATTAATTTATATGATAAATCTTAACATTAACATTTATCGTACGTAACAATAACATATTATTATGTATAACAGGATTTTTAACACACGCTTAGCAATAGTTCCAAACAGTTCTTCAATGGTATTATTTTCTAATCAGATGGTCGGTTGCACCAGCCGCGAGCTGCGAGCGGCGCAGCGGGGTTCCGGGTTCGAGGTCCTCAAAGCCATTGGAGAAGATCCCAGGTGGGGATATAATATTAAATAAGAGATAAAACATGAAATATAATACATTATTACAGATTCAAGTAACTTCACCAAATTACGACCCGACCCGTCGTAATTTCGTTTATGAATGTTCATAATTCCGCAGAATGCCGCAGAATTCCGGCCTAAGTTATTATATGTATTTATAGTACCAGAGAGGTCTAAAAGTGATTCCATGATTATTCACTAGATATAAGGCCATCTTGGTTCTATTAAAGTAATCAATATCAACTACATATTTTTGAACAAAATCTCTATTCAGCAAAATGTAGATAGATAGCTCTGTTTTGTCTCTCATGGCCTTAAATAACTCCGTTAACGTGTGCCAGATGCGGCGGGTCGTGGCTGGTGACGCGCGCGAGCCGGCGCTCGGCGCGGCTGCGGGGGGCGCGACTCGCCGCGCAGCCCGCCGAGCTCGCCGGGGTCTCCGCCGCCGTCTCCTGGCACCCTTACCTGCCTGTGAGCGCTGCCTTTACCTCATAACTGGATCTAATGTATCTGGTATCTAAAACAGCGTGACTAACACTAGAACCTGAACTCATCCTCATTGCAGTAGCGTGGTGGAGTATGATCTAGGCCTATTAATGGGTAGAATTCAAACAGTAACTTGGAACTGTATTAGAGACTTTGATAAGAATGACATTGAACAAGTTGTTAACCAACGTGAATAAATAATTATGCATAAAAAATGTATTAAATATTGCATATAATTATACATATATATTATTCAATACGCTCTCTTTGTCGAATTTGCGGCACCCTACGAGGGTATCACATATCGCTAATTATTAATCAATGAATACGTGTTATGTGCAACAAATGAATAAATTATTTGTAACATTACATGAATACGCATGTCTTGTATGTCACAAAATGTCCAATCTTTTCGCTTCACACAGTGACTACTGCACTAACTAAAATAATAACTACACTAATTAATATAAAATGGTACCCATTTGGCCAATGTCAGATACAAGTAATTATTTTGCATTTTCCGTGTTTTTGTGCAGGACCCAGATGAAGAGCCGTCACCGCCACTGTCGCCCAGCGTTGAGAGACAGATCAAGGAAACTCTACAGCGGGGACTGAGCAGCATGAGTGACCGAGGAAATGAAGGTAGGGAGACATAGAGACTCCTTGTTCATACACCTGATAAAACGAAACATAAAATTGAAGTTTTATGTTTGGCCTGTTAAAATGAGAATAACTCATGCAAGTTTATCAGTAATTTATTACCAGCGCTCTGCCGACGGCTTCGCCTGCGTTTTTCGGGATATTAAGTACACTATTTCCTATTACAGATCATGGACTGTTTATGGGCTAATTTTCAAGAAAATCCGCTCAGTAATTTTTGCTTGAAAGAGTAATAAAAACATCCTTACAAAATTTCACATTTATATTATTCGGAGGCAATGCTAACAATAATCCTACCTGATGGTAACTTGTGGCGATGAAGAACAAGATGGTGGCGTATTTAGCTAACAAAAGCCTCCTGTTATTATTTCATCCTGTTATTATTTTATTCTATTGTTATTGCAGGTCACAATATGTCAACGGACAGTTTCGAGATGTCGAGCATCGAACGAGCGCTGCCGCAGATACCTGATACTATGCAGGTTGGTTTATACAGGAATCATAGTGTATAGTTATTTATTTACGTCCATAGTATATAATATGTCCATCCATGTATCAGTGCCACCAAGATTAAAAGCCATATCACTAATTGCACCCGCGTGCGCCCCCCGCAACACCGCAGGTCACATTGAAAAACAGCGGACCTCGCTGAATGTGACCTTTTTCCATTCCATCTGTGTGGCACTGCATTTAATTTTTAATCATTGCATTAGATTTGAGCATATTGTTGTATCTGTTGCAGTGCCCTGTGAGCGAAATGTTTTTCTTTCTTTCTTTCTAATTGCTAATGTGATATGACTGTCATGTCACTATCTAAAATGTTCTGTTACAATGCTATGTGTGAAGATCCACATATAATAAAGTAGAAACTTACTTTATCTCCTATTTCAGTGAATAAAGATGTATCTTTGGTCTTACCCACTCATTATTTATTAGCAGGCTTCATGGACAGAAGATAGTATCCAGTACCTGGACGGAGTACATCTGATCATGGACAGTGAGGCAGCTAGCTTGCTGCCACTGGCCATTGAGTAAGTCAATGTAGTATATTTTAAGTTCCAAAATATATCCAGTCTTGGTTATCTGGCTTTAAGTGACTATTGCATATATTAGCATCTCATTGTACAAGTGTCTGATATGTAGTATATGTAGCCATAAGTAATAAGTGCTGTATATAACTGTACTAAGGAGCGATTTAAGTAACCGTTAGTGACTCTGAGTTGGGGCGTGAATCACAGAAGCAAGACATGTTAAGTATGTGTCCGTGCACCGTGCTTTAACTAGAGAGATCAGATGATTCAAGTCCCCGTGATTTAGAAAAAAATCCTAGGGGAATTTCTTTATGCTTCTTTTTCCAGATCTATGACGTACTTTTTTGTTACAATACATGGTAATTGCTTACCAGTAATTTGCTTCAAGGTTGAACAAACATTAAAATTAGTACGCAGTGTTTGATAACAGTATGTTTCCAGTGGCAGGGTGCTCCACGGACGTCACTTCACGTGGCGCGGCGCGCGCGCCGTCACCGTCCTGCCGCCGAGCGTGGCCGGCGCCTTCGCCACCGCCGCGCGGCCCTACGCCCTGCTCGGGGACTGGCTGCAGGTCTGTATCTAACATCTTCTGTCATCCCGGTCTTAATGTGGGAGTCAGGAGGAGAGCGAATAGGTTGTTGCTAAGTTAGTGCGTTCGTCGTCTTGCGGCTCGCCTTTAACTGATGTTAATCCCAAGGTGGGATTGTGGGTTACTTTTAAATAACAAAATATTTTATAAACAGATTTACATTTTTATCTTTTCCATTTATGAGCAGTTGGTTTGATGATGTTCTTGACTTTGTGTGTTGTTTATGGCACCCACGACTTGGGGAATCCTACTATGGGGCTATGAGCGTTATTTAATTATATGTCATGATTTTCAGATCTTGATACCAAAGGAATTAGCTAAGGAGATGTCTTCTCAAGTGGCCCCACTCGCGCAACTGGTGGCCACAGACTCGGAGTCGGAAGGGGAGGCGCCTGCTCCCACACAGGTGCCTCGTGCTCTCTCCTGGCCACGACAACGACTCAGACTTACAGTGGTGTGAAGTGAACAGTGTAGTGAACAATTATATGAAAACTTCAAGTGCTTAAGGTGATGTAAAAACAAATCTAGTGATGCATGGAATGGGGTAGCCATAGCTATCATTATCCTAGTCCCAGTACTCCTGTAGTTATTACCATGCATCGAATCTACGCTCTAATATATGTACATCACCAGTGGATACGCGGCGTGTGCTAGTGCGATAAAATAAAGAAATAAATTTAAATTGAATGGAAAAAAAATTGTATAGGAAAAGTCCAAAATCGACTTAATAAATAGACCATATGCATTGTTTTTGTGGTCTCCTTCGCATTATTGCCTTTCAAATGAAACTTTAGAAGCACATCAGTTGGATGGTTCTCGGAGTCTTTATAGGACAATGCCACACACATTTTTTGTTTTATATATTATGTGTAACCGCTCTCACTTTGCTTCGGTTTTCTTATTTTTTTACACCTTGGGTTACATTATTGGAGTTTTATTAAGGATTCCTAATTTTTTGAAAATATAATATAGCCTATGTCACCCGGGGATAGTGTAGCTTCCCAACAGTGAAAGATTTTTTAAAATCGGTTCAGTAGTTTCCGAGCCTATTCAATACAACCAAATAATCACCTCCTCCTCCTCTTTATAATATTAGTATAGATAGATATAGATTTTCAACCGCACCAAACAAGGTTAATAAATAAGAATTTAAAAAATAAAATTTTAATGGTGTCTAATGTATTAAAATCTGAGCTATGTTAAAAAATTCAAGAAACTCGGATCCTATTCCATATGAGGAGCCCAATTCTCATTTCGTAGAGATACATCTCTAACAGAGATATCTCTAAAAAACATGGTCGATCTCGAATGAAACCTAATTTCCTTATTCTCGGGATGTCACATTAGAGATATCTCTGAGTCTTTTCGTTCAACATGCAACGTTTGGTCCGGAGCGTTCGAGATTGAAATATCATGCATTTTGACCAATCACAGCATTGTAGAGCCGTCGAGATTGAAATGTTCACAATTTTATTCACAGTTCCTTTTCGTATTGTGTGCTTTTGGATGTGTCTTTTTGGTTCTCTCGGTAATTATATGACTGAGGCTTTGTTTGTTTGTTTGCAATCATCAGAAGCGCATTAGTTTGCTTCTGCATTTCTTAAATATATTTTTCATAAAATATTTTTTTATAATCATTTTTTTCCTTCAAGGCCCTTTCCAATGCTTTAGCCACTTCAATACTTTCTTGAAGCCACTTTGATGCAATCTTCTTTTTTCCTGTAGAAATATAGATAATTACTTAAGAGCTATATATGGGAATCTGAGAGACACTGAGGAATATTGTTATAATAACTATCCACTAGGACAATCAGGCATTTTTACTTGTAAGTTGTTTTACTTTTATGTCATTAAAATAAAATAACACTTTACACTCATAGCCCCATCCATACTAGGATTCCCTGTATCGTGAGTGCCATGGACAACACATACATCCAGACCGAGACCAGAAATTCAAACTCATTCAAATTTCAAATACTAGGTTGTCATTCTGATACACACTGAAGTTTTTAATCTAGTTACCTACCTTTTTGGATAGCAGCGGGTGTTGCTTGTGAATTGGGCTCCTGTAATAAGGGGATTTGGTTATCCCCAAACTGTTCTGGCCATGCCAAAATAATGTCTTGCATATCTATTAAATAACAAATTTCTTTTAATTTTATTATTGTTCAATCCTTTATCACTGGTCGGTGTGAAAGAAAAAGTAAAACCCTTCCAAAATTGACACTTAATGTCAAAGGAAAAATATCGCGAGTTGCGTCAACTCCGTTAAGAAGATCGGTAGAATTCACGACGTTCGTGGAGTTTCCATCATCAGAAGACCATAACGTTTATGGTGCTGTCCTCCGGCCGTGCCGTGAAAGAAAGAAGCAGTCGTGCGCAGCGCAATCCTGCGACATTGGATGTTAAGGTTGGTGGGTTCTTTCTTACTGATTTTTGGTATTGGATTGGACATACTACCAACCTACTGCTTCATACATACATACATACATTTATACAGTCCACATTACATACATCGAAGGATCGCCCCTGCGATTACCGCACAATTTTTTGTGGCCTTCGAGCCGAACATAGAGTAGGCAATTCTTTATTCATTTATTTTATGTGACATAATATATTTAGATTGCACGTTGCAATGGCTAAAAAGGGTCAGAAGGTTCAGGAAGTGTACGAGGAGTGCATAGGTGATGTTGAATTAAACGTTTTAATCAACAAAAAGCAAAGAATTTTTGAACAATTACAGACAATATCTGACATGTCATTAAATGTAACTGACAGCAATATTCGTGAAATGTTTCTATTGCGCGTCACGGATATAGATGAGCTACGTTCATCTTTCGAATTATGTATTTTTGAAATTTATAAATGTCAGTTACAAGCTGGTATGAAAACCATATTTCAAAGTCAGGAATTGAATAGTTTTGATGAGTTGTATTACCGTATAAAATTGATTTCTTCAAAATTATTAGCGAATGATAAGAACGTTAAAACTGAAAAAACACAGTCGTGCATCGAATCTAGGCCACGTCTTCCAAAATTGGAGTTGTTTTGTTTCGATGGAAATATTGAGAATTTTAATACCTTTTACGAGACATTCTGTTCGTTGGTTCATAATCAGCCTCAGATACCTAATATAGATAAATTTCACTATTTACTCTCATGTATCAAAGGTTCCGCTTTGAACATAGTCAAAAGTATTCCGATATCTTCTAATAATTACGACATAGTTTGGCAAGCTTTACTCGACAGGTATCAAGATAACCGAATGTTAGTCGGGAATTATTTAGATAAAATGTTAAACTTTACACCTATTGCGAAGGAATCATCCTTTCAGTTGAATAATTTCTTGGAAACCTTTGATAACTCATACAAAGCTATACAATCTCTTAATATTGAAGATTTGAATAGTTACATTCTGTGTCATATAGCATTACGAGCCTTGGATCCATACACTCGTAGGTCATTTGAACAAAGTATCAATCAGAAGTCGATTCCAAAATTCTCTGAATTGATTTCTTACGTAACTAATCAAATAAAAGTGTTGGATCATTCTAGTTCTTATGGTGCTAGTACAAGTAACCAAAACGTCGTACAAAATAAACGTCAACCAGATGTAAGTAGGTTTACGGCGCGAACTAGAAACAGTGCACAGAAAAACTACGCGCATGCATCGTCATCAAACTCAAAAAATAATTTATCTTGTTTGCATTGCGGAGACAATCATATGATATATCGCTGTGCTCAATTTCGTAAATTGAGTGCTTCGCTACGAATCAGCCGTGCTGATGAGTTGAAGTTATGTCATAATTGTCTTAAACCTAATCATACTGTTGAACAGTGCAGGAGTGAATTTAAATGCATTATTTGTGAGCGACCACATAACTTATTATTGCATCAGGACGTAACGAAAACGTTTCTCGCTTCCTCTTATGACTCCGGTAATGCATCGATTCCTGTAAGCGCGCCCGCCCAGTCGGGAGGCCCTTCAACTGATAATAATAACAGTTACAGTACGGTTTTGTTGGGTACCGCGATTGTTTATATTTTAGACAACTTTAACGTCTATCAACCATGTCGCGTATTAATTGATTCCGGTGCACAATCCAATTTTATTTCCGCTGCATGCTTACAACGTTTAGGTTTATCTCAACGTAAATGTCCGTTTAGCATTTGCGGATTAGCTGATGGTTTAGTTAAGAACTACGGCATGACGTCATGTAACTTAAGGCCGCGTCACACTGATAAACCTGTTTTTAATATTGATGCTGTTGTTCTTCAGAAAGTAACTTCAGATCTACCTACCATTAAAATTCCTGAGCATATAATAAAACAGTATGATAATTTATTTTTAGCTGATCCTCATTTCTATAAGCAATCGCCAATTGATTTAATTTTAGGCGGTGACGTTTTTCCTCATATTTATAGTGGGAAGAAAATTATTATGGGTCCCAATATGCCAGCCGTGCTGGATAGCGTATTTGGGTATATTATCACAGGTAAACTAATTACCCCGTCGACTAATGACGTCACGGAAGTGAACGTTGTAGCGTCTACAACGTTGGTGTCGTACACCACTGATGATCATTTAAATGATACTCTTAAGCGATTTTGGGAAATAGAATCCTCGCCGTGCGATGTTCCTTTAAATCCCGATGATGAAGTCGCTGAAAAACTATATATTGAGAAACATTATCGTGACGAGAGTGGCCGATATGTTTCACCTATTTTATTAAAGCCAAATCAGGAACCGTTAGGTAATTCGTATGACATAGCCTTTAGGAGACTCACGCATGTCGAGCGCCGACTTGCGCACTCACCCGAGTTCCGGAAGGCTTATTCTGATTTTCTGAAGGAGTACGAGTCACTGGGGCATATGGAGCTATATCGTGGTACGGAGCCGTCTAAATATTTTTTACCACATCAATGTGTGTTACGGCCTTCTAGCTCCACAACACCGTTGCGTGTGGTCTTTGATGGATCACAGAAAACTAGTACTGGGGTGTCACTAAATGACAACCTTTTGACCGGCCGTAAATTACTTCCAAATATTTTAAAAATTATTATTAACTTTCGTCTCTACGACATATGTTTTACGGCGGACGTGTCAAAGATGTATCGAGCCGTGCTCATCGACCCCGCTGATAGGTGTTATCAACACATATTATGGCGTGATACACCGTCAGACCCAGTACAAGTTTACGAGTTGAAAACGGTCACTTACGGACTGCGTAGCGCGCCTTACACGGCCATTCGCACGCTGCTTCAACTTGCCCAAGACGAACGGTCAGACTGTAGGGCTTCCCGAGTTCTAGAAGAGGGTGTCTACGTCGATGACTTTTTGTGGTCATGTCAATCTGTAGATGAAGCTTGTACCTTACAAGACGGCTTAATGAGTCTTCTGAAAAAAGGCGGGTTTGAATTACGTAAGTGGGCTAGCAACTGTCCCGAGCTACTGACACGAATGAAATCAGAACAAATAACGCAAATAAATTTTCAAGATGATACGTTATCATCATCCTTAAAAGTCCTGGGATTGACATGGTTGCCCTCATGCGACTTCTTTTCATTTAATTATAATTTAAAAGATAATGACGGAACGAAACGTTCAGTACTTAAGCTGCTTGCTAGTATTTACGATCCGGTTGGTTTTATTTCGCCGTGTACTTTCGTTGCCAAATGTATCATGCAGGATCTTTGGAAACTGAGCCTCGGCTGGAATGACCGTTTACCATACGAATTGTTACAAAAATGGGATAAATTTATCGGTCAATTACCGATCCTTTCACAACTTCGCATTGAGCGACACCTTCTAGTGAATTCGTTTGTAAACGTGCAATTAATAGGTTTCTGTGATGCGTCATCACTGGGTTACGCAGCTTGCATATATCTTCGTAGTACTGACAAGGATGGGAACGTCAAAGTCAAACTATTGACGAGCAAATCTAGAGTTGCTCCATTGAAGCCGTTAATGTCTATCCCTAGGCTTGAACTTATGGCAGCCGTGCTGTTATCGAAGCTAGTTCGTTTTGTCGTACAAAACGTTAAAGATTTTAATTTACCAATAGTTGCTTTTAGCGACTCGAGTGTAGTTTTGTCGTGGCTACAGACTCCGCCATACAAGCTAAAGGTGTTCGTGGCTAACCGTGTTAGCGAGATTGTTGATGTGATTCCGCCCAATTGCTGGTTTCATGTAAACAGTGAGAACAATGCAGCCGACCTCTGTTCTCGAGGCGCGCTGCCTGAACAACTTTTAGCAGTAGCGGACGAATGGTTTAGTGGCCCTGCATGGCTTGCTGGAGATCCGCGTAGTTGGCCAAGAAGTACTTTAATTTTAAAAGAAAGTGATATCATTCCAGAACTTAAAACTAATGTAGACACATTCACTTTTAATTCTTACAATTTAAATAACTTCAATGATCTTGAACGTTCCTTTAATAATATTTCATCCTTTAGTAAACTCGAGCGCGTAACAGCGTGGTGTCTTCGTTTTATAAATAATTTAAAATGTAAAAAATCTGATCGAACATTTGGTTCACTAAAGTCTTGTGAGTTAAAGCATGGACATGATTTAATTATCAAAGTCATTCAAAATAATTATTTTTATTCCGAAATACAAATGTTGGCAAAGGGAACTCATGTATCATCCCTTCGCAAACTATCTCCCTTTATAGACCCTGATAATTTCCTCAGGGTGGGGGGTCGAATACAACAGTCGGATTTACCATATAATGTCACATCCGGCACTATTACCCAAGAAGTGCCACATAACAAATTTAATAATTGATTATTTTCATAAATTGTACATGCATGTAGGACCGCGCACCTTGCAAGGCATTTTAAATAATAAATACTGGATAATAAATGCTCGTAGTGTAATTCGTTCAGTTTTGTCGAAATGTCGGGCTTGTTTTAAATTTCGTCCATACTCCACACAGCCTATGATGGGTACGTTACCTGCAACTAGGCTTAAGGCCAACAAGGTGTTTGACCATGTTGGTTGCGATATTGGTGGTCCATTCTTTATAAAAGAAGGTATGCGGCGAAACGCAAAGGTTACTAAGGCATATTTATGTTTATTTGTATGTTTCTCTACAAAAGCAGTGCACCTAGAGGTGCTCTCAGATTTATCTTGCGAATGTTTTCTGGCCGCATTTGATCGTTTTGTGGCACGCCGCGGTCTCTGTACTTGCTTATATTCTGATTGTGGAAAAAACTTTATTGCGGCAGCTAAACATTTAAAAAACGTTACTAATTATTTTAATTCTACATCAAATTCTGATGAAATCCTTTCTGGATTATCCTCGCGAGGCGTCGAATGGCGCACGAACCCGCCTAATGCAGCTTCCATGGGTGGTCTGTGGGAGGCAGGTATAAAATCAGCCAAACATCATCTCTACCGTGTAGTAGGTGATAGGTCCTTGACTTTTGAGGAGTTGAGTACTTTATTTTGTAAAATTGAGGCGATTATGAACTCGCGACCATTATGCTCCCTTTCCAATAATCCTAACGAATTTGAAGTTCTGACTGCGGGTCATTTATTAATTGGACAGAATTTATTAACTGTTCCGGAATATAATTTTGAAGATGTACAGATGAATCGATTGTCACGTTGGCAATGTATTCAAAAGGCATCACAATCATTTTGGAAGCGATGGTCAAATGATTATTTGCACACTTTACAGCAAAGAGAAAAGTGGTTCACCTCAATTCCAAATGTTAAGAAGGGTGATTTAGTGCTTCTTAAATCTAACTTAACCAAACCGTTGCAGTGGCCTCTTGGTAGAATAGAAGAGGTTCACCCTGGATGTGATAACATCGTACGGGTAGTTACTGTACGTACGCAAACCGGGGTTTATAAAAGACCAGTAAATAAAATCTGCCCATTGCCATATGCAAACTAAATATAAAATTAGGTTATTAGGTTAGGACTTAGATTAGGCACATACACTCAACTTTTTTACTTAACACTAACAAGTTTCTTTATTTTATTTTGAATTATTTCGTAAATATTCATTAACACAAATTGTTAACACTCATTCTTCACACACCGACACTATTAGGAAATCATCACACTGATTTCGGTGGGGGGTATGTTCAATCCTTTATCACTGGTCGGTGTGAAAGAAAAAGTAAAACCCTTCCAAAATTGACACTTAATGTCAAAGGAAAAATATCGCGAGTTGCGTCAACTCCGTTAAGAAGATCGGTAGAATTCACGACGTTCGTGGAGTTTCCATCATCAGAAGACCATAACGTTTATGGTGCTGTCCTCCGGCCGTGCCGTGAAAGAAAGAAGCAGTCGTGCGCAGCGCAATCCTGCGACATTGGATGTTAAGGTTGGTGGGTTCTTTCTTACTGATTTTTGGTATTGGATTGGACATACTACCAACCTACTGCTTCATACATACATACATACATTTATACAGTCCACATTACATACATCGAAGGATCGCCCCTGCGATTACCGCACAATTATAAAGCAATTGTTTTATATATATTTATGTACTTGTAATTAATTTACACTATGAGATACCTTGAGATGATGATGCAACATCACTTGCTATGGAGGCAGTAGGGCCTTGAGAGTTGGATGGGATTGTAATATCTGTAAAGTAATAATTTATATTAAATGGGATTGCTAATAATAAGGATAATTGCTAGTAAAGGTTATTTAAAGTTTGCAATTACCAATGAACTCAACCACCGACTCTTACGAATCACCAAGCCCACTGATGGAGTCCTTGAAAATGGTCCTAAAACGTTGGTCTCCTCTTCGGTTCAAGGTGGAGGAGGAGGACCTCCTCCTGTCGCAGCGGCTGCCCTATTAATGGCGCTTTGTTTTTTTTTTAGTTTGACTTCATGTCTTGCCAAGTCTGAAAATAGTACCATCAAGTTTGTCGCATTTCAAGAAATGGCATATATACTTTAATTTAAAAGAGTTATTCAAAACGGTACCTACAGGCTTAACTACAGAAGATAAATTGAAAGGATAATTCATTTTAGAAAAGGTAGTTCCATTTAATACTTACTTTTTCCATTCTTTCCCATTTTTTACAGACCCCCCAATTCCGTTTATTTGTTCGGCGATTTTTAGGCACCGGCGTTCGGCTTCTTTTTTTGTTAACGAAGAGGAAAATTTTCCGCAGCGCAATTCCTCGTCTGCTTCTATCATGGCATAAAGCCTCCTCTTTTGCGAAGTCGACGGATATAACCTTTTGCAGTCCATTCTATGATTCTATAGTCAACAACTTCAACAAAGAACCTAAACTCTACGCGAGATGGTCAATACTTTACACCTTAACAAAATAATAACAAAAACTCAACCACTCCGTATTCTGTGAAACCCTTTTAACAAATTTAAAACTAATAACAAAACAAACAGCAAACTCAACCACTCAAACGGCAAACATGTACCTATTTAAGTCCACAGAGTACTTAAGTCAAAGTTATCAAAATATTCTCTTGACTTGACATTCACATGACATGAATGCACGCACAGACTAGCTAAAGATACTACGATGAATGTTTCGTTTTAAGGTATACGACGGCTAATCTTTTTAACCGACTTCAAAAAAAGGAGGAGGTTCTCAATTCGACTGTATTTTTTTTTTTTTTTTTTTTTTATGTTTGTTACCTCAGAACTTTGGACTGGGCGAACCGATTTTGATGATTCTTTTTTTAATCGAAAGCTGATGGCTGTCATGTGGTCCCACATAAATTTTATTGAGATCTGACAATGGCATCCATGAGAAAACTACATAAGTCGTAAATTTGTGTTAAGATGTGCGCGACAAATTGACGAATAACTCAATATCACGTCAACCGATTTCGATGATTCTTTTTTTAATAGAAAGCTGGTGCTTGTCATGTGATCCCACATAAATTTGAACGAGATCTGATAAGTAGTTTTTGAGAATTTGAAGTCGGTTATTTTTTGTTAGTAAAATTTAGATTATTGTTAAAATAATTATGTTTGGTTTTTAACTGCAATATCACAGTTAATAAATTATAACTATTCAAAGATAGTTAAAAATGAATACTACAGTTATTATTTTATACTTTTATATGATTTGAGTACTTAAAAACCTTTTTTACGTGTAGTCGAGTTTTTATGACTTGGCGTTGCTGTAGTCTAGAAAACGGAACGTTTATTTCATATGTGTAATGGTAATGTCGAAGGATAAAATCTGTAATGTGCCCCAGAATAACTTTTTTGGATACATTAGAGATTTTGCCGATATGTCTCGTAGAGATTTAAAGATTAGAGACATCTCTACCTTAGAAATTATCTCTACAAAATGAGAATTGGGCTCCAGATGCCTGTTGTAACTTTTAATATAACAGGGTTGTTCAACTTGATATGGAATATGCATGTACTTGTCTTTATTTACTAGTATCCGCCCGCAGCATCACCCACGTGGATTTTAGCCAATTTACATAAAACCATAATGACCTGTTATGAATGAATGATGATACTTGCACCTAAACTTTATTCAGTAATCACACTCTATTATTATCTTCTTTTAATCTATTGGTGAAAACCGCACAAAAATCCGGTCGGTAGTTTTTTGAGTTTAACGCGTTCATACAGACAGACAGAGGGGGCCGGGGGACTTCATATAATAATATATTATGTATGTATTGATGTTTTTTTAATTACTTGCATATATTATGTGATGTGTTACCTTTTGTATTGGACTGTATATTTTTTATAATATATGAGATAATAATAAATAAGAAATGTACTTATTTTTAAACGCTTTTTTATTTATTTTGCTTAAGTACCCTGTTTGTGTACTTCCTCATATCCAAAGGACTTGAAAGAACCGTGTCCCGATTTGGGCCATGGTGCGTCCATTGATGAATCACATACTAATGGATAGGGGTTTATGAGTACAGTCACGGAAAAATAGTTTCATTGATATTCGAAGTGGGCGTATGTTTATTGGCAACCCAAAATTGATGACATGGATTCACGCGGAAACGACCCCCAATGACAATGAATGACATCCAAAAATGCATCTAGATTGTGTTCGAGATGCTCGTGGAACACTGAGTTGGATAGATTGATAATTATCTTCAATACTTTCTTCTGATGTAACATTACTGCTACCTATATTATCTTGAACTTCGTATAAAACTTTGCCAACATTTGTGACACACATAGTCATTTGAAGTTACTGGTTGTCTAGAACTAGATGAAGCTTTATTTTGAAAGTATAATAAAGCTTCTTCGTTTTTTTGAGAACCAGTTATAGTATGTTTTCTTACAGTTTCCTTGTGTCTTATCAGTGGCATTGCACAAGAACAACATTTCAGATTTTTATGAATGCCAGTAGCATCTTCGGGTTCATCCAGTACCAAGGGCTGGCATGAATCCCTGGGTACAACTATCGCTCGAATGTCTACCCCTCCAGGACAGACTTCAGAAGCATCAGAATGCATTAACTCACTAAATCACTTGCCATGACGGCTTAACATATTTTCAGAGACTTGGCCGGTCAAAGTTTAAACTGACCGTTACCACCGTCACCGCCAGGAGGTGCTCTGGTCATAAAGAGAATTACAGTTCCCTGTAATATTTCAAAGATAAATAATAGGCGATATTTTCACAAATTAAATGGGTTTCTGCCACCCTCTGCGAATATAGAAAACATATGTTCGCAGGCCACCCTAATATAACGCAGTTAACTTTTTTGCTGACAAGGTGTCCCCACCAAATACGCTCTTAAGAACGATATATTCTATTGATACCTATAGGTGATGCACTATCTAATGATGTATAAAAAACTTCGGGACTCGTCATGGCCCAGAACCCGTACTATCCGGGACACGGTTCTTTTATATATTCCTTTATATAGTTTGATAATATTCAGCCTGTGTTGACTAAATGAGTTTTTTTATTTTTTATGTAGGTAACTAGTAGAATAACGAATTGACGATCAACCTGATGGTAAGTTTTATACGGAAGAATATAAGCGCCGCGTATAAACAAAATTGTGATATTGATAATCGCCAAACAAGCAGAATACATCAATTAGTTACGCCTTCGTTCCACCTAAATAAGCAAAATGTAGCGATCTTTTATAAAATAGGGCTTGGTGTACATTTCTATAATAAAATTCCAAAATCATGACTTGCCAACAGAATCTTTCAAAAAACGTGTAAAACCACAATTGATAAGAAGGCATATTATATGTAGACGAGTATTTAAATGACAAAGATGCATGGAAATGACATGATTATTAAATACTTTTTGTAATATTTTTTTTAAAAGATGTGCTGAACAGTTTCTTAGAGGCTTTTCTTTTCCTCCATGACAAAGCACCCTTACGAAAAGCTGGTAGATTAAAAGAATGATGAAGTGCATGAGGGGCAAATTCGGCAAAGTCCCGACGGATTGCAGCCCTAACCAATCTTCAAAGAGGTGCCTATAGTCCGTTCAAAGTTATTTTACCTCTGACACCTGTCATTGTACTTTCCCACTAGATTGGCATTACCTGCTGTCAATATTCTTGGATTTTTCTTTTGTATTAATAATTTTTAACTTCTATCATGCCAAAAAGGATACAAAGTAGTGGTAGAAAAAATGTTCTATCAGTGCGTAATTTTTGTAAAAGGGAAAAGCTGAAAATGACCCTCTAAACCCATTTAAGAATGTTCGTTGACGGGTAGCGGCCATGATAGGTAGGAAACATAGTGTTACCTGTTATTATTTTTTCCTCGTAGTAGTGTCCAACTAAAATGATGTATGCGGTTACGGTTTATTAAGAAATAGCTCGTCATGGTTTTGTATCAACATAAAATTCAGTTGACCATAGAATTGAATTGAATTTTGTATCGATACAAAAACATTCCGACCATTTATAAACAATCTGATTTTTTTTTTTTAATTTAGTTAAGCATCTCGCGACTAAACTCGGTAGGGCTGCTTATGCTGTTAGGAAAATAAGGCAGTTTACTGACGTCGAAACTGCTAGGATGGTTTATTTTGCATATTTTCACAGTATTATGTCATATGCCATCTTGCTGTGGGGCAAAGCAGCCAGTATAGAACAAATTTTCATACTACAAAAAAGAGCTATTAGGGCTATTTATAAACTTAGATCTCGTGAAACTTTGCGTGAAAAGTTCAAAGAAATAGGTATACTTACAGTAGCCTCACAATATATTTATAGTAATGTGGTTTTTATACGGAATAATATAAGCGCGTATAAACAAAATTTTGATGTCACTAATCGCCAAACAAGAAAAATGCACCAGTTAGTAATGCCATCTTACCGTCTTTCTAAAGTGAAGCGATCTTTTATGGGCCGTGGTGTACAGTTCTATAATAAAATCCCAAAGTTAATACGCGATTTGCCAGTGGAATTATTTAAGAAACATGTAAAATCTCAACTTTTAGGCAAAGGCTACTATACTGTAGATGAGTACATAAATGACAAAGACGCATGGAAATGACCAGATCTGCAACCAGTTCCGTACAGGCTAGTGATACTTTTTTGTAGCAATATACCAATGTATTTTATTTTTAAAAGATGTGCTGAGGAGTTTCTTTCGGCTTTTCTTCTCCTCCATGACAAAGCACCTTTCCGAAAAGCTGGTAAATTAAAAAAATGACGTGCATAAGTGTATCAATGATACCTACATGAATAAATGATTTTGAATTTGAATTTCTTTTGTTTTGCTCTTAATTTATCAGTGTTCATGGATAGTTCTTACTTCAGGTATATCTGAAAAAACTGTCAGCATCATTACCAAGGAAGGCAAAGTTGCTGCTTCTACATCCCAAAAAATATTTTCACTTCGAAAAAACGAAACAACAAAAGAAGATAAAGTTAGGAGATTTTGATCTGTGTGCAATCAGAAATAAAATACATGAAATGTACACAGTCAGAAAAGAGATTCCAACTTTAGGAAAGCTATTAGCTGAATTAAAAGTTGACATCCACTTTAACATGAAATATTTCATGTAAGGGAATCGTACAAACTAAATATGACAACACACAGCTAAGGTTAGCCAACTTAATAGCCAGAGGTAAAATAACTTTGAACGGACTGTAGGTACATAAAACGGATCACGTGACATTTGATCTACGTCCATGTCAATTTCTCATAGCTTTTCTGTAGAGAACTAATATAATTGATATTACTTTTTACTCTGTATCGTCAACGTGTGACATAAATGACATTGACAATCGTATCGTTGAGCCATTTTGACACTTGACAGATTGACAGTAGTGACGACGTGAGTTGTGGCTTGTGCGACGCGTACCGCGAACTAGTTGTGTAATAATCGTTATCGTTAATTCTCCGTTTCCAAAAACGAAAACGATGGAAGACGTTAATGTTTGGAACTACTTTAAACGGGTTATAAGCACCAGTGACATGAAAACAGCTGAATGCCGTCTGTGTTATTCCGTTCTCAGTCACACTTCGACTATACATAACCTTAAAACTCATTTAAGGCATAAGCATGCAGGAGAAATTCCTGGGATAGAACCTCATGTCTCAGATATAAAAACACAAACCAAAAATATTAAAGCCGAGAGTTTTATAAAATCATTCATTTGGGAATACTTTACAAAACTTGATGAACAAGACGGCAAGGCTATGTGTAATATCTGCCATAAAGAATTTTCTTTCAAAAATAGTCTCTCAAATTTAAAGCATCACCTATTCCGTTCACACGTTGAGAAACTTATAATAGGTGAAGAAACGGATGTGGAAGAAACTGCAGACTCTCCAAATAGCATTCATACTGACCCCGAAGCACAATATTTGGATTGTTCTGGTTGGTTAAAACAAAATCATTCACTTGTAAGGGCTATAGGAAACAAAATATGATACACTTTCACGCTTCGTTATTGTATTTATTAGCATTACGAAAACGTAAATTTTGATGTTAAACATTATCAAGCTGCGTATCCACTTGAGCAGCCTCGTGACGAGCTGTCTCCGCAAGACCATCGAGGTAATAAGCCTCAACCCGAGCCACAGTTCTCTGTGTCGTACAATCGGTACAATCATCGTGATTCGTGCTCGATGCGTACAACTGTCTTTACTAAACCTTTACTTAACTTAGTTTAGTAGGTATTTTTAAGTGATGTAAAAATCTTATGAGAAATAATTTCTTTAAACCGAAAAATAACGTGCAGAAAATGAAAAAAATAATAAAAAAGCTATTTCATTTCTAAATTAGTTATTTTTACAAATTAACAATCGATAAAAATATTCGCAGACTAAAATATCGGTTGTTTAGCGTTATTACAACCTGTTATTTAATATTGTAATTAACATTTCTGTAGCAACGACAGTTTCGGATACGAATAGAGATAAATAATGTGATGTGATAAATAATACCTACGTTTTTTTAGGTTTGAAAAAACGAAAATCGCACCGGACTAAAACTTCAAAACTTTGGAAATTTTTTTCGAAAGAATATCCTAGTGAAAAGCGCGCGAAATGTTTAAGCTGCAGTGGATTATTTTCGTACAAATCTACTATAAATAATTTAAAACATCATTTAGAAAAGAAACACATAGATAAATATATGGAATTTTGTCGCTTAATTGATACTGCGACAAGTGCGACAAGTGAATTATCTCATAATGTACAAAGTGAAGATTCAGGTAATATTATTTTTATACCTATAACTAAGCATCATTTTATGGTTATTTTAGATATTCCTTTTCCAGAACTATCCTTCATACCTATGCCGTATAAACATAATCTGAATTTTACCAAGAAATAAAATACCACTTCAGAATAAGTCTAAAAGTACTCGTCAGATCTAGCTCAAATTTAAGTGGGACCACATGACAAGCACGAGCTTTCGATTAAAAAAAGAATCATCAAAATCGGTTCACCCAGTTGAAAGTTCTGAAGTAACAAACATAAAAAAAATACAATCGAATTGAATACCTTTTATGAAAGTCGGTTAAAAAGTACAAGCTCTAAATTATTTACTCCCTGAGGGATATAATTTTGCCTGTTTTAAGCATGTTTAATTCATGTTTTAAGTTTTTTCTATATTGTTGTCTAGTCAAATTCTATTTATTTTAGTTATAATGTATTAAATGTAGGTAAATTATTTTTAGATTGATAGGTATTTAATTTATTACTTACAGTATCTATTTTAAATGTAATCGTAGTAGTTATACGATTCATATTACTACATTAATCTTATTATTACTACCCTCACCTAGTTAGCAAGTTATAATTTGTGGAATAATTATTTAACATGACATGTATCTCGCAGATTCCGAAGAAAATGATATGCCGAGAAAAAACAGTTCACTAGTTTGGAATTATTTCAAGAAAGTTAATACGAATGAAAAGCTGGCATCGTGTATAACTTGCGGTTCAAAATTATCATACAAATCAACTGTAAATAATTTGAAGATACATCTGAAGCGCAAACACCCGCGTGTATATGATGAAGTATGTCAATTGTTACCCGCGAAGACGACAACTAGCTCCCAAGTAACGCGCGATGATTCTGGTAAGTACCTATTTAATCATTTTAAAATTTTAACCGCCGATATATTTTAGGAGTTTTAAAAAAGGCCTTATATCCAGGGGCGTAGCTACCGCCGTATCAGCTGTGTCAATTATACGGGGCCCCCAGCGTATAGGGGCACCCACTAACACTCCCAAAAAAAGCTCGCCAGTGGCCTATGACCGCTACATTTGGCACTCCTTTTTTATTTGACAGCTGACGTTGAGGGGGCCCCACAACTAATATTGATATGGGGCCTCCTTAGGGCTAGCTACGCCACTGGTTATATCGGTTACCGTCGAACACTAGTTAGCTATTATAAAAGCTGTTCCGGATAACGATAATAGTCCCGATACCTAATATTCAATAACTGTTACGATAACTAATATTTGGTTGTGGGGTGACCTTTGTTTTAATCTAACACAGAACACTACAGTCTACACTACTAATAATTAGTATAAATAATTATTTTACCATGCTACTGGCAAGTATAGTATAAGGTAGGTACTTTTACAAATTATTTTACTATGTATACCTTTGCCTGTTTTAACTTTTCCCGTTAAAGGTATATATTTGAACTTACCATGCAACTATAGTCCCCGCGAACTAAGATGCCCAATTTGTCGTTTGCAATCACAGTGACACTAGAGATGTACAAAAAAATCGGTTCACGAAAGAAACCAATTTTCGCAACAAATCGATTCAAAATTGTAAGACCTTCTAATCGATTCGATAATTAAATTGTAAACTAAAAACCGTAATGTTTTAATTTTTTAGTTTTAAATTTAGGTACCTCCCAACTACCTCGATTGAGCTACATATCTAGTACCACGTATTCTCAATATTATGTATTTACGACTCCAATAAAATATTCTTTTGTTTCTTCCTAACAACTCATGCTGCTAGATATGCATGGAAATAGCCGAGCCGGCAAACAACCTGACGATCCACCTGATGGTAAATGACTGTCATCGCCCATGAACATCAGCAAAACCAAAAGCATCACTGATGCGTTGCCGGCTAAGAAAGAGTAGAAAAAGAAAGAAAGATTGATCATGATAGAAAGAACTCATCGGCTCAGTTTCATAATAATATTTTGAATAATATTATGAGCGTCAGGGAAAAAACTACAGTGAATAAATTCTTGTTTATTTCGTAACACACATTCATGTAAAAATAATTATTATTTTGTTGAAAAAAAAAGAATACCGCAAAAAGCTTAGCTACATAATTACATAGAATATATTATCTGCAGTTTACTGTCCATGGATGGCGAAGTGCCCATACATAATGGAAAATGTCCTTTGTTAGCATCCAATTCGTCGTGGTATTCTTAGGTACCTAATTTTAAATTCAAATGCAAGTAAATCATTTTTAACGAAGTAATTAAATTAATCAATTTTTATTTTTAAATTCCGATTATAGTAATGCATCGATTATGATTGGTTTTTGAGATGGTTTCAGGCCGTCACATCACTTTGCGTCAGTTTTGTTTTAGGCCTCTTCATCTATCATTGTTTCGACGTCAAATAGTTTTAATAAATTTTGCATAAATTATGATGTGATGGGATTTTTACTAGATTATAACGTTTACTATGATTTATAATCAACGCCAATGCAAATGAGTAAGGATTTTTAACAAATTTTGGAAAAATCCTTTGTCCGTAAGTGTTCAACTATTCATGTCAAGTAAATTAATATTCCATTTCGCTCAAAGACGCCCATACAATGTTAGTTCATATTAATAAATGGCAGCTATCATTATGGGCATCTTAGATAATTTTGACAGGCAACTACAGCATGGTAATATGGGCGATTCAGCAGATTTAAGGCCAATGCCTTAGAATAATATTCTAAGGCCAATGCATACGTAACGGGATTTTTCCCGTACAGGACGGGAAAAACATCATCGCCTAAATCAAAGAGTTCTTCAGAATATTCCACAGTATTCAGACGGTAGAATACATGGAGAGAGCTTACATCGCGACTCTAGTCCGTCTGTTATGAGTTACGATCCAACTCAGAGTGTTTAACGGTTATTTAAATTGCTCCTTAGTACAGATTTTTTTAAGGTGATTCTTTACTAAGGAGCCATTAAAGTAACCGTTAGTGACTCTGAGTTGGGGCGTTAGTCTGATAAGACTGTTATGAGTATAATTAGTTACATTACCTACTAAATAAACCACTGGCCTCTTAATAAACTATTTGGGGCAATAGTTTGTGACGCGTGCCCGTAAATGTTTCGACGACAGTGAGCAGCCGTTGTATAATTTATAGTAGGTTTCTTTTTTCTTATGCAATAGTTGGCTAGGCGGTAGGCGCAGGCGCCGCGAGTGTTCCTTCCGCCTGAGTAAACTAGTTTTAAATGTTATTTATTCTAAGGTTAAAATAATTATCTGTCTTGGAAGTTTTGACACCTTCACAAATAAAACAGGCGTCTTTGAGTTGGACGATGCAAACTAGAAACCAACAAATCAAATTTTAGAAAATTAACATTGGTCATCAACCTAACAGACTTAACGAAGATAATTATTATACAAATATAATACCTACCTAGGTAGGTGAAAACTAACCAAGTCAAATGTGGAGCTTGAATTACATGTTCTTGTGACTAAAATTTTAAGTTTTTCTCGTTTTTCTACACAGAATTTGGCACCCATTTAGATCACAATTCTCTTTTTTTTAATTGGCTTTCACTTTACATTTATATTTTTATTGGGATACAATCTACATATTTTATAAGAATCTATGGTATTTCACGAAAGAATCTACCGTAATCCAATTTTTGGACCTGGCAAGTGGCAACACATGAACACACTGAAGTCTGCCAATCCGCACATTTCATGAGTTGTACAGTACCCCTCAAATTCTAAAAGGAGACCAGAGGCAGAGGTCCAGAGCCTGAGCCTGAGATGATTAATTTAAAATAAAGAATTATGTAGGTATTTATTATTATGACTACACTAGGTACCTAGCTACATATATTCGACCTCGTAACAATTTTATTCATTAGTTTCGTACAGCTGGCCAAACTAACCCATATTTTGGAGTTCATTGACCATTACTAATTATTTATTTTTAATTATACACTTATAGCCACAAAAGATAAATGAGGTTATTTTGTATTCTCTAGCTAAGTAAGCTCTACATTATAACTTCTATCGAATTTATCTCCATCCATCCTTTCCCTTGGAGGTCCGCTGCTGGACATAGGTCTCCGCTAACTTGCGCCATTCTGCCGGGTCCTGTCCTGAGTCTTCTGAAACCATCGGATGCCCGCTGTCTTCTTCAGGGTCATTTCACCTGGTCGGAGAGCGTTCTATCCGTTCTGGTGGCGAGAAGAGCACGGCAATCTTCAGGCAGGACCTGGCGCCATAGCTACGGTTGTTGTTCAGCAAGGTGCACCACGAACATGGGACGTTGGCTTGGCCTGTTGATGGGATACACCTGGATACACCTATAATTGCCAAAACTGTCTGCCGGACTTTTAGCCTTCTGTCCGGATTTTGGATTGTCGGAGGTCGGAGCGGAGCATTAAAAAATAAAAAAAATAAACTACGTGGACTTTTTTAAACATCGGGAACAATCGTTCGGGAAGATTCAAATTTTGAGATAACGATTGGAAATTGGAAACCATAGGTTGGTAGGTACCTACTACATCCCAAATTAAATAGATAATTAATATTTTTTAACTTTTTATGGTTTTTTTCTATCAAGACTATAATTATTAAGACATCTTTATTTCCTAAAGAAAACATTTCTATAGGAAGTTAGGTAGATATATAAATAGTACCTACGTAGTAGGTACCGTACCTAATTCGCATCAACAACATTATCTCATTTTCCAGTTTTAGCAACGCATAAAATACCTACCTACGACATTGAAGTATAATGTCATAGAATAGACATTTTGAACAAAATGTGTGTCCCCGCCGCCGCGCGGGAGGTTCTATTTTCAAAACTCAGTTGATCTGAGTTTCAAAATTGAGCCGGTGAGCCCCCGTTCTCCTTTCCAAATCGAACGAACCATTGGCAATTGAAGCCGCGCGGCGCCAATGCATTGGAACATACATTGTGTTCGCGGTGTCCATTCTATACGCTAGTAATAATACTTCAATGACCTACGAGTCTATTTTCTGCTCATTCCGCACAAAAATAATACGTGTTTGTAAATATTGTCACCTTTGCGGTGTCCTCGGGAACATTTATATTATGTTGAACTTATGTGATTCCTTCCACGTCTGCCACGCACGCCATTCAAAAACGTCACACATAACGACACATGCCATAGCAAGTTATATTTCATAAGCGATAAAGACTAAAATTGCGTACATGTTTAATTTGTTTGAATGATCGGTTTATTTTGAAATGTCTTTACATCTTAAAATCGTATGCTATAATAGCCTCTAACGTTAATGTGTTAAAGGTTAGAATAGGGTATGGATGTACACGTAACTTGTTGTTAATGCAGGATAGTGACCGCCATGTTTTCGTTGGAAGAGCGGCAACGTCGCATTGCTCCCGCGTTCCCTTATTGATCAATTCTATAAATGGGTGAACAGGGCTATATTATACCACTGGCACCAATGATATTATAAAAATAGAGATATGTTACTAGCGCGCGGAAGATGAATAGCGTAACGTGAGCTAAGTAGCCCACCTGCTCGCAGTCACTCTGTCAATACTCTGTCGATACGCACGCTTTTATTGTTGTCAGAAGTCCTTGAGATTTGACATACAGCGTTAAAATGCCCTCGTTAAATGCACTAATTACAAAAGTAAAAGAAATAAAATTCATGGAATAATATACCACACGTCAGTTATCATGATTTATTGCATTTTATTTAATTTCATTATTTCTCTAACAAAATAAATATGGCGGCATAACAACGCCGGCCGAACGTAGGGCGGACATAGATTAACATACAGAAGTGACGATATATTGATGCTGTCCCCATTTGTATGTTCATTGTTAAGTACAGAAGAAACGATGGATAATTTTCTCACGAGTACCAGTATCATAATAAAGCCGTACCGTATTAGTATCGGGTATTGTAATAGAGCCTAGCAAAAAGAAGTTCATAAATAATATAATATAATATAAAAATAAAAAGTACATGTATAATACTTACAATTTTTTTGTATCCGTCGATAAGCAAATAAAAAAATTGAACACTTATTGTAAAAGTATTCCGGTTTGGTTTAACATATAAAATTAAAGTAATAATGTGGTTAACTGCTGTTATATTAGATTTCCATCGGACGAACTAATGCGCCATAATCTAAATTTTACTAACAATAATCAAAATTTTACTAACAAAAAATAACTGACTTCAAAGTCTCAAAAACTACTTGTCAGATCTCGTTTAAATTTATGTGGACTGGGACCACATGACAAGCACCTGCTTTCGATTAAAAAAAGAATCATCGAAATCGGTTGGCGTGATATTGAGTTATTCGTCAATTTGTCGCGCACATCTTAACACAAATTTACGACTTATGTGGTTTTCTCATGGATACCATTGTCAGATCTCAATAAAATTAATGTGGGACCACATGACAGCCACCAGCTTTCGATTAAAAAAAGAATCATCAAAATCGGTTCGCCCAGTCCAAAGTTCTGAGGTAACAAACATAAAAAAACAGTCGAATTGAGAACCTCCTCCTTTTTTGAAGTCGGTTAAAAAAGAATCGTTGTTGTTTAAAATTTATGTTTTAAAGAAATGCGTTTTATTATCTACCTACAGAATAAATAAGATGCTATGTAATAATAATGAATAAGACGCCATACCTACTGCTTAGGCTGACTTACACATGAAAAAGATCGTGGTCCCTATAAATACGCGTATTTACTTTATTCGTAAATGTGTCACCATAATTAATATTTCATCACCGAAATCCCAAAATATTGCTTTAAATAGTTTTGAAATTACAACTTCCTTCCTTAAGTTTATTTTTAGGTACTTTTAATCTACTGACTGTACTGAATTTGTTAGTCTTTGCCGAAGCCAGCCAATCAAATCATCTGCACGATAATCTCCACAATATTGTGCAAATGGACAGAGTTGCCAACTCTAAATTTTTTTCGATATCTTCACAGTTTTTAGTTTAGACCACCAAAATTAAATCTAGTTTAAACTGAAAATCAAGAGGTTGTGCAGATTGAAGACGAGTCAGTTTTAGTAGAAATAGTTAAGATTTAAAGTTGATTTACGAATATAAGTATAATTTTCATAACGGTAATATTAAGTTGTTTTGCACAATTTCATTTGTTGGCAACACTGGTCAACGTTTGGTGACGCGAACGACAAACACTAGCTGTCTTTTTCACTATTATGGTTTTAGTAAAGCTATCCCTTTTACATCATTTACCAATGTAGTGATTGCCCGATTGGTGTAGGGAAACAAAAGATAAACGTGTGTGTGTTTCGGAACAAATTTTTCGGTTGATTTGTAAGGGCATAACGTATCTTTAATTAATACATCATTGACTGGCACCAAAATACCTGGACTCTGATAGGATTCCAAACTTGGGAATAGGCATAGAATTAATATTACTAGCGTATAGAAGGGACACCGCGAACATCGGGCACGGGGGTGTGCATTGCAGCCGGCCGGCTGCATTACATTCTGTCACTCGGCTGCGCTCATTGCGGCCGCATGTCAAAATTGTTTACGAAAAAACTGAAAAAATGCCGTTCGTGCGTAATAAGAACGTGTCACAATTGCACGACAAAAAACAAAAAAGATAATGTTATCACTTTATCATCAGTAAGAAAACAAAATCTTAACTTAAATCAACTAAAACGAATTTAATTTAATTATTGAGAAATGTTCCCGCCATTTTGAATGAAAAAATCATAAGGAGCGTTTGAACTTGGCAAGTCACTTGCATGATAATGGACTAAATAAGCTTACTTGTGATGTGACCAATTATATGTATTATGGTGTTGGTTTTTCGACACGAATCAATGGTAAACGATTGAAAATAATTCAAAAACGTGCAAAAAGGCAGGTTTTTTTTAATTTTGTTTTTCACGGTAAATATATATACATAGGTACGTAGTAATTACGGCAGACAGACTTATGTGTCGATTTGCAGTGAATGATTTGTGATTAATTAGGTTGCTTTTAATAAATTTTCGTTCAATTATTACCATTTAAAAATAATAGAAATACCGGTTATAGAAATACCGGTATTAATTAAATTGATATTAGAAGAAAACCGGCTTTGTAAAATGTTCCAATACTTCTAATAGTCTCTATGTACCTATAAAAAATACAATTTTACTTTTGTGTTTCTATTGAACTACAATAAAAACCAAAGCTTGATGAAATTAAATTGTATAGTTTGTTTAATTTTACTCTTATTCACGACGGTTCAAGGTATTTCGCTTCGATCAACCGTTTAATATTTTCATGAATAAACCCCAAATCTAATAGAATCTACTGAAATTTATCAGAATTTATCGCAATTCATGAAAGAAAATATCTAAACCCAGAGTTTGGACCTGGATTTCCTGGCAGCACTGCATAGACTTATGATTATTTCTTACTTTTTACTAATACTTTTTCCTACACTGTCTGACTGTGTTGAAGATATCTGTATCATATAATAGCAAATTGAAATAACAGAATTGTAATAACAACATCATTGATTATAATAAAACGTACATTTTCAGATAACAAAATCGACAGACATTTTATTCAAGAAGAGAATACAATGACAATACAATATTGTTTTTTACAAGTATGTCACGGGGTGCAAAATGCAAGAAGTATCTATATTTTTATATTTACAACAAGAATTCTTATTGATTACGGTCTGTGTCAGAGATCTGAATTAATAAAAAAAAACTATTGAACCGATGAACATGAAATTATTATTATTTAATATTATTATACAGGGAGATTTTATGCTTAGGAGACGTCAGCTAAGAACGGATTTGTTTAAATGCATCCCCATCAGGGTAAAAATAGGTGTTGGAAGCCAATATTATACGAAGATAATCATCGTCATTTTTGAAGGTGGAAAAATGAAAAATCATAATTATTTTGTAATTTTCAAACATAGAAATTTGAACATTTATATGTGACTTATGTGAGCTACCGTTAGAATTAAAGTTACTCTATGGCAAGTGTGCAAACGAGGCTCCTAGTTTGAAAAGAGAACGGAGGGCAAGCCGGCGGTGGAACACACATTTTGTTTGAGATAGCCTGTCTATGTATAGTACGTCAATGGGAATAGGCCAGTATTTTCGACTGGTTTGTGTATTTGTATAGAATATTTTATTTTATTGCCTCGTGTTTTTGTTAGATTACTTATGTGTTAGTTATACATACACATTGGATAGGTAGATATTTATTAAGATTAGGTACCTATTTATTTTTAGTGAAGATCTCTACATTAGATACTGCTTATCACACTATTATATATGTATAATCAGTAATCACACACAGAATAATTCAGTGAACCTGTGATTTGAACATCGAATAGGGACCTACCTATAAAACAAAATAATATTTTTGAGACTGATAGAGTGTTGAACCACAGTAATAATATTTATACTGTGGTTGAACCAAACCTCTACTCTAGTGAAACGTTTATTAGATATTTAGACAGCTAGGTAAGGCTAACTTGTTATTGTATTGGTGTAGGAATCTCTGCGGGCTTTCTCTTAACTAGTGATCTTGCCTCTGCTAATGGCTGCAAATGCTACAGGTCGACCTAAATTAGTTATTTACGATCGCGGCGCGGCATTTGAGCCAAACATACCTACTTACTATGCTGGATTACGTAGGTAGATGATCGTTAAAGTACTTATATAATATTATTTATGAATACGTTACTTGAACCATAATGTAAGTAGCATTGCGATATTTTGGGTGGTGGTCGTGGTGGTGGTCATAATATTACTTCTCGAATCAAAGGAGACGCCTCCATTCATTGTTTGCTAGAAGAAAACAATGACCCGCTGCTGGCTTTCTTACTTACTCCTTAACTTACTTTCTAAAAGTTCACAAACAGAATACAGTAACCATGAATACGAATACCACTTACCTAAATCTATAAGTACGTATTTTAATAGTTTTATCAAAATTACGTAACATTTTGTTTGTAGGATTGTTTTTATAGTGATAGATAAAAAAAATGAAGAACAGCGTAAAGAATAATAATGGTATTGTGCCTTCGCTGAGTATCACGGTGGCACTAGGCACATGGGGCAGTTGGACTTGAGAGTTTGGATCAAATACATGATCTATATATATAAAATTGAAAAGAGATACACTGATTAAACAAAAAATCTCAGAAACTACCGAACCGATTATGATGAAATTTGGCAGGGAGATAGCTTATGCCAAGGAGACGTCAGCTAAGAACGGATTTTTGGAAATTCATCCCCTAAGGGGTAAAAATACGGGATAGAGGTCATTTTCATACAAACCAACTTCGTCAGTTTTAGAGTTATAAATATGATTTTTTTATCTAAGTTAATAGTAATAAACAAAAGTTAAATTTAACAAATTTTTTTGGAAAATCATCCCTTAAAGGGTTAATTTAATGGATGGTACGTAGTAGGCAACTTCGTCATTTTTGAAGTTAAAAACATGAAAATTTACATACTAGCTCCAGACTAGAAACAAAATTTGTAAGCATTATGGTCTTTTGGAAAATCATCCCCTAAAGGGTTAATTAATAGGGCGCAATTTAGTATGGCAACTTCGTCAGTTTTGAAGTAAGAAGGGTGAAAATTTGTATATAAGCTTATAGTTAGACACAAAAAATAACTCCATCACTGTTTTCTCGAAATTCATCCCCTAAAAATAGGGGTTGGAGATCATTTACATACAAATCAACTTCGCCAGTTTTAGAGTTATAAATATGAATTTTTTTATGTAAGTTTATAGTAATAAACGAAAGTTAACTTTAACACATTTTTTTGAAAATCATCCCTTAAAGGGTTAATTTAATTGATGGTTCTTAGTAGGCAACTTCGTCATTTTTGAAGTTAAAAACATGAAAATTTATATATTAGCTCCAGATTAGAAGCAAAATTCAAAAGTTATGTGGTTTTTTTGGAAAATCAACCCCTAAAGGGTTAAATAAGCGTGTGGAAGTTAGTATCGCAACTTCGTCAGTTTTAAAGTAAGAAGGGTGAAAATTTGTATATAAGCTTATAGTTAGACACAAAAAATAACTGTATCGCTGTTTTCTCGAAATTCATCCCCTAAAAATAGGGGTTGGAAGTAATTTACGTACAAATCAGCTTCATCAGTTTTGGATTTATAAATATGATTTTTTTATGTAAGTTTAGAGTTGTGAAAAAAAGTTAATTTTAACAAGTTTTTTTGGAAAATCATCCCTTAAAGGGTTAATTTAGAGAATGGAACTTAGTACGCAACTTCGTCATTATTGAAGTTAAAAATATGAAAATTTTTATATTAGCGCCAGATTAAAATATAAAAGTGGTGTTTTATTGGAAAATCAACCCCTAAACGGTTAAATAAGTGTGTGTAAGTTAGTATTGCAACTTCGTCAGTTTTGAACTAAGAAGGGTGAAAATTTGTATATTAAGCTTATAGTTAGACACAAAAATTACCTAACTGTATCACGATTTTCTCGAAATTCATCCCCATAAGGAGTTAAACAAAGGGGTTGTAAATATTTAAGAAACTCCGTCAATTTTGAACTCAGTAATGTGAAAATATTAATTAAGCTTATAGTGAGAAAAAAATTTAATGTAGAGAACTTTACGGATGGGAGGGGGATGGGAGAGTGACAGGAAGCGAGAGAGGGACTGGGATCGGGAGAGGAAACAGGAGAGGGTGCGGAAGAGGGAGAAGGGCAGGGAGCGGGAGAGGGAGTGAGAGCGGGACAGAAAGCAGGAGAGGGCCGGGTGCGGGCGAGAGAGGGACTGAGAGTGGGAGAGAGAGGGACATGAAGCGGGATAAGGACCTCGAGTGGGAAAGGGAGAGGGACAGGGAGCGGGAGAAGGAGACAGAGTGGGACAGGAAGAGGGAGAGGGAGAGGGGAGGGAGAGGGAGAGGGGAGGGAGAGAGAGTATATGTAACTCTTGAATGGATGGAAACAACAGAACCGTTTTGAAGATATTTTTTAGTGTTTAAAATTATTGTCTGCCTGTCTGTCCGGGCATCACATGAAAACCCTTGAACTTATTCGTAGTATACACGTAGGTTTCAGTATGTAAATTCCTAAATATAAGTACTTCAATATAAATGAACCTGTTTTTAAATTTTCTTCTGTAAGGCGTACAAATATAATAAATAAGCATAATTTCCGCGTGCGAAGCCGCGGGCAACAGCTAGTATTTTATAAATAAAAGATGCACCAAATAGATATTCTTGCAGAATAGTCTTCTACGCCTATTAAATTGCATGCTCGACTCAAAACAAAAGTGAAACAAACACATAAAAATCAATAAAACTATAAAAGTACTATTTTACCATACTTATTTTATTTTATGGCTTTCTTTGGATTTTTTAAATTTCATTTCAAAAACGTCAATTGACTTTATTTCTCTATCACTTTTAGGTATACATATTCTCAATAAAAAAAACATGTATGTACTATATATGACAACCCTGCAAACAAGGATGTATGAATTTGATGTTGAACAGAGAAATACGATCACAGTTTATTCACTTCCTATTTCCCGTCTGTCTTTTGTTCGTGCTGCTTAAAGGTTCACCTCGAGGCTCGATAACATACACCAGAGATTTCCATTTTAAGATTGTAATTCGACTATAATACATATTGCCAGAGGGTTACTTAACGCTGACAATGTTTCATGTAATTCACTGCAGTAAATGTATTAGTAACACAAATGTATAAAATTTTACTTTCTGAAGTTCTGTGACGAACTGAATACCAGTAACAAAAAAGATGTAAATTGTATCTATTGCAAATCGCAAAATCATACGCGCATGCATTATTTTTATTGTTTTATTTTTAACACCACCACCATTCATTCTTCCGCAAATTAAATTAATTAAGAGCATTTCATTAAGCAAAAACAAATCTTTTAAAAACATTAATAAAGTATGTAGATACCTAACATATCAATTATTTTACAATTCTAATAATATGTTACAATATGTAGCCATTTTAAAATAGAAGAAGTTAATAAAATATAGATTCCTAGACATCAGATATACATACATATATTAACTTCATAGATGAAAAATGCTGAAGTCTCGGGACCGATTTTGATGAAAACTAAAACTGCATCATTACATTTCTGAAAAATCAATATTCCTAGTCAGGAATCGAACCCGTTAATTTTGAAAAAAAAAAACACATCCTGTATTATAGGTGTACCAGCATCTCATGGCATTTTTGACAAGCAGAAAAATGGGTTTTTAATATGGCAATGAAAATTTTTAAAACTAACTATTGTCAAGCGGCTTGTCAAGTCAAAAAAAGAGTTGTATGGAATTTTTTTCTTTTTCTAAAATTATAATTATTTTAGATTTACCTCTGAAAACAACTTTACGATCACAAGCCACAAATATTATTTTCAATGTTTATTGAAAAACATGTGAGGAAAAAGTTGTATTTAAGCGACAATCTGCATTATTAATATTATCCATCTTGTAGGATTAACTCGTTTTGATACTTAGTTTTCGTGATTATATTTTCTTAGTAAATAATCTACATATGATTTCTTTGTATGTAAGTAAGATTAGCAAATGATATTAAATTAATTGAAATAAATAATACAAACATTGTTACAAATTAAAGGTAGGTAGCAAAAATTTTGTGAATATGAAATGAAAAGTTACTTCATACAAGTTCACGTAACTGAAACGTTGGAGGAGCAATTTATTAATTATCTATTTGTTCTCTTCATCAAATGAATAAAAAATACTAGTATACAGATGGCAAATTTTAAATTATAGTTGCATAAATTATTTTTAGACACTGTAATAATTAATTATAATATAAAAAATATGTGCTTGTCTAATAAAATGTGTAGCTTTGTCTTTTATATATTTTCATCTGAAGTTAATAAACCATAACTACATAATTTATATTGCCTATTATGAAACTAACACTGTTAAAAATATTAAGGATCAAGAAGTTTTATTCTAGTTTCCCCAACGCTGGGGAGTGTGTTGTCTCCAATTTTAATTTCCCCATTTTGCCATCAGATTCTGGTACACCTATAATTTATTACACCATTCGATAGTGTCGCTAAAAAGCATCGAATTCTGGGAAGTAATGACATAAGAAAAATCAATATTTATGGCCAGGAATTGAACTCGCTGATTTTGAAAAAAGAACTCACCTGTATTATTACACCCACAGACATGTATACATGTCTGTGATTACACCATTCGATAACTTGGTGTTGCTAACAAGGATCAAATTCTGGAAAGTATTATTAAATGAATGATTAAAGTCATAGTCAATGCTCGCTACGCATGTTTACGATGACTTGCTCTTTGTTTGCTATTTCGAGTACATGCTGCTACTCACTGCTGTTAGTATGTTGGTTGGGGTCTTTGTAGTCTTGCGATCGATAATGTTTTGTTGTAATTACGATATATGTGTGTGTTTTAACATTGTTTTGAGGTTATGCCCCTGGTCTGGTATTACGGAAGCCTTTGTTACATGTGGCTGCTTCTAGGACCATTATGTTACCGTTTGTTGATATAAGTATAAATAAACATTATTATACACCTGGGTATTCCACATACTTTTATATATGCACAGTGTATACGAGTATGATGATGCATCATAATTATTGTATTGGAGTTTCCCCGAGTTACCCAATGACGATTACCTCGCCGTTTCGTCTTTTGACGCATCCGCGTGACGACGGCCTTCGTGAGCGTGACGCATGATCGCGAAGACACACACCGTTACATCAAGTGACGATGTGATGGGCAGGGATTTTATTATCTGTAGAACCTCATCTTACTACAACGCGCAACGTCGGTTTATGAACCATTAGTTGATGAATGACGTGCTGCTTATTATAGTAAGTACATTGAACTATTATTACAAGCTTTAGTGCATTATACTTCAATGATTCAATAATATAAACATAATATTATAATCTTGATTAATTTTACCATGGCTAACAAGTTGATAAACTAGAACTAAAATTCCTGTCTTTTAAAACAGTCTTCTATCTTCCAGTAATAAACTCAAGTTTTGTTTTTCATGCTTGAGCGCCCGGCCCTTGCCCATAGCAACTAGGGTTGTCAAACGTACAAAAATGTACCTTGGCTTTCCATTTTGTTATGTCAAAATGTTTTTATTTTTATGAAGTAAGTGGTACAAATTAGGAACAGGGTAAAATAATAACGTACCTACGGTTCCTGTAGGTAATCCTGTAGGATTACAACCTTGTAATAAATGTGTGCGCGTGCGTGAAGCGGCGAGGTTAATGCTGAAACAAGTTGTAGACGACTTGACATTAAAGATTATTATGGATTCTTGTAGTGATTAGACGTAGCATGTTGAGATTTCTCCCAGTCTCAATGGATGGTCAGATTCTTATTTTCTTACACCCTCGGCCTGATCAAAAAAGCTGACCTGCTTGTGAATGGGTAATGATCATGGGATTATGACCAAGCGATACCAAACTAGTTGCCAAATCAGCTTTAAAGGAAAACTGTTTACACATTTTTTAATGAGTCCCATGAAGTAGCGCTTCAGGAATGGAAATCTCAGAAGAAAGCTTATTCCACAATTTTACTGTCATGTATAAAGTAACAAGATCAGATTCAAATCGATGAGGATGAAATTGTAGTAATCGGGAGGTGGCGGTGGTTTTCACCCGAATGCCACTCTTCACGCTCCCCGGCCCAATAAACTAGGACATCCGGGTAAATCCAGCTGGATGGCAACCCTACAGAGGGAACCTAAAAACCGTCCTAAGATTTGTATGTAGTGTAAATAAAACTCCCTGTAGTAATTTTCAATGAAGCTGACAACCCTAATACCAGTCTAATTTATTCATTTAGAAAGGGCGGAGACTGGAGACCCTGCTTAGCTAACATAATTGATCGCAGCCTTGGTTTCTCGTCAATATTGAAAATGTTTGTTGGAAAGATAACTATTTTGTTTTTTAACAATTCTCTACATGCTTATAAATATTCGTGAAATAGGTACACTTTTGGATACACTACATAACAATTTTTTGAAACATGACTTCGATTATTCATAACTCGGGTATCACAGATTTTCATTTAGTATAGGAACTTTTTTTAACTTAGTCCTATTCCAGCTATGGTAAGTAAAAGTAATTTAGATGTCTAACAGCTGTTTTCAATTTACTATAATCCTTTTATTTCTTTAATCTGAGACTATCTTAATATATATAAATTACGTGTCACGTTGTTTGTCCGCGATGGACTCCTAAACTACTTAACTGATTTTAATCAAATTTGCACACCGTGTGCAGTTTGATTCAACTTGAAAGGTAGGATAGCTTACATCTCAAAATAAAAAAAACTTTTGACAGAACGAAGTCTGTCCGGGCAGCTAGTAATTATATATTTTTATTATCCATCCATACGACGGAAAAGTAGGTATTTGTTCGAAATTTTAAATTATCTGCGCTTCGGGTTATTACGTTCAGATACCTATTTCAATTACGAAAAAATATAAGTATTTTTAAACTAATGTTTTTATCGTTAAAATGGCTACAAAATAAAAACAAATTAAATATAAAGCGTCCCATTTGACCAGCCATCAACTGCGGGCGCGCTTGTTTGCACGGAGTGGCAACGTCGCCTTTCTCCAAACGGGTTACAAGGTGCACCATTTCGGTAGCAGAAAAAACGAGACACCACGAAAACTAAATAAAAAATTCAAATTAAAAAACCTTATTAATTAGGTATCTTGTAATTTGTAATAAAGTTAATTCTGGAAACCTGACTACAATTATCAATTGTTTGGTAACGTCCACAATTATTTAACTAGGCACATTTTTTTAGTACCTAGTCTGTTTTTATTGATACTTTGCCTAACTCACGTGTCATATTTAACATATTGTGTAAAACCGTAAACCTATTTAAAAGACATTTTGATGAAAAATCAAGGTTTTAGCATGGTTTTAGATGTTTTACTATACTTGATAAAAGAGTTAAGATGTAGGCGCTACACCGCGCCGTCACACAAATCTCCTAAATAATATAAATATTAAATGGCCACTCTAGTCAGACGCCATGTTGGTTGTGAACCCCAATGATTGCAGATTGCAGCGCAAGCAGCCGTTGTTTCACTTGTTTGTTGAAGAACCTATAGAAATCGACGATGTAAATAATTTTAAATTTAAATGTACCTAGGTATATGTATTTATAAGTAATTTTATTGCCATGTTCTTATTATGTTTTTTGTCAAATCAGAAGAAACTTCTATAGGTATTAGGGCTTTATAATGCGTCGTTGTCGCGGGTATTAAAAAATGATCAGAGATTATTCGTCACAGATATTAATCGTTAAGTGAGATAGAAAGAAGGAAGAATAAATCTTACTAAACTCACTCAAGAAGGGCTTAACAGGTTTAGATGCGGTTGATGGTGGTGAATGCGATTCGGTAGTGAGCTTGGGTTAACATTTAGTGTTTGTTTTATTTTAGTCGGTTCACAAATAAAAAGTTATGTCAGATTTAAGAATACCGTCCATACATTTGTTCTAGTATGGGCTTACCGAAAGGTTTATCGATGCGAAGCGATAGTTAGTATTTAGTTAGTTACTAATAAACAGCCCTTACTTCGGTAATCCGCCTTCCCTTCGCTTCGGTAACTCCTTTATTTTTTAACAATTTGTTTTAAATATTTAAAAGTGATGTCAATGATCTATTTGTTCAAATGTGCAAATATTTTGGAAATCATTTGTTATGGAATCTTAATTGTGACGCACATTACATTTACGTTTTTCATGTGAACAGATGTTCTTATATTTTGTTTGTCAAATACTTACGTTACATGTATGTTATGTTATATATTATATATATATGAACTGAGAATTTTTATTTTAATTTGCAACCTATACATACTTATTAGGTATCTTAGAATAAGGAATAAACATATTATAAATTAAATAATCATATTATAAATTGAAGTCCACCGGCCGCGTCTGTCTGTCTGTATGAAGCTATGAACGCGATAAACCCAAAAACTACCGAACGGATTTTTGTACGGTTTTCACCAATAGATATTGTGATTCCTGAGCACAGTTCCTGAAAAAGGTTTAGCGGTATAATTCATTATAGTTTTAGGTAAATTGACCAAAATCCACGTGGGTGAAGCTGCAGGCGGAAGCTTTAACAATTGCGTAAATATTATTGTGATTGAATTGAGACTTATCTAGTTTTGGAGTTTACTACGAAATAAAAAATAAATATTAATCGATTTTCGTATAAATAAAAACCCCTAAAGCCGCAGTTTGGTCAGAAGTCAGAACTCAAGAATACAAAAAATTCCGAAAACTCCGAACAAATCTCGATACATGGTTCGACTTTTGAAGGGTCAAGCCATTATTTCCTATCTAGGAGTGTATAATAATACATAGGTACACCTAAGTAATAATGATGATATAAATCCAAACGAGCTAAATGGGTCAACAGGAATGGTCGGAAGTTGAAAAACATATGTGTCGCAAAAGGTCGCAATCGCAACTGAACATTTGAGTCAATATTTACCTAAATTCTGTTTTGTTCGATCGAGTCACGCCGTATTTTTTAATCATGCATCAGGTTTGTTTTTCTCGTGGTACAGCCGCGTGCTGCAAGGACGGTCACGTAGGCTGTTTGTTTATTACGCTTCGGGACTTCACTGGTTGCTGGCGTTGGTTGAAAAACATTTTTTGTTCGTTACCTTTCGAATGTTTTTGTATTCAATATATCGGAAACTATCGAGGATTGCCTGTATGTGGTATGTAGTACCACAAACAATATCCGGTGCTAGCGCCAAGTGGTGTAAAAGAGAACTAAATCAATTGTTTTCTAACAGAACAGACTGATGGCATTACAGAATTAGGAAAAAAATTGATTGAGTTTGTTTTTTAATGTGTACAACGGTCTATATTAGGGTTGCCAGATGTCAAGACTGAAATATCTGGACAAAACTTCAAAAAATCGGGATTTGTCGGGACAATTTTTTTAAATAGCCGACTAACGAGCTGACTACGAAAAAACGGCGCGAGCTCGTTGGTGAACGCGTTCTGTTGAATCGAGTGAATTATCGGGACATTTTGTATTTTGTTGGGACTCTGGACATCATGTGAAATGTCGGGACAATCCAGACGAATCCCGACCATCTGGCGACCCTAACATATATAGGTACTTGATAAATACCTTAAAAGAAAGTAGAACCAATTTAAAACATATTGAATATACTCAAGAGTTGCTAGTTTTATCGTACCTACGTAAAGTAATATAGGCTACAAAGTACAGAAACAACAAAGCAAGCGTAAACAAAGACGGTTGATCAATCTTGGCGGAAGCGAGTTTAGTGTTTACTCATGTCTGCATCTACTTCCTCGCGGAAGGGTTTCCTGCCAGTTGCTAGTCGCTAGGTTCCGTATTAAAATATGTACATGTTATAATAATTTATATATGTATATTTAAAACAGTAAAATGTATAAATAGGTATAAATCGCACAAATACGTGCTTTATTAATTTAATTAGCTTTCCTTTATGCCTACACAGATTTTTCTGTGTGTAGGTTCATATTCAAATCCAAACATTGCGCAGGTGATATTCCTAGAAATGTCCTGAGATCTAAGATGTTCGTGGTCATGAACGTAATTAACAATTTTGCGCAATAAACCGTGAATAAAAAGTGTATCAGTGATGCCTAAATTCATTTTTAGGGTTCCGTAGCCAAATGGCAAAAAACGGAACCCTTATAGATTCGTCATGTCTGTCTGTCTGTCTGTCTGTCTGTCTGTCTGTCTGTCTGTCTGTCTGTCCGTCCGTATGTCACAGCCACTTTTCTCCGAAACTCTAAGAACTACACTGTTGAAACTTGGTAACTAGATGTATTCTGTGAACCGCATTAAGATTTTCACACAAAAATAGAAAAAAAAACAATACATTTTGGGGGTTGCCCATACTTAGAACTGAAACTCAAAATTTTTTTTTTCATCAAACCCATACATGTGGGGTATCTATGAATAGGTCTTTAAAAATGATATTGAGGTTTCTAATATCATTTTTTTCTAAACTGAATAGTTTGCGCGAGAGACACTTCCAAAGTGGAAAAATGTGTGTCCCCCCCCCCGTAACTTCTAAAATAAGAGAATGATAAAACTAAAAAAAATATATGATGTATATTACCATGCAAACTTCCAACGAAAATTGGTTTGAACGAGATCTAGTAAGTAGTTTTTTTTTAATACGTCATAAATCGTAAACCGCAATTTACCTCGATCAAAGTTACAACGAACTTCAAGAACTTATATATTATGTTACTTGCTGCTACGGAACCCTTCATGGGCGAGTCCGACTCGCACTTGGCCGCTTTTTTAATAATATTTTTAAGTAATTATTATGACTTTTAAATATTTATTCTCTAAACACCGCACATAAAGTGATATAAGACTTGAAAACAATGTTTACAATAAAATTACAAACAATAAAATATCGGCTTTGTTTAAGTAGTATCTCTCTGAGTTATCTGAAAGGCCCCAATCCTGAAAATTCAGAATGAATCCTGAGACATGATGTTTATATGTATTCTAGTTATGTAATTTGATTTTAGTAATTTTTCTAGAGTGAGTATATTATATTTTCTGTGTTAACACCTGCCATCAGCTATTTCCACATCCACCCAGGGTTGACTGGTGGACACTGCCATTAGGCATTAAGTTTGCCCTTTGTTTCTTCTTTTAAGAGGTGACATAAATATGTAAATAAATAATAAATAAAATAAATGATGACAGTAAGATGTTTGTTTACCCTACTTTTAGACTGATTTGTGCTAATATGGAATTTATGGACACGAAGTTCTAGTCTTTCCTTTGACAAAATGAAAGTAATAAAACACATGTCTTAATCTTGCCTATATTTAGTAAGTGTACAGTAAAATTGATAACAATACTAGCAAAGGATGCTTTAAAAACAAATTTTAGCTAGGGTAATAAGCTAATAAAATAGCTACGAATAAAGTTACATGATCAGCGACCAAGTTAGTTTTGACAAAATAAAGTTATGGCTTCGTAACTTCCGTAAGTTAACCGTTTCTAAACTTCTGATAGCCGGGCATCGAGCAATGATAATAAATGATTACTTCGTTTAAATGGTATTCTTCTTGATATACCTACTTAGTAGCACGATAGAAATAATTACATAATTATATGAAATATAAAAATGTATAATTATAAATAATTGATTGAATGACCTTAGATGAATACATTTAAAAATTTCGTAAATAGTGTATAAGCATCGGTGGTTCAGTGGTAGAATGCTCGCCTGCCACGCGGGCGGCCCGGGTTCGATTCCCGGCCGATGCAAATGTAACTATTTTTTATGAAGTTTTTACTTTTAATATTTTGAAGTTTTTACTTTTGATATTTTTCTCGAGTTTGTACCACTACTTGTTTAATGTTATTTCTTATGTAATTTAGTAGCTTAATTAGGGCGTCTGTTGATTATTTGACGTGTTTTTAGATTTTCCAACCCCCCCTCCCTCTGGTGAGATTTGGCTCAACCCTTTCCCCCATCAGACGTGAGATTGCAGTTTATTGAAGGAAAATGTTTTTCTTAATTTAACACCATTTTTAGGGTTCCGTAGCCAAATGGCAAAAAACGGAACCCTTATAAATTCGTCATGTCTGTCTGTCTGTCTGTCCGTCCGTATGTCACAGCCACTTTTTTCCGAAACTATAGGAACTATACTGTTGAAACTTGGTAAGTAGATGTATTCTGTGAACCGCATTAAGATTTTCACACAAAAATAGAAAAAAAAACAATAAATTTTGGGGGTTCCCCGTACTTAGAACTGAAACTCAAAATTTTTTTTTTCATCAAACCCATACTTGTGGGGTATCTATGGATAGGTCTTCATTCAAAAATGATATTGAAGTTTCTAATATCATTTTTTTCTAAACTGAATAGTTTGCGCGAGAGACACTTCCAAAGTGGTAAAATGTGTCCCCCCCCCCCTGTAACTTCTAAAATAAGAGAATGATAAAACTAAAAAAAAATATGATGTACATTACCATGCAAACTTCCACCGTAAATTGGTTTGAACGAGATCTAGTAAGTAGTTTTTTTTAATACGTCATAAATCGTAAACCGCAATTTACCTCGATCAAAGTTACAACGAACTTCAAGAACTTTTATATTATGTTACTTGCTGCTACGGAACCCTTCATGGGCGAGTCCGACTTGCACTTGGCCGCTTTTTTAGCTTTTAGCTTTGTCGAGCTGCTGCCGTGTGTATCGTATCGTATGCCGCTAATGCCGCTACCGTCATTTTACGCTTTATGTAATTAATTTTGCTTGTTTCATTGGCGCCGCGCCGCGCCGTCTCAAAATTATTTATTTACTGTTAATTTAGAATCATTTTTATAATAAATGGTTTATTTAATTTTTAGTTAAAAAGTAATTTTATGCTATTCTCATGTCACTTGTCCTAAATTATTGTCCGGTGACGCATGAGGAAGTTGATAAGTTGTAGCCGGCTACAGATAAATACATATTAGGTATGCGTCATTTTTACAACACTTGCGAGTATCAGTAGTCAGTACGTCACAGTTGTGAAATTTCAACAGCGCAGCGTGACGAAATACATACTCGAATATGCTGTTCTACTTTGGGAACAGAATAGGTAGATAAATATTAATATGTCTAAATGCTTAGAAGTGTGTGCTCGTTCGTTTAATTTTATTAATATGTAATGTACTGTTTAAGTATAAGTATGGATAAAAATAAGTGGAATCGACCAATTTGTTGCCCGTGATCCAACCGCGGCGTCCAAATATAGTTGGACCTGCGAATATATGTTTTCTATATTCGCAGAGTTGGACCCTTGAAGCAAATGATTGGACTACGGGCAATCAACGGGTGTTTGTTAAATCTATGTGTGTTGTCCAAGCCACCCATCACACCGGGAATCCTACTGAGTATGTGAACATTTATAACATATTTTATGTGTGCCGTGCGGACTTGTACGTCAAGTCTTTGTAAACAGTAAACATATAAATTGTATAGACGTGTTATTAATTACGTAGGTAGGTACTTCTCACTGAAACCGGTTTGGATGAGTCACAGCTTTTTTGAGATAGGATTGATCGAGAATTTTGTACGGACGTGCAATAATCCCACAACCTTGTCCATGGAAGTCTCCTTCATAATAATAATTATGTTCTTCAACATACATATTTATTTATTAATTTATAGAATGTTTTGTTCGGTCGCCGATATAGAAAGATTTCATTTTACGAAATGTCTTGACTATTATACCTACGATTTCACTTCTGTCTTATTAATCTATAGTCTATTTATTTAGTCTAGTCCAAACTCCAAAGTTGTAAACGAAATAATGACCGTCTGCTTAAAAGTCAATTTCAATAGACAATGAATACGATTTCGGCATTCTTGCGGGAATAAAGATCAGCCCATGTTGTTCCTTCATTTGCCAGAATTTCAGATACTTACCTACTTCTTTGATCTTAATGTCTTTTCCAGCTCGAAACAAGTCCTTCAATTCTTTGGCAGCGCCCACAAAATTGGTGCCATTGTCACTCCATAGATGTTGGCAATACCTACCGTCTGCGAGCCACTCCGAAATGCATCAATAAATGCTTGTGAAGTAAGAAGTTAGATCTGTAACTGATTCCAGATGTATGGCACGTGTTGCCATGCATACAAATAAGCAAATATAACCTTTTGAGGCATGATGCCCACGACCTTTAGAAGTTTTAATCCACACGGGTCCAGCATAATCAACTTCACTATTTAATAATCTAAATTTTACTAACAAAAAATAACCGACTTCAAAGCTACTCAGAAACTACTTGTCAGATCTCGTTCAAATTTATGTGGGATTACATGACAAGCACCTGCTTTCGATTAAAAAAAGAATCATCGAAATCGGTTGGCGTGATATTGCGTTATTAGTCCATTTGTCGCGCACATACTTTATACAAATTTAAGACTTCTATGGTTTTATCATGGATGCCATTGTCAGATCTCAATAAAATTTATATGGGACTACATGACAGCCACCAGCTTTCGATTAAAAAAATAATCATCGAAATCGGTTCGCCCACTCCAAAGTTCTGAGGTAACGAACATACAAAAACAGTCGAATTGAGAACCTCCTCCTTTTTTTGAAGTCGGTTAAAAATGATCTATGTTGATTAACTCTGGGTGCTGGTAACTGCCTTATTAGTTGATATTTTGTTTTAGCCTTAACCGTAATACCAATTTCACTATTTTATGGAATTATTATAAATTATGGATACATTTTTGACACCAGATTTTAACCCCACTATCCAGTACCCTGTTCTTAAATATGACATCATTAACTGAATACCTCATGAATACCTCCATGAAGTGTTTTAGTGTGAGTTTCGCTTACGAGTAGTTTTGTGATGTTGATTTGCAGGAATGATTATTGGGTATTTGGTTGTCTCTGGAATTAACGAATTTTGAAGCCTATCCCCTTGCTATCTAAGAATGGTGAAAGGCTGACAAGGGAGCTTCTAGTCTTAACCTTTCTGTCCTTCTTGCTTTCTCCATTTCCCTGCTATAAACTAAATTTTGATAATATTTTATACATTCTTCTACAATATTCTCCATTTCTTCAGGTTGTAAGTATTTTTGTTTAGGTTCTGTTTCTCTGTTTAGGTATCTGAGTGCATGTCGTAAGATCGTTGTGCGCCTGCCAGGGTGACCATATGTGGCAGGATCCTGCCATTTTGGCAGGATTTGCCCCTTAATTTAGCCTATGGCAGGATCAGTTGACGTTTTATAAAACTTGGCAGTATTTGGCAGATTTGAGGTGCTGAAAAAAATTCACTATCGCAACTTAAAATTCCGAAAATGGCAACCCCATAGACTAAATAAACTACATTATAAGATTATATACGGATATTTATAATTAAAGACGAATAATTCAAAACAAAATGTCGCTGGAATATGGTCCCAAACAGGTAGATGTAGTACCTAGATCTATGGTTCCAAACTTGCGGACGTTGTGTGAGTGCGCTCCTCTATGCGTGTGTGATATCGCGTATACCAGCCCTGGGAGATTTTTCCTAAAATTTAGGGATTTTTTTTTGATTTTACCTAAGTTTCTATTAGAATTTTACACAAAGCATTTTTTTTCAGCATGCTATGCAAAAATTCCCTATATTTGTATATATTCCCTATATTTATATTTGACCTATATATTTATATATATCTGACGACCCGTGTGGCGCAATGGTTACCATGTCGGATCGCCGCACCGAGGGTCCTGGGTTCGATTCCCAGTGAGGCGGAAATTTGAATGATGAGTTTCAATTTCTGTTCTCGGTCTGGGTGTGAATGTCCTTGTCTATGTTGTGTGTTGTCCATGGCACCTACGACACAGGGAATCCTAGTGTGGGGCTAAAAAAAAATATACTGTATATTTATGTTATTATAGGTATTTATGTATGCATGTATATTTGTATGTATTCTTGTTATAAAATTACTTATTCTGCAGATTTTAGTAATTATTCTAGAGTATGTAACTATATATATTTCGTGTTGACACCTGCCATCAGCTATTTCCACATCCACCGGGTTGACTGGTGGACAATGCCATTAGGCATTAAGTTTACCCTTTGTTTCTTCTTTTTAAGAGGTGACATAAACATGTAAATAAATAAATAAACCTAGCGTTATGTATTGTAAAACTTTAACACAAATATTAAGGTCGATGCGAAAACCTTTTGGAAATTTTATTTTCATTAAAAATAAACAATTAAAAAATTATAAAATTTTAGAAAGAATCACGTGACTACGTACCTACGCGCCACGATTGGTCACCATGTTTGTGACGTCATAATAGGTATAATTAAAGGAGTCACCAAAGTACGGTGTCAACGACTTTTACACGTGAAGTTTTGTAAATAAGTATTAAATGATTAATTCTACATTAAAACCAAACAAATATATGCTAAATCGTATGAATCAAGTTATGTATAGAGACGTAAAATGATATGATGCTAACTCCAGTGTATAATAAAAAAAATTATAAGTAGGTACATATACTATTTTTTTTGTATAATACAACGGTAAACAAAGTTGGCAGTATTTGGGCATTTTTCATTTATCAGACTGGCAGGATTTGGCAGGTTTTTAAGCAATGTGTGGCAGGATCTGTAATTTAAATATGGTCACGCCTGCTTGAATGTGTTCTAGTAGTCTTCGAGAATCTTCAGTCTTGCTTGTACATACCCTTTAGTCGGTCTTTGTTTAGGACATTTCTAGATATATTAATTTGTGTTTTCTGTATAATATTCCCGATCTCTTGCAATGTATGTGTTTATCTTATTCCGCCCTAGTTTAAATAAATTAACGGTTACACACTCATACCCCTGCAGTAGGTTTTTACCTGTGTCGCGGGTGGCATGGCCGACACATATAATACATCACAATAACACCCATAACCCGAGTACAAATATTTACATATCTGTCACATAAATATCTGCCTCGTTCGGGAATCGAACTCGGGACCCGCACTTCGCAGGCAGGGTCGCTACCACCTAGGCTACAGGGTCGTCCGGTTTGTTGCGACATTGTTCTTGTTGCAATGTAGGTACCTACTACTTTTGAATAAATAGAAATAATATGACAATTGCATTGTTATATGACAATATGACAAAAATTGTATGTACGTTTTACTGATCTTATAGTAATCGGACAAAATCTATTATTTCAATATTATAATTTTTATCTGTAGAAAAATTACCTACAGAAAACATTTTGAAGAACCATATCAAAATAGGACATAATTTTTTCTTAGTATGTGTGGACACCCTACAATTGATTGAAGGACAACCTCAATCCGGGCTGTGATTGGTCGAATGGTCATTTCGATATGACGTCATCGAACTTCAGGTACCTCTACAAAGTCTATGATCCAGATAGAGGAATATGATTTGCGGATAATTATCGAAAATATTTTACCGAATTACATTTCATCAAACACATTTCATCGAATTACAATTAATCGAATCGACATTTCATCGAAATCACAATTAATCTGTGTATACCAAAATGTCGACTAGAGCTTTACAAACGAAATGTCTTTATGAATGCAATTTTAGTCTATAATAAACTACCGAATTCATTTAAAGACCTCACCACTCACCATAAACAATTTTAAAAATAAAGTTACGTATTGGCGCGGAAAATTGGCTTTTAGACAATTTTTGGAAAAATATTTTAAAATGTTCGTCGTTTTATTTTATACCTCTTACAATATTTATTTTTCTCATAAAAGTGTTATTAAGAAGGAAAAAATAACTTTTAATCCATTAATTTTAAATTCGCGCGAAAATAGTCTGCCATTTGTCACTTGCTGGCTGTGACGTCATATTTCAAGTAACAAAAGTTTACGCTCTAACTCTGAAGATATTTTAAGTGAAAAACTTACACCTTTTTCACTGGAATTGTGAAAATGACAAGGTACAAGACGTGTGCAGTGCCTATGTGTAGAAGTACTACAATTAAACCTGACAATTTTATACCTACACGTTTCTAAATGCCCTCAACGTCGAAAGCAGTGGTTACAATTAGCACGTCAAGACCCAGAGTTAACATCTGTTATATCAGCAATATTCTTTTGTGAGGACCACTTTGATGTAAGTATTTAGAAGAAATCAACTTAGCCTCTGATTTACTAAAAAAAAACAAATTAAACCTAACTTAATATTGTTCATAAACATAACCTATAAGTAATTTAAAATCATTAGTAATATGGTGTCGTTAAGGGGACGTTGAGGAAAAACTTAGAAAAGAATCCCCCTGTGACCACTTAGTAAGACTGACCAATTTTACTTTATTAATTTCAGTACTTACAAGGAGGTTTTTGCATTCCAAAACTCGGTAGAGCAAAAGTCAGGGTTACACGCAAAGAAATTTGCGACCATAAATGAATCAACCTGAGGCAAATTTGCACTGTCAGCTTTTGTATAGCCTGACTCCATTTTACAAAAACTCTCAAAAGCAGAAATCAAAATATATCTTATTAATTTACTCAGTAAATTGCACAGTGCACACAATATAGTTAGTAGTACACGACGCTTTATTTTTTGAATTGTGACGTCATAACATGCTCAATCATGGCCGCCCGCGTTTCAATTCTCGTATCCACAGGTAAAAAAACTAAAATCTATTTTTCAAAAGTAAAAATATTTAAAATTTATTTTCATGCAAGAAACTTATTGTATAATTATTGTTAACCATTATGCAACCATATTTAACACATTTCATAATTTAACGTGATAACTGTCAAATAGCCAATTGTTTTTATGACATTAAGGAATATATGACCTATAAGCAGAGGAAGCTGCAATAATGCAAATTTTATTACTTAATTATTAACCGTTATTATTTACGATTATTATTTCTGTAATTTGTAATTTATTTCATTTTTTATTTTATTTTTTATTTTATTTTTTCGTATTTTTTTAAATCATTTGACATCGTAAATTAAATTATTAAAACTTTGAAATTCTTAATTTTACATAATAATTTATTGACATTTGTTGAAATTTAAATATTTATTGATATTGATCGAAATTGAATGATTTAATAAATAATTTAATAGGAAAATTGTGGTGTACAACATTGTTAATTCTAATAATTTTAAAAGTAATTTAATAAGTTAAGTAATTTAATAATAATTTTATAAGTTACTATTGCGTACCATACATGGTTGAATGTATTGGACTTCTATGACATGTACCACCTATATAAAACATACATTCTGGCAATAAATGATTTTGAATTTGAATTTGAATTTGAATCGAATAAACATTTCATCAAAAACACAATTAATCGAATAACATTTCATCGAAAGCAATTAATCGAATGACATTTCATCGAATGACATTTCATCGAATGACAATATTTCGAATCACAATTTTATTATTGGCCGAATGGAATGATATAATTTTCATAATTGATCATTCATAAATAGGTATTTATTATTTCAAACGTTACACATCCTTGAAAGGCAGCACTAAGAGGCAAGCAGCATGCAGCAAGCACAGTTTCTGTCACGGCTCCGGCGCTGCGGGGCTTCGGCGGTCCCACGCGAGCTTATCGTCGTAGATGCTTTTAATGCTCACCACCGCAGCTTTGGCATGCTGGCCGGCTGAGCCGGCCAGCTTCAGCTGCTGCAGCGAGCATTAAAACCACCTGCTCCTTAGCTCGCGGGCTGCCTTGCCCCTCCGTACCTACGCGGGTTTACATTACACTCTAGAGTCTAGGGGTAGGGCAAACAAGACTTGACAAAAAAAATTGATCAAGGAAGAAAATAAACCTGAAATTTTTATGTACGGAAAAATATTGACAAAAAAATTAGAAACACAAAAATGTTATAAAAAGCATAAAATTGTTTCTGTTTATAATAAAATATTAAAATCTTTAAACTAGAAAAATTGCGCTTCGAGGAATTGTCATTCGATGATTTGCCATTCAATGACAGTTCATCGAATGGCAGTCCATTTGATGAATCGCCATTCGATGATTTGCCATTCGATGAAATGTAATTCGATTAATTATTGTCATGCGATTAGAATAACCATTTTATTCTACGTAATGCTATTCGAAGAAATGTCAATCGATGACTTGGTTGTTCTACGTTTTTGTTATTCGACGAAATGTTTTTTCGATGTATTGTATTCGGCGATTTGTATTTCGATGAAATGTTTTCGATGATTTTTCCTCAGACGGAGGAATATGTATATCCGTAGGGTCCGTAGGTGTGGCAACACCTACGTAAATAAAGCATTATTTGCACAACAGCTGTTTGTCATTTTGACATCGATCAAACATTGGGCGCGTTCCACTAGACGCTCAAAACGCTCGCAACTGTCAAATTAGTATGATATTTTGATCGTTGTGAGCGTTATGAGCGTCTAGTGGAACGCGGCCATTGACATTCGACTCATTTGACAACTGACATTGACGTTGAATTAATGCGATGCGAACGAACATGGCGTTACGCCATGGAAGCGTCCGGCGTCGCGTAGCCAATCGCCATACTTGATAGTTGATACTCGTGATTGCCAAGTAACGTTCCAGTACCTAATATTTAATACTGAAATTGTTTCCTCTATATCTTCTAATATCGATACGACGACTCACCTGCTCCAAATTCCAATACTATGTCGTTGAGGTAACTACTTCACTAGTACCACAATATAGGAATCTAACTAAATTCCTATATTGTGCTAGTACTAGGTTTCATATTTTGTTTTATTTAGTGAAAACAGTAAACTTATTTATTCTAAAGTGAGTTAAAGTACTTATTTATAAGTACTATTGTTTCTTCTGTGGTTAAAGTGAATACAATGTTTTCTATCTCGTAGCGATACTTCAGTAACTGAAAATAATAGACATAACAATGTTAAGAAACGCTCAAAATCAAAAGCCTGGAAATATTTTCGAATCAAAGATGAAGAAGCTATGGTTGCTACTTGCAAATTTTGTCAAAATACGTTTTCGTATCGTACATCTGTAACAAATTTGTTAAAACACGTTAAAAATAAACATGAGACAGCATTACGGTATGACCAAGAAGATACTTCTGATGAGTCTGAAAACGCAGAGAATTTCAAGTTCTCTCTGTCTGAAAATGAAGGTGATGACATCGATGATAATTCGGAAGGACTCAAGTAAGTACTAATTTTTATTAGCATATATTAATAATAGACGCTTAAGACACATACCCCTGCAGTAGGTTTTTACGTGTGTCGCGGGTGGCATGGATGACACTTATAACATATCACAAGAACACCCATGACCGAGTACAAATAATTATCTGTCCCAGCCGTGAATCGAACCTGGAACCCCTTGCTATGCAGACAGGGTCGCTACCAACTAGGCTACAGGGTCGTCAATCTATACTTAGAAGTAGTATAAATAGACATAAACAGTAATTTACAGTAATAATGAAGTAATGATAACCTTTTTTTCTTGAACTATTAGACAAATCAGCTGGCGATCCACCTGATGTGAAGTGGCTATCGTTGCCCATGGACATCAGCAACATCAAAGGCATCACTGATGAGTTGCCAACCAAGAAACAGAAGAAAAAGAAGGAAATAATTATGAGATCTTTAGGCTTACTATCAACCAGAGATGTGCTAGGTTTTTTCTAGGGTTACAGTCCGTTTTTGAAGTTAAATAAACAATTGTGTCTTTTTATCATTATTTGTTATTTAAAAATAAGGCAGACAAAATTAAAAGAATTTAAGAGTGAATTATATGAATTATAGCCAACTAGGAATATCAGGTATATAGCGGCTTAGAATATTAACCCCAATCCCACCCTGGATGGGTGATACCTTTGGTGTTGTTGATGTCCATAGGCGATGATAGCCACTTACCATCAGGTGGGTCGTCAGCTCGTTTGCTGGCTGTTTACATTTTAAAAAATACATTTAATATAGTAAAAATGTTTTTGACAGCCCTTTAAAATTGTGATAATAAGAGGTTCCTAGTTTAATTCTCAGCTGGGAAAAATAATTCTTTCTTTTGAGTATAATTATGTGATATTTATATCATGTGTTTTTGATTTTGTTTTTTATTTTTGCTACCTGTATCATATTATTGTAGTAAAGAAGTGGCATTTTCTATGTATAAGTCTTTATAGTCTTATATGCATAATTATTGCTATACTATACATTTTTAATATAATTATTATTATAATTTAAATTTTTTGCTATTATTCACATGTAAAGAGCTGCCAAGATATTGGAGTCTCTTGAAAAAAAAACGGACGAGGAATCTGTTTGCCTCCTCTGCCAGATGACATTTCCGGACCAAAACTCGGATGAAATGATGAAGCACATGGTTAAAGTTCATAACATATCTGGTGTAAAGCTTGTTGAAGGGAGTGAAAATTCGGAACAGGAGGACAGTAACAATAAACAATTCAAGTAAGTATCTTTCAAGTATTTTTCAGAATTTTAATTAAGTTACTCGTAGAACTGTAGTTAAAGGATGAGAATCTAATCATTCTACCCAAAGAGAATCTAAGATAATTTTTGAAGTTAGGTTTAGGTTTAAGATTCTTTATTTCTCAGAAGATTTACAAGATAATCACTTATTGAGAAATTAAATAACATAAAATACATATTTCATCAGTAAACGAGATTAAAGTTAAGGATTAAAGTTAAGTCCGTTTGCGAAATATTTGGCTTTAAAGTGCTAATTCTGATAAGAGTCAAGTGTCCCCTCCCTGCTGAATAAACGGTTGGAGTCGGACAAGTGAAAAAATTCTCAAAAATAGGTTAGATGATGAATTTACAAGGAAAGCTATCACGGTCATGTTAGCATAAGTAATATGTGTAATAGTCGATAAACTTACTACTTCGGAATGCTACATTGAGCAAGGCCTGACTAGCACTTGCCCGGTTTTTATTTAAAATATTAACTTATAATTTTAAAAATAATTGTAAACAGAAATTGATTTAAGCATTAAGTGATAATTTACTTTGTTCTTTAAATTTTTAAATAATTAAAAATAAGGCAGACAAAATAAATAACAATACATCCAAAAAAATGGTCTTGGGAGACGCATAATGTTTTTGAAAGACGTTTTCAACAACACCCCACCATGGAGTACGTAACAAAAAAAATTCATCCTCATGTTACATGTAGAGGTAAAATATTTTTTCAGGGAAAAATATTTTTAATTTTTTATTCTACGATTTTGGAGTTTCAATAAATATGTAGGTATATCTAATCAGTTTATTCAGATTTTTGGTACTAGATGCAAGCCTGAGTTCTTGATGGTCGAAAACTCAGCGAAAACCATAACGATATTCCTCCGTACAAGGATGGTCAGCACGTTAAAAAAAATGTTTTCATCCCAGATCATCTGCAACTAGCTTAATCGAGTGATTTAATTGACATTAAAAAAACTGAACGATTTTAATTGTACTTTTTGCTTAAGGAAAACAAAATTTCGGAGTTCCTGCTGGGACTATTTCACCGTAACGAACACCAAGTTAAAGACGGCAACGTGCAACCTCTGCGACAAACAGTTTTCCTTTAAATCAACTGTGTCTAATCTAGTGAAACATGCCCGAAGACGACATAACATCTTACTTAATCTTCGCCAGGATGAATCAGTAAAGAATGGTGGCGCTAAGTGAGTAAACAATTACTGTACACATTGCATAAAGATTAGAGGCTAGACACAAAAAGCATTTGGCCGGTTGACGCTCACCATAGCACTTTCGTGATCATCTTCCGTTTTCCTCAACCGCATACCTGAACCATAGTGCATGCAATGGTCCATCCGTTAATACGAATGTGACAATAGCGATTGCCAATAATAATTAATGCATAATAATAATATGTAAACAATATTGCATACACTTTACATACTCGTAAAATAAACTAAATTTTGAAGGCGAAAGATGATCTTGAAAGCGCACTGATGTCATGGGCGTAGCCAGGTTTTAGTTTCGAGGGGGGGGGGGGGGGGTGTTCAAGAAAATACAACGACTAAAAGTACATAAAATAACCCTAAAGAAAATTGAGACTTTATTTTTTCTCACGACGTATGTAGTGCCATCTCTTATTATTTTAGTCAAAAAGTTCAAAAACGTGTTTAATAGAAATAAAGCTCCTAAAAATATGTGCGATACCTCATTCGATTCGGAATGACGTCTAGAAAAATGTTTTTTAAGGGTTTATTAGCACATAAAAATTTCAGTACTTAACTTTTCGGGGGGGGGTTTTGAACCCCCGAAACCCCCCCCTGGCTACGCCCATGACTGATGTAGACAGATTTTGCGCACTGGGCAATTGACCACTAAGTTATCCCAAAGGCCACTGCGACCTGTCGACTGAGCGGTAATCCGTATGTCATGACACTCATGAGTCATGGTAGATGTTATCAACACGCATCGGAAAAAAAGCCAATCTGCTTCGTAAAATGCTCATGTGCGAACATGCAGTGTTGCCGGGTGCAAAATCTGGATAACGGTATTTTCTTGAATTTCATTAAAATACTGTAGATTTCAATAAAATTCGGCAGATTTGTTTTTTTTTTAAATCAGTTTTTTGTGTGGGTCAAAGTACGGTAGATGTAACACAGAAGACATAATAGTACATAATATTAAGATGTTCTAAAAATATCGTTACGGTAGACGGCCGCGGCAGATCGAAGCGAGTAGATCTACCGTAACTATCGATGGGTCCTATAATCCGTTCACAAATCTTAGAGACTAAATTGACGTTTCATGGGTGACCAGTTTCGGGTGCAAATTAAATAGTGATGACCAAAAACCGAAAAGTAAATCGGAAAAAATTTCACAGCTTTTATGGAAGGTCGACTATTTGTGTGATTATTGAAGAGTCCCTAAAACTAGTATAAAAAGTTTGAATTTAAGCAACCATTATCATGCATATATCCATAATATATTTGCCCATACTTACTAAAGGAGGTGGCCAACATCTGTATGGGCATTTGCCCCATTTGTGAAGTATAATGTACACATATTATTTTTACCTTACATTAAAGCTTACAATATCTACTTTGATAATTTTATCAATAAAAATCTCTAGAACTCGGGATTCTCCTTTTACGGGCAGTTTTAGCTTTTGTAGTTTGACATTCTGCAAAACATATGTAATCGTGAAAAAGTGTTTTAAAGAGCGATTTTTGTATTAAATAAATACTATTTATCTTTTGGATAATTAATTAATATATGTCTTTTACTTTAATTATGACTTTATGACCTTATTCCTACAAAAAGAAGTACCAGCAGTACTAAATAAAATATACGTATTAACTTGTCACCTACCTATCTGTAAATATTCACAAGCAAACGTAATATAAATAAAACTGCATATTGATATTATTAAGTGTTTCATTATATACATTTGGGTACACATATGTAAAAATTAAGAAATAAAATATAACAATAGTACCAAATAAGGCAAATAAGGTGATGCATTCAATTTTTTTTCAAATTCAAAATCATTTATTCGTTTAGGTATCATTGATACACTTATGCACGTAATTTTTTAATCAACCAGCTTTTCGCAAAGGTGCTTTGTCATGGAGGACAAGAAAAGCTGTAAAAAATCTCCTCAACACATCTTTTAAAAATAAAAATACATTGATATATTTATTACAAAAAAATATACAGCTTGTACAGAACTGGTTGCAGAGCTGGTCATTTCCATGCGTCTTTGTCATTTATGTACTCATCTACAGTATAGTAGCCTTTGCCTAAAAGTTGAAAGAAAAAATGTTAGGAGCCTATTATAAAATATAACTTATTTTCTAAACGTATTGCAAAAAAAACAGGAATATTGTACATTGCCGCGTGAACCTAGTCGTAGTAAGCACTACTTAATAGTAAAGAAAAATGCTATACCTGTACTGCCGTGATCCATTCTACCAATATGGATTGCAGGTTTCTTGCTAAGGAAGATATGGAGTGACGTGCCATGCGCTCAATATCAACCGCGCAATTAATGCAGCTCATGGCAAAAAATCAAATAGGTACAATTAATATTTTGCAGAAATGAAACTGAAAAATATTATTTTGGCAAATGACAATATAGTAGACATTCGCACTTCTGTCAGCCATTGTCAACCTCCAGTGATGCCGGTCACTCACATTCGCTCGAATACGCGAACCCACAAGTGTGGGACGACCTTCGCGAATGATTATGCAAAGTTTTGGAGGCATTCGGGGTTTTCCAAGCTGTGTCGGTTTTTTGTCGCACATCAAAGCGCGCGAACCTCGAACCTTCGTGTAGTCTCCCACACATTCGTGCGACCAGTTGCGCACACGACTAAAAAGGTGATGTATCTCCTAATTTTTCGTGGATCGTGGCGTCTAATCGTACTACCATTTATTTTCTGTATTGAAAATGGATTTGAATGACAACAACATAATAACAACAGCAAGATTGAACATTCGTGAACAAAGTGTAGGAGGAAGCGGAAATGGGCTTGTATACTCATATGCGAACCCATTTGCCTGACCGCCCTTCACATATGTGCAAACATTCGTAAAAATGTCAAACATTTGCGCGCATGTGAGTGACCGGGGTGATAGCAATGGAGGTAGTAAAAGTATATTTGTATACAATACAACTTATTATTATTGTTAATTTATTATAACTACTCACGGCGGAGTTCAGAAGAAAATTAAAATTCTAGTTATGTTATAATAAATGGAAAATATGTCTTTTCAGAGGACTAAAACCTTGTACAAAAAAACGTATTTTAACCATTTCCGGGGTAAATATTGGCCACCTCCTTTATAAGTTATTTTGCTTACAAGAACAAGTATTTGCTTATGGTTACATTCGGTATACAGCTAATTCTATACTATTTAGCCGAATACTAAATATCTAGGTAGATATGAGTGTCGCTACTAATATGTCACTATCCTTACGACATAGTTTACGATTCAAAAAACCGGAAAAGTAGATCGCACAAATTTAGCTGGTATCATTATTTCGAACTTTGACATTAGTGGTTGTCATTTTAGTCTCTAAGATTTGTGAACAAGGTATACGTATAAAGGCAAAAGTAAGTTTTTGTTACATTTATCTTTTTCTAAAAACATCCTAAAAAGGCCAATGTTGACACATTCACCTTGACTTTTATACGAGTAAATAGAAAGTAACGCCTTATGGTTCTATCTATCTATTTCCTAATACTAAATTAACAAAATTTCGGCCTCAATTAAACTTAGCATGATATTATGAACATCGTAATCATCAGTTAGTTTGGCCCATATATATACATAGGACATACAAAATAAATATCGTGAGTACTCGTATTATAGTAAAATGTGTTCAGTCCACGATGAGTTAAGTTTAAAATCTTGTATTACATAGGACCCATCGATAATTGAAGCCTTATTTATTTAATGAAGGTATTATCACATTAATAAGTTTTTGCAATCATCGCAACGCGTTGCTCCGTTTATTTAACGTATAAGTGTCAAACCAGCAGATTGGCCCAAAACATAAACAAACGCGCGGTCGAACTCCCCGCGTAATCGCGTATAATAGTCTCAAATGACTATTTGGACCTTGTACGTTTAAATTCATGTTAGATAGGCCCTTATACTGTAATAAATAGTGGTGATTATATGCAGAAATTACTTTTTTTAAAAGCTCACCTGATTAATAACATCGCTAAGATGCGTTTACAATAAAAATGTCAAAATGGTCAAATTGTTGGTTTGGCCCATATACGTAGGACCCATCGCTATAGTACCTGGCAACACTCCATGGACTGCGAATCTACGGACGCAATTGTATGCTTCGGCTTGCTGGCCGGCTGCGCCGGCCAGCCTCAGCTGCTGCGGCGAGCATTAAAACCACCTGCTTCTTAGCTCGCGGGCCGCCTCGCCCCTCCGCGCCTACGCGGGTTTACATTACACTCTAGGGGCAGGGCAAACAAGACTACGTGGAGTCGGTTTTGCAGCAATTCGTTTCTGTCACTAACGTAAACGTTTTGAAAAAAATGATTCAAGGAAGAAAGTAAACCTAAAATTTTTATGTACAGAAAAATATTAAATTGTTATTGATCAAAAAATAAGAAATACAAAAAAGTTATAAAAAGCATAAAATTGTTTCTGTTAATAATAAAATCTTTTAAACGAGAAAAATTGCCATTCGATGGCAGTCCATTTGATGAATCGCCATTCGATGATTTGCCATTCGATGAAATGACATTCGATGAAATGACATTCGATGAAATGGCATTCGATGAAATGGCATTCGATGAAATGACATTCGACGAAATGATATTCGATGAAATGACATTCGATGAAATGACATTCGACGAAATGTAAATCGGTTATTTGTCATGCGATTAAATGGTTGTTCTACGTAATGCTATTCGAAGAAATTTCAATCGATGACTTGTTTGTTCTACGTTTTGTTAGTCGACGAAATGTTTTTTCGATGTATTGTGTTCGGCGAATTGTAATTCGATGAAATGTTTTCGATATTTTTTCCGCAGACGTAGGGCTCTACGAAACGGTTTTTTGGTGTGTCGTTTTACCTTGTTTTACGTTGGTGAAACCGGTATTAAATCAGTGTAAATTTAGAAGTTGTAAAAATAGTCAAAAAACTTATTTTTATCCAATAGTTTCTCCAAAATAGTTTTTCGTAATTTTAAGCCCGTCATTTAAAGAAAAACGCGTTTGCACTTTTTTAATTTATTCAATTTATTGGTACTGATAGTGCTGAATACTTAATAGAATTGTTTTAAAGAACGAGACCAAGCTACCGTCATCTTTATCAAGGTGAATCATGGTTTGAATTGCTAAGCGCGATTGCATGAAAGAAAATTAAAGTTTGGTGGTATATGTGCCATACAAAATCGTTTCGTGAGGTTATCAGGCATAGAATGTTAATGTTAGTACATAATATTTTATTATGATAGAACATAGCGATGGTAGGTATAATAAGGCCAGATCCTCACTATAATGCCGTTCACAGTTCGTTCTCGGTTTGCATAATCATCATAATATTATGCAGAATAAAATATATGTATGCATTCATACTATCCGTGACAGTCAAGTTTTGCTCCAATTGTATAGTTTGTACGTGATACGACTTTACCAGACCGAGATCGGATCGAGAACGGACTGTGAACGGCATTATAGTGAGGATCTGGCCTAAGTGTTACATTATGTAATAGCGAATTATAGAGCATTAACGATAATGTATTAAAAGAAATAAAAATATCAGCGTTGACGAAATTAAATTAAGGACTGAAACTGACATCACTGATATATCTATGACTAGCTGCCCGGACAGACTTCGTTCTGTCAAAAGTTTTTTATTTTGAGATGTAACCTATCCTATCTTTTAAGTTGGATCAAACTGCACACGATGTGCAAATCTGACTAAAATCGGTTAAGCAGTTTAGGAGTCCATCGCGGACAAACAACGTGACACGTAATTTATATATATTAAGATTTTAATTTATGAAAATTTTGACAGCGACTTATCTTACAATTTTGCAATTCTAATATACTGTCAGATGATCCTACGAGTAATTTACCTCTATTCTCCATGCTAATTTGTTCATTCCGCCATTAATATCTCCTCCAGAGTCTTTCCTCCATTCTAAAATGTAATACTATTATAATTCGATTGCGGCTAGGATCAAGGCTTTCAATGCTTATGCGTGTTTTCCCAAACGCAAATGACGCAAATATTTTTTTACACAGACATACCTTCAAGCCTCGGTCGGCGATTTGGTCGTTCTTTGACTATGTAAACGATGATAAAACTGTGTGCGCGTGTGTACACTGCCAGGAGAGGTTCAACGTGGTTGATGGACTGGAGAATATGCAACGACATTTGCTTGAGGAACATCCAGAGGCCTTGCTGCATGTAAGTGTTACCATAGGTACAAGGATATGAGGATGGAAAACTAATATTGTAATGATATACATTTAAAACTATGCAAATTAATAACAGTTAACGTATTTTAAATATTAATAGTAACACCAGCGAACTACGCCTTTTAAATATATCTTATTTCCCAGGTTTCTGGTATCTCTCATATATAAGAGAAAAAGATTTTTTTTTGCATTCATTTATCTGACACCCTCTTTTTTAATACATATAGGGCTTGTTTCACAATCTTCAAGTAGTCCTGAATAAGCTATTCGCCGGTTAAAGTGACGTTAAAGTGTCATTTTACATACACGAAATGTCAACTTAACCAACGAATAGCTTACTTCGGACTTACTTGAAGATTGTGAAACAAGCCCTTAATATCATTGTCTGACACTATCAAAATTATTAATATGAAACTTAAATCCATAGCTTCAATCAAAGACTTGTATTATTTTGACATGACATTGACAGCTAATGTTTTCGCGCTAAAATTGTTGGCTAAAAAAAATTTAAATTTGTACAATCTAAAGTTAATTTGGTTAGGTAGTCGTGCAAGTCATAAATACTAATTTTTATTAATCTCTGTTTAAGCATAAAACCATTGGCGACCCACTGTTTATCACCAAGAAAACAGACGATAATAAAAGAGAAGAGGTACGTATATTTTATGCGAACAAGATCCCAGCAACATGTGTAAAAATTTAATTTTAATTAAAAGATGGTTAGAGAAATCACGCAGCCGGCTCTCGTTCTAATATTGTCTTTTATTTCAGAGTGAAGAAGACAATGTACAAGTAGAGTACTTAGATTTAGATGATATGGAAAAACTAGAAAAAATTAAACCTGTTTTAAAGCGAAAATCTAATTTCAATCATAGATCTAATTTGAAACGAAAATCTAGTTTCGAACGAAGATGCAGTTTAGAGCAAATACCAAACTTTAGTCAAAGATCTAACTTCGAACGAAGGTCTGAATATAAAAGACCTTGTCGTAGTCCGGACCGGTCTGGACCTGAACCGGACAGTTTGGAACACTTTACCAATTACATAAAGTCTCTGCTACAGGAATTACCAGACAACATTTCTAAGAAATTGCAAATGAATTTTGTTAAGCAAATTATTGAAGCCCAAATTTGTTGCTCTGAGGCAGAGAATAACAAAAAACAAGAGGCGACTACAATTAATAGTACTGTAGGGGGAACAGTGGACAATAGTGGTGTATCAGTGATTGCAGATGAATCTGTTACTGCTAATGATACAACATTGACTAATACTGTTAATAGTGACGGTACGGTGACTATGGCTAATGGGATCATTATACGTCCTATTGTAACGTCGTAAATAAAGGGAATAATATTTTTTAATGTTTTTATTTTATTTGTCTTGCATCCCTTGGAAGAATAATACTGGATAAGAATATAATGAATAATACTCCCTTAGTCGCTATCATTTGAACAGTTCTGGCCGGGAAATCCTACCGGATAGTGAGTGGAGTACCTATAAAGTTTTTACTTTATAGGCTTTTGCCTATTCACACTCGAACGAAGATGCACAGCTACACAAAAAATTGTGATCAGCTATCTAATTCAATTCTGCAAAAGAGGATTGTGTCATGTAACGCCCGCCTTCCACTGCTGGGTAATAAGCGGGAAATACATAGCTGGGCGAAATAGAGTAAAAGAGTTTCGGCTTTCCAATGAGAAACAGTTAAACCAAGTATTATGTCTTCTTTGGTTAAACTGAAAATAACTAACTGCCTTTCATTTTCCTATTTTGTATCTCTTTGTACTCGCTTGGTCTATTCCGCTTACTCATTTCTATGAAAACTATTGCGAACGGAGTTCGTACGCAGTCCGTTACGCTCGCAGTGGAAGGCGGCACAAGCCCTGCGCACACAAAAAAATTGTGTGCGCACTTTGCTTAAAAGATATTATGGATATAACATATCGATACCTCTGGGCTCAAAGGGCGTAAAGCACATTTTGGGCCATATGGAGTTAATAATACCATCGTATTCAGTTTTTCATTCTCTATCGATTGGTATATACGAAGTTGCCAAATTCGCACAAAAATGTTCTTTACGCCCCATCTATTTTGGGCTGCTAAACCAGACTGAAACAGGAAATCGGGCTGTAAAGTACATTACTGCGCAAGTTAAAAATGTCCTAGGTAGTATAGGAATCCAATTATGAGTATTAGGGCGTATAACGCATTTGTGATACATTAAATGAAACTGATGAAGAAGATAAAGAAGAAGAAGATAAAGAAGATGAAAATAATACTGAAAAAGAAAATAATTCTAAAGATAAATAACCAAAAAATAGCTTAAAACTTTCTTGTTTGCCCTTTTATTACGTATAATAATAAATTTTACTAACAAAAAATAACCGACTTCAAAGTTACTCAAAAACTACTTGTCAGATCTGTTCAAATTTATGTGTGACCACATGACACGCACCTGTTTTCGACTAAAAAAAGAATCATCGAAATCGGTTGGCGTGATATTGAGTTATTCATCCATTTGTCGCGCACATTCTTGATACAAATTTAAGACTTATATGGTTTTCTCATGGATGCCATAGTCAGATCTCAATAAAATTTATGTGGAACCACATGACAGCAACCAGCTTTTGATTAAAAAAAGAATCATCAAAATCGGTTCTCCCAGTCGAAAGTTCTGAGGTAGGGATTGCAATCCGGAAAACCGGATCCGGTAATCCGGCCGGATCCGGCGTTTTTTACGCATACCGGATCCGGTCACGCAAATTTTTGGCAAAATAATCACCCTGTTGCTAGTGTAGATGCTTTGAATGCCTGGTACAGATGTTGTAAATAATCTCGTATTGCAATCGGGTATTTATAACGTTCAATAGGGATGAAATGTACAACACAAATTACTGAATGGATACATTGAAAGTTACGAAGCGTGAAATTATATTTTAGTAAATTAATATTACTTCTTGTTTATAATTTGTAATATTTGTAATGGATGTAGGTGTAAGCCATAGGTGTATTTCAATTGATTCGCGATAACATGACAACAGAAAAACCCCTGTAGAGATTTAAAGATGTGTAGTTGTATACATGTTCACTTGTTATTGGCTCCCTTCTTAAAGAAAGTAAAGAGGAAGAAATATAGCAATTGATATATTTTTTAGAGGACAAGTTAAATATCTATAACTATCTGTTCTACTTCTTACTAAAATTACAGTTCTTGGGCTGTTAACATCCAGAGTCCAGACACAGGTATAATATAGTAAATAAGGTGAACCGTATCTACTTTGCTGGGCGTCAAACATTTTTACTTGTGATGAAGTAAAAAAAATATCCACAATAAAATATAGTCTATTTGACTAAGGAATAATGTAGCTTTTTATTTTTGTAAAAAATTTTGAAATTGTTCCAATAGTTTTCGAGTTTATCCATTACAAAAAATAAATAAATATCAATAAATTCCTCTTATTCCATCCATCTATCAGCCTTTAGAGGTCCCCTGCTAGACCTTTGTCTAGGAGAGTAGATTAGGAGAGAGAATATTAGGAGAGGCCTATGCCTCTCCTAATATTCGCCACTTAGACCGGTCGTGAGCCTTCTGAATCCAGCGGATACCCGCTGTCTTCTTCAGGACGTTGGTCCTCCTGTTCAGGGGACGTCCTATGCTCCTTTTACCGAAGCGTTGTCTCCATTCGAGGACCTTTCATCCCCAACGGTTATCGGTCCCACAAACTATGTGGCCAGCCCATTGCCACTTCAGCCGGCTAAGTCTCTGAGCTATGTCGGTCACCCTCGTTCGTCTACGGATTTCATCATTTCTGATTCGATCGCGTAGAGAAATATTGAGCATAGCTCGTTCCATAGACCGCTGGGCGCCTCTAAGCTTACGCATTAGGCCAATAGTGAAGCACCACGTCTCGGATCCGTACGTCATTACTGGCAACACACACTGCTCGAATACCTTCGACTTCAGGCACTGAGGTAGTGTTTTGGACGACAAGATATGGCGCAGTCTGTTTTGCAAAGGCAGCCCATCCGGGTTGGATTCTACGAATGACTTCTTTCTCAAAATTGGACTTACCCATTTGGATCACTTGTCCCAGGTAAATGTACTCGTCTACAACTTCGACAACTTATTAAAATTAAGTATAGATAATCGTCATTAGGGTCTACCTAACTTGACCTGTGCGAATATTTATTACGGTTCGGTTGCATTTACTTTGTCTTAACGCATTTGCGTTCCATTATAGTCCAAAAAAAATTTTTTTCCTCAAAAACAGTCTATATTGGAACGAGAAAGAAAAATTTTGATCATGTCATCAATCCGGCCGGATTCGGCCGGATCCGACCGGATTGGTGAAAATCCGGTAAAATCCGGCCGGATTCAAAATGACACCGGATTGCAATCCCTATTCTGAGGTAACACACATAAAATAATCTAAATTTTACTAACAAAAAATAACCGACTTCAAAGTTACTCAAAAATTACTTGTCAGATCTCGTTCAAATTTATGTGGTACCAAATGACAAGCACCTGATTTCGATTAAAAAAAGAATCATCGAAATTGGTTCGCCCAGTCGAGAGTTCTGAGGTAACAAACATAAAAAAAATACAGTCGAATTGAGAACCTCCTCCTTTTTTTGAAGTCGGTTAAAAAAACAGTCGAATTGAGAACCTCCTCTTTTTTTTTGAAGTCAAGAAAGAACAATAACTCTTAAAAAATTTATTTTTAAAAAGCTTTTTGGTTATTCCCATAATCTCCATTGGGATGGGGGTTATGAGAATAATCCATCAGGATGGGATGGGGTACCCCCCACCCCGTTTAACCCTTTTTATTATGAAAGTTGTACAATTTTAAATGCGAACTTTGTGATTTACAACACAATTAAACATTGCTATTATCATTTACTACATAATATTATACAACTTTTTTACGCTAGGTTATCTTTATTGCCAAAGTAAATAAAGTTAGCTTTTTTTAAAGGGGTGTAAAGGACATTTTGTAGTTTTTTTCAGGTAGTAAAGCAAAACTATTTTGGAAACTATTATATTTAGACTTTTTTTAATAATATTAACTTAAAATATAGGAAAATGTAAGTATTTTTCTTATAGATTGTTTTTTTATAATCATTGAGACAAAAAAGTTATAGCTAATTTTGTTTTATTTTTTAGGTTTTTTGGCTCTCCTGAAAAGTAGCTGTTTTGTGCTATACGCCCTTTGAGCCCAGAGGTATCGATATGTATATAGGTGATTTGAGCTTACCGTGGATGAATACATTATGCCCATAGAGTTATTATTATTACTAATACTTACTTTATGATTATGCCTCATTATGGTTTTGACGTCATTGGAAGTACAGCGGATTATATGGTCCGTTTAATAGCGCGATAGCGATAACTATTTGGAAACAACAAACCATGTACATAATTTAAGCAATGACTCATTCGTTTTTTTCCTTTGTTTTGTTCGAAACAGAGTGCATTTCTATTAGGGGCCATTCATAAATTACGTCACACGTAAGGGGGGAGGGGGGGGGGGTTCGATATAGTGTGACATTGTGTGACAAGGGCTGGGAGGGGGTCCTAAATTTCGGAGACGTCACATTTCAAAATCGAATAATTGGTAAGTACAGTTAAATATTAAAAAACAATTGATTGAAATAAAACTTATTTCGGAACTGCAATTTTAATTTAATAATTTTTAGGTGTAAAATTTAATAATATGTGACGTCACACTAGGGGGGAGGTCTCACAAATGTGACCAGCTGTGACAAGGGGGGGAGGGGTCAAAAGTCGTAAAAGTCAGTCAAAATTAGTGTGACGTAATTTATGGCTAAGGGGTCATCCCTTAGCAGTATAAAATCATATACCACTTTGCTTGACTCTATTCTTTAGAAATAAATAGATACAGAGTTTAAAAATTCAATTTGTACTACTTTTGAAAATTGTTTTGATAAGCGGCTAGTGATCAGGCAGTCCGTAGGAGTGTTTACCGTTTAGCTGTAGAGCCTCTTTTTACATTATATTATAGATTTTGACGTCAAGCTCTAAAGGGCCTCGGCATTATCACACTTTTGGGCTTTCTGTTCATTCTCTTCTCTAGGGCCGCTCACAGGCCTCAGCACAGGGCAGGCTACTGTTTTGACGTCGCCGCGTCGCGTCGTGACTTATTAAAATAAATTCACCTGTTCGAGACGTCTCTGCACACGTTTGAATATTTAATTATATTTTATTCTTCACATAATCTTGGCACTATATTAGATGCTTCAGTTCTACGCATCTCCATATGCCTTCGACTCGGTGCCAAAGTCTGTGAACCTCATATTTGCATTTGTGGCCAAAGTGTGGATCGGTTGGGTCGACATGGTCTATCCTGCGCTAAGAGTGCTGGCCGATTGTATCGCCATGGCACAACGGGCCTTTCACTGGCAGATAGCTGATGTAACAAGGAGTAACTTGGCTACTTGTATTGTAGAAAAAAAATAGTTTTAGAAACAAAATAGGATCAATGAAACGTATATTTTATGTTTAACAAAATTAAATACCTACCACGCGGACGAAGTCGCGGGTAACAGCTTGTTATGTATGACTATGACCAAAAAAGGACGGACTATAATACCTCTGCTTGCCCGACTGGTTATGTTTTTCGCGCGTATCTTGTTAATAATGCTATTGATTATTAATAGCCCTATTCAATCGTTTCATGAATATCACACATCATTACAGTACCTATAGAACGAGTATTTGACGTGTAGGTCATTCCAGCTTCCTTAACCACATATAATGACGAATGAGGAGGAAAATCGCATCGTCTTGTAGGTACATACCTAAGATCCGTCCTTGCCGGAGTGTGGGAGGGCGCGCCGTTAGAATGTTTATGATGGAAATATCAAAAGGCAATAGGGTGCATTGGGGTATTTCCAATATAAAAATTTAAAATATATGAGATGAGCAGAGGTTTATGTTTTGGTTGATTATTCAAAGTTATTTTATATTAGGTCCCTTAATTATTTTACCTCTATTAACTCAATAAAACGATTTATTATTAATATTTATTAGAATCTAAAACACCTTATTGGATTTAATTGTTATAAATTAAAATTCTGAAACGCAAAGATTATCTTTAAAAGTTATTTTGGGTGTAGGGGATATTACGAACTACACTGGGTAAATCCGAAACGATTCTCTTTACCTATGCTCTTTTTGCACTTTGACCGAAAGGTTTAAATTTCTTTTTCAGTGATAACTATTAACTACCCCTTACACAAAATATCATCAATTTTGTTAATGATATTGGTAATCTTATTTTTTGCTACATCCTTTTTTTCGGAATTACCCCAAAATGGTGCGGAAAAAACTTGTTCGAGGAAACCTGACACTGTGCACGTGTTGTTGACACTACTAGCTCACGGCAACAACCACGGCAGCTGGCAGGTTAATCAAGTTGGCGATTAGACCAATGCTACCAATAAGAGAATACTGCTAACGATTAGTAGATATTTTGAATTATCGGAATATACCCATTTTTGGAATTACCCCAATGGTTATGAGTTGTCATCGAAACTGGTGAAAACGAGAAAGGTAAAATCTGCTATTTTGACTATTTTTGACAGAAAAATTTGTCATGCTTGCTGCCTTGCTGCTTGAATTCACTAGGTACCTTAAAAACCTGTCCTGTAGGTTCTTCCCAAATCCCAATAAACAACTCGTAGAGAGAGAGAACCGGTCACAGATAGCCCCATTTTCTACTAACACTTAACAGATTTATTGACAACTCCACTCCAAAGAGCAGGTTTTAAATTACGGGGCGGCGCCGCGGCGTAGGTAAGTATGTACATACGTTCTATCAGTGACGTGACGTAGTGGGTGGTTAATAAATGGGTTGAAGCCATATTTACATTATTTACTGGTCCAAAATGGTGGATTATGCTTCGGACCACCTCGGATTTAAGGGCCAGAAGTAGAACACTTGCAAAATGTTATTGAACTCGTGTATAGTATAATAAACGCAATATTATTATTATAATATTCGAGATAGGTACACTTTCCTCAGGGAGAAATAATAACTCAATCCATACGAATATTCGGGATTTTCCTTACGGAGAATTAGTTATCTCTAACTCAAATGACGATGCGACCCGCCAGGCTTTTGCAGTTGGCCCATCTGGGGTAAGGTACCTACCTACTTTATTAAAATAATAATTGAGAAAACCTAAGAAATAAAAATCATTTTTTTTTAATTTCTTTGTTTTGCGGCCCACGACAGCATGGCATAGTGTTTGTGGCCCGTATGAGAAAAAGGTTGATTACCACTGCTCTAGGAGTTTCTTAATGATATTAAATTTTCAACATAACGGGCTTAAATAAGTACATAATAATATATCGATAATATTATTATCTTTCTGCCTGTAACCACAGAAGAAATAATAGTACTTACTATAACAGAATAATAATATTGTTATTATACCTATAGAAAACACCAAACGTAAAACGTTTACTCTTATTTAAAATTAAATGGTTTACGGTTACGGTTCTCAACAGGGATCTTTAAAATTTACGCTCACACTGCACATGTAGTGAACATCCGATAGTACCGGTTATAAACGGTTCCACTATGCGATGTTGCCAAGCCGCACAGCGATGGTCGGCCACGGGCGGCGTGCGAGCGAGTTGGCAACAATGCAAATGGCGTATATTGTGCCTTTTTGTTCAGAATTGTAGACAGTCTCGTTTTTTCATTCGTATTGTTCGCTAGTACGTACCGTGCCCCCTCTGTTATTTAGATAGTGATTATAAACAAAAAAAGGTTGTAATGGGGAGAAAACGTAAAAATAATGTCTACAGACATTACATGTTACATGAAGAAAATCAAACGTCGACATGCTTATTATGCTATAAAACACTTCATGTAAGTAAATATATAAAATTGATTCCATTTATTAATTAGTAAATGGGCTGTTTTTGACCACTTACCTTCATATTTGTCTCTCTATCTTCCATGCTACATGGAAAGAGCCAGAAGACAGAAGCCATTCACCTAAAATGTAAATTTTTTCAGACTATTCACGGATCGAATTTAATGCATCATCTTAAGTTTATGCATAAGGTAGAATATCAACAAGTTATAGCACTTAATAATGGAACCCTACCACCGATAGCTACACCGCCAAGGATTTCGCCAAATTCAAGTATGTGCCTAATATAGATATAGGTAACTTTTTTTTTGCTTTTACTTCAAATTATTTTTAAATATTACTGAATACGAATAATGTTTATTAAGCCATAGGACATTAACCACACTTATTTATAGCGTAATAAATAATTAAAATTTAAAAACATACCGGTTTTTAATAATACCGGTCGTGAGCTCAAAGGCAATGCCGGTCGTTCTTAATTTAATACCGTAAATTATATTATTTAAACCGGTCTTCCGTCATTGGTAATACCGGTCAATGGTAATATCAATAATAGGATTACCTGAAAAAAATTCCGGGAGTTTTAAAAATGAGTTTTTGTACATTTGTGCAAAGAGAACAATTTTATTATTGCATCTTTGCTACCTTGCTTGGGGATTGCTCGCGCCGCCACCATATTTTTAAGTACTTTTGTAGTGTTTAGGGTTCCAAAGTAAAATCGGAACCCTTAGGTACAGTTTCGTATATCCGTCCGTCTGTCCGAAGCAAAGCGCCGGAACCGTAAGTACTAGAAAGCTGTAATTTGGCATTAATATAATATACCTATTGTTATTTGTAAAATTACCATGGGCGTAGCCAGGGGGGGGGGTTTCGGGGGTTCAAACCCCCCCCGAAATGTTAAGGACTGGCATTTTTATGTGCTAATAAACCCTTAAAAACATTTTTCTAGACGTCCGAATGAGCTATCGCACATATTTTTGGGAGCTTTATTTCTATTAAACACGTTTTTGAACTTTTTCACTACATAGACTAATAATAGATGGCACTACATACGTCGTGAGAAAAAATAAAGTCACAATTTTCTTTAGGGTTATTGTATGTACTTTTTGTCGTTGTATTTTCTTGAACCCCCCCCCCCCCCCCCCCCCCCCGAAACTAAAACCTGGCTACGCCCATGAAAATTACACTATACAGTGGAACCGCTAATTCACTAGTTTCACTAATTATCAATAATTATTGATAAAAATAAAAAATTATAATTTTCAGTTTTTACATTTTTTTCCTTTATATAGTAAATAATAATATCAAGTTTTAGGTCATCTGGAACTGGGATAAAGTTTTGATCTATAGGTCAGTCAGTGATAAAAATGACGATTTTTGGACGTTAATATCTAAATAACCGTTTGAGGTGTGTTTATGAAATTTGAAGCACATATGTATTTTATAAGTCTCAATAAATGAGGCAAATTTGACAGGTTTATGTGGAATAGGTTTTGAGAAAATACAACGACTAAAAGTACATAAAATAACCCTAAAGAAAATTGAGACTATTTTTTCTCACAACGTATGTAGTGCCATCTATTATTAGTTTAGTCAAAAAGTTCAAAAACGTGTTTGAAGCTCCTAAAAATTTGTGCGATAGCTCATTCGATTCGGAATGACGTCTAGAAAAATGTTTTTTAAGGGTTTATTAGCACATAAAAATGTCAGTCCTTAACTTTGGGGGGGGGGGTTGAACCCCCGGAACCCCCCCCCCCTGGCTACGCCCATGTTTCCAGGTGATCAAGGTACATAAAAACATTACTTACTTCACGTAAATTCTTATGGCCCTCATGGCTGATTTTCACGTATGTTCTAGTTAATATAGTTAAACATAAGTCGTCAATGATCCCAGACACTTTCCCTCGGTCATATTGCTTTGCAGTAGACATGGGTAACTCAACCAAAACGCGTGAGCTGCAAAACAGGTCTTGAGTCACGAAGTTGAGCTGGAGCTGCGAACCGGTTCGTGATTCAGCTCAAGGACCTGAAAGATTCATAAGAGCCGACAAGACATTTCAAATTTCAACCTTATTACTATTATCATTAGGGTATATTATCTTAGTCGACGCGTACAGATCAGATCCTGGTACGGCTCGCAGCTCACGTGATCTGATTCACTCTTGAGCTGAATTGAGCTGCGACATTCAAATTTCAACCTTATTACTATTACCATTATTATCTTAGTCGACGCGTACAGATCAGGTCCAGGTACGGCTCGCAGCTCGCGCGACCTGATTCACTCTTGAGCTGCGACATTCAAATTTCAACCTTATTACTATTGTCATTAGGGTATATTATCTTAGTCAACGCGTACAGTTCACGTCCTTTGAGCTGAATTGAGACCTTGTCGATCTGTTTTTGAGCTGCAGGTCAACATGTCACTTTCGTGGGACCTGATTCTTTGAATCAGATCAGATCTGAGTTACACACCTCTACTTAGCAGACGCTTTGAAGCTCCCAAAATAATTAGTCAACTTCACGTAAATTCTGATGCTCTATTTTTATATATGTTCTCCAGACAACTATTTTAAAACCTTTAACAAGAAGACAGACCGATCTAAGGGGCCCGTCATCCTAAACTAAATATTAATATCTCTGTGGGTGCGAGCGCGAGAGCATTATCTACGCACATGAGACTGAGTGAGAGTATTGCGAGACGTTTCTCTTTCGCTCCGCGGTCGCCAGCTCACTGAATTCGGAGGAAATGGTTCGCTCGCTGGCCAGCTTGCCGAATGCCGCTAGCGCAGTTCGCCTCGCTCGCTGCTAGTTGCTAGCCGGTATTCGCGCGTTTTATTACTTATGTCGCGTTATAGTTGTTAAATAACATTAAAAATTAGTCAGGTGACAGCTATCTTTAATGTAAACTTGTAAAAAAACTTGGGGCCAATAGCTTAAGTCACTCACAAAAAAAGTATTCAGTGTTCTGCCGTGTCTGTTTGAGTGCACTGTCATCATACCTATATCGTGTGTAATAAAAGTAAAAATATTTGCAGTGTTTTAAAAATATAATGGCTTCTCCATTAAATTGCGTTTTTTGTAAAGATTCTGATGAAAAGTTAATACTGTTCAAGGAAGAGACATTAAAAAAGTGTCAAGTAGTTTTAAAATGTAGAAAAGAACATAACCTTAAATTTCAAGACGTTGTTTTGCCAGGTGGTTTATTTGAATGTGGTTATCACAGACAATGTTATAAATCATTTACAGGGTTAACTAGAAAATACTATTTACCAAAAAATAAATCAATCAACAAATCTACTTCCGAAGAAAAATCATCAAATATTGCAGAAAATTCATTTGTCGAATCGTCAATAAAAATTGAATTAGACATAGCAAGTATTGCGCCAGAAGCATCTACTTCTCAACATTTTAATTCAACAACCACTCTTATACCTGACCCTATAACAATACTTAACCCATCTATTTTATATGAGTCAGTCGAAACGGTTTCTCCAGATGTAAAATACCATATTGAGCACCTGGAAAACATTGATTTTCTTTCTGATAGTAATACTGAGGTTAATACTGATGTAAATAATGCTCAAAAAAGACTTACTTGTATATACTGTGACCAAAAAACGAAAAAGCACAAGTCTAAAAGATTGCCGCTAATTTCCTCTGACCATAATTTTTTTTTATCTAAAGTAAAAAAAGAAAATGAAGATAATACAGAGTTTATTGATAAAATTGTGAATTATTCCCATCCTCAAATATATTATCATAAAATCTGTCAATTGAATTTTTCTTATAAAGCCTCATCAAAGAAAAAAACTACTAAAACTGATTGGCATGATCTTCGTGAACAACATCAAGCAGCTTTTGCTGAAATATGTTCCTTTATCGAAGAAAATATAATTAAAAAAGGACGGTGTTACTTCTTGACTTATATTTTTCGGAGTTATATGGGATTATTAGAAGAAAGTGAAGAAAATAATGGTAAAGAGATTGGAGGGGATTACAAACCACACATTTTAGAATCCAAAATTAAAAAAATTTTTGATAAAGAAATTAAATTTTTTATTATTCACAATAAAAAATTATTAGCGCCGAAAAATTTAGAGGCTATTGATGAAAAATCATTTGAAAGTTTAAAAGACGATGATATTTTACTTAAAGCTGCTTTGATATTGAGAAAATCCGTCTTGCAGGCTGAAAAGAAAGAATTACCAGATAATGTAACTGGGAAAAATTTCGAAGAAGGAGAAATATCTGTACCACAAGACCTACTCCAGTTTTACTTCACTTTGATAGCCGGTAATAATCTAAAACGTAAAAATAATCCTAAGTGTATCCGTCAAGTCGAGTCATTCTGTGAAGACGTCGTCTACGGTATTTACAATGGAAAAATAAAAACATCGAAGCACATTATGCTCGGAATGGCTTTAAAAAGTCTAACGAGTAGCCGCGAAATTATTGATATAATACATAGATACGGACATTGTATCAGTTATCCAGAAGTGGAAGAGCTCGAAACAGGAGCAAGATATACGTCAGTAGAAAAATCAAGTGTATGTCCTGAAAATATAAGAAAATCACCAGATCTCTGTACCGGCGTTGCTTTCGACAGTTTCGATCGTTTTGCGGAAACAAATACTGGTAAGGATACTTTGCACGATACCATTGGTATTATATACCAAAATGTTGATTTAAATACCCCTGATGAATCACAGTTAATAAATATTTCTGATGCTCATAACACTTCAACTTTGAATTTGAAAAAAAGGAGACAGAGAACTTTTGAGGGCATATCAACAGAAATTATTGAAGAACCGTTAGCTAAAAAAATAATAGTTAAAAAAAAAAAACTAAAAAACACGCTTTTATAGAAAATCCAACTAAAAAAATAGAAAATAAATTTGAATTAAGAATCGTGTAATTAAAGTTAGCTATTTTGGGAGCTTCAAAGCAATATGATCGGCGGAAAGTGTCTGGGAGCATTGCAGACTTATTTTTAACTATATTAACTAGAACATACGTGAAATTCAGCCATTAGAATTTACGTGAAGTAAGTAATGTTTTTATACCTTGATCACCTGATACCTACCTGGAAATTGGCCGTTTGACCAAGCTAGCGGGTAGGCATACGATCGTAGTACATACTAACACTACTCAATCGTCCACATTTCGTCCGTCAGAAAATACGTGACGTCTGATCTTCAACCCGTACAAACACTGCACCTATGCACTGTATGCATGAAAAGATAGCGTGTGTCACCTCCGACGCACGACTGGAGTTTACACCTTACGAACGATTATAAAATATAATATATTATAGATTAGTAAATGAGGGTAAATGAACGCATTTTTTATGTCACTGAAAGCATGCTTGATACATTTATTTATATTAATTAAAAAAATATATACAATTAAAAAAAATATAAATATTAACTATAGTACCCGGACGACCGAGCTTTGTTCGGTTTAGTGTTGCTTAACAACGCCATCTACTGAAGTAACTTTAGTGTTGATACTCGCCAATAGATGACAGGTAGAGTCTATTGTAGCAGTGTTTCATTGCCTGAAAATACGGATAGAACGAAATTTTCTAAAAATGAATTATACCTAGATCGATTTGTCGCTCCCGAAACCCCCTGCATACTAAATTTCATGAAAATCGTTGGAACCTTTTCCGAGATTCCGAGAATATAAACAAGAATAGCTCGTTTAAAAGTATTCAATTAGATAATTTATATTCATCTAAATACATTACATAGTCATGGAAACATAAACAAGATAAGTTGTGCACGAACATAACGCATAACGTAACGTAACGGAGAAAGTTTGATACCCCGCGCCGCTCTTATAAATGAAAATCGATTCATAAGAAGTAAACTCCAAAAATAACACACTAAAAGCAAAAAAGATACTGACTGATGTTCACCGTTGAGGTCCTGGTGAGGTTCAGGTACATTTATTACTTTCTGGGTCACCTAGGATATTTTATGATGTCTGAGAATAGGATATGATATTATGATGTAGCGTCCGTTTTTTTTTAAATTGCGCGCGAAAACCTAAAATGTAAAATTTATAAATGCAATTTTAATCCCTTATTGATTGAATAAAGAATTTATTCTTCAGCGTTGCGCTGAAAGTGCTGAAACAGCGCGGGGGTATATTGACATTGCTTCTTTAGTCAACATTTAATTTCATCAATCTTGACTAAAGACCCGCTTTCTAAACTAAACTCTAATTTGCAGTCTAAACTCGACAGAAATGCTATACATATAAGTATGAAAAGGCTACCTCACATTGAAATGTAGATATTTATTATCTTTGCACTTGGAAAATTCACCCTGTATTTTCCAATCCAATTTCCTGTGAGTGCTGAAATCCGAAACTATGAGGAATAGCGAAAAATGCTGAAAGGAGTTTCGGAGCCGAATTTGATGAAACCTAAAACTGGATTATCACATTTATACACCATTGCATTACACCATTCGATAGTGTTGCTAACAAGGATCAAATTCTGGGAAGTAATGACAAAAATGGTGCCAAATGTAAATCCTCCTTTCGCGTAATTGCCGTGAAAAGGGGTACAAAGTTTTTGCTTCGTGTATTAATAGGTATATAAATTACTCAGTATAATAAATATCAGTATACAGCTTGCTCGTGGGTTTTAATTAATAACAATTGAAATAACCTCATTAACATCATCATGCCGGCCACTGCTCCAAGCTCCAGCACTCGACTCTTTACTGAATGTGTGGACATATTGGACATACATTATAATTTTTTCAAACAATACAATTTTGGTCCTTCGAGCCGTTGGACCTCAGCGATGTTTTCGCTGATGTCCAAGGATTTTCGTATTTTTAATTAAATTAGTGAACTATCCACAGATGATGAAGACTCCAACCAATCCGAACCCGAGGTGGAAGTGGACGTGGAGAAGTTATTCACCATGAACAGAGCGTTAAACAGCGCTCGCTGCGAGATCTGCCAGGTCACCGTCGACGCCTCGGGGAACAATCTGATAAACCACTTGAAACGAGTGCATCCGAAGATGTTGGTAAGTATGTTTTGAATAAGATATTTTCACAGTTTACAGGTTACAGAGATGAATGCCCCCCGCGACCAGGTGGACTGACGACCTGAGGAAGACAGCAGGCATCCGCTGGATTCAGAAGGCTCAGGACCGGTCAGAGTGGCGCAAGTTAGGGGAGGCTTATGTCCAGCAGTGGACCTCCAAGGGCTGATGAATGGATGGTTGGTGATCCAGGCGAACCCCATGGAGAAATAATAATAGTAGTAATGGTATTAATTAACAGTTAAAATCAATATTTCTACCAATATAATCCCTCCGAGGGGCCTTACCACCAGCGGGGCGGATTTAGTCGCCTCTTACAACACCTATCCGGCGTGGAACATCTGAATATTTAAAAAAAAAACAAAAAAGATTAAATAAATAAATGTGACATCGTTTCAACAACAACGTATTCAAGAAAATCATCAATTAATAAATGAGTAGAATAAACTTTATAGTCTTTATAATATTAGTATAGATTAGTATTAGTAGGTATCTAGATTAAAACTTTGTATTGTTATAGAAACCAGCTAACGACGACTCTGACGCAGACGACCCGAACGATTTGTACCAGGAAGTTGTTTATTTATACGATTCTGATTCCAAGAGTCCAAACAGCGCAAGACCCAAACTGGAGACTCCAAACCCAATTAGTACCCAGAACCACAAAGCGAAACGAAAAATGGGGCATAACAGGCCGAGCATAAGCTTAGAGAATAGAAAGAGAATGCGAACACAAGACACGTTTACTAACCCACCCGATGCCGTGGACCAATTCTCTGAAGAATTGGAGAATTTTGGGAAATACGTGACATGTTTGATGAAGACTGTACCAGAAGACGTGTGCACGCAACTCCAAATGGATATCATTAATCTCATAATGACTGCGAAGATTAAAAACAGGTCCAAATCTGAAGCCAGTACGTCGATTATTGAGAGAACAGATAGTGTCTCAGCTGGACCGTATGATGATAAGCTTATTGTGGCCTCTGTGGATGCCAGTAAGTCAGACAATAACGCATTGCCATCGCCCGAAAGTAATATGAATGAAATGACCAAAACAGATGATGACTTAAGGTTGTTACAGAAATTTTAGGTGCAAATTAAGTAATTGCAAAGCTAATTGATAACAATAACATTACAAAAATGGCAAGAAATAAAAAACGTTACATAAAACAAAATGTTCAGCTAAAATGTAGTTAATTCCTGAAGAGTACTTACCTTCCTATAAAGGAAAATTGATAATAAGAGGTACTGTTGTGATCTTTTACATTTTAGTTCTGCTGTTCGACACTACGCTTATCCGGACCGCCTCATGTAGGTTCTATACTAAACTAATAACCACCTACCAAATACTGTACATGATTATAGTTTAGTAATATAAATAGTATTTTATTTTAAAAATCATCGATAAATTAACTGTTACCGAGTGTCCGACTCTAAACTCATCCGTAACGCCGTAGGTAGGAATATGCAGTACTTTATTTATTTAGTTCTAAAGTACTAATCTCTTTGTTTGATTAATTTGATTTTGACAATTTTATTTTGTAGATAAACAGCGTAGATTATAATTTTAAATTCGTAGTCCGTTGTTTAGTTAGCGACATGCAATTAGATAGATGTTTTTAAGTAATACGTATCTTCTTGAAGGATAAATGATTTTATTTTATTTTGAAGTAATGAAAATAAAAAAAGTAAAATATTCAAATGTGTTTAATTTAGATACCCTCCTTTTTGGTTTTGCTCGTTTGGTAGGATCATCACGCACACAAGTTGTCTCATAAAAACCATGCTTGCCTTGGAAATTCCAAGTTGGAATCCAATCCGTGACGCTTATTACAAAGTCGTATATCTAGTACTACAATTATTTTTGTAAATTGGGTATAAACAGGCAGATCCGAGTGACATTACAGACTAACTGGGATTTTGTCGTGGTCCTCTGGCGTTGCTGGTCAAGGATGATCAGGCCTGAATGGGGTTTACTTATACATATTATAATATCATTACCGTTAATTTTACTATCTCTCAAACTGATGTCTGATACACGTAACAAGCATTTCACACTTGATTCAAGAAACAGGGTGATAACTAACCAGATCGATAACAGATCCTACAACCAGGCACCGATTACTTGGTACAAATACAAAGTTTAACTCAACGAGAGGGACGTAGCGCTGTAGTCTCGCCATGTTCACAGAGTGCATCATGAGTCATGAACAGGGTTGGTTTGGACTTTGATGTTGGGTGGAACCCCTTACATTACAAAGTTAATTACTTACCACTTGCTTCGATCCAAAACGAATAATCATTACACATGGGAGCTGTCCCTGTCAAAAATCTTCTTGAAGTTTCGTATCTCCGGAACAAAAAAAAAGTGGGAATAATCTTCTTTACGTATGTAGAGATCATGACAAATTGAGGAAAATACGAATTTAAATCATTGACTTCATATCGACACGGTTATTATTAGGAAAATAGACGCAAATCGCGTTGATGTCAACATTTTTTATCACGAAGTGACGTCACTGAAGTTGAACACACGCTGCAGCGCTGCAATCATTTCCTTCTTATGTATTTCCTCAGGTCAAGAACTCGCTGTGGTAATATCGGAGTGGTGTAGATCTAAACAACATCCTGTATTCGAACATATCATTTTGTTGTCAATTTTTAATTTACTCTAAGTGAAAGGAGTTAATGGATCTTCCATTTGAGTACCATTCTACATAATTTGAGTACTCCCTGGTTATAAGTAGTCTACGATGCCCATTCTTAGCTTCGTAAAATAAACTCTGTCAACTCTGTCACTGACATAGATCACCTCGGTTAACATGGTAGTGAACCTAATTGAAATAAACCAGATGAATTAAGTCTACTCTGCTTATTTAAGCTGCTGGGAACAGGATATTCCTGGTTAAATAACTAGCTTTATCGAGAAACGAAGCCTAAACTCCATCGTTATAAAACTATAAAGTAGGCATTATCAAGATGTTTGGCTTCAACCCATTATCGACCTTTTACTGACGAGCTGCACGGGTCTCACCTCTTGTAGAAGCCCAGCTAGAGCATACTTACTCCACTCCACAGCTCCAGTATGGTTTGGTGTACGGGTTAGTTGGCCAACCCAAGTGTCGGAAGTGGCTTAACGATTGCTGTAGGTATCAATCGCAATAACAAACGGGACCGACGACTTTACGTGCCCTCCGATCCGAACCATGGAATGCTCATAATTTTCTTGACATTACTAGCAGCCGCAAGTCAGTATCAAGATGTTTAGGCATGAGAAATGAACTATTGCCACAACAACTGATAACACCCATTATTGCTCACTATATTTTATCAACAATAATTACTAAACGAAATGTTGCGTCAATCAGTAGGTACCTAACAATGATGGTTGAAATTTCGCAAAATATTTATACATAATATAATTATTCGTAAAACAGTTTACAAATACATATGTACATACATACCGTGATCTTCAGAGCCAGTCAGGTTAACTTTTCACCTAACTGAGATTTGAGACGAGTTAAGACGACTATTAGTTTTACATTGCTGCACTTGAAAGGCATAAGGCCGTTTATTTCCAGGTTTATTGATTATGAATTAGTCTGGATTAGACCTTTAGTGATGGCTGCCTATGCAAAAGATCACCAAGGTCCGACGCTAATTTTATCAAGGCTTAGAGGACCATGAACTAACAATCTGAAGAAGACAGCGGATACCCTTGGATTCAGAGCGCATGCGACCGTTAGGAACCTCAGTAAGGATATTTTCATTTTGGACTGTGATTGGCGGAGGAAAACGTAAAAACTGTGCTTGCTTATGAACGTTTTTTGTTTGTTTCTGCAGTTTCGAAGGCCGACTATCATATTGATTGATAATAAAGGAAGTATAATCACGCCACAAACTACGTCATATCTCTTAACTAAAAGATAACATGTGTATGTAGTTGAAAACCTAAAGATAAAATAAAATTGTAACGGATTGATGTCCGGACATGACGATTTTATTTATTTTATGAAAAATAGAGAGGTCTATAAAGGAACAGTAAAAGCCAAAAAATCACAGAGTACATACAACTAATATCGTTTTTGAGCTTGAAGTTTTTTCTTTCTGATATAAATTTTGCGTTAATATTTATTTTATTTAAATATCTATAGGCGTGTACCTATATCCGGTATTCCTAGCAACTATCAAAAAGCCTAGGTACTAACTTTATCAGAGAGTATGGATAGAATATTGAGAACGGCTGTGAGTCAATTTATTACACTACTATAGTCTTTATTTTACCGATGATAAGATATCAGTACCTACTCGAGTCCAAGGGTACTTAATGTAAATAATAATGATAGATACTGAATTCTGTAACAAAAACAAAGAGATAAAAATACTTTAATAGATATAGATTAAAGTCTTTGTTTTAAAAATAATAATATCTAAACGCGTATCTTTTATGAAGAAGATTTACATACTTTTTGGGGTTCCATAGTTCAAGGAAACCCTAAAGTTTCCCCATGTCTGTCCATCTGTAGCATGGCGCAGAAACCCTGTGCTAGAACGCTGTTTGCCATAATTATTTATTACGCGAAGTGGTAGAGATAATTTTTAACAGACTTCAAAAAAGGAGGAGGTTCTCAATTCGACTGAATTTTTTTATGTTTGTTACTTGTTACTCAGAACTTTCGACTGGGTGAATCGATTTTGATGATTATTTTTTTAATCAAAAGCAGGTGCTTGTCATGTGGTCCCACATAAAGAGCGAGATCTGTAATGTAGTTTTTGAGTAATTTTGAATATGGTTATTTTTTGTTAGTAAAATTTAGATTATCCGATTCAGGGGTCAGATAGCGAATTATTCTGGTTCAAAATGCTAATTTTGGTCGGAGCTAAGTGTCTCCCCCCTGTACCAGCTACATAAATGGTCGGTGTTGGATATGTGAAAAAATTCTGAGCAGGAATTAATCTATGCTATAATAAAACTCAAAGGGCAAATTTTCTGTACATTGAATATTTTTTTAAAATTTTGATTAGGGGGCACTTCAATAACGTGTTAGAGCACAAAAATATTTTTTTAGAATTATAGTCTGTCAGTCTGTCTGTCTGTTTGTCTATCCGGGCATCACATGAAAACCCTTGAACGGATTTCGATGAATATTGGTAAAGTTGTTACTAATACTTCGGGTCATATTATAGGATACTTTTTATCCCGGAAAATTAAAAGGTTTCCCCGGGAAACGGGATGAAAGTTTGTATGGAATATTTTTAAAACATCAACCGATTTGCTTCAAATTTGCAACAAATGTGCTTAAATTTATGAAACATATATTTTTCAGTTTTTCAAAATTTTGCAAAAAAAAGAAAAAAAAAATCAAATTAATGAGAATATTCCTTATTTTTCAAAACCCGCTCCTGGAAGAATCCTTTGTGATTTCATCGTGAGTTTCAGTAGATAAATTACTAAATATAAGTACTTCAATATAAATTCACCGTTTTTTAAATTTCCTTCTGCAAGAGGAAAAATAAGGTAAAACAAAATTTCCGTATGCAAAGCTGCGGGCAACAGCTAGTATTACAATATATTTAAAATAAAAATAGAAAAATCACGGCCAGATAATAGTCGATGAACTTACGACTGCGGAACCCTACATTGCACGTGGCCTGACAAGCACTTGGCCGGATTTATTTATATAAGTTGTATTTAGGCAAATGAACTACAAAATACATACATACTAGCTGCCCGGACAGACTTCGTTCTGTCAACAGTTTTTTTTTATTTTGAGATGTAAGATGCACACGGTGTGCAAATTTGAATAAAATCGGTTCAGTAGTTTAGGAGTCCATCGCGGACAAACAACGTGACACGTAATTTATATATATTAAGATTGGTAAATTGGTATTGGTAAAGTACAGTATTGAAATTGGGATTTTCTGAAATAGATGTTGAGACTGAGAATCTATGGATACATAATGTGTTATCATATCATTGTAACGGCTGTTTTTGAATGAGAACTTCTGATATGCAGTGATGATACGTACAGATAGATACTTATAGGAACATTAATCATTTGTTTAGTGGGAAAATTCCATTAAACTATTGACTAAAGACTAGTACTACAGACAATATCAGATATTGAATACGAATATTCCAGTCTAGCGGTCACCATAAATATTATGATTTATATGATATTTTTTACTGTAATAAAAAATCCTGGTTACCATGAGTATGTAGGTAAATTGCCCAAAAACTGCTGAACTGATTTTAATGCAGTTTGCACGTACCAAATGTCAACAAATTAACCTAAGACCTGTTTTTAAAATTTCAATGCAACTTGAACACTATTAATAATAAATAATTATTATTATTATGTCCTTCATTGCAGTCACTATTAGTTATTACTACCGAATTTTAAAATATCCACTACTTCACACTTACGGGACACCTGTATAAATATGGAGATTTTATCGAGATTATTATGTAGTTTAGTGGAAAACCTCCCAAAGGACATTAATTAGCCAATAATTATGGCAAACGGAAGGCCATGCAATTATGTTCTCCTAAAACTATATTAATGGCCTCGTTTAAGACTGGCTGACGTAATTCGGTACACATTGATAAGCATTTGGGTCAGATCTTCTAAATTAAGATGTTATGTTAACCTCAGATGGAAGGTCACTGCACGGTTAGTATAGTTGCTAGGCTGTGTTATTTTGATAAGGAAAGACCCATTCCTTATACAGTGTACTAGTAACTGGACACCCCTTGTATTCCTCTGGTTTACGATAGTACAGAAAAACTTTTTAATAAACAGAAAGGGTTAACTTGACTAGTATTTACGGAAAGAAATTGTATAAGAAAACTAACTGACCGGGCAAACGTTGTTCTGCCAAAAATTTAGGGGTAGGGGATGAAAAATAGATGTCCGATTCTCCACCCTAGCCGATATGCACGCAAAGATTCACGAAAATCGGTCGAGCCGTTTCGGAGGAGTTCAACTTCAAAAAACCGTGACACGAGAATTTTATATATTAGATAGATATTATTTTGTGAAACTAAATATAGAAGTGACCAGTAACACCTCATTTTAATACACTATAACGTACTTGCTAAATGTGCTGGTAAAATTTAATTTGCTATTAGACCTCTTGATTCTTAAGTATGGCGTAATTGAGGAAGAAACATCCAAACATCTACACAAACTTTCACATTTATATATATTATTTTCACATTTATATATATTATTATATATATTATTTTCCCCTATTTAATCAATTCTCTTCCTTTTGTATATAATACCAACAAATGGTAGCTTACATGGATTACCTAATAAAATAGTACTGATAAAATGCTATATTAAAATTTTAGGTCCCTGTAATAAAAACAACCCTAAAACAAGATTATAGCCTATCAAGATAATATAAGTATTTACATACCTATTAATGTGAATAGGACATTGCACTCACACGATTATCAGGAATTTTCTAGCTAAAGACAAAACCATAGTCATAGGTCGTCTATACTAATATTATAAAGAGGAAAGATTTGATTGTTTGCATTGAATAGGCTTCCGAAACTACTGAACCAATTTGAAAAATTATTTCACTGTTGGGAAGCTACGCTATCCCCGGGTGACATAGGCTATATTATATTTTCAAAAAAATTAGGGATCCTTAATAAATCAATAATGTAACCCAAGGTGTAAAAAAATAAGAAAACCAAAGCAAAGCGAATGTGGATAGTCGTAGGATTATAAAATTTTGCATAGTGAAGTAATAGCCTAAATAACATTTTAGTACTGTTGCACATATTGAATGTAAAACTATCCATTAGATACATGGGTAATATTATTATGCTGGTAGCAGTCTAAAGAAACAAATCCCCAAGAATTCATCAAAGATTGTAATAAATTAGTTAATAAAATTATTCTATTGACAAGTTAAATTATTAGGTTTGGATAATTGATAATACCTATTATTTATAGTTCCTAATATTTATAAAAACTATAAACTATAGCTGTTAAAGTATGACTGTATAATCTGAATTTTATCAAGAAAAAAATAACAGACTTCAAAATAACTCAAAAACTACTTAAAACTACTCGTCAGATCTAACTCTTAAGTGGGACCACATGACAAGCACCAGCCTTTAATTAAATAAGAATCATCAAAATCGGTTCACCCAGCCGAAAGTCCTGAGGTAACAAGCATTAAAAAAATACAGTTGAATTGAATACCTCCTCTTTTTTTTGTTATATATATAAACAATCTTGGCACTGCTATTGTACAATTAATCATTTATATACTTAAGTAATAAAAAATATTAATAGTAAACAGAAATTAGTTTCAGCATTATTATTATTCTGGCATTATTTTCATTTTGTGTCTGTTTAATTTTTAAATTACAAATTACAATAAAAATGACACTAAGATTGTTTACCAAATAGAACTTGTCTAAAAATGGAGTGTCTGTAAAGTTTGTGTTTTCTTTAGCCTTCCTGAGTGTAATGTTCGAGTGTTGTGTGACTTACTCATTCTGCAGAACTCACAATGTGGGATCCATTTTTCCGTGCTTCTTCATATTGACTAGATGTGGTTCCCCTTGACACAAACACTGCACTCCAGTACTGTTTCCATGTCTTCTAGTTCTGGTAGCTGAAAATGCCCTGTCCGAGGACTGAGCAGTAGAATTTGACGTCTGCCCAAAGACAGTGAAATATTTGCGGGCTCCGGGGAGCCCTGGGATGGGAAGGAAGAGGGATGGGAAAGGTTGGGATTGGGGACGCTGCGAGCGGCTTCCGGCGAGCGGGGCGAAGTACCCCGCCCGCCACCATCTTCACTTAAAAGTATACTTTACAAACTAATATTATAAAAAACTTGTAAAATTCCAAATATACTCGTTTTGTACATCACAGAAGCTCCTACGACCGGCCGCAGTCGCCCGCAGCTGAGATCATTATATTCTACTCTCTGTACAAACATAATAATATATAATCTTCCAATCGTTAACAGTCAGTTTACACGTCACCGTATCGTTTAATTTTAAAATCTACAACTAGAATTAAGGGCGCCGGGCCGCCGCTCACCTAATTATTTTTTTAAAGCTCTGGTCCGGCAGGATGGTCGCGGCGGTGACGGGAGCTGTGGCCCGCGGGGGCGCCCGCCGGCGGGGCCCGACGCTTACAAATAAAAATACATTGGTCTCGAGATAAATAAACGATACGACTAGCGGGGCGGAGCCCCGGCCCGGCGCCACGAGCCTCACCGCCGCACATTAGTAAAATATAATATAACGCCTCATTTAAAAAGAAATGCAACGTTCCGTGCGCCGCACGTCGAGTGCCCGTCGCGCCCGAGCAAAGGAGCAGAAGACTGCACCCCTAAGGGCGGGGCGAGCGCTCGGCGGCGGCCAGCGACGAGGGGCGCAGCGCCGGGCGCCGCACGGCCGCGCCCGCTTCCGCCGCCGCACCCGCAGCTCCCGTAATTTTTTTGTGTTTTTCTCATATTTTAAATGGGAGTGGCAAGGGCGGCGGCGCAGGCGGTCGCGGCGGCGCAGCTAAACTTATCTACTAAAATTTTCACAAAATAATACCTAACGCCGGAATTTAGTCGACGCCGGGGCGCAGCGCGCGGCTCGCGCCGTGCGATGCGCTTCGCGTTACAAAATAAAAAACTTAGCACGAGAGACGTACGCGGGCGCGGCCTCGGGCGTCGCGCGGGCGGGGCCGCGCCCGCGGCCACTAACACTAGAGTCCTTACGGGGAGTGACGTCCTACTAGGCGCCGACGTTGAGCAGCAATTTGAGTGGCAAAGCGCGATCGGGCTCAGGGCGACAGCGGCCCTCGCGGCGCCAGTGAGTGGGCGGCGGCGGCAGAGCGGCCGCCGCGGGTGCTGCGCCCCACTTGCTGGCTGCATAGCGCTCCTCGCGCCGCTCACGCTCTCGCCGCGCGCCCAGAGCGGCTGGCAGTGGTGTTCGCGCGGCGCGCCTGCGCCCTCGCACCTGTTGTTGTCCCGGGCAGTTCATCTCCCCGCTTGGTAGGCTTCTTCTCTTAAGATCTCAGTTTACGATATTACGACTATGTCGGACAGTTCACTTATCACTTTACGGTGGCTGGGCGCCCTCGGAGTTGAGCGCGCGGCGTGCGCTACACTCGATCACAAGATGGTGGCCGCGAGCGGACCCTCTCTATTTTCCGCGATCCGCCGTGTTTCGGCCTCGAACCGCTGTCGATCTACGCGGATGACACGTCGAAACACTGTACTGCTTCACTTTCACGACAGAACGTCGGCGGTCGCGCTGCTAACTCCGGTGATAATAATGATAATCGATTTTATGAACAAAATATGGACGCCACCTCTCCATTATTCGCACCTTCACCTCTCGATTTCGACTACGTGACGTTGGCGGCGCTTGTCGCTTATATACGGCAATGGCGGCTGCGCCAGTTTAATGCGCGTGGGGATATAAAGCAAGGAACTGATGGTACTACTACAAAGTACATTACCATTACATATTTTAATATTATAATAAATGTAGTCTTTTGGATCATTGTTATATATAATCTTTATATACCTATATATAAATGTTAAGTTGGTTTGTGTATGTTTCAAAAACTCGAAAATATCTTCACCAATTGAGCTCAAATTTTTACACAATGATAATATACTATACACTTCAAGGATGGTTTAACTCAGTGTTTAAGTACTTTGTGGATAGTTTTTATCACTAATTTTTGGCGTCAGTAATTTATCTGCACAAAAAAAAACAGTCAGTTGTGTACCAGTAGTGCCATCTATCGGAAGCGAAGGGGACACTACAGTATAAATATAAAACATGTTGCACAGCAACGTCTTCCGGGTGCTTACCCGGCTTAATCGGCTTCGATTCATTATAACAGGAAAATCTCGCTATTGTATTTGGATTGGGGTCTTTTTTATTTATTTTATATACCGTAGTTGACAAATGAGCGGATGAAGCACCTGATCGTAATCGGTCACCGTCACCCATGGATATCAGTAATACCAGAAGCATCGCGGATGTGTTGTCGGCCAAGAAAGAAGAGAAGAAGACAGGAAAGTACTGACTCTCTAACCCCCAGCCGGAACACAACGCAACGTGTCGTTTGGAACTGATTCAAGCTACAGGGTAGGCTAGTTAGGCAGGTTATATATCAAGATAACAATACGAGTAAAGACTCAGCTATAATCTATTATAAGATACATTACATGCAAATAATAAAATATACATTGATAATTTATGCTTCAGCTAAGCCTTACATCGAAGCAGGGGGGCAGTTCCTTACACCTCTTTTACTTATCCTTGGTATGAGATTAAGAGAAGTACTCTGAGCTACCCCAATACGGGTTAAGATTGGAAATTAATGACTTTACCAAGCTGGGATGCCGAGTTCTGAGACCCTTCTCTGCCGGTCAGAATGGGTTGGCGTATTCTGTTATTTTCTTAAATTCTTCTCTTTCAGCTGTCATCTCTACACTTAAAAGGATCAACCACAAAAATTCTGTAGAACAGTTGCAAAATCGCAAGTGACTGCTCGAAAGCCGGTTCATGAGTGGGACGCTTTATAATATACCTAGATATACCTATCGCCGCGTAGCAAGTTGCGTGAAAAAAGAAACAACGAAAACAAGTTGGCTGTGCCTATAAACCGACCAATTTAAGGACGTAACAACAACAATGAAATTGGTTGGTTACGCTGTACGCGTTACTATGTAGTTTAATATAGTCAGGGTATAATGACGATCTATTTTCGTAAATATTGAATGCGATAAGTTACTGTTTGTTTTTGTAATTAATGCATAGTTCACTGATATCGCAATTCATAACCAATGTATGTCGTTTTATATTTTGTTGACATGAATCCGCTTATCTTGTGGACTTAATAAATATTGCGCATTTAAGAATTCAGTTTGTGTGGCTAAATTAAATAGGTCGGTTTCGTAACCTATTATGTAGTGATAAAAACAAATCACTGAACTTGGTAGGGTTATACTGTTGTTACATAGTAGGTATACGCTAGTTGTTTTGACCGTTAAATAGTGTAGAGTACACTATATTCACATTCGGATCAGAATTTACATACACATTGTGTTGCCTAGCAACCACAAACAAACAGGTGCATGAAACTTTTGGTCGTATATAGTGCGTTTGAACTAAATCTGGAGTTCGCAAGTCGCGTTCCGTTCCACTCTTTATAATTTAATTTCTTTTTAAACATAATATTTATTTGGCAAAAGTTTAAAATAACACTGAATAGTTACGTATAAAATCGATATAGACTGTTTTAAAATACATAAACATAAATATAAAATGTTATTCAGCTTTGTTTAATGAAATTAAACCTATAAATAATTTTATGCTCATGCATATTGAGTGGAATGAAATATCTGTATAATCTGTACAGTGCCATCTCTGAAGAACTTATTTGTGACGTGGCGAAAATTGGAACTAATGCCGTTTCATTCATAACTTACTAATACGTCTCGAATTGCGCACTATGATTGGTCCAATCGTCCGACAGCGCCCTCCTTATAGTCACAAATAAGTTGATTTCACTGTATTTTGAAATATAATACGACCAAGTTGCAAAGCATGTAAGCGCCATTATAGCTGTGAGGTTTTCGTAGTCATTTCTATTTATAGTCATAGGCAAGCAGACCTTGAAATAATAATTTTGTGCAAAGGTTTGAAGTCGCTTCACGAAATTAAGGACGTGCGAGCGTGAGTTATTCAATGATGAAAATTGTTTTAAGATGTTGGTTTTTACGTCGTTTTCTCTTAGTGTGTTGTTGTTATAGGTCAATAGTAAAATAATGAAGATGTCACAAACGTTATAATAATTATTTAGTTGTTTAATAGTTATTTGGTGTGCGAAATACAAATCAGTTTGTGAAAACCCTATAAAGGAATTTTAATGGTTTGTTGACAAAGATTCTGATGCGAGTTTGACTCAAGTATAGATAGTTACAGCGAGCTACACTTACGACGATTGAACCATCACGTAGGCAAAACGCAAGACTTGGTTCATTCTCAGGGTTCATTACCATGTCATACCAAGTCATGCTTACATTTTATATCCTACTCTAGCCGTTCTTTTCGTTGTCAGCTCGTAGGTATGCCGGCTATTTCCAAAAATCATTTTTTTGTCCCGACAAATTCTGACTATTTGAAGTTTTGATAAAAAATTTAATCTTGCCATCTGGCAACCCTAGGCCGATCCCATACCATACCTACAAGTACCTGTAGATGGCGACGAATTTTGGTGTGTCCCTCTACAGTCTACGTCCTCCTTCACCTCTTCTTCCTCCACCTCCCTTTAATCCTTCCATTCCATCCTTGAATCCAAGATCCAAGTCAGTCTGTTCTACCCACAGAACATCTAATAATTATTAGGTGTTCTGTGGTTCTACCCATAGTGATCGAAGGTTCTACCGGTTCATTCGCAAGAGTAGAGTCGCAAGAATTTGTTACCTAAGTACAATCTAGGGAATGCAATCTCGCGAGATTTTAGACCTAGCCGAGATCTACAAAAATTGTACTCACAATCAGTCTCTTAAAATATTGACAAGACCTCGTAAGATCCAATGATGTTTTAGTCTATTTTTATAATATCATTGGTAAGATCTCGATCTTGCACCTACATTTCCTAGTACATAAGATCCATTCAAGTCCTCAGGATATTATGCACGACGATGCAGTGGCGTAGCGTGGGCTTCCGCTTTCCGCCGCCCGGGACCGACCGAAAATTTGCCCCCCCCCCCATATTACTTAAAATATTTTTTTTATTAATTAAAAATGCATTTTTCTTCTTTGTTTCATAGCACAATTTACACTAAAATTTAAATAAAATTAATTTTAATGTATAATTTTTTTTCTTCTTTAAAAATCGAGTGGCTTGCCGCCCCCTCTTCATGTGCCGCCCGGGCCCCCCCCCCCCCCCCACGCTACGCCACTGCGACGATGGTAGCGTTTTTATCAGTTTATGCCCAAACCAGCTGTAAGTACTGTCAGCAAAAGATTTGGGTATCCAGGGCATTATTCTAAAACCTTCTTTAAATTATCACTGTAGATATTCTGTAATTATGTCACCAGGATCTAAAAACCCATCCAGTAAATGCATATTTATGGCTCTGTTTGAAACTCCTGCTATTTGAATGCTTTAAGCTCTTGTAGCAGTAGTGAGCTTAATATAAAATGTCTCTTTCCGGTGGAGTCCATAATACACATAATAAAAAATCCACCCAATCCAACCCATGTTGTTTTCCATCATTTTTCCATTACATTGTTGCATTTCATTCATGAGAGGCCTAACGAATTTTGTACTAATATATTTTGTAGTAGGTATTAGTAACGTAATCAAGTAGAAAGTAAAGGATGTTGAAAAAGTTTTCATATTAAAAAGGACCTGTTTAAAATTGAAGCGACGCTGATGCATAATTATTTTTTGTTACTCAAGACATCAGCTGGCTGTAGAAATAACCTGTTTCTAAAGTGGGTTGAAAAAACAACCATCCGCTATGGCGGACGTAGAACAGCCATGGAACAGCTGATACGGGTAAACTCGTATGTTGGAGGGTTTTTTGTCTCCCTTCCTTTTCTCGTCCACTAAGTTTTGTGTGAACGAGGGAGACAGAGCAGTCAAGTTTTTTGGAGGGCTGAATTAAATATGGCTACGCATTGCGTGGGAGCGAAAGTGCTTAGAATAGAACGAAATAATATATTTCTGGGTATTCGTCTGGTCTGTTGTTGGTATAGGACGTAGAGGCACAGTATATAGATCTATGTAGAGGTCTGTCTATCGTCTATAATGCGTTGTTTTGCTAGGAATGGTATTGCACACAGAACTAGGCTATTGTAGCTTAATAAAATTGTCCGTTTGATATCATAATTATTGGAATCACTGCTCCTAACCTTACGCTCGTTTGCATCTGCTATTATAATAGAGAAAACCAATTTGGCAACGCTGCACCGGCTTCACAATCTCTAATTCTTTACACACGTTTGAGAACATTATGCAAAAATATATTTTCCTTCCCTAGCGATTATTATTAATTAGGACTATAATACCATTATAGTAGGTAGTTCGCGACCACACCCATAGTTTAAAATAGATCCTATAAGAAAGTTTAGGGCAACTTCAATGACGGGTATTCTAATTATCTCCGAATAAATTCAATTATTATATTCTTGAAACTTCAAAAAAGGATGAGGTTCTCAATCCGATTGATTTTTTATACCTCAGTTCCTACCTAGTACCTGTTACCTCAGAATACTGTGATTTATCAACCGATTTGGAAAATTAGGTACCTATTTCTTTATTTGAAAGGATTTATCCATATACATATAGGTCTATGGATTTATCCCATATTTTTAAATATTCAGATTTTAATGATGGATCTACGAGAAATTCAGGGAACTTCTCAAATATTATTAAGGTGAGTCCAGACTATACTGACGCACCCTTAAACGTAATACTTAAAAAACTATTTCGTTGTATTCTTTGTTTATGAGGCAAATCCCTAATGACTTCGTCACTTCATAGTTCATCAATCTTTCGTAACTCGTAATTCAATTTTAAGAATTCTACTATACTACTCTCGAGATTCTTGTCTAGTAGTTCTAGGAAGGTCTAGGGATTCTCTAAATGTGGGTCTTTCATATTATTTTCAACAAATTTTGTAATAAAAATAATTCATAATGTGCGTCACCCTCATCAGCCCCTATGGCTTGTAATGTGACATTTTAAACTTTAGTTAAAGCACTTAAGTATTAAGTACTCATTGTTTACACCCCTACGAAAGGGGAAATATTATTTACCTACTAGCAGCTTTCACCCCCTTCGTTAACATAAACTAAATAAACATTAATATGTAATAATTGGCGATCCTCTAATGTCGCTCGTGAATGTCGACTCTTAGCCTTAAAAAGGGCAGAACCCCGGAGTCAGATAACGAAAAGCTTACCCATGCAACTCTATTTTTGCGTTATGGTATTGATTTTTTAGATGCATTTTTTTGTGTACATATTGAAATAAAATAAACATCGAATATCATCTTACGCTAACGGCCTAACACAATTAAAACCCGTATCGAAATCGGTTTAGCCGTTTCTGTGATCAGAGGGAACAAAACCCTGAATAGTAGACTGACCACAGACATGTTTAACTAGAGAGTCTGAGTCTAATATCACAAAACAAACACTGAATAGTAACCACATGCGCATAGGGTGTTGTCTGTGGCTTTGTCCGCGTTTCCCGGGATAATAAGTTCCATAAGCCTTATTTCATGGTCTACCAAAGTGCTCAATTCCATAAAAATCTGTTCAGTAGTTTTTGCGTGAAAGAGTAAGAAACATCCACAATACAAACTTACACATTTGTAATATTAGTGGGAGGGAAGGATACATAAGGTCGCTGCATACGTAACGTGGACAGGACGGGGCGTAAATTTACGTGCATGCCCCGTTCCTGTCTCGTCCATGCCTCCGTGGCGTATGCGCTATCGTTTACTTTTCTATAAAACGATGGTTTTATAGAAAATGTAAAGGTTCCAAAACTTCACGTCCCGTCCCGTCCCGTCCCCGTCCCGTCCACGTTACGTATGAATCGCCCTTTATTTTTCCAGAGGCAATTTTTACTCACTGATTTTATTCAATGCATTGTTATAGGTGTTTAATATTCATTATCCTACTCCATGTTCTCCGTTTTATATATTATTTTTTTTCCTTGATCGAAGTTATTTACTCGTGAATCTTTAATTTAAAATAAAATTATAATCTGTTGGATCTGTCATTGCCAATCAATGAGAAAATTGAGAAACTGTCATTGATTAATAATTGATTGATAAGTTGATAACTGTCATCTGTCAGTTCTATCTTCTGTCACCGGTAAAAGTGTAAAAACAAAAACCCTGTGCAGGAAACGAAGTTTTATATCTTACAAATAGGGTTACGCAAAATTTCAAAAGTATCGATACTTTACTCGATACCAGTATCGTATCAAAAGTATCGATACCAAAAAAGTATCGGAACAAAAGTATCGATACCTGAAGGTATCGAGTACTTTTTAAAACATTTATAAAAAACCTGAATGGAATGTTGTTTGTGCTGCAAGTTTTTGCAAAAAAATCTAGCAGCAAAGTTTCTCACAAAATAGTCACTAATATCCAATCTTTATAATAAAACACAAAAAAATTGTAGGGATGTCCTTTTTATAGAAACTGAAACCATCCAACCGATATGCCTCAAAATGATTTCATTTGAAAGGCAATAATCCGAAGGCAATAAACCAATGCAATAAGCACATTCAGTCCATTGATAAAGTCGATTTTCTACTTTTCCAATACAACAATTTGAAGATAATATGTAACGATGGTGCATTAACGTCAACGTCAACACACAAACACTGATCTATCATATTTATCCGAAAATTTAGCGTAGTGGACACGCCGAGTATCCACTAGTAGATATACATCATGGAGTATTGAGTAGAAGGAGGGCCATCTTTGTGAATTTACTCTCTCCTTACATCTCTGTGAATATTACGGGTGGCGCTGCAGTGAGGTCTACAACAGATATGCCTACTATTTGCCTACACACGAGGCGATCTAGAGAGCGATCTAATGTGCCCCCAACCACTTCCCCGATATTGCCTCTGATATTAGGGCCGTGTGTAGGCCGTTTTAGACAGTTAGTCCATAGAGTATAGATGGTAAGGAGAGCTATCTCACATGGGGGAAAGTTGAAATAGTCTCCAGCTGTATCTGATAATAGAGGTTCTAATACCTACCACCATCCTACGACAATAGCGCTGGCGTCGGAATAACTACCATATGAATATAGATGTTTTAGACGGAGCAGGGGAGTGAAGTTTGCTGCACGGGCGTAGCCAGGTTTTGTTTCGGGGGGGGGGGGGGGGGGGGGGTTCAAGTCTCTCTGGGGTTCAAGAAAATACAACGACTAAAAGTACATAAAATAACCCTCAAGAAAATTGAGACTTTATTTTTTCTCACGACGTATGTAGTGCCATCTATTATTAGTTTAGTCAAAAAGTTCAAAAACGTGTTTAATAGGAATAAAGCTTCTAAAAGTATGTGCGACAGCTCATTCGATTCGGAATGACGTCTAGAAAAATGTTTTTAAGGGTTTATTAGCACATAAAAAGGTCAGTACTTAACTTTTCGGGGGGGGGGGGGGGTTTGAACCCCCGAAACCCCCCTGGCTATGCCCATGGTTTGCTAAGTTCAATAAAATTTATCCTAGGCTACCCCAGCGCCCCCCGTTATTGGACATTTTTACGGACAATTTTCATGCACAGAGACGGCTCTCCTTACCTCTATGTACTACATGAGTTAGTCATAAGCGTACCTATGTCAGAGAAGTACTTTCCTATAACTAAGAAATTGAAAGATGCTGTGCAAATAATGCAATAATACTTTTAAGGACAGATATCAGAAAATTAAATAACTGGAACAGTTTGAAAGACAGTAAACACTACACAGATTATTCAACCCTTAAAGGTTACTCGTAAAAAACTCCCAAGGTAGTAAAATGAAATAAGATGGTAACACACATAAAGTGCTCGGCAATGAGTGGGAATTCACCGAATCATGTCTTAGGTTTAGTAGTGTTGTAGTTTGTTTAAAAGTTCGAATAATAATTGTTATTTTTCATAATCTAATAATTTACTGGAAATGAGAGAAGGAAAGTATCGATACTTCTAGAAAGTATCGATACCTCAAAAGTATCGGAACAAAAGTATCGATACCAAAAGTACTTGGTATCGAAACAAAAGTATCGATACCTAGAAGTATCGATACTTTTTGCGGATCCCTACTTACAAAATAATGTACGTTAATTAAAAAATGCGGCGATTACTGATATTTGTAATGATTGGCATCATAACGTTTTCGACTTTCACATCTTTTCCGCCACCGTTGCCTGAAAAAGATAGTTACAGATTGCTATTAGACACTGTTTACGGTTATGTTACTGCTGGGAACTTTTCCTACTGGACGTTTGGTACAAGAGGCCCGTTGGTCATCGAGCTAACTTCACTAACTGGTGATGCAGATATTTTTGTTGGTGATACTTTGAGGTATGATCCGTATGATGTTTGTGAAGGTGATTTAGCACTTGTAGTTAGTGACTGTATTCTTGGCAAATTGACAAGGGCAATTTTACTGCAACCAGCGGTGGATTGCATAGCTCTCCTCGTGATGAATGTCATAATTAGTCATAAGATTGTTTGAGGTGTAATATTTTTAATCAATTTAGTAAATTGTGTTAGTACTTTTTGTTATAACCTTGTACCATGTTGTATTTCATGGCGAAATAAATGTTTCTTTCTTTCTTAAATTAATCTATAGTCAAATCCATAATTCGACAGACCAGTTTGACAACTCAAATGCACAAATGTTGCCAGGACATAGGCGTTGCTGTTCTTATCAACATTATGAAAATGTTCTTATCGATGAAAAATCGATCGAAAAATGTGACTGAACTTTGTTCAGTTCAAATTCAATTCAATTAATCTTTATTGATTTTTGCTGGCATCGAATCATTAAACGGAAGATATTTTAATGAGATAAGAAGTACAAACATATTAATTGAACACTATTTTATCCGCGTAACTAAAGGTTTTCCATTGCAGGCCTAAACAAAACGTTTTTTCACTGCTCACTTTCTAGGTGAAACAAGCATCGACACTGAAATATTGACACTTACCTTACCCCTCACTATTAATTTTCTGCAATAGATAGCAACACCATTGGTTAAAGTGGTCCATCAAGATTTATGGATCGTACTATAGTAAACTGATTGATTTAGGTGATTAATTAAAATAAATAAAGTGTAATGAATAAACAACAATTGCTATGTATAATTTAATGCTTAACGTTACTCATCTTTCAGGCCCAGCTACGAACCAGATAAGAATAACTTCAGCTCGGAGACATGTGGCATTGACTCGGTATTCATCCCGGCAGATTTCCCAAGACCATTAGGTTTGAAATGTGTTCAGTCTTTTTAATGTATTGTTGTGTCCGATGTAGAAGCTTTTAAGTTTTAATTAGGTGTCAGTAATACTAAAGCTGCTCAAAGTTATACACATCTTAAAAGTTGTTATACAACATAATAATAATACGAAGCTTAATCTCATTTATAGCAGAACAGGGTATCTTAGGAGGATACAGAAGTCGACACTCCTGCTTTTGTTTATGGAAGTAGTCGGTAAACGAGCTAACAATCTACCTGATGGTAAGTGGCTATCGTCGCCCATGGACATCAGCAACACCAGAGGCATCACTGATGCGTTGCCGCCCAAGAAAGAGAAGAAAAAGAAAGAAAGCTTGCTTTGCGTAAGGATTATAAATATTATCAATATTACCATTATTTTTAAGTAAGTCATTAATATTATTATTACTTCTGTGAAGCCTATCTGGCCAGTTTCCACCGTCTGGCTCTAGTCAGCCAACGAAACAACTCACTGTGTTGTGTGGGAACTTAAATTCAATATCTTTTAATCATATAGGTATCACTGAAACACGCACTTCATCTTTTTTCTTACACCATTTCGGAAAGGTACTTTGAGGAGAAGAAATGGCAAAAGAAACTCCTCAGCACATCTTAAGAGCCATTTCTTACTTTCTTCTCTCTTTGGCCGGCAATGCATCAGTAATGGGTTCTGAATATTTAATTAAGCATTGCTTTCAGTTATCGCAGTCTATGGTCACTGGCCGCATAACAAATCACAGTTTTCAATGAAGGTGTTTACTGACCTGGAGACAGTAATGGGGAACCAGCTCTTTGGGGATCCCCCTGAAGATAAGACTCCTTCATCCCCAATTAGAATGGTTGAGACATCTCGGAGTAGTCCAAAAGGTGAGTGACGTATATTTATTAATGTTACCAGTAACGTGCCATAGTCACTTTATATTTTGTCTTATTAGGTAAGGTAAGCAATCTTGGCCACTACTGTTTATGTTAATTAGTATTATTAAAAAAAAAAATTGAGCAAACAGATATTAGTTTTAGCTTTAAATGCTTATTTATGTATCTCAGATTGTGACTGTATTAAAATTACAGACAAAACGCATTTCCGGACTGAAATAGTACGGAAGGAAGACGACAAGCCACGATTTCTTCAATTCTACCGGGTTCTGGACACGATGTTTGGGCTTCTTGTGTGAGGCTCAGCATTTGGGCTCCTCCACTAGCGGTTAAAAATCATCTACCTGTGCCTCAGGCGTTGAGTGGCACGAGGTACCAAAAGTGTCGGTTCTAGAACGCACGTTTAAAATTTTGTGAAGTGCTTGGACAAAAGGGGCGGAAGATATCGCCTGATCAAGGACTGGATCCGCGAGCGCTCATGACTATTTCGGGCTTGAATATTTCTGAACAGCTCCTAGTTTAGTTACTTTTGTGAGAGCCCGATATTACTCTTTTAAGAGAAAGAGAACAGTAAACACAAAAGACGTTATACTCGTATTATGTGATAGAACTGATTTAGTTCATTAGTGTTTTGTGAAATCTTAGTTGAGCAATGTGCATGTTCAGTACACTCCGCAAGGAGGGATTCTTTTTAACCGACTTGAAAAAAAGGAGGAGGTTCTCAATTAGACTGTATTTTTTTTATGTTTGTTACCTCAGAACTTTGGACTGGGCGAACCGATTTTGATGATTCTTCTTTTAATCGAAAGCTGTTAGCTCTCATGTGGTCCCAACTCCCACATAAATATTGAGATCTGACAATGGCATCCATGAGAAAACCACATAAGTCGTAAATTTGTGTTAAGATGTGCGCGCAAATTGACGAATAACTCAATATCACGCCAACCGATTTCGATGATTCTTTTTTTAATTGGAAGCAGGTGCTTGTCATGTAGTTCCACACAAATTTGAACGAGATCTGACAAGTAGTTTTTGTGACTTTGAAGTCGGTTATTTTTTGTTAGTAAGTTGCGTAGATTGAAAACAAGAAATGGATTTTAGCCGAATTGATTATAATATTTGATATCAGTCAATATACAATTTTTACAAGTATTTCAGAAGTTTCCTACTTTGGACATAAAGACTTGTATTTTTCTCTAGACTAGAGATAAAAGTTTTGATAAAAGGTTTAAATTGTATTTTCGTGTGTTTTCAACGGATTTAAACGTAATAAATATTTTAACTATGATCGAAACTAAGAACTATATAAAGCGTTTAACATAAATATCGTGAGTACCCGTACTGAACTTTATATAATTTGTTAGTCTTGTAACTAAAGGACGTCCAAACCCTAACAAAAAACGCTTTCCTGTATATTGGTACCATTGTATAGTTTTTTTTAATACTACAAAAACTCTTTACTTTTATTTATTGTTATGGCAGCTCATGGCACAGTTTGAAGAAAAATCAAGTGTCCACCTATTATGGTCCCTATTTTAATTTTTATTTCTAGTATTATTGTGAAGGATTATCCTACATCACAACGTAAACTTGTTAAATTTGTGCAGGTATATTTTAAAAAATTATGTAAAATCCAGTAAGCAGTGAACGAATATACTATTAGTATATTAGTTCATTGCCAGTAAGTAATTATGATATATGGTATTTTGTAGTACAAAATGTTTTTAATTTATTAGTAGATAATTTTTGTGTCACAATAACCTATGTGTTTGCACAAAAAGACGAACCATGCCGTCATTTATTATAGTTTTTTTAAGGAATTTCATGAAATCTCAAGTACAGTATAGTTTTCATATCTTACTATGTACCTTTTATTATTCTTGTCAAATTAACTATAGGATTCTGCCACATTACTTCTCATTCAGTACTGCTTTCTTAATTGGCAACGGATTCAGTGATGCCTTAGGTAATACTGTCATTTATGGGTGATGGTCATCAGTGTCATCGCTTACCTTGAGACAATTCATCTGCTATTAACAACTGACTTTTTAACATTTTCAAAATACATAGTAATATAGCATGGCAACTAAAAAACACGGTGATGTGGTTGGGCTCTTATATTTGTATGCACAAATGTGTTATTTATTAGTAGATACAACATATCGTACATTGTATGATAGTAAAGTAAGATTCAATAAATGGTTCTAGTCAGCTGTCCGTATTTTTTTGTCTGTTGTGAATCCCATTGATAATAAGCATGGAGGAGTCTACACCATAATATCATGGTAACATTGTACCAACCAAAGTTGGTTGGATGTCCATTAATAAAAACAAGTCATAAAAACACAGTTTTTAACAACAATTTATTAATAAAATTTACAAACTAAACTAAATGTTAACACAATATATTGATATTGATGTAGTTTTGTCCTTAAATAACACTAATCATAAATAAATTAATGTGCATATCTTGATTAGTCTTAAAATATAAATATAATGTAAAAATGAACACTGCATATTTCATCTTATTGACTATAGTTTTATATTTTTTATTTACCTTTTATTAAATGGCTCTCACTGCAGGTTACATCTTCCGGCCCAAAAGAGATATTTTTCAGATGGTAAGCCATAATTTTATGGATGACAGTAGGAACGTCTTGGTAGACACAATAATGTATAGGACCTTCAAGAAACACTATAAATGCAGGATTATTGCATAGTTATTATAAAGTTTGTCTACAATAATTTATTCTATCAATTTTAAGCAGTTTATGAAAATTGAAGGTGCTGCACTAGCCATCCGGTAAATTGCACATCATACGGCTACATGCAGATTATAAAAACGGAGGGTTGTTCTTATCACTAAATTACTGTTCAGATCATTCAATAATACAAGCTGGCAATAAAAAAGCCAACATAATGACTAAAACCCACTTGGTCTACTTTGGTCTATTCCGGTCTACTCGGTCTTTTCAATTTTCTTCTTCGCCTTGGCCGCTGCCAGCTTTTCCTTGCACTCCTGGTAGATGCCGTCGAGGTCGAAGGCAGCCTTTATGTTATCTTTTGAAAATAGAAATCTGTAAAGATGAGAATTATTAAGTAAGTATAATATAAACTGAGAATATAAAATGTTGATTTTGACGTAAACCTGCTGAGGAAATAAAATGGACCTAATTTGCATTTTGTTCTGGCTGGACATTAATGATTGGCAAGGGGTGTTATAGTGAAATGTATTTTATTTATATTTTTTGTTATTTAATAATAGTAATTGGTAAGTTCGGACCTACATATATCCAAACTATTTACTTGTAATGGCTAGTATACAATAGGTTTTAAGTAATCAAAATACGAATAATGGCAAGCAATTCTTACTTTTGTAGTTTTCCAGTGTGATCAGGCTGGGGTCTCCTCATCTTTTCCACACCCTCACTGAATAACAGAACTGTAGGCAACTGCCTGCTTGTGGGCCCATCCTGGATTCGGTACTTTGCTGCTGCATCTGAATACCTTAAAAGAAAATAAATTGTTAGAATTATACTCAAGAACCTATCTTTTTGTATAAATAGCTAGCTAGAGAGTCTTTCTTTAGTGATAATTAAGCTCAGAACAAGAATACATAATTCTCAATTCTATAAAATTCTCATAAATACAATTATAAGAGTATGTGGTTCCTGGCACACCAGGATGTTAGGCAAACTCCATATTGACATTCTGTAGTAAAGTGTTGGTTTGTAACCATAAGAATCCATTACATCATACTAGAAATCCATGTACTTACATTACTTTACTAGTTTCAACATAAACTGACATTCCTTATATTTGTCAACTAGCTGTTACCTGCGATTTCGTCCACATGGTATTATTAAATTTTTCATTGATCTTATTTTTTTTTCTAAAATAAAAGTAGCCTAAGTTACTCCTTGTTACATCAGCTATCTGCCAGTGAAAGTCCCGTCAAAATCAGTCCAGCCATATTACAAACAGACACTTCAATTTTATTTATTTGCATAGTTTACTTACAAGCCAAGTGGTTAAGAAGAAGTTACTATCTAGTAGAAGTTCTATCTAACATATTGTTTTACCTGCCAACATCCAACTTTCCGAAGCGCAAATTCTGGAGATTATAACTATGACTGAGCTCAGCAAACACAGGTGCAAAATTGACACAAGCTGGGTGCCAAGCGGCATACAGGCAGACCACCCAGGTGGTGTGCTTATGGTGTTTCAGCTCCTCGTCCAGAGACTGGGGGCCACGGAAGTATGTCACGTCTTCAGGGCCCATGTACGTGGGCTCCGGGATGAGCAAGGCACATAAGACGAGCATAGCACCATATGGGAGACCATACCTGTAAAGTATATAATGAAATACTTAAATTATTTGTGTATCAAGAAAACTAGATATGAGCATTTCATGTTGTCCTAAGAATGTAATAAAATCTAAGTTAACTTGATACCAACCTCACATCAGCATATAACCAGAGAATTAAATTCGCAACTTTTGTATACACAAAGGAAGACGATAGGTAATTAACCATGGTTACACTTCCCGCTTTTCTGGTCCTTAGCATCACGACGATGATTAAAAAGAATAAGATCTCTGTTTCCCGGCTGTCTAGCTCGCAATCAGACTCCGGAAATAAAAAATTACAAAAGAATGCCGTACGCTTTGCCGTCACGTAGGAAATACTAAGCAGAATGTTGACCCAATAATAGGGTTTAAGCAATTGCTTTAAGTCGGCATTGAAAGACATGGTTTTAATATTTATTACACATTAATAATAAATTTAATCACAAAATTCACGCCTTGATCAAGATCTCGAAAATATGTCAAATGTCAGATGAAAGTTGAAACGTCATGTGATTGTCATATGTCAAATACTATGTCACTTATTTTTTTAAAGTGATAAATTACGGATTTATAAAAACCTGATTTGGCAACACTGGCAGTGTGTATGGCATAGACTTAGGTTAGTACTACTAGACTAGACAAGCGGGCCTTCTTTGCGTCACGCAGCACGCTATTAGAAAGAGACCAAGGAGACTCGCGTAACTCGTAAGTAAGACAAGGATAGGTTTACCTCCTGCCTTTCTTCGCAGCGTGACGGTTTCACTTACTTAAGTTCAGATACCTTGCCTAGTCTAGTAGTATTATGTCTATGGTGTATGGTATGGAGCAGCTTGGGAGCATCCCTCAGAAGAGCAGTCAGCTTCTAGCGGCATTAGCCCCGGGCGGCAGTTTGAGGGGGCGCTAAAATCATAATTTCCACAAAGAACCTAGCTTTAATATATGGGTAGGCAGGCGCCCGATGCCCTTTTTTTAGGCCTGAGCGCTGAACTGATTTTTCTATACGTTTATGTACATAGTTACGGTTAGACCCCCGAAGACCTTTTTTTAGTGAGCGCTTGAACCAATTTTGCCCCGGTTCGAAAAAATCGTAGATCCGGGCCTATTCTTAACAACTATTTAGAGTGCAGAAATATATTTTGTAAGTTTATAAACCAGCGGAACTGCAGACATTTTTTCAGAAATAAAATAGTAATTTATACGGTGCACATGACATACTCTTCCACTCGGCCACTCATGACATACTCTTCCAATTTTCCATACTGTGTCCACCTTTGTCTCTCGTCGTCCCTCAGTGCAACGCTGACATCGCGGTAGTACCACGAGTCATTCACTGTTAACGTGTCAGTGGCAATATTTAGGAAACATTTTGTTTAAATAAACATTTCCACTTCAATGTTGTCTATACTAATATATAAAGAGGAAAGATTTGATTTTTTGTTTGCTGTTGTTTTCAGTAGTTTCGGAGCCTATTCAATGGCTCCGAAACTACTGAACCGATTTGAAAAATTCTTTCACTGTTAGAAAGCTACACTATTCCCGGTGAACATAGGCTATATTTAAAAAAAATTAGGGATCCTTAATAAAACTCCAATAATGTATGCCAAGGTGTAAAAAAATATGAAAACCGAAGCAAAGCGAGGGCGGTTACTCGTATTATATAAATAGAAATAAAAGTTTTACTTTTCAGTCGGGTCGAGTTTATTTTTAAAGTAGTAATAGATATTACCTGCATTTTGACTGGTTTACAACATAGAACATTATCGCACTAACTTAACAAATAAAGTTGTCTTTGTATTATATTTATAATGAAGATCATTCTAATCTGATAAATCGACGGGTGAAAAGTAAAAAAGTTATCTACAACTTTGCGATTTTTTTATTATTGCGGTAACTTATAATACTATATTCTACAACATGGCAAAAAAAAAAACAGAAATCGCCTTATCTTTTACACTTTTAATACGTATAAGCAGACATCGTGTAAGCGCTCTTACACACGAGCAGCACGTTGCAGTTGACAGAGGCAACTGCAAACGTCGACCACAGAGTACTTAATCACTACGTTTTAACGTCGACGCTTGCAGTCGACGCGCCGACAGCAGGCCAACTGCGGTCAAACTGCTGTCGGCGTGAACTGTGAAGTTGGCTTGCTGTCGGCGCGTCGACGTTTGCAGCTGCCTCTGTCGACTGCAACGTGCTACTCGTGGGTAAGAGCGCTAAAATGCATGATGTAGATGCGTATATTTTTTTCCTAATATGCGCTATCATGAAAAGTAGCTGTTCTGTATATAACTCTTTTTACTTTGCACCCGTCGAAATATTACATCAAATATTACCTTCACATTATAAATATCGATTAAAACACTAACACAATATTGAAGAAAATCAACTTCACTTTGCGATGGATTAGAATAGAAACAAGTAGGTAATAGTGTTTTAGTGTATTTTAGTAAATAAAATATAATTTTGTAGCACATCGGGTATTTCATATTATGATTACCATTTTATTATAATGTGAAAAAAAGGTAGTCAATTTTTTAAAATTAGATTTCTGGATTTATTTGACTAGTTTGACCTTTTAAAAGCGCCATAAAATCAGTCATTAAGGCCAACAAACTTGCAATAGTTAAATCGCTTGCTTGTCTATTATCAAACAAAACTCATGGTTAATTAAAGCTAATCCGCACATGAGTCTCCCTGAAGTCACAGGATACCTATCAGGTTGAATAGAGCCTCACATAAAGTTTTCAGTCGATTACCAAGATGTACATACTGGAAACTAACTATGAGCTTTCTCTATATGCTTTCGTAGTTCATGCCCTCTTACGAAATTAGCGTGACAATGTATGCATTGCATACGTAAACCCTTTCCGTGTCTACGTTTCGCGTGTTCAGATCTCCGAGAAGAAGATATGAACTTTTCTCCGCAGTCTTCGCATTCATACGGTCTCTCCCCGGTATGTCTACGTCTATGGTACACAGCAGCCATTTTGGAAACTAACTTTGCTCCACAAATGTCACATTCGAAGTTCCTCTCTCTCGTATGTACCACCGAATGTTCTGCTAGCCGAGCCGGCGTGTAGAACCTCTTTCCGCACCACTGACACTGGTGTGGGCGGACGTCCATGTGAATCCATAAAATATGATTCTTCAGCTGAGGTCGTGATCGATATGTCTTTAAGCAGTAATCGCAAGTATATGTCGACGGGTCTCTGACATTCGATCGTTTGCTCGGAGGTACCATTTTCATGTCTGGCTTTGCTCCTGGTTCACATACCTTCCTATGTTCTCTGTAACATCCACGGCTGGTGAATTGGGTTCCACAAGCGCGACAAGTTCTTACCGCGTGCATTTGGGAATGCGCATCAAACGATGAGTGCCTTGGGAATGTCCTCCCGCAGTCGCCACAAGTCAGAGCTCCAGGTTTGTGACTGTTTTTGATGTGCATCTTGAGGACTAATTCTTCAGTAAAAAGCTTTGGGCAATCAGGACACGAGAGAACCTCTAAATAGTGCTTTTTTAACAAGTGATCTTTCATGTCTTTACCCCTCATAAGCACAATCCCGCAAAACCAACACGCTTCTTTCTGACCACTATTTTTCAAGTGCAAGTTTAGATAGTATGGGCTACTAAAGGATTTTCCACAATCTGTACACTTGCAGCGCGGACCTACGCGTCCTTTGCCCTTGGCTCTTGTCTCAGTTCTTTGTCTTTTCTTTAATTTATTTAGAAGTAGACCTAGTAAATCTTTGGTGTCTCCGTTAAAGTCGGCAACAGTTTGGAGCGACAAGTCTTCCCCGAGGATGGCATATAAGGACTTAGAGTTCTGAGTCCTAGGCAGTACCGATAGGGTGTTAATGCAAGTAGTCCAGAGTGCATGAGATTTCTGAACAAAGACTTTAAACTCAAAGGCGGATACTGCTGTAGAGGTACACTCAGCACATAGTCCTTGTGGAACTGATGTTTCTTCTTTAACCTGAAATGTATAAAACAGTTTATGATTAATCTCTGTTCTGATAGGTCATCGTCAATTAGCAATTAGTCCAAAAAAGTAAAGAGAGATCGGTACAAGGTGCGTGTTTTGACGCCTCTCAAAATGACAGCTATACAGCTGCAAATGACCAAAATTTTCAAGAGCGTTGTGTCTTTATAGAGCATGTGAGCATCTGGGATTTTAAGTTCTCTTCAAAGCTAGAAGTTATACAGGATAGATAGTAGAGCTTAGATAGCAGATCATCCATCATCATTTTTCATGACAATTTTATTTCAAGCTCTATAAATTGATAACCTAAACTATAACTGTTGTGATAAGTCAATGATAAGTATGTTGAAACTAAAACATATTTATTAAACCTTGTAGAGATAGGTAGGCATATAAGACTCCTAACCATTTATCAGTCTATTCACTACCATGAACGTTCATTAGGTGCTTTTTCAGCTCAAATGGCCTCAAGAATCTTGCTTTACAGACATTGCAGGCGTGTTTCATGTCCTTAGTACTTCTGTGTCTTCTCATCACATGATCTAGCCTTCTCGACGCCGAAATGAACCTATCCCCGCAATCACTGCACTGATAAGGTTTCTCCCCGGTATGGATCCTCTGATGCATGTGATAACCTATTTGCGTTCGCATTTTTGCTCCACAGTAACACTGATATATCTTTCTTTCTGTCATATGTATAGCGGCATGTGCTTTAGCATGACCAGTGCTGGAACTGCGCTTCCCACAGACTTGACAAACAAATGGAAGGACATTTAAATGCTTCTGGATAATATGAATCCTCAGGGACGGTTTCTTTGTGTACGTACTTCCACAGTCGTGACATTCATACTTTTCAGGTTGATGTTTTGTTCCATCCGTACTCTTTTTATTACATTGATTTTTGTGATGCTTGTAGCATTTACGATTTTCAAAGCTCGCATTACAAAAGGAACAGCTAAACAATGTGTGAGTGTAACAATGAGCTCGAAGTGCTCTAGCATTAAAAAACCCAGCTCCGCAAACTTTACATTGATGTGAGTTAGGCCCGTGAAGCAACTGCACGTGACGGTCTACAGCTTTCGGCTCGTCAAATAGCTGATGACATAAGTTACACGAGAAAACTTTTTTATTGTGTGCCTTAAGCAAATGCTTGGCTAGTTTCTCTTTTCGCATTATTAAACAGCACTCTGTGCAAACGCGGAGCATGGAGCTCTTAAAATGTTGGTTCAAGTGATACGGCGTTGGAAACTTCAGGTGACAATCACGACACTTTATCACAGACGCGCTTTTGTACTTCCTCCGAAGTTTTCTTATCTTCCGGCTTGTTGCACAATTAAGTCTCTTGGCCACTTGTGAGACATTAGTGATACTTTTTTCGGGGTCCTGTAACATAGTGGTGGTTTCGCCGTAGTAAATATAGTATGCTCCTTCATTAGTAGGATTTGGGATGTTGGAGAGTGTAGCTACTGCAGAGGACCACTGTCGAGCCGACTCCCAGACCAGCCGCCTGAAGTGGACGGCTGCGATAGCTGTCTGATAACATTCGCGGCATGTTCCTCGCGGCATCTCAGCCTCCTCCCACACCTGAAACCACGTTTTCAATCAGTCCGTTCCTCTTGACGTTCATTCAGGTAGATTTTTATCTAAATTTGAAGCACAGAAATATTCGGGAAAACACGGGTACTCATTATATCTTACATTATTATATACAGAAAACGAGGAAAATGAGAAAATGCATAAAATGATATTGCACATGTGCCTAAGAGTAATATACATCGTAATCGTTGTTCCTATATCTCAAGTTTCCTCCTTCTATTAGTCTTCAGTTTACACCGAACGCCATATAAGGTAAGAAACGGATTATCAATCTCATTTTCTGATCTCAGAAAGAAAATATTTAATTGTCTCGGTACACTATCACTTGTCCTATTAACATATCAGATATCTCAAGTTAAACGATAATTACAGATAATATGATAATTTTCGGTCTATTACGTAAGTTAACCTTTTAGAAAGCTATAATTTTACTTTCATGATGATACTAGATATTACGTGTTGGATGGTTGTATTTTACTGTTTAAGTTGTTGGGAATTACAATATAACAACTCAATCTCATAGTAGTCCGGTCAATTTAGACATTTGAAGGTGCATAAATTCCCAACAAGCTGAAAATCAGTAAGATTGTTCAAAACATAATTATAAATAAAATTTTTAAGTTCCCCATCATTCCCGTGTATGGAAAATTTTTTATTCAAGGTCAAAGGTCAAAAAAATGAGTTTTCGCGATTTTCAGCAAAACAGTAAGTTTTATCATAAAGTACCCCAGCCAAAAATTGTTGATCATAAAAATATTTATAAAAATGTATCAATACTTTTTTCCTACGACCCACCGTTTCTGAGATATAACGATTTGCTGAAAATCACGAAAAACAATTTTTTTTTACCTTTGACCTTGAATAAAAAAAATTCCATACACGGGAATGATGGGGAACTTAAAATTTTTATTTATTATTATGTTTTGAACAATCTTACTTATTTTCAGCTTGTTGGGAATTTATGCACCTTCACTATCATTTTTTGGTCTAAATTGACCAGACTAATAGGTATTTACTTCGTTTTATAAACTAGCATCCTACGAACATAATGTTATCTATCTGAGCAACACCACCGCAAATTGTTCTTAATGCTAATAAAATTAAGGTTGGTTACAGAAATTGTAAGAGATGATTATGGTTTTGTTAAACTAACTGATATTTTAGGCCCATAAAGCATAATTATGGCTCAGAATTATGGTCTCTTCTAGCCTCTCTAACCCTGTGGAAGCTCGAGATATATAATAAACTTGAGTTGTGCGCGATTATGTAACACGCAAAATAAAACACAGAAACATTTATAAATTGCATTTTTGTGTGTACTTTACTACTATAATAGAAGCATTTAATTTACAATAAGTTCACACACGAATACCATTTGATGCTACCTTCTGTGGTACGTATTGCAAAATGAGATTATATATTTATTAGGATAAATATTATTCTACATACTAATATTAATAATATGCATTGTTTAGTGCCTGTGAGAAAGTGAATAGCACGTGTGCACTATTTACGTGTAGGCGTTATTTAAGTGCATTACATTGTTTGTTACCCTCATCATAATTTGTGAGAAAAAGTATTCTTGTTCTAAGCTTGTATGGCGTGTAGACCACTTAATTTGAGTTCTTTACAAAATTATACGAGTTCAAAGTAATTTAAAGTATTTTTTCAAATATTGTGGCACGTTATGTCATTATATGACCATATCGAAATACCAAAAGATAACCTAGAATTATTGCAATTTCTAGATTCTAGAATTATTCATTTGTATGCTCAAGTCTGAACTGTCTTCAGCAACGATACAAGTCATTTAGTAGTCAAGTAGGTAGCTAACGAAGTAAGTTCCATACAATTGTAGTGTACATATAGAGAAGCTTTATAATTTCTTTAGTAATAGTTACTATAAGTCATTTTTTTTTATTTTACACGATTTTCCAGCCTCCGTCTGTTCGTCAGCGTCGGTAATACAGACTTGAAATTTAGTAAGCCTTCTAACATTTCGGTTCATTTGAAACTGATTCTGGTGTTTCCTACCATGGTGCAACAAGCCTCTGTACGAGGCGAATTTCTCACTACAATCCTCACATTCAAAAAGTAACTTCATTGTATCCTCTGGCTCTGTATTATGGATAGCTGCAACATGCTTTTTTAACCTATAAGGAAGACGAAATCGAGCAGGACAGAGTTCGCAAGCGTGTTTCAATTCAATTTCTGAAGACTTATGATTCTTCCTGATGTGCTCTGATTTCCGTGACGAAGCGGAGAACGTTTCTCCACAATACTGACATTTATACGGTTTCTCTCCAGTGTGCAATCGCAAATGCTGAATGTATCCAAGTTTTGTCCTCAAAACGATGCCACAATGTTCACAGGTGAAAGTTCTCACCATTTCGTGGGTCTTTACGTGCTCAGTCATGTGAGCCGCGGCTAGGAGCTTTCCGCAGTAAACGCAGGGTTTATGAGTGTTTTTCATATGAACGATCTGAATGTGAGCACCCACGAACTTCTTCCCGGCGAATTTCTTTCCGCAATAGTCACAAATGCACTGCTTGTCTGCGCTACCGCGAAGTCCAACTTTGATTTTTTTGTCACTAACACGATTTTCAACTTCCACGAAGACTTTGTGCTTTGTGCGATACGTATCCTGTCTGTTACTGTCAAGGTTACAACACCTTTTTACGTGATACAAGTAACAGGTTTGATTGCGGAAAAGTTTGTCGCATCTTGGGCAAGTCTTGAGCCTGTGAACCGACTGGTGAGCATGAAAAGCGTGCGGAGATTTGAAACTTCGCCCGCAATCTCCGCAAAAACAGGAACCTTTAGAATGCGCTTTGACTACATGTCGCTTGAATTGACTATAGGAATGTAACAACGCTGGGCATTTCTTGCAGTCGTAGGGCTTTCTACCATGCTCATCTTTCAAGTGCGATATTAAATCGTCCCTAGACATAATTTCGGCGCATATATAGCATGCACGTTTAAAATCAGTGGACTCTTTTAAGTGTTGATGCAAATGCTGTGGATACTTAAATTTCTTTCCACAGTCAGAACATTGGCACCCTTTTACTGTTCGCTTTTCTCTTTTTAATGCCTTAGATCGGACTAGTGACTCCACTTTCTCAGTATCTGACCTCTTTTCCTGTGCGGGAGATCTGTCAATTATTGTCATTTTATTCTGGCCGAGTATAACAAGTATAGCTTTATTGGCCTTCACAGATGAGGAGCGTAAATTTTCCAGGAGCATCAGCATAGTCTCCCATTGCTCCAAGGCCTGTCTGCAGAACGTTCGAAAGTGAGCTGCGTTCAGGGCTGCTGTGGAACAGGCGGTGCACAGGCCAGCTGGCATGCCGTCCTCCAGCTGCACCTGCAACCACCGCACCAGTCAAACCGCCGAGATACAATGCAGCACATAACATGGTTCTCTGATAAGTGACAGACATTGACAACTCTTCTAGACTAGGAACTCATGTTTATACTCAGGAAATGTAACATTACCATGGTATTTTAAATAATATTCAGGGCCCATTCTTTACTTTTGTAAGTATTATTTAAATGCCATTGCTAAAGCTCAATAAATCCATTAATTAGTGTCCATTAGGGGCCATCCATAAATTACGTCACTCGTTAGGGAGAAGTTGGGGGTCGATGTAGTGTGACATTGTGTAACAAAGGGTGGGAGGGGGTCTTAAATTTCGTGACGTCACATTTCAAAATCGAATAATATAATTGGTATGTATAGGTAAATATTAAAAAAAATATGGAAATAAAACTTATTTCGGAACTACTGTTTTAATTTAATAATTTCTAGGTGAAAAATTTCATAATATGTGATGTCACACTAGGAGGAGAGGTCTCATAAATGTGATCAGCTGTGAGAAGGACAGGGAAGGGGTCAAAAAGTCATTAGTCAATTAGTGTGACGTAATTTATGGATGGCCCCTTAGATTTTATAAAATAACAAAAAGTTTTTGTGATCGAACGTATATTTAATTGTTAATCATTTTATGAAAATAACACTGTTTACCTGTGTGTGATTTTAAATTTTTTACTGTGTCGGAGAAGAAAGTTTATTAAGTTATATTTTTGTTATTTTACAACAAAAATTATTCTAGTAAAAAGTCATTTTAGTTCCTAATTAGTTAATGAGAACAAGACTGCTTAAATGTGTGACTAATTGTACTATAAGCCCAGAAGAAATAATAGTACTTATAAATAAGTACAGAAGGCACACTAATAAAAATTCCGAAAAATAATTTAAATAAATAGCGACTCTTGTTCCAACGCAATAAAGTGTAATTCAGATCGCACAGCACTAATCAAAAACTCGTAATGAGTTGCCTTCCTTTCTAACACTATCACTTATCCTCTCTGGCAATGTCAGGGTTGTCTTTTTTGAAAGAATAAAATTAATCTGAAAGTTTAGTGACATGTGTGATGACATGAAGAAAACTGACATTTATAAAAATTAATTCACTTTATATTTTTTTCTGAAAGTTTAATTTTTAATATGTGTGATAGATTACGAACGTATGTCAGCCATTATTAATTTTCTGAATTAGTAGGTCATGTCGAATGCGGCACGTACTTGTAACGTCATGGCTAAAATGTGGAGTGCGCCAGGCTTGCTATAAGTTAAGGAGACTTATTTCCCGGGGACCTGGGTATATAAAAAATAATACCTCATACTCGGGTATTAAAGAAAGATTGGTACATGTAAGCCCTAATTTTAGCCAGTTTGAGTTTTTCAAACTCATACCAAGATTCTTTAAATTTTTAAGTAAATACCTACATATTTTTGAATCCAAATGTGACAAAATCTTTTCACTATATTTTCTAGAATTAGAAATTATATTACAATAATAATTAACAACATTAAGCTTGGTAATCTTGGTTTACAAATAACTGTAAATGGTATTGTATTATTATGTTTTTTTATACTTATATATAAACCGTGTTCCTGAGGTTGTGCACGAACTTCGGCCTGTTATTCAGACCATTAAATTGGTCATTTTTCGTTATGGATTCATTATTGAAATTTTAATTTTTGTTTATTTTTCATTTTCATACAAACTAAATACTTGAACGTAAATTGCCTAATGTACAATCTCTTTATGCAAGCTGGCAACGTCGCATTATGATTGATATGAAACTTTGACATGAGTAAACTTTTCTTGACGTTAACAATAATTATTTCTCATTGACTTCGTTTTGTGCGGCCAGTGATCTTTTGAAAACCAAATAGGTAATAATAGGGGTTCAAAAAGTTTTACCATGTTTGTTTACTTTAAGGCCCATTTAGACGGAGACTTTCTAGTATCTATCATACACTATTATCACTAGTAATAATCGCCATAACATTATCGTATCAAATGTTTACATACAGGAAAGAACTAAATTCTTACCTATGATTATCTCATATGACATTCGTAACTCATCGATCAAGGCGATAATTTCCTACGTCTATTTAGGTACACATTGTACGTAAGATTACTTACGACAATCTCGACTTGTATTCGACTTACATTTTTCAAATTCATACGTGAATCATACAAGACGGTTGAAAACGTTTTGAGTGCGAGATTTGTCATTGGAGTTAAGTTTACAATCAATATTCCATTGCGAGGAAATTGTCGTCAAATGGCGAGAGGTGTAAATGTAAGAAAAATTTTTTTTTAATTCGATCGTGGCTTCTTCGAGACGAGAAGCTCTCCGTCTAAATGGGCCTTTATTGACAAGTCAAGCCAATAATGACATGACATTTAAAATGAAACAAGTAGGTACCATTTAAATGATTATGACCGTACTGAGCGGCAACATAGCACAAATAAAGACCCTTTTACAATGTACACCCATATTAAATGGAATTAGCAATAACTTAAAAACTAAGCTTTATAATGCACTAGTACCTGTATAAGATATGTTTAGTAAATGCTATAGAATCATTTGGTAAAGTTTGTGCACAACCTCAAAAAAACCCTGTATAAATACATTAAGGGAAAATTATTCCTCATTATTCAATGAGGGAACTACGTATATAAGATTATTCCAATTTTAGCAAATAGGTGCTTCAAACACAGCGTTAATGATTTTAATATGAGAAATGGTTTTGCAATTTAACCTATAAAAGACTACTTTGTAAAAAATATTGAAGATGGTATGTAAATAAACGAATTTTATAGCGTTGGAAGCTAAAATGATAGTGACTAATATTGTACATCATCCTTTTCTTTTGAAAATCAGCACAAAATTTCATTGTCCCAATTCTTAGCCGCCATCTTGGCCCGTCAAACTGGGAGATGGCGTTCCGTTTTACACAAGAATTTAAAATATAAACAAACTTGGAAACGTACCTCAACTCCGGTTATTACTTCGAGCAATTCCGATAGAGTTATAGGTTTATCACCATCCATCATCACTGTATCACCCAAATAGACCTGTCCTTCAGAGGTGTCTCCCATACAAATTCTACATTTGTGAATTCCATCTCCTTTTACTACGTGCGACACTAGGGCCTTGATATTAACTTCTCGTGTCATTTTAATTATTTGCTTTGCTCTTGGTTGCTTTAAATAATGCAATGCTTTCTTTGACTTTGTTCACTTTTAGCGTAATAACGTTAATTTTTTTTACGTAAAATTGAAATGGAAAATGAGTGACAGGAGTCAGGACAAGACTGAAGACCATGCATAAATGACAGCGTCAGTGCGTCACACGTCACGTCAATGTCAGTTTAATGTCAATTGATTGGGGTGACGTCATGGTCATAGAGTTACAAAAGACGTGTTTGTTTTTGTTTGTAAAGGTCATACGACACTTGTACTAAAAATAATAAATTGTATAGTGATAACCATAAACGAGAAAGTAAATCGGTTAAATTTCTATTCGCAACTTTTACGGTGAGTCGACTATTTGTGTGATTATTGAAGAGTCCCTAAAACTAGTATAAAAACAAGTTTAAGCAACCATTATTGTTATGTTCAACGAACCACGAGAATTATTATTTATACGAGGATTATTATTTATAATAAATCAATATTATAAGTATTATAATATTCACTGTAAGTACACACAACACTGTAGGGACACAACCGTCCGCCCCGAGATCCCAGTATAGACTGACTATCTTGTACCGAGCTAGGTCGTATCATCGAGTAATCGAATAATACAATAATCGAATAGATGATCGAATGACTAGTTCATTCGATCATCAAGCGAGGCGTCATCTAGTGACACCAGCGCACAACTCTATACATAACAATTATTTATCATTCATATATCCATAATATATTTACCCTAATTAACTAAATTTAAAAGCTATTTTGATACTTACACTTACAAGATCGAGTATTTGGATAAGGTTACATGCAGTATACAGCTAATTTTATACTATTTAGCTGAATACTAAATATCGAAGTAGATATAAGTGTCACTACTAATATGTCATTATTCTTACGTCATACTTTACGATTCAAAAAACCGGAAAAGAAGTTCACATTGGTATCATTATTTCGAATTTTGACATTAGTGGTTGTCATTTTAAGGTCGATTATGCATCGTAACGTGTTTTTAACTTTTTACCCCGTACGGGATCGGGACGGAGCATAAATATAAGTACGTGCCCCGTTCCCGTCCCGTACAGGATTCCGATGCGTATGCACTATCATATACATTTTCTATGAAACGATGTTTCCAAAACTTCACGTCCCATCCCGTACGGGAAAAAACCCATTACGTATGCATTGACCTTTAGTCTCTAAGATTTGTGGGCAGGGTTTACATAAATCTATGATACTCTTTGATGACATGATTTTATTCTATGGCATGGTTCATGGTACTTTATGGTTCAGTGCATGGATATAATATATGACACAACAACTACTGTCAGTGTCAGATTAAAAATCTGACTGATTCATTCATTACTCTGTGGATTGTAAGAAAAGGAAAAATAAATTTTATTTGAAGGAATATTTCTACTCAAGATGGTAAATAAATTTGATTTATTAGCGATAATCCTTACTTAAAGTCATTATCTTATGTGATTAGATGAAAGCCAGTGTAACAAACTTTGTTTCTAATTGTGTATTTCAGCCGGTGACAATGTACAAACTTGATGTATGAGTTTCTTTTGCGCTGAGGTTAAAGCCGAAAAAAAAAAATATTTTCAATTAATTACGCATTATATCAATTTGTTACGTGTTGCAATGGTATGATTTTAAATTTCCATGAATATCCTAAATATATATATATTATTATTTATATTGCAAACAATATACAACGACAAATCGAATAACTTCAGTGTTAGTTTTTCAGTTTCACTTTAAATAAAAAAAAATACCCATTTTGCATTAAATATTGCTTATTTATTGATATTCATTCTAAATTGTATGTTGTGGTCTTTTAGTTCATATGATATACTCGTTGTTTTTAGAGTTATTATCAAATAATTGAACAGGTGTCCCAATGTCTGAATGAGTCGCATGACTCAAAAGCAATAGAATGTTGTTTTACTCGAACACCCTCTGTGTGATAGTGCTATACATTCCTGCAATGTTATGGGTAGTTGATTTGTATTTGAATTCGCTGAAAAATCTTGAATAACAATAAGTTTTGATGTGGCCAATCTTACCGGCATACCATCATCAGCTACCTATACTCCATTAGACGAGTCTTATTTGATAAATGAACTTAGCACCACCTTTTATGGAAATATTAAATTAGAAAAGAAATGAATGGTAAACAGAAATTAGTTTTGGAAATAAATGTTTATTCTTCTTTCAATTATTATCATTTTGTGTCTGCCTTATTTTTAAATTACGTTACAAATAACTATAAAAAGACAATATTTTGTTATCTAAATAGGGCTCATTGTAATAAAACAGTATACCCTAAAATGGTATAATCGTGTGCTTACCTAGCTTCTGGTCCAGAGGGAAGTCAAATCAAAATATAATATTAAAATTTTGAGACAACATGCTGACTTGCTGAAATGCTTCTAATTATTGTTTGTTTACAGCAACCCCAGATCCTAGTTCTGAAGGAGGGGACGGACCAGTCCCAGGGGAAACCACAGCTCATCTCCAACATAAATGCCTGTCAGCTAGTGGTAGATGCAGTATGTATTATGGTTTCATTGTTTATAATAACACAGACAATATTCTTACACAATTTTGATTGTCTATCAAATACTCATTTTCCATTACTTTATTAATTAGAATTTGAGAAATTGAACAAAGTTCATGTGAATAATAAAAAGTATCTTGAGTCTTGACACATAAATCTATTCCTGTCTATTGCCTGTAGTAAGTATTCTTTGTTATGAGGACTATATGGCCCCATTTAGGTCACCATGGTGAAAAGCACTCACTTTATATACCACATATCAAGACATGAGTTTTAGGCTTTCAGCTTTCTTCATGAAAACAAGTGATATAATTCAAAGGTTAAAGGTAATGCTGGAGATTCTGCATTATACTAAATAGATGTTAACTTTACCATGACCATACTCTACATATCACTTACAAAAAGGCAGCCATTTTTCATAGGCATATCCAAATTTTATTAGACAGCACTTAATGTTGGATGTGCGTTAATAATAATATTTAAGTAAGATTTTAAAATTTGCTACACATAATTAAATGAATTTGTTCCAATATCTGATAGTTGATGATTAAAGAAATGAATATGAGGCAGGATACAACTTATTATTTTACAGTATGAAATTCACGAACAATTGTGACTCCTCTTCATCTTTTTATAATGAACATGTATTAATTTGGCTACAAAGAATGTCTGACTCTGTGTTACACCAGTGTTGCGTTCAATTACCAGAGAAAGGCTCCTAATAATTGGTTAAGGCCGCAGTTTTGTAAATTCAAAAAAATATTAATGGTTTTTGTGATGCTGTCCAGGTCAGAACAACCCTGGGTCCTCGTGGGATGGATAAGCTGATCGTTGACCACAACGGCAAGGCTGTAATATCCAATGATGGAGCTACTATCATGAAGGTATTTTTATATGGTTTGACGGTGACGTTTCTAAATATTGTAAATATATTACTTTTACTTATCAAATAATTTTCTTTCAGCTTTTGGATATTGTCCACCCAGCTGCAAAGACGTTGGTGGACATTGCCAAATCACAGGATGCTGAGGTAAAATCTCTACTTCATATTTTTGTTTTGAATTATGCCTAAGAATCTCAGAAGATTAAGATTGATGTATTCAATGCTGAAAAGATAATATTTAGGTGTACTTCCTTTTAGCCCATACCTTGGATTGATCTGAATTTTGGTAAACCTATATATTTCAATACGCTGATAACGAATATCATAGGCAAAATACTTAATGTTTTTTCAAGGCCACCTGAGCTAAAAGGAAGTTTATTCATATATTTTTGTCATTGAGAAGAAAACCTTCAAGGAATCAAAATTAAAAAACTACTCGGTCGAGTTATATAAACCACATATTGCCATTAATATTAAAATTATTGTTTATTAGTGAGAAAAAATGGGATATCTTTGATTATCCACAATTTCTCATCCCAAATGATTATAAACACGGATCCAATTTCCTAATTTGATTGAGGACAATATTTATTATGATTATACATCTTGTTCCTTTCAAATATAGGCTTGATTTCCAAGTTGTCTGTAACACTTACATTTATGTCTGCAGGTGGGTGATGGTACTACATCGGTGGTTATTCTTGCCGGAGAACTTTTGAAGAGATTGAAGCCTTTTGTTGAAGAGGGTAAGTTTTATCCACTAATTTCGATATTTAACGGATTCATAAGCGTTGTTCTTGTTCTCACTTATTTAGTTAATGATGTTAGCCAATGATTAAAACAAACGGATCCAATTACTGAAAGAAGCTGTGGACCAAGATAGTAGACATGAGGTGACATACGATATCTGTCTCTGCCTAACATTAAGCTTTGCGTCATTGATTATGTAGCTATCTCTTTCAGGCGTGCACCCTCGCATCATAATCAAGGCCGTTCGCACTGCGGCCAAGCTTTCCGTGGACCGAGTGAAGGAATTGGCTGTAAAGATTGAGAAGCAGTCTCCTGAAGAGCAATGGTGAGTTAAAATCTTCCAAATGACCGTGGATTGTACTGTACTACTTCTGCCAATGATTAAAACAAACGGATCCAATTACCGAAGATTGTTCTGTGTGGATCATATTAGATATGAGGCAATGATAAAAAAAGCTTAATTCAGTGTTTAATTAAGCTTTAACCAAATTTAAGATAGGGGGGAGTTGATAATAGTTTGTCTCATAGAAAGACAAGTAGAAAAATCTTGGGAATGGTTGGTGATTGATACTCTTGCTAGTCGAAAGAATAAGCAACAATTATAGCAAATTTTATAGGTGGTAGAAATCACATGAAATTCTGTGCAGTAGTGATTGTGATTCTAATGTAGAGACATGTTTAGACTTTTAAGACAAGAGTTATTATGTATCTTACTACTTTTTTAAATATTTATTTAAAAAAATCTTTTCTTTGTATAAATTATTTTCATTTTGACTCTGATTGTTTACTAAATATGATTTGTTGAAAAAAAAATTAAAAATCCCTCAGTAGCAAATGACTGTATTTTCTGGGATATTCTGGTTTTAATGTAGTTTAAATTCTTGAATATCCTCAGGGAGCTCCTACGTAAGTGCGCGATGACAGCGATGTCGTCCAAGCTGATCCATCAACAGAAGGGCCACTTCTCCAAGATGGTTGTGGACGCTGTGCTGTCATTGGATGCACCACTCCTGCCTTTGGATATGATCGGTGAGTTATAAAAAATGTTACGTTACTCGGTGGACGGTAAAAACGAGTACAGAATATTGGCTTTGTATTACAGTAATTTATGATGGAAGCAGACTGGTTGACATTTTTTTCTGTAATAATATAGAGGATGTAATCGGGACGTACTTCAAGTCGCTCTGTGTTGTTGGTCTTTTTGCTACCATATTCAATGCTGATCTTTTATCAGGCATCAAAAAAGTGTCCGGTGGCGCTCTAGAAGATTCCTTCCTGGTGGCGGGCGTAGCCTTCAAGAAGACCTTCTCATACGCTGGTTTTGAGATGCAGCCCAAGAGCTATGACAACTGCAAGATCGCTTTGCTGAACATAGAGCTGGAGTTACGTGCCGAACGCGACAACGCTGAGGTGAGGCAGTGATACGAATATTGGACATTAGCGCTCTGAAGGCTTTACCCGTGTTTTCTTTGGATGATAAGTACCCTGTGTCTTATGGGGTCATTCATTAATTACTTAACAAAGATATTGCCTATTTTTGACCCCCCCTACACCCATGTAAGGACACGTAAGATTTTTCGGACCCCGCTCCTTCTTCATACGTAAGATATCTAATTTTGGAATGGAATTAACTGGATTAAAATTCACAATTTGACGCCAAAAAATTGTAGGCGGAAACGTATAATTAAAGTCGTAGGTACTTTAAATTTGTATTTAAAGTAATCGTGTTTAAATGTGTAAGAATAGATACGTAATTAAGGACTGAAAACGTGTTAATTTCCACCCTAACCCTGTCTTACTATCCAAGGTTCGAGTGGACAACGTCAAGGAGTACCAGAAGGTGGTGGACGCCGAGTGGCAGATCCTGTACGAGAAGCTGGCTATACTGCACGCCAGTGGCGCCAATGTGGTGCTCAGTAAGCTGCCTATTGGTGACGTCGCTACACAGTACTTTGCTGATCGGTGAGTAGCATTGATGGTTACTCAATTTTCTGATGTTTGAACGCCTTACAATGATTGACTGTAACATTTGTTCAAGTAATTTTCAATACGAGCAGTTAAACCTGCTTAGGTACCCAAAACATTCAGTTGTATAGGGCATGAAATCGAAAAAAGTTATTTTTCGTAGTATCTTGTACGGTAAAAATATGCATTATTATTATTATTATTTATGCATTATTTCTCAAATACAGTGTAAACTCTTTATAACGAAACTCAAGGGACTGAGCATTTTTTGTCGTTATAGAGAGTTATCGTTATATGGAGTGAACAAAAAAATAACCAAATTAACAAGAATTTTTAATTAGATATATATATCGGAGCGCCGAGACGGAGATGCATTTCATCCTCTGTTATTCTTTGGTTATATGTCACAGTACTGATAGTAGGGTATTTTCTTGGATAGATGATCACGCACATATTGTAATACAATCATTTTTATTAGAATTAACACTGTAACACTGTACAACACGAAGTAATAGAAGATTGTAGAATTAAAGCCAATAGTTTCATACACAATTCACGCGACGCGACCGGCATTGTACCTCTAATGGCCACCGCCCCGGGTTGCCAACCCCCGCCATGACGTGTACGACTCTATTCGGTGTTACCCGCTCAATTTACAATCTTTTGAGAAATAATTATTTAAATCGATCACATTTAATCATTTATACACCGCGCCGATCTATATAATAAGAATTTCTTCACTTCCGAGAAAACAATGCGTCATACTGCACGTGTTCAAGGCAATTAAGGATAACAAAAGCTAGACCGACCTCGGATGTTTCGGAGCTTCAAAGTCTTTTGTTACATAACATAAACAATAATACCGATAATAAATATTTACTGTCTACAAATATGAACACATTTCTTCGTAATAGAGAATGGCGTATCGCTATAAAGAGTGTTTCAATATGTGGGTTTTAACGCAAACCAACCAAGTTGTGCTCACTTCAACGTTACAGGGAGTTTATTGTTATAAAGGATAACGTTATAAAGAGTTTACACTGTATTAAAAAGTTAAAAAACAATAGCAATTTGGGAAACTACCAATCCACAACACTAGATATCCCATACTGGCTTAACCTCTCCATTAATCAAAACAATAATTCTTTGTGTCTTATTACCAAACAATTATCATTATTAATAACCGTATCTCCCTCCCAGCGACATGTTCTGCGCGGGCCGCGTGCCCGAGGAGGACATGCGGCGCACGCAGCGCGCGTGCGGCGGCGCCGTGCTGACGTCCGTGCGCGACATGGCGGCGGGCGCGCTCGGCTCGTGCGCGCACTTCACCGAGAGACAGGTCGGCGGCGAGCGGTACAATATATTCACCGGTGAGTCGCGCGTGCCACCTCGCACCTGTGCTGCAGGGGACAAAGCAGGATAGCACATGGTTGGCAGGGTAGCTGATTCAAGTCAAATGTCGATGACTAAAACTTACTATTGGTACACGGTCGATTTAGATCACTATAGCCTACTATGACGTATGAACGTTCTCGTCTCTAGCTGGTCTATTAATTTCATACTTGTCATAGCTTTTTATGGAAACACATACACGATGCTACGTCGTATGCTGACACGTTGCCACATGTCACAAAGCGGTGTCGTGTCGTGCGTCGCGGAAATACGGATCTTTAAGTATCAAAAAAAAAAAAAAACAAGTAGTACTTCAAACTTTTGCAGCTGCCTTCCCCATTTAACCTGCCCTGTGCTATTCTGCTTTGTGCCGTTTGCCAGTCAACTTCCAACCGTATTATACACTAGATGAAAATACGAGAGAGTAGAATAATGCACGCGAGAGATTTGAGTACAGTGTGTGCTCGCCTCTCCTGCTTTTGTGCTTCGCAGGGCACGTAGTATTGCCGATGATTACCAATACGCAACAATTTCCGATCTAGCTGTGTGGATAGACATTAGATGAGGCAATACACTCGCATTGTAAGCTCGCATGTGTTCATTTTGATAAAAAGAATAAGTAGTATGTACGTACTGCATAGATTTCAAGGACGCCACAGATTATAATGCACTTGTAGCTTTTTATTGGCTTGCTCTAGGCCATAATCCCATCAATCTCAGTGCTTCTGAGTTTCACATGTTAAGCTGGCAGCCTTTTTTAGTCTATTAAGTAGTATAAGTTATTAATTTGTAGGCATCAGTACACAGGATTCACATTTGTATTTTTTGTGCATGAAACTAGGATATCACTATTATGATATTATATACATATTTTATAATAAGCACATTATGCACATAAATATTACTATTATATTAAAGTTTCTGTCAGTACTTGTCTTTCTCTAGTTATAAATTCAAAACCAAGGATCAAGTTTGAATATCTTTTGGCTTTAACCTCCCGCTTCATTATACCCTAGACATTATACCTCCCCTAATTCCCTTTCCTTTTGTTTCCTAGGGTTTGATAAGGAAACTGCACCTGACGGTAAATTAAAGAATATTATTATTATACATATCCTTAGCATTAGATTAACTGAAGAAACTGTAATGTATTAGTAGTAGGAATAAACAATAAAGATAATGATTGATTGATTGATTGAATAGCTTAAATAGTTTAGTAACACAGTAGTTTCTATGTTTCGTTATCGTAATTTGCAATTAAGGCAGACGAAATCAAAATAATTTAAAGAGAGATAAATCATTTAACGCCAAACCTTATTTCTGTTTAGTATTAATTAATAAAAAGTAGTGCCAAGATTGTTAACGCCTCAACTCAGAGTCTCTAACGGATAATTAAATTGCTCCTTAGTACAGAATTTGTATGGTGTTTCTTTACTAAGCGATAAAAGTAACCGTTAGTGACTCTGAGTTGGGGTGTTAGTCATAGAATTTTAGTCCTGATACATAGTAATATACCAATATATTATTAATACATAGTAATAACCATATTGGTCCATCAACACATGGCACATTCTGAGTGTGTGGTAACGGTCCATTTATAAGTATAGATTTCCGTTTCCGTATTTGTCGGTGAATGTATGCCACAGTATGAGTGTGGTTACCATGGTAACGATGGTGTCGGTGATGGTTGCAGGGTGTCCGGCGGCCAAGACGTGCACGCTGATCCTGCGCGGCGGCGCCGAGCAGTTCCTGGAGGAGACCGAGCGCTCGCTGCACGACGCCATCATGATCGTCAGACGGACCATCAAGAACGACGCTGTTGTGGCCGGTGAGTTGTACTGTTTATACTGTGTATTTCTTAATCCCCGCAGGCCTGGCGCACTCTGCACTTTTGGTATTATGTTACAAGTACGTCCCGCGTTCGGCCGCCCGGCCGTGTCATACATTCGTAATCCATCACACATGTCAACACAAAATAATCTGAATTTTACCAACAAAAAAAATATCTGACTTCAAAATTAGTCAGATCTCGCTCACATTTAAGTGGGACCACATGACAAGCACCAGCTTTCGATTAAAAAAGAATCATCCATAGGTTACCCCCACAAGATACCGCATACAAGGCAACTGACGCGCGGCAACATAGAAGTGCTTTTGCTATGCATATGAAGCTGTACTAGCATTCACGACATTAGTATCGACCAAGACCTTTGACCCGTATACACGCGGATCTTTCAGAATTTAATTAATTTCAAAAAAGCATTCGCTGATGGAACCATGGCTTATTGCAGAGTGAAATGGTGTGATAAATCAGTGCATAAAAACAGTTACCAAAACGATGGCATATCATTTCATAAATTAGTAATTCATATTTATTTTACAAATTTTCTTCTAATGAAGCAGAGTTCAACTTATGCTGGTTTTGAGAGTGACATTTTGTAAAAATTTCATTCCTAATTCAAAATAATTATCTTGTTTCTGACTAAAGACAATACTAGGGAAGTGAATTTTTCATTTTAAACGCGTATCGATATTAATTTTGAGGATATTGCTATGAAATCGATAATTTCTAACAAGTTATAAGTGGGACAAAGGTTGCTGTAGTCAAGGATAACATTATTTATTATAATTATGAAAAAACATTGTGGTAATGGTTTTATAGATTTCCTAGATGCCCTGAGAGGACGGAAAAAATTGTATAGAAGCAATGCACCGTGGAGAGGGATGGTTTCCTACCAAATACAGTGTCGTTTGTTTAACAGAGTTTCAAGACTTGCGTTTCTATTCTTCTTGATAAATATACTAAAGAATGTTGTTCACGCCTGTAATTGGCACTCACACTAGTCCAGTTTCTATAGAACTTATATTTGTAATGTAATGTGTGTACTGCTGTTGGTGTGCTAATAAAATAAAATAAAAAATAAATAAATAATAAAATAACACACTTTTCAGTTGACAGTTTCTACTATATGAAGAAATAATCATCGAAGGTTGATGGATTCAGTTGTATTATCGTTATACCTACCAGTTTAATATTAATATAATATTACATATTTATTAAAAGTATCGATATTTTCATTGTATTGTTATTCATTATAATTGTCCTGAAAGTAAATAATGATAATAACAAACATCGATCGTACGATTAATCGATCATACATACTGAATCACTATGGACGGGATAAATTCCAAGTTTGAATTTTAAATATCCAATCACAGCGCATCTGTTTCGTACCCCGCAAACCGCACCTTCCGCAAAATTGTGACTTTGAAGTCTAAGAAATATTCACTAATGCGGAATCTATTGGAGGTTATCTATGGAATCATCACAATCGGTTCACCCAGACGAATGGTCAGAGGTAAAAAAAAAATAGTTGAATTGAATACCTCCTCCTTTAATAAAGTGGGTTAAAAAAAATTGATGATGGTGATTGCAGAAAGTTTGAAATCTGTAAGTTGCATAACGTCGGCGCCACAATACACTGGTGTGACGCAAGCACAAGATCGCACCGATTGCAACGTAAAAGTTCCATCGTATATAGTATCTAGCATACGTCGTCGGTTATATGCATGATGCATTGTGCGACGTCGCATTTTGCGGTGTGAAGCACTCTGCAGTGTTGTGGCCATGTATACGTACAAAATATTATCATGTCTATGCTATGTTAATCCTCCTCCTTCTCGCGTCGTTGTCCTCACTGCTGAGGGTCGTGACCCCCTCCACGGATCACCTTTTCTTTGACGTTGCGCCATCGGTTCCTGTTATCGGCTGCGCGTATCGGCTATGTTAATAATATAATTTATATTCCCAGGTGGTGGCGCGATCGACATGGAGATATCGGCGCACCTGCGCGCGTACTCGAAGGGCGTGGCGGGCAAGGAGCAGCTGCTGGTGGCGGCCGTCGCGCGCGCCTTCGAGGCGATCCCCCGGCAGCTGTGCGACAACGCCGGCTTCGACGCCACCAACCTGCTCAATAAGCTGCGCCAGAAGCATCACCAGGGTTAGTGAGAGGATTAACTTGAAGGAATCATTTAGAAAATAAATGAATGGGCGATTTTATTTTAAGAACGGGAACAATTTCCAGATATAATATCATATAAAAAAGTCAAGATAAAAATATTGTATCTATACTAATAGACGAAAGATTTGATTGTTTGTTTGCATTGTATAGGCTCCGAAACTACTGAACCGATTTGAAAAATTCTTTCACTGTCGGGAAGCTACACTATCCCCGGGTGAAATAGGCTATATTATATTAAAAAAAAAAAAAAAAATTGGGATCTTTAATAAAACTCCAATAATGTAACCCAAGGTGTAAAAAAATAAGAAACCGAAGCAAAGCGAGGGCGGTTACTCGTCGTTTATAAAGAGGTTTCCAAATATATGACGAAGGAGGTGTTTGATGCCAATATATGCTTCTATCTACTCTCTACCATTAAAGGTTAATTTGTTTATAAAATTGGGGAACCAAATATTATAGCTAATAATGTGTTTGTTCGCAGGCGAGGTGTGGTACGGCGTGGACATTCAGAAGGAGGACATCGGCGACAACTTCGCGAGCTGCGTGTGGGAGCCCGCCGTTGTCAAGATCAACGCCATCACCGCCGCGTGCGAGGCCGCCGCGCAGGTACAGCTGCTAATGAGTATATTGTTGGTTATGGGGTCTTGTGAAGCCTACACTAGACCACTACTCTGCGCTAGTATGCATTGTAGGAGTTAGTGGCCGAGTTTCGATAATTTGTTATGTCTAATGATAACAAACGATCATGGCTTTCCTCTCAAGCAAGGAGGCGTTGAAGAAATTTAGCTGCAGACCACAGCCAACTTACCAACTGTGTCCGGTTGCTTATTTACGATTAATGATACTATTTTTTTTTATTTGGAGGTCGTTTTAATAATGAAATTAGCTTAAATAAAGTTATTTTTTAAAAGTAAGAAATTTTCAATAAATAAAAAAAGTTTGCGCGTGTTAGTGCACACAAGTTCGAAGTGCAATTTACGTTATCTTATTTCAATTGTTTTGTTACAGATTCTATCCATAGACGAGAGTATAAAGAACGTGAAGGGCGACGCGCCGCCCATGCAGCAGGGCCGTGGGATGGGCCGCCCACGCATGGGCTAGTGGGCTTTGAGCGATGTAGTGTAGGATCACGCCCGGAACAGCACGGGACTTGAGAACAATATTAACATAAAGAACACTAACTCCTAACGGGATTAACTTCCGACACGCTACCGATTTCGTCGCGCTATGGATTGGTATAGTCTGCGACAACGTTCATGGTTTATTTAAGTAATTACCGACATATTGGACAAACGATTACTGGGTAAACACTGTGGCACCATTCCATAAGGTGTTTCATGATATGGAGCGGACTATACTAACTTTTAGAATATAGATGATGAATAATGTGAATAATAACTAAAATTTACAATTACGCTTACAAATTACAGCTGGCTTTAAACATACATGTGTGGAATACATTAGAAACTCAGTATTGTTTGTATTATGACGTACCAGTGCACTTGATTGTATTTAATGAATTTTGTTAAAATTGGTTCGTTTCTGACCTTTTCTTGGCAACATTTGGACGCCTCGGTTGTAAATTGATTTGTCTTTACAAAACATCCCAAATATTAAAGGTGTGATTGAAATATCCAATTTGTAGTTACAAGCTAGTATCTTGTGCATTTTACTTATGTTATTAATAATTTCATTGAAAACAATATCTGGAAGGTTCTGGATTGTACCAAAATTTTCTAGACTGATTTTATGAATATGAAGAGCTTTCATAAATGTTGAATAAGTTATTTTTAGATTAATAAATAAATTTAAATGTACTGTTTGTTTATATATTTCCTAACACCACTAAAATAAGGGTCTCGCAATAGGGCTATCATCCACAACCATCGATGGCTCGCGACAATCTGTGTACACAACAATGCTGCAGTGGTATCATAAGTTTATGCAGATTTCAGAGTGTGTGCAAAAATTGTTGAGTTAATTCCCCCTTCTCAGCTCTTCTATCGAACGATATGACTGGTGTCCCTGCTAGAATCAACGGTTTTTTAGAACTACCGGGCCGACTAGTCTTAACCATCAATCTGAGCACTGGCAAACACTGGCTCTAACGTTCAGGCGACTAGAGTTGCTCCCTGGGCACTGAATCAGACTGACGATAAAAAAATACTTCTTTTTTAATTTCCTAATAACAGCAAGAATATAATAGTCTTGCATAAGTAGTCAAAATAAAAGGATAAATTAAAACGATCGCGATCGGAAACGGATAGTTACTTGGCCAATTTAGTTCTTGAACAATGAGCCGCGCGGGAAACTTGCACAAAAACGCATCCGTTTGTTTGTGTTAATAATCGCCAGTTGTCTTCAGAATTATTGTGTTTTGCACGTGCGTTTAACTTCACACGATTAATTTCTAGCATTTTGTGAAATATAATTTGTAAATTTTATGGGATTAAAAAATGTTCAAGGCCCAAAGTGTAATTGGAACGTGCATTTTCGCGCTATTTTTAACGGAAGTGACGTCATGGACAATCGACTTACCAATCGCAAGAAAATTCTTTTTTGAAAGAAGTCAATATAAGTACGGGGATGCAAATAAAATAAATTTCAATCGTCGACCTGGATTATATTCTTACAATAATATAGAGGGTGATAGTCCGCACAATACTCCGCACAAAAATCATGATCATGAGAACTACGCGAATGAGTATGGGTACTTGTCTTACAGAGAAAAGCAAGTAAGTTTCCTTTGCAAGTCAAGGCCGAGCGATCATTCATCCAAAACACTTTTTTTTGTAGCCAATAAATGAGCAGACGAGCCATAATATGGTACGTGGTCACTGTCGCCCATGGAGATCAGTAACCTCAATCACCGAAGTTAGTCAAGAAGAAATGAGGGATGAATGAAAAAGTTTACTATTATTATTTTTGATGATTAACAATGCGGATCGTAATTTAGGTTTTTGTATGTTTTTTTAATGTAACTATTCGATAAACTAGCTGACGATCCATCTGATTATGATGTGCATATGTTCACCGTCACCAATCCAAAGGCAATGATGGAAAGAAAGGAACGAGTCGATGCGTTGCCGACCAAGAAAGAACTGGCACTGCCAAGCCCCCAACCGGAACACGTAGAGTCGTTTATTGCAGCTGACTCAAGCAATAGGGTGATATCTAGTCAGGCAGACTTCTCAAAAAGATAATATTGAAGAATGATGATGATATAGGAAGAATAATATTGATAATATTAATCGTTATATAAAACGGGCCGGCTTCTGTCGCCTCTTACGACATCCTAGTATGCCGGCATAGGATTGTGGTCTGACTCAGTATTTCCTAAACTGACCCAATACGGCTAGAAATGTTTACGGCTGTATGTGTGAAGAGTGGATACAAATTGCCAGGACGTGTCTTAAATTCTCGCCTGTGCTTCTGTTTACTTTATGGTAGTTATGAATATAAAATTCCAGGTACACAGTATCTTCAACAAGGGCAACATCTACTTGGAAGGGCTGCGCAGGGCCATGGAGCGCTACTCCGAACAGCTGAACAACTGCACCAGGCTTGAAAGGGTTACCTTTGAATTACGATACCAGCATACATCGCATTCATTTACGTTTAGACACGGAAGCGCTCAAAAAATTGTAGTAATTCTTAATCAAACTACCGACCGCGCCCACTGTTGCTTAACTCAGTCGATCATTCAGAATCGACACAAGCCGTCGGAATCGTTGCTTACAACAACTGTTTATGAATGAATGAATAACGAATTAAAAATTGTCAACGCAGAGCATATAATTATATCGTTCATTGCAGTCCTCGTGTCTTCACACATCAGATATGCTTTAGTAGGATATTATAACCCAAACGACACTTTCGTCCCAACTCAGAGTCACTAACGGTTCCTTTAATCGCTCCTTAGTAAAGAATCACCGTACAAATTCTGTACTAAAGAGCGATTTAAGTAACCGTCAGTGACTCTGAGTCGGGGCGCTTGACAAGTTCAAGTTTGTAGCTGCTCACCAATGGCAAAGGCTAAGTTTTATCGCGATAACTCAAATACCAATATTAATCCGCTAACGTCGCAACATTACCCTGTGTGACCCCGCAGAGCCGGCCCGCTACCAATCGCACGTGGGTCCCGGAGCCGGAGTCCCCCCGGCCGCTGTCCCCGGAGGAGGCGCGCGTCACGCTCTGCAACAAGGTGACGCGGGACAGCGAGCACGTGCGCCGCCTGGCCTCGCTCGTGGTCTGGGTCATCAACGAGCTGCAAGATATCGCGTACGCTAAGGACTATGATAAGGTAAGTGATACAACTGCTCAAGAATAAATAAAGCGATCCTTCTGTCTTGTTACACTTATCTTGCCATCTTATTCTCCTTGGCTTCTCTATGTTGTCCAGTTAATTTAAAATCTTTGTAAGTAATTAATGCAATGATCCATGAAAAGTATCCAGAAGTCAATATATAAACTCAACAGAAATTATTTGTCATCTCTTCGAATTCTACACCTCTATATTTAAGTTCTTTATTCGACAATAACGCGTAGATGCAACGCAGTTGTCTTCATAATTTATTACACTGAGCTCATTAACTCATTCACATTAAAGCTAGCTAACATATAAAGATCATGGCACACACAGATCTTTACGGCTGCCAGTGCTATTATTGTAGAGTGCTGATGTTTCAGAAATCGAAGGAATCTGAGGAGTACGTGCTGCTGATGAAGCTGGCCTGGGCGCTGGACGAGCTGGCGCAGCTGACCGGCTTCGAGCCCGACGTCCAAGAGTTAGCTTTTGACCCCACTCCGGGTAAGTGCTCTCAATATTCCTTATTGACATTACAGGTTGACGACCTACCTACTTGCATACGAATACTTTATTGTGCAATAGAATTTTCTTGGTCCTATTGGGGCAGTAAGTATAGGATGGCGTCGGGTTCGTGAAACCTGTTTGGCTAACTACCACCCTCTCGCTGAGTCGGCCATCAAACAACTCGTCGTGTTCCGGCTGGTAGTCCATAAGCATGTAAATTGTAACGCATTTCAAAGAGTCCAAGAAGCCAATCCTTTTTGTTCTGATATTTTGATTATAATATGTAACTCGTAGGTTCTCTTAAATTCTTTTTTAACTTTTCTAAACAATCTCGGCCACGATCCCTAGCCCCCGCGCCCACGACGACGCCGCAGACGTACTTCAACCTGCCGATCCCGAACGACGGGCCGACCAACGCCAACTGCATCAAGCAGGAGTCCACGGTGCCGGCCGACGTGCGCTGCGCCGTGCCCGTGCCCGCCGTCGTGATGCAGTTCCTCAACATGTCTCGCAGTTTGTATAATATATTATACTATCCGCTGTCCGCGGGAAGCTAGGGGTATCTGTATTCTGTAGTCCAGCCCTTTCGGGGGAGACTGGGGCTAATATAGGCAAGGATGAGAGAAATAATATGTAGGGAGCCAAGAGTTGCACACGGCACCATTTCGCGTGCATCTCCAAAGATCCGGCCGCGACGCTGGCAGCGCCATGGAAGGTTGTCCGTTGGAAGCTGTACCGTCCGGTAGGGCCTTCCTCCCCCCCCCCCCCCTCGCCGGAAATAGGTACTACCATGTAGATGTAGATATGATAATCCTTTATTCATTAATAACAAAAACTGTGGAACTCAAATTATAAGAACACATACGAGTACAAACACGCATAGCTAGCTACCTACATTTTTTCAATATCGAAATGAATAATTATGGATATGCATACGAGATAATAAGTAGCCAATTTTATTGATCCATGACCCAATACAATACAATTTTCATAATTACCTTGTTTGATATACACTCGTTTCCAATGGCGGCTTTGCTCGCGGAAATGAAATCACAAACATATAAACCCAGTCATTCCAGGGTAACATAAAAACAGGATTGAATATATCGTATTTTCTTGTTCTGGACCTGGTCTATCTGGGTACTGAGTTTCACCTTAATCCGCACAGCACGTTAGCACGTGATGAAAAGACAAACAAAGTGTCACATTTATGATATTACCTAAACAAGAAAATATAATTTAAGTATATGTGTTTTCTTTTACAGATTCTTCTTCTTCATCGATGTTAAACAATTCCCAGACCCTAGATAATATGAGGAGATTGCTAACAATGTTTAATAACTCCAGTAAGTAATAAAATCCAGTCTCATCGCTGTATTCAAGTAACTTCCCTTGCGTCGGTCGTGCAGGTTTGATTCCCGACCCGAGTAAACATTTAAATGTCGATATACCTAAATAGATTCAACAAGAGGACAAACATGAGTTACTTAAGATAGCGTACAAAAATACGCTGGTACGTGTATGTGTTAGGAACATAAAAAAGATGCTAGTTAAATGATAAAACAGTTTATTGTTATCGATTATAAATTATTGCTGAATTACTTTAATGCTCGCGATGCGATCGGTGGCACGTCATAGTGAAGTCAATACCTATACGGTGTTCGGTAACGTGCTATACTAATTTGCAGAACCTTTATTTTGCCGACCCCGTGGAATGAAATGGTTACCATGCCGACCCGTTCGACGGGGCTTGGGTTTAATTCCCAGCAAGTCAGAGAGAATGACTGCGAATTTCTGTTCTCGGTATAGTGATCTCGTGTTTAGTAAGCTAGGGATTATAGCGTTTTTTTTCTGATGACCGCTACTCGCTTAATGGCCGGTATGCATGTAAGAGTTTTATTTATTGATCGCTCTTATTTTGAAGATTCCGGAAATGGGCAGCAGCAGCAGCCCTTCGACATGAACAACATGTCGATGGACGACATCCGGCAGCGGATGATGGGCTGTCTGTCCGGCGCTGGCGACCCCAGCGGCTGCATGGGCTTCGCCAACTTCATGCAGTTTTTGAACAATAACGGTAAACCTCTACTTGTACCGTAGTAATAACTTTACTATAAGTCCATTGTTTATAGAACTGTCTGTTGTACAATCATTTCTTTTAGATTTAAAACAATTTCGTACTTTTTCATGCAGGACAACTACAAAACTTCGAATCGCGGCCTAATCGTGAGGTAGATTCTTCGCAGTTAGAAATATTGCAAGAAGCCGAACAAAATCTAGTAATACCCCTCCAGAAACACAGAAGCAAACGCTCCAACAACGACCCCTTGAAAGAATTTGCACTGTACCTCGGGAAATATAAAGCCTGGACGAACTCCAACCCACCGACTGTTGGCGGGAAATCTGACAGCTACGATGTCAAAAACGACTTGACAGCTGTGAAAACCGTTCGGAAGCGATCCATCGGGCGGCCCGGGATAAAAATTCGGGTGCCCGAAGACCCGATGCAGGATTTGAGCTCGTACGCGAAGCATCAGGCCAACGTGCATTACGTCGAAGACCAGGCTCAAGCGAACGAGATAAAATCTTACTTGGAGAAAATTCACCATAAGGACATCGAGACAGCTAAGGACCACGTTCGGAAATTAGAGTCATTGATCAAGTCTGTTCAAAAGAGGTCCATCGAGTACCGCAAGCTTCACCGACCGCGCGTGCCGGAGGACCCCATGCAGGACATCAGCTACTACGTGAAGAACAAGCCCGGGACCAACATCCGGCCGGACCTGGCCAACGCCGCGCTCGTCAGGCTCGGCCTTCAGCAGATATTCGAAAGAGGCAACATCGAAGTCATCCACCGGTACGGCTCCAACTACATTCCTGGAGTCGCGCCTCAGATGGCAGGAGCAATTGAGAGCTTCACCGATATTTGAACACTGAGCTAGTTGACTAGTTGTCAATAAATCTTTAATATTTCTATGTTATTTATGTATACTAATTATAATGTAACGGAGCTAACGTGCATCGGGTATTTTACAAAATACGAAGATATGATTATTCTTATTACTGATTATTGAGTCAGTCGCCAAACGACTCGTGGTGTTCCGGCTGGGGGCTTGAGAGCCGGTTCTTTCATTTTCTTCTCTCTTTCTTGGCCGGCAACGCATCAGTGATGCCTTTGGTGTTGCTGATGTCCCTGGGCGACGATAGCCACTTACCATCAGGTGGATCGTCTGCTCGTTTGCCAGCAATTTCCATAAAAAAAATAATCTATTTTTCCATAATCTTCAAGTGCAATGCAACTGGCATTGAACTGTCAAAAAGTCACCGCAGCAAATTGTTAAAACTACTTACTTATCCAGAAATTATGGATAGATAATTTCGATACGGTTGAATGGAAACTACCAATAGAGGAATTTAATCGAAGTCACTTCAAGCTAATCCTCTTTAATCCTGTAAATATTCGAAATTGTATAATAATAACGCTGAAGGGTTTTTTGTTGTTTAAGATGGGTTACTATTTAGTATCAATAAAAATCAAACATCGAATTTATCATAAAGTGATGTTTTATTGAAAAAGGCGCACGATCTAGCGACATTATGCAAGAGTTAACACATCTCTATAGTCAAAAGATTAAATATAAATGTAATATTTCTTAAAACTAGACAATGCTTGTATAAATATATCTCGTTATTGTCGTTCGGTCATCGCTCCTTAAAATGGGTCCACAACGCATTTGTGACCTACAACGGAATGTCTAATAACATTTTTACTTATTCATTTGTGGATCGAAAATATTATTACTAAAGTCTACTTTTTACTTTGTTACTAATGTGATAATATGTTTTGATTTATAAAGAGTAATAAATGATTAAACAAGCTGGAATAAATTGATTTCATAAACAATTCTAGGCCTCTGATGAAATATTTTTTAAAGATCATCTAGATAATTATCTAAATTAGTAACAAACTAAAAGTAGGTAAAATTATATATACGTATATCAAATTGATAACCTTAATTATTTATGTTTATGAATAATTAATAAAACTTACAAAAAAATATTAAAGAATCAACATCAAGGCACATACATTTCAACAATATATTTCAGAAGGACATAATATAAACTTTATCTAAGATATATTATCTACATTGACAAAAAATTGTCTCCAAACCAATTAACATAATGGCAAATTTTAAATTGGCAACACTCAACAAATACTCATGGAATGTTCCATTTGTAAATTTCACTTTGCATCTGTGTTCGCGCAAAATTGTCGCGAAAAGAAGTTTTTAAAAAAGGAATGTTCAAAAAATTTATCAACTGATTTGTTACAGGTACAGGAATGTTTTTAAATGCAAAAAAGTTTTTAATTGCCAATTTACTTTTTATCAAAATTTCCAAGCTCTCATTAATCTCATAAAAGGCACGAATTTCTTAAACTTAATAATATATAATTAAACTTAACGTAAGTTCTAATTGTAACAAAAATATATAAAAATTAGTCATAAAAGGCGCAGTCATAATCTTGTGTTATGTTATAAGTAAATTATTTATTCAATTTGGAATAAACTCCTTTAATACAACTTCATTTGATTGACTCTTCTGTATTTTAAACCGATTTAGATGACTATTAAAAAGTGAAAACTCACTTTTAAATTGCATAAAATACTTCAAACTTCCCCTATGTATGACTATATCCTGAAAATCTCACACGAACTGCTCCTCGTCTCTGCACCTCACATGTGACTCTGCGGTCTCTTCTTTCTGCTGAAAAGTCCTCCGAAGACTCCCTTCTTGTCTTTCTTCTCTTTCGTCACGCCGCTCACTGATAGTTCTGATTCGCCCGACGACCTATACGATAAGTCACTGGTTAGTTAAGTTCACGGACACGAAGAACGAGATCGAATAGGATCCATTAGTGTCGTTTTAGAATTTACATCTTACCTAGACGCCGGCCTCTGGTCGAGCGCGGGCGAGCCGCCGCTGCCGGCCACGGACGCCGGCCGGGCGTTGCCGCCGCTGTTCGCTCCGTACGCTATAATATAAATATATGTTATAGTTCCAAACATATGAACGCAGTCAATGCTCAAGGAGAATAATGTAATTTTACACTGTATATATTTAAATAACGAATATTCACGTTAGGTATACTAGGTATATGTATATAGGTTTTGTAGTGTACAATTTTATTACACTTTAATAATGGGCACATAATATTATATCAGTTAATACTTCATCTTACGTCGCATACATTGAGGTACATACATAGAGAAGTCATCTCAAACAAAATGTGTGTTCCACCGCCGGCTTGCCCTCCGTTCTCTTTTCAAACTAGAAGCCTCGTTTGCACACTTGCCATAGAGTAACTTTGTATATGACACTTGCCGAACCAAGACAAGCAGTCACCGACTCCAAATCTTTACAAGCTCTTACTCCAACTTTATTTAACGTGCAAAAGCGTTTAAACGATTTCAAACATAATTACCATTGATTCGTGTCAAAAATCCAACACTTTAAATTGGTCACAAGCGTCGCGTCGGCAAGCTTATTTAGTGGTTTGCCAAGTTCAAACGCTCCTTATGATTTTTTAATTCAAAATGCTCGGGAACATTGCTCAATAATTTAATTAAATTCGTTTTAGTCATTGAAGTATTATTACTAGCGTATAGAATGGACACCGCGAACACAATGTATGTTCCAATGCATTGGCGCCGCGCGGCTTCAATTGCCAATGTATTCGTTCGATTTTGAAAGGAGAACGGGGGCTCTATTTTGAAAATAGAACCTCCCGGCGGGGACACACATTTTGTTTGAGATGTCTATTCTATGACATTATACTTCAATGGTTTTAGTTGATTTAAGTTAAGATTTTGTTTTCTTACCGATGATAAAGATAACATTATCTTTTTTGTTTTTTGTCATGCAATTGTGACACGTTCTTATTACGCACGACGGCATTTTTTCAGTTTTTTCATAAACAATTTTGGCATGCGGCCGCCATGAGCGCAGCCGAGTGACAGAATTAAATGCAGCCGGCCGGCTGCAATGCACACCCCCGAACCCAATGTTCGCGGTGTCTGTTCTATACGCTAGTAATACTAATTCAATGTTCGCATACGCAACTTTGCTGCACTAGCGCCACCATGCGATTATAATCGCAAATATGGCGTGCTGATGCTGAATTACCAGAACAGTATGTCTCCAAAAGCCATCTCTTTTCGATACTTGTCGAATTATTGAGCTTTTATAATTAAAAAAATTGATATTTTAGTACTTCAGCACATTCTTCCTCGTTATTATTATTTTTACTATTTACCGTGTAAATATAGATACCTATCGTGAGTACTCGTCATTTAAAAAGAAAAAAATACAATCATCGTGCAGGGAAAAAACGCTGTGCATAATTAAATTGCAACATTCTTATTAATTTATGGCATTAAATAGTGTTTAGGAAAAATTCAATAAAGAGGATAGTGCACAAGCACAATAATTGAGAGGGAAAGTATCATAACTCGGTATAAAGTCTTAAAAGTTTTCACAAATTATGAGTATGTAATACATACATACATACATACATACATATAAATCACGCCTCTTTCCCGTAGGGGTAGGCAGAGACCACTTCTTTCCACTTGCTACGATCCTTACATACTTCTTTCGCTTCGTCCACTTTCATTATTCCTTTCATACATGCTCTTCGGTTTGCTGTACTCTTGACCTGGCCTTTTTTCAAGACGTCCCTAATTTGGTCTTGAAACGTCCGCCTAGGTCTACCCCTTCCAACACTCGCATTCACACTCGCCTTATACACTTTTTTCGTCAATCGTTCTTCATTCATTCTCTCGACATGTCCAAACCATCTCAGCATACCTTTCTCAATTTTTGTCACTACATCTTCTTTCACACCACACCGTTTCCTTATCTCACTATTTCTTATCCTGTCACTCAGTTTAACTCCTATCATACTTCTTAACGCTCTCATCTCAACTGCATTTATTCTGCTTTCATGTTTCTTCTGCCATACCCAACTTTCACTTCCGTACATGAGTGTCGGAACCAACACCCCCTCATGCACAGCCAAACGAGCCTTGTTAGACACCTTCCGACTGTTCATAAAGGAGTGCAAAGCTCCATTCACCATGTTTCCTGCATTCACTCTTCTTTCAATATCGCTCTCACACTTTCCATCTCTTGTAAACTTTGAACCCAGATACACAAACTCATTCACCTGTTCAATTTGTTCATCTCCAATCACGACATTGCAGTCTGTCACTGCCTCATCTCTTTCAAACACCATAACTTTCGTCTTCTTTACATTCATCTTCATTCCTTTTCTAACAAAAGCTCCATTCATAGCAGTTACCATCTCCTGCAACTCCTTGGCTGAAGACGCAAGTAACACTTGGTCATCAGCATAGAGAAAACATTTGACGAGTAACTCATTCATTCTCAACCCACTTTCATTTCCTTTTAAGTCTGTCAAGCAATTGTTCATGAACAGATTAAACAGCCACGGTGACGCTACACATCCCTGTCTAACACCTTTTTCGATATTAAACCATTCAGTGTATGCCCCGTTTATCCTTACACAAGCACTAGAATCCCTATAAAGAGATTGTAATGCTCGTATGAGGATACTGCTCACACCATTCACGGACAATGCTGACCACAATTCATTCCTCACCACTCTATCATAGGCCTTTTCTAGATCTACGAACGCGCAATAGACGTTCTTGTTTTTAGCCAAACACTTTTCGGCTATGCGCCGCAAGGAAAAGACCTGATCCGTACATCCCATTCCCTTTCTAAATCCCGCTTGTGCGTCCCATACTTTTTCGTCTGTTTCATTCACAACCCTTTCAATCAACACTTTCGCATACAATTTACCGACGACGCTGAGAAGGCTTATACCGCGGTAATTTATGCAGTCCTGCCGTGACCCTTTTCCCTTATACAATGGCACGATTACGGCTTTGCACCAGTCTCCCGGTACTTGCCCATTTCGCCAGCACAAATTGAAAAGGCGGTACAGCTGGCTAGCTACTATGCCCTGTCCAGCCCTCAGCATCTCGACGGTAATCCTGTCATACCCTGCTGCCTTACCTAATCTCATACTTTTCAACGCTTTCACTATTTCATCCATGCTTATCTCATTTTCATCAACATTTATATTAGTTTCCATGGAAGGTGCCGGATGTTGTACCTGCACTTCCTCTCTTTCAAACAAACTTTCAAAATACTCTTTCCATCTCTTTAACACACATTCTTCTCCTTTTATAATGCTTCCATCTTGACTCCTGATTGTACTCAGCTCCGAGGTAGATGTTTTACCTCTGGCTGTTTTGATGGATTTCCAGAAAAACTTGATGTTTGACTGGAAATCTTCAGTGAGCCTCCTATCAAAATCATCCTTTCGTTCTTCTTTCTTTCTAGACACAACTTCTTTCGCTGCTGATTTCAATCTTTTATACTTCGTTCTTGCTTCCTTTACCTCGTCATCCGTTGCCTTTTGAACTTTTTGGTTAGCTTTTGTTGCTAACCAATCCAACCACGCTTTCTTCTTTTCTTGCACATATGTAATAATAATAATCTTATGTAATAATAATAATCTTATGTAATAATAATAAATCTTATGTAATAATAATAAAAAACAATTTAGCATACTTATTTCTAGATTAACAACTAATTCAATAACACTAACTACAAAAAGTAAATAAAACACTGATCTATACCGCTCAAGCACCGTCAACCCAATACACAGCACAGCAAAGCATCCACAGATAATATAAAGATAAAGAAATTAAATACCATAGACAGCGCATACTGAAACGATTTGTAATATTGTTATTCTCTTATACATCAAAGAGCAAAATATGCGCTGTGTTTGCACACTAATTGAAGAACATTATACGTCAATTTGATGCAAAACAAGTGACTGTGATGTGATCTTGGTGATCTCAGAATTTGTATTGAAAAAATATATAAATCTATAATCCTATTCTAATTATATAGCCTGAACCAAAGCAGCGTAATAAATACAATTTTAAGTTTCGTCTATAAGGTCCTGTAATGAGCTGCTAATAAGTTTAGCCAAGAAAATCATAATTCACTGCGATATATAAATAACAAAGGATTGAAGAAAATATAAGGCTACATACACAACATAATATAAAGCACATTATCATACTAACTACATATAAAGCATTCTATAAAAAGACAGATACACTCAGTAGCTACAAAGTATCGTATTGTATCCAACCATATAAATGAAATCGGTTCTTATCAATTTTAAATAGACACCATTTATTGCAATAAGTAGTATTTAAGTAAGTATATTTAGATGGTTGAATTGAGGAAATTAATTAAAAATAACATACACTTCACCCTATGAAGCACGTATAAGAGGTGACTTGATCCTGGATGCGTTGAAAATAGTTTCAAAATATTATTAATAATAATATAAGTCTTGCTTAAAATAAAAAATGGCCTCAATAATAGAGTGTCCAAAACTCGAAAGAAGAAAATTAACAATATATCAGTTAAATTTCACTTTACATATACACACACGTAAACGCGCACGCATGCACGCATTTACGTAACTACGTGCGTACCTGCGCGGATATATATTTTTTTACATACTATATTAGTATTTATAAATAAATATCACGTATATAATAGATAAATAAATAATTACTTACAGATAAATAAATAATTTTATAACAAAAAAGTAATATATTTTAAAAGTAAAAAATACTCATGGAATCATGATGTAAAATATAAGAAAATTTCCTTGTACAGCCACCAGAGCACTACTAGATCTTCACCGCAGGCACCAAGCTAACTACTGAACTGTAGAATGGACTGGAATGTTTAAAGTATCATAATAGGTATACCGTATACCTAATGTAACATATAAATGGTTTTATGAAGAATTGGATTATATCGACGCGACGGTCCCTAAGTACAATCCCGTAACTGATAGACGTGTGATTTGCACTTTTTGTCATTGTAACCTTCAGGACAACCTAAACTACCAGGTTGAAAAAAACGATTCAAAATTAAAAATAATGATGACAGGCGAGATAATACTATGTATCCATGAAAAAGGTGAGAAATTAGTTTCGAAAACAAATTAAAAAACATCCCAGCCCATTCAATAGTGACTTAACGCAATAACCAACCAAGCTCGCTGGCCGAGTAGAAGTGTGAGGTGGTCTCCACACTCTGCCAGTTGTTGTTCTGGCGTTCGGGCCACTGCGGCCGCGGGGCCTCCGGGGCCTCCTGCCAGCTCTTGCTCATCCGCTGCTGGTAGCTATTGACCAGCGCCGTCACCGACTGCTTCTCATTTCCACCACTCATATTCGAACTTCGCTCGGTCATATTGGCGCTTCTCTCGGTCATATTGGCATTTCTTTCGGTCATGTTGGAACTTCGGTCGGATATATGACGGTCGGTTACGTTAGCGTTTCTGTCAGTTCGTTCCGGGATGTTAGGTCCGCGTTCCGGGATCGCCGGCGCCCGGTCCGGGATGGCGGGCGGCCGGTCCGGCGGGCCGGACAACGGGAGCGGTGGAGCATTTGCTTCAGCTAAGTTTGGGATTATAACTTGCATATTATTATGCAAAAAATAGCGACTTAGTACAGAATTTGTATGGTAATTCTTTACTAAAGAGCGATTTAAGTAACCGTTAGTGATTGTGAGTTGGGGCGTTTGTATTTTAATTTTAAGTGAAAGGGATAAAGATAACATGGCATAGCCAAATACTTATTGTAATTTTATAACAATACCTGAAATACTTAAAAAAAACAATCACAAGCGCAGACGTCACAATTATTACCCAAAAGCGGACATCACTTTTAAAATTCATAAATATATCCGATTTAAATGACTATCTACTCTATCTAAATTAGTATAACGTGTCTCAGATTTCGTCGGGGTCACCAATAATCATTTATATTCGACATCATTACGAGTCAAACTGCACTATTAGGAAAGTTTTTTCTATGTTTGTGTGTTTGTATGTCTGTGGCTTACCTTCCCGCTGCGACCTGATGAACTCGGCGTTGATGTCGCGGCCGTTGGAGAAGCGGGAGCGGCCCCACGCGCCGCTGCCTTGCTCGGAATTTCTATTTATATTATAAATATATGGTTAAAATATTTTTATTGTCACCTATAATCGTTTTTTTTACTAAAGTGCTAAATTGTTTGTAAAAGATATTGTATAACGCCATCATCGACATCAAACTGATATATCTTGATTGTGTAAAAACTATACCTTAGCAAAACTTCTGTATTATCTTCCTGGCTGGGCGGCGGTTGACGGGGAGGCAGGGATGGTAGCACCGATGATTCTAGAACAATATTATGTTGTTATACATTTTTAACTCAAAATCTTTTTAGGGAATATTAATTGCTCATTTTTTATTGATACAAAAGCATAACAAATAGCTACAGTATCACATAAAAAGCAGTACAAGTATTTAATAAGAGTAAATCAAACGAGTTCGCTATGTTATTATAATTACACAAATTGCACGCATGAGCGCACGCGTACGCTCAGTCTCGCCTTCACGTACGTACGCATTACACAAACGCAGACGTCCAATGTTAAGATGGTTTACTCGCTCACCAACGCGATCCATCTTCACTTATTGTTAGATCACATAAGGTATTTTGTCACAGACGCAATTCGTCACGGTCGTGATTCGTCAGTCAAGCAGTTAAGTCTCACCTATATTTCTCTCGGCTGATCTATCCTGTCTGTCTGCGGGTGCGGCGGAGGCGCGCTGCTGCGTGCGGTGCTCGTGCAGGATCTCGGCCTGCGAGCGCGGCTTGCGGCGCGGCTCGGGGGACGACGACGCTGACGAGGATGGTGATGCGTTCCTGGTAGTGGACAGTGGTATTGATAAGTGTTTTGTTTTGGTAACATCTATTTAAAAAAGCTTAAATATACATTTTAATATCATTTTCTGTAAAAAAAACTTACTCTAATCTCCTTCTAAGTTCGGCTGTGGGGGATTCCCCAGGCGGTACCGAGGAGTACGGAGTCAGCTGGAGCTCGGGTGGCAGCTGAGCGTGGAAGGAGAGCTTGGCGATCCACTCCTGCATCAGCTCCTTGGAGGAGCAGGCGAACAGGTACTCGGAGCCGTCCGCGCCAGACAGCCGGAACACGTTTGCGCGCTTCGTATAGTCTCCCGCGCGTTCGCAACGAGCCTGTAGAAATGGTGGGGGTAAGTCATTGTTGTGGTAGTAATGATGCAGTAGAATTAATGTTAGCATTCAGATGAAAACACATTGAATCTTGACATTGATTGTCACTAAGTGGCTGACGAGACCAAGCCGATGTATACAAGTTGCTTAATGAGTACAATATATTGTCAGACATGCACAAATTATCAACTAAAGCCCAATGCATACGTAACGGGTTTTTTTCCCGTCCCATACGGGACGTGCAGTTTTGGAAACATCATTTCATAGAAAATGTATACGATAGTGCATACGCAGCGTAATCCCGTGCGGGACGGGAACGGGGCACGCACGTATATTTATGCCTCGTCCCCGTCCCATACGGGGAAAAAACCCGTTACGTATGCATTGGGCTTAAGTTGTACAACTCACGTTAAGTATAGCGACGGGCGGCGCGGCGGCCTTGGCGCTGGCGAAGTCGAGCTCGTCGCGGAAGAAGCAGAGCAGCTGTCCGCACAGCACGGCGTAGTACGTGCGCCACGAGCGGACGGTCGCGCGCGCGCCGCCCACGCCCGCCTCCTGCTTGCGCTCCATGTAGCCTGGGGAGTGGGGGGAGCACACCAGCGATCTTATACCATATCATTTATTAACTAGTGCTCTGGCGTGGCTCTGCCCGCCAGATCCATCCCAGATTCCAGATCTTGGCGGTGGTTGGTGGTAAATTTCATGAAAATCCGTTCAATAGTTTTTAGCGTAAAAGAGTGACAAACATCTATTTATAATATTATTAGGATTGGGATGCTGAATATCTTTGGTAAAGAGTTTGATTAAATATAATTTACTATCTGTCACAGCAAGTAGTCTTTTAGCAGTCAGTATGTTAGCAGTTGTGTCACCTAAGACAAAGTCAAAGGCGGTGAACCGGAGAGGTGTAAGATGGGAATGTTTTTTCTATACGCAGTGTATACCTTCGATCTCGACGGGCGGCAGGTCGGCGTCGGGCCGGCGCGTGCGGCGGACGCTCTGCGTGCGACGGCGCGTCGTGAACGACGGCGTGCGTTTGGGCGTTCTCACCACCTGCACCCGGACATACAAAATATTTGAATGGACAATTGGTAGTGTCTAGTGTTTTGAGAGTTGGTCGAAAAGATTATGCTCGCTCGGTAGTGTGGTGGTTTTATTATAATATGGTGTCTGATACGTGTCAGCTTACTGCTATAATTATGTATACCCATGTGACTAATGACAGTAATAAATCAGAGTACAGCTACAGTCGTTTGATTCCAACGTCTCCCAACACAGTAGGTACATATTAGTTTTTTAAAGTATCCCTTGTTTTGGTAATAGAAGTCATCGTGAGGAAATCTGCGTACCTAGAAGGTTTTCGTAATTGGTCAAGAAGGATTAAGACTTTCAATCCATTGTGAAAGAAGCCTGAAGCTCAGCAATTGGAAAGAAACAAAATATTTGTATTTTATAACAGGCATTATCGTAAGGTAGTACGACACTCACGTTCATGCTCTCCGCGCGCTTGACGAGCGCGTCGTTCTTGGGCAGCCGCTCGAACTGCGGCGCCGGCGAGAGCGTCTCCTCGGACGTGGCGGCCGTCGGGCCCGACGAGCGCTCCATCTGGTGGGAAAGTCCTTAATCTGAGGAGTGGCATAGCTGGGACAGAGATGCATATCTCTGTCTATTTAATATTTGTCTATACAATTATAACCCTTGCCTACGAGTTGAACTTTTACACGTTTCTTGGAAGATTCCACCGCAAGAGTCACGTATTTATTTACTTTATTCTAAAATTGTACACCGAACCCCTAAATCATCGCTCCACTTTACGAATCCGTCACTATTAGATAACCAATTACTGAATCTTACTTTCATATTATTATCTATCACTCACCGGCTTGCCCTCCTGGCTGAGGTTTCTGGCGAGCTGCACGGGTGGTGCCGTCTCTCTCCGTCTCTCCTCGGTGATGCGCTCCATCTCCCTCTTGCGCACCTGCTGCAGCCGCTCCGCCTCCTGCTGCTCAGCCGACCGTCTCCGGGCCGCCTCCTCGGCGTCCTTCTGCGCTTGGAATGCTTTCTCCACCTGGATTGCGGGATTCCTTTCGTTTAGCACATACATTACAGAATAAAACTTAAAAGTGTACTAAGAACTACATGTCCAATTCGTCTTATGTCACGCCAGGAAACTTCATCTCCGCTGATCAACACGTAAAATATACTTATAAAAAAAGAAAAAAGTCAAACATCTACAGCATCCGTGGTTATTTAAGAATTCCTTAGAGGTCATAATAGGAAATACCTTTGATTTTTGATTAATTACCGCAAACCACATTTCCCAAGATTCTATCATTCCTATATCTACACATCACATTTCTGTCATATACATATTTCTCCTAACACTCAACTGCTAATAAATATGGCTCCTGTCCCTCAGTAAATCAGCCCCCGTCCTAAACTAACTCACCAGCGTGATCCGTCGCAGCGCGTTGAACCGCTCACGCTGCGCGTCGATGGTCTCCTCCAGGTCGCGGTGCCGGTTGATCAGCTCTTCCGTCTGCGCCACGCTGTCGCCGTATTTACCATCACGGACTAGAGGTACCCTGGGATTATATTAATGGATTTATACCACTATTTTTACCTTTGAAAAACATTTGGCTCTTACTTTCACCGATGTAATCTAATTTGATGCTCATCAAAATGAGTTGTCCTAACGACTACCCCGCCCCAAACTTTTGCTTTACGATTACTTTGCAATCCACCATCACAATACGCTGAGCTCCTTGAAAATGAGGAATGCCCTCAACTCCTGGACCAAATATTCAAAAGTTACACTTTACCTCGCACTTATCAGGCACTTATCAGTATCCTAACCTGGTTGTTATCCAGTGCTCCAGCAGATCAGCGTCTCTCTTGAACAGCAGCGCGTCCAGATACTGCTCGTAGATGGTGGCGCGCGCCTGCCACGCGCTCGCTAGCGCCGAGTGCCGCGCGCGCAGCGTGTTCATCTTGTCCTGCACCTCTCCGGACATGAAGTGACCTTCGCGGACTAGTTTCTCGCCTATCACATACAAATGATAGTACTAATCTTAGTGAAATCTATTGTTTTATGATTGAATGTTGTCTTTCAAATGAATACCATTTTGAGGTATATCGGTTGGATGGTTTCAGAGTCTATAGAGGACATCCGTACAAACATTTTTTGTGTTTTATATATATAGATTGCACTTTTAGAAATCAGAACCTTTCACTAAATAATTATTAGTGTAACCATACCAACATGTTTAAAGCCCCATAAAATAACATCAAAATTAGATAATAATATGTAGTAGTGAATTCATGTATGTTCTTTTTCATTACTATTACGTCTTCTGTGATCATAGTTAAATATGCAAAAATCAATAAAATTTTGTAGGAAAATTATTCCATTTTTATTTTTTATGTGACATATACTTTATGCTTTTCGGTTGCAGCGTGGGTAAGTAACGCGTCATCGACACGTTTTGTGTTACCAATGTCCAATGTCCACAATGAACATAAACCAACTGACCATCATCATAGAAGGTCTGGAAGGAGTCCTCCTTGGCCTCCATCTCCACCTTGATGTCCTTGTGTCTGGCCAGCAGGCTGTCCTCGATGGCCTCGATGACGACAGCCAGGTCCTTGTGGCGCGCCAGCCGCTCCGAGCCCGGCAGCTCGGGCGCAGTCACGCGCGCTAGCGTCTCGTTCGTCCACGCCCTGAAACCGCGCATGATGATATTATATTATGAGTATGTTGTAAGCAGGTGCGTTGAAGCGATATATTTTATAGTATTTTTTTAGATAAGTCCTATTTGGTAATCTGTAATTTATCTACAATTATGTTGACACAAAATGGAATGAATTTAAAGACAAATAATTAATAATTAAACAAATTTCTGTACACTTTAAAATATTTTTGAAATAAATCTAAATTAATATTTCAATAACAAGTCGGGCTAAGATTGCCTACCTAATAAAACTCGTCAAGAAAAAGAACTGTTTTAAGCCAGTTTCAGTTCAACACAAGAAGCACATCGCGTGAACTATTAAGATTAAAATGATATAAACGTTAACTGACATGAGATCCTGGTAGGTGTCGAAGTATGCCTTGAGCTGGTCCGCGAGCTCGAGCTGGTGCTCGCTCTGCGCCGCGCGCGCCTCCAGCGCCGCCAGCGCCTCCGTCACGTCCTCCAGCTTCACCGACACGTGCTCCGCCGCGTCCGGGAACTCCGTGCCCAGTCTGCAACGGACGGGACGCGGGACGGTTGCGGTTAGTTGGTACTAAACTTAAGTTGAAGGTTGTTGGTAACCGGTTACATTTATACAAGACTCGACCATCTGTCCTAGGGGGTAGCAACAAAGGAGTAATAACTGGACGATTACAATATTTACTAACTACACTAGTACACTAGCAGTCCCAACTTTGACTGTGGTTTTACTAACGAATAATAACTTACTCAATTTTGACGTGACAACGTCTATAAATTGGTTGATTCGGGTGTCATTCACGAAAACTGTGTAACGACTAAGTAAGATTTGCCGGAACGTTACCATGCGCGCGCAGCATTAAAGAGAGAGGCTCACTCGACCGGCGCGCGCCTTGCGTCTCTCTTTTACGCGAGCGTTTCTGGCGTCAACGAATTATGTCAGTGAATTATGAATTTAAAATTGTGATTTTCATTTAATTCTATGTTCCAAGAACTTATACCACGAACAGACGTTGTCACGTTAAATCTCCGTCCGTATACCAACTTTACAGGCAACCAATTTTTTATTAACACATAATACGAACAGGACCTTCTGAATGAACTTACCTCCTACTTAGGTTAATGACATTAAAAAATAACCCTTACTTACTTATAAATTTTTTGGAACACAAATTCTCCCTATAAAATAGGTGTAAAAGGCAAAAAAACAGGAATAGCGGTCGAGTTAAAATAAAGAGACAGTAAAGATATCGATCGTACACAGTTGCTGTAACAGGCCCAACATCTACAAGTCACACGTCACAGTGCTTGTTCACACTGAACTCGCGGGCGCGGTCGCGGTCGCGGTAAACGCTACATACACCGCGCGCGCGTTTTGATGTGATTCATAGTAGGTCATATGTTTGATATTTCGCGACCGCGCCCGCGAGTTCAGTGTGAACAAGCACACACTGACCTCTCGGCCTCCTCGGCGAGCGTGCGGTGCGCGCTGCGGATGGCGTCCAGGTCGGCCCGCAGCGCGCGCAGCTGGTGCAGGTGCCGCAGCAGCTGCAGCGCCGCCTCCTTCTCCGCCAGCCACGCCAGCGTCTCCTCCGCCGACCGGTCGAACTCGTGCACCTGCCGCGCGCCCGCCAGCGCCTGGACAACACGTTTACTATTTATAAAGTTGCTATTTATATCGACGCTGGAAAGCAAACACGTAGTAATCCGCAAAGATCAAATTATTAATCAAAGCCGATAAACTTTTTGATTTCTCGAAAAAAAAATCATTACTTCTCTACTAAAACAGAGAAAAATTCATAACTTCTCTACTAAATAGATAATTTTTAATTTTTTTCGATAGATCATAAAGTTTTTCGGCTCTGATGAACAATTTGATCTTTGCGGGTTACTACGTGTTTGCTTTCCAGCGTCGCTATGCCGTTGTTTATATAACAATACCAGGGTTCTAGTATTCTAGTAATGCATTGGTTTATTACAATCAAATCGTCCAAGACGCAACTCGTACGGACATAGTCGTTGTGGTGACGGGTAAGAAAAGGTAGACGAAGTAGTAAGTAAAGTAGAGTAAGAAAGGTGTAAAGTGTGTACTCCCAAGTAGCACACCGGGGCTGAATAAGAGTTCACATTTAGCGTACAAGTGAACTTAAAGCATTATTTCACTCTTATATGAGTTCACCTGTGATGTATTAGCTGTATAAAGGCGAAAAATACGCTTAAAGCTGTTTAAGGTCTGTATAAGAGTGTAATGCTAACCTAATATACAGCTAAGGTCTGTATAAGAGTGTAATGTTAACCTAATATACAGCTATAGGTGTTATAATGCGATAACGTTACTGTTATAATGCGAGAAGCTGAATAAGAGCATTATAAGAGGGTAAATATACGCCAATAGCTGTCTAAGGGTCCACACCTACGATGTTATACTGCTAGAATTATAAAAGTTCACATCTGGTCACTTATTCAGCTTAAAGCTGTTTAGTTGACCATATTAGTCCCATATACTGCCATTAATCAGCTTTAAGTTCACGCGTTACCTCTTATACTGCTATTTAAATGCTGTTATACTGCTACTGTACAGCTATGTGAACTTAAGGCTGTATAACTTGTGCCCAAATCAGTCGTATAAGGGCTGTAAAGCGTGCTCTACAGCTCTTATACAGCTGACTTACCGCTTATAGTTCACGTGTGAACCATTAGACAGCCCTTATACAGCCCCGTGTGCTACTTGGGCTGTTTAAACAACAAAGTGAAGTAAAAAAAAACGATAATATCGTAACGAAGTTTCACTTTGTACCGTGTACATATATATGCGCATATGCGCTCACTTTTTAAATAATATTTTGTTCTTTTTTTGTAGAAGTACGTATTAAACTTACCTCCTGTCTAGCAATGGCGAGTTCCTTGAGATCGTCCCAGAGGCCGCGTATGTCCTCTATCTTCTGTCTCACTCTGTCCGCTTCTGGTGTGTTCTCTTCTAGCAGCGTGTTGCCCGCCTCGCACACCGCCTCGATCAGACCCTCGTTTGCTACAATACAAGAACCATCACTTTAATCTATTACTTTTCGTTTATTAATAATTGAATTGCCGTATTGTGTTGCAGCGATAGCACCACTAGTGGCTTGAACATTGGTCGCAAGGTACTTGACTGAGTACGAATGAGTACGAATCCTGCATGCTCATCTAATTTTCAAAGTTAAGTGCTTATTAGAAAACAATAATCACTTGCTCCGGTAAAGGAAAATATCGCAAGGAAACCTGCACACCTAAGAGTTTTCAAAGGTGGGTGAAGTCAGTCTGCATTGCCAGGATAGCCTAGCAGGGGGACATTTATGAACTGTGAAGATGATAATGGTCATGGTTTTAGAGTAAAGTGTGGTCGGTACCGTTGAGCTGCGTGAGGAAGTTGTCGAAGGCCTGCTGCAGCGTGTCCACGTGCTCCACGTCCAGCCCGTACTCCTCAGACGCAGCCGTGGCCATCTGCTCCGCGATCCACTCCTGCACCTCCGAGCACTCCTCCACGAACCTAGGGCGACAAGAACTTGAGAACTTGAAGAGTTTCGCGCTATCTTCGACCCAGATTAATCGAGATATAACTGGTATTTTCGAGATATTTGAAAGCAGTGTGTTAATGTATAATTACAAACGATTAAAGATTAACTTAGTTTTAACAGTTCCCATAAAATAATAATTAATTGATTTCTGACTCAAATGTGAACTCAAGAAAAATGTATTCGGTTATTATTATTTCCAAAACAGTTCTTTTTTTTTGTTCATCTTACACATGTTAATAAGTTAACAGATAACAAACGCACTTAAGACGCACGCACACGTACTCAGACGTGTCAAAAGTCAGAACACGATTTTCAATATTTTATTTGGCAGAAATCATAATTAAACACCAAACTCACTTGAAGTACTTGAGGCTCTGCTGCAGCCGCTGCTGGCGCTTGGCGGACAGCAGCTTCATGTCCTCGTACGCGCTGCGCAGCTCCGCCATCTTGTGCTGCACTTGCTCGCCGTGCGACGCGTCCGACACGCGCTCCTATACCACCATACCACATTCACGGTAAATATTCCTTAATTAAAACTGTAGTACAGTATTCTGAGAGGTTACAATCGGTTTGAAGGTCGTAATTTTGCAGAACTTTTACTATACACGAGAAATTCCCATCGTGTATAGCCAATTATCTTTTACCTCTATCAACGGTTACTCAATTTACCGTGCGTACTCAAATAGATTCCATCGTCTATTCTATTTACACTCTGCAGTGAGATAAGATACCTTCGTATAAGTAAGGTTAAGTTACGGAAGGATCACCCCGTTACGTCTTGCGCGTATACGCACAGTCACACACACATATACACAAAGAAGACATCATACGATCACCATGTGTTTACGTCTTGCACGCACACGCACACGCACTTATACAAGCGGTCTCACCAGCAACGCATTAGCGGCCTTATCGAGCCGCTGCAGGGTGTGGTCGAAGCCGGCGAGCTCGCGCTGCTGCGTCTCGAGCCGCCGCATGAGCGCCAGCACGGACTCCTGGTCGCGGCCCGCGTCGCCCGCCGCCAGCGCCGCGCGCCGCTCGCCCAGCCACGCCTCCGCCTCCCAGATGTCGGACAGTAGCTGTGGACGTAGGTTGTCATGTAGATGATACAAGTTGATTCTCACGTTTTTAATAACGTAGGTATATTACAATGATACACAAAAACAAGGAAGTGTTGATCGAACGGTTATATTTCGAACCTTCGACCGCCCCTGTTTATTCTGTTGGTAATGTCCTAGATATTTTTACGGATTTCATTCAAAGTATTTTTTTGTCATTTCAACAAAATTTGTTTTAAAAAATATATTTTTTATTGCACGTCACACGTTGACGTCATGCCAACTTGAATCATGCTGTCGAAGTTTTATGCGTCGGTTGCATAAATAAGACGCTCCTTTGCTATACCCTATTAAAGGGCCTACTCATCAGTCTCCCTCCCTCTCACCTGCAGCAGATCGCAGCGTTCCTTGAGCGCCTCGGTCCTCGCGGCGGCGGCGTCGAGCAGCGCGCGGTGCGCCGCCTTCAGGTCGGGCAGCTCCACGTAGTGCCCGCGTCGGAGGCCCGTCGCGCGCGCGCACACCGCGTTTATTATCGGCTCTCTGTACGTGACAATCGTTGCATTGTAGGTTTAAATGGTTTCAGGTTTATACTCAGATGTCAAAGGGCTTTCAAAAATTCAGTGGTAAATTTATTGGTACCCTTTGATAATAAATTAGCGAACCATCAATCACAGATTTGTACGCAAAAATTGGTGTGTCCCTCTGACAAACTTGATTAATTCAGCGATCTTACAACACAATAAAATTCAAGAAAGAAGAAATAGCGAGTTATGTAAATGTTACAATGAACAGTTTTCGTTCGAGACAATTTTATAAAACTTGATCTTATAGGTTGTAAATAACTGCTGTTATCCTGCCACTAAACTCTCACCTAGCCACGAGCTCGGCCTCCAGCGCGCTGTGTTTCTTGAGCAGCGCCTGGGCCTCGGGCAGCGTGGCGCCCGCCTCCTCCGACCGCACAGCCGCCTCGCGCTCTGAAAGCCTGGGGGATACACGAACTTGATACAAAGTTGCAAAATTGAGAAAGTATTTTAAAATGTAACTATGGCGAGAGTGTTACTAAGTAAGACAAAATAGAGCACAAAAAGAATTTTTTTTTGGTGAATTCGTGATTGATTTTAAGATAAAATTCCAGGTTGTGTTGTAATGTTTGTGCTTTTCAAACCACTCAAGTGTTGTTTTCAATGAGCCAAAAAGTTAACGTGTCTCGTACGTGATTCCACAACTATACAATGTCACTCTCTTACACATACAAGCACGCGCATACACCCACAAACACGCACACGCAAATCCACACGCAATCACCACCACCACATCCACACACTCACCAGCTGAGCTCCTCGTCAGCGTCGCGCTCCCAGCGGTGCAGGCGCGCAGCGTCCTCCAGGTTGTCGCGCCGGATCTGCATCGGCTCCTGCAGCTGTCGGTATCTGGTGCACAGGACAATATATTTTTACACTAACTGTTCGGCATTTATTTCGCATATCCTACAATACAATGAGATTTGATGTTAAGATTTATATACAACTAGCTGCCCAGACCGACTTCGTTCTGTCCAAAGTTATTTTTATTTTGAGATGTAAGCTATCCTATCTTTCAAGTTGGATCAAACTGCACACGGTGTGCAAATTTGATTAAAATCGGTTAAGTAGTTTAGAAGTCCATGGCGGACAAACAACGTGACACGAAATTTATATATATTAAGATTACTATAACAAAACTAGGTCCTAAGAATTCCCTTTATTAATTTAAGATCTATTTCGCCCCGCACTGACCTCGTCAACGCCCTATCAGCGTGCGTCTGCACCGTGTCAGCCATGAAGTGTCCGTTCTCGACGAGCTGGCGCGCGTTGTCCGCGAGCTGCGTGGCCGTGTCGCCCTTGCTGGCCACCTGCTGCTCCAGCCGCGAGTGCCGCGACAGCAGCGCGCTCACCGACGACAGGTCCTTGCCTGGGGGGAGGGGGAGGGGAGGGGTTAGGGCAGTTCGTGGACGTGGCACGTTGTTCCAATTGCAACTTAATATTTATGTCACGGATGAATTCATGCCTGTAAGTCGTACGAAAGTTTGAAGGCTGCTAAAGCCAACAGCAACTATCCATTCGTAAAAATGGTACGTTCACGACAAGAAAATCAGCACCGAGCTTTCACTTATTTGTCGTATCCCTGAGTTGTGTTTATGTGTGCGTTGTTCAAGCGCTTATACGGAGTTTTTTTTTATTTATTTTTTTATGCTTTTAGCAGGCAAACGAGCAGACGGGTCACCTGATGGTAAGTCATCACCGCCGCCCATGGACATTGGTAACACTGGGGGCGTCACCAACGCGTTGCCGGCCAAGAAAATGACGATAGACCCGCTTCTTGAAGGACCCCATGTCATAGCTTAGAGGGAACACCGATGCAGGAAGTTTATTCCACAGTTTACACGTACGAGGTAGAAAATTACGTGAGAATCGAACTGTGGACGAATGCCAGGTATCCAGGCGATGTTGGTGAAACCTGGTACCCCGTGATGGTCGGTGTCGAAAACCAACTGCAGGTATCAAGCCAAATAGTTCTTCAGAACATTCCCCATTGTACAGACGGTAGAATACGCAGAGAGAGCCTACATCTCTCCTCAACTCGAGTGATTCTAGTCCGTCTGTAAGCTTGGGATCGTCAACAAGACGAATAGCTCGCCGTTGAATTCGATTGAACGGATCCACTTGGCTAGCTGGGGCTCCAGCCCAAAGGTGGGAGCAGTACTCCATGTGTGGTCGAATTTGCGCCTTATAAAGCATCAACCTGTGTTTAGGCGTGAAGTACTGCTTAGCTCTGTTGAGCACTCCCAATTTCTTTGCAGCTAGTTTGGCCTTACTAACCATGTGGTTCCGAAACTGAACTTCATTCGAGATGTCGACACCAAGGATCCCAATGCTTTTAGAGATGTTAAGAGGAATGTTCTGGAACTGTGGTGCTATAACAAACGGGGCTTTTTTAGCGGTTAACGCGCAAACTTGTGTCTTCTCGGGGTTGAACTGGACTAAATTTAGTCTGCCCCATTCTGAGACCCGCTCCAGAGATGTCTCGACTTCAGACACAAGTTTCATCCTCTTCTCCTCAATCTGCACCCGAGAAAGGTTTGCTCGGCCTGTATAACGGGCGTCACCCGTGCTGTCATCAGCATAGCAATGAATATCCGCGATGTCCAGCATATCATTGATATGCATGATGAACATTCTTGTGTGTGTTGTGTGTACCGTGGTCTTCGCTCATGAGCAGCGCCTCCACGTCGTCAAGCCAGGCGTTGAAGTCGTCCAGGCCGCGCAAGTATACTCGCGCCTGGTACGCCTCCTGCAGCCGCTCGCGACGGAGGTTCGCCGCCGCCTGCACACACAGACAATGTAAGTTATGACAACTGTGTATGTACAGATATAAGAATGACATCGGAAGAACAATTTGAAGATAAGCCTTGAAGGGAGTGGAAATTTTGTTGAATGTCTTTGGGTAGTAATTTAAGTTGGACGTTTCGGAATATACCTACTAAAATCATCTAACATTGTAAAGCTGAATACTCACTTGAAGTTCGCGCCATAAGTTCTCAAGATCTTCTACATGCCGGGCAATCTCCTGCGACGCGTAATGTTTGGCTTCTACAATTTAAAACAAAAAAAAAAAAGTATTTCACTGCTGTGAAAGTGGTGTGAAGTATGTTTGAAAAATTTCTTTAGTAATCTTGGCGATATGAAAATCTTCACCTCACATGACTCAACCTCATCTCATCGTTCCTAATCATTTACTGCACCTCTCTGTTGTTTTTACTTGAGGTATAAAATTTCTGCGTAACGAAAGGAAATCAGTAAGTATATGTTACCAATGAGCTCCTCGCCGGTGTTGACGACGCGGTCGATGCGCCGCTTGTTGGCCGCCAGCTCCGACTCGAACGCCGCGTGCTTCTGGATCTTGCTCTGCAGGTTGGCCAGGTCCCTGCAGAATACAAACATTAAATATACAGTGAAACCAACTTATCTGTGAATTGAAGGAAGGCGCTGTCGGACGCATAGGACCATAGATCATTGGACCAATCTTTGGATGCAATCTGAGAGGTAGTACATAAATGTCAAATGTCAAACTTAAGAATGACGCGGAATTAGTTCCAATTTCCGCCATTTCACAGATAAGTGGGGGGACTGTATTTCATATTTAAATATTTAAAATATATGTACTGGGTGTGTGTGTGTGTGCGTGCATGCGTGTGTGTTTATATGGCTGCGTGCGCACGAACACGTACGTTTGTGTATATACGTGAGAGCGTGCAAACGCGTCGGTATGTGTGAGTACATGCAGTTGTGTGTTCTTGTATGTTTGTTGATACAATATACTGAAATAGAGTAATAAATTTACCTCTGTGTTAGTGTGTAGTTAAGGTTCAACATAAGTGATTTAGTATCTAACATGGTTTTAGTGTTGCATGTCGCGATGATGTAAAAGTACCTGTAGTTCTGGTCGTTGGCGATCTGCATCTTGAGCTCGATCCACTCGCGCTCGTGGTGCAGGTCGCGCAGGAACTGCTGCAGCTGCCGCGCCTGCTCCAGCTTCGCACTGCGCAGCTTGCAGTTCTCCTGGAGACGTTCACAACTTGATATACATGTCCAGAACTTATTCAACAAGGATTGACTGGTAGATAATAATATTCTTACTAAATTCGCCATGGTTATGCAATAAAGAGTGAATAAATTGAAACAAAAATATTTTTCTTTCGAATAAGTTAGTATTAAAATTGGTTACTTATTGCCGCTACCTTATCCCTTTAACGGCCCATAATATTTTTGGTCTTTCGAGTCAGATACAGAACATTGATTTACTAAAGAGAAGTTAAATGCTTATTGTATTTTTGTGCAAACTAATTATCAATGTTAACTATATTAACTGGACATAAGTTCGTCCTGACTATCATTAAATAAATAAGTAAAACAAATGTACTTAGTCTCACTGAAATTCAGCGTTGGACATAGCCTCCAGTATCTGAGGATTCATACGTGTACAGTACGACCGACGTATCTTGGCGCGTCTGAACAGGCTTTGCGAACTCTAGCGCATGTAAAACAGAGATAGCGACACGAACATGCTAACGTGTGACTGAGACATAATACGCTGCGTACCGAGCATTGCCGAATTGTGTTTCTCCGCGAAGTTCAGATGAGCCAAGATACGTCCACCGTACGTGTATGTGCGTATAATAGCTTGTATAATCGCTGAAGGTGTGGCGGGTTATTGCGCGAGGGTTCCTACCTTGAGCTTGCGGTCTCTCTCCAGCAGCTCGGCGTGTCGCAGCTGCAGCGGCTGCGCGGCCAGCAGGCGCTGCAGCTCGTCCACGCGGCCGCGCTGCGACTCCAGCAGCTTCGTGAACTCCTGGTGCTTGCGCTGCAGGGTCTCCACCGCTGCATGGAAATCACGCCACAACCATTACTTATATTATCTACGTATTCAATTACGGATAAATATGCACACTAGCGTATGCGTATCTTATTGTTACCAACCTTATTGTTAACAGATCATAATGTTGCTGAGCTGAACTGTAACTGCATTTTGCCGTATCAATAAACAAAGATACATTCTAACTCATTAAATCGATGTACAGCTCAGCAGGCAGTATCCCATCCATCCATCAACACCATTCATATACAGATGAAAGTATTACCTTCAAGGCTGTCTCCCAAGTCGTCATTATTGAGGAAGGCCTCCTTCGCCGACAGCCAGTCCTCCACCGCGCGGGCCTGCTCCTTCAGCACTTGTAGCTCGTGAGCCTAAAACAAAATTATACCTTATATAATGTGATTACTATGAATCACACCTTAAATTCCCGTAGTTTTATTAATAACGTCAATGTGCATGAATAGCTATTAAATTCGCCTGTGGGTTTACTACAATACCTACTAGATACTTACTCAAATCATTCATTATGATTTTAAGATGACGGGTCACACTAAAAATCTTTTCCAATTAATGAAAAAACTTCAAGAACTGAAAGCATCGCAATAAATTTTATAACCCGGCTATAAACTTTCCAGGAATTCCTTACCTGCGTGAGGTACTGCTTCCTCTCCAGCCAGGCCTGGTCCAGTGTAGTGGAGAGTCGTTCGACCCGCTTCAGTTTCTCCGGGTCCTGGGCTTGCTCGGCCTCCTTCAGCAGCGTCGCGATGGCCTTCTGTCTGCTGTCGATCTCCGCCTTCCGCTCCTGGTGCAGCTCCAGCAGTGCCTCAGCATCAGCCACACTCTCCGGCTCGGCTCCCTCCATCCGTTTTACGGTTTCTGATACCCATAACTCGAGTTCCTGAAGGAAATTAAAAAAAATTATAATACGACGCACTGTGTACAGACGCAATGAGACCGATTGTTCGATTTGGTGAAAAGTGTACTCAAATGGATTTTAACTAAACAAAAGTGACGAAGCATGTAACGCAGTTAGTGACCCTGCCTATGACACTTAAAATATAGTTAAAGGATGTTTTAGACTTATACATCACACATCTTACGTACACATCACACGGACACGTAAAACGCACACGTAGAAAGTACTATTTTTTTTGGCGTAGGAACTGTTTTTTTTTATGCTTTTAGCAGGCAAACGAGCAGACGGGTCACCTGATGGTAAGTGATCACCGCCGCCCATGGACATTAGTAACACTGCGGGCGTCACCAACGCGTTGCCGGCCAAGAAAATGACGATAGACCCGCTTCTTGAAGGACCCCATGTCATAGCTCAGAGGGAACACCGATGCAGGAAGTTTGATCTGATACTGTTTTGATAGTATTATCTTAATATTACCTTCAAGCTCTCGTCAAACTTGTGGTCGGCGATGGCCTGGTCGAGCAGCGCGGTGCGCGCGCCGGCCAGCTGCTGCAGCTCGCGCCACGCCGCCTCCAGCCGCTGCACGCTGCCCTGGATCTCCGCCGCGCGCTCCGGGTGCCTGCGCCACACAGGATTTGATTGACAATCACTTAAATAACTCTGCTAACGACTCACTTAAGTGAAAAATGAAATAGGTACGTCATTGGACGACACAAAACGACACCGCTATATAATGCAAGTGTTATTGTCATACTATACATATAAAATGTACTGGTGTGGCAGCACCTTTCAGCTTCACGTTACAACTCGCACACATGGCAATTGGCGTTGACAAAATAGATGCATGAGACGCCGCGCAGTCTTATTTAAAAATTCCAATTATGTTGGATTAACTCAGTGATGTTGTATGTATAAGAGGGATTAACTGTACAAATTAACCAAAAAGAGAAAATTCAATCTCGAACAGAAGACGAAACTTTCACTGCATTCCGTTAATCAACGTAGATCGCAGCCCAGTCACCTACAAAGTCAGCAAATGGCGACTGTTCTTTCTAACCTGGCAGCGAGCTTGTCTCCCTCGGCCCGCAGCGCGTCGAGGCGACTGCCCACGGCGCCGGCCTCCGCCGCGCGCGCCAGGTGCCGCCGCCGCAGCTCCTCGGCCGCCGCCAGGTCGCGCCCGCGCTCGCCGCTGCCGAACACCGCCGCCTTCTGCGAGATGCGCTCCGCTGTGTCCTCCACGTCTCTGGAACATGAATGTTGTGTTAGGAACACCGGAAAGTCTAGTTTGATACGTTTGAATTAAAATTCAATCCGAATTAAGGTATGAGATGCAAATTAATATAAATAGTTCAGCCATCAGGTTATAGCTATATGTGTATTCATTGATCATTTCATTAAACGGTTGGCAATCTCAAAAAAAATATTTAACGGTCATGTGTGCATGCGTCTTTGTACATGCGTGTATTGATCGCAGAGACAAGAACACAATACATGTTCATGAAGTTTATTTCTTCTAGTTACTTCGCATGTTAAAAATTTGGTTACTAATCAAAGATCTGAATATCCGAACCTGTTGAAGGAGTGCACTTGTAGAGCGGCGTTGAGATTATCCCTGTAGGCCTGCAGGGCTCCGCTGAGCGCCTTCCAGCGCTGCAGGAACGCGTCGCGCCGGGACGCCACCGCCTCTGCCTGCTGCGTGGGGCCCTATGGAGAAAGAATGTTTCATCGTTTACCTCTTAATAGGTAACTTTATAAAAGACAAAATTTTCACACAACAAAAAATGGCCATGCTGGAAGAAAAATGTTTATACTTGGGCCATTACGAACGTGCGAACCGAGTCATAAAACATGACGTCAAAGGAATGTGACAATGCCGCGCAATTCGTTATCGATAAAGGGATGCCGCTCGGGTTCAGGTAGTTGGATGTCGTGGTCGTTGATACTACTGGTACATGTAAATTGTAGGTTGTAGGTGTTTATAAAAATTGTGTTAGTTATCATTAGACAATGTATTATTAGCTGTAAATAACGTTTTTTTTTTGTATAATTATATTGATTTAAGTTTTATAACACTTTAATTTATTGTATCTATGTTTTAGAAATAGATATAAAAATACATCTTTACAACATTTTGTATTATATGTATTTCCTTAACCTTTCCCTTATTACCTGCTATTGACTATCGACATATCCCTATCTAATGTTACACGCAACACTAGAAGTATGAGCGAGAGATCCGATATGCCTATAAGTGTGAGCGAGAGGTCTGATTAAAATGATTTATGACTCAGTTCGCACGTTTGTAATGGCCCAAGTATAGTCATTGGAGTTTATGTAATTTTATAACATCATTTACATCATACGACACAATTATAACATTTTAATATTAGTTTGTTTCCTCGTTGTTTTCCCAAAAAAAGCGGTCGTTTGACAAGTAGCCAATGGATCTTGAATAATGTTGAAAAGTTCCTGCAGCAGCTACAAAACAACCAATCAACGTTCACCTGTTATTACGCTAAGACCTGGCCGAGGCAACACCGTACCTGCTGCAGCAGCTTGTCGGCGAGCGCGCAGATGGTGCGCACGTGCTTGTCGTCCACCTGCATGTCGCTGTCCAGGTCGTCTAGCTTGCGCAGCAGCGCGCTGCAGTGCTCGTAGTCGCGGCCCAGCTCGTGCGCTTGCACCATCATCTCCTTGTCCCGGATCCAGGCTTCTATCTTATCCAGGTGCTGGTTGAACTCCAGGATGTCTTGCGCCTCTTCTAACCCACGACCTGTTCAATACGTCATTTACATTTAAGTAATCAAATAAAAATCAAAACATCACAATACAAAAGTGCTCTAGTAATAATTAGCTAACGGATGCATACGTATGTACGTACAGAACGTACTCACTGACGTCTTACACGCACGCAAAATTTTCACTTTTCCGCTATCTATAGCAACGTATAGTATGCTATACTGTAAACACCCACCGCGCTGCTCAGTAGCTGTCTCCAGCAGGTCCCAGTCTCTCCGCAGCTGCTCCAGCTCGCCGTCCACCTGCGGGTCGGGGCGCAGCTCGGCCGCCAGCGCCTGCACCTCGCGCAGCCGCGCCTTGTTGGCCGCCAGCTCCGCCGTGAACGCCTGGTGCTTCTGCAGCTTCTTCATCTTGTCCTCCAGGTTCGTCACTTCACCTGGAAATTAGATTGGTGTGTCAACGGTAAAAGACTGATGTGGGATAGGTCAACTTAAGTTGGTTCCGTTCATAGCTTGCTTGGTTTGGGTCATCTAGGGATTATTAAGTTAATTTCAATTTTCATAATAATGTCGGAGTTTAAGAGACTCCCGAAGTGTAGTAAACAACGCATGGTTATGACGTTAGGTCCCGGTTTTCCACCCACCTAACCCTCTTCTAATATCGACCGTGATTATTATTAAACACGTGTCGCAAAGTCAGAAAAAATGCTTGTCCTCTTGAGCTCCTCGCCTCGCTTGAGCTTGTTTTAACTGAGAACGCAACAACCTTCAGTGTTACTGATCAGTGATATAATTATGGGAAACTGTGTCCACTTAACATCAAGTGACTCGTTTGCTAGCTTGTCAGATAAACAACAAATTATTACTCACTATTTTGTGCAGGCAACTGCGCCAGCTTATCAGCAACCCAAGCGCGCGCCTCGCCGGCGTCGCGTGCGAACCGCGAACGTGCGTGCGCGCGCTTCAATGCCTCGCGCCGCGCCGCCGCCGCTTCATACAGCTATGGAGATAACAAGTTATATAAATGAGATAACGAAAAATTCTAAAACCGTTTCTTTCAGCACTGTATTTTAAAGTATTTTAAGTTCGTTGCAAAATCGAAAAAATATCACGATGGATTTATGGATGTATTTTGCAACGTTTTTTTAATGCTTTCCTATGTTGAGTTAGAGTGAGGTGAACATCACGCTGGTGCAATCTTTAAGTAATGTAAATGTAAGTATGTCATAGTTGCATACTTTCTTCCTCCTTTCGTTGATGTTGGCTAGCTCGTCGGCTATGCGCTGGCTCTCCACATGGTTCTGCTGCAGCAGCTTGTCGCCGTGGTTGTTCAGGGTCGTCAGCTTCTCATCCTTTACGAAATATAAAAAAATATATAATGAGTAACAAATTATAATTAGAAGCAATCCTGCGGATATCTTGTTTGTCTTTATTGTAAGTTAAATCATTTTACCTGTGTAGCGAGTAGCTTCTCGAAGGCCTCATGTTTCTTGAGCTGATTCTCCACCTCTTCCACGCTGCTAGTTGGCGAGATCTCTGTACCTGTTTTTTTTTAAAGTTAAATTTAATTAAATGGATAGAATTATATTCTTATGCATTACTGAGTAAATTGCGACTAATCCTAATCGTCATTTTTACTTGTGTTCGTTTATGAAGATGCGATACGTGTTACCGTACTTTGATATCGATATCTTCTAATCTTTCTAAAATTCTTATGAACCGTTTATGAACGTGCAATGTGACGTCCGGTACGCATCAGCCATGTACTCACGCAAGGCGGCCTCCTGCGAGGCGCACAGATGGTGCAGCAGCTTGGCGTCGCGCAGGAAGCAGTGCCAGTCGATGAGCTGGTCCAGCGCCACCTGCCGCGCCGCCCACGCGCCGTGCAGCCGCGCGCGCTCCTCCACCAGCGCCGCGCACCGCTCCGATATCTCCTGAGGGAGTGAGTGAGATAGAGTAAGCCGACGTCTCGAACGGTGAGTGCGTATTGATTTATTTATACATGCGATTAGTAAATAGATCTGAGTGAAACGGATGGGTTTTAAAAATTCAGCTTGTAAAATGTAAATGAAAGATACAAATATTTTTGAGTCTATTACATAGATCATTGGTCAGCTACTGGTCAAAGTGAAACATCCATAAACTTTTTGAATTAATTGCGTGCAATACTTTTGACGGACTACCGATGTTACCTAACTTTATAGGCGTACGTAAGACGTATGATGTATATCATTATAAGGTTGGCAACGTACCTGTGAGTTGGGATGTCCAGCAGCGATGAGGCTGTCAGCAGTGGCGAGCGCATGGCGGAAGCTGTCGTCACGCGCATCGATCTCCGCGCGCGTTGCGTCGTGGTGCGCGCGTGCGGCTTGCGCGGCGGCCGCCGAGCGCGCGCCGCCCGCTGAGGACATCTCCCCACGCAGGGCTGCGGACCAGGTGGTTAGGTCGCGGACCTGGAGAAAGAGTTATTGGTAAATTAATCGATCTTATTGCAACCCTCATCGCTGAAGGAGTTATTACAGTGTAGTGATATACTATGCATCACATCAAAGAGTACCTCTATTTTTTTTTACTGTTTACTGTTAAGACTATATTGCTTTGGCAACCGTCTAATTTTTGATCACAAGTTTGCGTTTTTTTTTTAATATAATGTCCCTTATCCTTACCTCAGTCAGGAACTGATGCAGCTGTAGATACTGTTGTAATGTCTGTCGGCGGGTGTCAGCTGCGCTGCGTAGCGCAGCCCAGGCCTCGCTCAGGGCCTCCTGGCGCAGCGCGATTTGTTGGGAGTTAGTCCCAGGGCACAAGCGTTGAAGACGAGCACCCTCTTCTTGTAGCACCTAAAAAATAACAAAACGATTAACGAGTCATTAAAAAGCAAAGCAACAACCCATAATTGTCCCACTGCTGGGCTCGGGGTCTCCTCTCACAATGTGAGGGGTATTAGGCCATAGTCTACCACGCTGGCCAAGTGCGGATTGGTAGACTTCACACACCTTCGAGAACTTTATGGAGAACTCTCCGGTGTGCAGGTTTCCTCACGATGTTTTCCTTCACCGAAGCAAGTGATAATTAACTTGTAATACGCACATAATATTTGAAAAATTAGAGGTGCGTGCCAGGGTTTGAACTCGGGCCCCTTCGTTCGGGAGACCAACGTTCTACCGCTAGGCTATCACTGCTTACGAGTCATTTGATTTGTATATTTTCAGCTGTCGGAAACAATCACGTTAAAAAACCAACTATTGCTACTTATGACATGAATGAAAGTAGCTCGATTTGCCTTAACTGTTAAAGATGGTCGAGCTATCCGATTATCCTCGAGTACATCAAAAGTTGCCAAAAAAATTGGTCCTTCGAGCAGGTTAAAAAAAAACATTTGTTTTCAAATCGTCACACCAACCTGCATCTGCGCATCGATAGCCACCAAGTCGTTCTCAGCGGTGTCATGGTCCCTCAGCAGCGCCATGGCGGCGCGCAGGTCTCTCGGCGGCGGCGGCTCGGCCAGCTGCGCGCGCTTGTCGGCCGCGCGCGCCAGCAGCTCGCCCGCGTCGCGGTGGAAGCGATGGATCTCGCCCGCCGCGTGCAGCCGCGCGCCGCGGGATTGGATCTGTTCTACTAGACGCTGCCAGGACTCGCTGCGAGACAGATGAGAGGATAAATAATGATACGGAAGTGCTACAGCATCGTTACTATCGCGCGACTGTTTCAGCCTCCGGGTGAAAGAGTGTGGCTGCGGCTATGCACCATATACTGGATCACACTATTATATTGCAACCGCTGTGTTTTGCGGGCACTGTATCGCTACTGTAGCGCTGCAAACGTCTATTCACTTATAATTTTTAAGCTACGGTAATGATTAGGGGCTAATACGTTTTGTATCGACAGAAATTAACACAAAAGTCCGTGTTAGACGCATTCTTATTATAACGTATGTAATTGTCAACACACAACTAGTGTCCAATAGATCGTTGAGCAAGCCGCACATCTTTTATTTCAAAACAACCCATTCAAGCAATTATCGCCTTATACAATATATCATATGGTCCAAATTCGAGCCGAATAGAAGTGAACGCAGTGACTAGCGCATTTGTGAGCCGGCCGGCCGAGAACAAAAGAATCGCATGCAACTACTGATAAGGACGAACCAAGCGACTTGTTTACCGAGTTATAAGAAGATTTGCTATTCAATTACGTTATTTTGATCGCAATTATTTCGTGTTTACAATGGCTGAGGAAGTGCAAAAGTCATCAGATTACCTAGAATGCATCGTGAATATATTGAAGAAGACACACGTTAACCTGAAAAAGTGCCCAAAGCCTAGATTAACAAGAAATTACTTAGAAGCTCGATTAAAAATTATCGACAACCATTGGAAGGATTACAAGCAGACTTATAGCGACATGTTACGCAACACGCCGAAGGACAAGCGAGACAAGTTACCCTTTTTTATGAACGAAGAATTTTTTGAACATGAAGAAATATACATCGCTTTAGTAACTGATATCAAGGATATGTTACCGTCATCTCAAGATTCGAGTTCAAGTTGTACTATGACGTCAACACCGGTTAATTCAGAACATAAGCAGGTTATATTACCTAAAATACAGTTACCGACTTTTAGTGGTCAATATGAACAGTGGCTATCGTTTCACGATTTATTTAATAGTTTAGTTCACAACAATGAGTCACTATCAGACGTGCAAAAATTACATTATTTAAAGACTAGCCTCAGTGGTGAAGCTGCTTCAGTAGTGAACCATATTCAAGTTGTGGATTCTAATTATGAACATGCATGGAACCTATTAAAAACAAGGTACGGTAACAAAATATTAACGGTGAATGCTATTATGAAGAGGTTTTTTTCGCAAAAAAGAATGTCAATGCATACATCGGTTCAAATTAAAAGAATATTAGATATTACATTCGAATGTTTACATCATCTCAAGAATTTAAATGTGAAGACTGAGAACTGGGACCCAGTAATTATTTTCATCATAGTTCAGAAACTGGAATCGGAAACACATAGATATTGGGAAGAATATGTAAGCAGCAAATTAAATGGACCTGATGATTTACCCTCGCTTGATATGTTTCGAAACTTTTTAGAAGACCGTTATCGCACCCTGGAACTAATAGAACCTCCAGCACAAAAATCAAATCAAGCTTCTATACGTGAAAAATCCTTTCATGTCACAACTAACGTGGAGAAAACAAAGACATGTCCAAAGTGTAAGGGCTGTCATACACTTAGCCATTGTAAAGAGTTTGGGAAATACACACCTACTCAGAGAAGTGAATACATTCAAACAAACAACTTGTGCTTTAATTGCCTTACATCTGGACACGTAGTTCAGATTAATATAGCATCAAGATACGAGTCGTTCAACTTAAACGTCAAAACATACGTCATGTCAAGGCAGCTGACTACTAAAATCCCATCCCAACTAATCAACGCAAGCAACTGGTCTCATTTGGAGGGACTAGCTTTGGCTGATCCAAGTTATCACAAACCAGGATATATAGATTTACTGCTGGGAGTCGACGTATATGCACAAATAATTCAAAACCAGTTAATTAAAGGTCCACCAGGTTCTCCGTGCGCTCATAAAACTAGCCTCGGTTGGATTTTGTTTGGCAAACTGGAACAAATGAAAGAACAACATTCGGTAGTAGTAATGCATCATCAAGTCATAGAAGAAGATTTTTTGAAAACATTATGGGAAATAGATCAAGATTCGAAAAGAAAATACACTAAAGAGGAACAATTATGCGAAACAATATACGAAGAAAATTATACAAGAAACAGTGAAGGCAGGTACGTTGTTAAGTTACCATTTCGACACAACAATCCATTATCGCCTAGTGGAAATACCAAGGAGATTGCAAAAAAACGCTTAGATCAACAAGAAAGAAGACTTCAAAGATTACCAGATTTAAGAAAGGAGTATGACAAGGTATTAGAAGAATATATATCAATGGGACACATGGAAGAAGTACCTGAGGACGAATTAAACAATCCATCGGTCTACTTACCACATCATGCAGTAATTCGACGAGATAAAGAAACAACAAAAATCAGAGTAGTGTTCGACGCTTCCAGCAAGGGAGAAAATGGTATCTCGTTAAACGACGAACTTATGATCGGACCACAACTGCAAGAAGACTTACGTAGCATAATTATGAGGTGGCGAATGCATAAGGTTTGCTTTGTGAGTGACATCATAAAGATGTACAGAACTAGTTAGAGTAATAGCACAATGCAAAAGATTTTTGAATATGAAAAAACACCCTGATAGACTAAAACAATATATTACAACTGAAGAATTAGAAGAAGCTTTAGAAATTTGCATAAGACAAGTTCAAGAAAAGGAATTTTCTGAGGACATACATAGACTGAAAGAAAATAAAGCAGTAAGAAAGAATAGTAATTTAAAAAGTCTAAATCCGTTCCTTGACAGCAAAAATATCCTCAGGGTGGGCGGTAGACTAAGAAATGCTGAAGTTGATGAGAATCTAAAGCACCCTGTGATATTGGGTAAGAGAAACGAGCTTGTGAAGCTCATACTAGCTGATGCACACCTGAAAACAATGCATGGTGGAATAAATTTAATGATTACTTACCTGATGAGTAAATACTGGATTCTGGGCTGTAAAGGTTTAGTAAAACAATACACACATAAATGTCTTACCTGTGCACGGCATCGTGCGACGAGACAACAACAGTTGATGGGTGACTTACCAGAATCACGCGTGACACCATCTCGTCCGTTTTCTCGAAGTGGAGTCGACTTTGCTGGACCTGTCTACGTTTAAATAGTAAAGGGCGAGGCGCTAAAACACATAAAGCATATATTTGTATTTTCATTTGCATGGCGGTGAAAGCCATACACCTGGAATTGGTAAGCGATCTGACATCCGAAGCATTTATCGCTGCATTTAAAAGATTCGTCTCTAGAAGAGGAAGATGTAACGAACTATGGAGCGATAATGGCAAAAATTTTGTAGCCGCGAATAAGGAGCTTTATACAATGTTGAAGGCAGCTGGACTTGATATACCTAACGATGTAGCAGAACAACTAGCGAATGATGGCACCCAATGGCATTTCATTCCGCCATATTGTCCAAATTTTGGTGGCCTTTGGGAGGCCGGAGTGAAGTCTGTCAAACAGCATCTCCGAAAGATACTGACATCCAATTTAACATTTGAAGAATTTGCTACAGTATTGACGCAAATAGAAGCATGCTTAAACTCGCGTCCTCTTACACCAGTAAATACCGATGTGGATTTAGTACAGGATATTGAAATTCTCACTCCTGGACATTTTATCATTGGAGAAGCACTCATAACAGTTCCAGATCGTGACTATTCCAATGCCAATATAAACCTATTATCCAGATGGCAACACACCCAAAGATTGGTTCAAACGTTTTGGAAACGTTGGCAAACTGAATATTTGTCTCGTTTAAACCAACGTCCCAAGTGGCTCAAGAGAAAGTCTGAATTTGAAATTGGAGAGATAGTGTTACTCAGGGATGAAAACTTGCCTCCTGGCAAATGGGCGTTGGCAAGAATTATGGATAAACATCCTGGACGAGATAACAATACTCGAGTTTATACTGTGCGTTACAATGGAAAAATTACTCAAAGATCGATTTCGAATTTAAGTCCATTACCTATTTGTACAAAAGATTAGCTTCAATTTGTAACTGTACACCACAATTTATTTACTTAAATTTATATTATGTATTAACTTCATGAGAAACTTTATTTAACTGCAAGAGTCTTCAACTCTGTAAGATTAATTGTTACTTAACATTTCTTGTATACTATTTTACTTTCATACTATTTTATTTGTATACTTTAAAAAGGTCTTAAGCCCTTTTTGGTGGGCGGTATGTTAGACGCATTCTTATTATAACGTATGTAATTGTCAACACACAACTAGTGTCCAATAGATCGTTGAGCAAGCCGCACATCTTTTATTTCAAAACAACCCATTCAAGCAATTATCGCCTTATACAATATATCAGTCCGAAATATAATAAATATGACATACCCAAGCGCTTCCTGTCGTTTCTCGATATCAGCGATGTAGGGGCTCTCCGAAGCGACCAGCTTCTTGGCCAGCTCCTCGCACTGGTTGAACCGCTCTGCACCGCTCTCTACTCGGTGACGGAGCTCGTCGAACTTAGACCTTAGTATCTAGAAGATAAGATGCATTGTAAGTATAATTTCAAAATTAATTCAAAAAGCTTCGAGTATAAATAAGGAATGGCCGAAATATAATCAAACGATTTTTATATTTGATACTATTATTCCAACCGTTTTAAGTAAGTCAGACGACAAATCCGGATATCAGCTGGCACAGGTCGAGGAAGAAGTAGCTTTTGAATCGAACTATAAAGTAACTGACGGTCGTAACACAAATCATAACCATTACGTCTGAAATGTATAATGCAATATGAGTGTTGTCAAAGGCCACGTTACCAGCAGATGCTCGTAGTCCTGTCCGTAGTCCTCACTGGAGGCGGCGGCGTACTGCTCCTGGATCCAGCTCTCCAGCTCCGCGCTCTCCGCCAGGTACTCGTGTCTGCCGGAGACGTTCACAACATGTTAATATGTGAAATGACAAGGAGTGTTTTTAGTTTAACGTAGTTCATGGGTATCATTCTAACAAAGTGCCGACCCGTGTGGCACAATGGTTACCATGCCATGGTGTCCAGGGTTCGATTCCCAGCGATGCGGAAATTTGAATAATGAGTTTGAATTTCTGTTCTCGGTCTGGGTGTGAATGTATTTGTCTAGTGTTGTCCATGAAACCCACGACACAGGGAATCCTAGCTATAAGTGTGAAGCGTTATTTATTTATTTTTATTCTAACAAAGTGGAAAAAATGGTTGATAAAACAAGGCAAGCAGTCCAACCTGCAGACGCTCTCAACGAGCGCATGCTGTCTCTGTCCCGCGCGGCGCTGCAGCCGCGCCAGCGCGTCGGCGAGCGCGCGGTGCCGCTGCAGCAGCACCTCGCCCTCCGGGTGGCCCGCGCCCGCCATGGACGCCGCCGTGTGGCCCATCTCCGAGATTATCGCCGCGTACGTGTCCAGCTCTAGTTCTACTGCCTGTGGAGATAGAGTGGGGTGAGTGGATCGTTGTTTATGTCGTTTTAAGCACTTACGAATTTATGGGAGTGTATAACTAGCCCCAAATGTAATCTGCGGATGATTTAATAATTTAACAAAACTGTTAACATTTTTAAATATTAATTAAAAGCTAATTTCTTCAAACCACATTACTGTCAGGTTGATGATATTGAGAGGTTTTAGATTGCTTCTAAGCGCTGACAACCACTTCACCTGATTTCTGTTAACGTAGTTTCAACCGTGTCCTGTAACGTGTATTAGCAAAGATTCGTAAATGTCGGAGTATATTAGTTCATTGCCTGCGGCTAGGTACCCTACCTTATGTCTAGTGAGCAGCTGCGTAGCCCGATGTCTATCATGGCCGACATCAGCGCTGGCGAGCGCGGCGTCCTTGTCGGCCAGCCACGCCTCCACCTCGAGCGCGTCGTGCAGGAACTGCTGCGCCGCCAGCGCGCCCGTCAGCCGCGCCGCGCGCGCCTCCGCCGCCGCCGACACCGCGCTGTACGCGGAGTCTAGCTCCGCGCATAGCTCCTTGATCTGTGATCAAAAATGCGTTGTTACGTGCTTTGTAAGTTACATGGTTATGTAAATGTGAATACATAACGTATCAATAAATGATATTAGTCAAAAAGTCTTATCACAAAGATCTTAGTCACATAACTACCAAAAAAGCTGGAGAAATAAAGATATTCTAGCTTTATTTCTATTTTGCGTATACAATGGTTGAAGTTAATACTCACACGTGTGATTGTAACTTTATTTAAAAGCAATACGGTAGATGTTTTATTGGATCGTTTTGAAGATTACGTAAGGTGAATTTAGATAGCAACAAGTGTATACTGTATAGGTATGAAACCTAAATTCCATTAAAAAAATTATAACTGGCAAGCAACAATTTACTCTTCACACGTAAAATTGGACGAACCTTATCAGCCTGCGGATGTTTCTCCTCCACGAGCTGGTTGCCATGCGCGATGACGCGCTCGATGACGGGGCGGCGGCCGAGCAGCTCGGCGCGCAGCTTGGCGTGCTTCTTCTGCGCGGACTGCGCGCCGTGCAGGTCGCTGGCCGTGGCCGTGGACGCCGCCGCCGCGCGCCGCTCCGCCAGCCACGCCAGCTCGCCCGACACCTCCGCTGCGAACTTGTGCAGTCTGGGAAACACAAGGTTATGTATTAACCACACATCATACATAATTTATGTTATCAATACGAATGTGACGGTTAAACGCCAAAATGAATTTTGCAGTGACAGTTATGGTTGAGGAGATTTTTAACCGACTTCAAAAAAAGGAGGAGGTTCTCAATTCGACTGTATTTTTTTTTTTTTTTTTTTTTATGTTTGTTACCTCAGAACTTTGGACTGGGCGAACCGATTTTGATGACTCTTTTTTTAATCGAAAGCTGGTGGCTGTCATGTGGTCCCATATAAATTTTATTGAGATCTGACAATGGCATCCATTAGAAAACCACATAAGTCGTAAATTTGTGTTAAGATGTGCGTGACAAATTGACGAATAACTCAATATCACGCCAACCGATTTCGATGATTCTTTTTTTAATCGAAAGCAGGTGCTTGTCATGTAGTCCCACATAAATTTGAACGAGATCTGACAAGTAGTTTTTGAGAATTTGAAGTCGGTTATTTTTTGTTAGTAAAATTTCGATTATATAAACGATGGAAATCAACTAGGCCTAAATTATTACAGTTGAAATTGACATCAGCAAGCAAGTGTAAATTTTCCCAAGTATACTACTTGTTACAAATGTACTATAAATTCTATATGCTATAAAACTTACAAACTTACGTACGTATATAAAATATTTTTAGTCACCAACGCAGATGTAGAATCACGCATATAAAATACATAATTATTCACTTAATCCAGGAACTGTCAGCCCATTTCAAACTCGTCAAGTATCTATTTATTTATTTATTTTTTTAACTCGTCAAGTATCAAACATAAAACAATGAACGCCACTAACTGCAGGCTAGTCTCGAGCGCCTGCCGCCGCTGCAGCGCGCGCGGGCGCAGCGGGCTGGCGGCGCGCTGCAGTGCGCTGCAGTCGCGCTGGATGGCGGGCGGGTCGAAGTGGCCGCCCGACACCAGGTCCTGCCCCGCTAGAGCGAGCGCTTCCGACTTCTGCTCCCATTGGGATAGCTCTTGTTCTAGTGTCTGGGGGAAGGGGGGGAAAGGTTAGAAGTCAATCTAATTCTATAAAACTAATTCTGTCTACTGACAAACTGTTTAGCATTTGGCAGATGTCGAATATTGTTAACCTCAAATACTGTACGGTTCACGTACAATACAAATGCAACTTAGCAGTTTCCGCCATTGTCACCTCAGTTCACGTCATTCACTAATTCAATCAATAAATTAGCATATCAATTAGTATCAGTTAAATAAATCAGTATCATAGTGCAGTTAACATCTTTCATTACAACTCTTGGGCCCCAACTCAAAGTCACTAACGGTTACTTAAATCGCTCCTTAGTACATAATTTGTATGGAGATTCTTTACTAAGCAGCGATTAAAGTAACCGTTAGTGACTCTGAGTTGGGGCGTTGGTGTACCGTACCGTACAAATACGTACTTAATTATTGGATAAAAAAAATAAAAAAAATGACTGCATTAATTAATACTAGCCTAACTTAACCTCTTGAAGGAGACTAGGCTGTTTAACAATTAGCTAGAGTTTTCACCTGCCTGACTGAATTAACCGCGCACATGTTTGTGTTTGCATCATGGTCATGTATGTTACCTGGTGTTGGTTGAGCAGCCGCTTGCAGCTGCGCAGGTCGGTACCGATCTCCTCGCTGTTGAGCGAGCGCTCCAGGTCCTGCAGCCGGGCCCTGGCGTCCTCCACGGCCCTGGGGATATCACAATGTTGCGAAAATTAAAATATGTCTGAATCTCTTAACGACCTACTGCGTGCACGAGTGTACAGCGTTTATCACGTGCTCCAATACTGATTGTGAGTTAATCAATATAGAGAGCGAAACCCTGCGTGGTTTGCAAGGTCCAACTTTATTTATTATTTATTCTTTATTGCACCTTAAAACATAAAGGATACAAAAGGCGGACTTATGGTATGAAAAAAAAATTAAAATGTGTGTAAAATAAATAAATAATAAATAAAAAACGGGTACCTCTGCTGCTTAAAGGCCTCCGACATGGAACTAGTGTTAATGATCTTAACGTTCGTTCCGTACGGTCAAGATTATTTTGCCATCAGTAGTCTGAACCGATCGCATCCACAACTTAACTCGAACGATCAGTTACGACACTAATATTTTTTTACTCATGATAGTCTAGGATCTTTATTGTTGATATCGATAACAATCTGGAGTGGTACGAAGCATGGAGGCCCCTAACCTCTTATGCTGCCGCTGCTGCGCGGCCTGCCGCAGCTTGCTGCCCTTGTCCCGCGAGGCGGCCACCAGCTGCTCCCAGCCGCTCTGCAGCGCTTGCAGCCTCGAGCCCACCTCCTTCGCGCGACCCGCGTCCGACTTCTGCAGCGATTGGCCGATCTGGAGAAAAGAGGGAAAGGTACAATCGGCGGGCTTAATGTTAACACAGTATTTTTTTCCAAAACCAACAGTGATGAAGAAAGATGAGGGGAAGTGCTAGGCTATTATACTTTATTTTATCATTCTATAGTAAATGATACATTTTAAGTATAAGCCATTTTCGGATGTATATTTCTTATAAAAATTAATAGCATCCGACTGAACAATTTTCATACAGTACACAGTACAGTTACATACAGTACATGTACTATTTTTATACCTTTTTGATAAAACTGCGCTAATACCTCACAAGGAAGCTAATTCCACTATTTTCACGTACTTATACAGAAATGATTGATGGAAATTATGACAATAGGTATGAATCAAATACTCACGCTTTCGACATTTCTCAGTTGTTTCTCGTTGGCCTGTAGTTCCCTTTCAAACGCCTCGTGCTTCTGCAGCTTGCGTTCCAAGTTTGCCAAATCCCTGAATAACAAAAATACGTTACTTATAATAACACTGTCTGGATAGATGGGGATCCATCATAAAATAATAAAGTCTATTGAAACGCGCATTATTACCTGTAGCTCTGATCCTTAGCTGTTTTCGTCTTGTCTTGGATCCATTCTTGCAGCTCTTCAGTAGCGGCCACGAACTGTAAAGATACACAGCATTAGTTGGTTAAAACCGCAGTCCCGAAAGCTATTTAGTGTCCTGTGTATAATCTGATATGGAATATTTCACGAACAAAACCGGTCGATATTTTGCAAATGCACGTGAATAATGTAAATTGTAAACGTATTTACAAATATTAACCGACCAAAAACAACATACGGAAGTATTCAGCTATTACACTGAACAAGTGAACGACATGTACCTGTTGATGGGCAAGGCTGGCCAGCAGCGCGCGCCGGCGCTCCGCGGCCGCCTGCCGCACCAGCTCGCGCCGCTGCAGCACCGCCGCGCGACGTGCTAGGATACTGAGAGAAACAACACACTTGTTACTAACTATTGGTCCTTCGAGCAGGACATGAACTTGTATTGCTTTTTGTGTGAGTATATTAAAGGTGATGTTTTGTACATTTTTGGTCAAAACTAAATAGTTGTGCACTATCACAAGTGTATTGACCTACCTGAAATTAATGATCTGAGTTTGAGTTTATCGTAAAGTGATGATCATCATTTATCTTTGTTCCCATCGCAAATCGTTCTAGAGTGTCGTCATACACCCAAATACTCCACATATAGGCCTTTTTATGATACTATGGGTACTTACGATATATATTTTGTACGCCGATTTTTCGACCTAATTGCATGGAAGGCGATCACGGCTAAACTGCGATGGCGTGGAGAGTACCCGTATCTTTGTAAAAATGTATTCAGTCCACGATGAGTCAAGTTTACAGTCACATGCGCACTTACTGGTCAGCGGCGTAGTGTTTGGGCTTGTTGGTGGCGAGGGCGTTGGCGCGCTGCGCGAAGGCCGCGAGCCGCTCGTCCTGCGCCGCCAGCCGCGCCTCCAGCTCCTCGTGCCGCTTCAGCAGCGCCTCCGCCTCGTCCACTGACGACTGACCACACAGAGGAGTCGTTAGCAAGTTGTTGCTCAAATGGACAGTTGCTGTTGGCCCTAGCGGCTTTTTTATTACACAAAATTGTTAATGCTTGACCACAATCACACCTGATGGTAAGTGTAGATGTGGTCCAAGGTGGTGAGCACATTAACTTAGTAAAAGCCTATTCACTCTTTTCTTGAAGACATCCACGTCATAGGCTGGCGGGAACGCCGACGCAGGCAAGTTATTCCAGTCCTTCGCGGTGCGTATAACGAATTACAGCTTTATGCGGACATAATTAGCAAGTTGTATTGAACATTTTAGTTTGTACATCTGTATCTTATTGTGTATATCTGTTAAACATTAGAATGGGCTAAAGTTCCAATAAACATTAGCAGTACCATTCTGAGATATGTAACTTTATCCAATAATTGACGCTACCACGCATAAAGCTGAGTTAATCTAAGTATCTACTAAAGCATCTTACTCCGAAGTCGTTGTAGTCGAGGAAGGCCTCGTGCGCGCCGGACGAGGCGTCGATCTGGTCCGCCTCGCGGTTGAAGCTCTGCAGCTGTAGCAGCTGCTTCAGGTACGCGTCCTTCTCTTGCCACTCTACGGGATAACGTATCACGTATTATTCCGGTCGTATTACTTAGGGGCCATCCATAAATTACGTCACACTAATTTCATGACTTTTTGACCTCTCCTTGTCATAGCTGGTCACATTTGTGAGACCTCCCCCCTAGTGTGACGTCACATATACATCGACATAATTTGTGGATGGCCCCTTACTAGTAACTGCCCTCGCTTCGCATCGGTAATTTTTCCCGTTTTTGCAACATTTTTCATTCATGCTCCGCTGCTATTAGCCTATTGATAAATGCACCATCCAACAAGAAAATAATTTTTCAACTTAAACCAATACCAGTTCCGAAGATTAGCGCGTTCTACCAAATACTCTTCGGCTTTGAAATTTTAGTATAGATTAATTTAATGGGCCTGAAGACTTCCTAAGCTAATAAAATAACCTAATAATAAAACACCCTACAAAGGAATATTAATGGTTTGTTTACATCGAGTCCAAACCGAATGTGACTGGAGTATAGACAGATACTCTACGTCTCCGGATTCGACCTAAAGAGCTATAATTTAAGAGAAATACCTTTGTCAATGGCGCGTTGTTCAGCCTCCATGTACTTTATTTTATCGGCGACGTCCGCCAGCGACGGGTTAGTGGCCAGCAGCTGTCTGCCCAACCCTATCACTTCCTTGAACCTGCAATACACATATCACGTAAGAACAATACTGTTCGATCTTTATAGAGTTCATAGAACTACTAAGTAGTGTGAATTCTTACACAACTATCATCTTCCGCTAAGAAAATAAACGTAACAAACAATAATCAAGTACAATTTTTGTACTGAATTTTTTTACTGATTTTAAATAAGATTCTTTCTTTTTCTTCTTTATTTCTTGGCCGGCAAAGCATCAGTGATGCCTTTGGTGTTGCTAATGTCTATAGGCGACGATATACACTTACCATCAGGTGGATCGTCAGCTCGTTTGCCGGCTATTTCCATAAAAACAAAAAAAAAGCTTAGTTTACCGACGGAGTCCAACAAGGGCCAAGGCAGTCGAGTTTCTCTTTGCCTGTCTAAAACAATCATGGATAACCACAACAGCAACAACAATATAGTCGTGCAACATACTCATCGTTGTGCGCCTTGATGTCGTCGTGCAGCTCCTGGTGCTGCTTGTGCAGCGCCTCGGCCGTGGCCACGTCCTTCGCCGTGCCCTCCTGCGACAGCTGCTCGCGGACTTTCTGCGGAACAACCACACTATCTCTAACAAACGTACTGTTATAACCCTTATTCCAATGTAACTAGTGCTAAGATCAGCACACAGTAAGTTTCCTTCCTCAAAGATGCATAATCATCATTAAATTCTTTATTTGCTATTTTCTTTGCAGTTAAAGGCAGTTAGTTAGATTCAGGAGGGCGAGCACGAATATTTGCGAGAAAGTATTCGTATGGTTAACGTAAGCAATTTGTCAAATTTGTATGGCATTTTAGTACCATTTATGCACGATAGGGGCGCTTTTGAAAAAATGCCATACAAATTGCTTACGTTAACCATACGAATACTTTCTCGCAAATATTCGTGCTCGAGCTACAGAACTACGTCGCGAATAGACCTAAATTCAGGAAGTTCTTTGTGGTTTAAATTGTGATTTAATAAATTAGAGTTTTAATTTAGTGGTGAAGTAGATTTAAAAAAAAAAGACTGTTGGAGAAGCCCGCATAACAGTACGTATTACATGTATGGTATATTGACTGGTTTTAATATCAATTGTATGCCTTATTATTTTCTTACTGGTTAAAATTACACAATCATATATAAAACATCGCCTTAGTTTTTCAAAATATTTATCCTTTTTTGTCGGTAATTGAATTTACATTTTGCACCTGAATAATTAAAAATAGATATCCATTTTCTACTAATAAAATTTACTTCTCTATCGATCACTAAATATAAGTAAATTCATTCATCACTAACGCGTCGCCTTAAAGCTGCTTATCCATTAGTTTCTCCAGCCAACATTGTTTTCCAACCTCTACGTCTCCTCACCTGCACCCAGTCCTGCAGCAGCGCGCTGCTATTGCCGAAGATCTGGTGTCCGACGGCGCTCTCGAGCCGCGAGCGGCGCTCGGCCGCCTGCGCCTGGCACCGTACCCACATCTGCTGGATCTCCTGCTGACGAGCCTCCACGTTGGCCCGCTCTGATGGGTACTGGGACTTCACGCTGGAAGCGACAGGTTGGTTAGAAAAAGGAAGAGGTGACAAAAAACAAGGATTCTCAGTGACATGACTTGGCATGGTCAGTGCATACCTTGCCACTAGTGTTTATTTAGGATATGCTTGAATAATTTAAAGTATAAAGGGTTACATCCGGCTCGAAGGACCAAAAAAATATTACGTTTTTCATAACATGGACTTTAAAGGAAAGTACCAAATTTCGTAATATTCTTACCTATGTAAATCATACCACTGTAAGAGGCTGCATGCAAACAAAGTAGAGAGTTTAATAACTGACTTTAGGATCAAATATAAGCTTGAATCAAAACCCTCTAACCAAATTATAAACTTTATGCTGAGTATTCATTAAAAATGTGTATGTGTATGAGGTATGAAAAAATCCACTAATTGGATTACTGCGTTAGGTGAGGCTAGGAATGAAGTGACCTCGCTTGTAGTTGAGGCTCTGCATTGAACCCAAATAAATACACTTGTGCGGGACAATAGACAACACTCACGAGTCAGCCAGCAGCCCGACGGCCGTGACCTTGTCCCGCAGCGGCTCCAGCTCCCGCTCGAGCTGCGCGTGTCTCCGCTGCAGCGCGCGCACGGTGCGCAGGTCCTGCGGGGCCGCGCCGCCGCCCGCCAGCTGCGCCGCCTTCTCCGCCATCCAGTCGAGAGCCTCGTCACACGTGCGGTTGAATAGCTCCACGCTGAGGACACACACGTTGTTAAAAACATGAGGATTTCTTTTCTTTATTATATGACTTCAAAAAAAGGAGGAGGTTCTCAATTCGACTGTTCTTTTATGTTTGTTACCTCAGAACTTTCGACTGGGTGAACCGATTTCGATGATTATTTTTTAAATCGAAAGCAGGTGCTTGTCATGTGGTCCCACATAAATTTGAACGAGATCTGACAAGTAGTTTTTGAGTAACTTTGAAGTCGGTTATTTTTTGGTAGTAAAATTTAGATTATTATACCAATAAAGGGTTTAGAGAGAGTGGTGGTGGCCATGGACATGAAATGGAACTCCTGCAAAATCAACATCTGTGATAGATTTACTAACAGAGCGTCCAAAAAGCACTTGTTTATCTCACCTAGAAGCACCCTCCAAGCTCTTCTCCTTCTGCTGCTTGAGCCGCAGCAGGCGGTCCCACTGCTGGCGTAGCTGCTGGCGCCGCGCCGTGGCCTTGGCCGCCTGGCTGTGCTTGGCCGCCACCAGCTCTTCTGCAGCGGCGTCTATGTGCTCCAGCCGTTTTGACGCCGCTGATAGGTCCGTTACGAATTTCTGGTGGGGAACAATAATTGTGATCGTTAGCGGTTAGGTTTGGGTTCTCTTATCTCGTGGGTGGTATGGATACACGAAAATGAGATATCACAAACATTCTTTAAAGATGAACAAAAATTTATCTTCAGCCGAGACGGTAAAACGTTACAATAAAACGTTGCAAGTTTTGCCTTTTGTAACTCCGTCTCCAGTAAATCTATTAAAGCATTAATATAAGTCTATTTATAACATAGAAGACTTTCTCTTCAAAGATCATAAACTACCGTACCTCATACTTCCTCTTAGCAGTGTCAACGGTATCGTCATCGTCCTCGGCCCGCAGCAGCTTCTCTTTCTCCCGGATCCACTTGTCGAAGTCGTCGCACTCCGCGAAGAAGCTGAAAAGCTTGATCGCGTCCTCCAGCTGCAGGCGGCGCGCCTCCGACAGCTGCAGCAGCTCATCTATATGGATAGTGGGATTGTAAGTGTGAAGTGTTTTGACTTTAAGAATTTAGGGCGTTGGTAGGAGGTACTCTGTCACCCGGTTACCAATAAACAGACACTTTTGGGATTTTTTTTGTCTATTAAGTGTCTTTTTTGAATGTAGTACCTTCACGTGAACGTTTTAGGTTCGCAATGTCCCGCGATATAAACGATGAGTTACTAAAATAAAAAGGATGAAACCTGGTACCTGGGCTTTCAGTGTCACGGTTGATATTTTTAACTCTCATTTTTATGGAAATAACCGGCAAACGAGACGATACACCGGTAACAGGCTAACGTCGTCCTTGGACACCAGCAACCTCAAAGGCCTCAATAATGCCGGTCAAGAAAGAAGAAGAAAAAGGAACTCACTATAATCCGCCTGTATAGCGGCCAGTCTATCCTTGACAGCGGGCGCGACGACGGGCGCGGCGACGGTGGAGACGCGCGGGCGGCGCGCGGGCCCGGCGGCGCGCCGCACCTGCACCACCTGCTTCACTAGCACCGTCTTCTTCACGCGCTGCACCGTGCGCACCTTCTCCGGCCGGCGGACTTGCACCTGGACAGTTGTGTTTATTGAGTATGAAGCAGACTTGCGAGGCAGCTAGGCGTTGAGAAAATCGCCTAAATTGATTACTTACTTTTCCTAGCCTAGAAAGCACATCTCTGGTGGATACTCAGCCTTACGTTGGGTTGTTAACAGGGTGACAGATGACGTTGTTGCGATGAGTTAGAAGTTTTTTTTTATAATATACTATACAGCAAAGTCATACCCATAATGCTAACCTGTTACGCGTTATTAAATTCTGTACGTGCTTGATCACGAAAAAATAACAACCATGGATAAAATAGAAACAAAATATCAAATGTCATAAAAAAAATCATGTTATAAACTGTTTAACGCAGAAAAAGGCAATCAAAAACAGTTAAAAACCTGCGTATAAAAGAATGTATTGACTTACCGGTACAACTCTGGGCTCGATCTCGCGCACGTAGTTAGCGGGCACGAACCCATCCGTGCGGTCTGCCTTGCGCACCGACCACCAGTCGGGGTTCGTCTTGTTCATCAGGAACATCACCTCGCCCTTCGCGATCGAGATGCCCTGCCCGCTGAACGCGTACAGCGCTTTCACCTGACGAACAGCACATGATTAAATGGCAATGTTTGTTTAAACTGTCTTTTGGAAAAAAATACAAGGAGTTTTACAAAACTTTGGCAATTATTGACAGTTGTGAAGTTTCCAATGATTATGAATACAAAGATAATATTGAGAAAAACGTGTGTATGTTTCCAATTATTATGAATACAAAGATAATATTGAGAAAAACGTGTGTACGTACTTATGTACGCAGCTAATAAGTTATACTTACCTCATGCTTATAAGTACCTCTCGCTCAAACTCACGATCCAGCGAGTGCTAGCAATCCAAAACAACTACAGCGAATGCTGTGCGCCTAGTATCACGCACCTTCATCATGTCATTTTTTGGCTGTCGCATCGTTAAATTTTTTTTTCCAAACGGCCTATAAGAAGTATAACTTCAATAATTAGATAAGTTTTCTATCTAATTCATCAATGACTTCCTCCTAAACTTACCAACCACTTGAGTCCCTACTTGGTGCTAGCTCCGTCCTCTACATCATTTAATTCTATCCACACACAAATCTCTCGTACAAGACATTCCTCCCACTGACCTGCGGCACTGATCTCTCCTCGGTAACGGTCCGGTGTTCCAGCCGCTCCACCGGCTCCTCCTCCCACACCTCAGTGGGCACCAGTCGGGACTCGTTCACGTATTCTTCTTCTTGCTCCAACGCGTTGCCGGCTTCCACTTCCGTTGGCAGCTTAACAAAAATAACAATTTTTTTATTGAAGAATATTTCTGATGAACATGTAGGGTTATATTACATTTCAATCGCTAATAAGATAATAATTCATTAACGCGAGCAGTCGTGTGCGCGAGTAGTTATAATTACCATGTGTGCGAAAAACAACACAATACATGTTCATTAAAACACCGTAACATCTTCATAACGAGATAACAAACTTCTAAATTGGTGACTCCACCCAATGCAACAGAACTCCTCAAAATCAAACAGCTGAAGCTCCAAACCTGGAGGGTATGTATCCCGGCGGCCTGCAGCCGCTCGGCAGCGGCCTCCAGCTGGGCCAGCTCGGCGCGGTACGCCTTGAGCTCGTCGTGCAGGATCCGCTGCCGCGCGAGCAGCGCCGCCGCGCCCGGCGCGTCCTCGCCGCAGTCCTCGCTCGCCACCAGCGCGCGCTTCTCCTTCATCCAGGATTCCGCTTCGTTGGCATCGCCGTAGAACTGTTTTAATGAAATTATATTATATAGTTGTCTATGTAAAACGTGTAAATACATGTGTAAAACAATGAGAACTTTATATGGTGCAAGTTAGTTCCGTCTTTAAAAGCCTATTCAAAATGTTATCATATTACTTCTACGTCTTAAATCAAGAAATTAAACGCATATATTGTATTATCAACATATTTTGAGAGTTTAACTCACAATACCAAATGCATTTCGCTATTTAATAGAATTAATGACTGTATTTGGATGAAACGAATTCCGTCAATAAAACCGCAATGACACCATTAAAACACGTCTTTGAAGGTAATTAAGTTTTAAAGCTGACCGTATGAGCCTCAGCAGCGTCGGCGAGCTGCTTCTCGCGCGCGTCGGCCAGCTCGCGCAGCACCTGCCACTGCTTGCTGAGCGACGCCAGCCGCCGCTCGATCTCGCCGCTCTTCGGGTGCTTCGCGTCGATCAGGCTGCGGGGGGAAATACGGCACGATCAGACACAGAATATCAAATAGGTCAAGTAAAGAATTACTAACGCTATAAGGAAACTAAATGGCTCAGGTTGCACCTCAATTAAACGATTATGTTTACCATCATAATAGCGAAATAACAGTGAAGTGCAGACTTATGTGAAACGCACTATAGCCTGAGTTCCTACATTTGATTGAGGTGTAACCTGGGCCAATGACTGATTGGAAGTGAATCTCATGTGTTCGAAACATATCACATGATATTAATATCCTTCAGATCTCAATAATTAATTTGATTTTGAACATATTACAACTACAAACACTAGTACATTGCCTCGCTGCAACCATGTCCATGTAAGTGGTTTGAAATATCGATCAGTACAAATTACAAAGATCCTGAGTACACATCGTATTAAAACTTACAGCCGAACTTTGAAGATTGTAAAATGAGATCTGATAAGTGTTACCTCTGTCCCTTGGCGCGGTGTCGCTGCGAGACGAGCTCCCTGGCGCGGATCTCGTGCAGCAGCGCCGTGTGCTTCTGCCGCAGCGCCATCACCGCGCGGAGCTCCTTCGCCGCCACCTCCGTGCGACACAGCCGCTGCTTCTCCGTCACCCAGCCTGAGATAATATGCCCATCAAACATACATGTTTAATATGCTGTACATTTTAAGGCAAAATACTCAATAAGATAGTGAGTATATAATTACATTTATGTTAATTTAAGCTACATTTTAACGCTTACCTTCCTCTTCGTCATGGTCTTCCAAGAATTGGTACAGATTCCTGGCATCCTCGAGTCTTGCTTTGCGGTCCTTGGCTGCTGCTACCAAGCTATGAGAAAAATAAAACTGTAAATTAATAACTTCTAACAGCACAATACTTTGATAGGTTGTATTAAAACGCCGATTTTTCTGTCTTACTATGGCTGGCTAATTAGAGGTCTTCGAGCGGCATGAAAGCTTCCGACACTTGGGTTTGTCGCTAACCTCTTCACCAATCCACACTGGAGTATGCTCTAGCTTAGGCCTCCTCAAGAGAGCCCTGTGCTCAGAAGTGGGCCAATAGCTGTCACATCACCTGTCATACGCATCCTCCAGCTGTTTCCGCTGCGTCTCGAGCTGCTGCACGAGCTGCGGCGGGCCGTCGGCCGCGGCGCCCTGCCGCACCAGCCGCCGGATGCCCTCGTCCAGCGCGCCCAGCTGCAGCTCCTGCAGCGCGTGGGCCTGCAGCAGCCGCTCCACGTCCACCAGGTGACGGCCTACTTCTTCAGATTGGAATTGGGCCTGAAGATGGAGTTTTTGAGCGAGGGTAGTTGATATATTTTAGTTATGAAATGGGGGTGGGTTACATTTTGAATAAGTGCGTAGTTTTGTTAGAATAGACGAGGGAACGTCTGTTACTTTTTTAACCGACTTCAAAAAAGGAGGAGGTATTCAATTCGACTGTATTTTTTATGTTTGCTATGTCAGAACTTTCGACTGGGTGAACCGATTTTGATGATTCTTTTTTTAATCGAAAGCTGGTGCTTGTCATGTGATCCAACTTAAATTTGATCGACATCTGACGAGTAGTTTTTGAGTTATCCTTAATTTTGAAGTCGGTTATTTTTTGTCAATAATTATTTAACCTATTACCTACCTTTACCGTGCCTACTTCGCACCTAATTTTCCTCTAAACATGCATTCATACTCTCACAATTTGCCCAGGTCAAGTTGGTTAAAGAATACAAGTTTGATGCGCTATAAATGGCTATACCGTAACAGCCTTATTCATATACGCTTACTAAAGCTATTTTAGTAATATGTTTTATCCTGATCGTTTTTAACAAGAGTGAGAGAAACAAAACAGATAATGAGTTTCTATAACTTTATTTGTTTTTATGAATAAGGGGGTAAATGTATTTGTAGGTATATTGAAGTGCGTGAAAGTACCTTCATCTCCTGCACGGTGTGCGCGGTGGCGTCGGCCTCCCGCAGCAGCGCGGTGAGGTGCGCCAGGCGGGCCAGCGCGGCGCGGTGCCGCTCCAGCAGCGCCAGCAGCTCCCGCCAGCGCGCCAGCACCGCCTGCTCCGTGCGCGACACGCCCTCCGCGCCGTGGTACCGCTCGCGGACCAGCTCCCCAGCCATCGCTGACAGGTCCTCGAAACGCTCCGTTCTGGGAATTAAACAATGTTTTATACATTGCTGTGTTGGAAAAAACGCTCACATTGGGCGCGTTCCACTAGACGCTCACAACGCTCACAACGATCAAAATATCATACTAATTTGATCGTTGTGAGCGTTTTGAGCGTCTAGTGGAACGCGGCCATTGTGTTCTGGTTTGTACCGCGATGGATAACCAATAGTCTATGAATTTATGGAATTGGGTTAATTTAGGGTTGATTGAAATTACAAACAAATTTTTTAGTCCTATCTGGCCCATAAAGAGAAGGTACGGACCTAATGATTATGACAAAATAAAAATTGCTCTCATGTCTATGGTCGAATCCATAGACATCATATCATCATTCGACGGACCACTTTGACAACTCAAATACACAAAATGTCAGAACATAGGCATTGCCACATCGACAGAAAAAGTTTTTATCGATATTTTGCAAGACTTTTAAAATCAAAGTAACTTTATCTTAATTCATTTTTCGTAATAAAATAGTGACTCATTTTTGTTTAATTTAAATACACCTTATCTTTATTGATTTTAGCTGGCATCGAATAGTTAAACTGAAGATATTTTAATGAGATAAGAAGTACAAACACACTAATCGAACACCGAATCAATCGCAATCGAATTTTATCAACGTAACTAAAGGTTTCCATTGAACGCGTAAACAAAACGTTTTTTCACTGCTCACTTTCTCGGTGAATCCAGCGTCGACACTGAAATATCGACACTTGCTCCTCACTATTAATTTTCTGCAATAGAGAGCACCACTAAAGTGGTCCGTCGAATTATAAATTCTACTATAGGAATATATTCACGGTTACGTATCTCATACCAAAGCCTTTCAAATTCGCTCTACAGTCCGCGTGAAGCTGCGAAGAGCGATAGGGCCAACAGCAACTGGCATTCGAAACAAAAGAAGTGTATGTCACCTGGCGAGGATGTCAGCGGAGATGGCCTCGTGCTTCTTGACGGTGGCGTCCACCTGCGCCAGGTTGGAGCCGTAGCGCGGGTCCGACAGCACCTGGATCATCTCCTTCAGGTAGCCCTTGCGGAGCACCGACTAGAGACACGATACACGGTTACTATCAGGAATATGTATGGGTTATGATATGCGTTCTTGAGGTTTTTTATGACAATGTTTGTGTCGGAGTACAAAAAAATGTTTAAATGCATTCTGTAATGATATAAAGGAATAAAAACTCAGTACTTAAAGGTATGTTGACACAAACTATACTTTACTAAAACCATTAAGATCCAATAGTGTACTTTGAAATAAGATTTATATATTTGAAATATATTTAAGACAAAAACTTGAAAACACAAAAAATGTAATTAATAATATTGCACCTTCCCGCCGTAACCACTCTGAAAGTAGGTCACAAACCAAGTCAGTAGAACCTGCGATACTGGACGTTATCCACATCCCACATACCTTAGTGTTGAACTTGTAGTTGAGTTGTTCCAGTCGTTGTTGACGCAGCAGCTCCGTCCGTAGCGCAATCTCGCGCGCGTGTTCAGCCTGAGACAAGAACATTTACATGAGTATGTTACTTAATTTTTTTATCTATTTACATAGAAAAAGTATCAACAACAATATACAATCTAAAACACACAGCCTAAATCAGCTGACTGAGAACCTTTAACTTTTGTTATATGTATAAGAAATACAGCATTACATACGTCTGTGAACATTACCAAGAGTCGTCAACGCTAACGCAAAACGCTGCCTTCAATGGGAACGGGTACCCACTAATGGCCCACTACTGGGCATGGTTCTCTCCTCTTAAGGAGGCGTAGAGCATACTCTACCACGCTGCTCCAGTGCGGATTGGTGGAGAGGTTGGTGGCCAACCCGAGTGTCGGACGTTTTCAAACCGCCCGAGGGCCTCCGACATGGCTTAACGACTGTTATCTTATGATAACAACCGGGACCGACGGCTTTACGTGCCCTCCGAAGAACGGAAACGCTCACGGCATTAAGTGCGGAAAAATGAGCACGTGACTTTTCTTTGACTTTGTGCGATTACAGAAAAGACTAGAGAGTCAGAAGCAAGTAGAGACCTGTTCGAGCTTCTGCCAGGCGCGCTCCAGGTCCTGCGGCAGCTGCCCCTCCAGCGGCGCCCACGGCTCGCCCACCAGGCTCTTCTGCATCGTGTTGATGTCGAAGTACAGCGCCTCGATCTCCGACCGCTCCTTGTATCTGACAATACATCACACTCTCATATATTTTGTATATTTATTAAAATAAAATATATTCAACATTAGACATTTGCGTCCCTGAATGTTACAACAACGCGTCGTTTATCAATTTTTTAAGCGACTTCAAAAAAATTAGGAAGTTCTGTAATTTTTTTTATGTTTGTTACCTCAGAAATCTGTCATTATCAACCAATTCGAATGATTCTTTTGTCATTTGATAGGGTATACTTCCAAATTGCCTCCATATTTTTCTGATGATGGGATCCATGCGGAATTGGAAGAACTCCTCAAATATAATAGGCATACATGAGGCCCCGTTTTGTTTTTTTTTGGAAGACATTTTTAGTTTTTTTTTTTGGTAAAAATTTGATTGAGTTATAACTAGTTGACTCACTTGGGTGGTTTCTCCACCGTCCGGTACTGCTTGAAGGCGAGCAGCAGCCGCTGGATGCCGTCTAGCGCGTTGGGCAGGTCGCGGTCGTTGAGCTGCTCTATCTTCAGCCGGATCCACTCCAGCAGCGCGCACACCAGCTTGCTGTACTCCGTCTTGCGCCCGTCGCAGTCCATCAACTGGCCTATGATCTGGGGAGAGAAAGGTGAGTGAGACAGTGGAAATAGAAAGAGAAAGCGATGACGAAAAAATATAACGAATAAGAAGAAACAAAGAAGAGAAAGCATAGTAAGCTCGAATGAGAAAACGAATCCCAGATGGATGAAAATGTCAATTGTGATCATGGGTCAAGTAAAGAGAGAAGAGGTCACGTAAATACTGAAAGTAAAAGATATGATAAGGAAGAGAAAAATTTAAATAGGGAGACTTCAAGCAAGAGAAACATGGGTTAGAGAGGGATGTTGATTAAAATAGTAAATTTATGACAAGACCAAAGCTAAAAACAAGTGTCAATCATCTTACATTGGCGATCCTACGACCGCTCTTCTGTTCATTCTTCATGCGCGCGAACGTGTGGTAGTAGCTGGCCACGTACGTCATCACCGACTTCTCGTCCGGCCGGGTCGTGTCCACGTCTGCAAGGAGACACGAGTAAGACATTAGGTTGCTGAATATTCATGTCCAGCAGAAAGGACATAATATAATATTAAAAAGAAAAATTCAAGTGAAGTAAAAAAGACATGATTATCATAATCAAAAATTTGATCATATTAGAAGCAAAATTTATAGGAGATAATACAAAGGAAATAAATTATTATCCTTCTCACCCTCAGCATCAAGAAGCTTCGGTATCCCAAGGTGTTTATGTGCCACGTCGAAGGCATGGTTGAGGGTCTCCACGTGCTCTGTCACCGGCAACTCTGACCAGCGGAACAGGTCCGGCCTGGAAGATAATGGTTAACGATAAGCATTAAGGTGGCTAAAACCAACAACATGTCTTGCATCAAATACCACGAACACTCTGCTAGGAGTGCAATACTGAAGATTTTTATCGTAATGCTGCATATAGTGAACAATCTGACGAACCGGTGCGCATGAATGAGCGCGTTGAAGCCCAACCCTGAGCGCCAGGAGTCCGTAAAGTTGTGGATGTTTACGCCGTGGTAGCCACTGGTCTTGCGCTGGCACCACAGCAGCAGCGCATCCTTCGCAGACTTCTTCTCTGAGGACTCGTTCTCTTCGTCCTGGATGACAAACATTTGATTTTAAACCATCGTCATTTATTGGCATGATTACAAAGGATTTCTATTTACCCAAGGATCACATACGTTTGGTTTTAACCATACAACTTTACTGTTGATAACCATAAATATATCCAGTAAAAATGCCTTATTTAACGTCGTTTGATGTTTAAAATTATCGCCATACGACGCCTCATTAAAGCCCGAACATCCACATAAAATATAATTAGGTGGTAAAAATAAAACGAGTTTTCTTTCAATAAAGCTTACCACATCTATTTCGATTTCTTGGATCTGGAACCGCAGGATAATGGTCCAGATGAGTCCGAGGATGAGGCGGGGGTTGCCGTCCACTATGTCCTCTGCTCCTATCGATTCCAGCCGCACCTGGGGGAACATCATTTATGTTTTGAAGCTATTTGTAGCATGAAAAATTTCGGGCGCTTTGAGAACAGACTTAGGCCAGCAGAAATGCGCTGGCGGAAACTGTTAAGTAAAAGATATTCGAACGAGAGACAAACTCTCGGATGGCACTCCATTCTGTACTATTAAAGACTGTCTGTACAAAGACTGTCTTCCCGTGTCCGTGACACTATCTGCCATTTGTGACTTAAAATTAACAATGAATGATCAATGATAATCGCGTTCACCCCTTCTTTCTTGGCACGATATCACTGAAGTTTAGTTACAATGGCAGTGGCACTATAGACAGAATATAGCAAATGCGACATTATATGGGTAACGAATACGAGTACATAAAGGACAAATTGCAATGGTCCATTGTTGCTGATCTTCGAATTCAATACGAAACCTACTGCGAATATCAAATAATTTGGCTTTGCTAGCAATATCATGATATTTGTTTTAGTGTTGCTATTACGTGTTTGTGGAACTTCATTAGTGTGTTACTGAACCCAGTCCAGACACGTAGTAATACATTGATACATTCAACACACTTAATCCCTGCCTAGCGCATATTTTGTTGAAGCCTTACAAGACACCGCAAGGCTTCTGTTCTATTCTTTGACTAGTAATTCACAGTGTAAATACAGCGTTTTCAAAACTATTTTGCAATATAATTCGCACCAGGAATCCCTGCTGTAAGAGTCACAAACATCATCTCGGATACAAGTGTTTGGTTTTTGGATGTAAAGTCTAATTTTGTTTTGAAAATGTGTCTTTTATTACAAATGGCAACTATGTTTGGAGTCACCGGCGCCCAAAGTACAGACCGAATGCAATGATCTAAATACAGTACTTTAGCGTATCTCCCCTATTATCTCTGATTGCTATAGATTTAAGCGTCTCGTTTCCATATCCATATAATGTTGTTTGGTGCAGGATGAAGTGACGTCACAAGAGCTAACAGAGTACAAGGCCGGCTTATCAGTCTGTGGATGTTATCAGTAGATAGCGTGCTACTGATATCACATCACATTTACATGTGTTATACTTGTGAGGGATTATTTATAGCTGATATTTCGCGCGTGTAATGTTCTTGTGAACACGTCCTTGTTTGGCGTTACCATTCAAATGGTCGTTACAGTAACACCAAATTTCTATCGATTTCTCTCCGGTTGTATGTATCTGTAAGGGATATGTTGCAAGGGGTAATATTACAAAAACCTAGCTGGAGTTCAAATATTACTTGCGTAGCTCTATGTCGTTTTCTATCCAGCAGAACTAGAAGAATTTGACAGCAGATACATGAGAAACTATACATATAAAAATCCTTGGGGGTCTTTCACCGAAGTTGAAAGGAACAAAATATGACGACGTAACCATTCATGTATGATGTAGTAGTCCCAGTACCAACCTTAGTGTGGAGGAAGCTGAGACTCTTGTTGACGTTCTCAATCTTGTGCACGCGCATGCGGCCGGAGTTGGGGCGCGGCAGGCGCTCGCCGCTGATGATCTCCAGCAGCTTCAGCAGCCGCCGCCCGTCTGCCAGGTCCACGAACAGGTCCTCCACCTCCATCCGCGCCTGCCACACACAGAAATAGAGGTGTTCAACAATATTATGACGAAACGTATTTTCATCGACCTGGTTTATTGGGAAAAGGATGTTCAGGCCAGGGATTTAAACAACAGGAGCCTTGGTTTCTGACCTGATCAATCCGTCAAATAAAACTTTAAATCGAACTTTACTTCTGTTGTAGATTTGATTTAATGCATGCGTGATGGCCACTTAAATATCAGTTAAAATCTCCAAAAGTATTCGAAGTAACATCATTAAAAAGTATTGTTGACAACTAGCTTTAGATTTAAAATAAGTTGTAATCACGCATTAAGGTGACGGCCTTCAAATTAACAGTTACCGTGTAATCGGTTATATCGATTTATATGAATTTATTCATCCATGAAACAGACATAACTCGACCGTTTTATGTGATTATATTTACGTACTATGTATGTATTTCTAGGATGGTAATGAAAATACAGTTAACACTTGTATTTTGTATTGAACAAAACAGATTGAACGGTTGTGTAAACATAATGTTTAAATAATAAAATGATATTATATCTGACTGTCTGTGCACTACAATTAATTTTAAGTGAGACTCTACCAAAAGACAAGAATTTTGCTGCATGGGCAGAATTTCATCTCTCTGTCAGGAAAACAGGAAACAATCTAAAATATTATCATGAACTTGAAAATAGAGCAAGAAGAGTTTACAAGAAATTAATTTTTCAATATTCTCAAAAAGTACTATGGATAGAAAATTGCCAGAAACTTATTTTATACCATGTCCAAGAAGGCTTGAAGAAAAAAGAATATGTAATATCTATCGATAAATTATTTATTGCACGTATAGTCTATTGTAAACATGATTGCGTTAGAAGCACGTACCTGTCTATGTATTTTCTCGCGGTATGATTTATTATGACCCAGTGACACATAAATCGTGTCCAATCAGCTATTAACCAAAACGTTCCATAACTAAAATATTACATTACTCTACGAGTGCAAACGCCAGTTATACCACATACTCAAGTTATACCACATACTCAAACGATTCGATCATTCATTTGGAGCTTGGATCTACCTTGCGGTTGGATAAACCCTCCAATATTTGGGTAATCAAGATACCGGTATTCACAATTCACATTACTTTTGAGAAGTATCTAATATACCTATGTACATAATATGATAATTTTTAGTGCATAATTTTATTATGAAAATGTAAAACGTTTTTAACCGACTTCAAAAAAGGAGGAGGTTCTCAATTCGACTGTATTTTTAGGGTTCCGTAGCCAAATGGCAAAAAACGGAACCCTTATAGATTCGTCATGTCTGTCTGTCTGTCCGTCCGTATGTCACAGCCACTTTTTTCCGAAACTATAGGAACTATACTGTTGAAACTTGGTAAGTAGATGTATTCTGTGAACCGCATTAAGATTTTCACACAAAAATAGAAAAAAAACAATAAATTTTGGGGGTTAAACTGAAACTCAAAAATTTTTTTTTCATCAAACCCATACGTGTGGGGTATCTGTGAATAGGTCTTTAAAAATGATATTGAGGTTTCTAGTATAATTTTTTTCTAAACTGAATAGTTTGCGCGAGAGACACTTCCAAAGTGGTAAAAAGTGTGTCCCCCCCCCCTGTAACTTCTAAAATAAGAGAATGAAAAAACTAAAAAAAATATATTATGTACATTATTACCATGCAAACTTCCAACGAAAATTGGTTTGAACGAGATCTAGTAAGTAGTTTTTTTTTAATACGTCATAAATCGTAAACCGCAATTTACCTCGATCAAAGTTACAACGAACTTCAAGAACTTTTATATTATGTTACTTGCTACTACGGAACCCTTCATGGGCGAGTCCGACTCGCACTTGGCCGATTTTTATTTTATGTTCGTTACCTCAGAACTTTGGACTGGGCGAACCGATTTTGATGATTCTTTTTTTAATCGAAAGCTGGTGGCTGTCATGTGGTCCCATATAATTTTTATTAAGATCTGACATGGCATCCATGATAAAACCAAAGTCTTAAATTTGTATTAAGTAAGCGCGAAAAATGGACGAATAACTCAATATCACGCCAACCGATTTCGATGATTCTTTTTTTAATCGAAAGCAGGTGCTTGTCACGTAATCCCACATAAATTTTAACGAGATCTGACAAGTCGTTTTTGAGTAACTTTGAAGTCGGTTATTTTTTGTTACTAAAATTTAGATTATTTGAAGTTCGCGCGACAGGCTCTTGCATTTTTATGCGTGATGTATAAAATTATTTGACAATTAATGGTACCTATTAGAATGAAACCGAAAAGTCAATGAATTTTGGGAACTCGGCAGCCTGAAGATTATTTCTGTTTCCAGAGTCTCCTGAACATTGATGATGATGTCTATCCGACCGATTTCGGCCATGGCGACCGCTTCAACTCCAAGATATTATGTTTGGTCAACCATATTAGAGCGCTGAACATTATGGGAGGACTGGATGGAACCCTACCTTCGGTCTCGAGACAAACTATCATGGCTAAGTCATAGCCGTCATGGCAAAGTCATGGCTAAAAATATAGTCACATATCAGCTACCGAACAATAGAATAATTATAAGTTAAAATGTGTTGCTTTGTTCTGTTATACCTAATTAAAATTTAAGTAGGTGCTTGAGCGACTAGTCACTCGAAGCGATATTTAGTTTTTGCTGTGCAACGTCTCATTGTCTGTTTTGTCCGAGTCAGTGACTGCCTTGGAAAAACGAAGAGATTAATGGGCACTTAAATCAGTTAAATGCTAACGTCCAACCACTGCAACTGTGCATTCGCAGTAACCCACATATTCCACCAAAGGATTCAACGTCAATAACCTTTCAGCTTATTTCATCTAGTGACCATCTCATGATTCTCATGCAGTTCCGACGATTCGATTGTCCGATTTGCGACAGTTGGGAGCCATGGCATTGCCACTTATTCCACTAAGGGTACGATAAGTTTGGTCGTAGGTTCAATCTATTCTGAGTTTGTAGATCAAATCATAGCTCCTTGATCAAGCAACCCCCCCCCCCCCCCCCCATTCATAGCATCATTAATAAACCTGAAGGTCGCTAAACGTAACACGTTACGCATATACTAATTAAAGACCTTATCCTAATCCTTATGGACTTTTAATTTTATAGGCTTTTAGAACAAATCACAATTCTTTGATTTCCACCACAATTTCCACACTGTTGTCCTGTTCGACCAGACATTTCTATCAATCCTTCTTAGTTCTTAGCATATAGAACATTTTTGTTCTAATAAGCCCTATGAGCATTTATTTATTAGTATGTATTAATAATAATTGCAATTATGATTAATTCTATTAAGGCGATATTATCCCAAGAAATGGTATTTTTGAAGGTGTTTTGTTCATAAATGGTACATAATACAATTCTAAAAAAAATATATGTTATTTTACAGTCTTTGTTCTTTCGTTCCCTCATACTTGATACACGATAGCAATTATTTCATTGGATAGAAATAAATCACAAAGTGGGGTCTAATCTGGCATAAAAATGGCGTTTTATTCGCGTTTTAATCGCTTCCAGATAATAAAAAATATACCACAGTATAGGTCCTATAGATACCAATATTTCTTTCTGATCATAATTTGAAATTTTGAAAAACTTCCCTTTCAATTTCTATTTTTTCCCTTTCCACGAGCAACGAAACGCCCGACGCGTTAATTTACTCAATTTTACTCTCGCGCCAGTCGCCTTCGAGGTAGGACCTGTGCTAATCGGCATCGCAGCCGCACGTTGTCGAATTTCCGACACTAATTTTAATTTCGAATTTGGCGCGCGCGACTTCTGAACTTATATTACGTATTAGGTACTGTCCAAAGTATCCACACTGCTGTAATTTGAAATAATAAAAATTTTTCGTTTTTATACTTTAGTTACTATTATAGTATTTGGGTATTGGTATAAGTCAAGTGCTAATTACACAATTATTATCTAATACTATCCCAAGCCGGATGGGTGTCGTAAAAGGCGACTAAATCCGGCCCGCTGGTGGTAGGGCCCCTCGAGGGATTATATTGGTAATATTGATTTTAAATTTAATACCATTATTACTATTATTATTTCTCCATGGGGTTCGCATGGATAGCTACCACCCTTGAGCATGTGTCAGTCGCCAAACGACTCGTCGTGACGGCTGGGAGCTTGAGAGACAGTTTTCTTTTTTGAAGTTATACCTTATTTAGGCGCGTTATGAAATAAATGGAAAATTGTTTTGAAAAAATGATTATTGAAGTGAAAACTTCTTGAAGTCAAAAGTCAAAAAAGTCGAAAGTCAAAAATGTCAAAAAAGTCAAAAAAGTCAAAAGTCGAAATTCAAAAAAGTCAAAAAAGTCAAAAAAGTCAAAAGTCAAAAGTCAAAAAAGTCAAAGTCAAAAAAGTCAAAAGTCAAAAAAGTCAAAAAAGTCAAAATTCAAACAAGTCAAAAGTCAAAAGTCAAAAAAGTCAAAAAAGTCAAGTCAAAAAAGTCAAAAAAGTCAAAGTCAAAAAAGTCAAAAGTCAAAAAAGTCAAAATTCAAAAAAGTCAAAAGTCAAAAAAGTCAAAAGTCTAAAGTCAAAAAAGTCAAAAGTCAAAAAAGTCAAAAAAGTCAAAATTCAAAAAAGTCAAAAGTCAAAAGTCATAAAAGTCAAGTCAAAAAAGTCAAAAAAGTCAAAGTCAAAAAAGTCAAAAAAGTCAAAAAAGTCAAAATTCAAAAAAGTCAAAAGTCAAAAGTCAAAAAAGTCAAAAGTCAAAAAAGTCAAAGTCAAAAAAGTCAAAAGTCAAAAAAGTCAAAAAAGTCAAAATTCAAAAAAGTCAAAAGTCAAAAGTCTAAAGTCAAAAAAGTAAAAAGTCAAAAAAGTCAAAATTCAAACAAGTCAAAAGTCAAAAAAGTCAAGTCAAAAAAGTCAAAGTCAAAAAAGTCAAAAGTCAAAAAAGTCAAAAAAGTCAAAATTCAAAAAAGTCAAAAGTCAAAAAAGTCAAAAAAGTCAAAATTCAAAAAAGTCAAAAGTCAAAAGTCAAAAGTCAAAAAAGTCATAAAAGTCAAGTCAAAAAAGTCAAAAAAGTCAAAGTCAAAAAAGTCAAAAAAGTCAAAATTCAAAAAAGTCAAAAGTCAAAAGTCAAAAAAGTCAAAAGTCAAAAAAGTCAAAGTCAAAAAAGTCAAAAGTCAAAAAAGTCAAAAAAGTCAAAATTCAAAAAAGTCAAAAGTCAAAAGTCTAAAGTCAAAAGTCTAAAGTCAAAAAAGTAAAAAAAGTCAAAAAAGTCAAAAAAGTCAAAAGTCAAAAGTCAAAAAGGTCAAAATTCAAAAAAGTCAAAAGTCAAAAGTCAAAAAAGTCAAAAAAGTCAAAAGTCAAAAGTCAAAAAAGTCAAAAAAGCCAAAAAAGTCAGTCAAAATTCAAAAAAGTCAAAAAAGTCAAAAGTCAAAAGTCAAAAGTCAAAAGTCAAAAAAGTCAAAAAAGTCAAGTCGAAAAAGTAAAAAAAGTCAAGTCAAAAAAGTCAAAAAAGTCAAAAAAGTCAATAAAGTGAAAAAAGTAAGAAAAGTCAAAGTCAAAAAAGTCAAAAAAGTCAAAAAAGTCAAAAAAGTCAAAAGTCAACAGTCAAGTCAAAAACGTCAAAAAAAGTCTAAAGTCTAAAGTCAAAAAAGGCAAAAAAGTCAAAAGTCAAAATTTGTGGAGTGGAGTGGAGTGGAGTGGAATAGTAAAACCTACAATTATCATCTTCCCGAAATTTTACATTCGTCTCATTATCTTGAAAACAAAATTTTTGAAGGTTTCACTTCTAAGTTCTAAAATGTGTGAATGGCACACATTTTAATTTTTTTGTTTTTATTATTTTTTACGTATCGTTAGGTATTTTATTTTAAATTATTCTTATACTTTTTATCATTCTCAACATACTTGTAAAATATCTTATCCAAAGGGTTTGAAGATTTTTGTACGGAACCTGGCATACCTACAAGTCCGCCATTTTGAAAAAAAAGCTCGTTTCGATTTTGAAGTTGGTTACTTTTTGTTAGTATTTAGATGATATTAGTCAATTTTGTATGTAAGTACCTACTTATTTGTAGGTGAACCGATTTTGATGATTCTTTTTTTGATAGAAAGCTGGTGCGTATCATGTGGTTCCACATAAATTTGAGGGAGATTTGACAAGTAGTTTTCGAGTTATTTTGAAGTTGGTTATTTTTTGTTAGTATTTAGATGATATTAGTCAATTTTGTATGTAAGTACCTACTTATTTGTTATCCACTCACCTTTAGTCTCCACTGGACAGTTTCGTTTCATAAAATTTCAAGTCAGTCTGCACTCACCTCTAGTCTCCACTGGACAGTTTCGTTTCATAAAATTTCAAGTCAGTCTCCACTCACCTCTAGTCTCCACTGGACAGTTTCGTATCATAAAATTTCAAGTCAGTCTCCACTCACCTCTAGTCTCCACTGGACAGTTTCGTATCATAAAATTTCAAGTCAGTCTCCACTCACCTCTAGTCTCCACTGGCCAGTTTCGTATCATAAAATTTCAAGTCAGTCTCCACTCACCTCTAGTCTCCACTGGACAGTTTCGTATCATAAAATTTCAAGTCAGTCTCCACTCACCTCTAGTCTCTACTGGACAGTTTCGTATCATAAAATTTCAAGTCAGTCTCCACTCACCTCTAGTCTCCATTGGACAGTTTCGTATCATAAAATTTCAAGTCAGTCTCCACTCACCTCTAGTCTCCACTGGATAAGCTAAAATTATCATTACTCTTATTTTATTACACCTAAAATTCCAATGAATAAATCAAAATAAAGTATACTTACACCCCAACTCAGAGCAGTTACTAATAATAATAATAATAATAATAAAACCCTTCCACACTCATACCCCCGCAGTAGGTTACAAGTATTTACCTGTGTCGCGGGTGGCATGTACTACACATATAACACATCACAATAACAGCCATGACACGAGTACAAATATTTATCTGTCACATAAATATTTGCCCCGGCCGGAAATCGAACCCGAAACCCCTCGCTTCGCAGTTCGCAGGCAGGTCCACTACCAACTAGGCTATGTAGGATCTACAGCTACGCACGGGGTCATTAACCTCACAGCCGCGCGCGGCCGGCTCACGGCGTGGCGGTCGAGTTTACACTCAGGGGAGCGGGGTAAAGGGCAGTGAACAAAATGCCTACAACGGTCGAATACGCTCGCCTTAATAGATGAGTTACGCGCTGCGGGGCCGCTATCGGCATCAGTGACCTCTTCGCGCTGATGTCATTCTAATACACAACAACAATTACACAACTTTAGTCTGTCCTATTGCAAAGCTTCGAGGAACTAAAGATTATGAAATAAAGGATATTAGGACCAGCGACACCAAAGGCGTTCAAAATCGGTTTTCAGCAATATGTGTCTTTAAGTAAAACTTTCCGATTAACTGTGAGATTTTATTGGGACCCAATAAATGTTTGTGCTCAGTATGTGAGTGTTAGTTACACATCTGTAAATGCCACCTGGGCTCCTATTGTGGAAATATGAGTGTATGACAAAATATTACTCATCAATATTATTACATTACGCAAAACGATTCCATGTTTGTTTAAGCATGTACAATGTACACTATTCAAACTTGTACAAAAATGTACTACAATGAGACGCGGTCTCAATTAGCGTACGTGACGGCGACAGCAAACAACGGCGATAGGTAATTAAGTGAATGACGAATGCGCGCGCGCAGCCTCGCACTGCCATGCACCATGTTTTCCCCGTCTCACAACTTTTTGTCCTTATTGTGTCAATGTGAAGGTTACTGGGCAAAAAGCATGGCTACACAGTGCGTAACCCACTACAGGTCACTTGTCTTGTCTAATCAGTTCACAAACATATATAATTTATGTTTGTTCATTTACGCAAAACGGCTGACAGGATTTTGATATTTTTGTTCATGAATGCGTTTATTTATATTGTATGTATATGTGCGCAATGCACAAAAATATATGTAAATAATTAACAACGTAAACAAAACCAGTAATGGGTACCTCAAATGCACAAGTGATTGGCAGATGATTTTTATTTTTAGGGTTCCGTAGCCAAATGGCAGAAAACGGAACCCTTATAGATTCGTCATGTCTGTCTGTCTGTCTGTCTGTCTGTCCGTCCGTATGTCACAGCCACTTTTTTCCGAAACTATAGGAACTATACTGTTGAAAGTTGGTAAGTAGATGTACCTATTCTGTGAACCGCATTAAGATTTTCATACAAAAATAGAAAAAAAAAACAATAAATTTTGGGGGTTCCCCATACTTAGAACTGAAACTCAAAAAATTTTTTTTCATCAAACCCATGCGTGTGGGGTATCTATGAATAGGTCTTCAAAAATGATATTGAGGTTTCTAATATCATTTTTTTCAAAACTGAATATTTTGCGCGAGAGACACTTCCAAAGTGGTAAAAAGTGTGTCCCCCCCCCCCCTGTAACTTCTAAAATAAGAGTTATGAGAGTTAAGAGAATGATAAAACTAAAAAAAATATATGATGTAGGTACATTACCATGCAAACTTCCAACGAAAATTGGTTTGAACGAGATCTAGTAGGTAGTTTTTTTTTAATACGTCATAAATCGTAAACCACAATTTACCTCGATCAAAGTTACAACGAACTTCAAGAACTTTTATATTATGTTATTTGCTACTACGGAACCCTTCATGGGCGAGTCCGACTCGCACTTGGCCGCTTTTTTATTTACATTCTCAACAACTTATCGGCCGAAGTCTACTTATATTTTGCATGAAAAGTATTGTTGCCAAATCATATTTTTTGGTATTATATAGTATAAGCCACATCATCAAGGAAGGGTCTTAAATCTCATTGTATTAAAATGCCCCCAGCGTTGCGGACGCGGCGCGGGCGCGCGTATCCGTATGCCATACGAATTACATTACTTTCTACGAAGCACTTATTTTCATAAAGAAAGTGATCATTTAAACTACACGAGGTGTGGCATATGCATAAAATATTGATAGTGTATTTAATTACATGTGTTTGAGTTTAAAAAGGATAGTTAGTAAAGACAGAAATTAATTTATCATTTGCTTCGGTGGATGAAATCATCTTCAGTAAATAAACCTAAGAAATTTTCATGAATTTAAGGCTGTTTGAAATCCACCAATGCACTCTTAGCTAGCATGACGAGGTGGCAAAATAAAATTGTAGGTTGTGCTATAAAAAGTCAAGATCGAAGGGTCAAACATTTGGCAAAAAAATGTGGCAAATGGCAATGTGGCAAATTATGGGAACTCTGACACGAGTGCTAACGAAGACGGTCAAATCAATTACTCCTGTATAAATCCTATAAATCTTCTCTATAAATTAAGTCACTACAGCTCACCTTCTGCAAGAAGCTGTTGATCCATTTCGTGAAGGTCTTCTTCTGGATGTGCAGCCGCTCCTCCTGCAGCGCCTTGATGCGGCCCTGCTCGAACTTGAGCGCGTCCTCGCGCTGCGTCATGTTGCTACGCTGCTGCACTGCCGCCGCGTAGCCCCCCGGCTCATACTGCGGCCCTGCTGACAGTGGGGACACATCAGCAATCGGGATAATGTACAATTAAACTTTTGACGTGAAAACGTCTTTTCGCTCGTCGATAAACGTTTCCTAAGGGAGCTGGGAGACCATACACGATCAAGTGTACTTGATAAAGCATTAAGCGGACTTGACGGGGCATCCAGTATACTTGATCGTATATGGCCACGGTATAGCTATCTGCCATACATTTGTCTCATGCACACTGCATGGCGCGTCAAGTCAAACTGCAAATTTGACAAGTCAAACTGCAGACTTGACAAGTATACTTGATCGTGTATGGCCTCCATTATAAAACTAACAATTAACTTGACAGGTTAATAGAGATATGTGGCTCGATTATTATCTATTATGTAACAGACGTTTTGTAAGCCGATATTACGTCAGCCAACATACTACCACGAACTGCCAACGTGCCGCCAGCCTACGCTTTACAGCCAACTTGTTGCTGCCGAAGCCACAGCCAAAGCCAAAGCCAAAGCCATAGCCAAAGCCAAAGCCAAAGCCATAGCCATATCCATAAGCCATAGCCATATCATATCCATAGCCACAGCCACAGCCATTGCCATTGCCATAGTCAAGCCCGTTATATTGACGATTCCCTTCAGCTACAGCTAGGCCAGCCAAGCCAACGCAGCCAGACGGTGAAGGGAATACATCAATCGTATTATAGTGTAGCCTTTGCCATAACAATACTTTTTGGATAGAAGTACCTAAAGAATAAATTAGGTGAGATTGACGGTCGGGTTGTCATGGAGATATTATTATTGATGAATGTCAATGGCGAAAAGTAAAAGCTGAAACCAGAAATTGTTGCATTTATTTCACTAATTTTATACTCAGAAGTGGTATGAACAGTAAAGAAAATATCTAACATGAAAATACGTTAAAAACCACGGCTACAAACATCTGCGCCTGAGGATGATGAGAAGACGAATGCCCGAGCATCACAGAGTACTAAATCACTACGTTTTACCGAGCATTTCAGCGTCAGACGCCTGGAGAACTGTATGAGGGATTATTAATGCACTTAACGATTATCGCGGTATACCTCAATACGGTAAAAATTTACGGGGTCCACGCCAAGACTTATGTAAGCACTGGAAGCCAAGTTAATGTGCTAAACATAAAAGTGGCAAGCGTTTTATCCCTTGAAGTGAGACGTACAAACTATGTTCGGATTTTCTGGCGAACTAACCCTGAACCAAGATGAATGAAGCAGATATGCTTATTGGGTAGCCGGTCATTGATACTGAAGGTATGACTTTGTCAGTGAGTAAGAGCGTCTGTTAACCGATTTAACAAAAAAGAACGTGAAATGGACATGGGGTACAGATCAAAATGATAGTTTTGAAGGTCTAAAAAAAACAGTTTCTGCTTCGAACCCGTCTTAGCTCTGTACAATCCTAAGCTGCGACCTCAGATTAAAGATTTTAATCTGAGGAAGCGACAAATAGCGCCGTTAGGGTTAACACTAAACTGCATGATTTGTACTCAGGATAAGGGGCGTCAGAGGAGTACTTGGTCACAAAAGTTTTGTGGGTTTGGTTTCAGTTCAGCAGATGCATTAAGACCTGATAGGAGTATTGTCTCAGTCAGCGATTAGATAGTGGTAGTAGTTCCGATTAGCAACTAGAAGCCGAAGATTTAATAGACTGACTGGAGAGCTAATTGTCTTTGTGTTTTCCCATTGCGGGAGCAATTGTTACAGGATGGCCGAATGTAACAGACGTTTTGTAAGCCGATATTACGTCAGCCAACATACTACCACGAACTGCCAACGTGCCGCCAGCCTACGCTTTACAGCCAACTTGTTGCTGCCGAAGCCACAGCCAAAGCCAAAGCCAAAGCCATAGCCAAAGCCAAAGCCAAAGCCATAGCCATATCCATAAGCCATAGCCATATCATATCCATAGCCACAGCCACAGCCATTGCCATTGCCATAGTCAAGCCCGTTATATTGACGATTCCCTTCAGCTACAGCTAGGCCAGCCAAGCCAACGCAGCCAGACGGTGAAGGGAATACATCAATCGTATTATAGTGTAGCCTTTGCCATAACAATACTTTTTGGATAGAAGTACCTAAAGAATAAATTAGGTGAGATTGACGGTCGGGTTGTCATGGAGATATTATTATTGATGAATGTCAATGGCGAAAAGTAAAAGCTGAAACCAGAAATTGTTGCATTTATTTCACTAATTTTATAATTAGCAAGTCTAGAACACAATAATTTATTATCTCGACGTTTTCATGATAAATTTTATTATTGGTAAACAAAAATTGTCGAATGAATTTTGTCCGCTGTTGCTGGCCAAGAAGGCTTTAGCTTCGACTCAAAACAAAAACATTGTTTCTTTTTACCCGACTGCTAAGAAGGGTTATGTTTTTCGCGCGTATATTGTATGATTTGTATGTTTGTATGTATGTATGCGCGTAATATTCTTTATTACCTCGTATCTTCTAGACCACTGAACGGATTAATTATATAATTAAGATATCGTTAGTGTTCTTACGTAAGTTAAATTAAAAAAAGTATGGTGGCTGTGAGATGCCATTGTTTGAAGTACCTATCAAAAAATAAATCGAATAATGCAATATGGGTATCAAATTAAAGAGCTCATCATAAGGATTACAAAAGGGTATATCATGATAACTTTTTTGATAGAGGTTTTTTTTTAATTTTTTAATAGTTAATTTATACTAGTTTCATTAACATTAAACATTCCAATCCAATAAATAACAAATCAATCACGATTGATGACAAAACTGCATTGCAATTCCTATCTATAAAGTGGTCATTGACGTACGGCTACTTTGATTCCTGATAACAATTACAGGTTACTGATAATAAAAAATATGTTTTATTTATAACGTGTAAATAATTATGTCTGGTTTAAATATAAGGTTTTCAGTTTCTAGACTTATGAACTCATGAACAAATAGAGAATAAATTTCTAGCGAGATGAAGATCGTCGAAGAAGAAGAAGAGAAGAAGTTACCATATTTCCTGGCCGGCTGGTAGTCCTGGTAGGACTGGACGCTCACATTACTGAGCTGTCTCTGCATCGTTCACGACATTGGCACTCTCACACCTCACGATTTTACCACTGATAATGGCTATTTGGATAATTTGTCACACTTCACTTCTCTGCTTTGGTCTCGTTGTTATTATTTTAATTTAGTTACTTTATTGGAATTGGAATTAAATATTGCTATAGTTTAAATATTTATTCTTGTTTGCTATCTAAATCCTTCTGCGTTATATTACGATTGTATTTAATAATACATATTTCATTCTATGTCAAGAAGTTTTATCAAATCTGTCTTTAACAACGAAGTTTAATAACCTTTATGATTTAGGGTCAAACAATAAGATAAACGTTATCAGATTAATCACAATTTACTATTGAATATCGAGAGCACGAAGATTGATAAATTTTAGTAACACGTGTTCTCATAAACGCATGTGGCGAGAAGAGTTATGGATATGAATGTGATGGATAGACGAAGGGGACGAGGACGACCAAAGATGGATGGATTGTGTGACAGAGGATATGAAAGATAAGAGAGTTAATGTAAAGATGACGGCTAATAGGGAAGTGTGGAAGAGGAAAACATATTGCGCCGACCCCAAATAAAATTGGGAAATGGGCAGGATGATGATGATGATGATGTGTTCTCATAAGCAAAGGGTATCTTGATTTGGTCAGTCATACCTATAGGTCATACACCCTCCCCCATAACAGTTACATTTTTTCATCAAATGTATTCAACGCCGACATAAAAGGAAGTTGAACATTGTTTTTAAATGCATCATAAGTAATATGAAAACTGGTGGTAATAAATCAATACACGACAACGTAAAGCATTGATAAATCGTGTAGCAAACAGGTGTTTGCTTTCTTGCGATGAACTTTACGATTATTGGTATAGTAGCAGTCATTACCGCTTTAATGACTCAATCTGAGCACAAAGATAGTGTTCCTTGGACATTCATAAGCTGTTATGACAGCATAACCATCTCAGGCAGTCAACGGTGATGTCTACAGCTGAAACATAAGGCGCGAGTGGAGGCATTCCCAGATTTTTAAGGGAATTTTGGGAAAATCGTAATTGTTTTTCTATTGTTACAAAAGTGAGTCTAGTAAATTAAATTAAAAAAAAATTGTCTTATCTAAACTCAATTAATTATTATTTATTGCATTATTTACGTCGTCTTTACAATATTTATGGAAATATTAACTTTTCCGTTGCAATAATTACGATAATACACGGCAAATATCAATATCATTCGCACTATATTAATATTAATGATTTTATAACGCATTATATAAAATCATTAATACTTGCCTAATGACGTTATGTCTAGACTAGACTAGAAGCTGCCGACTTTACTTTCGACATCAGACTACTGTATTTTTTACACTATGGCGAGAGGCGTTAGAAAGTTGTGAGACGATCATTGTTCTGACCTTAGAATAATAATAAACTAGAAGCCACATCTAGCTGTCATTGCTAGTCGCGCGTTGTGTCCAGAACCGCCCGGCCCCGCCGTTCTTCCCACCCGCGGTAGTGTTGCAACGTAAAACATGTCGCATTATTCCGGGAAATGTTTGTGACAGGACGTTGAGAAAAAAGATAAAGGCGATTATACTTAGGTCTACCAGTATCTGATCGCAACATATTATTACTGTGTTTCTAAAAATATGTTTCTCATGTAAGTGACTGTATCTTAAATATGAGAATAAGTTTCTTTAAACCTAAATAAAACTTGTTGATCGTAATTGAACTATTATTACTTTCAATGTTGATTGTTAGTATTTTTATCATAATATATATTAGTTTTATAATAGGTAATATAATATGTGTGGTTTGTTAATTTCAGACGAAAACATATTAAAAAATAAAGACCCCACCCATTTTCAAAAAAAATTGTTGAAAATTTGGGTGGGGGGTTAGGGGTGGGTCCAGCAAGGTTTATATAATTAGGACTGGGGGTTCTTAAGGGGGGTTGGAAATCGTGTCAAAAATCGTCTAGGACGCACCGTTTCCGAGATATCCGGTTTTTCCAAAAAAAAATGTTGAAAATTTGGGTGGGGGGTTAGGGGTGGGTCCAGCAAGGTTTATGTAATTGGGACTGGGTGTTCTTAAGGGGGGTTGGAAATCGTGTCAAAAATCGTCTAGGACGCACCGTTTCCGAGATATCCGGTTTTTCCAAAAAAAAATGTTGAAAATTTGGGTGGGGGGTTAGGAGTGGGTCCAGCAAGGTTTATGTAATTGGGACTAGGGGTTTTTAAGGGGGGTTGGAAATCGTGTCAAAAATCGTCTAGGACGCACCGTTTCCGAGATATCCGGGATTTCCGGTTTTTCCAAAAAAAAAATATTTGAAAATTTGGGTGGGGGGTTACGGGTGGGTCCAGCAAGGTTTATGTAATTGGGACTGGGGGATCCTAAGGCGTGTTGAAAATCGTGTCAAAAATCGTCTAGGACGCACCGTTTCCGAGATATCCGGTTTTTCCTAAAAAATTGTTGAAAATTTGGGAGGGGGGTTAGGGGTGGGTCCAGCAAGGTTTATGTAATTGGGACTGGGGGTTCTTAAGGGGGGTTGGAAATCGTGTCAAAAATCGTCTAGGACGCACCGTTTCCGAGATATCCGGGATTTCCGGTATTTCCAAAAAAAAAAAATTGTTGAAAATTTGGGTGGGGGTTAGTGATGGGGCCAGCAAGGTTTATTTATCGGAACTGGGGTGTGCACGGGGGGATGGGAATCGTGTCAAAAATCGTCTAGGACGAACCGTTTCCGAGATATCCGGGATTTCATTCACAACTAATTTCATTTTTAAAATAGAAGATAATAAGATAAGGTGATAAGATTCACAATTACAAAACTACAAATGAACTCAAGTCGTTTGATAAAATTAAAATACTGTCAGTGGACGCGCGCGTTTAAGTACCGCGCGGGTGTAGGCAAATTTTTCAAGGACAGGGCCGAGTAGGAATATGGCTTATTTGTGCTGCAAAGCCGGCGGCTTCAAAAGTTGCCAATCACGCCAGCGGCAAAGTGTGTAACAGTCATTACGGTAGGGAAAATCAAAACTGTTATATTGGCAACACTGACAAAATGGAGGCATAACTATGGTTGACAATTTCAATATGAATGAAATATTTGATAATTTATTAAGATAATGTTTTATTGTGCTAATTACACATGAAATGTGATCCCATCCTTTTTCTTTTTATGATCAGCTGCATTTGTACACGTCGGAACGGCGCAAGACGGCATTATTTAATAAAATTACGAGAGCAATTCAGCCGTCCGTCCACAGGGGAATTTCCGGAGAACTAATCGCTCGTTCGTAATAATAGTCTATAATAGACTATTTTTTGTATCGTCAATTTTAGGCGCGTATGAGGGATGCTTGGTTCTGACATACAACGCTTACATATTCTGTCCTATTCTCCAAGAGTCACGTGTACATCGATTAGGTTTGCTAACAATAAGTTTTGTTTTGACAAGTTTTTTTGACAGCATAATTACATAGCCTTTTCAGCCGCGTGTGGATTACGCCAACAGGAGTAAGGATCATTAAATTAGCGTCAGAGTACACTCAAAATACTATTAAAAGAGCTATTTAGGATTCCAGTTCGCACCAAAAAGATCTGGCGATTTTGGAACTGTTATCCGTTCCTGATATTCTCATAGTGTTCCTGTTAGTAGTGTAATTAGTTTGGCTTTTCATACCTTGTCAAACAGCGACGAAGTAATGTATTACTATCGGTGCTGAAAGACGGAAAATCTATTTTTTTAATAATATAAGATACTTATACTAAAAGATAATATCAGTGCATGTCCAGCGGGCCGCTTTGGACAGCCCTGCAGTAACGGCGCTGACGAAGCGTGGCGACCGCTGACAACCCGTGCATGTGCTTTATGCCCCATGCTCCATGGTCCATGGTCATAACGTGCTAACTGCTAATACAGACAATACAGTTAACGCACGACCTAGCTTTGAGGTTTAATAACTTTGGACATGTAAGGAATTACAATGGTACGATACTGAGATTACGACCCTTACAAAAACCAATTAGTTTTCCCTGGATGAAATAGGACAAGTTCCTAGAATAACGCGTTTGTCTCTCAGTTCCTCACAGAGAAAGATTTCCATCTTTTTTATATACATAGCCGATAAACAAACAGGCGAGCTAAGCTATGTAAAAGTAAGGAATAGACAGCAATAGGGATGTTGACACTATCAGTAAATTAAAATAAATTTATGTTTAAAGTATCAAGGACAACATTTAAACACCTAAAACATTATTCTTTTGTCGAAATCAATCAATATAAATTAAATATAATTATTTTAAAATGTTAAAAATAGTACTCACTGTCACGTGACCTCAAATGCCCTTTTGAGCTTATGACGTCATTTTTCCTATTTTATATGAAAGTGTAACTAACTTCAGTCGACAGATAGTATTGAATATCGGCTAGTGACGTCACGTGACGTTTTTGGCGGGAAATTTGAAAATGATTGTTATTTATCAATTTTTGTCTTTAAATTGAAGATTATTATTTTTATAATATTTTTTCGTGAATCTTAAGGTTCTATCTACAAAATGAAATTGAATCCTAAAATTAGTCAACATCCCTATTGATCGGGGGAGGCAGGTAATGTATAATTGTATATTAATCGACTTCACTCTTCAATACGATAATAGACTTTTAGTGAGTATGTTGGTTTATCTGAAAGTTATTACCGATGTCAATAATCTACCGTGGCTGCTATACCATTGAGTAATGTTTATTTTTATCAGTAAATAGAGAGGTTAATAAACTGTATTTAAGAATGGACGAAGCAATGTTTGCGGAGTCAATTTCAAGTTCATACTTCGTTTAACTTAAAAGATTATTCATTATCATCTGTCTAGCTCATTCTTGGATTCCGAAGTAAAATTGGAACCCTTATAGCTTCGTCATGTCCGACCGTCTGTCCGAAAAGCTGTAATTTGGCATGGATATACAATTGATTAAAACTCTAAAATCGTAGAATAAAATATTGAAAAACATTTTTTTTCAGGGTACCTCCCCTACAGGTAACGCGAGGATGATTTTTTTATTCGTCGCGTACCCCCTATAGTTGGGTATCGTTGAAAAGGTCTTTCAAAAATATTTTGGGTCTTCTAGGAGCATTTTTAGAATTAGCTATTAAAGTGCTAATTTTGTTTAGAGTGTCCCCCCCTGCCGGCTAAACGGTTGGAGTTAAACAAGTGAAAAAATTCTCAAAAATAGGTTATTATGATGAATTTACAAAGAAAACTATCACGGCTATGTTAGCATAAGTAGTTAATGAGTAATCGATAAACTTACTACTTCAGAACCCTACATTGCGCGTGGCCTGACACGCACTTGCCCGGTTTTTGTTGCTCAAATGATATGAACGTCCTATCAACTGTGTATACACGCGGTCAAGGTACCTAAATAAATGATATCTGTGGCGTGGAAAACCGTAGACATCACTAATTTCTACCCTAGGATTTATCTGTCCGATATAATTATCTGCTCCGACTGGGCATCGATCTTGGAACGTTTCGTTCGGCCGGTAGACCCATCAACAAGGCTACAGGAAGGCCCACAACCTATCTAGCGAATAGCATGATTGCACACTAAGACGAATTTATAAATTACGAGTAAGCGCCCTCGCTTTGCTTCGGTTTTCCTATTTTTTACACCTTGGGTTACATTATTGGAGTTTTATTAAGGATCCCTAATTTTTTTTAAATATAATATAGCCTATGTTCACCGGGGATAGTGTACCTTTCTAACAGTAAAAGAATTTTTCAAATCGGTTCAGAAGTTTCGGAGCCTATTCAATGCAAGCAAAAAATCAAATCTTTCCTCTTTATATATATATTAGATAGTATAGATAAGCGAGAATCTGCGCTCGAGAGGCGTTATCATTCCAATAACAATTACCCATGTCAAATTACAGCTTTCTAGTACTAACAGTTTTTACATGACCTATAAAAGAGTTTATACTCGCCGCGAATACGTAGAATCTCTTTCATACGTACATGTTGATGTTGACAATTCGAGGGTCCGTAAGTTGTTACCTATTTTATGAGTATCACCGACAATTCGATTGCTGGTCTCATTTTCTTCGTAGTCTTCAAACAAATCGATGTCATGCTTATCAGAAGCGATAACGCCGCTCCTTCAAACGGCGTGAACAAACATACAAATTACAAACACACGAAATACACGCCGGTGAACAGTTTTATTGCTAGCAAACCCGCGTTTACTACTTAACGGAGTTAATTTGTTATCATTAACCACTCTCATGTCTGTAATTTTACATTTTTCAGAAGTAGACCTTGCTGGCAGATCTTTCACAATTTTCGATCTTTTCAGAGATTTTCGAATCTTCTGGATTCGTTTAAAAGAATATTAAACAGTAAGAATTAATATTTTATGGAACTAATTGTAAGTTAAACGATCCCTTCCCTAGCGGGCTTTTAGAATGTAATCCTTACCCACTCTACAAATAATAAATAATAGGACAGTCCTATTATTTTGTTGGTTCTCACGTAGACAAGTGTACACAACACAAAGACAATACACTACAAGACTTCACCTAGATAGATAGCTATCTAACGATTTATACTTCAGAAACAAAGACAAGAGCTGACAACGTATTGACCGTACACTATCTTGAAGTGGCGAGGAATGCACTTCCTGTTGCGACATTTTACGCATACGACGCATACCGCACGCCAATGCAATGTACTAGAAAACCTTACAAATGGACTGATAGCGTGAAGTATTTTGTAAGTAAATATGTATGTTAGGCGTTGAAGTATTTACGTCAATATCTACAACGCGTCATCGCAACCTGTAACGTTGGACTGGGTATGTCTACTATTCTATTGGGAGGGAAATAGGCAGTAGCAGTAGCATAGATTGTCCTAAATGAGCCTTAAATCTTTGAGGGTACCCCATTTCAATTGGGCTTGAGGAATCAAAAAAAAAATAGGATTTTTTGCTCACACACATCGGGGCCTCTGTAGCCCCTGGATCCCATATCATTGACACGACGGATGCGGCGGTAGCTACGCCCACCCATGGATAAAGGCATAGACTACCATACTGTTCAAGTACTGATTGGCATTCACATACCGTTTTTTAGATATATTTCTAATTTTCTATGATAAATTCTCGTTACGGAACGTCGCCTCTGTTATGAAATTATTGCGTAAATATTTTAATTATACGATTTTCAAACTACAATGCAATAATGAGCAGGGCTGCCACAAGCGATGCGGCAACGGATAGATTGGTAAATAAAGTAAAGCCTACACTGACACGATGACTACATGAAAAGAGAAGGAAAAGGAAAAAAATTACAATTTGTAGTCGAAGTTGTTTCCTGAAATCTGCTTCTAATCTTTTGATAAATAAACCTACTTACTTATTTAGGTAGTGATTTTCTATTAGGTCTGTACTTTTGCAGAGACATCGTAATTTGATCGCTAAAAATCTAGAGATTCATGCTCACAGAGACATTTGACAACCCTACCGATAACCCCGATAGAGTTTAAACCGTGAAGGTCGAATCACCGCCTTTCATACTGTATATTATTGTTTGTACACCTTCACCAGAATTTCAGACTTATTCCACTCACAATTGGGAGGAAAATCCTGTGTAGGTTTCGTGTGAATGAAACTACAATAATTTGACAATAGTTATTATTTTAGTAATCAAATTTTATGGAGACTTGATCTGGAACGCACGCTTGCATTATGGCGGAGCCCGAAGACCTATACAGTTAACAGAACTGTGAATAGATGTAGCTATGGGTGCTAATGCTAACCGGTAAGAGGCTGAGTGCAGTTTCATCTCTAAATCGTCAAAGTTTATTAAAACTCCAGAATCATAGAACTGAAAAAAATTTTTTCAGGGTGTCTCCCCTACGGGTAAGGATGAATTTTTTATCCGTCGCGTATCCTATAGTGTGGGGTATCATTGAAAAGGTTTTCCAAAAATATTTTGGGTCTTCTATGGGTCTAAATATTATGGGTCCATTTTTTGGATTTAAGGGGTCCGTTTGCGAAATAAGTGCTAATTTTGGTTAGAGTCAAGTGTCCCCCCTGATGGCTAAACAGTTGAGTTGGACAAGTGAAAAAATTCTCAAAAATAGATTATATCGACGGTTAAAAGGCGACTTGATTCAAGCGCCATTTTGCAAACTTTACAGGAGAGCGTTTTAAAGTTTATTTTTTGAGAAAAAAAATCATTGTTCCTAAAGTATACCATAAAAATTGACGAGTCTCCCCAATCATAAAGCGGCATATTTTGTGCTATTTTTTGATATATATATAACAAATAAAAGGTGTTTTTTAACGGAGTTAGATGTAACTTGAGCCATTTTGCACAATTCTTTGATCAGGGCAGAAGGAATCAAAGTACACGATTACTATTTATCTGTTCAAAGCAAAATAATTCAAGTGTACAATGACTTCTTTAGCAGATCAAGGATAAATGATTTAAATCACTCACCTATTTGTAAACTGTTCATGGATAAATGAGTTAAACCGCTCACCTAGTTATAAACTGTTCATGGATAAATGATTTAAACCGCTCACCTAGTTGTAAACTGTTCAAGGAGTAATGACTCAAATTACACAGTGATGTAATAAGATTTAAAGCAAATTGTTTTAATCGCAAGATTTATTAAAATTTGACTTGGATGTAGGGAAAACGAATGAAAGGACATTGTCAATTCAAAGAAAAGTAACTTAAATGGCATACTTTTAAGAACTTAGACTTTAAACTCGATTTTATACAACGAAAGAATTAAAATTTAATAAAACAATGCTTTTCATCAATCATTATTTTTTGCAAAAAGAAAATGGTTCTAAATGATATAAAGACTTAAAACTGGTCAAGGATAATTAGCACAAGTCATATTCTTCAATATACTAGTTCAGGTAAGATTGATTCAAGCGACAGAGATAATGTTTGAATGTTTAAGGCAAAATGATTTAAGTAACATACACTAATAAATCTGGTTCAAGCAAAAAGGAATTAACATCCTTTGTTTAATTATTTAAGATCAAGTAAAAAGAATTCAAATGCCGATACCATTTCATTCCATCCGAGGATAAATGGCTTAAACTACAAATAGTAAGAAAAACCCTTTTTTTTCGTGGGTCTATATACATGCTTTGAAAAAAACAACCAAATTCGCTACACTTGATACCGCGTAAGCAAAAATGATACCCAAATTGGTCATGGAGCCAAGCGCCAAAAAAGTGCTCAGATTAACCTCAAACCCGGCTCCATCGACGCGCAAAAATTCGCCGATTCCAATGATGTATATAACTCAATATCGCCCAGGATGGCGCTTGAATCAATTCGCCTTTTAACCGTCGATATGATTAATTTACAAGGAAAACTGTAACGGCTATGTTAGCATGAGTAGTACTTATTATTAAAAATAAGACAAGTAATAGTCGATAAACCCTACTTTGCGCGTGGTGTGACGTTACGTTACTTTACTACATAAAATTCCTTACGCAGTAATTCGTGGTCTGTGCGGTCGGTTCTTGCGCCAAGGCATAACCGGCTTTGAGGCATGCCTCAAATTTAAATCCATACGAGTGACCTTGGGTTCCGGGTGTACGGCGGCAGTACAAGCGGGGAATCCGTGATAAGAAATTTCCGGCATTGTAGTAGGAATTAGGTACTATGTAATATCTACTTTCATATAAACAGCCGATAACTATACCCATCGCGAGTAAAACGAATGAATAACGCAAAAACTTTAGCACTAATTACAATCGTAACTGATGTGTAAAATATAATAAAAGTTCGTTATAATTGCAAGAACCGTGCAGTTAAAATTTTCCTCAAAAGGACACCAATTTTGGGCGAATTTATATTTGTATTGTACGGTATAAACACTTCATTTTCATTGCCAGTCGCAATTTGCCACACGCTTTTCGCTCTCACTGGGTCATGCACAACTCATTGTATCGCTAGCATACGTCCGCGATAGACTGTTTAATCCGTGGTCATGGTCTGTGAGCGAGTATTTTGTCATCATTGTTTTCCAAATTGAGTCATTGTGGCAACTGCCGCCACCCATTCACCTGTTGGATGCTAGTTCTAGTTTGTATAATCCGTAATTGGATAGCGGCTATCCGTTACAGGACTCTATTTTGAGAACAAAATAATTAAGCATTGAGTTTCTATGAACTTGAACATCCGTACCATGTGGGCGTGCTGGTGTGGTACATCCAACGTTTGTGGTGAATTGGTGAGTAACTCAGCGAAACAGTCACATCATCTCGAAGGAAAATTAATTTAAGGAAATTCCGCTGTATACGCCTTAATATGGACAGTTTCTTAAACAGCAATTTTAGTATTATTTCAACAAAAAGGATTGCAATTTACAACCGAGCTGGTTTTCGGCTCGTAATCCGACGCAACCGGGACTATGTAAACTGGTAATCCTTGACCTTTAGGAAGCAGATGTTAATTACATCATATTCGTTATATATACGTCAGAATGTGCCTGTCTCGGTCAAGTGTGTCCAGTAAGTGGTCCCACCACGCGATGATGCTTGATGATAAGAGTGTGTTATTGGTCCTTAAAGCCCTTATTGGTCAATTAAAGTACCTTATTAGTCCAATTAAGAATAGAAGCCACCAGGTACTTTAGTGGACTAGGAGTATGCCAAAATTCCGAGCATCTGGAAAACCAGTTGAAAGTATGTAGTGTAAAACTATCTGGAAAAGTATCCCTACTTTCATTAATACTACCTGACTTTTAATGACAATATGTTTCTGACGGTCTGGCATGGAGACATGGACATGGAGCATGGACGCAAAATTACACGTTCCTAAAAAGATTTAATATATTAAGACAAAACCTAGGCTTTCTTCAGCTAAAAGAGTGAAAGTGTCTCTACATTACTCTCGCGACACTACGACACGGCGCGTTGACATTCGTGTCGAGGAAAGCCCCAGTGTAATATCTGATAGGCTGTTATGCTTCACTGCCTTGCTCTGCTGCATAGGACAATTTTATTGAGGAGACTACTGGACAAACGTTTAGGAATTACTATAGTCCAAGAGCCGAATTAGAGGTGTTTCTGCACCCATCTGCTTACCGGATAAAAATGTTTTTTTTTAATCAAAATAAATATCATAATTATGTAGTTAATTTCAAAGAACTGATCTGAACTCTGGACATGAATCAGGTATCTACAAAAGCTATCTAATCCTTATTTGATGCTGACGCATATCAAAGGGTACTGCCCAAAACGCTCTACCAATCTGCACTTAAGATTTATGTTCATTCATCTTAGAGATATGAGTTTAATTCATTTAATGTAAGAGGTAATGACGAGCAACCTCATGATGAACATATTTCTTCTTCGGACCGTTTGGGGTTAAAAGACTGTCTGAAGAGTTTTGCAATCGCTTGTAAGTATATTTTATTTTGCATTTTCATTGTGTTTATCTGAGTAGCAGTGGTCAGCCCAAGTTTCAAAAGTTTAGTTCTTAAAACTTTTTAAGAACGCTGAAAGGTTGTTAGATTTACAAACGTTACAGTATTGCCATCCATGTCTTATTTACCACTGTTATTGATAGTTAATCTATCATTATGATTAAGAGTAGGTAACACAAGCTGATGGATGAGTGAGAATAAAACACTGCGATACAGAATAAGAACACGAAAATCGCCAATAATAATATCACAGGAGAAATACTCGCACGCTACAATACTATCAACCCTATAAATAATGGGATAAGGGCACGAAAATAATGTGTAACAGATTACGCCAACGTTGAAACGTTCTAACATAGCACTGATGATGAGATAAGTAAATGACGTTCTTCAAATTATGTAGATAAAGGTTATCTTGCCACTTCAGTTGCCATAGAACAAGACTATATTCTGCAGACATAACGTAAGCAGTTTTACAGCGGGCACTACGTTCATAGATAGCTCTCCTTGTTTGCTGGTAACAGTCATGTTAATCAGCGCATATATGAGTAATACGTACAATTTATAATTAATCTAGATATGGCGTGATTTGGGGAAATTCAAACGAGGGATATTCCAAATTTCCAACTGAGGATAAATAAATAGATAAATTAAAACAATAATAAAATAATCCAAAGATGATTTCATGTTCTGAGGCAAATGTAGTTAACAGAAACAGATGTCAGGATCAAACTTAGGAAGGTAAACAAGTAAATGGAACGTCGAATAGTTCGCATCAATTTCCAAAGCATTGTTAACTGACCGAAGGTTCCGGCCAAGTGGGTCGCACTAATGCCCTAGAAGGCTGAAAGGCTATCGGCACAATAATAGCGACGGATGATCAGGCATTAAACAATAGGGACTAAAAGGCCGAAATGGTGGATAAGAGTATAACAATTTAACTACCAATTTCCAAAATGACAAAAAAAAACAACTTCAAAGAAATGAGTCTTTAAAAAGAACCATAACAAATTCTTGCCAAACATATTATCAATATTTCTATGTGATAAATGGGACTCCTATTTAAGGACTTCCTCTTTTGTTAGGAATTACCACTCACCATCAGGTGGGATAGTAGTCAAGCATTAACTTATAAGATACTAGCTGCCCGGACAGACTTCGTTCTGTCAAAAGTTTTTTTGAGATGTAAGCTATCCTATCTTTCAAGTTGGATCAAGCTGCACACGGTGCGCAAATTTGATTAAAATCTGTTGAGTAGTTTAGGAGTCCATCGCGGACAAACAACGTGACACGTAATTTATATATATTAAGAAAAAAAATCGGTGAAAAATAAAAAGACCAGCGTGGGTATGCGTCTAACGCATTTTGCACATTAGGCTTATTTTTATACACATTTTTGCATAAAGGTCCGTGTATGTAGCTTAAGTGTGCAACGTTAACTAGGAAGTGACATATATTTTGGTAAACTCGTAAGAAACACGCAAAATATTGACCTTTTACCTATTATTCATTGACCGTTGAATAACTTATTATTTCGACTGTCGAATGCCAACTGCCAAGGCAGGAAAAAAATATGCTAAGTAGTAAGCTAGTAACGCTAATTGAAATTTAAATTTTGACTAATCTTTTTAGTTGGCACAGCTAATTGATGCTGACTCTTAAAAATTTTGCGAACTTGAGATTGATTATGTTTTTTTTTTAATTTGTTTGAAGTTAAAAAATATTGAGTTAAAATATTACAAACAGTTACAAAAGTAGCGATAAACTTAAAAGAGTCCAAAAAAATACCATAAACTTCAGTTTTTAATATTAAATTTATAAAAATATTCAACACAGTTCTTTCTGTAAACAGATGACAAATATTTAATTAATTTTATACAGAAAGATAATATGAGTCAATTGTGAACAATTTAGGTGAGGTCTGATATTTTCTTAGGTCATCAATATAATAATTTACACAATCGGTATTTATAGAAACGAATGAGTTATTTAGTGAGTCAACAGTACACACTATAATGATTGTACATGAGGATTTAAAAAGTTAGCAGTTATGAGTCCTCGTAACGTTGCCGGCTTTCGTCTTTTTACGTTGACTCCGATTCTTATTTCAAAACTTATTGCTTTCAGTTGAATGTTACATTTTGAAACATTACATTTTTTTTATTTAAATTACAGGACGATATATTTTGATACGCAGGAATTAAATGAACCAGTAGAGCTGCTAAAAAGGAAATCGCAACATTTCTAATTTTATATTGACTCTACATAATTATAGTTACTTTTCATCCATTTTTTCCGACTTTTGCTACTTTGATTTTTGAAATATGTAGGTCATTAATTAAATAATTAATTTGATACATAAACTTTTACTATTTGAATTCATAGTATAGGATTCTGGGAGATTCCCGATTCCGAAAGAAATTATGATAACAATTTTTAGCGCGTTTACTTTTAGAAAGTTTTTTTTTAAATATTAAACAGATTTGAACGCTATCATTTTGGCCTACTTTTACCGAACGAGATGCACCCACAGATAACCATCTAGAGAAGATAATGTATAACGCATAACGCAAAAGGATTTAAGTGCAACAATTCTTCGTTTCCCTCGGAGAAAGTGCATAACGCACTGTCTCACATCACCGCACCAAGGCACAATTTCCAAATGTTCACAAACTCACAATAAAACCTTTTAACACTAACACAATGACCGTATACAATCCAGACACACATACACCGGATGCGCGAATCACAAAACAACTGACACAATGACCTGCGAGTGAAGTTGATCGGAAGTGGATGCGTCCGCACGCGTCGGATCGGTGCCGCGAACTGGCGAGTTAAGTTAACGAATCGTAAAATCGTAAGCCGTAAATGGAGTTTCCGTCATTCGTGAGAAAAAAAATAGGATTCCGCACACTCTGTCGCAAAATATAAAATCTTTAAAGAGTAGGTATCTATTATTCAAACTAAACCTGAATCCGGTCATCGATCGGCACTATATTCTCTACCATTTTTGTTTTAATAACAGGAACCCAGACGCAGGCAAACTACTCCAATCCATCGCGGTGCGCATAATGAATGACGATGCAAACCGCGTCGTCCGTACGCGCGGGAAGTTCACCATGATGTATCACAGTAGTCAGTACTACTTTTACAACTCTACTTCATTAGTTCATTTTCGTCTCTGTTACTAACGCGAGTAGCTAGTTTTCTATTTTTTTTATCTTCCTTCTTTTTGGAATGAAGTTCATGAACGCGGCTTGTGATAGGAGTAACTGAGAAACAGACTGTTATTTCCACATTATACCTATGTACAATGACAATATCTGTAAAAAAACATTTTAATTTAAAATATCTTTGTATATAATATACATAATTATACATATACAGTGAATGAAACATTGATCCATGACTTCTTTCATTTTACCCGAGTGATATTATCATTGCTATAATATTATTCATTAGAATATAAACCACAATCATTTTTAAATGGTAAATAAATAAATTATACTTGTTTTCTTTTAAGCGGTGATCCTCTCTTATCAATGCTGTTTTTTCGAGCCCGAGTCTGAATTAATTTAGTCCGTCCGGTCTTTTGTGAAGCCAAGTCAAGATCTTAAGAATTAGGAGCTGTTGTTCAAGGTCGTCGCATGGTTGTTTAGGACAATAGGACTCCTTATAAGTCCTAAAGCTCTCTCAGTATAAACTTAGTTTTTATTATCATCTTTAACTCTCTTACTTTAAATTAAGAACCAAATCAGTTATAAATATAATAGATACTTTCTTTTTCTTCATTTCATATTCAAATAAGTAATAGTAATAATAAAGTTTTTAATTAATATGAAATGTTGGGAAATTCTGCCATGCCATCCCTATTGGAGTTTACCACAGGAGTTTACATTTACATTAAATTATAAATTATAATTATAGTAATTATAATTGACAGTTTTCCTGCTGTTATTCGCATTAACAGAGTAAAACCAGTGTTTGGCTTTAAATAGACACATAATTATTTATTGAGAATTGATATAAACGTTCGCACGTAACTAGTACAATGTAAAGGAATGTTGTTATGAATTATTTACTACAAATTCATTGTGTTTAAGTCGCAGCGATATCTACTGTTTAATATTGTCCAGTTAAATACGATCACAATCAGTTTGAAGATGAATACGGATTTTTCGCTGACGGTTACTTAGTTGGAAAGCAGGTCTGTTCCATGTTTCCATTGTATGCTTTGTTTGTGAGTAGTATGGATGTTTTTTACTCTTTCACGCACAAACTGCTATTCATGAATCTGAAATAACATATAGGGTAATTCTTGCCCCGGAAAACGCGGGCAAAACCGCGATCAAAGCGATAGTTTTATATAAACATGATACTTGTGTTGAATTTTCTCCCAAAGAAACAGTCTTTTTACAAAACATCAAACAGTCGTTTTAAATGCAGCTGCTTTATTTACAACCGACTATTTATAGGTACATTTTGTACGGGACCCTTTACAAATAAACAAAGTTAGGAAGCGCGCACACTGCTCGCACGTGTCAGGGCTGCGACACGTGTGCCCCAGACGCGCCGCTGGGCTGAGTGAAAACAAAAAATTGCTGAAGCTTAAACTAATGCTAAGATTTAAAAGATGTTACTCAATTAACGCCGTTAGCCGTAGATGTTATTTAAGACACAATACTTTTTATTTAAAATATAATGAAAATATATTATAAAGTATGCATGAGGACGATTTTTCATATAGGTTAGGTTTTCATATCATAAGACATAACGAAACAATACTCAGAGAAACTACATGGCAGTTTAAGTGAATAAATTTGAACTGCCGCATAAAGTTTAAAATACTTTTTGGGTGCAGCATAATTGCAGCTATGCCAGTAAATATGAAACCATATTTTTAAATTAGGTACAGAAATCACGATTCATTCTAAAAAAAATCTACTTGATCATTATTTCACCGTTTAACGTTGCTCAGTACAATTGAACAAGCTATAGCGCACGCGCAACCTCCTTTACAAACCATTAACCTCAACGTGCCAAATGAAATATAACCTTTTTTATGTCAAAATTAAATTATTAAATGTATTCCTTTTTAAACAGAACCCTACTCCAATATCGGAAATATTGGTCCTGCGCACGCTTCTCCGGCCAGTAGCTTTCAACACCTCTCCCGCTCACGGTTCCACAGATAAAACAGGCGGCCACGAGGGAGTCATCATTAGGAGGCGATAATAATTAATCATTATGGGTCCAAAAACCACTTTACACCGAGTTGTTACTGTTTACCATTGGTTGTTGATGTTTACCATTACAAGCGTGTGCAATATTGTTAAGAATGTTAGCAGCATTTACTGGCTGAATACATTGTTTCTCGGCTGTTAACAAGAACAACGTGTAAAATACATACTGGTCTGCCATTACTAATGACCTCATACTGCAATTATAAGATAACTGACTTCTACTTCAAGTGCCATCTCCATCACCGGTTACCTTCGTCGTTATTTCTATGACTGTCAGCATCAGAAACTTATATTTGTATTTTCCTATTAAACTGATATTTAGAGTGAACCCCGTATCCCAGACTCCCAGTTGAAGATATGGATTCTGGATGGTTGAAGGTAGAAAGCACGGAAAGCAGTGAGCACCCAAACCTATGTAAATGTGTAGAATAGAACTGCAATGCTAGTTATTTTAAAACTGTTTTTAAAGGTTATAACTGCAACACCTATGAAACGTGTGCAATTATGGAATTGCTCACCATTTTAATACATGAAACGCACAATTTTTTACAGCACGAAATTAGCGGACCCTGCAAAAATAAAATAAAATCTTTGTACAGAATCAGTAATATCAGTATGACTCAAAATTGTTCGCGGAACTCGTTAACACGACACGATACGACGACGCCACGACTACTTTATTCTTTAGTTCTTCCGGCATTCACACCGGAAGTCTCTCATTAGTGCAAATAGTTTTAACGTGACTTCACTAATATTATATGTTCTTAATTTCTTATTGTTTAGTAACACAATGTTATCGATGCCCTTTTTACCAAAAAGAAAAAATATTCAAAGAAACCGAAATTAGTGGTCGAGTTCAGACAATGATTAAAACATTGAAGTGCATAGATAATATTATTATCGGCTTTACCTCCAACCTCAAAGGCAACGAGTCACTAAAAGTATTTACACTGCATGCGTACGAGTAAAAAGCTTTTTTACACTGCTTTCAAACAAGCGTTACTCCGTTTACAAGGAAAACATTACTAGCGCAATGGACGGTTCAAAGGAGATGTTCAAAAAATGTATGGGGACTGGTACTAAATTTGTACAAAAACAAAACTTCGATGAGGAGAAAGTGAAAAATATTCCGATTGGGACAAGGTTGTGAAAATAAAAAAAAGATCCTCCCTTGTTTTTTTATTTGTGTTTGAATTTCAGTAGATAGATAAAAAGCTTGTCACACTGGGCACCTTTTTTACGTCTGGCAACTTTATCCTGACACTATTGACACTTGACAGTACTGACTGATAGTGACATCAGTGTTGCCAATGCTACGGCAATTACCGTGTTCTACGGCTTTCAGGCCAAAAAATCACAAAATCTACGGGCTACGGCTGGAAACCTATTGCCGTAGCAAATTCTACGGCTTTTCGCAAATTCCACGTGTTTTTTGTTATTTATTGTTTTGCAAACATTTAACGAATGTTAAATGTGAGCGCCACTAGGCTAATGTTGACGTAAATGTAGGCTAATGAAAAGTATTCCTCGTTTAGTGGGCATCAAATTCACTGCCGATGACCTTTTTTTTTAGTTTTAGCTCTGAACTGATGGTATATATTGGCGTAATTAGATAGCTACGGCCCACACTTGATCTTTTCCCATATAAACACGGCTTTTTATCTAATGTACACGGGCTTCCAAAAATTTTCATTGGCAACACTGAGTGACATTGAGTGACGAATGAAAGAAACGATGACATTTTGTTTTGCATTTGATTGATTGACAGTTGACACTGACAGTTACTAATATCAAACCACAGAATACTTAATCACTATGGATCAAACTAGGATGATATATGTCGTTTCGTTTCTTCATGATTTTGGTTTACAATTAATGTTAATTATTTTATACATGTGTTGAAAACATAATAATATAATAGATTGACCTCAGATATGTTCTAATTCGTGAAAAGGACGTATGTACCTGTTAGAAAAAAAAAACATTGCTTTCCATAGACCTTCTAATTATCATGAACATACTTCTTCGATTTTCCAAAATATGGAGGATCAATAAAATATAAGTTTTATAATTTAAAGTAGATTAGAAAATATGCTTTCAAATGAAATATAAATTACAGCTGTACAAATTTCTTCGGAATAAAGTACCACTTTTGAACATCTCCTTTCGGAGTTTCATCTTTTAAGTTGCGTAATAGCTACTGTACTTGAATTATAAACATTCCGTTCGTACCGACATTTAAGGAATTTGATAAGATATGGCCGCTAATTTCAATTATCTGATCCGTTCCGCAACTGATTAATAATGGGCTCAAAAGATAAAAGTCGTAACCAAGAGTTGTTATCATTTATAGAATTTCAATTTAGACTAGCTATGGCTAGAGCTATATGCTGATATATTTTTAATTTACTTCTTGTTTTAACTTATCAACAGGAATAGTTACTAAAAATGTAAATTGTACTTATGTACATGTTTTATTGTTATCAATAAAATAAAATAGGTCACTTTTGAAAGAAGACGGGGTTCGTTACATTACTTTGGCAAGGGTACACAACTGGTACAAGGTCCCAGAATCTAGAATATCAGGGCCACTAATACTTCTAACATTTTACCAGTCAAAAATGATTTTTTTCGAATTGGCCCTAGCGGCCAACTATTACGTGGACAGACACGAGCTTGTTAAAGCACAAACTAGAAGATAATTTATTTATATAATCTTTGCGAAGAGTGAAGAGTAGCACTCTGCTGAACACCAAAAACTTAGAGCATCATTCAGCATTATACGAATTAACCCCACATTGTGACTGCTCAGACAAAAAAGAATACGTTCCCTTGAACTTGTCGTATGCCGCGCACCTGTTTACATTTATTGCCATCTTGCTCATACGTAGCGAGCTGTCCCACTCGCATGGCGGACCATCGGTCACCGATTCACTAGGGTTTACGATACAACGAAATGCTACGTGGGTGCGTGGGTTGGTGTACGACATTGTTTAGAGCTTAGAGTATATATTAAGGTTTGGAGGATAAGCATAAGCATACAATATACAGTTACACTAGCTGCCCGGACAGAATTCGTTCTGTCAAAAGTTTTTTATTTTGAGATGTAAGCTATCCTATCCTATCTTTCAAGTTGGATCAAACTGCACACGGTGTGCAAATTTGATTAAATACGGTTAAGTAGTTTAGTTAGGAGTCCATCGCGGACAAACAACGTGACACGTAATTTATATATATATTAAGATGTACATATTAGGAGATAAAAGTATGTATATGTACGTCGCGTACGTAAAATATGAAAGCATACACACATAAAAGCACCTTGTAAGGAAATCGAAAATTTTAACTTTCCGGCAGCATAACAAATGCTAAAATATTAATTATAAAATACACTGTAATCTCCAATGATCAATTTAATCCCATCAAAATTTGTTTATGTAAAATAGATTGCCAATATTAACAACTTTCAAAAGTTCTTGACGCTTTCACTGTTAAAAAGTTATCAGAACTCATGAAGAACCAAGAGCCAAGCACAGACTCTAAAACACCTTGGTCAAAAAGTATGGCAGACTACTTTTTGTTCTTCATCCCTATTTGCCCTATATGGACTACCTGATAGTATACATAGATAGACTAACAAAAAATACGTTACATTAAATGGGCGACAAAAAAAACTGTACGGCCGAATGTAAATTGTACGGAGCCGTTGATTTTAAAACGACGGTTACAGTTACGTCATCGGAGATTAATCTTGCAAAGTTACATCAACTACTATTAAACCACATTGCCTTTATAACCTTTACAGTAAGGTTCATAATGGAATTACACTCAACTTAGCGCAACGCAAATTATGTTGGTATTAAGTATGACCGATGTGTGCCGACTGCCGATGATCTCACTTCGGCACTGAATGTGATTGTAATTGCAACAGAAAAGTTAATATTTCTGCAAAGACTTTAACCGCGCCAAGGGTCCTGGGTTCGATTTCCAGCGAGGCGGAAATTTGATTGATAATTTTGAATTTTCGTTCTTGGTCTTGGTGTGAATGAGTGAATGTGCTTGTTGTCTAGTGTGTTGTCCATGGCATCCACGACACAGGGAATCCTACTGTAGCAGTGGCGTAGCGTGGGCTCCCGCCGCCCGGGGCCGAGCGAAAATTTGCTGAAGCCCCCATATTATTTAAAATATTTTTTTTATTAATTAAAAATGCACTTTTCTTGTTTTTAACCGACTTCAAAAAAAGGAGGAGGTTCTCAATTCGACTGTATTTTTTTTTTTTTTATGTTTGTTACCTCAGAACTTTGGACTGGGCCAACCGATTTTAATGATTCTTTTTTTAATCGAAAGCTGATGGCTGTCATGTGGTCCCACATAAATTTTATTGAGATCTGACAATGGCATCCATGAGAAAACTACATAAGTCGTAAATTTGTGTTAAGATGTGCGCGACAAATTGACGAATAACTCAATATCACGTCAACCGATTTCGATGATTCTTTTTTTAATAGAAAGCTGGTGCTTGTCATGTGGTCCCACATAAATTTGAACGAGATCTGATAAGTATTTTTTGAGAATTTGAAGTCGGTTATTTTTTGTTAGTAAAATTTAGATTATTTCATAGCACGATAAAATTTACATTAAAATTTAAATAAAATTAATTTTAATGTATATTTTTTATTATTTAAAAATCGAGTGGCTTGCCGCCCCCTCTTCATGTGCCGCCCGGGGCCACGGCCCCCCCGCCCCCCCCCCCACGCTACGCTATTGTACTGTAGGGCTATGACTGTGAAGCGTTGTTGTTATTGCCATAGAAAAGTTGGGTCCGTCATGGTACTTCTTATAGAGCAAGATCCCAGGGCCACCAGACGTCACGTATTTTCTGACGGACGAAATGTGGACGATTGAGTAGGGTTAGTATGTACTATGAGCGTATGCCTACCTGCTAGCTTGGTCAAATGGCCAATTTCCAGGTATCAGGTGATCAAGGTACATAAAAACATTATAAACTTCACGTAAATTCTCATGGCTGATTTTGACGTATGTTCTAGATAATATAGTTAAAAATAAGTCGTCAATGCTCCCAGACACTTTCCGTCGGCCATATTGCTTGCCAGACGCTTTAAAGCTCTCAAAATAGGTATACGTAGGCATACGACCGTAGTATACACTAACACTACTCAATCGTCCACATTTCGTCCGTCAGAAAATACGTGACGTCTGGTGGCCCTGGGATCTTGGACCATTAGGATTTTGCCTTCTTCCAGCTGTCGACGAGGCGTTCGAAATTCAAATGGCAGTCTTCTCCAATTTGCTTCACAAAGTCTATTTGCAATTTTCTCATAACCAGGTTTTGATTATAAAACGTTTCCAGCTTATCGAATAAGGCTTTATGGCCAGTTAGAAGTGCCAAGTCGTGAAAGAATGCGGCGGTGCGCGGTGTTTTCCGGTAAACAGAGATGACGGGTGACGTAACAGCTGTTATTAATACAGCCACCACTTATGGAGGCAATATGGTCATAACGACTAGCTTTGTCCACCACTTTGTTCGAGTGCACTGAGGTTATAACTAAATACCTTATTGTTCGCATATAATTTATTTGAAATTTTCTCGGTATTCCTAACGGAAAGCCTGGGAAAACAATGAAAATTGATTGTATTCCGGAACTATTGAAGGTTCAAAGTCTTTTGGTTTTGACTGATGAAGAAATAACCAAAGAGCTCACAAAATGTAAGCACGTAAGCGCCGCGTATTATACTACTGAACGGATTTTCATGAAATTTTGCACCCAAATTGATCATGATCTGCGCAGATGATCTGGAATAACATAATAAAACGCGGGAAAAGCCGCGGACAGTGCGGTAGTTCTTGAAAAGTTTTTATTTAAGTAGTTTTTTATGATCTATCTTTGCTTTTATTTTTCCTCAGTTTATTTTTTGGTTAACGTACTCTGTCTTTTGTTGTTTAAAACTGTCTTTAAATTCTTTTGTCTGTTTTTTAACTTATTAATTGACGACCCTGTAGCCTAGTTGCTAGCGACCCTGCCTGCGAAACGAGGAATCCCGGGTTCGATTCCCGGCCGGGGCAGATATTGGCAGATAAATATTTGTACTCGGGTCATAGGTGTTATTGTGATGTGATATACCTAATTATATGTCGTCCTTGCCACCCGTGACACAGGTAAAAAAAACCTACTGCGGGCATAATTATGAGTGCTCGAGTGTGTAAGCGTTTATTTATTTATTGTTATGATACAGCAGTCATCGTCAAAAATACCGTGAGTTCTTTGTAGATTATCAGTTCGTTTTTTTTACATTAAATATTTATAATTAAAAGCTTTTACAATGTTTTTTTAGGCAACCTCTTCTTCATGATTTAGTATTTAGGCATTCAACTTTAATAAAGTTGAAAAACTATTAGCAGAGGTTCGGAGATATTTAATAACATTCGTGCCGATAGCATTGTAGATAATCTTAATTCCTAAGATTTTCCGAATTTTTTTTAGTAATCACGTATCTTTTCCATTAGAAAATACTTTGGGCTATGTTATCGGGGTTGGTAGAGATTAACCGCTCTTAGCCGCAGGGATTCTTCGAATATTTCTCAGTAATTAAGCAATTGCTGCAGATAACGTGCATGGCCTCAAGGCAGACGTCGCGATGACGCCAAGGTTAAGGTGACTTTTTAAACGAGTTTGTTTTATCAAAAATAAACTCGCTGCTGTAAGATAGCTATACTTTCACGACTGCAAAGCAGTAAGCATGGAAGTGACAAAAGTTGTTCTATTGATTCAACTTTTAACACTACATTCACGGAACCTGACGTTAAAGTTATTTTACAAGACAATTATCAACTAAAAGTTAATAAACAGGAAAAGTCAATATTGCATAACACAAACACGATTCACGATATCATGGAGCATGTAAGAAACACGATGATTCTTACATGCTCCATGAGACAGATCACAGACATTTATTCATGTCTTGGCCAAGAGAATACTCCACCTCGCTGAGTCACAGACATGGACAAAGTGTTTCTCCCTAAAGATATAAAAACGCTCAGGGATCTAATCCGGATCCCTGCACTCACTGACTAGGTCATAATAATTGAACTTTGCTTAGTTACACATGGGCGTAGCCAGGGGGGGGGGGGTTTCGGGGGTTCAAAAGTTAAGGACTGACATTTTTTTGTGCTTTATTACCCATAAAAAACATTTTTCTAGACGTCATTCCGAATCGAATGAGCTATCGCACATATTTTTAGGAACTTTATTTCTATTATTAAACACGTTTTTGAACTTCTTGACTAAACTAATAATAGACGACATACGTCGTGATAAAAAATAAAGTCTCAATTTTCTTTACGGTTATTTTATGTACTTTTAGTCGTTGTATTTTCTTGACCCCCCCCCCCCCCCCCCCCGAAACTTGAACCCCCCCCCCGAAACTAAAACCTGGCTACGCCTATGGGATAGTACTTGGGGAAACTTCCAACTTAGTAAGAGCAAACACCTACAATTTATAAGAAGCCAATTAAAGAGTCTGACTGTAATGGGGAAACGATAACAACCAGAAACCATGCGCATGCCATTTTTAGAAGCTGCGATAATATTATCGTGACTGTGTCTATATAATAAAGATTACCTTCGCATTTAACAAACTTGGAGAAGGCCAGATGAGCTCATCTCTCTTTACAATAAAACTTTTGTTTGCTAAGTACGCAACAATTTTATGGCATCACGTCAGGGAAAATAGACGGATGGATAATGTAATGATTTTCACAAGTGCATCACCACTTCTAGCTATCTGTCTTGTGACAATATTGTATACGTACACAACACAACATAATATTGTCCATTCGCACGGTCTAACTAAATGTACGTTAATTTTGAAAGGTGTTGCTGCAGTGCAAACTCCGCACTTACCTGTTTATTATTATTTAGCAATAATTTCAGTTATTTTACATTCAATATACATAGTTTTTTTTATTCTTGGCCACTTGGCTAAAAACATGGACATACCCATCACCATCAACCCACATAATCCCACATCAACCCACCATAATCAACCCCACTCAGCACGCTGATCAAAATGCGGTAATGAGTCAGTCAGGACTTTTCTTCTCTTTCTATATAAGCAGATTTTTTATGAAACTTATTAGTTCTTTTATAATCAGTTTTTGACGTGATAACGTCTATTAAAACGATGAACACCGGGTGCACGAAAAACCATGACTCATTGTCCCGTTCCGCTCGAGCGAGAGCGCGGAACAAGCGATAGAGAGGCACGATTGGCCGAAGCGCTCAATTTTATCTATAAAAGTATGCAATCATATCATTTCATCAATGGTTTGTCATGACGTTGTCACGTTAAACTACCGTCCGTAAACTGACTTTACAGACAACCATTTTTTTATTTAAGAAATACTTCATACTTAGTTCAAACTTTCTAAGGCATTGCTGTCCAGTTGTCCCGTCGAGCAGTTCAAAATGTTAAGTGTCATAATAATTTCCTATTATGATATCGGAAACGCACAGCCGATTCGTCTTCGTTGACCTCCACGATCTCAGGCCTCAGCAGTGACATAATTGACTCAACTCAACCTCTCCATCGCCAACCACTGAGGTCACTCTCACAATGCGACAATTGATAATTTCTATATAGTTATTGCTAATCGGATTGAACAACAAACAACAAAAAAACGAGCACTTTCGGGGTTTGCTCCATAAGCTCATGCGAAGCTAGATTAGAGCACGCAGTACTCAGTAGGGCACGCATATCGTTTCACTAAGTCTCTAGTGCGTGAAAACTAATGGTAGCTAGGGACACTTTAAAATAAACTTTTCTGCATGTTAACAGTTTTTATTGATCTGAGGGGTTAAGTACCAGTCTTCCTAATTACTATCCTCCTTCTAAATTGATCATAAAATGTTTTTTCGTGTTTCAGTTGCATTTTCTGTGACATTTTCGGTGATCCAGTATAAAGTGGCCACTTCTTTGTTAGCTATTTCCATAAAAAAGTCATAAGTATACTCCAGATTATTCTTCTTCTTATAATAAACTTATACATATAATAGATCATGCTGTATATGTGTAGTTTGTTTATCAATGGTAAAATCCTATGGGAAAAAGGAAATTGTTAGTACAGATAAACAACAATATTAGTAGTTTTCAATTGTTATGGGTAGTGGGGTGAGATCATTGGAAATTTGATATGCACGTATAAAATAGAATTACCATTGAATGATGTATTGTGGCGTGTTGTGGCAAAATGCAAAACTGGCCAGTAGTGCTATCGCCTTACTAGGTATTTATTCTTTGTAACTTTCTTTCGGAATATGTGAAGTCTGTAAACTAAATAATACTGTAATTTTTATTATCGTTCATCGGTGAGCAATGGCTGAAACTACATACAATATTTTTAAATTAATCTACGGGTAAACTTTTAATGGTGGCTGCCTGAATGTTACTTGATATATGTGTGTTGTAACTAGGGTTGCCATCCGTCCGGATAAAGCCGGACATGGTTAGGCTTTTTGAATGCGTGTCCGGCCATATTTAACGGTGTCCGGCTTGTCCGGCATTGATAGGCTTTTTAAATTTTACCAACTTATAAGAAACTTATACAAGGACTCAAAACAATTTATGTTGATGACTGTTAAAACTCGCTCCTGTATGCAATCAAGTTTCGGAAACTATCCACGAAGAAAACGTTAAAGTTGACGATAGCAAAGGTTTTGACCAATTGCAAAACCTTAAATATTTTCTGATGAAAAATGGGAATGTTGATGGTTGATTTCAAGAAGCTGTTAGAATACAAGAAATGATTAGTCTATTTTAAATTGATGAGAGTAGTCCAGATGGCTTTTAATTTAAAATATTTGGCGATTAACAATTATTACAACTTTGTTTTGAAAAATATTGAGCTTTTAAAGCACGTTTCTGCTAATTTAATATTTTTAATTTGTTTACTTTACATGTTATTAATTAGTGAAGAAGTTCTAAAAAATTGTCTTAATAATATTAATACATAAAATTCTTGATAATTTAGGGTGTCCGGCCTTTTTACCCAAATGTCCGGCCAAACTGGCTGGTCTGTCCGGCTTTTTGCTTGGCCGACCTGGCAACCCGAGTTGTAACGGTACGTAAAAGGTATCTTGATGCAATTTTTGCGTGCTTATCTTATAGGTATCTTGATGCAACTTTAAAATGTTTATATTATTATAAATAAAAAAACATACACATTATTAACTGCAACAATAACTATTTTAGACTATACTACTATGGAAGAATGCATGCATATAATGAAATTTATATGAAACGTATACATGGTATTACCCATTCTAGTCATTCATAGAGAAATGTTAGACGCAGCCTACTTTCATCTGCTAAGTAGGTGACGGCAAGTTGCAAAACTTTTTACTACTTTCAAACTCTATAAACTTTGTTTAAGTTATATGAAACTGCTTACAAAATAATTTAAAAAGTCCTCGAACTCACCTTAGACCGGCCGAATGTGATAACTCGTTCCGAAAATCCGTAATTGTTATAAATTATACAATCCAAGCCACTCACTTCACTAACATACCACACTTTTCCGAACACCGAAAAACATTTATTTCTACGTCCACAAAGAATTAAAACAGGGGAAATTTTACAAGGAGTTACTTAGTTTCACGAGGAATTACATTTAAGGCACTGATTTGCTGGTTTTAGCCTAAAAAATCCTGATTTATAACGAAACAGAAGTCGGCGTTTTTTGTGACACGAAAAGTTGTACTATTTGTATGTGTGCGTCGATGACAGCTAGTATGAACGAAGTATCGCACGAACACATTGTTAATTTGACAGTCGATTGACAGCGGGTCTTGTTTGAAAGAGGCCACAGGTAAACGAATAAAAATATAATATGCACTAAGGTTTTTGTTAGTATGTGTGTTCATTTGAAATGTATATAAAATATTAAATAATATAGTTTTAACTATCGTAATATATAATCATAGTAAAAACTTAATATTTTATCTTTTTGTCTTTTAATTAAAATAGGAAATATTAAAATTTAATTCAATGAAAAGTTTTTTATTAGTAAGTAATAATTTTTTGATAAATGATTTTACATGTTCTTCTTTATTTTTATTAATGTCTAGAGATACTACGTGGAAAATACATGTGTGTCGACGATCGACGTCAATGAGGATCCGTAACGTTTTTAGTTGAGAATGCAGATTTATAGAGCTAAGAAATCCTTAACAGACAGTGTAAAAATTTTTGTTCTACGACAAAAATTGACGAAGTTATGACCAAATTACTAGCGAAGTTCACTGCGGGCCGCCGCGGTAGGCTGTGACGTCACGATATCGGTCGCCGCCAGTTAGCCGCTGGCAGCGATACGGCGCGTAATGTTTTGTTTGGATAATTTGTGACTTTGAAACAAATTAAGTGTCCGATTTGTGCCTAATTCACCTTTTAACTATGTATCAATATTGTATATTGCTTAAACGTTCAAACACTTCTATGAAAACGCCAAAAAAACTATTTTTTAACGTGCCGAAAAAGCCAAAACTTCGTAAAAAATGGTATTCCGTTGTAAAAAGAGATAATATAATATTTATCTTCGATAGTAACTGAGCTGGGAACATTGGCTGGGAACCATATCTTTAACTTATATAAATTTCGTAGTTGTATCTATATGTATAGCCAGCTGTGGTTCGGCTCAGTAACATTTTTTTTCAGTGGAAGATGGCTCCTCGCTGCGTCTATGGAGCCACATCAAAAATGCTACGCTATGTTTGCAGCCTCCTTTTTGAGCAGTACAGTAATGGAAATCCACCTTCTCAACCGTCCAGCAGCAATACAATAAATAAATAAATAAAATACGCTTTACTTTTTAGGGTTCAAAGTAAAATCGGAACCCTTGTAGTTTCGTCATGTCCGTCCGTCCGTCTGTAATTTGGCATGGACATACACATTTATTAAAACTCCAGAATCGTGGAATAAAATACTGAAAAACTTTTTTTTCAGGGTACCTCCCCTACACAGGTGTGAGGATGAATTTTTTATTCGTCGCGTACCCTGTAGTGTGGGATATCGTTGAAAAGGTCTTCGAAAAATATTATGGATCTTCTAGGACCATGTTTGGATTTCGGGGTGCGTTTGCGAAATATTTGCCTGTATAGTGCTAATTTTGGTCGAGCCCCTACTACTACTCAACGGATGATTTGTAACGATGAGTGAGAGGGAAATAAAAGCGGCCAAGTGCGAGTCGGACTCGCCTATGAAGGGTTCCGTAGCAGCAAGTAACATAACGATAGGTAATTTGCGGTTTACGATTTATGACGTATTAAAAAAAACTACTTACTAGATCTCGTTCAAACCAATTTTCGGTGGAAGTTTGCATGGTAATCAAATGTACCTACATCATATATTTTTTTTAGTTTTATCATTCTCTTATTTCAGGGGGACGACGACACATTTTACCACTTTGGAAGTGTCTTTCGTGCAAACTATTCAGTTTAGAAAAAAATGATATTAGAAACCTCAATGTCATTTTTGAAGACCGATCCATAGATACCCCCCACACATATGGGATTGATGAAAAAAAAAATTTTGAGTTTCAGTTTTAAATATGGGGAGCCCCCAAAATTTATTGTTTTTTTTTTCTATTTTGTGTGAAAATCTTAATGCGGTTCACAAACTACTTACCAAGTTTCAACAGTATAGTTCTTATAGTTTCGGAAAAAAGTGGCTGTGACATACAGACGGACGGACAGACACACAGACATGACGAATCCATAAGGGTTCTGTTTTGTGCCATTTGGCTACGGAACCCTAAAAAAAACAGCTATTGACAACCAATATTAAGGTTTCTGTCATAGATCAGCAAGTGTAGGGAACTATGCACTATAAAGAACAAGTAGGTAAAAACTTAAAAAGTCATCCGCGAAATGATCTACATACCTATACCGAAAACAACATTCGTTTATCAATCTTAATATATATAAATTACGTGTCACGTTGTTTGTCCGCGATGGACTCCTAAACTACTCAACCGATTTTAATCAAATTTGCACACCGTGTGCAGTTTGATCCAACTTGAAAGATAGGATAGCTTACATCTCAAAATAAAAAAAAAACTTTTGACGGAACGAAGTCTGTCCGGGCAGCTAGTAAACTATAAAGACTTCATTCATAAGCTCTGATTACATCCCTGTACGTATACTTTACATTCATTCTTTCTTACCCCTACCTACTACTAACAGCTTAGAAGTTAGACCTAAAGATTCCTAATAAATACCTACCAACAGTCGGCCTCAGAAACAGCTTAACATTATAGTACTTTGTAATAGTAACTGTTCCGACGGTTTCCGAACAACATTGTGACAAATTCAAGAAATATGTGACAAGGTACTAAAATGTTAAGCTACTTCTGATGATGACCGTACACGTAGATAAATAAACAGCACCTTTACCTTTGTGCTTTCCATTTCCAACCACGAATTTAGCGCTGGTGAACTTAGAATGATTACCTAGGTAATCAAAAACCATGAAAGAATCCACTTTTGGAAGTTTATCTGATTGAGCTTGTACAAAATCAGCTTCTACTTTATTAGTACTTAGGTATATGCAAAATGTTTGTATTAGATTCATATTTGGTTTGCGTAAATATGATCATGTCTCCGAATTTCGTGCTAAACTCAAGTGGCTCCCTATTCGCCTTCGCCGGAATGCTCACATACTTTCTGCTCTGTACTCTGTGTTGTTTAATCCATTCGCTCCTTCTTATTTGCGTGATAACTTTGAGTATCGTTATCTATCCCTTAATCACTTACTTCGTTCTTCCTACTATCTTACTTTACGTACCCCTTCTCACACCTCTTCATTCCTTCATAAATCCTTCACTCTGACTGCTATACGTCTTTGGAACTCCTTACCTCTATCAATAAGGAAAGCAGATAACATAGTTTCTTTTAAAAGACTGCTCAAAGAACACTATCTTCTTTCCTAATCTGTCTTCTTCCTTTCCTATTTCCTTTTCTTGGCTATACATTCCCATTGTCGCTGCTCTTTTATTGGTGTGTTAATCTGTCATTTAAAAATACTTTCTTTTCTCTTTATCTTTCTTCTCTTCTATTAATTTCTTATACAATTGTTTTAATTTATGTAGTACGCCTGTTACCCATTTTCTCTTCTTGCTTTTTTCATCTTACTGCTGGGTTGCCTGGAAGAAATCGCTTTAAAGCGATAAGGTCGCCCATTGTTTTGTGTTCCTTTCGTGTGCTCTTTATGTATAAGTATGTTTTGGTGTACAAACAATAAAGTGTTAAATAAATAAATATATTATGTACGTTTTATACTTAACTAGCTGACCCGGCGAACTTCGTATCGCCTAAGAATGTAACAAATTAGAGATCATTAAAATCGGTACAGCCGTTCTTAGTCGTTATAGTTTCCGTGTCCTCCCTCTCCCGCTCCCGCTCCCTCTCCCTCTCCCTCTTCCTCTCCCTCTCCCTCTCCCTCTCCCCCTCCCCCTCCCCCTCCCCTCCCCTCCCCTCCCCCTCCCTTTCTCCATCTCCCTCTCCCGCTCCCGCTCCCACTCCACTCAACTCCCCGTGTTACATAATCGGGATCCGCGGAACATGCGCGAGCTGTCCGGATGATTGTTGCTACTCGTACAATCACGTTGTCACGTAGTTCCTTTACTACGTAATATCTTCTGAATGGAATGTCCGATTTGAGTAATTCAAAAAGTTATCTATAGGTGTTGAAACAGTTTTGAATATGAAATTATTTATTTGGATAAGGATTAATACGAAGGTATGGTTTTCATGATCTGATTTTGGTCATCTTTTTTATTAACTTTTAAAATGTAAAAAGTGGTTATAGTGACATAACGACAATAGTTGGACATATACTATCGCGAGGTTTTTTGTATATATTGATATTTTCTATAATATTGTAGAACATTTTTTTGTTCTATCATCAATAGTTTCCGCAGCGTATGCGATGAAAGAAATTTTTAAGCAAATTTTTTCACACTTTGGTTCACGTTACTGATGTTTTAGCAAGGATCCCTAATTTTTTCTAATAATGAATGTAGCCTATGGTAATCATGAATGATGTAGCATTCTAATGGTGAAAGAATTTTGAAAATCGGTTCAGTAGTTTTTGAGTTTATTCGTTGCAAACATACAAAAATACAAAAATACAAAGCTTTCCTCTTTATAATATTATTATTATTATTATATTATATTATATATTATATTATATATTATACTTAATATGAAAAAATAACAGCCCTTCATGTAATTAAATTGCCGACTATAGTGACCAACTGCGTCAAATCGGCTCCGTCGAATCATGAAGAAGGAGTGCCGGTAGCCGGCTGCGCTCGGTCGGGTTTCATGACGTCACACGGACCCGCGTACTTTGAATTTTAGCGGCCGGAACGGCAATGTTCATTACTTAATATCTTCGCAAGTAATGGTCCGATTTGGATAATTCAAAAAGATATATCATTCTTACGCCATAAAGAATCACGTGGATAATAGTTCTATTGAATTTGCTACAACTTTACTGATCCTCATTGAGTATAAGCAAAACCCGGGGATAATCTAGTACTTATTACACCTGACACAGTAGTGACCTCTACATCGTTGTTGGCTGAATAAAATGAAATCATAGCCTTGTTTTTAATTTTGCTTCAACCAATCACAATGCTCGACACATCACATTCCTGAGATAGTTTTCCCGCCACTCGGTACGAAAACCGGTTTGCCGCGCCTTCAAAACATACCCCTCGGGAATAGGTAACATTATGATCTTCAGATCTTGTTTTAATATTGGCATACATCGTTGTTATTACACCAGAGAACGTTCGGAGGTTTTGTTATAACCGCAATGTATGATAAAATATGTAATGATACAAAATTCTCACTTTCAATTTAAGTATTTCAATTTTTATGTTGAATTGTTGTATTGTAATTTGTAAGTAGCACAAAACTATATTTAATTTACGAGTGAACACTGAACAGTATTCCGAATCGAATTAAAATTGTAATAGTATGCGTAAAGTTACATTTGCAATCTAGTTATTATAATCATAATCAGCTTATGTAATAAATAAGGCCTTGATTCATTGAATTAGTATTACTAGCGTACTTTGATTTAATTTTGTTGTAAATTGCATAGGTCTTTAAAGTTAGTTAACATTATTGAAATAATTCATCCACTTTCAATCTAGTAATAATACTTCAATGCTTTCAATATTTTTTTTTAAGTATGTAGGAAGGTAGGTGTTACCAAAACAACTAAGGTCCAGATAATGAAATGCCATCAAAAACATAACTTGTAAAAAATCCAAGTCTCGCAACTCAGTTCTTCTACCGTAAAAACTTGTGAGATCCATGTAATACCAAGTCGGTTAATTTATTCAGTTCAGTTCCTACTTAAGGTTCCTTCTGTCTTAAGTTATTACGTAATTAGCTAACCTAACAAGTAACAACATCTTATAGTGACCATATCAATATTGAAAATCTTTTATGTTTTAAATAAATAGATCGACTTGACCATCGCATGAAAACACAATGTATCTCACAAGTAATATCTACCTACATATTATATTTGTTGCGATTGCCAAGTCAATCTATTTATTTAAAACATAAAAGATTTTCAATATTGATATGGTCACTATAAGATGTTGTTACTTGTTAGGTTAGCTAATTACGTAATAACTTAAGACAGAAGGAACCTTAAGTAGGAACTGAATAAATTAACCGACTTGGTATTACATGGATCTCACAAGTTTTTACGGTAGAAGAACTGAGTTGCGAGACTTGGGTTTTTTACAAGTTATGTTTTTGATGGTATCTCATTTCTTTTTGTAGATAGTCCTACTTTTTTTCCTTTTACAAGTTATCTTTGAACATAATTATATCTAGGTACCTATCTACACCTATTATTCCATTATATCTAGGTACCTATCTACACATATTATATACATGTACACTGATTCATTCACTGCAAATGTAACTTTGTTATACAGGTACAGTGATTCATTAACTGCAAATGTAACTTTGTAATCCTATACCTTTATATAGGATTACAAAGTTATTTATGCAGTTGATATATCTAGAAAACTGGAGCGAAATTGCAAAATATTTTAGTTTTTCCTTGATCTATACACTAAACACTAATTGTGTTCCAAATTTGAAGCTTCTATGTCTGCTAGAAGTGCCTTAGAGTTTTGATGATCGGTCAGTCAGTCAGTGAGTGACGAAATTAAGCAACTTTGACTAGTTATAATTCTAAAACTACTGAATCAAATTGAATGAAATTTGAAATATAGCGTGTTTATACCATGACTGCTTGGTAGCTGAAAATTCAGACTTCTAGCTTTATCCACAAGGAATTTATAGGGGGTCGAAAATGGCCTGAATTGCTTCGAGAAAAGGATGGTACGGCCGTGCCGCTTTTTTGCTCGACTTGGCGGGGGCACTGCCGTGCCCCCAGATGTTTGTTCTTTTCAATATTTCTTTATGTAGCAGAAACCTAGACGATTAAAATTAAGGTTAGAGATGTGGTGCTGTAGACAACTGCTATACGAATCCCTTGGACAGCGCGTAGCGTAGGAGTAATGCATCTATTGATCCATTCTTATAGAACTTAAAATCAAACAAAGGCTTTCGTCGACTGTTCAAATGTGGATAGTTAAATATTTCGGACATGTAGCTCAGACGGCGACTGTATAAAACACAGAATATTAATTCTACGTGTTCTACGTAAGTAGTGAAGGCAGGATGACGATGCTCACGAAGTTTTTTCAACATAAGTGATTAATTTTCTATAACACACAGAACTTTGAAAATGAAGGTGCTAGCAGGATTTGAACTCAAACGAAGTTATTCGGGAACACAATGGGAAAACACACGTTTTTAAAAAAGGGAATACATATAAAATTAAACAAAACACGCTGATGGTATATACTATTTATTCGAGTCATATCTTTGGTATGTGAACACGATATCTACAGATAACAAAAGCACGCATGTTGCACTATGTAGTCATAATAATAATAAAAAACTTGTAGCGTTCGCTAAACTTACTAGCCCCTCTCATGTGTACCTAGTACATATACCCACTTCGATAACTTAAGACTGCATACTGTACACTCCTGCATGAGAGGAGCTACGTAGTTCAACAAAAACTACAAATATAAAGAATATCAACAATTACAAATCTTGCACTTTGCTACTATAAAGTAGAACATTCAAAAGACTTGATCAAAGGACTTTGAAATGTCAGATAATAGACCCTTTTATGTAGATAGGAATGAGAATACCTATCTCTATAACTCCTAGTCATAAGTGTATATTCAATAAATTGAAAGGCAACGTGTAATATTACTTTAGTATAACCAGTGTACACATGACTACAGTCTTCTCAAATGGTAAGATAAAATTAGGCAAATTCTCGATAGCCTTTTGGTAAAGCTGCGATGCTTTGACATGATTATAAAGAATTATACGTATAGTACAGTACATGCAATAATACAATTTAATGTTTAAATTAAAATACATGGTATAGTAGGTACTAATTTCATCAAATAATTTACACAAAAATATAAAAAGGTATCAGTATCTTTCGAGATCCGTATGAACATCTGGCTTTAGAACTATTTACCTAGACAAATAATTAAAGATAAGCAGCCGAAGCAATAATTATACAAAAAACCATGAAACACCTAATATAATATAAAAATATATTTAACTACGACAAGTCAGATTTAACAAAAAAATTCATACAGTAAATATATACAGTCGCGGCCTTAATACTTCGGAAGGTTACCCTGTGGCGCAGCCGCTACATACAACACATCTGTCCTTTTTCAATACTAGCATTCGTTCGTAGGAAATTGAACATGACATCACTGGTGGGATGGAATTACGTCACCGAAATTCGCGAATATACCATGAGTATGAGAGACCCTTCGCACACCTTTGGTAGGGTACCTACTGATAACCCTTAAAATTGCGTAAATCTATCCACAATCTATGGACAAGTTAGTATTTTTAATTAAAAAAAATCGGTATGATTTTTTGACAGTTGCTAGGCAACTTATTGAGGATAAGGGCTAGATAGAATATTAAAAATTCGCTTTACACGGGGGCAAGTTACCTCAGGCGTTCTAAGTTCTGCTGCCACCGGACTGGACCTAAGGACCGGTTGAATAAATAGACCGTGCTTTACATTTCGCCTTCGGTAACTACTTATTTTCATTCCTGCATAAATAGCATCACAGTCTGCGAACATATAAGATCACAGTTACATTAATTGATAATACAGGATATTTTACTGGGAACAAACTGTCAGGTAATACTATTTCTTCCTTTAAAAAGGAGCGTTTAATAAATATAAAAAAAAATGAGAGGTGTCAAGGGACACCCGGATGGAACGAAGTTCCTTTCGATTAATTAGTGAAGGAATTGTAATAAAAATTTATTTACCTTCTCTTTAGTTTATAATGATTTCTGTAATACTTTCTTAGAAACATTTATTATTATGCATACATGACAGGATTGACATGTTATGACAGTGTGATAATAATGTTTTAGCTTTATTGTACTATTACAATAAAGCTAAGTTTTAGATATAATCTATATAATATAACAAGAAAACATAATATAATCTATGAAAATTTAGAAAATATTAAAAAAACATTTCTACATTTATTACACTGTCATAACATGTCAATCCTGTCATGTATGAAATACAATGAGCATATTAATAAATGTTTCTAAGAAAATATTACAGAAATCATTATAAACTAAAGGTAAATAAAATTTTATTACATTTCATTCACTAATAAATAGAAAGACGAAACGAAAATATCTGGCTTGCTTTCTATAAGAGAGAGAGAGAGAGAGAGAGAGACCCGCCGCACGACTTGTAACGACGCCGCACGAGTTGTAAAATTTTCCGCCTAGCCCCCTTTCGCAACGCGCGATAAAGAACTTCGTTCCAATATTGTTTTCCAGATATTAACACGAATACTAACAATCAAATTATAATAGAACTGTATAATTCCTAGGTATAGTTTAAAAAGAACAATGAAGTCTATTTTGTTTGCGAATTACCATAGAAACACAGCTTATGGAGTGCGCTTTGCGCAAATTTTTCGCTCCGGACCGTCTGACCACCAAATCTCAACACCAGTGGTCAATTGAGACGAGAATTTTCTCATCTGACTACTGGTGGTCAATTGGGAGCAATTTATTCCTAATTCATCACCAGTGATGAAGTGGGAGATTTCTGACCACTGGAGGTCAATTGGGAGATTTTTTTTCCTAATTCACCAGTCTTATTTGAATACAAAAAAATTAAAATGTGTGCAATTCACACGTGTTAGAAGTGAAACCTTCAAAAATTTTGTTTTCAAGATAATGAGACGAATGTAAAATTTCGGGAAGATGATAATTGTAGGTTTTACTACTCCACTCCACTCAAGTCAGTCTCCACTCATTTCTAGTCTCCACTGGACAGTTTCGTTTCATAAAATTTCAAGTCACCCCCGTACTAAAGAAGTTTTCACTTCAAAAAGTTAGTATAAATGTTATTACGTCATCGGGGTCACCGACGCGGTGGTGATGGGTGTACCACAGGGCTCGATCTTGGGTACTTTTCTTTTCCTGGTATACATGTAATGATTTACCTCATTATGTAAAAAACCAAGTGGATATTGTTTTATTTGCTGATGATACATCATCAATATTTAAGTGTGATAGGAATAAAGAAACTTTTGACGATGTAAATAGTGCTCTTTTACGTGTCTCGCATTGGTTCACTATTAACAATTTAATGGTAAATGCAAAAAAAAATATAGAGTTTGTACTACCTAATGTTAAAAAAGTCAATAAATTTCTTAAACTCAATAATGAAACATTGAATAATACCTTAGATAATAAACTTCAATGGGACCCACATTTAACAAATCTCGCGACGAAACTCGGTAGGACTAATATGCTGTTAGAAAAATAAGGCAGTATACTGACGTCGAAAAATAAGGTAGTATACTGATACTGACATCGAAAGTCGAAACTGCTAGGATGATTTATTTTTCATATTCTATTTTAAAAATTAAATGCGTTGTGAATGAAATATGTAGTATTCAATAAAAATCCATGTTATGTTTTCTTTATTAGGACTGTAAGGTATGTAATGTTTTGAGTATTGTAGTAGAGACAGAGGACTCTTAGGGCAGGGTAAGTTAAGTAAGGTAAGTTTATGTCTATTTTTATGGTGTACAATAAAGCGTTTTATATTTCTTATATATTGTGTTTGATGTTTAAAATTGGTTTGGGCGCAGAATGTCAGAAGCGCAAAACAACAGATTCGCAAATTGCCAGGAACGCTCATTCAGTCAATAAATTCAGCCATTCATGTAGTTATTAATTAAGTCATCCATTCTACCATTCATTCAGTCATTACATCAAAACTATAACCACGCTCTTTCGTTAAAATACCTTTTAATGGAAGAAAGACTATTATGAAAATTAGAATATGATCCTTTCGCACCGCCCTTTTGGGTAGATTTATTAAAAAAAAACTTATTATTTTGACAGTTCATTAGTTCAATGAGAAAAAAGCGGCCAAGTGCGAGTCGGACTCGCCCATGAAGGGTTCCGTAGTAGCAAGTAACATAATATAAAAGTTCTTGAAGTTCGTTGTAACTTTGATCGAGGTAAATCGTAAAAATAGATCTCGTTCAAACCAATTTTCGTTGGAAGTTTGCATGGTAATGTACATCATATATTTTTTTTAGTTTTTTCATTCTCTTATTTTAGAAGTTACAGGGGGGGGGGGGGACACACTTTTTACCACTTTGGAAGTGTCTCTCGCGCAAACTATTCAGTTTAGAAAAAAATGATACTAGAAACCTCAATATCATTTTTAAAGACCTATTCATAGATACCCCACACGTATGGGTTTGATGAAAAAAAATTTTTTGAGTTTCAGTATGGGAAACCCCCAAAATATATTGTTTTATTTCTATTTTTGTGTGAAAATCTTAATGCGGTTCACAGAATACATCTACTTATCAAGTTTCAACAGTATAGTTCCTATAGTTTCTGAAAAAAGTGGTTGTGACATACGGACGGACGGACAGACAGACAGACAGACAGACAGACAGACATGGCGAATCTATAAGGGTTCCGTTTTTTGCCATTTGGCTACGGAACCCTAAAAAATCCCACTAGTCCGACTAGGTGGGTGATATGGGAACCCCAATGTGTTATTTAGTCAATGGTAGTCAGTTGAGAAACTGCTGACCACCAGTGGTGAAATTTCATAGATCATGGACCACCATATACCCAATTCGTCACCAGTGGCGAAATAGGACAATTTACACCACTGGTGGTAAAATGGGAGTAACATTGTTTTATTTGGTAACTGGTAGTCAGTTGAGAAATTAGAGTGCCAACTGACCACTGGTGTTGAGATTTGGTGGTCAGATGGTCCGGAGCGAAATTTTTAGGATGCCTGCTAAATAATAATAATAATTAAATGAAAGATAATTATTGTATGTAGGTATAATGAAGTATAAGATAAAATTTAGAAATTTGTAACAAGCAATTAATTGTTTTCTTAGTTTAATTCTAAATTTAATCAAATGTTTTTAATTTTCTGTCATTACCGAACGATTAGTCATTGACCAATATTCTTTCTTTATTACTTCAACAATCCCAAATTTTAAATATCGGTTATTTAAAAAGCTTAATTTATATACATAATAAAATTATATTCGATTTTATCTTACAAGATAAAATATTTCGGGAGGGATGACAGGATGGTAGCAAGTAAATATTTTAATATTGCTTAAATAAACCTCTGCTTCATTATTTAAGTTAATAGTTTAAATAGTATATTATTTTATTAGATAAGATCACTATAATTATATTGCATAGAAAACAATAGTTCCAGCAGAGAAGTTAAGAAATCTTAGAATTGGCGTTAGATGTATACAGAAAAAACTTCACAAAGCTGCATTGGATTACCGTGGCGGAGTTTGAAGTGATTTCTTAACTTTTTTGCTGAATTGGGGCGGTTTAGAATACTAACCCCAGTCCCACGCCGGATGGGTGTCGTCGGAGGCGACTAAATCCGGCCCGCTGGTGGTAGGGCCTCTCGGAGGGATTATATTGGTAATATTGATTTTAATTGCTAAATTAAAATTGCTATTATTATTTCTCCATTGGGTTTCCCTGGATAGCTATTGCCTACCACCCTTGAGCATGCGTCAGTCGCCAAACGACTCGTCTGGGGGCTTGAGAGCCAGTTCTTTCTTTTTTTTTCTCTCTTTTTTGGCCGGCAACGCATCATTGACGCCTTTGACGCTCCATAAAATAATCTAAATTTTACTAACAAAAAATAACCGACTTCAAAGTCTCAAAAACTACGTAGTTGTCAGATCTCGTTCAAATTTATGTGAGACCACATGACAAGCGCCTGCTTTCGATTAAAAAAAGAATCATTGAAATCAGTTGGCGTGATATTGAGTTATTCGTCAATTTGTCGCGCACATCTTAACACAAATTTACGACTTATGTAGTTTTCTCATGGATGCCGTTGTCAGATCTCAATAAAATTTATGTGGGACCACATGACAGCCACCAGCTTTTGAATAAAAAAAAATTTATCGAAATCGGTTCGCCCAGTCCAAAGTTGAGGTAACAAACATAAAAAAAAAAAAAAAAAAATACAGTCGAATTGAGAACCTCCTCCTTTTTTGAAGTCGGTTAAAAAATAGGAGAACCGTGGACCAATTAGGGCCACTACTACTAGTAAGCCAGGTAAAGTAGCTTCACGCAAACTAATATTATTATGGTACAATAAAAACGTGTTGATATAAGTGACGAGACATTAATTTAAAGATTTATCATTTTGTTTGTGTCGACAATATTTACTAGATTTTTTTTTTACTTAATATAACTTAATGCTTGCCCTAAAACCTCTTTTAATAGCAAGGGTGATGTAGTCTTAGCAGGTAAAGCGCACTAACTTTACAAGTAAAATAAAATCCTATCACATTTGACTTGAAAGCACCCACATCTCAAGAGACTAGGTACATAAAAATAAATTCAAAATCATAAAAAAGAAACGTAAAATTCGAAACGTCATTCTTACTAACTGTAACTAATAATACTAAGTAATACGTTTTAACGTGGTTTTAACACAGTTTAAGTTATAATTAATTACATAAAAAACCCAAGCACAACCAAAAATATAAATACATTACGTCATATAGTTAGAGAGCACAAAATATATCCACACAAGAAGTTTAATTCGATAAATCTTAATATATATAAATTACGTGTCACGTTGTTTGTCCGCGATGGACTCCTAAACTACTGAACCAATTTTAATCAAATTTGCATAGGATGGCTTACACCTCAAAATAAAATCTTTTGACAGAACGAAGTCTGTCCGGGTAGCTAGTAATAATATATAAATACAAGAATTTCAAGTCGATTGCTTGAACAATGGACAATGGAATTTATACACATGGGTGCGGAATTTCATTTTATATTAGTGACTCCTTCTCTGTGGTCGAAATTCAACAGATAAGTAACCGTAAAGTTTACTTTATATTGTCACGTTTATATACAATCACATTATCGTGAATGAGTCTGGTCAAAAAGTGCTTTTCCTGCTCCAGTTGGAAATGGAACCCAGGACCTTGAACTCTGTGGGAAGAGGCAATATCATAAACTGCTTTAATTGTTATCATATAAGGCAAGTCCTAACTGCCTCATTATATCATATTATATAATAAAATTGTACTACAATTTACAAAACATGTAAATTATGTGTAAAATAGAGCAGTTTTTTTTTTCAATTCTTTTACAATTATTATAAAGATAACATCACAATATTCACCAAACAGGGCCGTCATAAATATTCCAACAGTAAAGCTCTTTTCTTAAAACGAATAAAATATATTTAACCTTGAACTGGCAACATTGACGGCTTCGGTCTTCTGAACCTCCTTTACGTATTCAGCAGTGCAGCGTCTGCTGCTGCAGTAATAGTATCCAGTAGCATTCCGCAGCGCCGCTTCGTTAGTCCGGCAGCCAGTGCTGCGCACGCCACAGCAGGCAATAGAAGCCGCTGTATGTCGAGTTGTTATTGCTTGATGACTGGAGATAAAGATTTTTTTATTCTCTATTGTAACGTCCGAAAATGTTTTCTTATATTTTACAAAGGACCTTGGTGCTTGTCAACAAGTGGGTGGGGAACATGTGTAAAGTGATAATAAACTTCTTGGCTTTTTCTAACTCTCCCACTGACAATCAAGTGGGATATTGATGCATTAATTTAATTAAAAAAAAATCATGGAAGTGTTAAGTGTCGTAAAGCATTTTTTTGTAATTAATTAAAAAGTGTGTTGTTACCTGCGCAGGCGCATATCTCTGCAGCAGTGGCCGGTAGCCCTCCCCCAGCGTGGCCAGCATGGGCCCCGCGCCGCCGTGCGCCGGCAGCGGGATCATTGCTCTCACCTGCCGACACCATTCACTAGTCTGATTTATGTGTTCTCAGTAACTTCTAGCATTAGTCTTGTTCGATGAAAATTTCGATAGTAAAGGGATTGAAGCGTTCCATAGACCTATAGACCTTTCCACATACTTCATAACCTTGTTCACACCAATTAAGGCAACTGTCAATGAACAAGCCAAGATTTACGATTGAGCTGGAGAACGGAATAAGCGTGTTATTATAACTTAAAGGTGGCAAGTTTTATTCGTCAACACTTGCTAACATTCTTGAGCTAACAATGACACCAGCCTGACACTTCGGCGGCTTAACGGCCACTCCATAATGCTCTGACCAAATTCAGATCGAATCCAGATTTCGATTTAAAGTACTAATGGCATTATGAATATCGTCAATGTTGAAATGGACGTACAATTGTAAATAATCTGCATACAGATGATACGAGTAATCAATTACAGAGGTGATTGAGTCAAAAAATATTGAAAATAATAATGGAGAAAGAAAGAGACCATTCAGAACGATTTGAACAACTGACTGTTGAACGATCGTGTTTTAGCACAAACAGGCCCACACAATTTGTATACAGACGGCTGGTGCGTAGACAGTACTCGACACTCGTACAATATCCCCGTGTGGTGACTGACCTCCTGCTCGTAGGGGCGGAACACGGTGAGCGGGCGCAGCGTGGCGGCGTGCGCCACCACCACGCAGCCCCACGCCGTGCCCACGTACACCTCTTCGCGCAGCGCGCACAGCGCCGTCACCTGGGGGGAGACGAGGGTAGGGTATTTGGGAGGTGGATACATTTGAGTTACTAGCTCGAGAGTGTATCGTCAAAGTCAAAGTCAAAGATGCTTTATTGTGGACAATAGGTACGTAATGGTACAAATACAATTTTATTCAGGTATCGTCACAAAGCAATTGGAACGAAGTTCCTTATCGCGCGTTGCGAAAGGGGGCTAGGCGGAAAATTTGGTAACGAAAAGTGGTAACGTCACTTTTTGCCGGAAACGAAAAGTTGTAACGACACTTTTTGCCGTCGTAGTTTTTTTTACATAGAAAGCAAGCCAGAGTACTAGGATAGCAAAAACATGCAAGCGAGTGTGCCAAAACAAATCTAAGGTATTAAATTTCTCACGAAATTTCAAAACAAATCTAAGGTATTAAATTTCGTGACAAATTTAATACCTTACATTTGTTTTGGCACACTTGTTGCATGTTTTTGCTATCCTAGTACTGACTGCAAGGAACTTCGTTCCATCCGGGTGTCCCTTGATACCTCTCAAGTTTTTTATTTTATTTTTGTAATGTAAATGTTTAAAAATTTAGAGATGTTTTACCGCACGGGTGGGTGTCCTGATCCATATGCTACTGCTTTTAAATTTTCAACTACCTAACTAATGTGCGTATGTTAGAAATTATATCATTACTTGCTCTGTTCTGTGAAGTTAGTGAGAGACATTCAAGCTACGCAGTGGGACAATTACAGATTGTAATATAATTGTATAATACTGGGAAAATAAATAACTAAATTCATTACAAATAGTTTGAAACCCCCTCTCCTATCCGTGTTCACACGCATCGCATATGCGTACACAAGCGTACTATAGGTACGCACGTGCCGTGCATGTGTATTCAGTATTGTGTCAGTGTAGTGGTACTCACCCTGCAGCGCTCCTCGGCGAGGTGCTCGTCGATGGCGATGGACTGCAGGCTCTCGGAGCACGGCACCAGCTTGCTGCAGTCCAGCCGCGCGCGCTGCTGCCGCGTGCGCGCGCAATATGCGTACACGCACGTGCCTGACAACCACGATGTACACCACATTATTTGAGTTGAGAACTAAGTGGAGACGTCGGAAAATGAATTTTACGGAATCATCCTTTTCTCCACCGCATCAATCCCCAAAATTCTATCTTCAGCGTTTTAAATCTTCCGTCATTTTATTTCAGTCTTCTGCCAGGATATCCGAAGCATTTTTCTCCTCAATTATAAAAGACCTTGCATCTTGTACATATTTCTTTGCCAGACACAAAGATTCTATTTTTTTTCCATCAAACTTAAGTTGAGTCACTTTCTAGATACTTAGCTAATGAAAAGGTCGCGAAAGACCCGTAAGTCTTCTGCAGTGTCCAGTGTCCACTCACCAGGCCTGCAAGCCAGCAGCACGACGGGCAGCCGCTCGGGCGCGGCCAGCAGCGCAAGGCGCGCGGGCGGCACGAGGGGCGCGGGGGGTGCGAGGGGCGCGTCCGGCATCGGCAGCTCCTCGGCCGCGCTCACCCCGCCCTCCGTCACCGTGTACGCGTACAGCCCGTCGCCGCCCGCCCACACCTCCACGCTGTTCACAGTACTATTACACGTTATCCGCCTGTAATCACACTCTTGTATCGTAAATAAACGATTACGTTGCTCATACTGTAATAACGACGATCCGCGTAGGATTATCCCACGTTACCATCCTAGATCGTCGTGCGAAGTAAAAATTTGAGTGATGACTTCATTGCGCTGCTCCAGTGCAGATTGTTGGAGGGGTTAGTGGCCAACCCGATAGTCGGAAGTTTGCATGCCGCCCGATACCTCCAACGTGACTAACGTATGTTCACTTACGACAACAACGCGACGATTATTCATGTCCACCGAAGCACGGAATCGCTCAAGAAATTTTTAGCACTAGCGCTTAGCGGTCACTCATTCAACTACCAACCGTGCACGCAGTTGCTTAACTCGATCGATCATTTAAGCCGCCTATACATGTTGGTCGCGTCTGAATGAAACGGCAAGTGATTAGTGCACAAAAATCGACAGCGCTCCGAAGTTAGGAAGAAGGAGAAAAGATCCCAAGCATTGGAAATACACGTTGGCAAATCACTTGGCAAGCGTTGGTCAAGGATCGACACAAGGTGATTGTGTACAATGTAAACAACATCCGAAGTTGGCCAACATGTAACAGTATGGTATCCAATGTGAACAATGTTGAAGGTGCTCACCCGTCGTCACTGGGCACGGCGGCCAGACACAGCAGCTCGGTGGCGGCGCCCAGCTCCGTCAGCACGAAGCTGCCCTCCGCCTCGGGCTGCTCCGACGTCACCAGGAACAGCCTGACCGACACACCACCACACCACATGATAGTACTTCGCCCTCCGCGTTCATGTGTCACATTTTACTTAGGAAATGTATCTTCAATGTTTATAACTCTTTAGATTATAGTCCCTCTTACAGTCCTATAGGCGTGCCATAGTCTGTGGTCCACAGATGTCCATGGGCGGTAGGAAATGGCGGCACTACAACTCATTAGATCAAAGAAACTCTAATGCTGGATTTAAACGCGCGCGACGAGGCGAGACGAGCTATGTGACAAGCTGCAACTGCCGCAAACCAGGAAAGCAAACGAGCAATAACAATCAGAGAGTATCCTTCACACGTAACATCTCTCCACACACGTGTCGGTCGCGTCTGTACTATCCGTACGTACCGTCCGCAGGCTAGTGCGAGCGCGACGCGGCGCAGTGCGTGCAGCGGCTGCAGCGCGGCCACGCCGGACGGCGCGCCGCCGATCGTCTCCTGCACCTTCACCGACCACACCAGCGCGCACGTCGAGATCCTAACACCGGGGATGGAGATAAGGTTGATTATCGTATGCTGATTAGGTAATAGGTGCACTCACGCTAAGTTAGCTTCATGAAGGACTCTTAAGCTAACTAAGCTTCACGCTAACTAAGCTTCTTTATTAATTGCTCTAAGTGCTATCTTATGCGTGAAAAACCATCCTGTACATTTTAATTAATCCTTAAATGCAACATTTTTTTAAATAATTTGCCATTAAAGTGTCTTTTAGATTAGAATTGAACTTAGTTTTTCGAACTTAATAAAATTATGATACAATGTTGATATGAATGTATTGTTGGTCGCTCTGAGTGTAGTATACTTACGAATAAACGGAGACCCGCCCCACAGAGTCCCCCAGCCACATCCGCCCGCCCACACGACACATCGCCGTCACCATCACTGGCTCCGTTTTATCTGCAATCATCATCATTAGTGTAGTATACATTATAGTAGATTATACAACATAATTTAAGTAAGTTAATATTAATGTGGAAAATCTAGAAGAATTTGCTGTGTGAAGTCGCTGATTCTCGCAATACTATCGAAAAAATGTTTAGTTTAGATACATTTCGAGTGACATCTCTGTGACATCACGAGATTCATGATGATGAAGCTATGAATGGGTTAAGCATTCTCTTTCTACTTACCAGGCGGCACCCTCAACGAATGATGGTGGAGGAAGGTGGTGGTGGTTGTTAGCAGCGTGTGCGCCCGCTCGGGCTCCGCCCCGCCGTACCACACCTCCCAGCCCTCTGCCCCTTCGTCTGTGACACAATGTTTTGTTATGACTCGAAGGACCAAAATATAAAATTTAGAGTGAGGAGCAGGTGTAGATAAAATGTAAAAAAGCTGAAGAGTTTTTTGTTTGTTAGTTTATTTGTAATAAGCGCAAATTTCTAAAAGAACTAGTCGGTTTTAATTATTTTTTTTAATATTCAGATTTGTACCCGAAGCGAACTGAGAACAGGTTACTAGTCCTACTAGTATTATAATGTGAAAGTTTGCATGGAAATTTAGCACACAGATAGACCATGATCTGGAATAAGACATAGAATACTTATTGTCCCGGAAAACACGGGCGAATAATATAATAATATCTCTAGTGATATCTCCAGTAAAGTACCCGTGATGCCAACGATGGGCGTGGCGGCAGCGGCGCGCGGCGCGCGGCACGCGGCGGCGTCCCGCAGCGCGAGGAACTCGGGCGCGGCGGCCACGCCCACCAGCGCGGCGGCCGAGGGGCGCAGTGCGGGCGCGCCGCCCCAGCAGCGCCGCATCGTCTCCAACATGCTGCACGGGTATTGTAGCTCCTGGGGAATTAACGACTCTGTAAACTACGTAGATGGAAGTTTCTCGGAATTCTCGGTCTCGGTTCTCCGTCTGGGTGTGTGTTCTTGTCTTTGTGTGATTTCCAAGGCACCCACGACACAAGGAATCCTAGTGTAGGGTTATGAGTGTTTAACGTATTTTATTTTAAAATGACACAGTGTACTGTATTGCTTTTAGGCAAAGAGAATGAGACTAAAATCGGTGAAATGCGTCACGCGGCGAGACATGTGCTCCCCGATAGGCACACATTATATATTACTCTTCTTTTTTGGTTACAATTCAATAATTTTCTTTATAATAAAAACAGCTTTTATTTTGTCTACATCACACCCTGCCTAGTTAGCTGTAGGTTCCGGTAGATAAAAGTTTGAAGTCCAACTTTGTAATGTTTAACTTACTCTGGCGGAGAGGGGCGGCCGGGCGCCCTCCAGCACGGCCTCCTTGACAGCCTCGTGGCCCTCGAACGGTTGTCGCAGCGTGAAGATCTCGTACAGCAACATGCCGAACGAGAAGCAGTCCACCTGCAACATTATTATTATACACTAGCTGTTGCCCGCAGCTTCGCACGCGGAAATTATGCCTATCATATTATTTATTATCCCTTACAAAAGAAAATTTAGAAACAGGTTCATTTATATTGAAGTACTTATATTTAGGAATTTACATACTGAAACTTACGATACAATCACAGATTATTCCTCCAGGAGCGGGTTTGGAATAGTAAACAACATTAACTTTTTTCTTTTCCCTCTCCCTCTCCCTCTCCATCTCCCTCTCTCCTCTTGCCCTCTTCCTCCCCGCTCTCTGTCCCTTTTCCTCTCCCGCTCCCTGTCTCACTCCCCTCGCTCTCCCTCTTCCTGTCCCAATCCCTCTCCCTTTCCCGCTCGAGGTCCTTCTCCCACCACATATCCCTCTCCCTCTCCCTTTCCCGCTCGAGGTCTTTCTCCCACTTCATATCCCTCTCCCTCTTCCTCTATCGCTCCCAGTCCCTCTCCCGCCCACACCCGCACCCTCTCCCGATTTCTGTCCCGCTCCCACTCCCTCTCCCGCTCCCTGTCCCTCTCTATCTCCCTCTTCCGCTCCTTCTCCCTCTCCTGCTCCCTGTCCATTCTTAACTTAAAAAATGACGAAGTTGCTTACTAAGTTCATTCCCTTAAATTAAGGGATGATTTTCCGAAAAAAATAAAATCTAAGTTAACTTTTGTTTATTACTATAAACTTACATAAAAAAATTCATATATTTTATAACTCTAAAACTGGCGAAGTTGATTTGTATGTAGTTGACTACCAACCCCTATTGTTAGGGGATGAATTTCGAGAAATCAGTGATACAGTTATTTTTTGTGTCTAGCTTATATACAAATATTCGCCCTTCGTACTTCAAAACTGACGAAGTGTCCATACTAACTTTCGCACTCTTAATTAACCCTTTTCATGTTTTTAACTTCAGAAATGACGAAGTTGCCTACTAAGTTCAATTCAGTAAATTAACCCTTTAAGGGATGATTTTCCAAAAAACCGTGTTAAAATTAACTTTTGTTCATAACTATAAACTTACATAAAAATTTTCATATTTATAAGTCTAAAACTGACGAAGTTGATTTATACGTAAATGGCTTCCTACCCCTATTTTTAGGGGATGAATTTCGAGAAAACAGTGATACAGTTATTTTTTGTGTCTAACTATAAGCTTATATACAAAATTTCACCCTTCTTACTTTAAAAATGACGAAGTTGCATTCTAAATTAAATTCACTAAATTAACCCTTTAAGGGATGATTTTCCGAAAAAAATTGTTAAAGTTAACTTTTGTTTATTACTATAAACTTACATAAAAAAAATCATATTTATAACTCCTCTAAAATTGGCGAAGTTGATTTGTATGTAGTTGACTACCAACCCCTATTTTTAGGGGATGAATTTCGAGAAAACACTGATACAGTTATTTTTTGTGTCTAACTATAAGCTTATATACCAATTTTCGCCCTTCGTACTTCAAAACTGACGAAGTGTCCATACTAACTTTCGCACTCTTAATTAACCCTTTAGGGGATGATTTTCCAAAAAAACATAATACTTAAAAAATTTGTTTCTAGTCTGGAGCTAATATGTAAATTTTCATGTTTTTAACTTCAAAAATGACGAAGTTGCCTACTAAGTTTAATTCAGTAAATTAACCCTTTAAGGGATGATTTTCCAAAAAAATATATTAAAGTTAACTTTTGTTTATTACTATAAACCTACATAAAAATTTTCAAATTTATAAATCTAAAACTAAGAAAGTTGGTTTGTATGAAAGTGTCTTCTAACCCTTATTTGTACCCCTTAGGGGATGAATTTCCAAAAATCCGTTCTTAGTGGACGTCTCCTTAGCATAAACTATCTCCCTGCCAAATTTCATCTTAATCGGTTCGGCAGTTTCTGAGATTTTTTGTTTAATCAGCGGTGTGTCGCTTTTCAATTTTATATATATAGATTGAAACTACTAATATTGGAACTAGCTGCTGTCGATACTACGACTACCTACTCTTCAGAATGAGTCTAGATAAATTGAAGTGTTTTTTACTAGGATAAAATGTAATATCTTACGAGTTAATTCTGATTTCAAAAAATTTTATTCAAATTACTTCAGTTATTTTTGCTTTAAAATGTATGAAAAACGATAAAAGAAAAACTTTCACATTTATAATATTAGTAGGATAACATCATAAAAATATTTCTGACATCTAAATTAATAAAAATGAGGCATTTCAAAATTTTCTTTAATATGAGAATATGTGTAAAAAAACTATGAGAGAGGAGAGTACCTTTTCATTGTATTCCTCTTCGCCGTTGTACCGCATAATTTCAGGCGCCATAAACCCTTCCGTTCCGCCGAAACCCTTCGTTCCGGAGGGCGGCGCTAGCCTCGATATACCTATAACATACATGGAGGTCATGTCATTGGAATAATAAAGTGATTATTTATTTTCAGTAGAAAAATCCTGAAAAAACATTTAAAAGTTTTCATACCAAGAGTTTAATAGATACACAATAAAAAAGAAGAACTATTGTATAGTGTCTCACCGTAGTCCCCCAGTTTGACGTGTACGTCGATGGGCGCGACGCTCTGCTCCGCCGCGCCCGCGTCCTGCGGCGCCGGCATCGCCCACACCAGGACGTTCTCCGACTGTACACAACACATACACATATCTATGTGTTAGTCATACGACAGATGGTGCCATTGATAACTAAACATTTTGTAAACAGGTCAACGGCGTATATCCATCGAAAATTAAATGTAAAAGGGTGGAAAACGACCATTATAATTATTCTCGATTGTCGATTTTAAATACCAATAAAAGACTTATAATGTACTGCAAAGGCCTTCGGGAGGATTAATATCATCCGACCGGCGTTGATAAGCTCTCCTCCATACGCAACGTATGTACATACGTATGTATGGGGAGAACCGTGCAGTGGCTAACTCATATAAGAAAAGTTTCATGTGTTCAAAATATATAGGATAGAATACAACAAGGATAAGAGCGTGGTTAGCTTGTTCTAAAGAGCTTCAAGCCAGATGTCACCCGCACACACCTTCAGATCGCGGTAGAGCACTCGGTGCGCGTGCAGGTACTCGAGCGCGCGCGCGATCTGCAGCGCCAGCGCGCGCGCCGCCCGCGGGCCCACGCGCGCGCCGCACCCGCGGTAACGACGTAGCACGCTCTCTAGAGAACCCTGGGGACAACATTTGTCAATAGATATAACAACGCCGATGACAACGGCGAAGTCTTACTAATATTCGTGAGTTAACACAACAGCACACAAGAGTCATTAAACATAAGATACCAGTTGTACGAGTACTCGTACATTGTGCTGGTGCAGCGTCCTAGAGACCTAGTTGGGCGCACAGCACCCGTGAACACGTACAAGACGTGACTTAGCTCGCATCTGACACCAATAAAAACCCTGTCATTAGCAATACTAATTTAGTGCAGTAAACATCTTGAGCCAGCTCGGTCACGTGTTTTACTCTCAAACCCCCGCGGACACACTCACGACGGCCAGGCTGCGCCTGCACTCACCAACCTCCTCATTCATTTTGGTCCTTCGAGCGATACTTTCGGTGTTTTAGCGGCTCCTTTGCGGCTAGCGTATCGGCTCAGTTGGCCTTCCACAAGCGGACCTCCCCAGCTGAGTTGAGAAGGGCGCGAAACCCGTACTGAAGCTGCGAGAGCACTGGAAGCAACCAGTGGCCAGCGATCTACAAGCTGCTAAAGAACAAAGGATACTCATTTCGCTGCACAACAAGGGGGTTAACATTAACTGCGGGATTAAGGAACACGTCCTAATCTCAAGAAACACTTAACTGCCAGTAATATACAAGTTACTGAAGAACGAAGCACAAGCAACGTTAACTGCGGGATCAAGGAACACGTCCTTATCTCAGAAAAAACTTAACTGCCAGTAATCTACAAGTTACTGAAGAACGAAGCACAAGCAACGTTAACTGTGGGATAAGAAATCCGTCCTTATCTCAGGGAAAACATTTACATCCAACATAACTGCCAGCAATTGCTGAAGAAAGAAGCATTATCCTTCATAACAAGAAGGTTAACATTTATTTCACGAAACTGTCATTTAAACTTCATTAACAATGGCGGACGCTGCTCAAACCCTCCTGCGCCAAAAGGAAATTATTCAATTGATCCAGCACATACAAATCAATTTAAATAAGGACTCTGCTGTTAGAAAAACTGAGGAGTACATAAAGACGAAATTACAAAGTTTGGATGACCTATTCCAAGAGTTTGATATGAACAACGAAGAGTTAATATTACTGCCTGACAAAACCGGTGACTACTTTATAAAAAACATTTATGAAGAGACAAAAAATACATACCTTAACTTCCGCAAAACTCTAATAACCTACACAACAAGTGGCGTATGCAATACTTCTCCAGCTGAGGAATTAATACGTGAACAACGAGCGAACTTCAGAGCATTCCTTAGACTAATCAACGATATCAACACTGCGGAATTAGTGGAAAAATGGGAATTAAAAGACGAATTACGAAGCTTACAAACGCGATGGAAGAATATTGACGCCTTACACTTAAAAATTGACAGCATACTACAAGGCAGCAACCAGGAGTACGAAGATCAATATTTTGCATACGAGCACAAATTTAAGATGACTAAGAGGGCACTTAACCAAAAAATATCAGCTGTAGCTCATCAATACGAGGCCACGCCACAAATGGAAATCCCTACATTCCACGGGGATTACACTCAATGGCCTACGTTCCTTGACTTATACAAGAGCGGGATACATGACAACCCCAGGCTAACCAAAGGCCAAAAGATGCAGCACTTAAAGGGTAAATTACGGGGTGAAGCTCAGCGTTTGGTTCAACATCTCCACGTGTCCTCTGATAACTACGATACTGCCTGGCACATATTAAACCATCGCTACGACAACAAGCAGATCCTTTTCACTAATCAAATAGAAGTATTTTTAAACCAACCCGCTGTACAAAAGCAAAGTTCAGCTGAATTACAAAGATTGCATGACATTACAATGGAAAGTATATACGCCATTCGTAACCTGGGTGTGGATACAACTACGTGGGATCCAATACTTGTACATCTTTTAATGAAGAAATTGGACCCTACTACAAGAAGCGAGTACTTGGAGTCTCGCAAAACGCCTCGTGAATTAGCATCGTTTAATGAGTTTATAACATTTTTGGAAGCCAAATTCATTGCACTTGAGCCTATTTATGACATGAAGAAAAAAGAGGAAATCACGACAGCAAACTCCTTAAATAACATCGAAGAAAGACCTTCGTTTGAAGTTGGAAAACAGTCAATCCAACGAGTCACATACCCAGTCTCAAGTCCTTTTCATTGTGTATTGTGTAATAGCGATCAGCATGCACTCTACCAATGCAAAAAATTTGAGTCAATGTCAGCAAACTTAAAATTGAGGGCAATTGAAAAACATCGTATATGCAAAAATTGTTTATACGTTCATGAATACGGCGTATGCAAATCTCTTATACGATGTAAACTGTGCAACGAACAGCACAATACTTTGCTACATGAGGAATTTACTAACAACGAATTTACAAATGATCAACATACAACTACGAGTCAGCAGAGTTCAAACAATGTCACGAGCAGCGGAAGTGAAACTTTACTAACAACGGTAAAAATACGTGTCCAAGGAAATAACAAACAATACATCACACTCAGGGCTCTTCTGGATCAGGGCTCACAAACAACACTAATTTCTGAAAATGCAGCACAACGCTTGGGCCTCCCTAGACACTATCTTAATGCTTCAGTAACCGGTGTGGGTACAACAACCCAAAATAGCAGAGGCAAACTACAACTACAATGCAAGTCAATCCATGATGATTACAGTTTTAAGACAGACGCATTAATTATGCCAAGACTGGTAAACGACTTGCCAACCAATACTTTTGCTAAGAACAATTACTCACATTTACAACACATTAAACTTGCGGATCCTGACTATAATATATCTCAACCAATTGACATTTTACTAGATGCAAATATATACTCCAAAATTATTATGAATGGCCTAATAAAGGGATCTGCTAACCAGCCCATCGCACAACAAACGAAATTAGGATGGATATTATCAGGAGCTTTGATACCTAATTTCAATTGCAACATCGTATTGAAAAACATCAATGACATAGCCAACGTCGAGGAAATTGCACTCCACAACAATCACGTGACATCTCAAGAAAAATTTAACAAGCAACTGTATGCATCCACAAGTGATCACGTACCCGACGGAAGGTGTGAATCACGATTACTGATGAAGAAGGGTTTCAAGTACAAAGGCAAGTCTAAGCCACAACAACTAACAGAGCACAGAAGAATGAAGGGTTACACGCAGTTAAATAACAAGAACAACTACATTTATAATAACAAGAGACACATCAACTCCCAGGGTAACGCCGCTTCAAACTTTTCAAAATACAACGAGTTTACACGTATCTTACAAATACCGTGTAACATCAATTATTTTAAAACAAAGCTACATCAGCTGAAAACACGATCAGCTGGAATGGGATGCAAGAAATTTGACACCGGGAGCATTGTCTACATTGCACCTGTTTATAACAAATATTCAATGGCAATGTAAAAAACTAAATATAAGCAGTCAGCGTGGTTGTATTTTTATTACATATTGACATACTGACCTCATTGACATCATCATGCCGACCACGTTGCTGCAACTCTTTTGAGGTCGGAGTGGAGATTTTAACATTATACCCAAACAGGCTACTGGAGATTAATTGACATAAGCATTTGACATTCTACAATCTACAAGACATGTGGATGAAGAGCTATGACATTCGTACGAAACGCATCGTACATCAGCAGCAGTTGACATTTTGACATTCTTCAATCTACGAGACAAGTGGATGAAGAACCATGACATTTGTACGAAATACATCGTACAGCAGCATTTGACATTCTTCAATCTACGAGACAAGTGGATGAAGAGCCATGACATTTGTACGAAATACATCGTACAGCAGCAGTATTGACATTTTGACATTCTTCAATCTACGAGACATGTGGATGGAGAGCCATGACATTTGTATGGAATACACCATACAGCAGCAGCATTTGACATTTTGACATTCTTCAATCTACGAGACACGTGGATGGAGAGCCATGACATTTGTATGGAATACACCATACAGCAGCAGCATTTGACATTTTGACATTCTTCAATCTACGAGACATGTGGATGGAGAGTCATGACATTTGTACGAAATGCATCGTACCTACAGCAGCAGCATTTGACATTTTGACATTCTTCAATCTACGAGACATGTGGATGGAGAGCCATGACATTTGTATGGAATACACCATACAGCAGCAGCATTTGACATTTTGACATTCTTCAATCTACGAGACACGTGGATGGAGAGCCATGACATTTGTATGGAATACACCATACAGCAGCAGCATTTGACATTTTGACATTCTTCAATCTACGAGACATGTGGATGGAGAGCCATGACATTTGTATGGAATACACCATACAGCAGCAGCATTTGACATTTTGACATTCTTCAATCTACGAGACATGTGGATGGAGAGCCTTGACAACTGTGAACTACATAATACAACATATTAAAAGCATTTGACGGAAGAATCTGACATTGTACAGTTTCCGATAAGAAGAAACTGACATATAGCAAGTAGCAAGCAAGATCGTCGCAGAATACACTGCAATGGGATTTAACTGAATCACAGCTGATTGAAAACTCGCAAAACATATAAATGCATTACAATTGACATTCCTTTCGTTAAAGAATTGATGAATATGTACAAATCTACACACGTATCATGCAAATCGTGTTACTAACTTCAGTTGTTTTAACAAAGCTGCGTCATCGCGTGACGGCGCGATCAGCTGGAGCGCATTGCAAGCAAAACGACACCGTGGGCATTGCTGAGAATGCACCTATTACAATTACATGTTGCGAGGTGAACAAATATTTTCAAGGTGACAATATAAAACAAGATCAAAGGCACGGTGACTTCCAAGATCAATCTTTTCAAAAGTGAATCCTTAATTAGACTACAATAACGAACTGCCAGTGTGAGGCTGCTTACAACAGTCTACACTGAAGAGTGACGTCAAGATTGCTAAGGATTCAAAGTTGATAATTACTATAAAACAAACGCTCTCAGGAACTTCTTAAAGCATTACGTCGACTGTATTTATACAAAAGTACAGGAAGACTGGTGGCAACATTACAATCAAGAAGATCGCAGGAATAAACCGTCGCCGCAGGAAGCAAACAGTTCCATGAGACTCGCTAGAAGAACGCAGCAGAGAGTCACGTCGCCGTAGAACCTCAACAAGCAACGGGAATCGGCCGCGAGAGTGGACACTGCAACTTCCAGTTTTAACTTAGAATTTAGATTGCAATATTTTAGCTTACAATTTACTACTGTAATGTTATGTTCACATTTATATTTTACACATTTACGTTTAGACTAGGATTCAATAATTGCAACTTAACATTTACGTACAAGTGCATTAGTTATTTACTTTTGATATCAATCATTTTTACAAGTTTAAATTTTCTACTTATTTTGTTAGCGACTATTTGTATAAATTTTGTTTGGTTTCTTTTCTTTCGGTGTCAGATGCCAGTATGTACGAGTACTCGTACATTGTGCTGGTGCAGCGTCCTAGAGACCTAGTTGGGCGCACAGCACCCGTGAACACGTACAAGACGTGACTTAGCTCGCATCTGACACCAATAAAAACCCTGTCATTAGCAATACTAATTTAGTGCAGTAAACATCTTGAGCCAGCTCGGTCACGTGTTTTACTCTCAAACCCCCGCGGACACACTCACGACGGCCAGGCTGCGCCTGCACTCACCAACCTCCTCATTCACCAGTTGTAAAGCCCAATTCATACGTAACGGGGGTTTTTCCGTCCCGTACGGGACGTGAAGTTTTGGAAACATCGTTTCATAGAAAATGTATTCGATAGTGCATACGCATATGAATCCCATGCGGGACGGGAACGGAGCGCGCACGTATATTTATGCCCCATCCCCGTCCTGCACGGGAAAAAAACCCGTTACGTATGCATTGGGCTTTGAGCCGTATTGGAGGCCCCCGAGCAGCTTGAAAACTTCCGACACATGAGTTGGTCACTAATCAATCCAACAATCCGCACTGGAGCAGCCTGGTGGAGTATGATTTAGGCTTCCTCAAGAAGAAAGACCCGTACTCATTAGTTGACCATTATTAGGTTGAAGCCAACTCGGTGTGTGTGATACATGGTATACCTGCGGCGCGATGGCGAGCAGCAGCGCGAGCGGCGCGGCGCACACGGCCCGCAGCGGCACCACGTGCGCGTGCCGCAGCCGGCCCAGGATGCCCAGCTCCTGCCGCAGCCCGCAGTACGCGCGGCACGCGGCCGCCGCCGGCTCGCGCTCCCACCGAGACACCGCCGCCTGCGGACACACAAACAGTTACGCCCCAACTCAGAGCCACTAACGGTTACTTTAATCGCTCCTTAGAAATGAATCACCATACAAATTCTGAACTAAGCAGCGATTTAAGCAACCATTAGTGTCTCTGAGTTGGGGCGTTAGTGTCACAAGAATGATTGGCCGCTTCTTCATTGGCCAACGTACTTTATCAGACATTGAACAAACGTCCAATAGACGAAACAAGTTTTCCTATAACCCTTTCCTTCTTCATCCAACATATTTAACATAAATGAAATTATTAATACTGTACGTAGAGTGATATTATTTTTATTGTTTTCATTTTATCTCACCTTCATTTTATAACAAAAAAATATTATTTATTCATCAGTCTAGAAGTATAGTCACCTTATACGCCTGCATGTGATGATGGTCGTGCGGGTCGCTCGGCGGCACGGGCTGCAGCGCCTTGAGCGCGACGGGCTCGGGCTCCGCCCCCGGGCGCCGCCAAACGGCCGCCACCACGGTGCCGAACGCGCCGCGCCCGCACACTGCACCGCGCGTTATGTGCTCCCAGCGCGCGCGCTTCTCTTCTTCTACGTCTAGGAGGAGCTAGAAGGAGAGTTTTTACTACATTATAATGTTGCTTATTATCCGCCTGTTGAAGTATAATATGTCTTTGATTGGTCTCAACCCAAGCATCTCTTGCTTGAGTGACATGTAGAATAAATATAAAAATAGTTTAATATAAATATGTAAGCTTTGTGGTGACGCTGACGTTGACATTGACAATTGACGTTTGAAGTATGCAGCAGTTCAGCCTTATGAAGGAGCCACGAAGGAGAGATGTCAAAATAAACGTGTTGGTTTTATGTTATAATAAAAGTTGTTTATCAGTTTAATAATTTCAGTCTCAGTTACGAATGTGCATTTGCTTTAATTTAAAAGTGCAAAAGACGATTCAAGTTTTTATAATAACAATAGTAAAGCATGAACATTTAATTGTCGATCTCTGTTTTAGGTTAGTAAGTATGAAATATTTCAATAATATCATTGCAAGTATTTCACTACTTGCTATTTTGTTATGTAAAACTTATCTGTATTTAATAAATAAAACTCTGTTTTAGATGAATCAAGTTGTGTTATGCTTTAGAAAGAAAATAACCCGGATCTTATAAATATTAATACACGAAGGATACATTTTACATACAGCGTTTTCCTTATGTGACGGCATTTCGATGTCCGTACAGAACTGAGCAAACGAGTCCATTATCATATCCGCAAGTAACTGTTGCTGAATAGGTGAATAGTTTGATATGTACCTTGTTAATATGTGCCAACATAAATAGATGAATAAAATGTAATTGCACTAATTATTCAATGAGTTACCGTGTCCGGCGCCACGTCTCCCAACTGCACCAGTCCATGCCGCGTGCAGGCCAGCTGCTGTCCGCTGCAGGCCGCCAGCACGCACTCCTCCAGCGTCCAGCACACCGCCACACCCCCCGCACTCGCCGCGCCCCCCGCACCCACCGCACCCGCCACGGCCCCCGCACCGACCACGCCCTCCACTGAGCCCAGCCGGGAAGAAGCTAGTTGAATACAAAACATATTACAGCTTTTTTAGTCAGTATTGATGTTACCTGGTAAAATGTTTTTTTTAAACAATAACACATTCAATAAACACGTTTTTAAATTCTTTGCAATAATACATGAATCATTTTCATATCAGATGATTGAATGAATTAATATTACGGGATAGCTTTATCATGATCTCACCGTTGGATTCAGCACCCACGCCGCTGTCCCCATCAGAGGCGCGTGACTCCTCCGAGAGGCGAGGCCGCCGCGGCTCTGCTGCACCCATTTCCAGCCGCCGCAGCACCTGCAACCAAGCGGTACCATCACTCAAATAGAACTATACACGATGAACACTGAGGACAATTATTAGAGAAGGCGAAAGAAATTAGACCGATAAACAGAGACAAATAATTTTGGTCCTTCAAAAACTACTTGAAGTATTTTAGTAGCTTTTTGCGACTAATGGATCCGGCTCGAAGGACCAAATTGAATTGTGTATGTTTGTACTTTTAATATATGATGTACTGTACTGCCCTCCTAATGATAAACAGTATGTAATGTATGTGTGGCAAATTTATTAATATAGTGTTCCCTACATTGTGCATAAGTCTGAGGATGCTAAAAGAACGTATAAGGTAGTGTGTCTGTGTGTGCGTGTCCTTGTGTACCTGCGCCAGCTGCTGCTCGTGCTGCAGCGGCGCGTCGAGCGGCTGCGCGTCCCGCAGGCAGGCGGGGCACGGCACCACGCGCGTGATGAGGCACCGCCCCTCCGACGTGTGCACGAACCGCGTGCCTGACGATAACGATCACACAGGGTTCATTTATTTATTGAACGCCAACATAATGTACACTGTTAATACAATATTTGGCGAACATAAAGGTAATAATATGATAAGTGCTATTACAATTTTATTATAGGCGAAGACTTCATACATATAAGTAAGCAGTATCATTATGCGGTTGATAAATACCTCTATCACATCAACCCGCATATGTAACGTTATCATTATGTATGGTTGTGCAGCTCACCGAGGGAAGGGTACCAGTCCTCGAGCAGCAGGTCCACGTGGTCGGCCACCAGCGCCAGCAGCTTGGCCAGCACCTCGGGGTTCGGCTCCAGTGTCATGCTCTGTGGACACACACACACGTACAGTCAGCATCAAATAGATGTAAGCGGTTAGGGCAGTCAAATTGATCTCACATACATAAATTCGTAAAGATGTACGCAGTCAGAGTATTCATATAGTTGTCAACATCTAAAGTGATCATTAGATCTAGGCAAAATAGTTTCCAAATTCTTGTAAGCCTTCAGGATGTTCAATTTTATGTTTGCAAACAAAACGGTCAATGGTATCTAGGCACTGATAGTAATACAATTTTCCTTCAGAATTTTCAATGAACAGAGAACTACATATTTTAATAATGATGTATGTCAACTTTTACAAGCGTGCACTGTAACATCTTACGTTATGGTCGATTTTGCAACAAAAACGCAAAGGCTATCTTGTTCTTGTCGATAGCATGTAAAAGACAGTTGTAAAATCTGAAAATTGCGGCTCTTCGTAAATAGCTTTTTCAAACGATAGTGTCCCTTGCAGCGGTGACGCCATTTTTGACAATATGGAAATGGCAAAGGGGATAAAATATCACCTTAAGAAAAAGATACCCGATAATAAATAAAGGTACCGACCTTTATTTATTATCGGGTATCTTTATTTATTATTATTAATTAGTGCTAATCATTTATTTGATAAAAATCTGTAAATTATGAAGTAAAATAATTTCAATTAAAATCTGGATTGTTCTTGAATAATCAACAAGTTTGCACATCTGAAAGACAGCAGCCTGTACCTAAATGTTATTAATTATATATGACGATATGTAATTAATTATTATCTAATATACGTAAATGGTTTATTAATCGCAATATGGTATATAGTAACTTCCAATGTTCTAAGTGGCGTCTCTTATAACGTAGTGATTAAGTACTCTGTGGTCTGTGGTCACGTAGTGATTAAGTACTCTGTGGTCACTTCTTTAATAAATAAAGAAAATAGAAATTATGAAGATGACACTGACAGTCGTCATTAGTATGTACTTATCTTGTCAATGTATCAAATGAGTAATCACTTTGATGAAATGTAATATAACTGTTTTGCATTACAACAAAACAATTATTATGTGTCGGATAAAACACAGTGTTGTGTGAAGAAGCAGTCTGTGACTTTTGCCATATATATACTCTATGGTATCAAAAACTTACCAAATTGTCTCTGATTTGTTGTACCTTGATCTGTCAGCAGCTGGCGCCAATTTAAAATAAATATTGGCGTGTCAAAATCCTTCGAATTTTGAATTCATAGTCTTCCATCACCAGCAAGCCCTTGCTGCAACACTGTGTTTTATCCGACACATAATAATTGTTTTGTTGTAATGCAAAACAGTTATATTATGTGTCTTTCTAAAACACAGTGTTGTGTGAAGACCTGTTTGTTATCTGCTGGTGTCAAGCACAAACGCTATGATTGATTAAGTTATACCAAGTGGTTATTGTAAACAAGAAACGAAATTTTCGTGGTTAAAAAGAAGCCGTTGCTTATCAGAAAATAATAATAAGTAACAAATAATAATGATATGAATCTTCCCTGAGATATTAGATATTATAGATTAGATAGTATATATCTATACATCTAATTTTTAAGATTTAAAGTTTCATTTTAAACCTTTTCTGTCTAAATCAACATTTATCTTAAAAATTAATATTTTATTGACATCTTGAATGACATATTGGAATGAAATACATACTTGGAAAATACATCAAAAAGTAAATCAGCACAAGGGTTATGATTGATCACTACCTTATGCGGCACTTAACCTCTATAAGTTCTTTAGTTTCCAAATTTCCTCGGAATTAGTTCTCATCCAATGGTCTATATTTTTTAATTACTCTAGGAATGCGCTACCGCAGACCAGAAATTTCCTGCAAGAGCATCTATACCTACCGCTCTAAGAATAATTCTTATCAAATTAACAATAATAGGTCTAGGCTAGTCTTACTTAACCCATAATAGAAATAAGAATTAATAAACTTGTAATGTTACCGTCTGTTCCTCTTTCACTTCAAAGTTTAATGAGTCCGTTAATGTGACCCACGGAACGTATCTGTCTGTTAGCGTGTTTGACAACAGATTAACTAATTTACCTGTGGATACCCGAATTCGTTTTACATCCGAATCTTGGCCACAAGGTAATCTTATGTCTGATTTCTCTAAAAGGTATTTCTGAAATATGTCTTTGCAAGTAAAAGATTAAGAGCAGTTCATCAAGAAACATAAAAAAGTACCAATACAAGGCATTGTTTGTGGCCAGTCAAACAACAATTTTATGTCAAAACAGGAGGCTTTCGCATAGCAGCCTTACAAAGAGAAATGGTATTTGCGGGTAAAAGAATTATTTCCTCTGGCACAACTGATTTGTGTAGAAGATGAAAAATCTTGCTACAGCATTACCTAATGGTGATTTAGGAATTATGTTGTTATGTGGCTTAAACACAAATAAACTGATTTCCTAAAAGGAGTCTTATATGTAAGTAATGTAGAATTACCCAGTCATGCTTTACCAATCCTCTCTCCTCTGTGGCCCAGTGGGATATTTATTATGTCCATCCCCAACTTACCATGTCAGAAGAGCTTCAGGCAGCTTCTCTACATGCAAAGGGGCAATGGCCCATTGTTTGATCTACCACTGATCTCTCAAGGTCTTCCGCAGACCCTTTATGTTCTCCTGGTAATGAGTCCTCTAGAACTCTGGCCCCAAGATCTGGAAGCTTAAAGCATTGGGGCCAATAGGACTATTATGATAAACAGTCCTCTGGAAAATTAAAGTGATCTGTTAAATGGGATTGTGTGAGAGGTGGAAACACCCATTCCAACTGAAATCCCAGGGACGACTAAAGGCGTCGCAAGAAATTGCGCACCCTTCTGTCAAGTCCAGAATAATATAGTTTTGAAGGACCGTTGTCTCACTGGTAGCGAATACATCTATGGCTGTAATGCCTTATACGGCCTCCGCGGCCGGGTGCAACGAATGTTACTTGGGTTAATTACACGACCCCTGCACGGGCAGTCTACAATCCCGTTGAGATTTCCTAGTAGATAACCTGCCGAAAGTGTATCGCGAGCTGTTCAATGAGCTGCATGAGCTTGTTGCTCAAATTTAGAAGGGCAAGAGACTGTGAGCCTCCTTCATTTCTGAAATACACTATCAGTGTCCTGTCGTTGGATTGTATCAGAATGTGATTTGTCCTTTTACTATAATTTGTTGCTCTAGAATACCTTCGTACACAACGTACATCTCCTTGACGCTAGAGTGCCAACGCTTTTTAACAATGCTGTTCTCCTTGAGAGACACAGATCGTTCAGTTGAGCACCTCACCCCGCATCCGCTGCGTGAGTGGTTAGGAAGTGTGTCACTTCGCGTCGGGGTAATGGCCTTGTTCTGCAGTTTATAGCACTTAGCCACCAGATCAGATCTTTGAGCTTAAGGAGAGGAAGCACTCTCCTGTCCCTCAATCGTCCTCTTTGGAACCCTCTCCGAAACAGTTGCATCCTACGATAGTGAAGACGTCCTTGGGGGGTCGTCAAAGCAAGGTTAAGCAGCCCCAAAAAGCTCTGGGTTTAATAAACAAGTCAGCTGTATTTATTTATTAACTAATTAATTTATTTATTTATTTATTGGGATAACTTTGGTAATGACATGCTAGTGTTTCTGAGAGAATTACAATTTATGCCTGGACATTCCAACTCCTGAGAGTCTTTGGGACTATACTGGACCTTGGGTAGCTGACCTGCCCCATAAAGTCTCTAGCAATCTCAGGGTCTCCGCAACCTGAGTGTCTAGAACAGCCCGGTCCTGGTGAGCCAGTAGTCGTCTAGCTAGACCGACATACGAACGCCTCTTGGCGCTACAAGTTTCCGCAACCCAACTTGACTGACACCACTGAGAGAAACTGTGGTGCCGAAGACAGACCAAAGGGCTCTAAGCTCTTAGCAACAAAAACTCTTGATTGTAAACTACTCTTAAGAACCGTCTGTGGACCGATTCCGAGGCAGTGACACAAGACTCTCATCCCCGAGGATAAGAAAGAGGATTCCGATTCCCTAGAATCGGCTCGAGGACGTCCTCCATCCGAGGCAACAGAACTCGACCTCTCAGCGTCACCCCTCATCTATGGCAAACGGGTCTCTCCTCTTAAGGAGGCTTAGCGCATACTCCACCACGCTGCTCCAGTGCAGACCAGTGGAAAGGTTAGTGGCCAACCCAACTGTCGGAAGTTCTCATGCCCGCTGAGGGCCTCCGAAATGTCTTAACTATTGTTATCTAACGATAACAACCGGAATCGACGGCTTTACGTGCTCTCCGAAGCACGGCAACGCTTAAGAAATTTTTGCCACTAGCGGTCATCCATCTAACAACCGACCGCGCCCGCTATTGCTTAAAGTAGATCACTTAGGATCGACACCAGCCGCTGGGCTATGAGCGCTTCGCCGTCATCGGCTTCACCTGTGAGCCTACGCTAAAAATAGGCATATAGTAAATAAAAATAGACATCTGGAAGATTGATCTTTACTAACCAGTATTAAACAGTCATTGTTTGTAGGAAGTCCGCTACATCTGACTGAGAAACCAGGTGAAAATGCTCTGTTGCTACGTAAGCATTGATGCGAAGGAGGCCGAATATGGCCTTCAACTTCAACACTCTCAACCCACCATCTGCAACTAGAAACAGTTTCACGAGGGACCCTGCGGCCTGCACTCAGAGATGATGGTGGTTCTAATAAGTTGTTAACTTTAATTTTGTCATATCTACTGATATTTTGGTTGAAAATTTTCTCTAAAGATCTTTCAAGGAAACTGCAATGGAGGTTTTGACTTAGTGGTATTCACAAAATAATTTTATTCGTCTGAACCCCCTCTGCTGCCAACTATCTGATTGACCTATCAGACACTTTCCTTGAAATTTCCTCTCTGATAAAAACAATCTTGTTTTAGATTCGTCTCTGAGTGGACTTGGTGTTTGTTGAGCCGAAAGGGTCTCTCTGAAAGATATCTAGGTTTACGATTATACCCTAAGTCAGTACTTCTGCCTTAGTATATATCTTGTGTGAGTGCGAGTGAGTCTGTTCAACAGAATTGTATAGTTCCTCAGACTACTTTTGTGGTCTGTCTAAGGAATAAATGACCGATTGGAGGGCTTCACGACTGAATAAATATTCTGTATTTCTTTCAAAATCACTCCCTCTTAATTCAATACACCATGTACACAGGTGCATTAAAAGAAAAACGCATGCTGCGAATTAGTACTGGGCAGTTTATAAGACTGAGTAATAGATAATTATGTCTTAAGTTATAAAATTTTAAATATAACTTACTTAGGTTATTAACACATCCACTCGTGAATTGTAAAATTGGAATACTGTGTATACGTACGACTCTTTCTTTGGAGACGGTGACGAATATCTGTCCTCTGAGGATGAAGAGCAAACCGACACTGATGAATCGGCCCGAGGGCTAATCCCGTTCGGGGCAACAAAACTCGAGCTCGAGTGTCACGTCACTTCCCCAATTATACTTATTTCGTATTATATTACTGTGTTTTATCACCTTTTTTAGTAATTAAAATATAATTGAAAAATTTTTGCAGTCTTGACAGCAAAAATCACAACGCTATGAATTCAAAATTCGAAGGATTTTGACACGCCAATATTTATTTTAAATTGGCGCCAGCTGCTGACAGATCAAGGTACAACAAATCAGAGACAATTTGGTAAGTTTTTGATACCATAGAGTATATATATGGCAAAAGTCACAGACTGCTTCTTCACACAACACTGTGTTTTAGAAAGACACATAATAAAATGTATTTTGATTAGGTACCTACGTATTTTGACAACTATCAGTGCCTAGATACCATTGACCGTTTTGTTCGCAAACATAAAATTGAACATCCTGAAGGCTTAGATACAAGTATTTGGAAACTATTTTGCCTAGATCTAATGATCACTTTAGATGTTGACAACTATATGAATACTCTGACTGCGTACATCTTTACGAATTTATGTATGTGAGATCAATTTGACTGCCCTAACCGCTTACATCTATTTGACGCTGACTGTACATTGTCCATTAGTTTGACTAATTGATATTTGACATTTTCAATGTTTGGTCTTTTGCGTGTTGGACATTTTGCGTTCTGATTATGTAAATTTTGGGTTCTATCTATCTATCTATTCAATAACTTTTTAATTTTGGTTTTTCATAAAGTTTAGATAATTTATTTTTCTTTTAAAAAAAAAAGATTTAGGTTTTATGAAAGGCTGCCGAAAAAAGTTATTACACTATGTTAAAGTTATAACTTTGCACTTAACCTCAGAAATCTGTCCACACAGCACAACACATAACAACAACCTTCAAATCATTCTACTTTGCGACAACACCTCCAGCGTTTGGTAGAAAACAACTTTTTAGAATCTTCCTCTCCCACGCATCTCCATCTCAATCTCCCCGGTCTCGACCCTCCACCACCCAACACAGTAACCCACGCACATCAGCGACCTGGTAAGGCAGCAGCGGGCGGCCGTCCTCGCGGCGCACCACGCACGCCTGCGCCGGCAGCAGCAGCTCGATGCACGCCGACGACCGGAAGTCCACCTCGCTCCACGACCCCTCCGAACGGACCATGAACCTGTTGATGAATGTCTCTCACATTGTCGGAAACGCATAAAATTTAATAAAAACAAAATTTGCATGTAGTATGTAGTATAATTTGTATAATTATAATTTATGACAACTGCAGTTAATCAAGTCGTGTTACCTAATGCTAAAACTTAACCGAGAAATGGTCAGATGATTCATCTGATGGTAAGTGGCCCCCATCACCCACAGACATCAATAACACCAGACGCATAACCGAGGCGTAGACGACTAAGAAACCCAACCAACTTTTTTGCTTAAGGGTTAAAAAGAAAGAAACAGAAAGACCGCACTCACCGCACGGCGTGCGGCGACGTGTCATCATCGGTGAGCGCGCCGAGCAGCGCGTCGCGGCGCGCGGGCAGCTCGCGCAGCGCCAGCGCGCACAGCGGGCCGCGCGCCAGCCGCAGCCCCGTGCGCCACAGCCGCCAGCCCCACTGCACGTCCAGCGCCGCGCGGACGCTCTCGTCTAGCTCCATCTGACGGCAAAATGTGGAGCTGTATTACTGGGGCTGTCTCTCGAACTGCTCGCTAAGCGTTAGGTCCGCGATAGGTCCCGGGTTAGGCTGTGTGCGAGGTATCTAGTGCTCAAGGGAAATCAAAGGTTATGCGCGGCTAGGAAAACGAAATAAATCCATCACTTATATCTGGCGTTGATATGCAGAGGTGATCCTCGTTACCTTGCTCATTTGTGGTGGACACGGCCTTATACCAATTCCAGGAAGTAAAACATTTTTTTTACGCTAGGACTCACTGTACCAATAAGGCAGTTACATGACTCGACCTGATTAGGTGAGCTCTCCATTATATTTGGAAGTACCTCATGTGGTGGCTTGTAAAGGTTTGGCGCGTGTGCGGCAATGGCTGCATCAGCGAGCACGCGCGCGCACAGCCGCGCCCAGAAGCCGCGCGGCACGTACGACAGCAGCAGGAGACGCCGCAGCGGCCGATCGCACTCGCGCGCCGACAACGATATGCCGCTTGACTCACCTGAACGACAACAAGCGAAATAAATATATCACAATACAAAAGAATTTAGATATCCGGCTCGAAGGACCAATGTCACGAAAATTTTAATTAGATGGTACTACATAATAGTATCACAAGATACAGTGTTTAAAGTTGGACACCGGATTATCTATAATCTATCCATCCCTTATTAGCGGTAAGAAATCGTTTTACAGTTAAAGTAATGCCATATTTGTGTGTCGAAAATTAATAAGGTTAAGTAACTTGGTACACCGAAAACAAACAGTTATAGAGATCGGCCATGTAACAATTAGCTTAGAATATGAGGTAATGAAATCGATCTAAACGAACTAATTGGTTAATGCTACAATACGGCGAACATATAAGCTCACTATTTGTACCGTGATATTTTATTGTGCTCAATAAATATATGACATACTGATAAGCGTGGGTGAGTCTGTCCCGCGCGTGTCTTGGTACACGGTGAGCGGCGCGGGCTCGGTGCGGCGCGGCGTGCCCGGCCACGCGCGCGCCTTCAGGGACAGCTGCGGACATTCACAGGTATTAGGTGGGTTAGGTAAATATTTTAGGCAGTGATTGTAGACTGCATTTGATGTATAACGAAAAATGAAGTTTCGTAGATATATTCAAAATTCTTATGAAGAACTTTTAACTTACGCCCCAACTCAGAGTCACTAAAGGTTACTGTGATCGCTTCTTAGTAAAGAATCACCATACAAATTCTGTACTACGGAGCGATTAATGTAACCGTTAGTGACTCTGAGTTGGGGCGTTAGAAACTTAGAACTTTTGGCAAATGTGCAGTCCTCATGGTTTAAGTTCGATTTTGTGTGCAATTTAAAATTTTCCAATAATTTCAGTGTCAGCGGTGGGATCAGGGAATGATAGGTGAGGTAATACCTGTGGCTGCGCAGGCTCGGTAGCCGGCAGCAGCGGCGGGACGAGCAGGACGCGCGCGTCCCAACACAGAGCCAGCTCGAACTTGGTGAGCAGAGCCACGCCGGCCCAGCGCGCCTCCTCGCCGCGACCTAGCGCCGGGGACGCCTTGAACACGTGCGCCAGGTCTTCTGTACGCATTATACCTGTGCGGAAGTGTAATGGAGAGATGAAGAAATGCATTTGCTTTATTTCATGACTGTTTTCAATATTTTTTAACCGAATTCAAAAAAGGAGAAGGATTTTGATGATTCTTTTTTTAATCGAAAGCTGGTGCTTGTCATGTGGTCTAACGAGTAGTTTTTTAATTATCCCTAATTTAAATCATACATAGAAATATCAATCCATAATCCTAGCACCTGTCAAAAAGTAACTACCTCATAGTGTCATTTGTTGTAACTTTACTTTCTAATAATTTATCTAAAGAAACGTCCGTATATTCACATCATTTAACACTCGACTATGATTCAATTTTTTTGGTATGAGGTGAAATGTTGTCGTGTAGAGTCAAGTTTCATGGCCTTGTTAAATGGGGTGGCAAGTGACATAGTTTACACACGTAGTAAATTATAGTTTTAGCTACCAAGTTATCATGAACACCGACCGTTAGCGGCGAAGGGGTTGATCTCGCGCACGGTGACCACGTGCGCCAGCAGGTCGCACAGCCACTGCGGCCGCACGAAGTACAGCTCCTTCAGCGTCGCGTCGTCGTAGTGCAGCAAAACGCCTGGTGGAAACAATTACTTACACTTGAAAACCTTACTCGAAATATTACATTTACTAAGCTAGTAGCAAGAACATACATATAAACATCTGGACGGCAAACTTCGAAGAGGTACCTGAAGACGGATCACGTGACATTGGATAAAAAATTTGGACCACTCATTCAATATCACGTGATCAATTCTTAGCAAGTTAGCAATGTAATTTTTCTTTTGGCTATTTATTCAAAACAAGTTCATGCCAATGGTAAATATGGTGATTAAACAGAGATTCTCACCATTTTCATGCAAGAACATGGTGGCCTGCTGCAGCTCGGCGGCGTCGCGGAACATGCGCAGGTTCCGCTGCTGCATGTACTGCGTCACCTGTGGAGGAAATCGTGGAATGAAAGCAAAATACCCGCAATAAAAACCGAATTTTTGTCACATTGCCGTAAAATATTTCCCAATTTCAATCGTTTCACGTCTTAGTAAAAAAGGAGAAAAATCTATAAAAATCTATGTTATTGTTTTTGCGTACCTTCGTACGTTGATTTGCGTACGAAGGTACGCAAACGTGCAGTCGTCTAATTTAGCTATCAATGTCTATTTACAGATCATAAGTGGTCACGATCCCATAAGGTCATCAATAACAATTGCGTAGGTTGCACCCCGTTAAGCTTGGACTGGAGCCCTTCACACACACACACACACACACACACACACACACACACACACACACACACACACACAAACATATTAATTTTTTTAGACTCACCAGCCGTTTGTATTCCTCGTGCCGCAGCACTGGCTCCTTCAGCTCATTGGCCAGGTGCGCCACGCACTCCTCCAAGGCGAGATACGTGGCAGGCACTCGCTGCTCCAACAATGGCTCCTTGCTACCTGCCGACCGAGTGACATGAGTAAAGGAACTGAAACTTCATAATTATGCTGTTGTTACTAATATCCAAGAGGATTAGCAAACTACGTACAAGTGGAGAACCACCTCTTAGGAGTCATAGGTGAGCAGGTTTCTTCACGTATTCCTTCGCCGAAGCAAGGGATAATTAATTTCTAACATGCACGTACAGTACGGCCGATATATTTTGGCGCGTCTGAATTTCGCGCAGAAGTCTGCGCAGTAACATAATTCGGCAATGCTCGGTACGCGGCGTATTATGTCTCAGTCACCCGTTAGCATGTTCGTGTCGCTATCTCTGTCTTACATGCACTAAAGTTCGCAGAGCCTATGTTCAGACGCGCCAAGTTACGTCGGTCGTACTGTAAAAGTACGACACATGTACGTACGTCAACGTGCTACATTCAAAATCAAAGGTACTTTTGCGTTTGGGAGACTGCATCTCTCTTTTCTTAAATCCTCTTGATATAGAATCAGTCTAGCCAGTTATAGCACACAAAAATAGTTAACACTTCATATTAACAGTACCTGGCGGTTTCACGCTGAAGGCCACGGAGTAAATGATGTCTGCCAAGAGTCTGATATTGTGTCGCGTGCTGCAGGACACCTGACAACATTGCAACATATTTAATTTTAGTTTAAAGTATTTAAAATAGTCATATAACTTTAGGTACATCAAAAGAGATTACTAAGGTTGTTGGTCCCACACTATATAGGATTACTTATGATGTGAGTAACCAACGATTAAGGCCAGATCCTCACTATAATGCCGCTCACAGTCCGTTCTCGACCCGATCTCGGTCTGGTAAAGTCATATCACGTACAAATTATTCAATTGGAGCGAAATATGATTGTCACGGATAGTATGAATGCACACATATTTTTTATACTTCATAATATTTTATCAAACCGAGAACGAACTGTGAACGGCATTATAGTGAGGATCTGGCCTAAATCTTCGACCAATGATCACTTAACGATCTTAATTCTGTTGGCAACATCTGCGGCCAAACACGCCAAATAAGGTGCACTTCGACGCAGCCGTTAACGCAAATGTAGCAGAGACATTGATGATGTTGAGAGGTGAGCGAGTGCCATGGCAGTAGCCAGTTACCTCGATGGAGTCGAGCACGCGCGGCAGCCCCAGCTTGTCGGCGTCGGGCGCGGCCATGACGGCGCCGCGGATCAGCCGCTGCAGCACCATCGGACTCTCGCTCTCCGGCAGGTTGGCCTGCACCACACCATGTGGGAATTAAGTAGTCTTGTATATATATACTTATATATATAGATATACTTGGTTCGATTTATTTGGTTCATTTAGTAACTAATCTTATCATTTTATTCATTTCATTTATAACGCAGATACTTACGTTATTAACCTGATCGTAGTGCGTGGCCACCATGATGACCGGTGATCCGGGCGCGCGGGCCTGTATCGACCTGCGATCAACATCTCACTCATTAGTCTCAATATCCACTTCGCAATATCATCCAAGTTTTACTCCAAACCTTAGTAGTTTCTTACCACTTCTCATCGTAGGAATTTCTTTAAGCGATGGCGTAGTATATTTTTAATACACTAGACACTCATAGCCCCACACTAGGAGTCCCTGTATCGTGGGTGCCATTTACAACACAAGAAGACAAGAATACATACACCCAGGAATGATCCTGAGAACAGGATTTCAAACTCATCATTGTAACCGCCTCGCTAGGAATCGAACCCTTGGCAGGCGATCCGCATTATCTACCATTGCGCCACACAGGTCTTCAACATTCAGAATATAATGAGCTATTGTTCAGACACATTTATTAGCATTCAGAGGTTGTTACCTGAGCCAGTCGAGCGCGCCCGCAAGCCCCTTCTTCCCGTCCGTGACGCGCCACAGCACCAGGTACAGCGAGCGCCGCGACAGGAAGTACTGGTGCGTCGCGTAGTACCTGCGTGGACACACCGACCACTGTGACTCGAGATTTGATTTGATTTGACGTCTAGATACAGTAGCAAAATAATTAATAAAGAAATAAACGCTTTCACACTGTCACGGGTGGCATGGACGACACATATAACACATCACAATAATTTGTCACATAAATATCTCCCCCGGCCGGGAATCGAACCCGAGACTACTCGCTTCGCAGGCAGGATCGCTACCAACTAGGCTACAGGGTCGTCTAAATAATCGGTTTATAGTTACTTTTTATCGACGGTTAACGAAATCCATAACATCCACATTAATAACTAGTTAAAGGGAGTCTGAATTCGAATCTCAGCCTCTAATTGGAAACATTTGGGAAGGATACTCGTAGTAAATTGACAATTACCACTTGCGGTGAAACTGCTCGTTTATTGGCAAGTATAACAAACAGAGAGAATTATTTATCTTGGCAGTATATACCTATGAGTAGTAAGCTGTGTCCGTTTGATACGTTCGATTATTGATTTATTTATACTCTTTTGTACTTACTCCTGCTGTCCACCAAAGTCCCAAGTGCGGAATGTGACAGGCCCACGCGTGGACCGCTGCTTCTCGTACACCCAGGTACCAATGTCCACGCCCACTGTCGACACTGGCCGACGAGACGACTTGTTGCCCATGCGCTTCGCCCAATGCTGTAAGGTTTCCATTTCTCTATAACTAGTGTACCTAATTAGAAAGAAAGAATGAAACAGGAAACGAGGTTCTAATTGGCGGTGTAAAAAATCTATAAATATCAGGCCAACTTACTTCGGTTGGCTTTCTCCGATGGTGTATGGCTGATTCTTGTCTTAGGCACTCGAGTAGACTCGTTTTACCAATACCCTAAAACAATCAAAAGTACATTCAAAATCTCTGGTTTTGAAAATAAACTTTATATCAACATACAATTAAAGAATTTATAATTTTTATTTTCATTATGATTGATTTTACTTTTAGAAACAGCTAGTAGAACTACGATATCTTTTCACAAAGCCCTTAACAATGGCAATCTATCATTGTCAATCTATTCATTATCACATAGCGTTTCTAACATCCCCTTTCCCAATCCAAACCACAAACATGTTTCAGCATAAGTTTGCTCGTATTCCCAACTTGGTCCTTCGAGCCGGATTCTGAAAAATCCCCATCTAACCTGCAGTCCAACCAGCATCAGCTTCATCCTGGTGTAGGGCCGTGCCTCCTGCAGCACGGAGCGCAGGTAGCCCACCACGTCGGCGCTGCGCCGGCCGCCCGCCACCACGGACCGCAGCGGCTCTTGCAGCGCGCACCCTGCCGTGTTGAGGTTCCATAGCCGGGATAGGAGACCCATTTGGGGCGGGAGGTCTGTTATGTCTGTGAAACGAAAAACAGAATTCTTTGAAGTTTTTTTCAGTTTTATTAACCGACTTCAAAAAAAGGAAGAGGTTCTCAATTGGACTGTATTTCCTTTATGTGTGTTACCTCATCACTTTTTACTGGATCAAAATCGGTACGATTGATCAGACAGACAGACAGATAATTTTGGGGGGGGGGGGAGAGAACGAATTCCAAACAAATGATTGGCTTGCAGTCAATCAATTCTTTACGTTGATTAAGAGCAAAGCTACTCATTAATTCATTTTACTTCACTAGACGGTACAATAATAAGTTACCACCAAGGTTTAGCAATGGGTAAAACAAAACTAGGTCGTAAATGCTTCGACGCAATCGTGAGGCAACAGTATTCCTAACAATCCAAGGTAATATCGCTAAGTAAGCTGCAAGCGCTCACCCTTGTTCCCGCTGAGGTTGAGCACGGACAGGTTGTGCAGCAGGTGCAGCGCGGGCGGCACGGCGCGCAGCAGGTTGCACGACACGTCCAGCATCGACAGCAGCGGAAACATCAGCCGCGACTTGACGCGCGCGCCACTCTCCGCGCTCTGCATGCCGACGGAAATTCATTAGGATGGTATGTTCGGTTTACACGTATTAAGTAGTTAAGTAGTTAACTAAATTTTAACTAAAAAGTTACTAAATTGTCTGTTTACATGTACTTTACTTAATATAATACGTGTAAACCGGACTTTAGCTACTAGAGCTCTCTCTGCCCGCAGCTTTGTCCGCGTGTTCTGGGATGATAAGTATCCTATATCTTATTTCAGGTCTTAGTCTACCTGTGTGCTAAATTTCATGAAAATCCATTAAGTAGTTTTTGTGTGAAAGAGCAACAAATATCCACTCAAATCTTCACATTTATAATATTAGTAGGATGTTCTACAATAATCTAAAATTTAAATTTGTATTTTACCCAGTCATCATCTTCCACCTCCTGGTTGTTGGCGGCCTCAGTGGCGGCGGCGGTCAGCCCGTCGTCGTCCGTTGTCAGCTGGATGCGGGTCAGCATGTTGTTCGCTAGGATCTGAAACCATTGCACTTGGTCATATTTTCTATTTTAACTCACAGACAGTCAACTAAAGCGTAGGAACTTGAAATCAATCTCCGTTTCAGATGATCCACACATACACATTATAGTAAAAACTAAAAAGTATAATTTCTGAAATGATGTTCAATAAAAGGATAATTAAGAGACTAGGTAGGTCTCTTGTAGTAGGTTGGACCTAGATAGGATAAACCAGGTGGTTTATCATGATGTTTTTAAGACCACAATATACCTACCTTTACAGATATTTAGACGTGTGAAAACGATGCAACTTTCATCTTATACGCATTTTATTGCGTATACTGGCAACTTAAGTTAGGGGAAGGCCTTGTCCATTAATGGATGTGTATGAGGCTACATAAAACACCGCAACTCACAAGCGTGCGCAGTCCATCCAGCGTGAGATGTCGTCTAGCGGCGCACGCGGCGCTCAGCAGCTGCGAGCGCACGGAGCCGCCGGAGCGCGGCCGCCCGCGTGCGCCCGTCGCCCCGCCCCCCGTACCGCCCGAGCCGCCCGTGCAGTAGCACGCCAGTGGGTCGCCTTCCGACGAACCGAAGTTCTCCACCTAAACAACGCAAAAAAAATCGAAACGTGTGCTGAGACACATAGTAGAAGTGAAACGTTGTGGCACTATTGTATTTTCATTAATTATATTACGATGAATACGACGGAATTTCTAGAGGTTATTAACCAATGATAGTACCGAGAACGGTTAAAACCTAAGAATGGTACCTGAGGCAAACTAGGCCAGCAGGTGATCTCGTTGTAGCTCAGGTCCAGCTGCCGCAGGTTTGTGGGGTACGACGTCACATAAGACATGGACCTGACCAAAAAATGTAACACGAATTTAAATAAATAACAATTTTATATATAGATTAGATTAGTTTAGTATAGCAATGTATTCTACGTTTTGACGTCAATAGAAAATGATTGGTCCTTTGAGCCGGATATCGAGTATATAAAATAATCAAACTTACATATCACATTATTATCAAACTAGCGTACCTCAAGTTATTATAGGCCATGTTAAGCCTTGCCAAGTTGGGAGCCTTGCAGGCGAGCGGCGCGGGAATACAGCTGAACTGGTTGTGCGATAGGTTGAGTGACGTCAGCCCGCTGGCGTCCGCGCTGCGCGGCGTCACCGCGGGGGACGTGGCTACTGCGCCGCGCCAGGCATGCGCACGGCGGGCTTCGGACCAACTGGTGGTATAACCAGTATTATTTCACTATGGTTGCTAACAATCCACTAAGCTATATGGCACAAGTATTCACACATAATTATTTATTTTGTCTGGATGGTATAGGCCATGTCGCCTATGGACATCAGCGGCACCAATGCATGAGTGCTTTATTTTAAATGGTCAGTGCAACTCATCGTTACATCATTTTAAACATTGGTTATCACAAATATATTATGGTCCTTCGAGCATGATCTTAACCTGCAATTACCATAACAACAAGGGTATGATTAATACAGAGTACATCAAGAACAAATGACCAAAAGCAACTTACACAGCGTTCCCGTGGCGGTTGCCGAGCATGGGCACGGCCTCGTCGTCCTCCAACGAACACTCGCTTCGGTCGATGGACGGACTGCGTGATGACGATTTCTGTATAAGAGGCGGCATATTGAATTTGTCAATTCATTAAATATACATCGTCATGCTTGAACACGAACTGAAACACGTTATCAAAGATCGCTACAGCTCTTGAATATAAATATAATACCAGTTTCAAATAAAAATAATCGGTGTACAGCGGCTACAGCAGTTGTCCGTTTGCTAAAGTGATATTTATCGCGTTTATGTTTCAATAATTGCTGTAATTAAAGCAGCAATTAGTAACCTTCTTAATGAACACATGGGAACGGCTGTACTGGACAATATAACAAAATAAGTTATTGCTAACAACATTTTCATTCTTTTAGGTTAAATAAAGCCAACTACAGTACATAAATCGTACAAGAGTTGTAATCAATGTGATATGTACTAAAATACTTACGGATTGCGAAGTAAAAGGAAACTGCGCTGAGTGGCTGGAGGGTGAAGCGCTAAGCTGGGGCGAGGGCTCCAGCGGGGACTGCGCCCCTTCAGACTGACACTGTAAGTTTAGGTTGTTAGCGAAGGATAGGGCTAGAGCTACAGTTAAATAGTAAAAGGTATTTACATTACGGTAGTAAATAAGCAGTGTGAAGTTTACATTTTTTGATTAAGCAAACATTTTAAGCATTTTTATAGTGACTACTGTGGATGTGGATTTCGTAGTGGATAAGTAATATGCAAGTTGGTTTATTTTTACGACGCTAAAGATGGTAACAATGCGTATACGTGATACGGTGACGTCACGTCATACCTGACGACGTTTTCTACAACTAAAACCTAGTAGTTTTAGTTGTAGAAAATGATAGGATCACGGCTGTTCGCCAGGCAAGATCACCTAATCTTCGCTAAACGTATTTCAGCTTGCAGACTTGCAGCCTTGTAGTTCCTGTACTGAATACGGAATACCTGATATAAAGATTCCTGGTTAGTTACCATGGCCACTACTTGCGTACGATCTACTTCGTACACCTTTCATATAACACTCGTAGTTGATACTTGATAGTTACCTCATCCCCCCGCGGCAAGTCCCGCAGATGGTTGAGCGCGGCGTTGAGGTCGCGCAGGCACGGCGCGGTCCACAGCTGCGGCGGCAGCGCGCGCAGCTTGTTGTTGGACACGTCCAGGGACGTGAGCGCGGGCAGCGAGAACAGCTCGGCCGGTAGCTCTTCTAGACGGTTGTCCTGCGAGGAATAGAACACGTCTGTTTAAAAATAGGCTACGAAAACATTTAAAAATACCCATTTAGTCCTCCAATTCTTTCTTCCTTTATTCTTTTTGTTTGGTTCAACGAGCTTTATTTTTATTTTATTTATTGCATTGTAAAGAATACAAATTAGAATGTATGTATCAACAAGGCGGACTGAACGTTAAAAACAGTCTATGGCAGTCAACAACAATTATGTCCGTGCAGTCAACCTTATGGCAGGTTGGGTAGCAATGATTCAGTTACCCATAAAAAAATGTGTGTGGTGACAGGTATACAATTCATCAACGTATAAATGACTAAAAAATGTACGGCATCTGCTTTTAACTTTTCATCAAACTTTTTACAATTGTGTTCGAATTTCGACAACTTGGAGAACACTCAACTCGTACAACATGACATGAACGTTACAAGTATCGTTGATGTTATATTAACCTGTAAGTACAGCTCCTGCAGCGCGGGCGCGGTGTAGACGAGCTTGCTGCGCGCCGCCGCCTGCCCCCGCGCGCCGCGCTTCCCCCCGCCGCCCTCCTCCTCCTCAAAGGGATCGGTGGCTGTCGGTAGCCGTTCTAGCTTGTTCTGTGCCGCGTTCAGGTATCTGTATAGTATAGACACGGTTAGAAATATCACTTTTTACTTGCAATCAAAAAAAATAAAATTAAACGCGAAGCTGTGCTTCCGTGCAGCACTGGTTTTTAAACAGTCAGAAAGGACTACCTACCATAAGGGCTGCGTTCCACTTGACGTCCACAACAATCAAAATAACCTTTTAGGCGTTCCACTTAACGACCGCGGACGTTATGGTTGCGGCGAAAACGTCACTGATAACGTCATTAATTTCGCTCAAACCGAGCTCATAATGACCCATCTGAAGGGGTGGGTCGAAGTAATCGAAGTGGACGGTGCACCAGCAAGCGGAACGGGAAAAACCGCATTCGTGAGCGTGATCGTTGTGAACGTCAAGTGGAACGCAGTAACGATGCTTTGCAGGAGTTACGACGGTCAAGACACCTTTTTTTTGTAATGCCGCTGATAATATAGGTATTGTCCATCAAGAAATAAGGCATTTTAAAGAATTAGCTACTGGTTTCTAAAATAGTAAGTAATTTAAGCTAACATAGAATAATAATATAAAATGATAGCTTTTGGTACGAGTGGTAATAAAAAAAACATGCACTTTGAAATCCTGCTCGAAGGACCAAGTTCTTAAAAGATCCTTGTTCAAAGCGTGCGAGTCAGGAACACCACAAACCATCATATACGGTACCATCCAAGAAGTACACGAAAACCCTCATATGCCAACCTGAGATTTCTTCTCAATGACCCTCACCTCAAGCTAAGCAGCGAGAACATCTCTCTTGGCAGCTCTCGCAGCTCGTTATTGGCGAGCTCGAGCCGCGTGACGCACAGCAGCGCGCTCGCGCCGTTGCTGGGGGACAGCTTCGAGTTCACGCGCAAGGCAGCCGCGCGCACCCAACTCATGCTGGGAACAAAGACGAGGGTTGCAGTATGCACTATGCAATAACAAAACTAATTTAAAACCGACTTAAAGTGGGTTATAAACTGACGTCATGCTGGCATAAGACACTGCTAATATGACTAAGAGGCGACAGGAGCCAGTTTGCTTGGTGGTAAGATTTCACATAAAAATTATAATAAAATTATTGTAATTGTTATTATTCGTTGTAAATTCAGTGGCTACTACCCCTTGCTTGATTCAGCCGTCAAAGTACTTGTCGTGTTCCAGGCAAATTGGGAGTCAAAATTTTGTGATTTTAATGCTCCATAAATATGGGACAACCCTGTATATGCCTTTTGACAGTTACTAGGCAACTTATCGAGCAGTACGGATGGACCCCCGTCCCCCGCTCACCGCACAGAGGCGAGCCGGCAGCGCAGCTCCCGCCAGTTGACCATGACGGGTGTGGTGGGGCAGCGCGCGGCGTACGACAGCGCGGGGTCCGCGTCGCGCGCCTTCAGCACCAGCTCCGAGATCGACGACTTGTTCAGCTTGTAGTCCGGGTCCGGGTACGCCTGGGACAATACAGTTTTTTTTTTCAAATGTTGACGTTGTTGACGTTGCCCTAGCAGTCAGTTTAACGCGGACAATTTGATAGTTAGTCCTTTTTATAAAAAAAACATAAAATGTACTTATGTTCGCGCGTGAGTAATTATACTTCCTTGGCATCATTAAATAAATATTCAATACTAGCTGTCTTGGCGAACTTCATATCGCCTAATAAATCAGTGAATCTACTTTGTTGTTACTTTTAACTTTTATAGTTTTGGTAGCCTCCCCCTGCCCCTCCCCGTCCCACTCCAACTAGGGCTTAGACTAAAGATTATTATTATTAGTGACTCCCTTTTTAGCAGGGACACGTTACTTTGGTGGCGAGCAGCGCGGCGCGCAGCTCGGCGAGCCCGTGCTTGGCGCACTCGCGTAGCGCGCGGCCGCCGGGGTCGGTGGCGCCGGCGGCCAGCAGCAGCTCCACGGCCTGCACGTGCCGCGCGCGCGCCGCCACCGCCAGCGCCGTCCACGGACCTTCGCCTGGACAACAACTCATGTTTTAATACATGAAAGTTGATGAGGCGCAGACGTGATGTGACGCGAAGTACTCTAACAGGCCAGCTGCCCGGCGCAGCAAGGCATAATTTGACGAGTTTGGCGGCACAGTTTAGTTTTCCCTTATTATTTAAGTTTTTTGGCATGTAATGCTGCACGCCGCGTCGCGTCTACGAAACGAACTACAAACAATACTATCGAATATGTACTTATAGAAAACACGGCGGTCTCATCCTAGTGGGGTGCAACAGGCCCAATTCCAATGCTTATATTTGTGTAGATGAAATAAATAAAATTAAATCATATACTGACGGTCGTCGCCGTAAGTAGAGCGTGCGGGCGAGGGCGAGGCGGACGCACGGCCGCGCACCGCGGACGAGCTACGCGACCGACAGCGCGCATCGCGACCGCTCTCCGACAACTCGTACTCCTAAAACAAGGAACGGACGGTTGTTGTACTGCACTAGCAATCAGCAGTTTCAAGACGCACTGCCAAAGCCTACAACATCGCATTGCACGTGTCGCGGTAATATCTGACTACGTACGATACAATGCAACATAATTTTTGCTTCCCGATAAATCGACACAATGAGATGCAACAACATTTATGCAGAGTACAATGTTCTTGCCTCACAATAATAAGACAGATTATGTTACCACCGTAACATTTCACTAAATACAATCACAATTTTGACATTATAAGAGCAGCATCAAACTCTAAGTTCCAATATTAAACAGCTCTTGAATGATAACAAAACAATCCACAAAGCGCAACTACTTAAACCTACAACAAACCCACCTGCAGCGCGTGCGGCGGCTGCGCGAGCGCGTCCGGCGCGGCGCCGGCGTGCAGCAGGCGGCGCAGCACGCGCACATGGTTGAGCCGCGCCGCGCACGCCACGCACGAGTCCTGCCCGCGCGGCACGTCCGTGCGCACCGGGTGCAGCTTGCCTACTAATGGCGGCGACGCCTGCTGAAGAAAACTATTTTATGAAAACGATTTTTTTTGCAGTCCAGAAATAATAATCGATATTTTTTATTTAGAATATAATGGTAACGTCAAATAGTCACTAGCTCCACAGAAGTGGAACTGTTGTCGAGTCGCAAAACGTCCCGATCGCATATGGTCCCATTCGTAAAAGCTCCCATTCTCAAAATGTCCCTGTACGTCGCATAAGGTCCCATTTGGCATGCACTTAATTTGTAAATCATTTTATAAGTTAAATACGTCTTAAGTGACTACGACTGTCATATCACCTGTCTGTTCCCGGTGAGCTTGCTGACGATGGCGTGTATCCCGAGCGAAATGCCGCTGCGGTGCGGGCTTAGCACCTGCTCTCGCCCGCGCGCCTCCTCCGCTCGTTCAGCCTGAAGTATGACCAAACAACTAAACACACACACTTGAGATGCAACTAATATAATGGAGTTAATTAAATTTGAATCATTTTTGAATCTAAAATTTTTTTGGTGAAAAAGCGAGTTACCATTGGAATACCTATAAGCCATTTTGTAGATGAGATTTACTTGGTAAACAATCTTGGCACTAACTTTTATTGAGATATTAATTGTTTTACAGAAATTAGTTCGGATTATTTGTTTAAATTCTTCTGATTTTGTGCCAATCTTATTTTTAAATTAAAAAAAAAACCGATAAAAAGACTGGGAAATTATTTACCAAACAGTCTTCTCTGAACACATTTACTATATCTATCCATAAACAAAGCTCACAGGCTACCAAAACAAACCCACCTCATCGTTAACTCCGGCGGCGCTGGGCACGGGCTCGCGCGGCACCGCGTACGCAAGCAGTGCGTCCACGACGGCGTGGTTGCCGAGCGTGCACGCCACGTACAGCGCGGTCTGCCCGCTCGCGTCGCGCGCGTTCACGTCGAACGCCGCGCGGTACTGCCAGCGGCCGGTCGCGTCGCTGACAACGACACCAACGATCAACAACGATTACGTCAACAACAACAACGACGATTACGATTAAACAGTAATAATCCTCTTCTGTTCTCTTTTTTCATTTCTTTCTTTTTCTTCTCTCTTTCTTGGCTGGCAACGCATCAGTGATGCCCTTGGTGTTGTTGATGTCAATGGGCGACGATAGCCACTTACCATCATGTGGCCCGTCAGCTCGTTTGCCGGCTATTTCCATTAAAAAAATCCAGTAACAATGCCTTTGTCTACTAGTAGTATAAAAAAACATACACGTTTTGTACCTTAAATTCGGGTGTCTGTTCATCTAGGTATATTATGGGAGAATCGAAGTGATGTATGAAGTGTGGGTGCAACTCACACATAAGTCTTGAGCATGTGTTCGGGGTAGGGGTGCTCCAGCAGCAACGTGACGAGCGCCGCGTGCCCGCCGATACACGCCGCGTGCAGCGGCAGCCACTTCTCCACTGTCTCTTGCTAGAACCACCAAGTAGCACAAGGTGAAAACTAGTTGTGTAACATAATTATCTTCTCTTTACTACTAGTAAGTGGGTTATGAACATGAGGTGATCATGTTCGCGTAATTTTTCTTTAGTTTCTTAAGACCGATGGCCTTTTGCAACACATTCGCTTTTATATCACATCAAACAGTGGTGCCATCTTTGTTATTCGAAAATAGTGGCTGTACAATAGAGGACTAAATTTCTTAATTTTTAGTACTTATTTAGATTTACAAACAACTAATTCAACGTTAAACATTTAGAATAAAGTTTATAATAAAAAATTAAAATGTGTGCAATTCACACGTGGTAGAAGTGAAACCTTCAAAATTTTTGTTTTGAAGATAATGAGACGAATGTAAAATTTCGGGAAGATGATAAATGTAGGTTTCACTAATCTACTTCACTCCGCTCCGCTCCGCCCCGCTCCGCTCCGCTCCTCCCCGCTCCGCTCAACTCTAGTCTCCACTCATTTCTAGTCTCCACTGGACAGTTTCGTTTCATAAAATTTCAAGTCACCCCCGTACTAAAGAAGTTTTCACTTCAAAAAATTACCCCAAAATTCAAATACAAATTCATTTATTTGCTCGAAAGTGGGTATGTAACAATGTCTTAAGATTGTTAAATATGTCTTAAAATTGTTAAATATATCAAAATATTTAATTTCAATTTAATTTCTGTGGGTTTCGTTTAGTACTAACTACAAAATGTGTTATATTGCGACGATAAAACGCATAGTGCGCGCCTAAGCTATATCCTACGACCCACCTGTACCGCCTCCGGGAAGTGTTTGAGCAGCAGCGACACGATCTCAGCGTGTCCGTGGTAGGCGGCGATGTAGAGCGGGCCGTAGCGCGTCACGGGGTGCGCGCGCCCGTCCGCACCCGCCGCCACCAGCGCCGCGGCCGCGCCCGCACTGCCGTTCTCGCACGCACTGAATGTTACAAAAATATTTTGTATAGCGGTCAAAATGCAAATTTTTAATAACTGTTATTTTTCCTATGTTCACAATATTATTTGACTTGACTTGTAAGTGTGTCCACAATTCAACATGAACCTTTGTTTTAAATGATATGACTGCGTAATGACTAACACTAAGTCCAACTATTTATATTTTGTCTTCATCATGAATATACTCATATAAAATTGGAAAAAAAGGTTTCATAAGTATAAAACTCAATTAATTAAAATACAACATTCTTCCTCCGTCTTACACTATGTATGTACCCAACTGATCAGTCTGTCTCGAAGGGCCAAAAATTTGCATACAAGAATCCTTGAATATAAACAAAATTCGCATTCCTCTATCAATCTCCACAGCAATATTTCATACATACACGTATAGCAGCGTGTTGGCGCCGCCAGGAGTGAGGTTGGCGATGATGCCGGCGGCCGGGCCCAGCGCCGCCAGCCGGGCTCGGAGCGCCGGCACGTCGCCGCGGACCACCAGCTCGCGCAGCTGCTGGTGCTGCGAGAGACGCTCGCGTTCCAACACATCTGCGGAGAATCGGCATCGAGTGGAATAGATCTTTAATTTTTATGATATACGTGAGTCGTGTATGACGAAAGAGGGATAGTTCTCTCTATCACTCTAGTTTCTCATACTATCCTCTGTTTATTATGGAAACAGCAGATCGAATCAGTAGCTCGATCTTTGCATTAATCTATGAGAAAAATTTAATTAAAAAGGGTCCCAACATTCGTTATCCCAAATCATGAGTCTATTGCTGTCGCATAGATAGTACCCCAAAAAATAACAGACGTCTAACATAACAAACCTTCTCCAGCCCAAGGATCGCTGACGTCATCGACGAAATACTGCGAGGCGTCGTACGCTGCATCAGCCTCCTCGTTATCCCGCGCGCGCGCACGCGTCCGTTCTCGCACCGTATTCGCTGCCGTACGGAAACTACGGAACCGACGCAGCATCACTCTTTCACTGATCACGTATCAGATCGCGACAAATATTGCAGCTTTATAGTCTTATACAATAATGCACGTAACTTTTTTGAAAGTTTTAAAACACTAATTTTACTAAATGTTTTCAGCATTGTTTTTAAACACGACTTTCCAGTTGTCAATTATATTCACGGGTTAGAAGCTGTGGTTAGAAGGCAAGAAACAAAATTGATTTCGAAGGTTAACACAAATATTCGGCTAACATAGCCCTCAAGTCCTTATTCTCCAACTGGGTGATGATAGTGATAGATGCTTGCCTAGGTTGTCCACAATAATGAAGCGTCACGTACGTTGACCAAAAGTATAATAAACACTAATAGATACATAGGTAACAGCATTTCGTATCGAATATATTCTACAAAGAAACTGGACCCATTTGAATCTAGTCAATACGTGTCTAATCTAAGACTTGCCGTAGCTACAAGCATTCATGATCTAGATCGATTTCCCACTTACAGTTTGGAAATAGAATGCTGTCTCGTAAGCAGTCTGCGGAGTGTATTGACGAGCCGCCGAGGTCACAACTCAGCTATCGTCAAGCGGCGCGGATCAATAGCTGATGCAACGGAAGGACAACGGATATTGATTATTGACCGATCAGTGTTCTGAATCGGAGCGTTTTTTGTTTACAGAAATGGCCGGCAAACGAGCTGACAATCCACCTATGGTAAGCGGCCGTCGTCGTCGCGCTTGGACATTATGACACTAAAAGAGGCATTACCGATGCGTTGTCTGCAAATAAAGAGAGAAGAAAAAGAAAGACAGATTGTAAGATCTTCGCAATTTATCACTAACTCGAAGTCAACTCAACTCCGACAAAACTCATGGGAAATCGTTGGAAAATATACTTTAATCCTGTTAATTACGGTTGAATTTTCAGATCAGGTTTATGTTGGCCGTAGGTTAAACGAACTGACAATCCACCTGAAATTATCACCGTCGTCGCCCATGGTCACAAGTAAAAACACGAGATTTCTGAAAATAAAGCAAATCTGAGTTGCCCGACTTGCCTGGAAGAAATCGCTACGTAGCGGTAAGGTGTGTTATACATATGTATGTATATCTCCTTTGTTACATTGTATTAAAGTAAACAATTTTCTGGGGTACAGACAAAAAGGTGATTAAATAAATACTCCTGACACGGTTCTGTCCTTTCTCCCGGGATGATAATATTAAGGAGATATAGAGTAGGTATTCAATAAAATATTTTTTAAGTATTATAAGGGATGAATTGTAACGTGTTTAGGCACTACGTTTTAACATTTTCCTGTAATGGAAACAAATTGACGAGTGCTTTTATGATAATTGTGGTCCATGGCACCTGTGCTAGAAACCTAGAGTACCTGTGCTTAAAAAATTGTTTTAGTTTTTATTGGTTCAGTAATAATATATTCAAGGTATACTAATATTATGTTATCAACTATAACGGAGTCAAATCCACGCGAAATATTTAATGTTATGGCATTGTTATCGAAAGTGGCAAAGTTGCACTTTTCAAAAATATTCACCTCCATTGTCAGTCTATCTATCAGTGCTTGGAAACCACTGCACAACTATGTTATTTAGGATGCTTATTACAAATATGTTTCATAATGTTTAATAATCAGTATTTAGCTTTGTAACGATAAGAAATGTTTCCTAGAGCAAGGCAAGGGCAGTTATCTCTGAAAGTTTGTCAACTTCAAAGAAAAGATTAGCTTCACGCTCGATAGCTGATTCGTGCTAAGGCGCTTAAATACAATATATATTTTGAAGTTGATTTCATATTCATCAACATTACCTACATATTTACTTACAATCACAGCTTTAAGTGCCCCTAAAAGCCAATTTGTCTGTTTATCTTATCCACCGTCCAAACCGGACCACCAACGATGTCAGAACATAATACATTATCGAGGTGATGACGACAATAAAGAGCAAGGTACTGGTTCATTGTGGACACACAGTATCGCGACATCGCAGGTCAAGTGTGGTGTCAGCGAGCCGGTGTGGCGGTAACCCCGTTACGTCATGCTGATAAACTAATTCAGACTTCCACTACGAAAAAGATGGAGTTTATATTTCTCTAAATATCCTAAATAAGATTTTTGCAATGATCACAAGAATGGGACAAGTGCGAAAATCTGATTTAAAATGAAATTATCCGGTTTTTGCGATCGGATTTTCACAAGGATCCTATTTTTCTGATTATCCTACGACATCAGCGTTCTACCATGAGTATCAGGAGTCAGCTATCAGCATTAAGTTAATGCTGTTTTGTACTACTGTTAATGCCATTAAAAGTAGTACAAAACAGTTGATAATGCAAAAACTAATCTTTTTCGTTTTCCAATGCCTTTTTGTAGTCAGTTTACAGTTTCCCGTTTCCTAACAATGTTCAATTCATTGAAACTAAAGTTAATATATTTTGTAATGCGCACATAACTTGTAAATATTAGTGCGTGCAGGATTTGAAATCGAATGAGGAGGAATAACGAGCTACTAATAATTAATCACTTAACTTGTTAATTTGACACTTGTTTGGCCCAAATTATATCTATACTATAATCTACACTAATATAATAAAGCTGAAAAGTGTTTTGGTTTGTCTGTTTGTTTGAACGCACTAAGTAAAAATATTCAGGAAGAGTTTATACAAAATAGCCACCAGAGAAGGAGAACATAACAGTATGGGATAAATTATTTAAATTGTTATTAAATTAGTTACCTCTAGGCTGGACATCCTGTTTTTCAAGAGTCGACCAATGGATTAAATGTGTCCATCTAGATTGGTTTAGATTTTGGATTTTAGATCTATAGTTTAATAATGATCTTTTAAATTAATATTTAAAGTATTTAATAGGTGCATATAGAGCAAGGAAATCCTATTCAGGGCGGATCCGACCAAACTTGTTTGAGTGTTATATTCTGAATACAATGTGTTATTGTTATCTGATTAACATATTATTATCCTTCATTAGAATTTTCTCATAGTAACATAGATACAATTTATGCATAACAACGGTTGACACCATAATCCAATAAAATTAGATCTTCATCCAATATTTATTCGTCAAATACTTTATGGATAACTGATAAGGGATAGTTACTCTTATTAGAGTAACTATCCCTTATCACCACCACGTTAGACCTATTGGTCTCTAACATGATATTATTTGGTCGAATCAGCCTTTATGTGTCCGAAGTAATGAAAGCATATAGTTGAAAGATGGAACTTTCAGAGCAACTGAGGATTCTGAAGTGTAATTAACGCGGTCGCTTCAATGCTGATAGCAAGGTTAGTGGTTAACCCACTCAATGTGGCGACAGCAGACCTATGTCCCAGCCGTCCTAGGTCACCCAAAGACATCCGACAGATCCGTCAAGGCTTGACGACTGCGGCATCGGCCACAGCAGGCTTGTAACCTGGACGCTTAGAGGAACTATTGTATAAGAAGAAGTCACTAACGCTATTCCATTTATAAATGTAGGAGAAATTAGTCAACATACACGAAGTAATGCACTTTAAACGCAACTTCACACACTGTTTATTCCGCAACCGACCGGCATTTCGCGCGCCAGTGAACCCAAATGACCAGGCTATCTAGCCACTAACAACACACGCGAGATTGTTCAGAGACTACGCGGCCCGAACTAAGGCGAGGTCGGGCGTTGTGTAGCGACTGTCCGTCCACGCAAGTCCATAGATCGACGCGTAACATGTGGAATCGCGTAACTGACATCATACATCGAAAAGAAACTGGCTTTTTATTTTTATTTATTTTTTTATTTATATTCCTTTAGAAGTAGTATGACGCACAGGCAATTTCTGAAGTGTTTGTGGTGCAAGATTTAAGGAGATATTTCTTTAATATATTTACTATCGAGACATCTTTTGGTACTCTGCAGTTACACTAAACCGATGCTGTGGGCAAATCCGACAGTGCAACACGAATTTGCACTGACTTATGAGAACTAAGACTAGATTTAAATAATTTGTTAAATAATTAATGCCACGTCACGCTACTCTCTTACAGACGTGGAAGATTTCTCTACTTTATTTTAACATAATGTTTACATGTATTGTAATTTATAAGTATAGGTAAAAAATGTAGTCTACAAACTATTATTACTAATAAATTCAGTCAGAATCAGCCTGAAAGAGAACTATGTAGAGGTAAGTACTTTGATAGAGACGTTTACCTTTCGTAGTCTCTTCGTGTTCGGTCGGTGATATCCAGACAAAATAAATTTACAGCTGACTATTAGCATCCGTTTTATCTTTGGCGTTACATACTACGACCATATTTTCCAGTTCAGCCCACGCGACAGCTAAAAAAAACTGCTCACTATTCGGCGTAGGTCTGTAGAGTTCTGTTATTGTAAAAATACATTATGTAAAGGAGGTACGCTGTAGCTTCTATACCCTTTTACACTTGCAATCAATAGCTTGGCTTGACTGATCTTCACTTCATACATCCGTGATCCCAGGTATGCGTGCTGCTGGGTATTGCGTGAACCTTATTTTTATAGTAAACATAACTAGTATTGTTAATTGTTCTTTTGTTGTTGATTTAATTTACTCCAGATAATAAAGCCTGAATTCAATAGTTACGCACGCATAACATAAACACCAGAGAGAAACCCAGAGAGTGAGTAGTTTTAGAAACTAACAGTCGATTAACCAGTTTGAGTTGATATCAGCTGATGCATTTGCATTCTGTAGCTCCGAGGTCGGTAGTCGGCGGACGGACCCCTCCCCGAACCTCACCCCAACCCTCATCTCTCGCCGAACCACATTCCACTGTCCATTGAAATGGATTTAAGACATAATCTTCGTAATGACTGTTTTAATGTATTTACTTTCAGTATTAAATAAATTCTGGCTGAATCCGATAGTGTCACAAACTAACAAGCCTAATTTAATATTATTCTAATCAGCTCTTCACATCTAAAGGTTGTCTGGAAAAGATAGCTGTGTAGCGATAAGACCGCCTTTTGTACCTCTGTCTACTTCTACACAGATTGTTGTTGTATCATTTTATTGGTGTACAGAGTGGTATAAAGAGTGGTGGTGGTATAAAGAATGGTGGTGGTATAAAGAGTATTAAATAAATAAAATTTTCAGACTGTTTTTTATTTATTTTCACTGGGGATTTGGTTTATGAAGCAAAATTAATAAACAGCGTACTCGATAACAGAAATCATCAATCACTCGGCTATCAATTTTAATTATTTGTAACACAAAAGACAAAAGACTCTTGAGTTGGGGCGTTAGAGTTCCCACTGATACCGATGTCCTCTTGTCTAGGGGGCTATTATTAATCTTGTCATATCGAAGTGATCGATCATCGACCACAGTAACGACAGGTGTGGTTACGTAAGGCACAGCACAACACACTAGCTAGAAGCAGTTTCATAACTTTGGATGGTTAAGTCAGTTAAGGTTGCTTCCGTAAAATAACTGCCGTTAAATTTTTCGGCAGTTTTAGCCTTAATTACCCTAACCGCATACTTAGCTGGAGAACACTTTAAGCCTTGTCAATAGCAACATTCTATTTTTTGGTATTTAAAAAAAAATGTCAGTTCTGTAACATCTGTACTACAAAGTATGCATTGGAGTCTTCTCATCACTGCCCTGCTATTCCTGCATTAGCTTGGCCTACCCAGAACAATGCCCATTTGACTCGTCTCAAATACCAGGTTTGTTAAGCCCCGAACAGCTTTCCACAGCAGCTCTCAGCTCAAAGCGTTATTAGGCCATGAGTTACTGGTCTAAAATTAGCCTGCAATGTTTGAGGGCAACAGTAATAAGGTATGCACGAGCATCGAGCACTGCACTCTTCTGGATTTTCAAGAGCATTATGATTTATTGTCAATATTGTTATCATCTTTAGCAACTGCTTTCATATAAATAAATGTGCCAAGGACACCAAAAAGCCCGCAGGGTGTTCAGTCACTACGAAGCGAGCTAGTAAGCGGTTTAGTTGCGTAAAGACGCCTACAGAGCACTCGGTACGAACTTCAGCGTGACCTCCAGGCCCACGACTAATAAGATTAGGTTAATTTTTGCCACTCGCGTAACGATGACTCAGAGGCCTTTGTTGTATTGTGTTGTCTGAAACTATTTCCTTCTCTCTGCTTTACGGACAAAGTCATAGTTGGTCGTACAGAAACTAACTCTATTTATCTATTTAAATGCTTCAATATGCACCTAACTTGGAAAGCATAACGTTATTGCATTGCAAATTGGAAAGGTGGTTGTGGCTAAAGTATCGGAAGTTCTTATTAAGCCAATACCTTAAAAAACTTATACTATACGGCTTCGGATGCACTTTAGAAAGAAGCAGTGAAGACTTTTTTGCTATGAGCGCTTGCTGATGGGGGTCTATCCAGTCAATCTGACCGAATACTACTTCGGTCAATCACTAAGGATTCACTCATTTCATCACTAGTCGCGTCAGGATATGCCTTCCAGATAATTTTTTTGAAACATCTTTGATCATTCATTTTTGATCCATCAAACATTTTTGATCCATTCACTTTTTTCGTCTTTAGAAAGTTGTCACAGCAACTGGGATCGCTAATTTATAACATAACTTATTAAACTAGGTGAACAAGATCAGAGCAAATTGTTAGCAGTAGAATAAGTTGAATGTCCGATATCTAACCCTAACATAAGCTTAGTTGTAGACGCGCGCAGGCGGTTGACCTTCAACTAACTGTTATGTAAGATTACAAGTCTATTAGATGACATTACGATTTTATTGCCTTTTAGAACTTAGAGAGCGTTCCTCGTTGCTTAATATGGTGCAATGAAAATAGTTATGGCTTCCTCAACTTGTTTTCGGCCCTCCAAGGTCATTATCGCTCATTGATTAAGCACCGTATAATAAGATTAATAAGTAACCCAAATCAACAATTAAGGGACTTATGCAAATTAAAACAATAAGAGTAGTGGCTTAATTTGGCAGTCAATTAAAAACAAAAAGGTAATACGTATACCCACGGACCTAAAAAAAATAAATAAATTTTTTTAAGGTCCGTGCGTATACCTAATAATATATATATCTCGTCTGCTCGAATATCTATAATCTTGAGTCAAGAAAATATCAAAATCGATATACAAACAGTCAAAACGAACGATAAGACTATATGGAATGAAGGAGTTCATATGTATTTGCAGCTTGGGCAGAACTACTGACCTCTAATAAACAGAATGATGCTATACTCTGCATAACGTAGTGATTAAGTACTTTTTGCGCTGTATGTTAGCAGGTAAAAGGCGTATCTGTCAGTTGACACTTTTTAGATGTGGATGCTCAAGGGAGTCCACTCATCAATAGCTTTTAAATCCACTGCTAGATATCGGCCTCTACTGACATGCACCACTCTGACAGGTCCTAAATCAAATACCCACTGTCTTTTTAGGGTTCCGTAGCCAAATGGCAAAAAACGGAACCCTTATAGATTCGTCATGTCTGTCTGTCTGTCTGTCTGTCTGTCCGTCCGTATGTCACAGGCTCTTTTTTCCGAAACTATAGGAACTATACTGTTGAAACTTGGTAAGTAGATGTATTCTGTGAACCGCATTAAGATTTTCATACAAAAATAGAAAAAAAACAATAAATTTTGGGGGTTCCCCATACTAAGAACTGAAACTCAAAATTTTTTTTTTCATCAAACCCATGCGTGTGGGGTATCTATGAATAGGTCTTCAAAAATGATATTGAGGTTTCTAATATCATTTTTTTCTAAACTGAATATTTTGCGCGAGAGACACTTCCAAAGTGGTAAAAAGTGTGTCCCCCCCCCCCCCCTGTAACTTCTAAAATAAGAGAATGATAAAACTAAAAAAAATATATGATGTACATTACCATGCAAACTTCCAACGAAAATTGGTTTGAACGAGATCTAGTAAGTAGTTTTTTTTAATACGTCATAAATCGTAAACCACAATTTACCTCGATCAAAGTTACAACGAACTTCAAGAACTTTTATATTATGTTATTTGCTACTACGGAACCCTTCATGGGCGAGTCCGACTCGCACTTGGCCGCTTTTTACTTTGCGGACGACCCACTTTTGACCTTTCTTATCAACGGTTATCAGCCTTACGAACTATGTGCATATGAACTATATGGCTATTTCAACTGGCTTGTTCTCTGATTGGATTATTGGCAAAAAGACAGATTCGCATCTCATAGGGACAGATTACGAAATTACGAAGTACTATACTTTGTTGGTAGGCCGTATTGTTCTATGGATTTTTGCCATTTCTGTCTCGGAACCGTATGTGATACGTCACTGGATATAGAATTACACTTTATATTTTATTGTGTGAAAAGCTGATAATGATTATTTGACAAAAAATAACCGACTTCAAAATTAGGGAAAAACCAAAATCAACGAGAGCCCTTACTTAATATTGAATTGAACTATGTTATATATATGTAAACCGTGTTAGGAGATTGTTAAGCTTGTTAGGTTACCCATAATACTCATGTAAGGGCGTACCAAGGGAAGGAGGGGCAGCTGCCCACTCCCCTGGACTTTATAAGCTTACCAGTATGTACCCGCTTTTGTCCATAAAAGTTTTTATTGCTTTAACACGAAGTCTGAAAAGTTTGGCCCCTCCCCTGCGGCCCTAGTCCAATAAATTCTGATCACCCTACGGCCAGAAGTTGGGTACGCCCATGTCCATATCTACTCACAACAACAGCAGCATAATCCTATCACACAATCAATAAGCCGCTAGAATGGAACCGGTACCCATCCATCCATCCATCCATCAGCCTTTGGAAGTCCACTGCTGGACATAGGCCTCTCCTAACAAGCGCCACTTTGACCTTCTGAATCCAGCGGATTCCCGCTGTCTTCTTCAGGTCGTCAGTCCACCTGGTCGGGGGGCGTCCTGTGCTCCTTTTTCCGAGGCGTGGTCTCCATTCGAGTTTCTCTCAGAACTTCAGACTTCGGAAAACCGGTACCTATGCGGTTACATTCGTAAATGAAAGTTGTTGTTCAGGTTTTTTGAATCGGAGTGCTACAGATTCTGATAATATGAAATCATATTTTTGGACATCGATAAATTATTTTACCAATATCTAAGTTGGATAGAGATGATATCCATAGATAGAGGGAGTGCCGGAGCAAGCGCGGGGCACGTAGAAAAATTTTGTGACATCAAGTAAATTCAATAAACCACATCTTAATAAGTTTCACTCAAAAAAATACGCTCAGGCAAACATGAGTGGGTTTAAATATGCGGAGTTTGCGCGGGGCCCGTAGCAATTACAACTCTTGCTACGTGGTTAATCCGGCACTGGGTAGAGGGTTACAGACATGGGCGTAGCCAGGTTTTAGTTTCGGGGGGGGTTCTCTTGGGGGTTCCAGAAAATGATCAGAAAATATCAGAAAATTGAGACTTTATTTTTTCTCACGACGTATGTAGTGCCATCTATTATTAGTTTAAAATATTATGTGCGATAGCTCATTCGATTCGGATTGACGTCTAGAAAAATGTTATATATGGGTTTATTAGCGCATAAAAATTTCAGTCCTTAACATTTCGGGGAGGGTTTGAACCCCCGAAACCCCCCCCCCTGGCTACGCCCATGGTTACAGAGACCGTTAGGGATTCAATATTGGGGCTTCGAACTATGTGCCCATAATTATTCACAGGTTAACAAATAACGAGATGACGGGTCATTTGAGTGTAAGTAATAATTGGCCATTAGATATGCAGCATCGAAATGCGTGACACCAAAAGCAGTGACAGCTAAAAAGTGAAAGGGAAATGAATAAATATACGCTAATGAGTAAACTGATTATACAAATGCGTCCAATATGAAGCCAAATTGACGCATTGCTGTGGCCGATGGAGCGCGTCATTTTCCATGAAGTGGTCACGAGAGCCAAGCCCTTCCGGATTAACAGGTGTGGCAGTACGAACAGAAGGGGCGCATGTAAAAACTATCAAAATTAAATGCATTTTACGCCCTACATTTTGTAGGTTTCACATTCTTCATTGGAACACGAGACTATTATGTTTGTACTTTTTATAATTATGTACATCCAAATATGTATAACAACAACAATTAATAATCGATTAAATCTTAGAATAATAACGCCTAGAAGTAGCGTCTGAAACAAAACATAAGCGTAAACGCGTGCCATTTCATTATCCTTGTGTGCGTAAGCTGTATGTATCTACGCTCTTCTAACGCACACAAATATATGGCTCCAGTGTTACCATCATCGGGCGTTTACCCACGAAAACGTGCTGCTTTGTTATGCGATGATTTGTCATGTGTTTGATATGATCTTTAAATACATAACATGAATATGATTATATTCATAAATATATTACACGTTTTTAAAATAACAGCAAATTTATCAACCATTAATCTAATGATGAATGCCGCCGTTTAATGCGTTTAAATTTAAATGCCTGTATGATTGTGTAAATTCACATTATGACGCATCTTCTGTGAGAAACATTTTCGTGAAACATTTATACAAAACGTTATCAAACCAAAAAAATCATAGACAAATGTTATGCAAAACATATTTGTGTAGATGTTTGTATTTTTTCGCGAAAATTAGTTGCAGGAGACGCAAAACTATAATCTGATTAAAAAAAAATTATGACAACTACTATAAAAACCTGTTTGATATCAAATGATATAGGAAGTATCGGTGAATAAGTATTTCAATAATAAAAAAAAACGTTTAACATATTTAAATTTTGTATTTATTTAACCATTCTTAAATTAAAGCAATACATTCCCATTTAAAAGCCCTGTAATTGTATCTGTTTCTTAAAAAGTTTTCGCTTTGATTCAACAGCTCTCATAATATATATGTATAAGTTGACATCGCTGACAATATAGTTTTACAATTAACCTCTAGGAAGTCTAGGATATGGCTACCTGAATTTTACCTTTTCATTGTTAAGTACCTAAACACCAACTTAACGGCGGAGCCGGAGGCCGCTCCATCCTCAAGCAGTTAGCTTGACATGAGCTAATGCATTTTACATATCTAGGACCTTAGGTACCTTTGCTGGCACAGCACCACGGCGTATTTTTCGCAAACCTTTTTTCGTTGCGTTGTGTACATATCCTTTTTGTGAAAATGCATTAAACAGATCTTTGTATTTTTAGTAGGATTATACTTACCAACTTTCTTTAAACTCAACATTAAGAACCAACAACAAAAACATTGTGTGCAATTTTTCCCCCACAACTAGCAACACTGTGTAGTGATAGGTTATTGTGTTTCAAATTATTTGTTTTTAGTCGATTTACGTACAGAAAATCTATAAAATGTAAGTATTTACCTATGAAATGAAATTTGATCACTTTTATTTTGTTTGTCTGATGTGCTAGAACACTTCTTTATAGTGCAGACAGTCATTTTGAATTATTTTTCGCGAGCTGTGTTCGACTTAACGTGACGATGAGCACTGACAGCTCGCGGAACAAACTTAGCCAGATATGGCTAAGTTTTAGTTGCGCGTTTTTCGTGCTCGCAATAGGTTTCTAGGCGTTATTATTCTAAGGATTAAATTAATAATCGATCTTAATATTTATCAATATGACCGACACTCATGAATTACAATACTACTACAATGAACTGAAAAAAATGTATTTAATCGTGAACGTGATATAATATTTGCTGCAGTCGGGAATCAAAGACGGGATAGTAAATTTAATCAATCACGAAATGCCTACCATGTGACTTGCAGGATTATGAACTGTATCTTGACTGACCTCTGGCATGGCGCAGCGCCTGCGCAGCGTGTCGGTGGCAGCCCTTCTCCGCGAGCGCCAGCGGCGTGTCTCCACTGCTGCTGGTCACGGTCAGGTCGGCGCCGGCTGACAGCAGCGCCAGCACGTTCTCCGCGTGACCGCGTTCCGCTGCGATGTGGAGTGCCGTCTGAGGATACAGTCACCATTGTAATCCTTATGTGTTGACACGCAGTATACGGGACGGATAGCAACAGGACGACACAGCGACGCAACACGATGGTTGTAATGTAGTAGACTACTAGACTACATGAAAGATGTCGTACAGCGGCGTTGCGATCGGTGCGACGCTTGTGGCCGCATCACGTTACACTCACGTCGCATCACGTCACATTACCTACAACTCATCGCATCGATTTGCGGAAAATTCATTGAAAACATTTCTTCGAATTACATTTTATCGAACACATTTCATCGATTTAAAATTCTCGATGAATTGTAATTCGATGAAATGTGTTTGATGAATTTTCCGCAGACGCATCGCATCACCATCTCCTTATTTCAATTTTGTGTTTGAATAAAACCAAAGAATATTTAAATAAAACCAAACAACATCGAGACCAAGGGTTAGTAGACAGTAGCCCCAGCAGACATAATTATGATTTTTTAAATAGAAAAGATTCAATTCAAACATAGGAAACTAAAATGATTTATAAAATCTCAAAAGTACAATACATCTGCCAGCAAGGGATATTATATAAAAGTGTACACTTAATTATGCAGTCTAAGTAAAGCTTGCTGACCTTGCCCCCTGTCTCATCATTGGAGCGTATATCGATATCTGCCCCAGCAGCGCACAATGCTCGCAGACAATCGCTGCGTTCTGCCAGGGCAGCAGCATGCAGCGCGGTGCGGGAGTGCTGGTCCAGGGCATTCACATCTGCCCCACCTGCCAGCAACTCCTGCAGCAGCTCCAAGTTGTCCCATAGTGCTGCCTGAGTAAGATATTGGGAAACTATTAGGGATTGAGAGACACAATTTCCTAGGTGTTAGAACATTGTAATGATATTACTGATATACTATGTATAGGTATATTGGTGAAAAAAAATGTTTGCTATGATTTACAATTATTATAGAAAAAAAATGCTATACACATAGCCCCACACTAGGATTTCCTGTGTCGTGGGTGCCATGGACATTATGGACAACACACTACGACAAGAACACTCACACCCAGACCGAGTACAGAAATTCAACATACGACATGGATCATCATTAAAATTTTGTCATAAGATTAAAATAAGAAAAATTCAACAATAGCAGGTTTTAAATAAGGATTGTTCTACTGCACTGTATTAACCACTCATCCTTGGTAAATTACATACCAATTTGCCACTGCTGTTTAAATAAATAGTGTCATTCACTATCTTTATTTAAACAACTTTAACTGGGCTATAATCCTATTTGAATTGTAAATCTCAATAAAAATCAATGTACTACCGATATATGAAACCTAAAGGCTGCTAATGCTAATGAAAACATTGAAATATTTATAGGATTTATATTAAGGAAACTAAAAATTAAATTACTTAATTAAAATCTTGTAGTTAGTTGGCATTGTTTTATAGATAAGCAAGCTGAAATCCTACTTATTATGAAAAACCATGTAAACAACTCATTTTACATCAGCCAGAGAAAAAAATCACATTATTGCGAAAGATGTAAACAACATTCTAAGGCCTTTAATTGGCTTACCATACAATGCATTACTGAAATAATAACACAAATTCAATAATAAATTTATGTCAAAATTGGAAAGGTTTATCCATGAATTGGTAATATACCTGATGAAGTAGGCGGCCCTGATAGTTATCCTCATCGGGAGACATATCCATTTTTGGATTTCAGTGCAGTGCAGCACTGCATCCTAACTCTACCACTGCATAAATCGTTCAAGCGTTACGGTTGTAATAACTCCCGAACTTGACCGAACAATATAATTTCCCATTAATAGATAGCACCGACTTTAACGTACAATTACATATTGTTTTTCACTTCCTTTCTACTATATTTTCCATCACCTAAAAAACAGATTTTTTAAATTTCCAGCCGTGAAAGTAGAAAATCGATTCAAATCATTATTGACAGTAATGACAGTCATATTATGACAGGAGACAGTGACAGTTATGACAGGTCACAGCTGATAACACAGATGCTTTCAACGCGTCCAATTACGGGTATCGAATATCTATTTTTCAGACACTAGCGCCATTCATTGCGGGTGACGCTCATAGACATAATACTACTAGACTAGACAAGCGGGCCTTCTTTGCGTCACGCTATTAGAAAGAGAAAGAGACCAAGGAGACTCGCGTAACTCGTAAGTAAGACAAGGATATATTTACCTCTTGCCTTTCTTCGCAGCGTGACGTTTTCACTTACATATGCTCAGATACCTTGGTAAGACAAGGATAGGTTTACCTCCTGCCTTTCTTCGCAGCGTGACGGTTTCACTTACATATGCTCAGATACCTTGCATAGTCTAGTAGTATTATGTCTATGGTGACGCTGCGGATGCACTAGACATTAGTCAGCAAACTTCACTCCGTTTACAACACCTATGTTCGAATATCTATTTGGCAGACACTAGCGCCATTCATTACGGGTGGCATAACTCAGCAAACTTCACTCCGTCTACAACAGCCATATTCATATATCTTTTTGTCATACACTAGCGCCATTCAGAAATGGCCATTAATGGAACCTCAATTTTCTGTATACAGCTGGACACTTTTTCAACTTCTCTACTCTACTCCTTCTACCTCAATAATCCATGTCCCTTACAATGACAATAATGAAGGTAGATAGGTTTTTATTTTTTAATACCTACCTTACCTTGCCTACCTTACCTACCTTAATGATAATTAATCATTTAAATTCAATTTCATTTACTAAAATGTCGCGAATGTCTGAGGAGGAGTGGGATAGAAAAAAATGGTATCTGTTATCAAGCTTGTTTGAAGAAGAACCGAGTAAGTTTATTTTTGTTTAATGAAGGACTTCATCCGCTCTTAATAATGGGTTCCTTCTGTAGAAGATGCCCTAGTATTGTGTCCCAAAATTAAATTTCTGTTCTATTTATTTATTTATTTATTTATTTATTTATTTATGTACACTTTATTGACCACAATACTAAATATTGAAGTACAAATGGCGAGCTTAATGCTATTGCATTCTCTACCAGCCTAACCATTAGGCCAAACAGAGAAACACGATGAGCGGTATAAAAAAAGGATAATACTACTATTCGTTAAAGTAAAAGTTTTAACCCTGCATGCGGCATGGTAAGCTGACTCGTAATGTCAATATCAAACTATTTGTCTTCCTTAACCTATGATCGATATTTAAGCAATGACATTATACGTAAAAGAGAGGTTTATACGATAATCATGATTCTACCTATCTATATAGTGTGGAACATACATGTGTGTGTGGATGAATGTTCACAATAATCACAATACGCTGATCACATGCTGATCTATAGGTAGGTACAAATAAATAAAATTGGAGTGTCTGATTGTAATATTAAATTAACCGCTTTTTACTAAGTGCATTTGGATGTATACACGGTACATATACCAAAATAACATTTTTCACAATTTTTGTCTGTCTCTCTGTTTGTTCCGACTTATCTCTGAAATAGCTGGACCAATTTTGAGGCGACTTTCACTGGTAGATAGTTGATGTAACAAGGAGTAACTTAGGGTATTTTTAATTTTAGAAAAAAATAGCTTGTTAGGTGATACGAAGTTCGCCGGGTCAGCTAGTTACATATTAAATTAATAATTAGATTAATTCCAATCGCTTAATTGCACAGCAGAAGTTTTTAGCAATTAGTGACACTATCTACTTTTACGACGACGAATACTATGATAGTTAAAATCAAATTTCATCTAAAGACGAAATCTACTTGCGTCTACCACTCTCTTTTCGCGCTATAAAACGATTAATAAATTGTTTATATTTTGGCAAAAATTTAATTGCGGTTATTATAAATTTCAGGACTGTCTCCAATATCAGAAAGAGAAGAGCTATCATTAGGATCTCCTCTTCCAGAACCTGAGGATACTAATCAGATAATCAGTAGGCCTTTCAGCCCACTTCCAGATCTCATAATAGAGAAGGAACCCAGTCGTCATGACGAACCTGAAGAATTTTACTATGAACTAGAGAGAGAGATGATGCAATTGTATCGAATATTATTTTTAGATTCAGAAAATTCATCACATTATTCAGATCCCCAAAGCAATGACGACAACAATAGTGATTGTCAAGTTACTGACCAACATTGTTACGACTTCCAAAATAATGAAGAAGGTACTTCCTGTTTTGAAGAGACTTCTAAAAGTAACGAAGAACGACAACATGAAGAAATATCAAATGAAATAATGGACAAAACAAAATCAATTGATACTTCAATGGAAGGTAGTGTAACATCAGAATCAGATAATAACGATATAATTGTGACACAAGCATTGGTTCATCGTGAAGAATCGGATAAAGAGTCACGCCACAGGTCTGTTAGCAGAATGCTTAACATTTCGTCACAAATTCAAAATCAAAGTGCCAAAACTTCGTCGTTAACCAACACTGAAAATAGTGAGGAACAATCTGAAGATGAGAACATGCAAACTGACATTGAAGATTTAAGAATTTCGAATATCGAACAACATAAAGTTTTAAGTCAGTCTAAAGATGAAGGTTAGTATAATTTTACTTTCATTTAGGAGTAACGCTTCATCAATATAATATGACACGAGTAATTTTTTTCAGAACTATTGCTATTGACTCGTTCTGCTACTGGCCCCAGCTCATCGCTAGAAGAGCCGGAAATAATGAGAAGACGAGAAACTAGCAATGATTCAGAACAGTCCATAAACGCTTTGGATGTCGGAAGATATTTATCAGCAACTTTTTCTAATGATAACACATTAAAAAATACTGATGTTAGAGAAATGGAGGAAGCTGAAGAATCACCTTCTGAATCAAGTGCTATATTAAGAATGACTTCCACTCCAAAAATTGTCAAACATGGAGATAGGAAGCGTCGAATTTCTTTAGAAATGTACTCTCCTCAAAGGAGATCATCTCTGAAAAGGAAAAAGTTAAAAAATGTTACCACACAAACCAGCTTTGGCTATTCTAAATATGATGATAACTGGAGTGAGTTAAAGAAACATTTTTTCAAGGGTACTCCCCGTATTTGTAACTTACAATTTGCGTCCATGTAGAAATCATGATTGTTACTGATACAGGCTATTTATTGTATTTTGAGAGTAATCATGTGTGTTGAAGAAGATTTTTTTGTTGACTGTTTATCATTTTATTACAATTAGTATCATTTATTGAAAAATACATATATTTTGTATGATGTTTCCAAAACTTTTGTTTTAATTACATCTTCATCATCCTCATAATAAATTATATCTTAATTTATATAAATTACGTGTCACGTTGTTTGTCCGCGATGAACTCCTAAACTACTTAACCGATTTTAACCAAATTTGCAGACAGTGTGTAGTTTGATCCAACTTAAAAAATAGGATAGGTTACATCTCAAAATAAAAAAAAACTTTTGACAGAACGAAGTCTGTCCGGGCAGCTAGTGTATATATATATATATATTAAACATCTTATTTACATAAATTACATGTCACGTTGTTTGTCCGCGATGGACTCCTAAACTACTAAACCGATTTTAATCAAATTTGCACACCGTGTGCAGTTTGATCTAAATTGAAAGATGGGTCATGGGACAGCTTACATCTCAAAATAAAAAAAAAACTTTTGACAGAATGAAGAATGTCCGGGCAGATACAGAATACACAATTATAATTCTAGCTATAATTATAATTCTGTATTTTTATTTTCAAACGATTCAAAATTCTATCTATATACACACTATCAATTCTATTCGTATGTTATGTTCATGTGGTTCGTAGGTCGTATCTCGTGTCTCTTTCACAAGTTACTTTAGGTGCAGCGCAAACGACACTCTTCTTGAGCGATCGAGACTGCGGGCGCACAAATGTCTACATGGCGCGCAAACAGTCTATCTCGGATTTTTCGCAGACTCAAAGCACACGACGCACACCTTCGATCATTCTGTCGGCAGAACTGTAGTGACGTACACGCTATGGAAATCACGCAGAGATCGCGATGCATTATTTTGTACTTGAAGTACAGAAAAAAAGAAGAAATAGAGAATTTTGGGTACATTCTATACTTTCGGAGAGATTACTGAAAGGACAGTTCCATATTAAACATTCAATTCTGAAACAATGTCCGGATAAATTTTTCAAATTCTATAAAATATCTATTACAACATTTAATGAACTGTTATCTATTTTAAGACCAGCTTTGACTCATTCGGAAACAATGAGAAAGTGCTGGTCTGTTTTGTATTTCAATCGATCTCTGGGGCCATGCTAATATCGCATACGTTACGCCCACCACTAACGAATGCAGATTGCAGACTGAAGTGTGCGCCGCACTTATTGCGCGTCGTATGCGTTACTGCGTATAATTGCAAAGGTTCTATTTTCACAGACTTAAAAGAGCGTCACAGACAGTGTGCCGTCTGCGCTGCACCTTATGCTCACCAACGTTGTTGTGCGACATTTTAATAGCGTCGCCTTCCCACGTATAAACAGACACTTTTGTGCTTGATTAGTTATTACAATAGTATGTTTCCTCACCACAAAATGTGACATTTTTTTAACCTGACTGCCTCGTAGTGTTTATTTAGTAGAGATTTGTGTAATTATTATATTGTGTATTTCTTTGCAAAGACAGCTAAATTAAAGGCTTGTTGTTCAATATGAAGATTCAACTTTAAATTTGTATAAAACCGGGCAAGTGCGTGTCAGGCCACGCCATAGATTGCCAAAGTAGGTAGTAAGTTTATCACCTATTACTCATTATCTACATGCTAACAACCGTGATAGTGTTTTCTTGTAAGTTCATCATAAAATCTGTTTTAGCAAATTTTTTCAATAGTCCATCAACAGCCGTTTAGCGGGCAGGGAGGGGGGAACACATGAATGACGTACGCGAAGAAAAAAAAATTATCTTCACGTTAGGTACATGGTCTACCTATATTACCCCGGTCACTCACATGCGCGCAAATGTTTGACATTTTTACGAATGTTTGCACATATGTGAAGGGCGGTCAGGCAAATGGGTTCGCATATGAGTATACAAGCCCATTTCCGCTTCCTCCTACACTTTGTTCACGAATGTTCAATCTTGCTGTTGTCATTATGTTGTTGTCATTCAAATCAATTTTCAATACAGAAAATAAATGGTAGTACGATTAGACGCCACGAATCACGAAAAATTAAGAGATACATCACCTTTTTAGTCGTGTGCGCAACTTGTCGCACGAATGTGTGGGAGACTACACGAAGGTTCGAGGTTCGCGCGCTTTGATGTGCGACAAAAAACCGACACAGCTTGGAAAACCCCGAATGCCTCGAAAACTTCGCATAATCATTCGCGAAGGTCGTCCCACACATGTGGGTTCGCGTATTCGCGCGAATGTGAGTGACCGGCATTACATGTAAAGGGGAGTTGCCCTGAAAAAAAATGGTTGTCTGTAAAGTCGGTTTACGGACGGTATGTAGTTTAACGCGACAACGTCATGACAAAACATTGATGAAATGATTGTATACTTTTATAGATAAAATTGAGCGCTTTGGCCGATCGTAGCCGATCGTGCCTCTCTATCGCTTGTTCCGCGCTCTCGCTCGCGCGGAACGGGACAATGATTCATGCTTTTTCGTGCGTGCACCCGGCGTTCATCGTTTTAATAGACGTTATCACGTCAAAAAATTAATTTTTATCATTATTCTAAGATTTGTGACTTTTAATAAATATGTATATCTATTCCAAATTACAGCTTTATAACGGATCTTGGCGATATGCTGCGGACAGATGGACGGACGTCGGACGGACGGACATGACGAAACTTAAAGGTTCCGATTATTCCTCGGAACCAAAACCGTTGGATTTTAGACACGGTAATGAAAAAGTAAAGATTATTTAATGCACAATCAACGAGTAAGACTACTTCACTCGATAATATGAAAAAATCTTGGCTTGACTTAATAACGAGAATTACGGGAAGTGTGCAATTTTATATATACGCTGTGGTGGAAAAACTAGAAAATCCTTTAAATCTGTGCAACTATAGTGACACTGAGAAAGGTTATTTACAGTGATAGTGACAGCTGAGTTGACTGACAGATGACAATGACAATTTACAATCTGTGACAGTGTGACTGCTGCATTGTGATTGTAAAAGTTGAAATGAATTTTTTTAGTTTCTTACGATTTTATTAGGTTGATTTGGGTTTTTTTTTCAAATTATTGCTTTCCTCAAAACATCGTAACATTATTGCTACAATAGTTTAAGACCTGAATGAAGATGGCACCATCGGAAGGTCCGGTTAAAGAATTGGATGAGAAATCTCTGGAACATGTTGTTAAATTCGTTTCAGACATCCGAAGTGGGTGAGTCGTGGCATGTATGCCCAGTTTATTTTACATAGGTGTATAAAAACTTACTAAAAGTAATTAATATTATACATATGGTTGCTACTGCTCAAAGTCAAAAAAAAATTATGTTTGTTTTAGAAAGATCCAAGGGTCAACTAAAATAGCCATGGCAACTGTGGACCTCCTGGAGCAGATCATCAGTGATGCACAGAACACCACAGCTCTGTAAGTGAGATTACCTTTAGTCTAAATAGCAGCTTGGCTTGTGAAACATATTGCACATTCAAAATTTATTAACTTTATAGTTAAGCAGCCAGCTTACTATTAATTTCATTATAAATGGCTGTGGTGGAAACAGTAGACTCTTTATTCTAATGATACTGAAGTCTGAATTGGCAAACATAATGCAGGTTAACTGAGACGGCCCTGAACGTACATGTTATTCTTATGGTGCCAAGCTTCCTGTAAGATCTTTTTATTGACCTGATAGGTATTTGGAGTCAATAACAGGTGCAATCTAATTTATAATATGCATTACAATAATACAACAATAAGGGCAAGTGATTTTGTGGTAAAATTAATGAAAAGTTACAAAACAATTGAATTGAAATTGTAACCAATATTAGTCTTTCACTGGGAGTGATGACAAGCAGACAATTCTATTCTAACTATGATATTAAATAAGAGCACAGACAAAGAAGAATTTGATTTCACTCATGGGCAGTAAGTAAACAATTATATTTTAAGTATAATATTAGCCAAGACCATAGACAAAGAAGAGTTTGTTTGCCATCAGCCATAGGCACTCCTGATAATTGAGTTCCAAGCTGATGAGATGACACGAATATCTTGACAGCAGTAGTAAATCCACTCCAGGTCTCTATGCGGGCTTGTGCGTGCGTGCGGGCGGCGCATTGCGCGCGCTCTGCCCGGCGAGCTGGCGGCCGGGAACGCCGTGCGCCGCGTGCTGCGCGCCATTAGAGACGAGCAGCGCGCTATTGCCAACCAGGTGATTACAACCAGAGCCGGCGTTAGGGAGGAGGGAGAAGTGCGAGGTGGGGCGACAGCCTAGGGCGCCACATTTGGATTTTGGGAGTGAGGAGCAAAAAAAAGGGAAAAATAAAATTCTTAATAAAGTTTCTTAATAAATCAGTAAACAAATTTTCGAACAAAAAAAGCTCGATTTTTATTTTGATGTGGGCGCAACAATATTCTTGCCTAGGGCGTCAATGGCTCTAAAGCCGGCACTGATTACATCTTTATTGTTCACCAAATCATACATGGAAACTTCCTTATTATGGAATTGAATAACTACAACTGAACAGGTGGTAACACATTCTTTATCTATTTTCATTGATGCCTCATGTAGTAGGAATTTTCTCATCCATTATAGCCTCTTTAAATCTATAATACTAGAAATAAAATTGCATTTCGTACTCTTTCAGAACAATTGTTTTATTTCATTGGTTAAATAAAATTTGAAAATTTGCAATTGATCAAGCAACAATTAATTTTCCAGTAATGATCAGTAAAGATAAACCGTGAACCGTCAATGTCGCTGTTTCGCTGACATCTCTTTTTGCTGGATGTTGGCAGGGTGGCGAAGGCGCCGGCGAATCCCTGCAGCGGCTCGTTCTGGCCGCGCCCCACCGGCGCGCCACGCTCGGCGCCTCCGCACAGGACCTCCGCGAGCCGCTGCGGGACCAGATCGCTGAGGTACGACCGTACGACCGTAGCATGCATTACGCATGGTTCAATGCTCAAGTCACTGCAATGAAGTATTGAGCTTTGTATCTCATGTCTCTTAACAGATGCGGAGTGGTGCAGAAAAGTTGCACATTAGTTTTATGGATCGTCAAATTAGTTTGGTTCAAAATGCTTTTGAAGTTTATTAAAGTTGTTGTTGTTATATCGCCATTGTTAACGCGTTAAGTCGTATATGTGACTGACATGCAAAATAGTAATAATTGTCAGTTAAGTAATAAGAATTTGCCTTATATTATCTCGTTTTTCCTGTGAAGTAACAAGTAGAGTCAATACCTACTTGGATATTTAGTTATTTATGCTGTTTTCTGCTACTTACAGCACCTACCTAAAACGTAAATAAGAGTTTTACACAATAACTATTTAATTCACGAATGTATGACTACTACTACCATAAAACATCCGGCAGCTCCGCGCAGAGCTGGAGTCGAGCACGTCAGCGATCGTGGCGCAGGCGGGCGAGCACGTGCGCGGCGGCGACGCGGTGCTCACGTACGGCGCGAGCGCGCTCGTCGAGCGGTTCGTGCGCGCCGCGCCGCCCGCCATGCTCATACTCGCTGAGGGACCGGATGTGCGGGAGGTGAGTGTCTGGTCGGAGTTGTATGGATAGTAAATTTTATGGTTTAACAAGTAAGTCTGAGAAGTTGAGTGAGTACGCCCATGGCTGTATGCGTTTATTGGCAGTGTTTAGTCGATGGTGTCTAGGGAAATACTTCAAACCGATGGTGTAAGTTAGTCTTATAAAGGAAGTAAAATACAAAGCCATTAAAACATCTCTTTTTTCTTCCATGTTTGTATTTTGTATGATACAATTATTATGTCAAAATAAATAAACTTTTAACAACTGCCATCAGTTCCTTCCACATCCGGCAAAAGTTGACTGGTGTCATTGTCATTAAGAAATTTTTTTGCCTTTTATATTATCTTTTCTATTTAGAGAAGATAATTAATAATCTAAATTTTACTAACAAAAAATAACCGACTTCAAAGTCTCAAAAACTACATAGTTGTCAGATCTCGTTCAAATTTATGTGAGACCACATGACAAGCGCCTGCTTTCGATTAAAAAACGAATCATCGAAATCGGCTGGCGTGATATTGAGTTATTCGTCAATTTGTCGCGCACATCTTAACACAAATTTACGACTTATGTGGTTTTCTCATGGATGCCATTGTCATATCTCAATAAAATTTATGTGGGACCACATGACAGCCACCAGCTTTCGATTAAAAAAAGAATCATCAAAATCGGTTCGCCCTGTCCAAAGTTCTGAGGTAACAAACATAAAAAAAAAATACAGTCGAATTGAGAACCTCCTCCTTTTTTGAAGTCGGTTAAAAATAAGGCATGAACATAGTAAATACATAACAAATTTTACGGATATTTTAAGTTTTAACTAATTAAGAAGGCATGCAACAACGTATGTAATCTCAACTGACGATAACAGCTTAATACCTTTCACATGGTCCTTCGAGCAGGATCAGTTTTTGCTTAGTTTCTGCTCCAGCCAGTTATTCAGTTCCGTGTATTATAGCTACGTGTGTCGGTGTTTCAGAGCCACGCGATGGCGGCGCGGCTGAGTACGGTGGGCGTGCCCGTCACGTTGGTGAGCGCGGCTGCTGTCGCCGGCCTCATGTCGCGCGTCAACAAGGTACGTGCTATACTCTGCTACATCGGATCGCCTTACTAAGCGCCGCCTTACTGAACAAGTTAGGTCGCAGATGTGGCCAATAGAATAAAAATCCTTTGGTTTGTTGAATAAACCGCTATAAAATTAACGCTTGACGAGTGGCAATAACACGCCCACGAAAGGAAAGCGATTCATTATAAACAAAAAACTGAGGCGTAGATTAAAGCCCACTGCATACGTAACGGGGCTTTTTCCTGTACGGGACGGGACGTGCAGTTTTGGAAACATCATTTCATAGAAAATGTATACGATAGTGCATACGCAGCAGAATCCCGTGCGGGAGGGGAACGGGGCAGGCACGTATATTTATGCCCCGTCCCCGTCCCGTACCGTTACGTATGCATTGGGTTAACAATGTACAAAACTTACAATCTTGTTGTGCCTGTCTGCTTCTCACTTACCTATCAGACTTTAGGCTTTAATTTAAAAGTATGCTTACTGACTATTCTTAATATATAATGAACTCGACAGGTGATAGTGGGGTGTCGCGCGGCGCTGGCGGGCGGCGCGGCTTTGGGCGCGGCGGGGCTGCACGCCGTCACCACCGCCGCCAAGTACTACAGCGTGCCCGTGAGTGCACAGACACATATACATACATAGCTGCTCCCTACATCGACGATGTCTAAAACAATGTACATTTAGTCATAACCATATTTGGGTGACCCATTGCTGTCTATATTGGCTACGTTATTGACGGCTGGAACGGTTTTGTACATTATATGGCTCTTGTGTTGTTGTGTAAATTAATAACAATATTGTCAAAAGCATATCGGAAGCGACCTAGTATATTGAACTGTCCACAATCCCATGCCGGTAAACCAGGGTCGTTAGAGGCAATACAGGCAGACTGGGTTGGTAGTAGGGCTTCGCTTAAAATCATCATATTTTCCTATTTTCATCAAAGTGAAATTTTTTATAGATTTTTAGATGTTGTCTTTCCATCAGGTGAGTTGCTAACCATAGTACAGATGGAACCTTGCACACAAACATACCATGTCCAAGATAACAAAATACATTACACCCCGGTTTTATGTTGTGGGTGATTAAGGCTTCATATGTGATTTAGTTTGTTTGGTTGTTTGTTCGAGGTGATCGTGGTGGCGGCGCTGCACGAGCTGTCCCCGCTGCAGGCGTGCGACCAGCGCCGGCTGGCCGCGCGCGCGCCGCCGCACCGACACCTGCCTTACGAGTGAGTACAAATAACGCTAGTATTACCACTGGTATTACCATGGACAACACAGAGACAAGAACACACACCCAGACCGAGAACAGAAATTCAAATTCTTCATTCTTTCTGCATCGCTGGGAATCCCTTGCGACATGAACACGGCGATCCGGCATGCTACTATAAATATGGGGTGCAAAATACTGGCTCAACTAATATTATAAATGTGAAAGTTTGCACGAATGTTTGTTGCTCATACACGCAAAAACTACTGAACGGATTTTCATGTAATTTAGCACAAAGGTAGACCATGGTTTGGAATAAGATATAGGATACTTGTTATACCGGAAAGTGCGAGCAGAGCAGCGAGCAGAGCGCTACTCTTACGTTGCGTATGTAAAGTATTGTTTGTACAGTATACTTGTGTCTCCCGCAGGAGCGCCGACAGTTGCGAGCCCGCGCCCGCGCCGCTGTATGACTACGTGCCGCCAGACCACGTCACGCTCTTCGTCACCAACCTGTTAGTATATAATATACATACATACCGATATCGATTATTTAGTTATTTATATCCACCTGTGATATTTATTCCTACTTATATCTGAATCTCTACGTTTTTGGGCTTTTGCATTTGACATTAGTGCCAAGATTTCTCCGCCGTAGTAGAAAAGAGACAAATTTAATGTACCATGCATTCTTTAATGCTGGAATTCAATGAACTGATATACTAATTCGTTCACTTGCTGGAATTACTATTTGCATACACCTATTTCTTTGAGAATAAATAGAGATTTTAATTATAATTAATATATTTTGTCCTCAGTGGTGGCAGCTCGCCGTCCTACATCTACCGTCTGCTGTCGGAGCTGTACGATCCCAACGACTCGGAGATATAGCTGTAGTAACAGATGGGCCTAGCTGTTCAACGCTCACGAACCCGATTTTCATAAAATGGTAGTCTTGCGATGTATTTTTAACATACAATAAACTATTTTCGATTAATATTGTTGTGTATTTATTTCCAGGGCACCTGGAACAACTATTAAACTTAAATAAATCGTTCATTCCCACTAGTTCTACTGCTTAGTTCTATCGTAGAACTAGTGGGAACACAATGTAGATACGGTTTTTGTTCCCACTAGTTCTACGGTAGAACTAGTGGGAAAAAAAAATCCCACTAGTTCTACGATAGAACTAACCAGTAGAACTAGTGGGAATGAACGAAATAAATTACCTAATTATTTATTTAGGTAAGTTATTTAGTTAGGTGAGCCATAACATAAATTATTTCCTTAATGGCTCATGGGGAAAGCGCCCCAACGGAACTACCTTCATACTTATTATAAGTACTATTATTTCTTCTGTAGCACATCATTGAATAACTATTTTCGAATGAAGATGAAAATTACCTTCATCATGTTCATAATTTAATCTATGAAGCTAATGAAACGATTGACAAAGTCATTTTAATAGTAGTATGTAAAGTGCTTTAAAATCAAAGATATTTTACCATACAATATCATTGTATAAAATAATTAAATCAAGCAACCAGCAACGTGGCTTTTATACCAAATGTAATTTGTTAGTTTATCAACCAAACCAAAAGATTTCAAAATAAAAATAAGTATTCAGAAACGATTCAAAAGTTACAAAATGTGTAAGTGAAATAAGTGAAAGCACTCGTGTTGTGTCACCGCTCGGGCCGAGCTATGAAAATAGCCGCGCGGCGAAAATGAAACGTCGCAGACATTGTGTGGTTGCTGACTTTGCGTAAAGTAACTAGGTGATTACTTAAAATGTAGATTTCTATGGTTTTTTCTCGAGCTCTTTTCTTCTTCTTTCCTTTATATTGAGAGTGCACATTAGCATGCTGTGTGTGTGCAAATCGAGGGATTTGCAATCGGGATCGCTAGAGACCGAAATTTAAAACAATTTATTGCTTAAATCATATTTGCTATTTTTTATAAGTGATAAGAAAGATATGTCTAGACTCTAGAGAAAACTAAGTATGGTATATTTTATACGATAACTTAATAAAGCAGATATTTGAGAGTACTTAAATAGTTAGTAAATGAACATCATTAGTTACTACAATATGATTATCTATACCGACCTTAAATGAGAAAAAGACAATAAGTTTCTTAACTGAAGTGATCGTGGTTCTACACTAGAATGATTGGAGTTAAATTATTCTAGCATAATAAAGAGTTATTCAGCTGGAATATTTGATAAGTTGTGACTTAATATCTGAACTAAATTTCAAATTCTGATTAATCTGTAGTCAAATGTATTCTATCTATTAGATGATTAATTTTAAAAACACTGTGTTTGGTTTAATATCTTTATTAAATTTAATAATTAAATCTTAAAATGTCTGATTACATAGAGGGACTGCGATAAGAAGGAAACAAACGTCGCATATCTCTATCTCATTCACAATAATTAGTTGAAGCGAGAGGGTAATAACAAGGCATGTTTACGAAGGCTAACTTCACACCGCACTGGGTGCGTCATGTTGGCTGCATTATAATAACAATGGGCGGGGCATTTTCCTTCTACAGCGCTAAAGCGCTTTTATTTCTGTCGAGTAAATTTGTACCGTTAAATCCAGCTTGTAGGTAAAAGCGATGAAACGCTGAGTTAGATAAAAGCAAGTTGTGTAAAGTTTTTTTTTTATAAAGCTTACGTATTGTGTAGTCCGGACTGGTTACAGCGTTATCTTTCTTTATTCACCGATTTTTAGCTGTTTTCTCAAGTTTTCACGTTATTTTATGTGTACTTTTGGTTTCGGATATTGTGTTTGTGGAGGATATCCAAATAAAAGTGAAAAATAGACGTGTTCTGGTGCTTGACCACCATAAAGAGATTATAGTCTGATTCACATTAATTATGTGAACAGTGACGAACCATTTCGAGTGCGTGTTAACATATTTTTTCTTTCTGTTAGATTCTCTCGTTATTTAGGGCGTCGCTTATGAAAAATTAATACGATTACAAGTGTTCCTAATATAAAATCAATACTTTGTAAGACTAGTCCCTAAAGTGATAATGCACATAGTAAATCGTTTGCAATTTTCCTAATTAGCAATTATGAGTGAATTTCCTGTTCGTGAGCGAAGATAACAATAAGATAATTGTGAAATAAACGTCATTGAGAATCGGGTTGTGGTTCGCGGTCGTTTTCAAACGGAATACGGAACCGAGCCACCAGAGCGCGCTTCCTCTGTCCGTGACGTTGTCGCGCTTGCGTGCGTGTTCAGTTCGCGCGAGCTTCGCGTTGTTGCAGTCGTCTTCAAAACATTGACTTGACGTAGGGCTCCCATTGGGGCTTCGAGCTGGTTATCGGTTTTCGGAACGGATCAAAAGTGTCGAAGTGCAGTGTTTCAGTGATATTGTGGTGTGGGCTAGGCGCAGGAAAGCGGGCGAACGCGCCCGCAGCGGCAGTGTCGATCAATACGCAGTGGAATGGCGCAGTCAATATGAGCCAGGGGGGCTCGAGGAGGCCCTACTCGCACGGGGGCCCGCGCTGGCACCCGCGCTACAAGGAGTACTGGGACTACGAACAGAATTACAGGTTCGTAACTCGCATCTCATACGACGGGACTAAAATCTTGTAACCGTCACGTAATGTTGTCATGGTGTGTACATTGTACATTACAATACGTACGTGAAAATCACCACGTAACTGACGTACGTCGGTAATATATTCGATGTGCAGCGTTTTACGTGCGAAACATGGTAATTACATAGGAATAATCGCTGATTTAAGTCCTGTCATTCGTCTACGGACACGCACACGTGAGGGTTAGGCGTGGTAGGCGAATTTGATCTCTATCGCCTTTACATGTCGCCTACTCCCCTTCCAATGGTTATCTAGCATGCGCGGATAAACGATAGTGATTGTTATTGTTTGACAGCTGTTACGTGTGCTATCTGTAGTTGACGTCGTTTATTAAGTTTTTAATTCATCCAGCAACTAAGTTATCTTCTGATCGAGAACATTGTGGTTACATAGAGATACCGATTACGAGACGTTCGTGATGTTAGTGGCGATAAAAATCTTTAGCTACCTTCAAGAAAGTAGAGAAAATCTAACTGATTATGCTATAAACCAGAGTTAAGTGAAATACCATTCACACTGTTAAACATACGAGATTTCTCTGATTTCGTATCATCCATACCTACAAAATATTTATGAGTCTCACAAAACTCTGCCCCGCCCAGAAATCAAGTTCAGAACTCCTTGCTTGGCATCCAAATCCACTACAAAGTGGCTAACGGTTATGCCTTTTCATTTATCGTTTAGTATTTACATAAACACATTTTAATTTAATCCCATTGGTACTTGTGCATGGTGAAAGGGTATTTTTAATAGTCTTTCTCCCTCTAAAATCAACCATGAAATGTTTGTGAGTCAGTTTCAGTGTTGAGGAGCCATTATCTAGCAGTTTCCCCATTATTTTGGCTGGCAATGCAAGTCATGCCTCTTGGTGTCACTGATGTTACTGTCAAAGTTACTGATTACATTTGTGACTGATTGTATGTTTAGTATGCAAGAAAAGTGATGTGGCAAGCAGGCTACAGCTCTTGAAGTTTAATCTAAAGGCAATTGTATTACATACTTTGAGTCAATTGAACTTAAGAAGCGTTGTGAACTATGGCTTGTATCCCTCAAAAGAGAAGAGAGCCGAGCCCAGCTGTGGGACTTTTTTGGGTTGCGATGATCAATTTCAAAACATGATGCCCCTGCAAGCTGCAAAACACTATTTTAAATAGGTTTAAGTCAATCCATCCACAAGTACTTTGTGAGTTTAGTTGCCAGAAACATACAGAAATTGAATTTTTATACTATAGATTTATAGATGGATATCAAAACATACAGGATGTGGCAGCATTATGTTTGAGTTTCATCTCACAAGCATTTTAAAACACAAAGTTTTTAACCTCGGTAAATTTTCAATGACTCCTTTGGGTTTTACCATGAGTCCATGACTTTGGTAGTAAAATTGTTGGCTGTTCATTGAGTGTGAAGTTGCTACATTGTGTAGAGATCATTACGTTATATCTTTATGTAATTTAACCTAACTAGGTTGGCTTCAACCCATTAATGGCCCACTACTGGGCACGGGTCTCTCCTCTTGAGGAGGCCTAGAGCATACTCCACCACGCTGCTCCAGTGCGGATTGGTGGAGGGGTTAGTGGCCAACCCGAGTGTCGGAAGTTTTCAAACCGCCCGAGGGCCTCCGACATGGCTTAACGACTGTTATCTTATGATAACAACCGGGACCGACGGCTTTACGTGCCCTCCGAAGCACGGAAACGCTCAAGAAATTTTTGCCACTAGCGGTCACCCATCCAACTACCGACCGCGCCCGCTGTTGCTTAACTTTGTTGATCACATAGGATCGACACAAGCCGCCGGGCTATGAGCGCTTCCTAACTAGGTTGGTACTAAACATTTACTTAATAGCCACTTTATAATCAATTTAAAACTTTTTGTTACTTCTTTTATAAGTCCTTTAGTTGCTTCATAGTTAAGTTTAAGTTTAATTGGCAACTTTACCGACTTCTTTTTTTTTCAGTCCAACAGCTCAGCTGCTGGTCTCAGCTCTGAGTTTTTTGCAATGACTCATTCATGTCTTATGCAATCTACAGCACAGATCCTTGTACTCCTATGTGCTTGAGGGTTTTTATACTTCCTTGACATTTTACAATACTGTAAAGTTTAAACCAGAGTTCCCCAAACTTTTTTGTGTCGTAGACCCCTTGCCATGTTTTTCCGTGTTGGGTAGACCCCCTACTTACCTGATATTGATTTCCTGTAAATTTCTAACTGTAGTGCAGTTCAGTGTTAAAAACTTAAGGTAAAAACACATGTTAATTTATACATTTATTAATTGAATTTAAATTAAAACTACTCAAAATAAAATTTTGTATCTGTTATGTAAAATATACGTAGCATTAAATAAACATTTTTACAAGTTCAAAATGTATTGCGACCACAAAGCGAATACCAACATCCTACAACTTACCTACACAATTTTATAAACATAATATAGGTATACATAATAATTTTTTTACTTCATAGGTACTTTTATAAATAATGTATATGATCCACTATCGTGGACCCCCATTTTCATTTCATGGACCCCCAAATTTTTTTTCGCTGACGTAGACCCCTTGCAGGTTGTCATAGACCCCTAGGGGTCGATATAGACCACTATGGGAATCACTGGTTTAAACCATATGTATTATGTATACTGTATTTTAAATACAGTTTGCGACGTAATTTGCACCATTTTGGGTACTCTATTACCCATTAGTGATTAAGATAAGGGCCACTTTTTGTAGTTGAAGATCCCTGGAGATGGTTGATGTTTATCAACTAGTTCTCAGCTACTTTGTAAAAAATGTTGCTTAACCATAGATTAAACCCTGGCTTTACAATTAAGCCAATCTTAATACGTTGCTTAACTTGATCGATCTCTTACGATGGATAAAGACGAGTCATCACTGTGAGATTATGTATGACGATGACGACGAGTGAGCAATGCGTTATATTTGCGTCGAAGAGTGCGTGTGTGAGTGGCGTCACACGCGGCGGGCCGGGAGGAAGGTAAAAAGCGGTCCGGGTGCGCCGGCGCAGGTAGCCCGACCTTCGGGTTCAACGCACCCGCCGCCCTAAATATAGTGCGCTGCGACGCGGATGCGTGACGACACGCCACCGCCGCGCCAGCCCGCAGCCATGCCCGCAGCCGGACAGCTGACGGCCGGGATTGTTCGGTTCGGCGGAGTATCGACCGAGTACCCACACGCTATATAGTTCCTCGGAGATCGATGATGCTATGAAACTAAAAGCAACTAAAGTCTTTCCGGATAGTATACTGCAACGTCCATGGCGTCCATTTAGTACCTTTATGTAACAAACCCATGGACTTTAAGATCTCTTTCAAAATCTAACCGTTTCAAAAGCTTTCACCGTGTCAAATGCTGAAACTTAAAAGTTTACAATTAAAGAATTTAGTGTCGATGTAGCAAACTATTACGAAATTATAATTCCGTCATTACTTGAAAATAGCCCGTAAGTAGCGGAAAGTCCTCGGTCTGCCGTGATAGGTCAACCACTTTTCCAGTTAAGCATTCAGTTAAGTTCAGATGTTTCAAGTCTGATTCCAAACACGAATCATTAAAAGTGTATTGCAACGTTACAAGCACATAATATTATGCACACGGCGGAGAGTTAAAAACAAAACTAGACTGCGTTCCGCGGTGATTATGCAGCTCTATCTCCCAGTTCAAGCGCTCCGCGATACCAGGAGAGCATCGATGCTTCGGAGTTAATAGCGAGAGTACTGTTGCCACTGTTGGCATTGTATCACGACACTCCGCCAACTGCAACAACGTCAGATCAACAAAAACTCAGAATGACAAAACCACTCCCCCGCTGAGCGTTCCGCCACACCAATCTCCGCCTTATCGCTGCGCCGCAAGACCCAGGTTAGCAAATAGCTAAGAGATTGGTTTTTGGAATGACAAAAAGCCCGGTCCTTATTCAACGTTCTTTCAAAAGGACGGATTTAGAACGTTTTTTTTCTACGGAACGGAACGGATCGGATTCCGCTACCTGCGCAAATCGTTTTTACTGAGAGCGACTGATTTGGTTTGGAGGCTTTGGAAGGGATCGTAATTCGTATTGGTGTGGAAAAAAATTCTAGGGTCTAACTAAGTAACTAACACTAACGATTATATAAATCGGAATCGGTTCTTAGTAAATAATTTGTATGGTGATTCTTTACTTTAATAATTACATGGATGCTTAGTAAAATTATAATCCATATAGCTGTCGTATTTTTAATTTTTAAATCAACATTCTAGTGTAAACACAAGAAATGAAATGTAAAAAATTTAAAGGGAAATTTTATGATTATTCTTCAATAATCTTAAATTAAAATTTAAAAAACCTCCATCAGTTTGTTTATACTAAACATGCATAAAACACTCGATTAAGTCACCTTTCATACAAAAAAAAAAAAAACTAGATGAAAATCGGATCATCCGTTTGGCTCCATAGCTCCCAAGCTACGATGCCACCGACAGACATACAGATACACAGACGTACAGCTACACAGACACGTCAAACTTTAAAACATCCCTCTTTTTTCGTCGCGGGTTAAAAAAGGTGTAATAAGTAATATGAGGCTATTTAGGTCGGCATTGCATTGGCCATCATGTTCATAGACGTTCACTTACAATGTCTCACATCAATAACATAACACCACTTCCTTCAGGTGACTAAATGACCACCGACACCCATGGTACTTTAGTTATAGGCAAAGTACCGCTGCAAGTGCGGTACGATGCATTATAAAAGGTGTGAGTACAACGTCGTCAGCGACTTACTTATCAGCGACATTGTTTTGGTTGCGTAATCGCTTCTAACGCGTAGGTGCTAAACCTCCAGCAGGTTGAGGTTTACGTTTCTGACAGCTTTTGACTAGCGTGTCTCTCTCTAGCTTAGTTTTCTACGTCGTGATGATGGTGATATACGTACATAGATATAGATGTGGTCATAGTGACAAGAACTCCTTCCGCAGTGGCTGCGAGGCGCAGAGCAACGGATGCCGGCGGTCCCTCGCCACGCGTGTTGGGTTTCAAGACTGCCGGCCACCCTCCGTTTGCGTTGTAGAGCTTCCGTACGCCTAGGGCGCATGCTAGTTATTGCTAGGGGCTTAAGATTGTTTTGTAATGAGGGGTGCACTATGTTGATACTGCTCAGAGTTTAGCGTTTCATTGCCTTGGTCATTGCTAAGATTTTGACTAGCTCTGACAGTACCACTGAGACTCAGTGCGCTCATCAACGCGCGCCCATTATTTCTTAATATTAGAGGAGTTTTGTGGGTCTGCAAATTCGTGCCGGTTATGTTATTGTTATTTATGTTCTGTTTCATAACATTATCAAACTCGCAGATCAAACCTAATCTAAAACAAATGACAGTAGCAAGCAAGTGTCTAAAGCAAGTGACTATATGAGAATATCAGTAGTTGAGTAAGCCAGGGCGACTCGAACGCGAGGATGTGAGTCATATACTCATGTACAGCGACAGTGATGTGTTCACAAGATAAACGGTTAACACTCATATCCTCATTGTTATATTTCTAGACTACTAGTACTGCCACCTATTACTGACGGCGGCACTACATTACTCAGGTCTTCCCACAGACCAAAAAAAGACGGTGGAATGACTTAACAATTATCCTTATTAAATTAGTTGGTTATGTCAAGACATATGGCCAAGGCCTGCTGTTGAATTATTATGATATGACACACAATATAAAGAGGAAAGATTTGATTTTTTGTTTGCATTGAATAGGCTCCGAAACTACTGAACCGATTTGAAAAAGTTTTTCACTGTTGGAAAGCTACACTATACCCGAGTAACATAGGCTAAATTATATTTTCAAAAAAATTAGGGATCCTTAGTAAAACTCCAACAATGTAACCCAAGGTGTAAAAAAATAAGAAAACCGAAGCAAAGCGAGGGCGGTTACTCGTTATTAAATAAAAGGTATAGATATACTTAATCCATTCACAAAGCCGTGTTCGCAATATTCATCGTTCGCTTATGGTATACAATTATTTTATCGTATTTGTGGAACATAAAAATATCACATTGAATATAAGTTTTTGCGTAATTATTTCCGTTGAGCGGTTAAGGACACGGACGTGTTATTAACAAAATTAGTAAAATTTGCGTTATCTGCCGTACAGTATCTACAGTACGAGTGTGAGTGCCTGCTAGGTCACCGTTACCACGCAAGGACAAGGCCTCTGTAACTTCATTTCCGTGTGTGTACGGCGGGCGTGCTCTGTGTGTATCCCATGTTCACACTTCACAGTCGTGTTCGATTTGGAGTGCAAGCCAGCTATTGCGAAAGACGCCGTAAAATCATGGTTACTCACCAGTCATAAAGGGCTTGTAATCGAATTTAATTAAGGTCCAGTTTCAGTAATTGTTGCGTGGGACGTGTACTGCGTAACCAGTTTTAAAAGTAGACCGTTTGCTCTTTTAAAGCTCCATAATCATATAAAAATAAACGTTTCATAAATCCGAAATATCGGTAATATTGGTATCATAACGGCTGTATACAGCAGGGTACCACCTTATAAGGTGCACCCTAAAAATGAGCGTAAGCACGAAATCGAGAACAGTTGTAAAAGTGGCTTGTTTGTTGTTGGACGTTTTGCGGTCGATAGTTTCTGTCCACCAAAATATGATTGATACCAACTGCTCGCTATTATCTGCGATAACCACCACAAGGACCGCACTATCTGTCACTTTCTAATGTGCCCCCTAAGCAATGCTATCTCGTTGAGCTCGAGATCTCGCGGGACTGTCTATCTCTGGCAATATCTCAGCTAGGTCTAAAATCTTGTATACCCTACTGCCCTCCAAATCCTCCAATACGTTCTTGGATCCTTTTGTATTCAATGTATGACTGCATACCTTACTGACGTAAGGTATATTTCGTAAAAACCACACACAACAAAGCAGTCTCTCGTCCTTCGATAGCTTGCTTTAACAATTTCGCAGGCTATGGGCGGTAATCTATTTAAACTGATTTCGTCATTGACGCGTAATTACGCAGCAGGACTTACGACCTTCCGAACGTGTCGTATCGACCGACCTTTACGTTGTACGCTAGGGTTGCCAAAAATGTTTTACTTGAGTAATACTGTTGCTTGTCTATCGATCACTTTGTAAATCGCTGCATAAACGTAAGGTTTGAATTTCTAACTATAACATCTATTTTAACGGTTGGGAGGGTAGTTACTAGTTAGATTTAAGTAAATATTTAGTTAATTTCAATTCAAAAGGTATCGATTAAACGGTGTATACAGACTTCTATTTTGGTAAGACATCTGATCCTCTTCCGATAAATTCTGAGTTTTATTTTTGGAATTTAACTCCTTTAGATTCGATTCCGATCCCGGAGTATGAAAATTTATGGAGGATAAAATCAAAATTTTCTCCGTTACGTTAGGTGTTATGCGTTATTTTTTGATTCGTAACAAAGAATCTAGATGGCGACTGATTTGACGATTGCAAACTAGATGGGTTGTTTCTGATTTGACGATAACGTCATGTATTTTATAATCGTTCGTAAGGAGCAAACTCTACTCGTGCGTCGGAGCTGACACACACAATTTTTTTTTATGAATAGAATAATAATATGTTATGTTTAGTTTTCACAGCCCTATTGTTGTTAAGTCGATGCAAAACAAGTAACGAAAATATACAAGTTTTGCAAATACATAATGTCGGTTCCGTGTTTTTTTATTCTGTACTAAACAAAAAAAAAAACAGGAGTTGTTTATACTTCCGGGGTTGTAGAGCTTCATGATTAAACAATTCTTTTTGTTAGTTGAGCGATAGCGTAAGATTTGGACGAGTTGGACATCACTTATTGGTTTTATCTGTTGGCTTTGTTGCCCCGTATTTTAAATATTGTATAGGAGGGTGTAGTGTCGACTGTCAAGTAATTATTACGAACGAGTCCTCACAATCTGTGTGAAATTAGAAATCTCACTCATTGAATGCTAGCCATCTGACAGTTGAATGATCATCGGGTTCTATAACTGAAAATTTTGCATCTTATCAGGTTTCACACGCCTTCTAAGCGCCTAAGATTCTCATGCATTCAAGTTTTCTCACCATGTTTATTATCTCTTGAGAATGACATGGATATTTGGACATAGTTACAACTTACATGAAGATACATCATGAGCACCTAAAACCCAAAAATATTTCTGTTACAAAATTGTCTGCGGATAATGAACATGGTATCCTTCGTAGTCGATTCACCAAGTGAACATCAGGGTCGTTTACACACAGAAAACGATTTAAGAGCGTTTTTAAGTGGTCTGTGAGCGGTGGACGACCTCCTTCGGGTGTGGCGATCAGCACGATCGCTTCCGCGAAGCGGTGGCGTGCGGAGCGGAGGTGATTAACGACTCCAGCTCACAGGCTGATTAAAGAGCGCCCGAACCAGCTTTTGGAGTTTTTTATTAACGGACTTCAAACAAGGAGGACGTATTAAAATCGACTGTATTTTTTTTTAATTCTTTTTAATGTTTGTTACCTCAGAACTTTCGGCTGGGTGAACAGATTTTGATTATTCTTTTTTTAATCGAAAGCTGGTGCTTGTCATATATTTGAACTAGATCAGACGAGTAGTTTTTGAGTTATTTTGAAGTTGGTTATTTTTTTCTTGGTAAAATTCAGATTATTAAACTTATAAAACTATCAATTGTAGAACTATAACAAAAATATGTTTGAGATCTTTACAACAAGCCCTTTCATTTGACATACCACACGATATGGTTTGCAAAACAGTTTTTGTCTAATTTTGGTCCAGTAGTTTCGGAGTAAGTAAATTGGCTGTGAACGGGGCGCGGGACGGTCGCCCAGACGCACGACTCACGAGTGATGCTATAAGGGTTCCGTTTTTCGTTTTTTTGTACGGAACCCTAAAAACTTCCTGTCTTGCTTATTCAGTTTCTCACTTTTGCTCACTGGCATTTCGTAACTGAGACGCTCTTTCTCTAAGTCAATGACCAGAAAACCAGTAGTCTCCATCGAATAGCCACTTTAAAAATTTGCTCAATACATAGTTTTAGAAACATTTATGAATAATTATTTATCCACTGAACCCGACCACAGCTACACCGAACTCAAAACCCTTTTCCCAATGCAGGATATAAATCTAGATTGCGTCATGGTCTCGATAGCCGTCTCTTTCCAACTCGAAGATTAACTGTAAAGTGGTCCTTTGAGGAGAATATATATACGTTTTTATGTAGTTTTTCGTGCCGTGTTATTCGCAGCGACAGTCAACTCAGGACCGAAGCCGCGACCGCTGACTGCCGCTAACGACCTCGTAACATTTGCGGGCAGATAGATAGGTTTGATTCATTCCGACGATAATTATTATTATTGACGTGTTAATACTGATGACGATTATAATTAAGACATACCTACTGGCCAAGTTGGTAACCAGGTGGGGTAAAACTATGCTAAGGCCAAGCGAACGGTAGTCATATTATAATTAATTGTTCCGGGGAAGCTACGGAGATTTCGAGTACTCAGTACTCCAATGATGATTTTCGTACACCATTAGTCTTATTTTGTTTTCTTTTCCTTGCTTTCTTAGCAATTATATTTTTCATAATTCCTTATACAATTTAAACTAGGTACCTACTAAATATATGTCGCGTGCTATAATTAGCCTAATCGTAGTGTCGCCATCAGCAACTATTCAAATTGGAGCGTCGCGTCGCTCGCTTGTAATGATGCTAACAGACGTGCGAAGCGACGCCCCCCGCGACCGTTGGCTGGTGATAAGTTCCTTATCGGTTGTATTGGTGCCATCATGCCACTCCAGCATAGCGGGTGTACCGCGATAGTTGATATCGTATTCCCTTTAACCCTTTCGTTATTTCTGTGCTATAAAATATCATGCTTGTACCAAGGCAAAAACACCTGTCTCCAGTGCCACACATGTCTTATAGATAAAAGGTGTCACAGTAATCAAGAAATTCCAATGAAAGAGTCTAATGTTGTTTTCGTCGTCACCGGTGTTAAAGCCACATATCCGCCAGGCGCCAAGAGGCCACGCTCGGTTGGTCACCTAAGGTCGCGATGCGGGTGTGCGTTTTGAAACCAACCTTCACCGGTTTCCATGATCCCTGACCCCTTGGCGATATTGTGATACAAAGGGCAACATTACCACGCAGTAAAGTAGCTGTAGTCATGACAGCCAGCTCGATATAGGACTATGTTATGTTCGAGTAGTTAGCTCCATATCGTCGAACGAAGATCTCAAGTGAATTCGATCTACTGATCTCGAGAAAGCGATTAGAGCGTCGTGTAGTCTTCTCGGCGCTGAATCGATTGAATATTTCATAGTTCATTGCTACTACTATCACTTTCAAATATTCACAGATAATGTGCTAGTTTGGTATTGAAAGGCCTGCTAAATGATGGTTTCTACGGTGAAGTGTTCGATGACTGCTTCGTGAACGGAATATAGCCATAAATTCATAACGTAAGCGATTCTCAAGCTCTTGTTAACAGAATATCAAACATTCAACTCCGTAGCCAACAATGGCCGATGACGAAAACGCTGCGCGCCTTTCGTGCGCCAGTGGCAGGCATTGTGCTTCGTGCGGCGTGTCATTGTCGCGCTCCGGAAAAACTGCGCCTGCGAACCGGGTCAAGGCGCCGCTACCGGCCCCACCGCTGCCAGCACGCCAGCACGCCAGCACGCGACTGAGAGGTTGGAGCCAGCACGAGACTCGGATGTTTGGGGCACAGTGTTAGATCTTGGAGATTTGTGTCCATTTGTGGTAATTGAGAAACATTTGTCCATTAAAATCTAGTGGAATCGTTAAGCCGCGTATCCATTTGAGGCAGCGGCGGGTCGAGCAGCTGCCTCGACCGGTGGCAGAACAAGTGGAGACCGTGCCGCAAGTCGAGGCTTGGCGCGACTTGAACCAAACGATGCGGCCGCGCAGCGAGCCAAACCATGTCGATAAACGTCCGTGCTCAAGGGTGCCTCAGCAGTGTTTTCAGTGGAGACGATTGTACGAAACTGAGAGAACTGTGGCTTGGCTTGTTGCATCGATGCTTTTTTATGTTGCTCAAGTGGAGACCCACGAACTTTCCGCAGCCCGCGGCACGCTCGCAATGAGGCAGCTCGTCACGAGACTGCTCAGGCAGCTACGCAGCTATAGAAGAATACAACTTATTACATACATGAAATTGGCCAGGCTTTTAAGCGTAGATTCTTGATTGCATTGCAGCTCATAAACGTCTTGTATTAATATTAGTTATTGATTTCATAATCAAACTTGGCATCAAATACGAACGCTAATTAATGGAACATTTTTTGCTATCAATGTCCGTAATTCGTCATTGCTTTGTTCCAAATAAACTGTAGAGCTGCGCACACGCAGATACCAAAGGATTCTTTGAGGATGTGTTAGTCGTCTCGAATGTCTCAATTGCTGAAGGAGGCGCTCGTGCCGTTCGTTGCTTCCTCGGATCTAACCACATCCCAGTGTAACCATTGTTATGCCAAGGTTCTGCGCATATTATTATGCGCGTAAATTCAAGGTAATATCGCGAAACCGATAACAGTCAAAACATTAGCAGTAAATAGGCGAAACGCTCACTTAGGTAACTTCCACGTTTAAATCGCCACGGAATTGTGTCAGTGCTGCCAAGGTTCGGCGCGTCATCGGCGCGCGCGCCTCGTTTTCACCGATCACCCTTGACCGTAATGAAGTGTACTGTGCGGTGTGGCCGTTCGCTCGCCGAGAGAACGTTCCGACTTTACGACACGACCTTACGACCTACCTCAACATGTACCTTCGGCTCATTTTTTGGACTTGATTTATTGATTAGATAGATTATATTGTTTTTGATTAGTGGAATTTAATAAGACATTTTTTTTATAACGCTTCACACTCACAGCCCCACACTAGGATTCATTGGGTCGTGGGTGTCATGGACAACATACAGAGACAAGAACATTCACACCCAGACCGAGAACAGAAATTCAAACTCATCACTCAAACCGTCTCGTTGGGAATCGAATCCAGGACCCTTGGGTTTGGGCGCGGCGTACCTAAGTCTTACCTCTCAGAGGAGCCAACTTCGGGTCTAGCTAGAATAGTGTAACAGCTCTTACAAAATTAGCATTATTACCACAGTATAAATATTATTACGTAATATTACTGTGAGTGTCTGTGTGAGTGTGTGCCGTTGCGAGTGTGTCGTAATGGTGAACACCGAAACCTGGCTAGTCGCCCACGCTGCACAGCCTCCCGTGGGCTTCGTGACGAGCTCCTTTGTTAGTGATCAATTGATCATTTACGTTACATTGGATGTGGCCTGGTGGGTAGGACTGATGCTTGTATATGCGGATGAAGGTGTTGTCTTAAATCCAAGCGTTTTGTACACGTCTGGTGAAGGGAATCCTGAAGGTCTTCTGTCATTGCACCAACTCGACGTTAACTTGTGACTCAGTCATGCCTCAGTTCATAAGTAAGCATTGGAATGTGAGTTTTATAACGTGGTGTTTATGGTTGAAGTTGAGCCTGTCTGATATTTGTAATCAGTAGACATTAAGATCTGGACTGCATCAGCAGCTGATGTAGTATAGTCATGTGTTGAATTTTTCGTAAGATCAATCATCAGAGTGATGGTTTCAAATTATTATTGTAAGTGGAGTGAAAAGTCCAAGGGGGTGATAAGCATAATTTCCGCGTGCGAAGCTGCCGGGCAACAGCTAGATATAATATTGCTCTTATTAAATCTATGATAGATGTAAAAGGAAACTTGTCGTGTATGAGTTATTTTTACAAGAATTCAGAATATCTATGCCGATACAACGAAACGAATTCCTCACAATATTAAACACTTGGTTGTCACACTGCACAGACAATAGAGCTGGTAGTTAAATCATTATCATGTTAAGTGTTCCTTAAGTAAAGTATTGTCTGTCGTAATGCTACAAGGAAGTGTCGTGTTGCGTCACTCGGGAAATGGAAGCGGATTGTCTGAAGATATACATTACTCATTGTCCGTAAAGAAAACCTTTACTACTTGGCAATAATCCTGCTCAATACTGCCGACATCTGAAGGTTCAGGAACACAGTGGAGTAAGTTTAATCTCTTGATAGATGGGTAATTTTTTTTCTGCAAGACCAGGATTTCGAGTATCCTAGATACGTTTGCTCACTTTACCATCCATCCATGTAAAATAATTATCATCATGTTGTGCTCAACTTAGAGTATGGTAATAAAATTGATTTTTTACTCCAAAACTTAAGCCATTCCAACTTTCTCAGTCTTATTGTCTCGTTATGTAAAGCGTTTTTACTTTAATACACGCGATCACTCTTACCCGGTGTAACCAACTCGTCGTAAGTATTATACGAATCGCAATACCCAGTGTATTGTATTTGCAGGAAATGATTAATTTCGAGTCCTTTTTTGGGAGCCACTCGTAATTACCGAGGTGAGGTTTTTTACGAGCAGCGGCACGCGTTGTGGTATTTACAAAGCATGTCAGAATTTGAGCGAATGGAGTACCCATCCCCGCGGCACGCTCCGGCACAGCAAGCTCGTCTCGCCACACAAAGCAGCGATGAACAAAACCTGCCGCGAGCGACCAATCGCGCCACAAAGACAATGGCCAACGACGGTACCCACTACCCGCAGCCATCCGATACTAGACGTCTTTGTGTCCCGCGCCGTAGGGTTCTGAATCGATGGAACATACAATCCTACGAAATAAATCTAGGGAATGCAGATCAAAGCACTGTTCTTAAACCGAAGAGTACAGGAGTGGTTATTGCTTGCGTGCGCGTCTTCGTGAGATGACTCCGGCGGATATAAAAACAGAAATCTCTGACGCGCACCGTCCCTTTGTGGAAACTTAAAAAGAGAATATCTGAAGCTGGTTTTTGGCGCGCGCGTTCTTGTGACAGCGCCTACGTGTGCGGAACCGCGTTTGTTCAGAGATGTTATGACTGTAACGACGCCTTTGTAACTATGTTACACATTTGGCATGTGGTCATGCGGTAGACGTAGAAACTCCAAGCTGTTTAAAACATGCCACTGCTAAATTTGTGTGTTTCTTCGTGGTTGAATTGAAGATGATTATACGTCTAATTTAATCGACCTACTTCAAATAAGACTTACTTAAATCTATTTTCAGTTGACGTGTAAGGGGACGAAATTTTGGGAAAGTTTGGGTGAACAAGGGTTCACCTTTCGGTCGAGCCCCAGGTTGGCAACGATTATTACCTACCCGGTGGTTATCTCATACCGGTGGCCGACCAAGCAGACCGTTTCTAATTGGTTTATGTTTTCCTGAAGCCGCCACTTAAAGGTTGAATTTGCTACACCGAGCCGGGCACGAGCCGTGCCCCGAAAGAGGCACGGACGAGGCACGGCCGGCACTAACATTTTATATGACGCGGATATCGAGTTTAAGCTACACCGTGCGACGTCCGCGTCCGAGCCTAGTAAAATGTTAGTGAAGTTGCTCGTGCTCGGCACGGTGTAGGCTACACGATCACACCTTCCTCGCCTCGTCTTCGTCGTCCCAATTGCTTTTCGGATATCGAATTACACTACTTTGAAGCAGATTCATTCACGACACAGCTACTGGTGTCTCGTTAACCATAAACCGGATGAACCGCACATTTTCTCTATGTCAATATAAAAAAATACTATTACTAACACTATTACAAACAGTAGTCGCGTTTTTTTTTGAAAAGCTTAATCTGTCTTGTCTTGTCAGTCTTGCTCTTAACGCTTGCCTGTACGGCCTGGCCTGTACCACAGTAATAATAATAATAATAACCCCCCCGGGGAATGAACCTTGCCGTGGTGGGGGGGCTTAAAGGAAGCAGGAACTATTTAAACGGTTAGCCCAACTAAACCATACCCCATTATGGGAGAGACATATTCATTCAGCTCAGAACATCAAGAGTACCCTTCCTGAACAAATCATTCCCAACCCAAACACCCTCATGGAGAAAAGTCAGAGTAGCAGATACAATCTTCGGCCGCTGCCCGGGGGTCGCCGGGGCGCACCTGGAGCCGGTGCTGGGTGCTTCAGTATGCGGGACACCGGTGACGCGGCGCTGAGCAGGCGGGCGCCGGTCACACAAGATGCTACAGCCGGTCGTCGTGGGTTGAACAGGCGGGTTCACGACGTGGAAACTACAGCCGAACCAACATCGGGCGAAGACACGATATCTCTATTTTCATCCATTCCTTCAACTCGCCCTTCCTATATGACGAGAAGTACATCTACCTTGTCATCTGTTACCTCACTTGACAGTGTTGTGCAGGATGTCAACCTTGATTATGAACCTGCACCCACTCCAAGTGCACCTCCTAAACGCAAGCGATGGACACCTGAAATGAATGAGTTCATATTGCGTACTTACCTTAAATTGACAACACTGGATACTGACACTAAAAACTATCTCGAACCGCTTTATGTAAAATTCCTTGAAAAATTCCCTAGCATGCAAGTTAGTAGCCAAAGATTAGGTGATCAACGCAGGGCTATCATTCGCAATAAACTTCTACCACAGAACAAAATAGATCAAATTTTCAACCAGATCAAAGAAGAAATAACAAGAACACAATCACAAATATGCACCGCAGAAATACAACATATTACAGCTACAACTAGTTTATCACAAAATCGTACTAGAATGACATGGCTAAACCATCACAATGAAATAATAATGAGGATCTACTATCGAATAACTAACTTAGAAACAAATAGAACAATGTACCGAAAAACACTGCATGAAGAGTTTGTCAAAATATTCCCTACATTGTCCCATATTAGCGAACAAAGACTTGCCGATCAACGAAGAGCAATAGTTAAATATAAATACTTGAACGATAATAGGATCGAAGAAATAAAAAAAGAAATTGCTGAAGAACTGTCAGTAAACGCTATTGACGTCGTGAATGATAACACTAATAATATACTCAGTACAAATTCAGATAACACCAACGACTTAGAGGCAGACTTTCTAAATAACATAGAATTAAACCTTCCAAGTGATCCTTCCAAACAAAGGGAACTTGAAAGACAACCAAACATAGATGAATCATTTAACAAAGCATACCAATTTTATAGATTAACTGAAGCAACCCAAAGAACGTACATCCCCAAACAAAGGTCATCTAAAAATTTAGTTAAAGTAGTAAATTATATCAACGAAATATTAATCCCGGAAAATGTCAGTGCAGATACTGATTTTAACACACTACAACTAGTAATCTATTGCGCTGCGTGGACTGCTGCTAAGATCAACGGATCAAGATTATCGCTTGAGATACCTAAAACTAACCAGACTAATAGAAAAGATTGTACACCTAATTGGCAACGGCGACTAGAACGTAAACTTGAAGATCTGCGGTCCAAGATAGGTAGAGTCACTCAATACATTAATGGTAATAGGAACACAAAAATAACAAACCATGTAAGAAACATTATGGAGCAATACAAAATTCATTCAGTACACGAGGAACCAAACACACAGCTCACACACACACTGGACACACTGAAACAAAAACTATCTGTTGTATCAGGACGTCTTAAAAGATATAAATCATGCACACTAAGAAAAAAGCAAAACAACCAATTTAATAATAACGAAAAATTGTTTTATCGCAACATTAGACGAACATCAGCAAATCTGCAAAACAACAGTGCTAATAAGGAAAACCATGCGCCAAACGCAAACGATTTGCAAGGCTTCTGGGCAGACATGTGGGAACAACCTGTGAAGCATAATGAAGAAGCTGTGTGGATCAAAGAGGAAATTGCTAATAGCGAATCAGGAACACAACCGATGAAGTTTGAGAAGATTTCTATAGACACTCTTAAATCAGTTATAAATAACCAACACAACTGGAAAGCTGCAGGTAGGATTATATTCACAGCTACTGGTATAAGAAATTCACATCTACTCACACGTACTTACACAAGTTTATAAACGAGTTTATTCAAGACCCCGGAATAGTTCCAACGTATATTACAGCCGGAACAACATATATGATCCCTAAAGATAATAATGACCTTACTAACCCCGAAAAATATAGACCGATCACTTGTTTGCAGACTATCTACAAAATTATCACATCTTGTATATCACAACTCCTGTATAAACACGTGCAAGACAATAATATCCTAGCTGAGCAACAAAAAGGATGCCGAAAGTATTCTCAAGGCTGCAAGGAGCAGTTGATAATAGATTCTGTTATTTTAAAACATGTCCAAAAAACCAAATCTGATTTATATAGCATGTACATCGACTATAAAAAAGCCTACGACTCTGTCCCTCACTCCTGGTTAGTACAAGTTCTTGAAATATATAAAGTTCATCCAAATATTATCACCTTCTTGAAAACAATAATGACAAACTGGACAACTCGACTTAAACTTAGCACCTCAACAGAAGTTATTGAAACGTGTCCAATATCAATAAAGCGAGGAATATTCCAGGGAGATGCTCTCAGCCCACTCTGGTTTTGCTTGGCTCTAAATCCTCTCTCAAGGCTTCTTAACTCAACTTCATTAGGCTACCCCTTATGCTACAAAACTGACGGACTGAACCAAAAAAACATTTTAAATCATCTTCTGTACATGGATGATATTAAATTATATGCCGCAAGTGAAAGTCAATTATGCCAACTAACTAATCTAACGGAAGAGTTTAGTGATGACATTAAAATGATATTTTCCATAGATAAATGTAAGATAAACTCTATTAAAGGCGGAAATATGTATCAGCACAAATATACTATGAAGACGGGGCTTCAAATCCAACCACTAGATGAACATGAAGTATATAAATATCTGGGATACAATCAATCACTCCAAATACAGTTCAAAGATACAAAACTAACATTAAAACAAAATTTCAGACACAGACTAAACACAATCTTAAAGACCCAACTTAGTTCTAGAAACACAATTAAAGCAATAAATTCTTATGCAATACCTATACTTACGTACTCTTTCGGTATTATCAGGTGGACCAAGTCAGACCTTAAAAATTTACAACGCATCATTAACACCACAATGACAAAATTTCGCAAACATCATCCAAGAGCGTGTTTACAAAGACTTACATTACCAAGGAAAGAAGGCGGACGAGGGCTTATTGATATCAGTAATTTACATAACCGACAAATAAGTACCCTTAGACAGTATTTCTTTAGTCGAGCGGAAACATCTGAACTACATAAATCCGTAGTAATAAATGACAGTAAAGCAACTGCTCTGAATCTACGAGATAAAGTCAAACAAGCGAACGAACAATTGACTGACAACTTGACAAAAATAGCAGACTGGACCCAAAAATCTCTTCATGGAAGACACCGCCAAGATTTGTGCCAACCTAATGTCGATATGGAAGCATCGAACGCATGGCTTCATCGCGGCGAACTTTTTCCGGAAACTGAAGGATTTTTAATGGCCATACAAGATCAAGTAATAGAAACCAGAAATTACCAAAAATACATAATTAAAAATATAGCATCAGACATCTGTAGGAAATGTAATAGTTCTGCCGAAACAATCCAACACATAACGGGTGCGTGCAAAAGCATAACTCAAACAGACTATAAGTATAGACATGACCAAGTAGCCAATATTGTTCACCAAAAACTAGCCAAACAATATAATTTTATTAACATCTTACATCCCTATTATAAATATAGCCCGGAACCTGTACTAGAGAACACAACTACCAAACTATACTACGATAGAGCCATCTTAACTGATCGAACAATCCACTACAATAGACCAGACCTAACATTAATTGATAAAACCAATAAAGTCGGATACCTCATCGATATTGCTGTTCCTAACACACATAACATACAAAACACAATAGCGGAAAAAATATCGAAATATACAGAACTTAAGGAGGAAATCACGCGAATATGGCAACTACGTAAAGTAACAATAGTCCCAATAGTAATCTCTACCACAGGTGTTATCCCCAAAACACTGCATCAATCTCTCAAGACACTTAACCTGCCACCGAGCACCTATAATATTTTACAGAAAGCAGTGATCCTCAACACTTGTCGGATAGTAAGGAAATTCCTTCAATCCGATCAGGAAGTTACAGTCACCCATACACAGTCACCGACTACTACAGATATCACTAGCTCTCAACACTCTCAACCTAATGTACACTTGGCCTAGGCCCGTGTACTTTAGTAAACCGGTACAAACCGAGATAAGTTAATCCTAAATAATAATAATAATAATAATATCGTTTATGTGCTCTCACAAGAAGGTCTTAATCTAAGTCTTAATTTAGTTACATGGATAGTAATATTCTATAACCCTTCTTAGCAAGAGCCTGGTGCCTGTTGTAGGCTTTTTCAAGCCTGTGATACAAGTCACCAGTGCTGTCAACAGTAGCTACCGCTGTACAGTTGAAATGACAGGCTTAGCATGCTTGCCAAGATAAGGCATAATTGCGTAATGTTTGCTATCACTATGTCCTATTTTCGAAATATGAACCGTGTCTGTAGCAAGAAAAAGACAAGGAGATTATTAAAATAGAGAAATCCTGTAAAATACGGTCCTAAGTACATAGTACTTGAGATGGTACACTTTAGCCTTAGCAGATTATTGCCAAAAACTTGCATTTAAAGCAATATCTAAAACAATAGACTATTATACTAGCAAATTCAAGTTTCAGTTGGTGGCGTTTTTAAACTTTTATGACCGATGTAATTAACATGGACGGGAATACTTTGCACATGTAGATTGTAGGGGATCTCTATAGACCTGATACGGAGGCTTCTGTTGAAAATTACTCCTTGTAGGACTTTGCTTTAAAAAAAATTACATACAGTGGAGTACGTTTTTCGCATTCATGTCGTTTGCCGATGTTTGTGATCGGTGCAAATAGTTTGATTACTGCTCGCCCGGAGCCTGCTACGCTACATACGCGTCATTGCTTTGCATAGAGTAGAGCTTAAGTAGAAGCTACTCAGGATTTAGATTAATTAGCTTGTGCCACTTTACTTGTAATTAATTATTTACCTAAATTATATTCTTTCTGTACCGAAGATTCTAGTGCCTGAGTGATTAGAGTTAAAAACATAATAATATGTACCTTACATATACATACACGAATTTATCTTGCAAAAAGGGATTGGTAATTTAGTTGTAAACTTTTAATTAATTTTTCAAAACCATTTCACAACGGAATCATTTAAATTGGCTTCATTCAACTCATTGATGTTGGGAATAAAAAATAAGTTTCACTTCCACGATATTTCCATCAATTGATGGCGTACTGAAGCGCATACTGAAGGTCTCTATGCATGGGTTTCTCCTCCTGAGGAAAAGCATAGAGCATACTCTGCAAGTCTGCATACTCCACAACGGGTCCGTGGCTAACCCAGTTGTCATTTATATGTCACTAGCTGCCCGGACAGACTTCGTTCTGTCAAAAGTTTTTTTTTAATTTTGAGATATAAGCTATCCTATCTTTCAAGTTGGATCAAATTGCACATGGTGTGCAAATTTGATTAAAATCGGTTAAGTAGTTTAGGAGTCCATCGCGGACAATCAACGTGACACGTAATTTATATATATTAAGACTAGCTGCCCGGACAGAATTCGTTCTGTCAAAAGTTTTTTTATTATTTTGAGATATAAGCTATCCTATCTTTCAATTTGGATCAAACGGCACATGGTGTGCAAATTTCATTAAAATCGGTTAAGTATTTTAGGAGTCCATCGAGGACAAACAACGTGACACGTAATTTATATATATTAAGATTATACATGCGTGCTTATTATTTGTATTCTAATGGCTACTTGGTCCTTCGATACATGAACCTATAAGTCCACCCGTAATGTTAATAATACATAAGAAGCTGTCGAGAGCTCGATACGTCGCGTTGGTCAGTCAGGTCAGGACCTGAGGTGTCAGTCAGGTGAAATGTGCTCGTAAACATAAAGACACCGACACGCCAATAGTACGATCCTCTACGGTTCGGCTAATCTGTGGTCGCGTATCGTTCACGTGTGCGAGCGGCGCGGCTGCGCGGTGACGTCACCACTGTTTGTAAACTGCGACGCGCGGGGCGGGGCGGCGGGGTGCGGGGGCTGGGCTAAGGGGCGGTAGATAAAGCAGTGTGGCACCGTACCGGAATGCCTTGAGCAGAGCCATCGAACTTCATCTCGTGCGCCCCGTGTTGACCCGACTTTACTAGGATTCGTTTTGTTGTATGATTCGTGTACGAAACGGTCGTACTATTCGAATAGGGATGTTAACGGTTAACCTGTATGATCATTATGATGTAGATGTTACATGGCAACATTTGCTGCTTCGATCTAAGGAACTGTTTCATGACAGAATAAAACAGCTATCCGAGGCGTTGAACAGAACCCTTCAGTAGTGACTCGTGAAGAGTAAATCAGTAATATCAGTGTCTTCCAGTTTAGTCGACTATTTGTTCTAGTCATACTTACTGAGTAAGTATTATTACTTGCAGAACTTGATAACTTGATTGAATAGTAATGATAGTTATTACACCGATAAATAATGCTGTGCAAATTGTAACTGTTGTTGATCTGATACAAAGAGACATCGTAATAAAGTAGGAAATTAGGTTTATAGATCAGTTTATCATATGTGTACTCATGTTCTGGTACATTAGGTTCTTTTCCAGATAATACGACGGACCGGTTAATAAGTAGAGAAAACAAGAACTCTAGAATTAGACTAGGAAACAACTGGCGTGCCCACCCATACCAGCGTACTGTACGTTGACGTTTGACTGTTCATTATCATTCATTTACGCTCTTTGCAAGGTTCCCTAACGTAAGCCCTAACAAAACACTATACCCTGAAAGGCCTTAAAATCTTAAATAAAAGTCCGATCTATCAAATTGTTTAGTAACGCATCGTGACAAAAATTCAGCTGTATCTTATCATAAATACAAAATGTACTAAAATCGATAAAGTAAAACGTAATATCGACTTGCGTGAGCTTGCGTTAATTTAAGTTTAACAAATATGAGTTTTAAATATGAATATTTATTCTTCATTGCAAATTTGCAATTCGTTCGCTGGTCGCTGTATATGCGACATGAGCGCTTATCGTAACGGGGGCTCGGTATCAATTTGAATGGTAAACAAAGTTGTTGAATGGTTTGCATGTAATACTGCTACACATTAATGTAAATATTGTTAGGCAATGATTGGCTCTTGGCCTGATTAAAGTCTTCTATTGGAATCTACAGCCTTTTGTTATATAATTTTGTTTCTCTCTTCTCTTTTTTTTTGTCTGCCAATGCATCGTCATGTGGTTGCTTATTGCTTACATGAAATAAATATTATCAGAAGTGGGATGACTCGACAACGAATAAAAGGGATCAAAGCAGAAATTCACTGCTGCTTGTATTCCCACTCATCATAAATAAAGCCAGTTGCCTGTTGCAACTTCTTAGCATTTCTGTGCCTTCTGTGGTTCATAAAGCGTCTTACGTCACTGCTCCCTAATAATTATGGACATTATGGTATTGCTAAATTATACCAGTAATTAAGGATCCCAGCTCACCTCACAGATTCCATATTCTGTATTCACGTAATTCATTCACGCGATGCTTTGAAAACGGAAGGTGAGCTAATCGCAATCACTATTTTGAAACTATCGCTCGACTGACAATTGCTAATTTGAAAAATAATGAAATGTTGATATTGAAACCTATTTAAGTATTCAAACGTAACGAAATATCTAAGACCTCTGGCACTTGCGAAATCGTTGCCATCGGATGTATTCTTTTGATACCATTCCAGTTTTCGTACTACCACAGAATAAAGAAGGTACTACATAAAAATATTTAAATGCGGCCATTATGGTAAGTTTACTACTCACTCGTAATGTTGAGCCAATTTAAGTTTTATGCATGTTTTTGATAGTGGCATAAAAGTTATGTTACCAAATCAAGAAGTAGAAAGAATGTTTTATTTTGGACTCTATGTTTATGAGGTTTACCGTGCATAATTCTGCATAGTAACTAAATTAAAATTCGAATGGAACGCCGAACGGGAAACGAGAAGCCACTTCTTTCATATCGCTCAGTTAAACAGAAACGTCTACCTCTACGCTCATCGTTTCCAAAACGGAGCAAATATAGTACAGAACAATACGAATTTAATTGAACTCAATGTTGATCTCAATAAAGTTTATATTTCCCTGTACACTACGACAGGTAAATCTTGTGGAATGTCAGTGTTGTGGTTCTATTTCTGTCCCCCATGAAGCGATATTTATGTGTGTGCGAAAAAGACAGCTGATGTTTGTATTGTTTACGTCTTGTAATTATAATGCTTAGAAACCTAATTAAAAACAGCTTTGTATTTTGTATTTTAATACAAAAGTATTCGGTTTTTTAATAATGTACGTTTTTGTTTTTATTATTTTCATTTAATTCCGATTAAAACAACTTTGTTTACATACTCGTACGACTTTCAATCCTAAGCTTCCGTTGTAGAGTTTATAACACAACGGAGATTTGAATCTTTTGTTATGTGCATCGCGAGCTGAATAATTTTGAAATTACTATGGCACATTATTTCAACACTCTGAAACTGTTCTTTATGCTAATTTCACTTCAGTGCTATTGTTCGAAAGTTGAAATTTCAGTGTTATTTTTTCCAAAGTGACGAATAAAAAGTTAAAAGTTGACCCTTAGAAGTTTTTTCTACATGATAAAATCGGACGGACCATTCCAGACTGTATTGTGATGGTGTAAAGAAGGTTTCGGTTTGTAGTCCCAAAGCTTCCCCAAAAGTAAGGTTCGTCGACCTCTCATTGTGTGCGGCCCTCCAGGGGTGGCTCTGAAGGGAAGCAGAGTGTTCTCGAATGATGATTGCTAGGAGTGAAAACAGTACGCTAGGGTGTAAATATTAGGCACGAGTCGGGTGCCTATAGGCAGGATGAGCTGACGAACAAGATTTCGAATTATGTAACGTTATTTTAGATTGACATTTATTTAGTGGCTTATTATTACCTACTCAATGTTTTAAGGTTGACCTTTGATTTAAGGAAGTTGGAATAACCAAATTTTAATTATGTAAACATACGAGCGTTTCCTCTACGTAGCCATCAGTTGTTTGCCCAGCGTTGGGATGTAAATTCGCACTATTCGCGTGTCGGAAGCATCGCGGCCTCGCGTACGCCCGCATTCGACCTTGCGTTGTCCGTACAAGGTCGACATTAGAACGGCATGTTGCTATGAGATCGAGATGACTAGATTAGCTATAGCAACACATCTCTTGAGAGTTTCGGACGTTGGACGTTGACAGTTTCACAATGTTGTACGTATTCAACTGGAGCAGGTTCGGTAGAAGACTTGATATGATAATCCTGATATTAATAATTTCGTATCACTTCGGTTCAGATTTTATATTACAAAGCAACAAATGATGATTTTGATGAAACACATTTCATCGAGAGTTATACTTACATACAACATACATTTGTCGGGAATTTTGTTTCTTGTTTTATTTAGGATGTTCATCTAGGTTTCGATTCTTGTCTCATCTAGAGTTCCTATTCAAGGGCTTTCTTTAAATAAAAGTGAATGTCTCAATGTAAATACCTACCTACCTTGAATTTGATGGAGTGTTTGTAAGTGTTTTTTCTTATCAAGGTTTAAGTTTAGGGGTGTCTGGCATTGGGTTGAGATCGTGCAAATGTATAACGTCACTCTAATATCTGAAGAAAATATCAAAAAACTTACTTTACTGACTTACCTATATCTATATACCTATACCTGTATATAGCCAAAATGATGTAGAAGAAAATCAAAAACTAAAATATCCAAAGTAGAGCTCCCTGCATTTATGGACTCAACAGAAAAGTAGAGTAAGGAGCCGAATTTTCGAAATTTAAAAAAATTTCAAAATCTCGAAAAATGTTGAAATCTCGGAAAAGGTTAATTTACGGAAGGCATTTTTTGACATATTATGGTAGATTCACTACTTACGGGACATCCTGGATATTTATTGCAGGCAAAGTTATCTATTTTGTTTCAGTATCTGGCTGGTTGGAGAGGTTATCAAATGGGCTGTATTTCCGCTCTTAGTATCAGCAGTCAGCACACACAGGAAGGAGCGTCACAGCTCTTGTAATAGTTAATTCCGTGGACGTCCTAAAACTAACCTGTAATGATACAACAGTTCTATTCGGAGTTGGTCAGAGATTGATTACAGCCTAATTTGCGACTTTTAGACTTACGCCCCAAATCAAAGTCACTAACGGTTATTTCAATCGCTCCTTAGTACTGAATTTGTATGGTGATTCTTTAATAAAGAGTTATTTAAGTAACCGTTAGTGACTCTGAGTTGGGGCGTTAGAATATGAAAGCGTCACTTGAAGGTAATTGAAGGACTAGCCTACCACTCGCATGGTAACAAAGTAGGGTCGATGTGCCGGTAGCCGGCCATGTGCGAGTACACCGTACTAGCATAAATGTTTATTTTCTTCCCGTTTCCCTCCATCGGAATAATTTCACCGAGTGCCTGTAGCAGCAGAGGACTCGGTTAGCAACGGCTCTCCAGTCTCCCCCTGCCCCCCGAGTGCCCCCGACCCGCGTGACGCAACGCACGAAAGCGGCCCGCGGCGGCCGGTGAAAGCCGAAATACATGCCGGTCTGCCGTTTCGCTCCTATCTCCGCGAGGTCTGGACCAGTTATCGGTGCACGACCTGCGAAACTGTCACCGCCGGTATAGTCCAGTTCAGGGTTGTACACGTCGGTGGCAGAACCATGATGGGCAATATCTTTCTATATCTACTTTGTATATAACAAGCTTGCGTGCTTTTTTATGGTAAGTGATAAATAATCGATACGGCTACGCGTGTATGTAAGTGGTCACCGCTGCAGCAGAAACTACACAAAAGCAACAACACCAATAAAAACGTTTTCAGCCGTATACTAAAGAGTTACTAGTGATATCATCTAGGACATCATATCGACGGTTAAAAGGCGAATTGATTCAAGCGCCATCCTGGGCGATATTGAGTTATATACATCATTGGAATCGGCGAATTTTTGCGCGTCGATGGAGCCGGGTTTGAGGTTAATCTGAGCACTTTTTTGGCGCTTGGCTCCATGACCAATTTGGGTATCATTTTTGCTTACGCGGTATCAAGTGTAGCGAATTTGGTTGTTTTTTTCAAAGCATGTATATAGACCCACGAAAAAAACGGGTTTTTCGTACTATTTGTAGTTTAAGCCATTTATCCTAGGATGGAATGAAATGGTATCGGCATTTGAATTCTTTTTACTTGATCTAAAATAATTAAACAAAGGATGTTAATTCTTTTTTGCTTGATCCAGATTTATTAGTGGATGTTACTTAAATCATTTTGCCTTAAACATTCAAACATTATCTCTGTCGCTTGAATCAATCTTACCTGAACTAGTATATTGAAGAATATGACTTGTGCTAATTTTCCTTGACCAGTTTTAAGTCTTTATATCATTTAGAACCATTTTCTTTTTGCATAAAATAAATGTCTGCACGCTTGATTCCTTTATGTTAGTTTATTAATTAAACTAATATAGTACTTCAATCAGTTTACTCCTTTCACCTTGCATTAAAAATGGCGTTTAAATCACAAGCAAAAGAACACGAAACAACGCGGGTAGGTATTTGAATCCACGGCACGCGTAATCGCGCGAGGTTTCACACAAATTTTCTATATGAAAACATTCTTTCAGCTTTATCTTAATAACATACATACATATAAGTCACGCCTCTTTCCCGTAGGGGTAGGCAGAGACCACTTCTTTCCACTTGCTATGATCCTTACATACTTGTTTCGCTTCGTCCACTTTCATTATTCCTTTCATACAAGCTCTTCGGTTTGCTGTACTCTTGACCTGGCCTTTTTTCAAGACGTCCCTAATTTGGTCTTGAAACGTCCGCCTAGGTCTACCCCTTCCAACACTCGCAGTCACACTCGCCTTATACATTTTTTTCGTCAATCGTTCTTCGTTCATTCTCTCGACATATCCAAACCATCTCAGCATACCTTTCTCAATTTTTGTCACTACATCTTCTTTCACACCACAACGTTTCCTTATCTCACTATTTCTTATCCTGTCACTCAGTTTAACTCCTATCATACTTCTTAACGCTCTCATCTCAGCTGCATTTATTCTGCTTTCATGTTTCTTCTGCCATACCCAACTTTCACTTCCGTACATGAGTGTCGGAACCAACACCCCCTCATGCACAGCCAAACGAGCCTTGTTAGACACCTTCCGACTGTTCATAAAGGAGTGCAAAGCTCCATTCACCATGTTTCCTGCATTCACTCTTCTTTCAATATCGCTCTCACACTTTCCATCTCTTGTAAACTTTGAACCCAGATACACAAACTCATTCACCTGTTCAATTTGTTCATCTCCAATCACGATATTGCAGTCTGTCACTGCCTCATCTCTTTCAAACACCATAACTTTCGTCTTCTTTACATTCATCTTCATTCCCTTTCTAACAAAAGCTCCATTGGCGTTGGGATGGCGTTGAGTGACTTTCGAAGTGTTTGTAACAAACCTACTTCGAATAAACTAATTTCATTTCAACTAATTTCATTTCATTTCATTTCATTCATAGCAGTTACCATCTCTTGCAACTCCTCGGCTGAAGACGCAAGTAACACTTGGTCATCAGCTTAGAGAAAACATTTGGCGAGTAACTCATTCATTCTCAACCCACTTTCATTCTCTTTTAAGTCTGTCAAGCAATTGTTCATGAACAGATTAAACAGCCACGGTGACGCTACACATCGCTGTCTAACACCTTTTTCGATATTAAACCATTCAGTGTATGCCCCGTTTATCCTTACACAAGCACTAGAATCCCTGTAAAGAGATTGTAATGCTCGTATGAGGATACTGCTCACACCATTCACGGACAATGCTGACCACAATTCATTCCTCACCACTCTATCATAGGCCTTTTCTAGATTCACGAACGCGCAATAGACGTTCTTGTTTTTAGCCAAACACTTTTCGGCTATGCGCCGCAAGGAAAAGACCTGATCCGTACATCCCATTCCCTTTCTAAATCCCGCTTGTGCGTTCCATACTTTTTCATCTGTTTCATTCACAACCCTTTCAATCAACACTTTCGCATACAATTTACCGACGACGCTGAGAAGGCTTATACCGCGGTAATTTATGCAGTCCTGCCGTAACCCTTTTCCCTTATACAATGGCACGATTACGGCTTTGCACCAGTCTCCCGGTACTTGCCCATTTCGCCAGCACAAATTGAAAAGGCGGTACAGCTGGCTAGCTACTATGCCCTGTCCAGCCCTCAGCATCTCGACGGTAATCCTATCATACCCTGCTGCCTTACCTAATCTTATACTTTTCAACGCTTTCACTATTTCATCCATGCTTATCTCACTTTCATCAACATTTATATTAGTTTCCATGGAAGGTGCCGGATGTTGTACCTGCACTTTTATAATGCTCCCATCTTGACTCCTGATTGTACTCAGCTCCGAGGTAGATGTTTTTCCTCTGGCTGTTTTGATGGATTTCCAGAAAAACTTGATGTGAAACTTAATAACAATTATAAAAATTACGAGTAGTGCCAATATTCGAAGGCTGATTATTACAAATGTTACCAACGTTTAAATATACTTAAATTTAAGTAAATGAATAATTAAAACAAAAGTTGATTCATGAAAAGCATTGTTTTATTAAATTTTAATTCTTTCGTTGTATAAAATCGACTTTAAAGTCTAAGTTCTTAAAAGTATGCCATTTAAGTTACTTATCTTTGAATTGACAATGTCCTTTCATTCGTTTTCCCTACATCGTGAAATTTATTTTATTACCTTTGAGCTATTTTCTCCAAGTCAAATTTTAATAAATCTTGCGATTAAAACAATTTGCTTTAATTCTTATTACATCACTGTGTAATTTGAGTCATTACTCCTTGAACAGTTTACAACTAGGTGAGCGGTTTAAATCATTTATCCATGAACAGTTTATAACTAGGTGAGCGGTTTAACTCATTTATCCATGAACAGTTTATAACTAGGTGAGCGGTTTAACTCATTTATCCTTGATCTGTTAAAGAAGTCATTGTACACTTGAATTATTTTGCTTTGAACAGATAAATAGTAATCGTGTACTTTGATTCCTTTTGCCCTGATCAAAAAATTGTGCAAAATGGCTCAAGTTACATCTAACTCCGTTAAAAAACACCTTTTATTTGTTATATATATATCAAAAAATAGCACAAAATATGCCGCTTTATGATTGGGGAGACTCGTCAATTTTTATTGTATACTTTAGGAACAATGATTTTTTTTCTCAAAAAATAAACTTTAAAACGCTCTCCTGTAAAGTTTGCAAAATGGCGCTTGAATCAAGTCGCCTTTTAACCGTCGATATTGACTCGAGCAACTTATCCTTGCTGAATGTGCTGTGAAAGTAAAACTACAAAATTTACTTATTTTTACATCTTTCTTTAATCCCATAGTTTACATGATAATCATGAAGTAGATTACTACACTTTAATCACATTATATTAAACATTAAGTTAACAAAATAACTGAATGACATTACCTTGTTCACAGTTCCTGACGATTTTCCTCACAATTCTCACAAATTTAAACACTATGACAATACTGCAATATTAAAGCACTATTCGATGTTAGAGCACAATTTTTCTCGTCGAACGTCCAGAACAGAATGCCTGAGCGGTAATGCAATCGTCCGATGAAGCCACGGAGGAATGATTAAAAGTAACTTGCTTATGACTGACTACCTACTTTTTAAGATTATAAATATCGGAGGTAGTTGGCGGATATTGCAATTTATGTGGGTAGCAACCCTTGACTAGTGAATGTTGCCTAACAGCTCGGCCATCCTGCTCTGGCGGGTCCTCTCGCCATAAGTGAACTGTAATTTTATTATGTCTAACAATAGTACAATATACTTAAAGGATAAAAGTAAAAATAAATACTTTGTAAATAAATTATTGTAAATAAAGCTTTGATTTTAATTTTGAATCAAAAAATTATTTTCCAAAAGGAGAAAGAAGAGAGAAAGAAAAAAAAATGTATTTATAATTTCATGAAGTAAATATTTTCTTTAGATGTCTAAATTTAGATACAATTATATTGTAGTGAATTAAAATAATCCATGATGTATTAACAATTTCACAATTAATTATAGATAAGTTTTATTATAGTCTAGACTTACAACTATAGTTATAATTATTATCATTGTTACAACTTATATTTTTACTTAATTATTACTTAATTATTACATCATTATTTGATTTTATTGAATGTTGTTTTATTTAGTAATAAACAGTTAAATTTAATACTATAATTTAATAAATTTAATTTATTTTCGTATTAGTTTTTATTCCTCATCATCTTGTTCGGAGCTACTCGAATCGAGAGTCTTGTTAAAATTAAGCCATGGTTTAATTTTATCAATTGCTATAATATTTTCATATTTTCGACCAGTTTTGCGTGTTAATGGTGTATCTCTAACGAGAAATCTTTCGTTATCCAGAATTTTACAAATACGATAGGGACCCTGATATTTAGGGACCAGCTTTTTAGATTGTCCATCACTGGGGACTTCCCTCCTAATGCTTATTAGATCACCCACGGCGTAAGGGTGTGCCTTCTTGCGCTTAGAATCAAATATTAATTTGTCTCTAGCTTGTTGATCCTCGATTCTTTTACTACTTTCGGACCTTATGTCGTTTACGCTATCTACGGGTTTATCGTGAAGCGATTCGTTAATAACCTCATGAAGAACGTTTTCTGTTCTGCTGTTAATTTTGAAACCGAATAACAGTTCGGACGGGCTCTTACCGGTAGTCTTATGGACCGTTGTATTTAAACCCACCTGGATATCTTGAATATGGTCATCCCAGTGCTTATCATCATGGCCGTGATTTTTAGCGGCCAGGGCTTCGAGAATTGTACGGTTAAATCTCTCCACCTGGCCATTTGCCCTCGGTGTAGCAACGGCGTTAAGAATGTGTTTAATGCCTAGTGATTTAATAAACGCACGAAAACTATTACTAGTGAAGCTCGTACCTTGATCGGTGATAAGACGGTTTGGTGCACCAAAATAGCTTATGTGGTCGCGAAGTATTTTAATTGTTGTGACACTTTTTGTATTACGTACGGGTTTAATATTTATGTATTTAGTAAATCCGTCAATAATTACGAGAAGGTAAGAGTTTCCCTTGCTACTCCGAATGAATGGTCCAAGGTGGTCGGCATGAATGGTGTGGAATGGCACATCGACTTTAGGGATGGGATGTAATTCGCCTGGCTGTTTTCCGCTTACTCCTTTATGATGCGAACACTCTAGACACGACTGGACATACTTTTTTATAAACCGTCGCATTTTCCGAAACCAAAAAGACTGTTTAATGCGAGCTAAGGTTTTCTCGAATCCGAAATGACCTATATCGTCGTGGTTCATCTTAACTATTTGCCAGCGAACTCCCTTAGGTACGACCCAACGTAGCTCGTCACTATTACCGCCGATAACACGATAAATTTTACCGTTCTTTAATTTATAATTTTTCGATATTTCTACAATATCCTCAGTCTGTGGATCGCTCAGGATGTTTTTAATCCTAACTATCTCATCGTCATTGGATTGTACCGTACTAATCCAATCTTCACTTCCAACGGTAAGAACGTCTAAGACGTGTGGATCTTCGAGAGCAGTATCTACCGGGTTCCTACTTAATGCATCAGCATGGCTCATGCGCGTTCCAGCTCGATACTCGATTTCACAGTCGAATTCTTGCAGTTGGATCCACCATCGCGCTATACGAGGGACAAGGTCACGTTTTATTAAAGTGGTTCTTAACGCATTACAGTCAGTCAGGATCTTAAAGGGGATTCCAATCAAGTATACTCTGAACCGGGCCAGTGACGCAACAACAGCTAAGGTCTCGAGTTCAAATGAATGAAGTCGCTGCTCTTCTGGCGTAGTTTTACGACTGAAGTATGAGACAGGTTTGAAAGGACCTTCTTCGCTTTTTTGGAGAAGTATGCCGCCAATGCCAAATTTACTAGCATCAGTATGAACTTGTGTTTCACGGGAAGGGTCATAAAGAGCTAGCAAGGGTCTTTCTACAAGTGCGTTCTTCAATGTGTCGAATGATTCTTGCTGTTCTGTTCGCCAATTCCAGTTAGAATTCTTCCTCAAGAGATCGGTTAATGGCCTTGCTATAACTGCAAATCCCTGGATGAACCTCCTGAAGAAGCTGGCAAGACCGATAAATTGGCGAACCTCGTGAACGTTCCTAGGGATGGGAAAATCAGATACTGCTTTGGTTTTCCGCTCCCCCGGCTTAATACCCTGGGAACTAACTTCAAATCCCAAGAATTCAATTTTATTGCAAAAGAAGTGACACTTGTTCAATTTTAAGGTCAAACCACCCTTGCTTAAAAGTTCTAAAACTTCTTTCAAACGAGACAGGCCTTCATCGAAAGTTTTCGAAGGGATTAATATGTCGTCCATATACACGAGGGCGAACTTAATCTTGGCTTCGGAGAGAATTTTATTCATCGTCCTCTGAAAGACGGAAGGGGCATTAACTAGGCCGAAAGGCATCCTATTATATTCGAACAGCCCATCGGGCGTAACAAAGGCTGTTTTGTCACGAGAGGATTCTGAAATTGGAATCTGGTAGTAACCAGATGCTAAGTCAAGAGAAGTGAACAGGTTATTGCCCGCGAGCTGGTCGAGTTGGTCCTCAATGCGTGGTAAAGGATAGTGGTCTTTCTTAGTTCGACGGTTAAGCGCACGATAATCTATACAAAGTCTTTTTTCTCCGGACTTCTTTTTTACCAGCACTACAGGACTCGCATATGAGGATGAGGATTCTTTTATAATACCAGCGTTTAGCATGTCTTGCACCATTTCGCGGACAAGGACCCGCTCACCGTGTGACATCCTATATGGACGATAAACTACGGGCTCAGTGTCTGTTAGCTCAATAGTCATTTCACTAGCAGTAGTATACCCTAAGTCAGCCAATCCGGAAGAAAAACAGTGATTATATTCATTGAGTACATTTTGCAACATGAGCTGCTGACTTTCCGACAGCTGCGAGCCACATTGAATTTCATCTTTTAAGGTTTTCTCGTCAAACACTACTGAATTTACATCTAGTTCAGCTGTTACAGGCAGAGACCGTGTTAGTAAGTTACCTTTTTGCAAACATAAACTAGCACCACTAATATTTTGAACTAGTACTCGACCTCGACCACTACTAAGATTATAATTACCTGGTAGTAAATAGAACTCACAACCAGCTATACCCCTTACGGAACCATTAACATGAACATCTCCTGAGAAATTGGATTGAGCTTCAACAGCAACTACTTGCATTTTATTGACCGGCAAGTCTGTATCTTCGCAAACACGTAATGTCAATTTTTCTGCTGGGACCACTTTGAACAAAATTTGATCTGACGTTTTAATAATTGTGATGTATGGTAACTCTGTAAAGGAGTGACCCAATAAAACGGGGTATTTGAGGACATTGTCATCCACAACAAATATATATATATTCTCAGTAATGCCTTGAACTGTGATATTAACTTTAGATTTCCCCAACGGCTTGATGTAATTACCTCCAATTCCCCTCAGTACTGGCAGATCCTCTGTTTGTAATTTTAGGTTAAGAATAGATGCATCTACTTTTCTCATTAGCGTACACTGACTTCCTAAATCTACGTAACAAGTAAAGTCATGTCCGTTTACCGTTATTGTTAATATATATTTATCATTGGAATCATTTGGTACCTCAAGCTTAGCGACCTGTTTCTCTTGTTTAGTGACACTTGAATCGTCTTTGCTATTCGGATTACTTCTACAATAAACGTCTAAATGACCATTCCTTCCACACTTGACGCATTTCGACATAGGTTTCGCGCATCGAAAACTTTTATGGCCCTCTTCGTTACAATTGTGGCATTTTATACCTTTTGTAGGGTGATCAGATGATACTTTAGAGGTTGTTGCTGTTGATTTCCTATCCTGCTTTTGTGTATCCCTACTGTTCCCGATTTTAACAGTTTTAAAGTACCTGAGAACGTGTTCAGGTTCGCGAAATTGCACCGCTTGTGCACCTACGCGTACAGTACGGTCCTCAACGCCAGCTAGGAGACAATCTACTGCTTTTCGTCCCTTAATTCCGCATCTATTTAATAAATTCATTTTTCCGTAATAATATTGCTCTAGAGATTCACCATAACGCGCTTTCTTAGCCAACATAACTGTTAGTAATTCCGCATAGTCGTCTCTAGGGGGAAACGATTCGATAAGCTTCCTCTTCCACTCAACCCACGAATAACGAACGGTCTCAAGACCCCGATACCAAATCTTCGCGGTGCCAGTTAATTTGGGAAGCGCAAAGTGTATTATTTCTTTGTCACTCCATTCATAGATTTCTGCGCATTCTTCGACTTTTGTCAACCAGTTCAAGATAGATTGTTCTTTAGCCATCGGATCGAACTCGGGAACAACATTAGTTAAAGAAAGCTTATCGGTCGCCTGCCCCTTCACACTTTTTAAGATATCCAAGAATTTATCCAAAATATTTTCGGTTGAACCTTTTAAGTTATTAGTTACTCCCTTTTGAAAATGTTTTCTTATTTTATGACGGGTTATGGAGCCATCAGAAGAGGAGCTTGAACGCCGCGCTGAAAGCTTATGCCTCGCATAGCGGTCGTTAGAAGAAATACTTTCAGCGCGGTTCCTCCCTCTCCTCGTAATTGTCTGAATAGACTCATTACTAGAACTTAATCTTCGAATCCGTCGTCGAGGTTGACGTTCGTGATCGGAATTATCGCGCGTTCTTTTACGGGTTAATCGTGGAGTTACACGACGTGGTCTCTTACTATCTCTACTTCGAGATCGGTCTTCATTATGACAACTTATTTTACCGCGCCTTTTGCTTATTACTTTATAATTTGAGCGTTGCCGTCGAGACTCCCCGTCAATAAGACGTTGCCTCGGCCGCTCCCCGCTCGAACTACTTGAACTTAATTCATTACGTGTTAAGCGATTGTGGCTTTGCCTACCTCGTAGACTCCCTTCCACTCCCTCGCTCCTGTGCCGTGACACTCGTGACCGCGACCGCCTCACAGCATTGCTCGGACCCGCATCACAGTCCTTATTGCGCTCCTCTATTATGGCGCCTCCTTCGTGGTCCAAATTATCGTCCATGACCCTGGAACTTACAGACATTACCTATGATTAACGTCATGTGTTATAAAGATACTTAAGTTTGTAGGTTAATTCAATGACTGATTTTTGAAATAATTTAGGTGAAGTATCAACAAAAAAAAAACAGAAATAAAAGGATAAAGAGACGAGAGAGAAAAAAAGGTTTTATAAATATAGTAACTCAATGCGTCGGTAATAAGCACATTTCATTAAAGCAATATTGGTAGTATGTCGCAATAAATATGACATTTTTATTAATCGTTCTTAATTAATAGAGGAAAATAACGAGGAGGTATATATGTATACGTTACGTATACCTAAGCACATTGAATGTATAAATAAAATGTACTAAAATATTAATATTTATGTTATATCAAAGTTTTGCCATGGGTGCTAAAATTTACAATTCATGTTATGAAATCTCATTAATATTTAACACAGCTCATTTATAGGTGTAAAGATGCTTTTTATTACAAAGCAATGTTATTTAGGAAGCGTGGAAGCGACAACGAAGAGAGAGAAAAAAAAAAGAGGTAGAAGAATATTCAGATAGTATTAGAACCTCATATCATAACACTTACTATGGGATATACATAGTTAGCTTGCACGATAATAATTAATGTAATGGCCTATTTATATTGGGCGGGGATATACAAATGCTATATAATAAATGAAAACACTTGCATATCCCACTTCTGAACTGAAAGTAAAACTACAAAATTTACTTATTTTTACATCTTTCTTTAATCCCATAGTTTACATGATAATCATGAAGTAGATTACTACACTTTAATCACATTATATTAAACATTAAGTTAACAAAATAACTGAATGACATTACCTTGTTCACAGTTCCTGACGATTTTCCTCACAATTCTCACAAATTTAAACACTATGACAATACTGCAATATTAAAGCACTATTCGATGTTAGAGCACAATTTTTCTCGTCGAACGTCCAGAACAGAATGCCTGAGCGGTAATGCAATCGTCCGATGAAGCCACGGAGGAATGATTAAAAGTAACTTGCTTATGACTGACTACCTACTTTTTAAGATTATAAATATCGGAGGTAGTTGGCGGATATTGCAATTTATGTGGGTAGCAACCCTTGACTAGTGAATGTTGCCTAACAGCTGTTAATTAAATAAATAGCTTGCCGCATCGAAAGATGTAGGGGCTAACGACACTTCTAATCTCATCAAAAACATAAATGTGAAATGAGAGCCAATTTAAGAAAAAAAGAATTGAGATCTAAATGCGTGCCAAGTTCTGTGTAGAAAAGCCTAAAATTTTAGTCACAAGAACATTGTAGTTCAAGCTCTACATTTGACTTGATTAGTTTATCGACTATTACTAATTAACTATTTATGCAAACATAGCCGTGATAGTTTACCTTGTAAATTCATCATATTATAATCTATTTTTGAGAATTTTTCATTTGTCCAACTTCAACCGTTTAGCTAGAAGGGGGGGGGGGGGGGCACTTGACTCTAACCAGAATTAGCAATTTTAAACCAAATATTTCGCAAACGAACCCTAATTCCAAAGAAGGTCTTAGAAGACCCATAATATTTATCATAATATTTATAATATTTACCCATAATATTTGTCTATGACAAAATTATGGGGTCGATGGATTGTTACTTTAATAACATTAGAACAAAATGTACAGCGGGCCTATTATGAACTTTCATAAAACCATTCATGTTCCAGGCAATTCATTTATCGGGCTTGGAACGACGTATGATTGGCTAAAAATCGGTCACGTGAAACTTTTTAGCCAATCATACGTCGTTCCAAGCCTCATAAATGAATTGCCTGGAACATGAATGGTTCATGATAGGCTGGTTTCCTTTAACGATGGCGCGAGTTAAAGATAACATTATGGCGTGTAAAAAGTTCGACAAAAAGTATCTACGTAAGGTTGGCTCATTTTGAAGGGCGTTGGTTGCTAGTGGTGACGTACCACGTGCGCGTACGCATGTGAACGGTCGTTGTGCGAGTTCAGATAGTGCTGCGCCGCAATTCTATAATCTCATAGGCTTATTAAAATACAAAGTATTATATAGTTCATTTAAGCGCAATAAGTGAGATTATGAGACTTACTGATGTCGCTTGAGCTTAAACAAAAAGTTCTTTAGTTAAGTCAGAAATAAATATTTTTAGTTTCTTCTTATGGATGGTGTAGTTTAAATAAATTGCTCTATATTGCGTAATAAATTGCGTAATAAATTGCGTTAGAATATGTGCGTTACAAATTAGTTACGTCTTAGAAAAGCCACGAAAATTTGCTATATTTTACCGAAGATTAGTAATATTGAGTAATACTCTACCAACCCACGCTAGGCTGCCGTGGTGGAATAAAACCTTAACACATTCTCATTGTAAAAGATCGTATCTCAGCTGTGGAATTCTTAAAGGTAAAAATATGACTTATGACAGTGTTCACGATCTGAGTACGGTAGTCGGTATTGAAGTTGCCATTGCTGTACAAACTGCACAGCACGACAAAGGCAAAACGCCAGAGATAAGGCACTCGTGTACAACAAAGGGTCCCGCGGCGCTCTACGGCTCTGAGTCATCGCGCGCCACCAACCGCCAAGGTCTGCGGAGTGTTTGACGTATGCGTTGTCGTAAGACTATGTACCTCTTTTGTCAGGTGGGAGAACTTGCGTTTTATGTGCACCTGGTACTTTAAAGTACACTAAGGTGTACGGAACGTACTGTAAAGAACGGTACGGTACAGTAGTGTACGGCAACCTGCGGTACGTCAAATCGGTACGGTTTGGTGGGGCACGTCCTGGTACCTGGTATTGAATTCCACCATCTTTCTCACCTTTAGTAAATTCGTATTGCTCACCGTGAATAAATTTTAATGACAGACCTATCGCTGCACAGATAGACCCACGCGATTGTGTCTGTCTATAGTTTCTCAAATAGCCACTTATAGGTTGTAGCATTATCAGAAGCGTATTGTTTAGTTTGCAGAGCAACTGGCCTCCATTGTACATAATATGTATATTATGCTTGTGATATTAAAGTACCTATCATTTGTATTCAACGACTCATACAGTTACACTATTAAAGAATTAACAAGTTAAGAACGCCCTAAGGTGTACTCCAGTTTTAGAATGCGTGTGATATTCGTTGGAATAAATGCGGAAACGTTGCATCCAGGTCGACGATTCCACATCACCTTTTATATCATGTGAATGTGCAAACGTTAATTTTGGATTTTCGGTCATCTTATTATAGAATTTTCCACCATGATTCTGTTACTCAAACATGGATAAGCGAAACTCTTTTTTGTGTAATTGATATGTAGCACCTAATCAGTGCGCTAAAATAAGATTACTCATAGGAAGATGATGGTGATTGTCTGGTGGACTTGTACATCACCGCTTCTTACCGAATGGCACAACAGTAAAGTCAGATTTCTATTGCCAAGAATTGCAAACAATGATGGAGAAGCGCGCAATTCAACAACAAAAACTGGTCAATCGCTCTTCCGCATTGCTTCTCCACGACAACGCGCGAGCTCACACTTCACGACAGACCATGCAGGCAAAGCTACAAAAGTTACAACTGGAAGCTCTCCGGACCACCGGACCTTGCCCCAACAGATTTCTAGCCGAGAGGCAGTACAAAACGCTTTCGCTAACTTCATCTACTCCCGTCCGACAGACTTCTACAGTAAAGGGATAAACAAACTGCCATTAAAATGGCAAAATTGTATTGATAATTTGGGCCAGTACTTTGATTAGCTAAAATAAAAAAAATACCAAATTTTTTATATTTTAAAATTTTCATACAAATCTTCAATTTCATAAGTAAAGACTTCATATGTATGCACTATGGAACTTATTGATTTTCATAGTGCATCAAAATCTTTCCTAGTTTCCCGGATGACTAATCAGTAACGTTGTTTGTCTCCAGCGATGGCAGCAGTGCAGGAAGTCCGAAGGAAGCGTACGTGGCGCAGTCCCCCCCTCCGGCCCCCGCCAAGCGTGCCCCCCACCCCCCTGCGCATCTCCCACACCACGCGCAGCACCATCACGACCAGCGGAGACTCAGTACAGGTGAGATTCTTCATTGACTTCAATGTGACATCGAAGAGTGGGAAACAGAGGGATTATGGTCAATCTACTGTTTGACCAACTGTTGCCAAATCGTTGTATTACTTCAGACTGGGCTTGAAGGTTCAAAAATATTTACTTCGCTTATTTACGACAAAGAAGTATTACGGTGGTAGAGCGGTGGTGTGGTGGTAGTAGTAGATTAGGTGTAACTTGTAACACGTATTCAATTACGCTAGATGCAAGTTGCTCTATACATAGTTGTTTCTATGGGCGATCAATCAAGGCGCACCAGTTTAAATTGCAAATATTTACAGCCGGTCGAATTATACAAACTTTATATTATACGGTATTACTTAACTGCTCTTGGCTTCGGGACACCTATTACTCAGGTTTCCATAAATCTGCGCTGCGTACACTTTACGCACCCGCGGCAAGCTGCACGTTCGCATCGATTTCTACTCGCTCACAATAGTCGCAATTCAACAGTGTGATAGCTGTGAGAGGTAGGAGTACATGGACGAGGCGTTACAACACGTGTCTTCTCCAGCGACGGGCCCGATGCATCACGTTTCTCTGAGCGATGACCGCTAATAGATGACATTTGTTTATTTTGATTCGCGATGTTAAACTTGCGCTGAAATAGCGCATCGCAGTATTCAGAGTGCATTCGCACTGCTCTTGGCAGTCGCTCACGTTGCGTCCCAGGAATGTTCAAATTACATTATAATTACCGGGTAAAGTGATCATTAAGGACGCGTTGTCTGTGAAAGCGGAGAGTGGGGTAGGAGCGATAGCGATGACGGATAGGTTTGATCCGTTTTCGGGCAATTATGTCACCAGAGGAAAATGGAAAAGAGGAGTTTGGTTGCAATCCTAAATTTCCATTTATCGTAACTCGTAGTAACTAATCTCTAAGATAATATTATTAAGAAGACTCGGAATACCTTAATTAACTATTATTGGTCGCAATGGTTGTTAACAACAACAATGTCGATCATAACGACCTGTGACGTACCTATTATGCCTGTTTGAAGATAAAATTGTATTGACAGTCTATTAAACGTTTGTTTTCTTAACAGTAAATTAAAGTGGTAATGATTGTCAACATCGTTTGCAGGTAGCGGTGCGGGTGGATCGCGGCGTGCGGAACGCCGCGGAACCGCGCAGTCGGAACGCCGTCGAGTCGGTACTGTACATGTTAATAATGTTATCATATATGTATTTGAAATTCAATATATGATTATAATTATAACTCATTACAAAAGTAAAATGATCAAAGAAATTATGTTTCATTGAACTCTTGACGTTACTTGGGCGACAAGTCATTTATTCCGAGGCAGGCCGCGGCGAGCATTAGGAAAATGGCTGGCTGATACTTAAAAAGTGCTTTACATTATGTATTCAAAGTTTTCCTCAAATGGAATGTAATCAAGTAAATGGGCAACGAGGTTTAAAAATAGCTCGCTAGTTTAATCATGTATCAGGTACTGCCACCTAGCGGAAACTTGATTGAATTCCAAAAAAAAAAGCAAATTGGGGGCTTTGCTCTTTGCTGACATGACATTGCATAATGAGCAGAATATTCAACACCTATTCTATTATACTTCTTTCCTCTAAGTATAAGAGAAGATGACAAAAAAAAACTTTTCTGCATGTATCAGCGATCAGTTTCATTTCAGGATTTCTCTATATGTATTCCTGTAAATTATAGATGAGATGCTTTACTAATACGCTGGTTTAATAATACTCAATAAATCAATTGATTAACATACAAACTCACTCCTCCGCACTAGGATTATTTGTCCCAAGTTACCCCCTGACATGAACTGAACATACACACAAATAAGGGAACGTTCCCAAACCACGTGACCCATTTTTTAGCATTTTTTACCCCCCTCCCCCCCCTCGGTGACCAACTGTGGTATATGAGAAGACCCCCCCCCCTCCCCCCCTAGTTTTCACGTGACAAAATTTTTTTTGCAGACAGTTAAAAATATATGAATTATCTATTGCAGAACTATAATAAAATAAACTTGACAAGAGGGTTTCGTCCGTTGATTATGTATTTACCGTTATTTTCCTATTTTATTTATATTTGCCGTTTTTTAAGACCATTGACTTATTTTTCCTGTAATATTTAAGTAAAGAACTCTGTATTTTTTTTTTAAATTCAAGCGTCAGTGGTTTCGGAGATAAGGATAGTCAATTTTTGGCTTTAATTTTCATTCGTTCTTGAATAATTTTAAAACTTTCCATTGTAGAACTATAACTAAAATATATTATTTGAGATCCTGACAACAAGCCCTTTTTCCCAATTTAAAAAAGGAGGAGGTATTCAATTCGACTGTTTTTTTATGTTTGTCACCTCAGCACTTTCGACTGGGTGAACCGATTTTGATGATTCTTTTTTTAGTCGGAAGCTGGTGCTTATCATCTGGCCCCACATAAATATAAGCGAGATCTGACAAGTAGTTTTTGAGTTATTTTGAAGTCTTATAAACGTTATTTTGAAGTCTTATAACGTCTTATAAATCGATGAACACTGGCTGCACGCACGGAAAAGTGTCACGTTCCGCCTGAGCCTGAGCGTGCAAGCGAGAGCGCAGAACAAGCGATAGAGAGACACGATCGGCCCAAGCGTTGGCTTGTGACACATTTATCTCTCTTCTCGCGCAAAAAAATTGTAATTTTCAATTAACTCCTTCTTAGTATTATACAAAATAATGATAATTCAATTTATTATATTATATTTTAAATATTTCAATTCAATTCATAAAAGTATGCAATTTTTGATCAATGTTTCTTTACGACGTTATCACGTAAAACTATCGTCCGTAAACAGACTTTACAGACAATTTTTTTTTCAAAATTCAGTTGTTTACTTTATATACCTTCGTCTTTGGGTCACAAAAAAGTACATGAGTACCAAATTTCAACTCATACCAGTAGTTTCGAAGTAAATTGGCTGGGAACGGCGTCCGCCCAGACGCACGAGTGATCCTATAACGGTTCGGTTTTTGATTTTTTTCGTGTCGGAACCCTAATAATAAAAATTTTACTAACAAAAAATAACCGACTTCAAAGTTACTCAAAAACTACTAGTCAGATCTCGTTCAAATTTATGTGCAACCACATGACAAGCACCAGCTTTCGATTAAAAAAAGAATCATTGAAATCAGTTGGCGTCATATTGAGTTATTCGTCCGTTTGTCGCGCACATACCTACTTAATAAAAATTTAAGACTTATATGGTTTTCTCATGGATGCCATTGTCAGATCTCAATAAAATTTATGTGGGACCACATGACAGGCACCAGCTTTCGATTAAAAAAAGAATCATCAAGATCGGTTCACCCAGTCCAAAGTTCTGACTTCTGAGGTAACAAACATAAAAAAAACAGTCGAATTGAGAACCTCCTTTTTTGAAGTCGGTTAAAAAAACTGTTTTGTAAACTGTATCGTGTCATGTCACTTGTGGCATGTCAAATGAAAGGGCTTGTTGTAAGGATCGCAAATATATTTTATTATTTGATAATTTTAAAATTATTCAAGAAGAAGGTAGCCGAGCATTATGGTCTGTGATCAAAACCATTCAAGGCAATTTCTGTGCATCGTCATCGTCGCCAGAATCGCGATATCTTGAAAGTGCGGTGCCAGCTCAAAACTCGCGTTTTTTTGGATTTTCTCTGAAAGTTTCATTCTCAGCCCTATGGCGTTTTGGAACAATGTAGAACAAACCTAGAACAACCTTCAAAATGTTTGTAACTTCAAAGTGTGGCGCCAACTTCCTGTAGGTAAGTATAGCTCGAGAAAGTGGGAGATTCCCTTAGTGGATACTGACCACGTGACAAAAACCTAAACCCCCTCCCTCCCCCCTGTGACCAAGCGTGGTGTTTTGCAGACCCCCCTCCCCCCCCTAAATGTGTCACGTGGTTTGGGAACGTTCCCTAAGGAAGAAACACCGATAATCCGATAGCAAATATCTGATTGCGCCAGCCAGGAATTAAAGTCATCGATTCACAAGCCCTAAGAGATCTTTAAGCCGGAGAGTAAAAGAGTAGGATTTTTGAAGTGAAAACTTCTTTAGTAGGGGGGTGACTTGAAATTTTATGAAACGAAACTGTCCAGTGGAGACTAGAAATGAGTGGAGACTGACTTGAGTTGAGTTGAGTTGTTGTTGAGTGGAGTGGACTGGAGTGGAGTAGTAAAACCTACAATTATCATCTTCCCGAAATTTTACATTCGTCTCATTATCTTGAAAACAAAATTTTTGAAGGTTTCACTTCTAACACGCGTGAATTGCACACATTTTAATTTCATACTTCTCTTTCTGTACATAAAGAGAAAAATGGGAACTCAGTCAGACATGCATAGAGGTGACTTCACCATACAAAATGGAATTGTTTTACCATACGGTGTTCGGAGCCACAGAAACCGATGTTATTCGAGGATAAAACCAGAGGACACGTTACGTGCTTTTAGTGAAAGCTGGTTCGGTGTAATTCCCACAATACACCACTGTGATTCATAACTTTAAACTGTTACAATGTTACAAAACGTAAAAAATATAAGAAGTAGGCGTCCGATGATATCGTTTCGTTCGCGGCGTCGTATAGTCATAGTAGTGAGTATTTCATTTAGATTCACCTTCCCACTTCCTATAACTAATTCCATAAATTCCTTTGGGCCATAGAAACACGGATGACGCTTCATTATGGAGGAGAATAAACGGCTACAAAACTCAAAACATCTTTAAGGCGATATTATCCCAAGAAATGGTATTTTTGAAGGTGTTTTGTTCATAAATGGTACATAATACAATTCTAAAAAAAATATATGTTATTTTACAGTCTTTGTTCTTTCGTTCCCTCATACTTGATACACGATAGCAATTATTTCATTGGATAGAAATAAATCACAAAGTGGGGTCTAATCTGGCATAAAAATGGCGTTTTATTCGCGTTTTAATCGCTTCCAGATAATAAAAAATATACCACAGTATAGGTCCTATAGATACCAATATTTCTTTCTGATCATAATTTGAAATTTTGAAAAACTTCCCTTTCAATTTCTATTTTTTCCCTTTCCACGAGCAACGAAACGCCCGACGCGTTAATTTACTCAATTTTACTCTCGCGCCAGTCGCCTTCGAGGTAGGACCTGTGCTAATCGGCATCGCAGCCGCACGTTGTCGAATTTCCGACACTAATTTTAATTTCGAATTTGGCGCGCGCGCCTTCTGAACTTATATTACGTATTAGGTACTGTCCAAAGTATCCACACTGCTGTAATTTGAAATAATAAAATTTTTTCGTTTTTATACTTTAGTTACTATTATAGTATTTGGGTATTGGTATAAGTCAAGTGCTAATTACACAATTATTATCTAATACTATCCCAAGCCGGATGGGTGTCGTAAAAGGCGACTAAATCCGGCCCGCTGGTGGTAGGGCCCCTCGAGGGATTATATTGGTAATATTGATTTTAAATTTAATACCATTATTACTATTATTATTTCTCCATGGGGTTCGCATGGATAGCTACCACCCTTGAGCATGTGTCAGTCGCCAAACGACTCGTCGTGACGGCTGGGAGCTTGAGAGACAGTTTTCTTTTTTGAAGTTATACCTTATTTAGGCGCGTTATGAAATAAATGGAAAATTGTTTTGAAAAAATGATTATTGAAGTGAAAACTTCTTGAAGTCAAAAGTCAAAAAAGTCGAAAGTCAAAAATGTCAAAAAAGTCAAAAAGTCAAAAGTCGAAATTCAAAAAAGTCAAAAAAGTCAAAAGTCAAAAGTCAAAAAAGTCAAGTCAAAAAAGTCAGTCAAAAAAGTCAAAAGTCAAAAAAGTCAAAAAAGTCAAAATTCAAACAAGTCAAAAGTCAAAAGTCAAAAAAGTCAAAAAAGTCAAGTCAAAAAAGTCAAAAAAGTCAAAGTCAAAAAAGTCAAAAGTCAAAAAAGTCAAAATTCAAAAAAGTCAAAAGTCAAAAGTCAAAAGTCAAAAAAGTCAAAAGTCTAAAGTCAAAAAAGTCAAAAAAGTCAAAATTCAAAAAAGTCAAAAGTCAAAAGTCAAAAAAGTCATAAAAGTCAAGTCAAAAAAGTCAAAGTCAAAAAAGTCAAAATTCAAAAAAGTCAAAAGTCAAAATTCAAAAAAGTCAAAAGTCAAAAGTCAAAAAAGTCAAGTCAAAAAAGTCAGTCAAAAAAGTCAAAAGTCAAAAAAGTCAAAAAAGTCAAAATTCAAACAAGTCAAAAGTCAAAAGTCAAAAAAGTCAAAAAAGTCAAGTCAAAAAAGTCAAAAAAGTCAAAGTCAAAAAAGTCAAAAGTCAAAAAAGTCAAAATTCAAAAAAGTCAAAAGTCAAAAGTCAAAAAAGTCAAGTCTAAAGTCAAAAAAGTCAAAAAAGTCAAAATTCAAAAAAGTCAAAAGTCAAAAGTCAAAAAAGTCATAAAAGTCAAGTCAAAAAAGTCAAAGTCAAAAAAGTCAAAATTCAAAAAAGTCAAAAGTCAAAAGTCAAAAAAGTCAAAAGTCAAAAAAGTCAAAAGTCAAAAAAGTCAAAAGTCAAAAAAGTCAAAAAAGTCAAAATTCAAAAAAGTCAAAAGTCAAAAGTCAAAAGTCAAAAGTCTAAAGTCTAAAGTCAAAAGTCAAAAAAGTAAAAAGTCAAAAAAGTCAAAATTCAAACAAGTCAAAAGTCAAAAAAGTCAAGTCAAAAAAGTCAAAAAAGTCAAAGTCAAAAAAGTCAAGTCAAAAAAGTCAAAATTCAAAAAAGTCAAAAGTCAAAAGTCAAAAAAGTCAAAAGTCTAAAGTCAAAAAAGTCAAAAGTCAAAAAAGTCAAAATTCAAAAAAGTCAAAAGTCAAAAGTCAAAAAAGTCATAAAAGTCAAGTCAAAAAAGTCAAAAAAGTCAAAGTCAAAAAAGTCAAAATTCAAAAAAGTCAAAAGTCAAAAGTCAAAAAAGTCAAAAGTCAAAAAAGTCAAAGTCAAAAAAGTCAAAAGTCAAAAGTCAAAAAAGTCAAAAGTCAAAAAAGTCAAAAGTCAAAAAAGCCAAAAATGTCAAAGTCAAAATTCAAAAAAGTCAAAAAAGTCAAAAGTCAAAAGTCAAAAGTCAAAAAAGTCAAGTCAAAAAAGTCAATAAAGTGAAAAAAGTAAGAAAAGTCAAAGTCAAAAAAGTCAAAAAAGTCAAAAAAGTCAAAAGTCAACAGTCAAGTCAAAAACGTCAAAAAAAGTCAAAAAGTCTAAAGTCTAAAGTCAAAAAAGGCAAAAAAGTCAAAAGTCAAAATTTGTGGAGTGGAGTGGAGTGGAGTGGAATAGTAAAACCTACAATTATCATCTTCCCGAAATTTTACATTCGTCTCATTATCTTGAAAACAAAATTTTTGAAGGTTTCACTTCTAAGTTCTAAAATGTGTGAATGGCACACATTTTAATTTTTTTGTTTTTATTATTTTTTACGTATCTTTAGGTATTTTATTTTAAATTATTCTTATACTTTTTATCATTCTCAACATACTTGTAAAATATCTTATCCAAAGGGTTTGAAGATTTTTGTACGGAACCTGGCATACCTACAAGTCCGCCATTTTGAAAAAAAAGCTCGTTTCGATTTTGAAGTTGGTTACTTTTTGTTAGTATTTAGATGATATTAGTCAATTTTGTATGTAAGTACCTACTTATTTGTAGGTGAACCGATTTTGATGATTCTTTTTTTGATAGAAAGCTGGTGCGTATCATGTGGTTCCACATAAATTTGAGGGAGATTTGACAAGTAGTTTTCGAGTTATTTTGAAGTTGGTTATTTTTTGTTAGTATTTAGATGATATTAGTCAATTTTGTATGTAAGTACCTACTTATTTGTTATCCACTCACCTTTAGTCTCCACTGGACAGTTTCGTTTCATAAAATTTCAAGTCAGTCTGCACTCACCTCTAGTCTCCACTGGACAGTTTCGTTTCATAAAATTTCAAGTCAGTCTCCACTCAACTCTAGTCTCCACTGGACAGTTTCGTTTCATAAAATTTCAAGTCAGTCTCCACTCACCTCTAGTCTCCACTGGACAGTTTCGTTTCATAAAATTTCAAGTCAGTCTCCACTCACCTCTAGTCTCCACTGGACAGTTTCGTATCATAAAATTTCAAGTCAGTCTCCACTCACCTCTAGTCTCCACTGGACAGTTTCGTATCATAAAATTTCAAGTCAGTCTCCACTCACCTCTAGTCTCCACTGGCCAGTTTCGTATCATAAAATTTCAAGTCAGTCTCCACTCACCTCTAGTCTCCACTGGACAGTTTCGTATCATAAAATTTCAAGTCAGTCTCCACTCACCTCTAGTCTCCACTGGACAGTTTCGTATCATAAAATTTCAAGTCAGTCTCCACTCACCTCTAGTCTCCATTGGACAGTTTCGTATCATAAAATTTCAAGTCAGTCTCCACTCACCTCTAGTCTCCACTGGATAAGCTAAAATTATCATTACTCTTATTTTATTACACCTAAAATTCCAATGAATAAATCAAAATAAAGTATACTTACACCCCAACTCAGAGCAGTTACTAATAATAATAATAATAATAATAATAATAAAACCCTTCCACACTCATACCCCCGCAGTAGGTTACAAGTATTTACCTGTGTCGCGGGTGGCATGTACTACACATATAACACATCACAATAACAGCCATGACACGAGTACAAATATTTATCTGTCACATAAATATTTGCCCCGGCCGGAAATCGAACCCGAAACCCCTCGCTTCGCAGTTCGCAGGCAGGTCCACTACCAACTAGGCTATGTAGGATCTACAGCTACGCACGGGGTCATTAACCTCACAGCCGCGCGCGGCCGGCTCACGGCGTGGCGGTCGAGTTTACACTCAGGGGAGCGGGGTAAAGGGCAGTGAACAAAATGCCTACAACGGTCGAATACGCTCGCCTTAAAATATATACAAAACTTTATTAAAGTCCTTTCTATATGGAACATTTTGAAGACGAGTCACTTACATTGGTGTTTAATCTTTGATATTGACGTGTAAGAATCATATGGATATTTCTAACAGTTAGCCCGTCTCCCTCATTGCTGGTTATTGAAAAAGTTCCACATAAAACTGATCTATAGCCTCGAATGCGAAGAGGCGTGGGTGACGCCGCCCTCGGGTTGCGAAATGTGTGACTCTACAACTACTATTCTTTGAAATCCTGCAGCTTATTTCTGATTATACAATTTTTATAGCCAATTTATAAGTAGGTGGCTGATAAGCAAGTCGGTCATTCTTACTGCCCTCTTCCCTCTCTCTTAGATTTCATTCTCTTTCTGTTAAACCAGTGACTGACATAGACACTGCTTCCATAGCCATATCATTTACATTTTCCTCTTGTATATTTCAAGTGTATACTAAAGTCTTGTAAAGAATAGGGCAACAAAAATCGTTAATTTGGACTCCACGAAGACAAGTATGAAGCATACATTGGTGGTACTAATCAGTAATTACCATACTACTAACAGTACTAACACATCGAGTGTGTGGGGATTGGTTCATGTGCTGCTGTCCTTTCGCAATGCTCTGTGCCTTTCCCTACTCGTCTTTTGAGATCCGGCATTTCACGTACTTCCCAACGAACAAAACATTTCTGCTGCACGCAGAAAACATACACATTTTATTATTCGTTATACAGTTATGTCATCGTAGATAAGCTTTGCATCCAAACAAACTTACCGAAACGGTAATGAAACATTCAGCATTCAGCCGGAAACCGCGGATCTTGCGTGTGTGAATACGGAATGAAGGTAGCCGCAAGTTTCGGAATCATCCTGACCCCTTCAAATTCTTCAAATTGATTTCTTCAAATTGACAAAGACTTCTTCAAAATGGGTATAATCCTAAATTCATGTGATTGAAATGTTTATTGTGGCTACCCTCATTTTCTATTCGTCCTACTTGATCGTGACAGTAACATTGACTCAGATGGACCCGTTGTTTCGGTTGATGGTGTTCAATAATTATTGCAAGTTTTGAGAGAGCATTGAGTGAGTCCACAGTAAAGTGCGACACATTCACGCACGTAACCCGGTCAGTTTTGAATACCTACCGCACGGTGACGCAACGCCGCGGCGCCAGGGAAAGTGTTGGTGGCACTTGTCGAAGGTTCTTTTATGCGGTTGTGTGTTATGGAAACGTAACTGGGCCTATATGGTTTCAGTGGATTTGTATGTACTATATAGATCACCGCTTAACCTGCCGGTTTTGCAGTAGGCAAAACCTACATTATCTTTTTAGAAATATAACAGGTAACTAGAAACAAAAAACAGAATGAATGAAAGTGAAGTGATGGAATAATTGAATGTCTCCTTACGAGGTTGTTCTAACGCTGAAGTATCGATTGTGTCGTTTGCAGAGCTGCGCGTGAGCCCGGGCGCCGGCGCGGGGCCCTCTACGGAGCACGCGCACCTCCACCACGCACCGCACCACGCGCCTCACCACCACCACATGGTGAGTATAGAATCACACAGTAATACATTTTCTTCTTCTGCTTTCTCTTCTTCTTCTTCACTCTCCCATCGGTTGACAAGGGAAAAAATTAACATTGTCCCTGACTGACCATTCGAGGATATATTCTTTCCTTGGCTTGCATCAGTTATTGTATTAAAGGACAAACAGATATTATGTAGACCTATACCTAAGGTATTAATCGAACCATTAGACTTAAGTCAAATAAGATTTTGTCTTAAAACCAAGTCTTGGATGATAAAACGTCTTTACAACTCTACTCACGATAACCGCTCGTTCGGTTCCAGGACACGAATCCCCTTGAGGGTCCGGTGGAGTCGCTGGGCAGCGGAGCGGGATCCTCGGACGGCGAGGTGTCAAGCAAGGCCGGCGACAGTCCCTCACGGAAGCGACGTCGCATCTCGCGGCACCTCTCCTCCGGTATGTCATGTGCTCCTGGTACTTGATGATGTAACTTGTGTATTGAGCTTGTTCATGTATGTAGTGCTTGTGGAAAACCGTTGTATAGGTAAACTACAGTGAATAAAGTATGTACAACAGACATAAATATTCAATCACAAGAGTATTAAAAATTCTTCGTCCTTTTTTCTCATATACAACAAGCATGAGTTTTAAGGCATGCTTGTGTGTTGCAGGCGAAAGCAATGTGTCCGTGGCGCCGCCCCCGGCTGAACGCCGGACCCCCAGGCACCATTACCAGCCGCAGTGAGTAAAAATTTTCCTCACCATTCATTGACCCTTCCATTGACATTGTAGTTCACAGATGTCTGCCCTTAACTAAAGAAACTTGGATGGTTAAGATCCATTGCAGATTCATTGAGAAGTTTTATGTAGATAAATCAATTATTATGGCATCTGATGCTCTTATAATTTTCACATTTGAAATAAATGGAACTCTATGGGTAGATGTCCTTTCAGGAATAGGAGTGAACATAAAAATCCAAAATGTATACAGATTTTCGAACACAATGCAAAAATTCATTGTAATACACATATACAAACTTAAAATACCAGAAAAAGGCAACACGATATCTACGTAAAAGAGCTGTATTTACTCTTGTCATAATTTCTAACCTATACAGTATACTGTATTATAGTGTACTTATGCATGTGTTCCAGTCGTCGAGTGCGGTACATCAGCGGCGGCGGCGGCTGGCACGAGCGGCTGGAGCCGGCGCACGCGCACCCGCACCCCGCGCACGCGGCGCACCCGCACCAAGCGCACCCAGCTCACCCCCACCCTCACCCGCACCCCGCGCACATCCAGCACGCGCACCACACGCCGCTGCTCTTGGATATCAACCAGGTTAACCAACATGTCATTTTAGCCTCAACTGATCCCAAGATCCCAATATAAAGCTCTTTAAGACAGTTCTTTGTGTTGAGTAAGTTAAATGGCAGCTGTTAAAAGGACAGGTTAGTTAAAAGGACAATTATAGTGTTATATAGTTGGTGTTACTTTACCTACCAGCTTTACTAGAGGTTATGAATAAATAAGATATTGGGAATGGAGGTATATGGATACTGTATCCATGTGTGTTATGGATTAATTTGTACCAGAGCTGTAATAGTTAAATTTAATGAGGTGTTAGTGACGACATACGAGTACTAGGAGCTCAGTGTTATAATTTAACTTACTTATTAATATCGTCCTAAAAAACTGTTTTACATACAAAATATTTTTATTTTGGCTAACGAGTTGCATTCCTCCGTCCACCAGATGTCGTTGCGCGGCGCGCGGCTGGGTGCGCTCGGCGGCAACGTGTGGTCGCACCGGGACCATCCGCAGCGCACGCAGGTATGTTCCCCGCCAATGCTCACTCGGTGGCAGCGGTGGGATCCGACCTTGGGCGGTACATTGACGATACACAGAGCACACATGAACAATTTGGAATTATTGTAATATAATATCCTATTCTAAATCATGGTCTACCTGTGTGCTAAATTTCATGAAAATCCGTTAAGTTTTTCAGTGAACAAGTCCATACAAACTTTCACATTTATAATAATAGTAGAATAGCATGTATAGCATTGAATCGGTTCATATATCGAGGAATTAATTGACGGAAATCAGGTTTTAATGATAAAGATCGTGATTATTCTCTAATATCCTTTTACGCGCTTAGACATATCAATATTGTTTTATTTTTATTTAATACTGGTTACAGATACTATACGGTGGCATAAAGAACTCCTGAATTCGTGTTATTTCTTTAATGCCAACAACTTCAATGAAATACTAAAGACAGATATGTAAATTTACAAGCTCTGTACCGCCCAATGGCCTTTAAAAATAACGACTTACCTTAAGAAATGTTTTACATTTATTATTTTTAATGGACAACAAAGTAGCAGGAAACCTTGATTACATTATGTAGGAATTTTTATTTTATTTTGTATAATTTATTACATGTTATTAATTCTCAGCCCTCATAATACACGGATGATATTGGACAGTTTTACTTTCACTTAGAAAAAGTCACTCACTCGTTCGGATTTTCTTACTTAATTACATGACATACATATTATGAGAAAAATGGTTGAAAAGGACCGAAATCCACAAAAACAACAATGTTTCGTTCTATTTTTTTACATTTTAAATCTATACTTTAATCCAAAATTCACTGCAGCAGATTAGCGAAAACATTATTATTTTAGTACTCAAGTGCTTACAAGAACACTTCAATACATGAAAAATTATTCATAACAACACATCGTTTACAGTTCTAATTCTAAGTGAGAATTCTTAAAGCGAATGTGATTTGTATTGTATTTGTTTAAATGGGTTATGTTCGTTTAAGGCTTCCTAAAACAGGTGCGTTATATATGTTGTTAATAATGTTATTTGCGTAGATGTTTTGCACATAAAATAAATACTAAATAATAAATCTATAAAAAGAGGCAGCGTTCTGCCATATTGCGTTAATTGTTTTTTAGTATCTCATATATTGAAATGCGTGCTATCTTACGTACAGTACGCATCAGTAACTCATGTAGGGCATAAGTAATCAGGACTTGTATAATAATGTAGTTAAAGACAGCTGTGAGGAAGAGGACGGATTAACGCAATATCGCTTAACATTAATAACGAATAACGCGTCTGCGTTTAGGAGGCTTTGAAGTTGTTTCGGAGACGCGGTCGGAGATCCGTCAATCTGGGCATGCTATACGACAGCCGCCTTTGTTTACACGATAGGGAAGTATGTACAGGTGCTCTTTTAAGTTTATTATAAATTTATAGGTATTAAGTAAATATGTAGCGCTCAAGTTAGTTCATATTTTTCACGTTGAAATATATGAGCTCGCTGGGATTTATTGCAGTCAGTGCTACTGTGATACTGGTATTTGCGGGGTATGTACATTATTAAGTTTTATTGGATTAACATTAATCATCATTCTTCTCTTTTCATTGTTAGTTTGCGAGATTTTGGTGTAATTAGCTATTAAAATAAGTTAAAACCATGTTAATCAACAAAATTTCCCTGCTTATAAAATCTACTCTAGCTCAAGTGAATTCATTTTTATTTCCTTAAAGTCACGCAAAAATCCGCTAATTACCAGTAAACAGATTGCATTGTCTGTTATTTTTATGTAACATCTATTTATTTATGAGTTTAACTTAAGATTACGCACATCACTAGTCGTTTTAAGTTAAGGTTCAACATTGTGTTAGTTAAGTTGTGTTAAGGTCATTGTTTCCTTTAGTCATAAGAAACGTAAGCCGCGTCGCGATCTCATGACTAGGGTACGATCAGTGTATTCCGACTACGATGATTCGAATTCTCCGATGTTCAAGATTTATCTAAGAGACATATTGAATTTTGACCTTTTCTCTTATTTTACATTTATACGTACTTTCAAAGCGTGGAAAGCTTAGTTTGTTTGTGTCCGGCTCGAAGGACCAAAATTATTTAAATTATTTTGAGACCTCCTGGGAGTCTGAATAGCTTCTCTGGTAAGTGTTGAACATCAAGCAACCCCTGATGTCTTCGATGAGTACTGAGTACCTAACGCATTCGTTGAGATCGCGGCGTGATTTAAAGCGTTGTACCGCGTCAAGCGATATAGCGTGTAGCGTGTATGGCGGCGGCAGGTGGCGGGCGGCGCCGACGTTTGGGGGGCGCTGCTGCCCGCGCTCTCCACACACCATCACCACCACCTGCGCTACCAGGTACCGCCGGCCCGGACACTCACACTATCACATCGGCACGCCACGACACACTGCGACACGTCACTACAATGCGCGTACACACACAACAGTACATTCTTACCTTTTCCCCGATATTCTAAACTCGTAAGGCCAGTTTTGTTTACGTGAGTAAGGCAGTTCAGAACCTTGCATTTTAGGAAAGTGGTTTTGTCCATCATTTCTTCTCAAGCAGAGTCTTACATTTCGCCAGCTTCCTCCATGATGATGTGAAGGCCGAAAGCGCTCTCAGCAATCTTACATCTATCTTACATCCGATTTTATATAACGTTGACGAAGTTAATAATAGAAAATGCATTATGAAATGAAATTCTTTACATTATTAAAATTAAAATCGCAACATTTCCTGCATAAATCTTTAAATTTTCAGTGGTAATATCCAAGAGTGTTTTCTCCTATGCAGTTTTTAATCCAAAAGTGAAAATGAAGAAGCCTTTTTTGTTTGTACAATAAAATTTAACCCACTTTACACACAGTACACTACATCGAACACTGTCCGCAGCATCGGGTATGTGCATCAGGTGATCTGCTATGGCTTCCCCGAGCCCGAGTCTCGTTAGCGGCACTACCATAGTCTTAATGCTAATTTAATAATTTAAATAAGGTTTTTTGTAATTAATTTTGTGACTGGCTGGAACTGTGGCTTGTTGAGTTGTACCGTATCTGACGATATTGTCTCACTAGATATAGTCGACCAGGTGACGCCCACACGTGAGGTTTCGTAAACTACTCCAGAAATGATAAGTTTAGGGGCGGAAATTGAGAAATCGGCAGGGCAAAATTCTTACATAACTTCATCCATGTATATTATAACGGTTTCTGCTAAGACATAAAGAATAGCCCTCAGTAAACTAAAGAATTATAGATGACCTGATATTTATGGTACGCTGAACGTTTATGTGAACCTCACGTACGGGCGCGTTGTGTTGTGGTTTGGTCCCGTGGCGTTCGGTCGCGGCTTCAGGTGTCTGGTGCGTTTGTATCGCTTGCTCTACCCCGCGACGCGCGCGTAGTGTTCTACTCGACGGGTCCTCCATTGCGTCAGTGGCGTCTCTTCATTAAACCGTTCGGGTTCCACGTTGGAAGCGACGCATCTGTGGCCGATCTTGATGGAAGTTCTGCTTAAGATCGATCACCGATGTCGAGGGACTATTGCGCGCCCTTTTGTCGCTTCCGCGGCTTTGTACAGATGTCGCCGCTGGCGCGTTTGAGTTTCGGCGTGCCTTGTATTTTGTTGCCCCAGATCACTATTTTGCTATCTCGAATTTTCTCACCAAATACTCTTAGTTCAGCTACTCGTTTAAGTTATTTTGATTTACGATTATTATAATTTAAGTGCCTTTTAAAATCATGTTTTACCAGTAGAGTTTTCGATTGTTACCATTTTCCGCTTTCGTACAAGTTTCCCGTTTTCCGACGTAAGCACAGCGTAGTGTAATTTAAGTGAGAATGCGTTTTGGTTTTACGGTTTCTGGTGTAGCTGTGTCGACACCTAGTGTAGCCGCAAGGTACACGGCACGCCCGCGGCGCAGGCGACCGTCACCCGCGCTTTGGTTTTCAATTACCACTAGTTTGTTAACTCTTGATGTTTCGACTTAGCCGGGAACACGTCCTTGTACACACGTCAACTCGAGCACCGACTGATATGCATGCCCAGATTATAACGATATTGTGATACTTGCGGTGAGGAGGGTACTACTAGATTTAATCCTATGTGATAATATATGTACATGTCGCTTGTATAATGTAAGCAGTAGACGTACGGTGAGCGTTGGCGTGATGTATCGACGGAGGTCACATTTGGCTCATATTAACATGTATTACGTGAGCACTGAGGCCTGATCATCCTCGACTTCAACGAGGCGATACGTCACGTCTTCGCCGTTAGTACCAATAGCATTCTATGCTCGTTCTCTTAAGAACTCTTTAATATTATGTACCGGTCGCTGCTTGACTCTCTCATGTCCTGCATCAATTAACGACTTATCTAATCTAATACATCTCAATTTTTCTATATATATTTTGTCTTAACCACTATTTATGAAACTTTATAGTGAACATGCCCAGATCTTATAGTTTGAGGAGTTTGCTTGCTACAACAGACTTGAAATATTTATACAAAAAATATCATTTTTATTTTGAAATTTTTTATCATACCTGAAAAGACACACAAAAACCATTAAAATTTTCATTGAAATTATTCAGGTCTTCGTCGATTTGTTGAACAATTTTAACTGGCGACTTGATGACAACGGAATATTTCGTTGTGTTGGTGTGTAGCGCGCAAATTTTTACGATTAACCACTAGCTGCCCGTGAATGATTAGCCTAGCCTAGCCGTCCCCGAGTCTAGCAGCTTCCGAGTTTAGGGCATGCGGCGACGCCGCGCGGGCTCACTAATATAATTCCTACTTAAAAATCACTTTATACTTACTGTTTAACGATACGGGTGCGTTGGTTTTGCGTACGCCACGGAATTGTATACAAAATGTATAAAAACTTTTCAGTCATGCAAAATTTTTTTCACTTGATATTGACCAAATATTTTATGCCCGCGTTACGACGGTTTTACAACTTTATTTTCTGTCATCTTACATTTTTGTAAATAAGAGTTGTCAATTACGTATAGTAGATATAATTTGTAAAACCTACATTTTGCGTCAAGCGGCGTAACAAAACCATGCGTTATCCGACGAGGAATTGTTTATATAAATCTTAATTCGATTTTGTAAACTATTCCATACACTTCCAATATTTTTAAGCACCTGTCATGTTAGCAATTCTACCAGCTTGGCTCATGTGATTGTGGCCCTCGACAGGAGCACCCTGCAAATCAATTTAGAATGTTTTTTTTATAAATAACATAATTAAGCTTATCACATAATCACGGTGTCGGAAGGTTTGCAGAGCGCTCGATTGAAAAGGTTAAGCCAGGCGTTGGATTGTATTTTCAGCGGCTGCTAGACGCAGTGTGACTTAGCGAGGTGGCGGTAGGCTGCATAGAAAAGTGTGCATCACATAATTACTTTACCTTACTATATTATGTAATACATAGACTCAGTCTGCACAGTGCTTGTTGACATCCTAGGTACCAAGCGGCGATTGCACGCGCTCTCATTGGCCCGTTAGTATCGTGAATCGATTGTTGACCAATCATAGCTCGCGATGTGAAAGCTGCGCTTCGCGATTGGTCGATTCGAACGCTTGCAACCGCCGCAACTCCGCCATTCAGTGTCGATGTTTTATTCATTTCACACTTCCGAACCGACTCTTTTTGGTTATTTTCGTACTTATACACTTTTTTTAACGAACCTAACCGATGTTCTCGCGCCATCTCTCATCGTAACAGGGTGCGACATGTGCGCGTCAGTGTACTGTGACGTTACATGGCGTTGGGACTCGGAGCTACAGCATGCGACACTCGAGATCATACCATTTCGTTCTGTACATAGAGTACTGTGTCGATCGCGCATTGCCCACACTATAAGCTCTCCCTATAGTGTTGGTAACCGATCGGTCTAGTTTGCTGATATGAAAAATATCTAGCGTTACTCGCTCTACCACAGATTATGGCAATTATTTTTATTTATTTTTATCTAACGATACAATGCTATGGCCAAAGTACAGAGTTCACTGATCCGGTCGATTGTGACCCCCCAAATATTTTTTCGTAACTAACCCTACGTTGAAAGGTAAAAGTTTAATTCGTGTACCGCATGCAAAGATTTTCCTATCCGAATCCCTGTGAATGTGTTCCGTGTTTTCGTGTAAAGTATTTTTTCTGACCGTCAAAAAAGTTATCCGTGTGGTTCGTCGCTAGCGAGGTATTCCGACCAATCGGTGCGCAGGACTGCGGCTCACACTGGTCGAATTTTTTGCCGGTTAAATCTCGCATTGTTATTGTTTACCATTTTGCAGCTAGCAACTCGAGCTTTAGTATCAGTAGACTGGTTTCAATACAAAATAAAAAAATATTTGGCTGGTCGCTTTCATTATTAGACTTGGCTGAGATATGCTCTTTTAATTTGGACATAAATAACATTTTAACTCGATATAACTTTAATGTGGAGTGATGTTGAGGGGAGCGGTTATTAACAATGGCGCCATATTTTATTTAAATAGTTGTGATAAATTTAAAGCTGTAGGTTTTTCTCTCGTTCTTTCTTGTATCTATTGTGCATACCTAGCTCCGTCGTGCTCATCCCGCCCCTGTGTATGATACTAGTTATATATGCGTTAGTTAGGACACTTTTTGTACTATATCCTGCTTTTATATTCGTATTATTGAAATAAACGTGCGATATTTTGTTTTAAAATTTATTTATGTAGGCTTTGTTATACTAAAATATTTTTTTATTAATTATATGTTTTCTTTATATATTATATCAATTATACGTAATCTACGGTTTCAGTATGCATTTAATGAATATTTTGCTCGTTCCCGATACATTATGGAATTGTTTTTTCGACTTACCTTCGCTTAGTCGATTTTTTGTGTCCTTATGACAGTATTTGGTACTATACTCCAATCACATTGGGTTTGGACTCGATGTAAACAAACTGTTGCCTAGCAACCACAAACAAACAGGTGCATGAAACTTTTCGATCCATATAGTCTGTTTTAAAATGCTCATGCATATTGAGTGGAATGAAATATCTGTTTAATCTATATTTCGAATAATAATACGACCAAGTTTCAAAACATGTAAGCGACATTGTAGCTGTGAGGTTTTCGTAGTCAATTCTATTTATAGTCATAGGCAGGCAGACCTTAAAACAATAATTTTGTGAAAAGGTTTGAAGTTGCTTCACGTAATTAAGGATGTGGGATTGTGAGTTATTCAATGATGAAAATTGTTTTAAGGTGTTGGTTTTTACCTCGTTTTCTCTTAGTGTGTTGTTGTTATAGGTCAATAGTAAAATAATGATAATGATTATTTAGTTCTATAATAGTTATTTGGCGTGCGAATTACAAATCGGTTGGAGAAAACCCTACAAAGGAATTTTAATGGTCTGTTTACATCTAGTCCAAATCGAACGTGACTGGAGTATAGTTTTTTTTAAGTGGCGCAGTGTGGGGAAGTATAAGACCATAGAATATAATACAAAGAAATGATTACAATCGCATCTCAATTGCTAAATAAAAATGCAGGCGGTATTTGATTTTAGATCAAGCGTTTTCCTTAAAGATAAATGAATTTTCAGTTTTATACTATTCCAGTACTTCTACAAATCTTCACACAGATAAACTTTAGTAGGTCAAATAAAAATCGTATTCAGTATACAGTAGATACAGTAGATAGAGTATGTATACGAGTATATAATTTTACGTTCATTATTAATACCCTTTTGTATTAAATTTTATGTACATTCTGTGGTTTATAACTTCTCCATGATACCTCCGTTTAAAAACCCCTGCGAATATAATTTTTATTTCATCTTTTTATATATTTCATAGTAATTTTATCTTATGTATACCATCACGGAACGAGACGATAATCTGCAACGCTTTATAGTTGAAAATGCGCCCAAAATGCTATCTTTTGTGTTCTGGTTTACGGTCCTAGCTATTATGTTTTATGTGTTCGGATATATCATGGCCCTAATTAATTATTAAAATACCCAACTTTTGTATCGAAAATACTTAATCGGTTGAATAACTATGGTACACGCTGGGGATTCCAGATGCCCCCCGCTTTCGTCTCCCTCACCCCCGCTTTCGTCCGTCTGGGTGATGTCACGGGATGCTATCTTTGTTCCGTCGGTATGCCATGTTAATACAATTGATTAGTATAATGCTTTAACATAATGTACATAGACGCTTCAAGTAATTTATTGAATTGAGACTCGAAGAACCATGATGTATTCGACGAAAGTCGACGGAAACGGATCATCGCGGCAGCGTGGACGACACCCTTGTGCTAGGAAATTATTATTAGACGATAAATTAATGCATGTCATAAAATATCCTTTGATTTGTATATCTAGAACGTTTCGAAAAATCTATATCAAATCATATCAGTCATTCGCAGTCATACATTTTCTCTGTCAGATAAATTGATTTTCAAAAATACAGTTATAATATCCGGTTTAAATCAGTCGTATCGCGTCGTTTACTCTTCCGGTTAGGAGTGTTTCGCTCGCACGGTGTCGCCCGCGCGCCGTTCATCCGTCCGTCCGTCCGTCCCGTGGACGCGGGTGTAACGTGCGTGTGCGTGGCGGCAGATGGGCGGTGTGTACGCGGGGCTGCAGTACCACGGGAACTTCGCGCCGCCGCCGCGCGGGCCGTTCGCCTCGCCCCCGCATCCGCACTACATCGCCAATACGCAGGTCAGTTGTGAAATGAGCTTAGATGTTTCAAGGTTATCTGTTTTTTATACTTAATATTATAAATATTAAATAAGGAAAGTTTTTTTCAAAAACTACTGATTTTGAATTTTTTTCCCCAACAGAATATTGTACTGTTTCTAAGTTACACGGGCTATATTTTATTTAAATAATTAGGGGTCTGTTCGAAAACCGAAGCAAATCGAGGGCGGTGGTTACTATATGTGAGTAGCCGACAAACGAGCAGACGAGCCATCTAAAGTTAACGGTCACGGTCGTTCATGGATATTCAGTTACCTACATCAAAGCTTCACCAATGCTTTGCCGAACAAAGGAGTAAAGAAAGAGCTGACTCTGGGGTAACCTTTGCAACTAAATTGAACTACCTTGCTCCTAATTATAATGAGACAATTTGTAATGAAAAAGACAATATTATTATTTACTGTTTACTCTTCAGCATTAGTTATTAAAAAAAGACTTGCGCTGGAGTGGAATTAATCATTTTCGTGATTATATAGTTTTTTTTTAAATTATTATTTGTCTGTTTATTCCCCCATTGCTTTTGCAGAGGGCAGAGGGCCGGCTCGACATGCTGGGCGGCGAGGGCGCGCTGTCGCCACTGCAGCCCGCGCCTGACCTGCACCACGCGCCACTCGTCATCGCCGCAGAGGTATAGTACCTATGTAGTATGTAGTTATGTGCGCCTAGTACCTATAATATTTTACAGTTGGTATTCAACAAAGAATGCTATTATTGTGTAAGCACGAGTTATTGATTAGTATTTATATGGATTGATCCGAAGTCACTTTAATACTGGGGCGTTATAGAACCTTGTATATTGTAATGGAAGCTGGTAATTCCTTCGAGGAGAAACATTTTCACATACATGGGTATGTGCTCGATGTGTACCCAACCATACCCAATGGGTATGTGCTCGATGGATGAACACGACTCAAGCAAATCATTTCATCTCTGTTTGTATGGGTCAATGCTTTGTGATATGAACACTTAAGTTAGAGATTCATCTGTGAATGTTTGCAGCCTCGTGGTAACCCTCTGGAGCTGTTGGGAGCGCACCATGCGCGCCACACGTTACCGCACCACCACCACGTAAGTGATAACCATACAGATGTATTCTAACTAATACAAAAATGTTTACAGTTCAAATTAATCTGAAATGTTGAACACAAATTTTTTCCATTAATTTGTGTATGTGACGCAAATGAATTCGACGACACTATTGTTCCGATCGGGACTAAAATTAACATGGTATCTGAGGATTGTTACAGTTAGATCTTCAATTGTGGTGTATCGAATTCCCATACGCTACTATTCCATAGTCTTTAGTTAATTTAAAACATTAATAGCTAACTGTTCATTATCACGCCTACATACCCAAGCCATAATCGTCCCCGCTTTATTTATATTTGTTTTCTTTGCATCCCACCGCTGCCACCACTACGTGTTTTTTCCTACCGCTGCTACTATTGCTGTATATAATTTGTTTTTTTTTTCCTTTGACTAATAGTTAAACATCTGTTTTTATTGTTATTGTTAAGCATTTCCATTTTAATCAGCCATTCCTGTGTCAATAAACCACCGTGCCAATAAATCCGTATTTTAAAATGTGTAACTTGCTATACCCGTAGCGCCGCAACGGTGGCGTGGGCGTGGGCTCGGTGGGTGGTGTAGGCGTGGGCGTGGTGGGCCAGCGTGGCGCGCGACCGTACGTGCGCGCCGCGCCACGATGGCCCCCGCATCCCCATGCGCACGCCGTGCATCACATACACGCACAGGTTGGTCATTCCAAATAAGAATCCTTAATAAAGTTGTCTTTCGTAAGCTATAATTTAAAATGTAAAAAGTATAATTTAAGGTCCAGATTTCATCAGTACCTATTGTACACGTGGTGTGAGCGCAGCGATAATTTATAACACAAATTCATCTTAAGTTTCTGGGGCGTGATAGGTCGTAATGCGATGGAACGCTAAATTTAATATTTGTCTATTAAGTTATAACTATGTATGTGTTCACGGTTCCAAGATGGCAGTAGAAAACAAATAGCGACACATCATCGTTCATTAATGTTTTTGGGTACAGTGCGTCCAGTTTAATTATATCATTCGCCATTCTCTTTTCTTTCGTATTTTAGCTTCGTGTTGATGTATAGGAAAATACAAAGATATTATCGAGAGATATTATTAAAACGCGCGTTGTACGTTGCTTAATGTACACACAGCAAAAGAGTTAGTTATGAGGGGTATGATACAAAAACGTTCGGTAAAGTTTAATATTACAGAATGTTATATTGTTTACGTTAACACGTATTGTTACGTTGATAATAAAATTAACATTCTGTAATATTAAACTTTATAGAATGTTTTTATATCACGCCCTGCATGACTACATTTGCTGACTGTACGTTGGTATGTATATGACGGCGACGGTGTGTTTATCCGCAGGGTGGCGGGGGGCTGGTGGGCGCGGCGCTGCCGGCGCAGCTACACATGGCGCAGCCGCTCGCGCTGCCGCCGCCACCGCCCACGTATCAGGTATGCTAGCATACACCAAGATACAATATTGTTGACACTACTGTTGAAAAGGCAATTCCACTGTAGGCTATTAACTTATTAAAGCCACTTTCTGCTCTACAGGCTAATATAGGTATTTTCAGAGTTTTGGTAAAAATTGAATCTATTGAGCTTATTTGTCTACGTGTTATTACATTTTTTCGACAAAGTTAAGCAGCATCCAGCTCAGTCTAAGATTAGACGAGTGATCGTTAGTAGGCTAACATTCATGTTCCTTTATGGCACATTAACTACTGTGCTCCTAATTATTATACTTAACTGTAAACTCCTATACTGATGTGAGGTTTAATGTTTTAATTCCAACGATCTAGACAAAACTAATCCTCGCGTGGTGTCCGCTATCACTGACGCGTACCGTGTGGCCGTATGTCCGTGTGTAGGTGTTCCTGAACCTGCTGGCGATGTTCCCACTGTCGCCGTACGCGGAGGCGCGCGAGGACGCGGCCGCCTCGCCCGAGACGGAGAACTACGAGGCGCTGCTGTCGCTCGCCGAGCGGCTCGGGGAGGCCAAGCCGCGCGGCCTGCAGCGCCACGAGATCGACCTGCTACCCAGCTACAAGTACTGCCGGCAGACGCACCAGGGTATGTTGTAGTACAGTACGCACACGTACACGCACACGTACACGCATACGTACACGTACACCTAAATGCACACATGTGATAAAATAGGCCGCGTAATTATTTGTAGCTTTCGAACGGAGTTAAAGAATAGACACAATGAGAGATTCCTTAGTTGCTTGATGTAACTTTTTGTTTCGGTTAAAATGTGTTTGGAACAGCGATCGTAACCGTAAACCTTAAAATTAACGAAATTTATTTCTGGTATCTTTCCATGAAGCCTTGGCTTGAGACTTGAAGCCATTCCTTGTGTTATTGGTGTCAATGGGCGGCGACGACCACTTACCATCAGACGACTCGTCTGCTCGTTTGTCGGCTTTTTACATAATAAAAATAGATAGCGAAATGTTTCCTAGTACACATTTCATGTTTACAACTATAAAACTGACTAAATTGGTTTGTATGACTTCCAACCCCTATTTTAACCCTTTAGGCGATGAATTTCCAAAAATCCGATAGCCTGAAGCCTTCCTCAATAAATGAAGTATTCTGTGTGATGTAGGTGAGCAGTCATCGTGCGTGGTCTGCATGAGCGAGTTCGAGGCGCGGCAGACGCTGCGCGTGCTGCCCTGCGCGCACGAGTTCCACGCCAAGTGCGTCGACAAGTGGCTGCGGGTGAGTGGGCACTGCGCGCACGATGTTATGTACTACAGTGCTGATGAGTTTACTGCCGTTTCTTCATTTAGTGGTTCTTGATATTATGTCACAATTTAGTAAAAATAAGCTGGTGAGTTTGTTACCGGTTGTTTTAAGAGGATACAATGCGTGAACTTGGTCCGTACGTGAGAACTTAAATGAAGTAATTTGTCGGTTCTTCTCAATATAATATATTTATCCGTTCGGTGGCTCTGTTGATCCATGCTAAGGCTTGTTTTACGTATTTTATTTTGATTGTGAACTGACCACGAAAATCAGCGTATAAACGTCAATTTCCGTAAATATTTGATCGGAGAGGTCTAACCTACTCTTATTTGGACAAGCCAGTCCAAAACTTAAGACAGTTATATAGAAGTGATATGTTTTTATTCGCAGACGAATCGAACGTGTCCGATATGCCGCGGCAACGCGTCGGAGTACTTCAACAACTCGGAGTGACGCCAGCGCCCTCCCTCCCCGTGCGGTGACTGTAGTCAGTTACACTTGACTTGACCGATCGTCACAGCCGCATCTCTTGTTACGAAGGATTTTCTACAGCGACTACGTATAATAATTAGAACGGAGTTTGTACTTGAATCGGTTACGTTGTGTTGCGTTGTTATATTATCGTGTTGTTTTTACCGATCGCGCGTTCGTCGCTCCGTCTCGCTTGTTCGCTTGGCGAGTGAATGGAATGGAATGAGGTTGGCACGAGCAGAAAAAGAATGATTCATTTTCTGTTCTTAGTAGTCGGAAGATATCCATATTTTTAGGTCAATTTGAAATTTTATGCATTTTAAACAGTTAAGTTTCAATTACTGGGAATGATTTATTTTTATTTTAAATATTTTTGTTTTTAAAATCGTCTTAAAGTGATTGCAATTAAATGAGTAGTGCAATATTCTAATTTATGTCATACGAGCTTTTTGTGCTCCATATTGAATTTAGCAGCATTGCCGCAGCTGTGTATAAGCGTGCCACACAAGTTGGATTGTAGCGTTCATTGTATTAAGGCTGGATATTGTATCGCACCAACTACGCCTCACGAGTCCGATGTAAGAATTTCTTCAACAAGTTGTAAACGATTGAAAACCTTAAGATTTTTAAGGACAGCATTTAGTTGATGATTTGTGGTTTATTAAAATGTTTTACACCCTAATAATAATTTTGCACCCTAAGGCTATAGCAGCAAGGGTCCCTCTCGGCTGATACTGCTTGTCAAAGGAATCTCGCGAGCGAGTTTCAAGCGACTCTAGTTAAGTTGTACAATAAGAATAACGTTATGTTCGCTATTAGTACTGATTTTTCGTTTCCAATGGCATGGCGGTTTGAACGACTTTCTTTATTTATGATCAATTACACGTGGCATTATTCGCGTGACGCTTCATTTTGCACAGTGCAATTGTATAGAAGACACTTTGGCTTGTAAGAAAATTATTTACAATAACAATATCATTATAATGCACAAGACTAGTCTACAAACAGTTTGTTAATTAATTTACGAAATGATGAATCATGGTTGTTGAACGTGCGAACACGCAACTGCAGCGATCTGTACGCATGGCCGTCAATGTGAGCCATAGACATACAGGCAGTTCAGTTGTTAGTAGCTGCTGTGTCCATAGACAACTAGCAAACGCTCGGGCTGGTACAAATACAGCGTAACTCATACTGAGATGCGAAACATCTTAGATAACGAAAGTCGTTTTAATCTCCCACATATTAATATTATAATAGTATTTTATATAAAGCCAGCGCCTTATGTTATCTGGTGAAGTTACCTTACCCGGTCCGTGACGAGTTCTTAACGCTAAAGTTTTGTATGTAATGAATTAGTTGATAGTTAATAATAATTTAGTTGTACGTTCTCAACCGTTGCGTCCGCGGCCTTAGGTGTGTGCGTGTATAAATATAGGATTAGGGTGTGCGTGTGAGTGATGTTGTTGTAAATGAGGTTAGGTGTTAGGCCAGTGTTTCTCTCTCTCTCTCTCTCTCTCTGCCTCTTCACGGCACGTGACTGGATACCCATCTCTTTCTTTTCCTTTGGGTGGACACGTTTCAGTTATTGTTTTGATTTTTTCCTTTACTAATCTAATCGTTGAGGATAAGGAGTGTTGGTCTCTGATTTTTATTTCGTGTAATATTTGTTTTGATTTTAATGCATAAATGATTATGGGCTTTATTATTTAACGTATAACAGATACTAACGATTTATGAATTTTGTATCAATATTGAGACTCCATGGGAACATGAGCTGCAAAATAATCAAATCGTAAGGTACACGTTTTATGTTAAATTAAACTCATTAAATGATGAAGTATTTATTTTAGTTACTCTGATTAAACACATATTTCTCGTATCAATTTCTATTCAATGCAATCAAATATTTGGTATTCTAAAGCTTATGAAGTATTACAATGGATAAAGAACCGAAGTCTCAGAGACGACACGACGCCAGATTACGAATTACTCTTTAAACGGCAATGCAAGTTATCGGTGTGTATATATTGAGGCGAACACTCGGCGTTTACGACTTGCGACACGACACGCCGTACTACATGCTTACGACTCTAATGTGTTTCTTTAGCGCAAGTGTGATTTCTAGGGATTATACCATATTTCTGATAATTAGTTGTAAAAAAACCGGTAAAAACAGAACAGCAAGAAAATTTTTGCCGTTTATTGTATTAAAAAAAATCTCAACTGAATGTACTGTTTCTTTAGGCTTCATAATGTTCTACATTTGGGCCGAACATGGGACTCAAAAGAGCCGTAACGTAATGGAGTCGTGACGGGTGTATCGTAATCGTACGTCACGTGTCCGTCCGGGGTGGGCGTGGCGATGCAATAATCGAATATGCAATTTGGACTTTACTTTTATGCTCGTTGAGTTGTAAATCTTTTGTTATATATAGTTGTCGTGTTTACGTTTTAATACTTAGTTAATTACATGTATCACCGTGTTGCGAGATCTGTTTTGCGTTTCGGTTCGGGAGGTGTGGCTTGAAGGTGATCAGTTGTGACCAGATTAAATAGGGCATCACTTCTATTTGGACATGGTTATTAAGACTATTGCAACTTCATTTCCAAAATCTACGTTTGGAATATGCCGTATATAGTTTAAAATATTGGTTGTAAATCCAACATCTCTAAATGTAATGTACTAAATGTAATATTGGTAAATACCTTATGGAGAATTAATGCCCAGTTCAATCATACTAGCGATAACAGTGACGAAAAACCTTACCTTAAAAACCCTTACATTGTTAATGTTGTGGTAGTAAAACCACGCTAGCAATAAGGTCGAATTTCTGTTGCATTATTGAAACAATACGATTGTTATCGCTGATGCTATTCAGTGTTATGTTGCAACGCAATATTGCACCTTATTGAGTCACATCTCTCGCAACCTTCGCGATTCTCCCTATTCTGGTACGTACGCGTACGTTGGACCGATTGCGGCGCATTAGGATCAGGCCCATATAAAATGTTTTCCGTGCGTCCTTAACTTTCCTTAACCATTTTACTTTTATTAACTAAAAACGGATTTACTTCCTAAAGAACCCCATTAACGTTTGCAACACAAAATGGCACAAATTTTTGCTGCGACATGTTGTTATACCTATTTTTTATCACATTATTTTTGTCGTATATATAATAATCATATTATATTCTCATGTGTTATCATTATTTATTAGATGCATGTTTTCATTATTTTTAGACATAAAAAATACAAAAAAAATGTAACAAATTTAACTAGGGGTATTTTTTCAATATTAGTTTTCTCAAAATATTAACATTTCGAAGCGTAGGGTAGCTTTTAATGCTCGCCGCTATCGGTAGACCGCCCGCGTGACGTTGAGTTGTGTATCTTATATCTTACTGTGTATAGTGAATTGTAATGTATGTAGCTAATATTGCTAATTCTTTTATTATTATTTAATTTACTATCGGCTTCGGACGCTGCGATGACGACATATCATTGTTGCAATATTTTTGTAAGCAATTATTAAATTAACGCTTTATAAGTATTAGATTCATTGTTTGTAATGTTTGTTATATTAAAATTTTTGCTGTATTCTAAAAAAGATATAAAATGGTACTCTTGAAAAATCCGTATTTGAAATCCATTGTCTTCCATGAATTATTTTCATCTTTTTATGTTAGCCCAATACTAAAATATATATATGCTTAGTTAATGATTTTTCATTTTTTCATTTATTTAACAATCAGTTGATAATATTAGCTAATAGATGGCGCCACGTATGTGTGTTCGGGTTTAAATCAACAGAGGGCACTACTTGTCCTGTCAATGCTCCGTACTGTCGTCGTGGCGTCCGCTGCTCAGTGCCATGTTCGAGAATGTTCGCGTTATATCGCCGTGTTGTGTATATCTATACTTAGGTTGTCGTTCGTTGACTGTTTGACCGTTACGTTCAAGTTAGCGACTGATGTGTACTTGTATAAATTTTTGTATTTTTTTACAAGTTTAGAATGTAATAAATAGATATGAATACAGGGAAGATTAGCAATAATTTTGCGATATGATTACGCGTATAAGCTAATAACTAACTCACCAGCACAAGCGACGCGTCCTACGTTAGTTATCGGTAGTAGCATGCCTTTCTAATTGAGTTTAACTTTAAATTACTCTGTGATCCCGATAAATATTCCTCAGATGTACAATTAAATTACCGCCGCAGAGTTTGAGTACAAGTTGAGGCAAGAAACTCCACGAATACAGTTGTATTCGTCAATACAATACATTTTATTAACAAAAGCTCGAATATTAGTTGTTAATGCTGCAGTTGTGGGTCAAGCGGTCAGCGCGCGAGTGTTGTAATATGTTACTGTGTTATGTTGCGTACCGTACGACGTGCGGGCGCGATGGACCACCCTGCTCCAGGTTTTGTTTTCGGAACACTTTGTAGTCATCGGTGGATGTTAGCAATCATTATAAAAGATAATTTTTTATGGCGATCACCATTAAAATTTAAGGTATTAAAAAATGTCCATAATCTTTCATCAGTATTTATTCTTTTAGTGCCTAGTTAAGTTTCACTACCTGTAGCATAGCTTCTAGTAGAGGTCTTATCGAAGTGCCTGGAGCATACTGGGTCAAGCTGGTCCACCGCCCCGTGCGGCGCTAGGCATGTCTTCGTATAACTTAGTTGTAGGGTTGTACTTTTACTAATTTGTTAGTTTGTTAGTTCGGTTTAGTGGTAGCGGTATGATTTTTACATGTATTGCGTACATCCGGCGACAGCGGGCCGCTCCCGATACCTATTGGAGATTTAATATCTGTTGAGAGTTCATTTCATGGACAATGGTCGACATTCTATAAAATGGTAATGCAAAGTAAATAATTAATATAAAAAATAAAAACTTAAACATATATCTGGTCCTGGCCCTACTTACTGCGCTATCTAGTTTTCAAATATGATTTTTATTCAAAGTTGGTTCGCAATTCTTTGTTTTTAACGTCGACCGTAATCTACTCGCTCTACTAGTAATCTACTCACTTTATTTAGAACTATGGTCGTATTACTATGCAGTTATAAGGAGTATTTGCAACGGGAGTGTTGTCTCGCGCGCCGTTTATATAAATGTGCAGTATTCGCGTTCTTCCCGATGGCTTGTTGCGCTGATTCTCTGTCCGACTGATAGCGTCTGTATATGTATGTAATACGTTTGCTTTCTTTTAGTTCACTCTGGAACTGGTCCTCAAATCAGGCATTTATAACAACCGTCAAATATAAATCTATTATAACTTGGTCGTGTAGATACACATTTTGATAACATTTAAGGTTGATGCATACGTAACGTGTTTTTTTCGCGTACGGGACGGGCCGTAAAGTTTTGGAAACATCGTTTCATAGAAAATGTAAAGGATAGCACATACGCTACGGAGGCACGCACGTATATTTATGCCCCGTCCCCGTTCCATACGGGGTAAAAACACGTTACGTATGCGTCGACCTTTAATTCAAAATTATTATTAATAAAAAATAAAATCAATTATATAATTAATTTTTAGTACAGAGCGATGAAGGGATAGATATTGTCAGTCGGTCAGTTCTAGCCGGTCGAGCTTTTTCTATATTAGTTCTTAATAACCTTATTTTTAGAGTTCTTTTTAGTTCCAAAAGTAATATGTCTGCGTCAGTGCGGTGTGGACGCGGTGGAGGTGCCCAGCGAGTGTTTTAAAGTTTGCTGACAACAATATAATACTTGTTTATCTACGTTTATTTTTTGTTTTTTGTATCTACATCTATCCTCGTGTTCATGTTAAGAAGAGGTTGTATTGCTAACATCTGTGTAAAGCAAATTTTTTTGTTCAAATTATTCTTAGGCTTCGTCTGTAATCTGTAAATCATTTATTTTATTAACGTTTAAATTGATTATTGATCGCTGTGATTATGAATTTTTTTTTGTATTTTCTACATCCTTATCTATTTTAGTTCAAGGTTCATTTGGCGACTAGTTGGTTGAATGTTTTATCATTAATGATGCAATGCATTGTAATTGGGTTGTTTATTCTGTTGAATATTGATTATAAGATAGTTTTTTGTGTATCACCTGCTGAACTTGCTTGATATTTTCCGTTCTTTATGTTTTAATTTGCGATTGCCTTTTTTGTTACATTTTAAACTCAAATAGCTTGTCACAGCCCCGCACTGACATTCAATAGTACATTTTTTGTAAAACCCGTTTTCAGATTTCATTTCGCGAGCAATCATTGGCGCCCAGCACGTTACTAACTTTGGCGCCCAACGTGTGACTGATTTTCATGTTTATTACAATCATATTGTAAGACTACGTTATGCTTTTTTTATTTTTACATGATATACTTATGAATTGCTCGCGAACAATATTCAGTGAACGGGCTGCTGTCAGAGCGTTGTTAGCAAGCCAACCATTTACCAAAGCATTGTGTAAGCATTACTACCATGTAATATGTGTATGTCCGGACGTCCGCCTCATGTGCTCAGTCGTTTTTATTTTATTAAATGCACTGCTATTTTATGTTTTTGTTTTTTATTTTATTTTTTCTTTACTTTTTATTTGTTTGCCATACGGATTCTGTACTTAATTCGAAATGTAGCTATAGATTTTTATTATGATAAAAAATATTGCAACATGCTTTCAACCCTACTCGTAAAATATAATTTGGGTGTCATTATTGATTTGTTAGCTTTGAAATCGATAGTACAAAGTTTACATATGAACGGTATAAATAGGATAAGGTGATGGATCGGCAAGCGAGAGTTTATCTACAAGCAGGTTATGTCGCAGAAGCGGAGCAGGACAGATACCGATAGCCGTCCATTCTAACGTGCTAGAGTGAGATGCCAAACTTTTAAGTTTATACAACAGCATCGATGACAAATCGTGACGTAACAACGTGAAAATGCAGGATTTATAATCTATAGTAGAATCATCCAAATATCCAAACATTTTGTCCAAGTTACTTTAGCGAAAAGCCTCGCAAGGTTTCATCGAAGGCAAATTATTGTACGTTCGATTTTGACGTTTTAACGCTATTCGATGAACTAAAAGCATAATACCTATATCCAACTTCTGTAGAGCTCTAGAGCTCTAGGTACTGAATGTGAAGTTGTTACTTACACTAAATGTCATTCTACAATGCGTATTCATATTTTAGCCACATAGTCTATTTGCCTGATAATTCATGCAATAATTGGAAAAAATACGGTTTTAAATAGTGCCAGAAATTGCTTTTAGGTACAAAGTATGTCTTAGATGTTTATTTACGGTGCCAAGTTTATCTGTTGTAGTATTTTGCAATTGAAAAGTAAAACATTTTTAAAGTCAACTTTGAATACGTATGTTTGTATGGATGACGTGAAATGATTGATCGACAAGCTGATTATTATTTTATTTGAACATCTCCGTTTCAATCAATACTATTATTAAATAGGTTTGCAATCATATCTACGAATTTTCTCCACTATCCATTTCTTTTTCGACGCTGTCATGCCAGTTCACATGCATCTCACGGATGCAGTGTACGTCGTCTTGTGTGAAGTAAAGGTTTTAAAAGATTTGTTGCAGATATGGCTAACAGATTGTGCCTCAAGGCTGCTTGGCTTAAATTTTTGTGTCCTGTCTATAGATCGCTGATCTAACAGAACAATGACGTAATTAGATTTTCATAAATTTTCACAAGTTTTTTCTTCAAACAGTTTTTTCTTTTTTATTGCACAATATTAGATGCTTTGGTCCTTCGTTTTTCGCCAATTCGTTTTTGATCAGCAGATGTAGGTATACAACCAAAGATTGTTCACCACTAGTGGTCTCCGACTATATCCATTTCATTTCAAACCATCACTTACAATTTTTTTGTTCAGATAAATATATAGCACCTCGTTACCGAATCCAAAAGGACTATAAAATGTGCTTATTGAAATAAGCTGCAATAAACAAATAAATAACTTAAAGCTCTTTTAAAAAAGATAACCGTAAATTATCTTAGTCGTGGCGTCTGCTATTATGTAGCCAGATTGTCAACAGATCCAAAACGCTGTTATATAATCATTCTATAAAGTTACCAATATTTGGCTAATTTAAACGACCATCATCGTCCCTACGGTATTTGATTGGTAGGTACCGTAAGTGGTTAACTTGAGCCAGTACCCTCGTTAGTTGACGTGGCCACGTGGTCGAGTAGGCTGGAGCTCTTGAATAGTTTTTCTACGTATTAGATAAGTACACTTGCTACCGCGACATATCACTGCTCTTCCTTCGTGTTAAATCAATAACGTCGTCCAATAATATCGGGTAACCGTTGCTTTCCTTAATTAGTTTCGTAAAGCGTTGCGACTTACTATTATTGAATAAGAGATGGCGCTAAATAGATACTGCTAGTCCTGATTTTGGGTTTCACATTTTCACGGATTTCTATATAAGATTCAGTGTCTAATTTAATTCTTTATTGGATTACGTAGTTTATTTACCTGATAAAAAACGGATCACTAAAACAGAACATCTAACTTTTTTAAAGATATTGGCTTTGTTCTCAATAGCTGGAGGATACTCCAGCAATCCGTTGGGAGACTTCGGTCCAAGTGCCTTTGCTCCGTCTATCAATGATGGGAAGTCGCATGCTTTATATTATGCTCGAAAACAACTATACGAAGTGTAAACTTACAGCATAGACTAAAATGTAAATAGATAGGTACTTAAATAGAGAAGAAATATGAATTGTAATTATTATGATAAAGAAATAAATTATAGAGAAATACAATGACGAAGGCTAATGAAGTATAAATTGGGAGATTTGCCATGTTTCACATAACATTTTTCTCTCGTGATAAAATATGCTGTCGTTGGTATATGATTTCTAAAATATAAGTTGCAGCCTCCAATCATTTAATCACATGGCTATTAGATGAGATGGAAATATAGGATCCTTGAGATCCTTCTGTCCTTTCCCGCTCAATCTAATGTCAGCGATGCAGAAGTGATCTGAGGATGCCCCTTTGTATGAAAAGTAAGATGTTGCCAGTATTTAAATAGAGTTACAATTATTCGACATGCTCCCTCAGTGCCTATACGGAGTTTTGTATTATGTTTGTAATGATTTCACCGATACGAAGCTAGAATTAGGTATCTACAAGCTTGGAATATAAGTAAATGAATGTCGTGATTGTGTGCGTTGCTCGGTGAATTTTAAAATGGATGGATGGATTGTGAGTTGTGATTGTGAGGCAAATTGTCAATTCATTTAAAGTTTGAAAATTATAGGAACCACTAATGTAAATTTTCTTAAAACGATGTGTGCAGTTTTAGCTTTCAGTACATCGCGTGGAGTTTCGAGTTTAAATATTTAGACGTTGTTGCGTTTTGTTCATGCTTTTGTAAAGTGTACATTTGTATTGTATAGATTTGGATAATTGTAAAATGTATATTTCCTTTTGTAACCTGTATAGAGATAATGTTGCCATCTCCATATAACGATCCTCCGATTGTATTTTCATTGACGTAATGTTACTAGATAGCTCACCGTTACTAACGGCATTGTTGTCAGCGAAAATATATTGCTCAAAATGTGTGGAGGATCCGCAGACTTACAGCAACCGTTTGTGAAGAGACCAAAGATTTAAATCTAGAGACGAACCTCGTATTTCGACGCTTTGAATAGGCAGTTAGTGAGTTTTTAGTGACCGAACATACAATATCATTGGACCTAACTATATTTATATATATTCTAAATCTAGTCACATTCGGTTTGGACTCAACGTAAACAAACTGTTGCCTAGCAACCACAAACAAGCAGGCGTATGAAACTTTTGGTCGTAATAAAGTGCGTTTGAACTAAATCTGCATTTCGGTATAATGTTGGTAAAGGTGGCATTGAAATAAGACCACCTGGCAAGACCGTCAAGCCGCGTTCCGTTCCACTCTTTATAAATTCCATCTTTCAAATTCTATATTATTTATTTTGCATTATAGTTTAAAATAACACTGAATAGTTACGTATAAAATTGATATAGTCTATTTTAAAATACATAAAAATAAACAAAATGTTATTCGGCTTTGTTTAATTTCTTATAAATAATTTTATGCTCATGCATATTGTGTGTGTGGAATGGTGGTGGATGTGGAAGGATATTCAATGATGAAAATTGTTTTAAGATGTTGGTTTTTACTTCGTTTTCTCCTAGTGCGTTGTTGTTAAATATAGGTCAATAGTAAAATAATGAAGATGTCGCAAACGTTGTAATGATTATTTAGTTCTATAATAGTTATTTGGTGTGCGAATTATAAATCAGTTGGTGAAAACCCTACAAAGGAAAAATGGTTTGTTAACATCGAGTCCAAACCGAATGTGACTCTGACTGGAGTATAGATCTAGAATGGCTTGTGGGAAAAGGTAGAGTTAATGCCAAAAAGTCAGATTTCATTAAAATACATTGTATACTTATGCATTATCGTTATATATGCATGGTTACATGGTTGCAATAGTAAGATATGAATTTATAAATAGGTACTCCGACGCGGTGAAGAAAATACTTATCAGGGATCGCTCGAGGATTGGTTTATTTTGTGAAAACAAAGTAAAAATTACTTCATGTGCCTTAATAAGTGTAAAAGTAAAAGTTACACTAGGAACACTTGTAAGGATATAAACCCTTATGTAAAGCATACGCTTCATATCACTCGCATGTTTGTAAATTGTTAGAACTGTTCGAGATTTTCGTACCTTTTAATAATCACTTACTTTACTGCAGATTATTTAACCTGTTTCTAAATTTTCAGTTTTATTAAAGCTGTTGGAAAGATCTGGATTGTTACTCATGAAAGTGGGTGTTAAATGGTTTTTAAGCCAGTTAAGCTTATATGGAAGCTATAGACATATCTTTAACAAAACCCGGTCAATTTTATTAGGATCTAATCACTCGATTTAAATCTTTGGAAAAGCCATCACAGTCCACTCGTAGCGTAGCCATGTATATAGGCGTACTGTACTTACAAATTGTAATGTATACAAACATACATAGTGATTATATAAAAGGTATTTTTGCATGACTTTAATATTGTAAATGTCCGATCGTAGTCTGTGGTTTACTTGCAATATTTATTGCCGTCATCTTTCGGTAACAGCTGACCTCAGTGTTGCCATAATTCGATATTCACTCGAAATAATCATATTGTAAGTAGAGCACATGCGTTTGTTTGCGAACGCGTGCGTCACCTCTCTGTGCAATAATTTTTCTATATGAGAGTTGTTTATATTGTAATGTTGCGTAGTGCTGGTAGTGTGTGTGTATTGTCCTGCAGAGAGGCCAATAGCCATTGGTATGTCCCGTAGATGGTTAGGGGTGGAGGTTGGACTCAAAAACGCTTTATTTTTCCGCGAAAGGCTAATAGCAAGTAAATTTTTCTTCTTAACTTTAATGTTAACAAAATGACATAGAATTTTTCAAATGTTAACTATAAATCGATTTAATTCAAACTGTTATCAGGATTTTTAAATTTATCACATTTCGAAACCCTATTCTCTTCGACCTTAGCTGACTCATTGTGTCGATAGTTTCTTCGACTTTGGTATAAAGCACAGATTTTAACTCCTTTAGGATATGGATATAAAATACGTTTTAAAATTCAATAGTATTAAAATGTGCTTAATAAATGTTGAGTCCTCTCCGAGAATACAGATGTAGTAGTGCTGGTGATGTACTGCGAGGTATTTTCTAGAATAAAAAAACGGTTATTCATAATACCAGTGCAATGGTATCGCATATTCCAACTATTATTCATCACCCAAGCAGTTTCGTAACATGTGACGTCTATAATGACGAATTTAGGTAGAATTCCTTCATCTGATGGTAGTACCTATTTATCTGCGATTTTCTTTACCCTTTCCAGAAAAACGTTTATTCAAGGAAATACTTCACAGTACATCGGTCGTTGATTTAAGGCGAAATAATCGCAATCAAGCTACCTCCTCGCGTTGAACACCAATTGAATTTAATATTTATTAGAATAATACGAAGTGTATCTTGGTTGAATTTATTTCAGTGCACTTATCCTGTTCTATAACGGGTTTTGGTAATTTTATCTTTTTTATAAAGATAATGATTTACTGCAACTGCGAAACATACTTTCATTGAATTTATATTCAAACATAAATAGGCCATGCAAAATGAGTTCAGGCAAAAACGTCTCATTTTGTCAACAAACTTCTAGTATTCGGATAATGCAAGCGATCTTTATAATTTGGGCTATACACGATACGATTTACCATTTAGGCCGCGTCGCGGTCGGCGGACTCCCGCTTCAGATTTGACTGGTCCTATGCACAGTCAAGGATTATAATTACACAGGATATTTAATGGACTATGTACATTATTCCAAGTAACACATTCAAATAACGTTTTAATTAACGTTGATACTGGACTACTCGTTACCTTACGCGGTACACACACGTCTGCTTGTTTTTCCGTTTTATACATAGAAAAAAAAGTCCATACACAATGTTGCCAGGACCAAATACTGGGTTGTGATATTTTTTTCCATAAAGTAGGTACGGTAGATTCTATTAGATTTTGTTTTTTTTTTCTATAAAAATCTATTTTTCGTGTGTCTCAAATTGCGATAGCATGCAGTATGCACCAACTAAAATACCAAAAATTGTTCCGGTAGATCGAAGCTGAATACGGTAGATCTACCGTAAGTATTTGTGGTACATGGCAACACTGAGATTGTAGAATTCACATTGATTGGCATAACAGTGAGATTGCTTGCATTTATCCAAGTTAGAAAATGGGTTCAACAGCTTGGTTCGACAAGTTACATTTTTCAGTAGTGTGGAGTTTGCGTACATAAGTTTTTATTGATAGTGTATGATGTCTTCAGTATCAGTTGTAATCTGTGGCCAATCCGATGGGCGGAGATTTGCCTGGATGTGACTATCAAACTAAAAATCGACACTAGCTTTACGAAAACAGAGTCGTGTCGTGCTCGTGACGAGTCATGTTTTCATTTGGCGCCATTTTGGGAAAATACATGTGGCTCCAATTGGAAAAATACATTGTGTAACTTGGTCACAAGTTTAGCAAAGTTTAGTAGATACATTAAATATCGTACCCCATCGTGATTAAATGAAAATATGCCGTTCAAATGAAATTTACGTTTGGTACCAACTTAATTTAGATACGAATACCTAGCCATAATTAATTCTAAAGTAGTAAAGGTATTGTAGATTGTGACGTAGACAACAAATTGGGACCATTATGAAGAAGTGCATAAGTGTATCAATGATACCTACATGAATAAATGATTTTGAATTTGAATTTGAATTTGAAGGAAATTAATATGAATCATAAATTTATTGTCCTTACATCCTAAGGGGACAATCTTGCTCATCGGATCGGATCGGAGCCAATTATTCGGTAGAAGCCATTGACGTAAATTATATGGACGCGCTCTTTCTAAGAAATTTCGTGTCACACTTTCGTGCCACAGAGAACTCAATCACAGAGTCACTATGCGCCCAGTGTTGCCAACACCCTACTCCGAAAGAGATCATGGATACATTACTATAATATACCATGGATATATTACTCTGTCTGGATTACATTGTAGAGGTACCTGAGGATTAATTACGTCATAACGGAATGACCATTTTTGTAGTGTTCATCCATTCATCAAAAAAAAAATCAAAAAATCGTTTCTTATTCCAGAATTTACATTTTATTACAATATGCGTGGGATCTTTCCATTTAAGTATATAAAACTTGTGTTATCTATAGTCCCAGGATATATCATTCGATTGTGTTAAAATATTTTTATGTGTGTTGTGCACTTAAAATAAAAGAAATGTATCTTAATAAATTACACTGTAGCCTCATTGAAATATTATAGTGTATTTTTGTAGAAACATCAAAAAGAGGAATTGGCAATTTAAATACTTTAATTGTCGTTTCTTTGTTTTCCAGGTAGGTTTGTGTGATTTAGGTTGTATTTAGTGTAACTCATAATGTATGATAAGCTTAAATAAAACTTTGTTTTTCAGAGCAACACGTAGTTTATTATCAATTCTTTAAATCCCGACTGATTGTCATATATAATCACATTAAGTACTTCACCTTATAGGCCGAGGGAACCTAAAATAATAATAATATTAAGTTACCTAGTCATTTGGTTTAGGCCCATGCTAGGTTCCTAAATACCGTCCCAAGAGGACGAGCTTTAACTTAAAAATTAAGTTTAAATAATAATAATAATAATGATATTATACCTTCTACCATTAATACCATGCACTTGGATTTTCTATAAGTGTGTTTTTTTAGTTTTTTTAAACTATTATTTATTTATTAATTTTTTAGTTTGATTTTTTTAAATGAAATGTAGGTAATTTCTTTCTTTCTTTCTTTCTTTCTTTCTTTTTTTTTCTTTAAATATTAAATTGTCATTGGTCCTCAATAAGTCCACGAAGTTTGAAAGAAATCTGAGCGTTTCAAGTGAGCCAAAATCAAGTCCAAAGAGAAGTTACAAACAAACAAACCAACAAACAAACATACAGGTGAAGTAATATAAAGCGTTAAAACTTACCTGTGGAAAGTTATCCTTTCAGGTAATGTTTTCGTTTTTTGCTCATAATTTTTGCAATACCGCAATGTACAAGTTGGCATTTTCGTTAATTCAATAGGTACATATAATATCTAAAACAAATAAAGTAAGTCAATTTCATATAAAAGTCACGTATTGAAATCACTTTCTAGTTTCTACCACAATTTCCGCATCTTTGTCCTTTTGTTCTCTCACTCCGCGACGTCTGGCAACCCTGTTCCGTAGTGATTAAGTACTCTGTGTTCGTTCTGTCAAGTTTGGTTCAAGATGTCGGTAATAAATATTTGACACTAAATAATTTTTAAGACTGTAAATAAAAATATAGTTACTTACCGATTATGATTAAATAAAGTGAAATAAAGTTCAAACGTAAATAATGAGAAAGTTTTAACTGTGCACAATACAGAATAATAAGTGTTCTTGAACAGTCGGAGTTTTACGAAAGTGACAGCTATGGTGACAGCACTTGCTCGCAGCCGATTATAGTACTAAACTGAGTTGGCCCCAGTTGGGGTCAACACAGGTGAACAAAATGTAAGTACTGAACAGCCTGTCTATATAATTTACGTCAATGGTAGAAGCACTTCCATGAAGCGTAGGACCAATCCTTTTGTACTTTACACACAATGTATAGAATATCGTATTGGCCTTCAAATGTTTCTTAAAAATTTTGATGTTTATATACTTATTCATTGTTTCATTTATCGAGCATGTAAGAAGCAATATTTATTGAAACTATGAAATAATAGACTAAAACACGCGGATTAAATAATATTCAAAATCTCACTTCGGGCATCTATTAATCAATTTTAGAATTTCTATAATGGTAACATCGCTTTGATCGTGTGAAATATACCTTTTTGCCTGCGATACACGTGCTAGCTTCCAGCAGTTCCAGCACACAGTCATGCGTAATCTGCAAATGTTTTCTATATTCGCAGTGCGTAATGCAGTCCACTTGTGTATGTATTCAAAAAGTTATGCATGTGGGCTAAACTAGCATGCCAGTTTCTAGCATGTGTATATGAGGCGTTATTATCTGGAAAAACTGTTTCACCATCATACACTCTTATGAATATCAGCGCGAATAGACAGGATAAAGAATATTATGCCATAAAATGCACCGTTTTAAAGCAATCTCCATACTTGAAGCTATCCTTAATCCTGTTTTACACTTATGATATAAAGTAATGTTAACATGTGTCGCAGATTGCTTTAGACCAGCGAATTATTACAAAGTGCAGATATAATGTTTAGTTAATTGTAATAACAGTTTATGTGAATTGAGAATTATAGTGATTTTTTGATAACTTTGTATTTATTTCCGTTAACACGTTACCTAACTCCGATTAACACCTATGTTGGTCAGTTGGCTCCGTTAATAAAAGTACCCGGATAACCGAGCTTTGCTAGGTATTTTTTTTTGTAAATCGTGTTTTTTTGGAAATTATATTTAGATACGAATTACATACTGATGAAATATTGGCTCATTGTTGCATAACAACGCTATCTACTGGAGTAGCTTAGTGTTGCTACTCGCCAATAGATGTCAGGAAGAGTCTATTGTAGCAGTTTTTGATTGCCTAAAAACATTTTCTAATCCTAGGTAGATCGATTTATCGCCCCCGAAACCCTGCATACTAAATTTCATGAAAATCGTTGGAGCCGATTCCGAGACTCAGATTGATATATACATCACTCCAAAATAAATAAACGCCACACACTCATTGCCCCACACTAGAGGAACTTTTGCATCGTGGGTGCCAAGAAGTACAAAGTCATCATTGAATTGTGTTGAAGTGTCTGTCTCGCTGGGAATCGAACAATAAGAAGCAGTTTATGTAAATAGAAAAGGGTATGGCATGGTATGAGATTAATTAATTAATCAGGCAATTAGAAAATCTTAAAACAAATAATAAGTAAAAAAATTAAAAGTTCAAAAATGCAAATTCAAATGTTTTCCTTGAAAAATACTTCAGTGATGTATTTTTGGATGATTAAAGTATGGTCCAATTTCTACCACTGCACACACTTTTAAGAATACTAATTTTAAAAATATCTGTTCTGATTTTCGATCTTTAATTAAGTTTAATGACAGAATTCAAGCTAACAGACTGTTTTACAAGCCATATTTTTCGGAGATGAAATAAAAACTTTGTATACTTAAAAATATATGTCTAGGTTTATTGGTACATATCACATAATATCATAACGATAAAGTGAGAGCAGCTGTGACTTCTCATTGCTTGGTGGCGGCTTCGTGCAATTTCTTCTGGACCTCCTCAGCGCGCTTCACGAAGTCTTCGTATGCCTCCTTGATCTTAGGGGCGAGTTTCTTGTTCGTCTCCTCCATGTTGGCGGCTACTTCCTTAGCTAGCTTCTGGGTTTCCTGCGTTATAAACAGTATTTGTTATTGTGCGTTCGTCAATTGTTTAACATAAATGGTATGCTGAGTACCTATTAGTTTATTGGCAGATTAGTAAGATAACAAAAGTGACATTTTGTTACCTGTACGGTGTTCTGGACGGCGGTTGACAATTTCTCGCGTAACGCAACAGCTTGTTGTTCTACTTCAGGGTGTGCCTTGCGGAGCTCGTCAGCAGTCTTCTGAATGTTGGCACGAGTTGTCTCCAGCGCCTCCTTTGCCTTGCCATTAGCGTCGTTTATCTGAAAACCAGAGAATAATCTGGTCAAGCTTTTAGTTTTTGGCACAGTTGCGTCTGGAGAAGTAGATATAGAAATAGGCTTCAAAACTCGATTTAAAAATTAATGATGTAAATTACAAATCTCTATTATAATTTGTAACAAACTATCAAGAAGTGTTACATAAAATCAGCATAAAATAAATTACTAGTAAAATTTAATAAGATTTATCTAATTGTAAGTAAGTATCATATAATGGCGCATATCAAGCATTAACTTGTAGTTGGTTATCTTTGTCCGAACCGACCCTGACATTGGGTCACTGATAACACAGAAAGGTGATTAACACAATATAACAAGTGATCTGTTGATCTGTACAATTACAAGGTATTCATTACTCAAACACGGCAAAATGGCTGAATTAATTCCGATGACAAAAATGTTGTCTTTATATTTGCTGTACCCGTACTTATGGCAAACGTTATGGTTTGTTTGTTACGCTTTCACGCGAAAACTACTTAACCGATTTGGCTGAAATTTGGAATGGAGATAGCCAATACCCTGGATTAAAATATAGCTACTTTTTATCCCGGAAAAGTTCAGGGTTCCCGCGGGATTTGTAAAAATCGATCTCTACCGCGGGCGAAGCCGCGGACAACAGCTAGTAATAAAATATATAAGAGACTCACTGCGCCCTGTAGGCTCGAAGAGAAAGCAGAGAGTTGCTGGAGTACAGTTTCGGAGCCCTCCTTTAACGCCTTGCCGACTTCCTGTGAGTTCTTGCTGTTGACGAGTGCGTTCAGCTGCTCAGTGAATGTCTTCTGGAACTCTTGGGCGTGCTTTTCCAGGTCTTGCAGCGCGTTGGGAGCTTCACGGCGGACTTGACGGCCCGATGCCTGAAACGAGATTTATTCTTAGTGCATTGTGAAGATCGCTAAGAAAATATGGCTTATAAATCAGGCTGTCGAACTGTTAGCAATAAATGTTTTTTGAAAATTAATCCAACGTTTCAGCGAAACTCAGACCAGATATTTTTGAAAATATTTCTTTATACATTTTTAGCTAAAAAACACAAATTTTTGGAATTCTTTCTGATATATCTGAAATAGTCTCAAATTTTTTTTTTATTAAAATAAAAAATACAGTAATAATATTTTTACTCACCAGAGCCAAGCAGGCAATGAGAACTACGAATTTGGCGGCCATCGTGTGATCGGGTGGCAGGTTGTGTGTTGTACAGGAGCTGGGAGACGAGTGTGCAGAACCACGTCCGATAGGCGATATATAAGTCGCGGGGGAACCGCCGCCGCGCCGCGGGGCGGGAGCGGGCAGGGGTGCTGCAAAACTTTCCTGCACTCGACAAACACGATGCGCCCTTCGCCCTGTTGATGACATACATATTATTATGTACATACATATTATATTAGTAATACGGTGATCGGCTAACGACATTAGATTATGCAGCCCTGACCCACGCTGCTGATCGCATCCGGGACCGCGCCGGACACCCCACGAAACTCCACCTATTGCCGTTAGCGGGGGTTATCTATGCGTTAGCGTTATGCATGCATCTTCTCCATGCGGTTATTTACAATTTTTCTCCACAGGTGGTAACGTCAGGTGTTAGGTTTCGTGATTTTTATATACCAAATTTCTGTTTTGAAGTCTTCGACAGGAATGACTATACCTTATATACCATAAATAGGTAACTTAATGACGAACTTACTGCCAATATGGTTTCAAGAAGATTTTTTTTTCTAACGAATTTGTAAAATGCTCTGGTACTTTTTGTTTTCAGTAAAATATTGCCAATGACAATGTTCGTGAAGTGTTCACGATTTAAAAAATAAATTTAATTTAAAAAATAAATAGACCTATTATCTACCTTGAACAAACTACACACGGGTCTCTCCTCATGAGGAAGCATTAACGACATAGCTTAACGAATGTTATCTTTCGATTACAACCGGGACCGGGCTTTCAGGCCCTCCGAAAAACGGAAAAGCTCAATATTTTTTTGCCACTAGCGGTCATTCAACTCAACAAAAGAAAATTCAAGTCAAGCAAAGAATTGTGACATATTTTTAGGATAAAATACGTTAGGAAAAATTGTATAATAAAATTCATTAATAATTGACAACATTTATTCACGGAATGCATTATCTTATGTTTATTTATTGCACTATAACATAATTTTATTGCATTGTGAACTTTGTATTGCAGCCTGCAGCTGTGCAAATAATGAGCTTCCGTTCCATGTCCTCTATGTTGAAATCTTATGAATGATACGGGGTAATGAAACTTTCTTTGTTACAAAATTTTCTAAATTTTCAATTACAAAAAAACAACGTAGGTCACTTGGTCACTTTTTTCGAATTTGTAGAACAAGAAGGAACTGTTATATCGTACATACGTACGTTAGGTTTAAATCATTATGGGCTGTGGGGCCCGTGGGGAATCTCACCAGGGGGGACGGGGGGGTCCGAAAATCGCTAAAAATGCCTCATGTAAGGTTTCATCAAAGTAATTTGATTCCGAAGTTTAGCTTAACTTGCTTAAAACGGGACTCCACTTTAAGTAGATTTACGCAACGATGATACAATTAGAATAAAATAAAAAAACACTTCTATATGCAGCAGTATGCCAATACTATTATTTATGCCGCGCCGTGCCCCCGGATTTGATGGACTGATATTATTAACCTACTTATTGGTTTCACTGTAGTCGGGTCAAAAAGGGTTAATATTTATTTATACAAAAATGCGCAACAACAAAACAGTGATGTATTATCATGTATGTAAGTTTTATGGTTCCGTCGTCAAAAATTGTTTGGTATGTCCATCGAATAATGCAATATGTGCATCAAATTAAAGAGCTCTCTAAACCCAACTCCCAATGCCGTGCCCTACGTTTATCAACAGTATCCAAATTGAATAATGACTGCAACGTTTTCAATTATTGTTGAATAATGGCTAATGGCCGATAACTGGCAGTGAACTGTAAACACCAGCTGTTTGATCGTTGTGCTACCGGTTAGTAATTAGATCGAGCAATTAGAAGAATTAGCTCTTTATAATGCTTAGTAAACATTTGTAGATCGATGTTTGCAGCGTTGACCTGTCCAGCTCTATGAAGCTGGCAGGGGCAAATCGGCAAACATCGACATAAAATACGCATAATTTGATTTTTTTTTAAATTATTAATGAATAAGATAAGAATGAACTATGTAACCATAGGACAAGATAATAATTATACAAGACCTACCTAATTAGACATCTGCCGTCATCGTTCTACCAAAATGGTGCTACCACACTGCGCACACGCTGACTGAATAGGTATTAGGTAGGTACGCAACAATCCAAAGAATACAAGAATCTTAATAGGTATTACATATCGTAATTTTAAGGAAATGCTATTTATAACTTGTTATTGTTATTTGTTTATGTTACAATTCAATTTGCGTCTTATTGAATCATTGAAAATGTTAACTATTGTCCTTTGTTTTGCTTTTGGGAAATCTATTGGGAATTTATAACTCTTCAATAGGTACCTATTTAGGAAGGTTGTAAGAGATCGCTGATCATCAGTGACCGTAGGTATATTGTAGATACTTAAACAGCTTAAAGCTATAATGAAATATTTGAATGAATTTGTAATAAGGTAAACACCCCAATTATGGACGTTTTAACAGCAAATTTGTGGTACCTATTTGTGAAATTTTACCTATATTGTGAAAGTTCAGAACCTGAAAGTACTTAAAGTGTAAGGTCCTGTGCTTTTTCAACATTTCTGCTGTGTCACGCGTGAGATATTGCAATTGGTTTAAATTTCATTATCAAATAAAAATTATAATTTTTTTACCCAGTTATGGACAGCAAAAACCCAGTCATGGACACCCAGTAATGGACATACCCCAGTCATGGACACCCAGTAATGGACACGAATAATATAAAACTAGTTAGGCTAGTTATCGACTAATCTATGATGAAAATCCAAAAGAATAGTAATTATTAATATGTTTCTAGGGTTCCGAAGTAAAATCGGAACCCTTATAGTTTCGTAATGTCTGTCAGTCTGACCGAAGCAAAGCGCCGAGACCCTTAGTGGTAGAAAGCTGTAATTTGACATGAATATACCTATTTATTAAAACTCCAGAACAGTGGAATAAAATACTGAAAAACTTTTTTTTCAGGGTACCTCCCCTACAGGTAACGTGAGGATGATTTTTTTATTCTTCGTGTACCCTATAGTGTGGGGTATCGTTGAAAAAGATTTCCAAAAATATTATGATTCTTCAAAGACCATTTTTGGAATTAGGGGTTCGTTTGCAAAATATTTGGCTTTAAAGAGCTAATTTTGGTTAGAGTCAAGTAGGGGGGCCCTGCTGGCTAAACGGTTAGAGTTGGACAAGTGAAACAATTGTGAAAAATAGGTTATATGATGAATTTACAAGAAAAACTATTCCGGCTATGTTAATTTATGTAGTCAATAAGTAATAGTCGATAAACGTACTACTTCAGAACCCTACATTGCGCTTGGCCTGACAAGCACTTGTTTAATCAACTTTACATGTTACGTTCACATTAAGGAACTTGGTTACTTGTAAGTTTTCTAAATTGACAATGAGGTTAGCATTAAGGAGGAGAAAATAATTTAAATTGTACTCATATTAAACTTTTTATTTATTAACTAGCTATTACCCGCGGCTTCGCCCCCGTATTCTCAGGGAAGTAACAATGAGTTGTTTTACATGCATGACACATTCCTAGTGCAAGAATAAATAAGTAACCAATCCAAAATTTAAAAGTTACTAAGAGGAACCAACTGTAGAACCTATGACCCTCCTCGACCTTCCAACTATAAATATAAAATTATATCAATATTATATGACCATCCATGACTACATCGCCACTTACCATGAGGTGGGATTGTATACAAGCATTAACTAATATTAAGATATAAAAAAATATTAATATTTCTAACTATAAATTTATATCAGTCTTTAGATACTTTACGAACTTATACATATAGAGGAGTAGAGGACCAACACTTTGTTACTTTTAGTATGGAGTGATTCAAATATGCATCATAATGGATCTTTCCATGGAAATGAGTTGTTTTACCGCAGTAAAAAGTAGCCTAAGTTACTCTCCAGCCTCCTAACTATCTCCACATAAAAAATCATACCGTAACATCGCTCCATTACGACGTAAAAGACGGACAAACAAACAAACAAACACACTTTCGCATTTATAATATTAGTATAGTATGGATTAGTAATTTTTGAACGTCAACATTATCAGCTTTTCATATAGGTATGCATTAGTTATTAACTACCTAAACTAAATTAAATTAATTTACAAATATTAATAAATATGAATGGAAATAAAGAAATAAAAACTGCGAAATCGAATGTTGATCAATGAACACTGAATGAATGAATGATTGAATGAAATAATGAACGAGAGAATGTATTTGAATGATGAATTAATTAATAGATAAATTAATGAGTGAATGAAGGAATGAATGAATGGGTGTATGAGTGAATTGATTAAGAATTAATTAATTAATTGATAGAGAAAGAGAGGAAGGGAGAGTGAGATGGAGCAGAAGAGGGAGACACGTACACGAGTTTAGTTAAAATTTAATAACATGGCATTAATTTGTCCGGCTTACAAAGATCGCTGGGATGGCTAGTCTATTAAATTAACTAAGCAACAACAATTATAATTTTCTGCTGTCAATTTTTGTAATGAGGTATATCTGTAAGTAAAGAATTTTGGCATGCACTTATAATATATCAGATTATCAGTATTATTCGTCTCTGTAAAGTAATAAAAATCAAAAATACGTTTAAAACACTAGGTAACAATTAAATAGCAAAAATGGAGTATTTTTTTCATTTCTTTTACACTGTAAAATTTGTGTCGCGCCGGGAGTTTCTATTTTCAAAATTGAGCCCTCGTTATCTTTTCAAAATCGACAGGATCCACTGAAAACTGTTCATTGCGCAAATTTCAGGTTCGCGGTGTCGGTGCTATACATTAGTAATAATAATTCAATATCTATCATTTTATGTCAGTGTCATTACTGGATATCTGTAAAATACCCAATAATAGCAACATTTTCATAATTTGCAGCTAGCTCATAGTAAAAAATAATACTAGGAGTAAAGTTAGTTCAAGTTCTGGATACACAATAGCAAAGATAAATTTCGATAAAATTATGTCCATTACTGGAGCTATACAATTATAGTGCACCAGTAATGAACACCAACAAAATATCAACAAATATAACTTCTCTGGAGTAACAACACTGTGTGTTGTAGACTTAATTTCATGGTTAACCAAACAAACAAAACACATTTTGATTTAAATAAAGCAATAAAAATTTACAGAAGAAACTTTTTACTTACCGCACTAACGATTTCCTTAAGAAAAGCCGCTAATATAAAATTACAACGACAAACAATTTTGAGTTCGCGCCAACTTGTATTCTAACTGACCGAATTGAATAAAATGTCAAACTTAGGCAGTCCGATGACTATAGTATATGAAACAGTGTTGCCAATATAAAAAAACTGGTTCATAACCATATTCTAGATGATTACTTTTTTTTTCGTCCATTACTGGAGCCTCGTCCATTACTGGAGCCGTTACCTTATACATGCATGTTATTGTTTATACATATCTAAGCTATTATTTATTTATTATCTATTTAAGTATTACCTACAACACTTAAAGGCCCAATGTTTGCCGGCGGCATTCTACTTATTCAGTACCTGTATTTCTGTGGTATTATTCTAATCTTTTTACATGCTATATATTAGTTTCACCTGTATGTTTGTTTGATTGTACCTAACTTCTCTTTGGACTTGTTTTTGACCCACTTCAAACGGTCAGATTTCTTTCAAACTTCGTGGACTTATATTGAGGACCGATGGCAATTCAGCATTTAAAGAAAATAAGAAAGAAAGAAAGAAAAAAACCTAAGTACACTCTTTATATTTGCTTTAAAAACGGTCAGATTTCTTTCAAACTACGTAGACGATAAGTCTACGTAGTTTGAAAGAAATCCTCGATAAGAGGATCGATGACAATTCAATATTTAAAGAAATTGCATTTCAAAAAATCAAACTAAAAAATGAAAAAATAAATAATAGTTAAAAAAAACTAAAAACACGCTTTTATAGAAAATCCAACTATAAAAACAGAAAATAAATTAGAATAAAAAAATCGTGTATTTGTAAAAAAAGCGTAGATATTATTCCTTCTATTCATTGACACCATGCACCCCACGCTTTTATCACAATTACACGATTTTTTTTTACTACGACCTTCTTATAACAAGCAAATTTTAACGAAAACAACGCTTATCGAATTGGAAGACATATAAACATACTAAATTTTATCTATCCTGTGATATTATCAACAATGCAGGTTTACTGCCATTTCTCTACACAGAATCAAATAAATTCCGATTCAACATTAATTTTCGTCGTATTGTGGCGGCTTAAAATACGATCAGTATTTTCCCAATACCATGCGGTATATTGGCGTCAATGCGTAAGTAAATGAATTTGGGGTGTTGTAAGTATCGACAGAAACTAGCCCGCTTCGTGGTAACTAACTATCGATAGAATAGGGTGGTATCTGTAGATAGAATAGAACTTCACATGAGAAATATATTAATTATTATCAATATTATTATTTCCTTAATTAACTACATCAATGGTTTCTAACTCTTCACGTTTTTTAATCTCAATAGGATTCTATATAAAACACGCATATTTAATATAGGACACATACATAGGGAGCCATTGATATTTTTTATCTGCGTTTAATTAAAATTGTATATTATTACAGTTACTGCGTATTTAATATTTTCAGGAAGGCATTGCGGGTAATTTTGGATGCTACCAGCTAGGGACCAACTAGGGTTGCCAACCGTACTATAATATATAGTATTGTACTATATTTCGGGTCTGCGTACTATATACTGTTGAAGAAACATATAGTACGCAAAAATACTATATTTTCAACATCGAAATGTAACAAAGCAATCTTTTAATTTAAAAATTTATGAACGCGCCTTTTCATTAACTTTTGAGCGTGTAGTGTATCCGAACGAATGAATAAATAAAATCTTTGCAAAAGTAAAAGATTGTAGTGAGTTTACTGACAAAACAACAAGCCAAAAATGGCAGCATATTTTAAAAAATACTGAAAATAACTTACCAAATTTATATAAAATAATTTCATTCCTGCTCTCTATACCCGCCACTTCTGCATTCACAGAAAGGATATTTTCGGTTATGAATTCGAAGTGGCGAGAAGAAAGAAACAGATGTAATATCTCATTGATTAAAAATGAGCTTTTGATTTACATTAATTTAAACATTAAATGTGATAAAGCATATGACACTTTTATATTAGATAAAAAATTGTTAAAAAATGCAAGAAGTGCAAATAAATATAGTTTTTATAAAAATAAGTAACAAATATATCTTCGTCTACTTTTTGCTTTTTCCGTAAAATACTATTTTTTTTGAAGTGTACTATATTTTTCATAGCTTCGCCTGAAAAATACTATATTTTGCTGAAGAAATGTTGGCAACCCTAGGACCAACAGTGGCCCGCGGACCATAGATTAAGAAGTTTAAGAACTACTGAATTACATACATAACTACTAGCTGCCCGGACAGACTTTTTGTTTTTTTTCTGTCAAAAGTTTTTTTTATTAAAACCTTTGGTGTGCCCTAAGGAACATTATAAGCTATTATATCTTTCAAGTTGGATCAAATTGCACACGGTGTGCAAATTTGATTAAAATCGGTTAAGTAGTTTAAGAGTCCATCGCGGACAAACAAACGTGACACGTAAGTAATTTATATATATAGGTAAAGATATTTTGTTAACCAGATTCCATTTTAAAACTACTCAACGTTTTTTGAGAATTATTTCTGGTTAGGTTACAAAAACACATTGTTGTTAACAAATTAATCTATGTAGATACTTAATTACTCATTACGAAATTGCATTTGTAAATTTTGCAACAACTTTGTTTTGGGCTTGTGGCTAATATCTTGTTTACATAGTAAAGACTGTTGACCATTTCAAATTACTTTGTAATGAATTGACTAACAAATAACAAATGAAGATAGAATAACACTTTAAAGTAATAGCTAATTAAAACTTTAATATGTTAATATTAGTTTCTAAACCTACGATATTTATTAATTTTTAGTAACTAGGTTCCAGTAATTTGTAGCTGATAAGATATTTCATAGTATTATGGAGTAGCATTTTGGACTATGCTCGTAGAAGAGCATAAATTAATTATAGTAAAGGTTCGGCAATCCACTCAAGGGTGTAAGCATCAGGAATTTGACATACAAAACAAAAGCATAACGCTCCTCTTTATTCCTTATTCTAAGTGCTCCTCGCCCACGTCAGGCTTTTCATGTCTCGAGGGAGGAAAAATCGGCCCGATTATCTATCCTACAAAAAGTCTGACGTGGGCGGGAAGCGTTATGCACACATTTCCACGCTAGTGTATTTTCAAGGATGGAACGTTAATACATAACCAGGTACCTACCTACCTACTACATATAAGTAAATAATGTCCTACCTGTAACGTTGGGTGTTCAATATGGTGAGGGTGGTGTGGTCGTGAGGCGGACGTTGAGTCGGTGTGCGAAGCCCGCTGTCGGCTGAGCTGTGCCCACTTCTGCAGCCCGGCAACCACACCTGCCTGTTATTATTCCTGCGAAGGTGAACAGCTAGGGTTGCCACTTGCACATACTTTATTGTCTTGTATTAATATACGATGTTTATGATTATATTCATCATTATGGCTAAGTAGGTACCTGAGTAGGTGACTGCTACTTTGTGCCTTTTTCTATTTATCGCTCGATAATTGTTTTATCGAAAGAAACTCATAAACTAAAGTTGTATGGATTAACACTGCGAATTTTTACCCAATATCACATAACCGCATATCGAAAAAAAATCCAAAAATTAGAACTATATTCCGCATAAAATATGCCGCAATAAAATTAGGTATAAAATCCGCGTTTAATTTAAAAATACCTAATGAATTATATTTATAAAATCTCAAGGTGGATTTTTTTCGAATGGACAGTTGCTGTTGGGCATAGCGGCTTTTATAGAGCTTCATGCGGACAGAGGGTCGAGCTTGGAGAGGATCAGATAAGTAGACAATTTTGGCGATAAGGGCGGACTAGCTCTCTATCTTTGAAAAATAGAGGATGCGAACAATATGGGGCCTTTCTTCAGGGGTAAGGTGGGTTGATTCAGATGTTTGGTATTATAGTAATATTATTATCTTTTAGCCTAGGATTCATTCATTTAGAAGATCAGATTTTCCTTTCATAACCACATTATTAATAATATAATAACAGCGATAAGTTATTTATAATTATTTTGACATTGGGAAGGTCTTGTCTTTCCGATGTAAATATGCCTATCTCGCTGTAGTCAAGTGATAGTAGAAAGTTCATTAGTAATTAGCTCATTCTCGTAACTTTGACCTATGACCTATTGATTGTGTTGCTTGTAACAAAAACAAAATTAAGAAATCTGTAATTCTAACGGAAGTATTTTTTGTGATAACTGCGATGACCAGTAAATTGCTGTGTTGATTAAGAAACCAGTGAGTTCTTAACTAAATCGTAATTATTTATTTAAATTTTGTCACGGGTAGACACAGATATTGGTGGGGGCTCGAGCCCCCCCCCCCACCCTCCTTCTCTGGATCTACCCCTGCAATCAGGAGAGGGAGCTAGGCTTTAGACCTAATTGTAGAAGGAATTGCTTTAACAATCACTAGAGCCCACTGGAAGCAGTTGAAAGAGGTCTAGGTACGCCATTCAGGAGTAAGCCTAGGCCTTTCAAATTAATGTAATAATTGAATTAAATATAGCGTACATACTCGTATGCTAGGGGCAGCCCTATGCCGCAGCCCGTGGCCGCAGCGTATGACCAAACAGGAGTGCTTGCTATTGTTACACACCATACGAGGACACGCCCTGACACTGCGTAGTATCATAAAGGTATCCGTGTAGGGCTCTCGATTATACAGTGCCAGCAACTTATCTGTGAAGTGGCGAAAATTGGAACTAATGAAAAGTCATTCATAAGTACTTTGTGGTCATTCATTTGTCAGTTACTGTCCTTCGAATTGCGTCCAATGATTGATGAAATGCGTCCGACAGCGGCCAGCGCCTCCATTCAAATCACACATAAGTTGGTTTTACTGTACTTTGAAATAATTTAATGTAAGTTTGCTCATTGCCTAAGCTCAAACTGGAATATCAACCATAACTTGACAATACAACAGTAATTAAACACAAAGATAACTGTAATACAATTATTTATTTTTATTGTATTTAGATATTGACCTGCATGAAAATTAGCTATTATTTTTGTTACAATGAATTTTGTCTACCCAGAAAGAAAGAGATTTAATACTGAAACTCGAAGTTAAAGTGAACAATTATATGTTTTTACTATTGCCAGCCCTACCGGCTACCTGCCATTACCTACACTGTACCTATAAACTTGCACCGTATTTAACGTTGGTACTAAATAACGATTCATTGTAGTTCTTTATTTGAAACTGCGTTTTTTTTAAATCTCAGGTGGCATTATTGTTATTAACATGAACAGATAATATCTATCTATTATTATGTGTCTTTCTAAAACACAGTGTTGTGTGAAGAAGCAGTCTGTGACTTTTGCCATATATATACTCTATGGTATCAAAAACTTACCAAATTGTCTCTGATTTGTTGTACCTTGATCTGTCAGCAGCTGGCGCCAATTTAAAATAAATATTGGCGTGTCAAAATCCTTCGAATTTTGAATTCATAGCGTTGTGATTTTTGCTGTCAAGACTGCAAAAATTTTTCAATTATATTTTAATTACTAAAAAAGGTGATAAAACACAGTAATATAATACGATATAAGTATAATTGGAGAAGTGACGTGACACTCGAGCTCGAGTTTTGTTGCCCCGAACGGGATTAGCCCTCGGGCCGATTCATCAGTGTCAGTTTGCTCTTCATCCTCAGAGGACAGATATTCGTCACCGTCTCCAAATAAAGAGTCGTACGTATACACAGCATTCCAATTTTACAATTCACGAGTGGATGTGTTAATAACCTAAGTAAGTTATATTTAAAATTTTATAACTTATGACATAATTATCTATTACTCAGTCTTATAAACTGCCCAGTACTAATTCGCAACATGCGTTTTTCTTTTAATGCACCTGTGTACATGGTGTATAGAATTAAGAGAGAGTGATTTTGAAAGAAATACAGAATATTTGTTCAATCGTGAAGCCCTCCAATCGGTCATTTATTCCTTGGACAGACCACAAAAGTAGTCTGAGGAACTATACAATTATGTTGAACAGACTCACTCGCACTCACACAAAATATATATTAAGGCAGAAGTTCTGACTTAGGGTATAATCGTAAACCTAGATATCTTTCAGAGAGACCCTTTCGGCTCAACAAACACCAAGTCCACTCAGAGACGAATCTAAAACAAGATTGTTTTTATCAGAAAGGAAATTTCGAGGAAAGTGTCTGATAGGTCAATCAGATAGTTTGCAGCAGTGGGGGTTCAGACGAATAAAATTATTTTGTGAATACCAATAGGTCAAAACCTCCATTGCAGTTTCCTTGAAAAATCTTTAGAGAAAATTCTCAACCAAAATATCAGTAGATATGACAAAATTAAAGTTAACAACTTATTAGAACCACCATCATCTCTGAGTGCAGGCCGCAGGGTCCCTCGCGAAAATGTTTCTAGTTGCAGATGGTGGGTTGAGAGTGTTGAAGTTGAAGGCCATATTCGGCCTCCTTCGCATCAATGCTTATGTAGCAACAAAGCATTTTCACCTGGTTTCTCAGTCAGATGTAGCGGACTTCCTACACACAATGACTGTTTAATACTGGTTAGTAAAGATCAATCTTCCAGATGTCTATTTTTATTTACTAAATGCCTATTTTTAGCGTAGGCTCACAGGTGAAGCCGATGACGGCGAAGCGCTCATAGCCCAGCGGCTGGTGTCGATCCTAAGTGATCTACTTTAAGCAATAGCGGGCGCGGTCGGTTGTTAGATGGATGACCGCTAGTGGCAAAAATTTCTTAAGCGTTGCCGTGCTTCGGAGAGCACGTAAAGCCGTCGATTCCGGTTGTTATCGTTAGATAACAGTAGTTAAGACATTTCGGAGGCCCTCAGCGGGCATGAGAACTTCCGACAGTTGGGTTGGCCACTAACCTTTCCACTGGTCTGCACTGGAGCAGCGTGGTGGAGTATGCGCTAGGCCTCCTTAAGAGGAGAGACCCGTGTGCCATAGATGAGGGGTGACGCTGAGAGGTCGAGTTCTGTTGCCTCGGATGGGGGACGTCCTCGAGCCGATTCTAGGGAATCGGAATCCTCTTTCTTATCCTCGGGGATGAGAGTCTTGTGTCACTGCCTTGAAATCGGTCCACAGACGGTTCTTAAGAGTAGTTTACAATCAAGAGTTTTTGTTGCTAAGAGCTTAGCCCTTTGGTCTGTCTTCGGCACCACAGTTTCTCTCAGTGGTGTCAAGTTGGGTTGCGGAAACTCTAAGCGCCAAGAGGCGTTCATATGTCGGTCTAGCTAGACGACTACTGGCTCACCAGGACCGGGCTGTTCTAGACACTCAGGTTGCGGAGACCCTGAGATTGCTAGAGACTTCATGGGGCAGTTCAACTACCCAAGGTCCAGTATAGTCCCAAAGACTCTCAGGAGTTGGAATGTCCAGGCATAAATTGTAATTCTCTCAGAAACACTAGCATGTCATTAAACAAAGTTATCCCAATAAATTAATTAATTAATAAATTAATTAATAAATAAATACAGCTGAGTTGTTTATTAAACCCAGAGCTTTTTGGGGCTGCTTAACCTTGCTTTGACGACCCCCCAAGGACGTCTTCACTATCGTAGGATGCAACTGTTTCGGAGAGGGTTCCAAAGAGGACGATTGAGGGACAGGAGAGTGCTTCCTCTCCTTAAGCTCAAAGATCTGATCTGGTGGCTAAGTGCTATAAACTGCAGAACAAGGCCGTTACCCCGACGCGAAGTGACACACTTCCTAACCACTCACGCAGCGGATGCGGGGTGAGGTGCTCAACTGAACGACCTGTGTCTCTCAAGGAGAACAGAGTTGTTAAAAAGCGTTGGCACTCTAGCGTCAAGGAGATGTACGCTGTGTACGAAGGTATTCTAGAGCAACAAATTATAGTAAAAGAACAAATCACATTCTGATACAATCCAACGACAGGACACTGATAGTGTATTTCAGAAACGAAGGAGGCTCACAGTCTCTTGCCCTTCTAAATTTGACCAACAAGCTCATGCAGCTCACTGAACAGCTCGCGATACACTTTCGGCAGGTTATCTACTAGGAAATCTTAACGGGATTGTAGACTGCCTGTGCACGGGTCGTGTAATTCCCAAGTAACATTCGTTGCACCCGGCCGCGGAGGCCGTATAAGGCATTACAGACATAGATGTATTCGCTACCAGTGAGACAACGGTCCTTCAAAACTATATTATTCTGGACTTGACAGAAGGGTGCGCAATTTCTTTCGACGCCTTTAGTCGTCCCTGGGACTTCAGTTGGAATGGGTGTTTCCACCTCTCAACACAATCCCCTTTAACAGATCACTTTAATTTTTTCAGAGGACTGTTTATCATAATAGTCCTATTGGCCCCAATGCTTTAAGCTTCCAGATCTCGGGGCCAGAGTTCTAGAGGACTCATTACCAGGAGATCATAAAGGGTCTGCGGAAGACCTTAAGAGATCAGTGGTAGATCAAACAATGGGCCATTGCCCCTTTGCATGTAGAGAAGCTGCCTGAAGCTCTTCTGACATGGTAAGTTGGGGATGGGCATAATAAATATCCCACTGGGCCACAGAGGAGAGAGGATTGGTAAAGCATGACTGGGTAATTCTACATTACTTACATATAAGACTCCCTTTAGGAGATCAGTTTATGTGTGTTTAAGCCACATAACAACATAATTCCTAAATCACCATTAGGTAATGCTGTAGCAAGATTTTTCATCTTCTACAAAAATCAGTTGTGCCAGAGGAAATAATTCTTTTACCCGCAAATACCATTTCTCTTTGTAAGGCTGCTGTGCGAAAGCCTCCTGTTTTGACATAAAATTGTTGTTTGACTGGCCACAAACAATGCCTTGTATTGGTACTTTTTTATGTTTCTTGATGAACTGCTCTTAATCTTTTACTTGCATAAGACATATTTCAGGAATACCTTTTAGAGAAATCAGACATAAGATTACCTTGTGGCCAAGATTCGGATGTAAAACGAATTCCGGTATCCACAGGTAAATTAGTTAATCTGTTGTCAAACACGCTAACAGACAGATACGTTCCGTGGGTCACATTAACGGACTCATTAAACTTTGAAGTGAAAGAGGAACAGACGGTAACATTACAAGTTTATTTATTCTTATTTCTATTATGGCTAAGTAAGACTAGCCTAGACCTATTATTATTATTTTGATAAGAATTATTCTTAGAGCGGTAGGTATAGATGCTCTAGCAGGAAATTTCTGGTCTGCGGTAGCGCATTCCTAGAGTAATTAAAACATATAGACCATTGGATGAGATCTAATTCCGAGGAAATTTGGAAACTAAAGAACTTATAGAGGTTAAGTGCCGCATAAGGTAGTGATCAATCATAACCCTTGTGCTGATTTACTTTTTGATGTATTTTCCAAGTATGTATTTCATTCCAATATGTCATTCAAAATGTCAATAAAATATTAATTTTTAAGATAAATGTTGATTTAGACAGAAAAGGTTTAAAATGAAACTTTAAAACTTAAAAATTAGATGTATAGATATATACTATCTAATCTATAATATCTAATATCTCAGGGAAGATTCAAATCATTATTATTTAATTTTGTTACTTATTATTATTTTCTGATAAGCAACGGTTTCTTGTTTAACCACGAAAATTTCGTTTCTTGTTTACAATAACCACTTAGTATAACTTAATCAATCATAGCGTTTGTGCTTGACACCAGCAGATAACAAACAGGTCTTCACACAACACTGTGTTTTAGAAAGACACATAATATAACTGTTTTGCATTACAACAAAACAATTATTATGTGTCGGATAAAACACAGTGTTGCAGCAAGGGCTTGCTGGTGATGGAAGACTATGAATTCAAAATTCGAAGGATTTTGACACGCCAATATTTATTTTAAATTGGCGCCAGCTGCTGACAGATCAAGGTACAACAAATCAGAGACAATTTGGTAAGTTTTTGATACCATAGAGTATATATATGGCAAAAGTCACAGACTGCTTCTTCACACAACACTGTGTTTTATCCGACACATAATAATTGTTTTGTTGTAATGCAAAACAGTTATATTATGACGCGATTTACTGCTAACTACCAGTAGGGTAAGATTGCCAATGTCGTACCCCCTAAGGGAAAATAGGTGTAGATTTTAGGGTATTTGAAATTAAACAAAGTCTCATATGTTCACATAATGTTCATTTATTAACCCTAGAAAGATAATCTGCGTAAAATTTACGCATGCGAGTTTGAAAAAATGCTCTCTCTTTTTAATTAGTGCGAATTTGTCATTGTGCATTTAGGATATCTCAGTCGGCCCTTGGTACTTCCGTTGGGTGCACTTTTGACTGCAGTAGTTCTCACCGATTTTGAAATATAGCATTCGCATGCGTCAAAATTACGCATGATTATCTTTTACGTGACTTTTGACATTTTAAGTTATGTGCATAACAGTTTTGTTTTTTGCATTTTATTCTATTTATATTATTATTATCTTTTTGTAGATATCGTAACTGAAAAATATTATATTGGGGAGTAGAAATTTGAACGACGACAGAATACTATGTGCTCTTTTACAAAATTTTGACGATATTGCCTTTGAAGGAAACGACATTGAGCTATAGTCGAATCACTAATACACTGGACCAAATTGACAGAAACTAATGTCACGTAGTGAAATAATATTGCCGTAGTAATAGTTATAGTGACTTCTTGGTCCCTAAAAAATACATATTTGAAATTTTTTCGTGCAGTACATGTAAAGAAAAAAATTTCGACGGCATTACATAGATATTATGTGTCAAAACTGTCTTTGACTGATATTTTACATATCTATTATGTTTATATTATAAAGGATATCTTTATTTATTAGTTTTTTAAGTTAAAATCGCTGATTAACAAATAATAATATGTGATTCCTAATGAAAGAAAACAATATAACAATGTTTTGCTAATTATAGAAGAGGTTTAATGTTTTTGATTTTTTTACATAAATAAATTATTATTATGAAATACACGATGACATTTTTTTATCATTTATGTATAATTATTTAGTTACAATTGCTTTTTTAAAAATAAATAAGCAAATTTGGACATTTCATCTAATTAAATCTCATGCGTAAATTTTACGCATGATTATCTTTTACGTATATCAAAATATGATTATCTTTCTAGGGTTAAGCTATCATAAATCATAGAGTTGGCATAAACATAATTTTTTTTAAGAAATAGAAATTTCAAAACTTTTCAAAAAAGTTCCATCGGTACGACTTAGGCGCCTGGTTGCCTAATCCAACCAATTGCTGTTGTTTACTCGTATGCCTAAATAGTTCAATTTGACATCACTACATTTAATTTTAATGTAAGCGAGGGGCCAGATATCAGGTACGAGGCGCTGGTACGACTTGGGCAACCTGCCCCTACCTGTACCAGTACCTTTTCTTGTGACACACGTGCCTGCAGTGCCACCATCCAGGCATCCCCTGCTGCCGATGAACATGTATGACAAACCTCGGATACGACTGCAGGAGGAACTGTAGTCAGGGACAGACTAGTCAGAGTAGTCAGGGAGGCATTGACGCTGGTCCGCGCGGGAAGTCGGCGTACGCAGTCAGCACCAACCACAGGTCACCAGTTACAGTTCCCATACGCGTTGAACCACGGAACACAGTGTTCCATGCATTGAACGTGGTAGGCTGACTTATATTGAAAGGCAATAAGGTAGTTTTTCTGTTATTCCTAAGATAACCCATCCATGGGGTACCTATATGAGAGTGAGCGTACCAGCTTGCTTTATGTAACCACTATGTGAACTGATCTGCACTGATAAGCATTGGTAGTTGATGTTCTTTACGTGAACACACCCTAAGGCAGTACGGAAGCCAAAAGAGGTTGTGATTTATTTATACACATTTGTTCTGACAGAACTTAAGTCAAGCTGTTTACTTAAAACATCCTTGAATTCTACTTTCTCATATCTAGCTCTAGCTCAATAACTACATTAGGACACTTCTACAAGTTCTACATAAAGAGCCATAGGACAGGTTAAACATTAAGCAATTAGTCAGAAACAAACATAATTTTGTTATCCTAAGTGATGTTTACTTTTCCATCGGTATATTAATATATAATTACTGCTAATCGTTTATTTTAGTATCCGTCTAACGCAGTGGTAATCAACCTTTTTCTCAGAGGGGCCACAAACACGTATTAGTTATGGTGTCGCGGGCCGCAGAAAAAATAGGTAATTAAAATGTGTGCAATTCACACGTGCGTGGTAGAAGTGAAACCTTCAAAATTTTTGTTTTCAAGATAATGAGACGAATGTAAAATTTCGGGAAGATGATAAATGTAGGTTTCACTACTCCACTCCGCTCCGCCCCGCTCCGCCCCGCTCCGCCCCGCTCCGCCCCGCTCCACTCCGCTCCACTCCGCCCCGCTCCGCTCCACTCAACTCCCCTACCCTACCCCTGTAAAATGCTTCCTATCTCACTTTAGAATTTGTGTTTGTCTCTTTTTACTGGACAGTTTCGTTTCATAAAATTTCAAATCACCCCCGTACTAAAGAAGTTTTCACTTCAAAAATAGGTTATAATTTCTTAGGTTTTCGCGATTGTTACAAATTTAATTAAACAACTTAGAATGGGTTCGGAACATATATTAAAAACAAAGTAATTTTTTGACTTTTCACACATTGCGATGTCTGTGGTCAAGCAATTGGTAAATTAAAATTATACCTATATTTTTATAATAAATAATAATAAACGCTAACACACTCATACCACAACAGTAGTCGCGGGTGACATGGACGACACATCACAATAACCCATGACCCGAGTGCAAATATCTATCTGTCACATAAATATCTGCCCCGGCCGGGAATCGAACCCGGACCCTTCGCTTCGCAGGCAGGGTTGCTACCAACTAGGCTACGGGGTCGTCAATTTAGGTGCTAGTAAAAAAAAATATTTAGGTGTTACTAAAAAAAATTAAAATAAGGTAACACCAGATGGGCGCGGCGATGGGCCAACCACAAAAGCCTAGCGGGCCACATGTTTAGTATAGCTGGTCTAGCGTATGTTTATTGTTCGTTGCACCCAGTACAAACATAATAACAAACACAGTTATCAGTGAGGTTGAGTTAATGCCCAGAAACGGTTACGCGAAGGCCCACTGGCCCATGACAATAGTAGGTAAACAGCTGGTATAAACAGAACGGGATTGGAATCAATTTTAGTCCTAATATAAATTCTTAATTTTAAGAGCCTTTTCTTGAAGCCAGTTAAAAATAGTCGATAAACGAATTTGATTTGCTCCATCCCTCTGGGGCCCAACCCTAACCAACATCTCCTACTCGTGGCGCACCCTATCGAACAACGGCCATAGCCTAGCGAATGGTACCTCCTAGTCGTAGGAGATGGTAGTAGGACGTCGCTAGCTGTACCAGATAATATAATCTTGATGCTACTTACATAGCGGTAAAGTTACAAACTGCCAAGTAGGTACTTAGTCATCTTTACTCGTGGACGTCGATAATATTGTCGATAACATCAAGGCATTATTCTAAGTCAAGGCATTACAAAAAAAGGCATCACCAAGATGTTGATAAAGACACTGCAGTCAAATGGTTTCATCGAGCTTCAGAACGGTCGGGGTCCGACAGAGCCCAGCGAGTAGAATTACCAGCAGCAGGGGCGTATCAACCGTATCAATTATACGGGGCCCCGAGCGTATAGGTGCCCTCACTAACACTCCCAAGAAAAAGCTCGCCAGCGGCCTACAACCACTACAGTCGGTTTTATATTTGACAGCTAACGTCGATGGGGCCCTACAACAAATATTTATATGATATGGGGCCTCCTTAGGGCTAGCTACGCCACTAATTACCAGGTGGCTTGAAAGTCTTGACAAAGCGCAGTAAAAAAGTCCTAAGAAACCAATCGCAAACGTTTATTTAGAATTCTAGACTAATCCTAAAAATGCTGATGATTCCGGTCCGACACAGCAAATCCTGTAAAACTAACCAGGAAAAACCTGATCTGACTGGATAATCTTGTCTCCCTTTACTCTTCTTTACCATAGACTTAAATATAAGTCCATGTTCTTTACTCAAAAATACTATAAATTTAATATTTGTATGATTACGTTAGCAGATACCTATGTAAATGTCTCTATATTTATAAAGAAAAATGTAAATTAACAATAAGATTATTTTAGTTCAAATGGTCCATCAATTGCATACTAAACAAGCACCTACATTTACATACAAGTAGGTGGTAAGCCTGTCCATACAAGGACCATAATTAATTGTTAAGGTGTCATTGTGATGGACGTACTCCGTTTCTTCCTCGTATTCTTCAATATGGAAGTGGAACAATGAGGAAGTGATTGAGGTGGTTGTCAGCGGCCAGCGCGTGCTACAGTTTTTATGAAGTGATAAATAGAAACATGCTTCAGATCAGATGTATCCTATAGGATACAGTGCTATCCGGAGGTTGCGAAAGACGTATTCATATTTCTTAATGCCTCACTAAACTGAACTAGAATGTATTATGAAGGATCGGAGTTGGATTTTAATATGGACGATTAATGAAATTAAAACTATCCTTTGAAGAAACTAAATAATAATAGTATTTTAAGTATGTACTATTATTTTTATCGTTGTATTACCTAGGTACTATTAAGTCATTGTCTTCTGTGGTTGTATCATGTCTATTCTCAAAAATATGCCTGATAGCGCTATCTGTAGTAATACATTTGAACTATACAAACGATAACTTTGTTACCGATCGATGTAATACATAACATTTTTCAGAGATGGCGCTTTATTGAGATATGAAATTTTATTTTTCCTGTACAGTTGCTCAAAAAGTGGCGTATTGCAGGGACATACAATATAGCGTTCGGGATGTGGGCTATTCTATTACATATTCGAGCTTTTTCTTTACCTTTTCCGAACTCGTGCGTTCTCTTTCCCAACTGTCAAAATAATGTCTATATGCTATTAAAAGGAAAAAACCAACCACGAAGTTTTTACAAAACAAAAATTCATAGAAGTTTTTATGATTCATGCAAATATTTCTAAAAAGAAGCTACTAATTTGTTTCAATATCAGATTTAATTCAATGAGTTAGGTTAGGTTTCATTTCATTTCATCTCATTAAATTTCATTTTCATTTCATATCAATAAAAAAATCTACTGAAGACTTGGCTGTATGGGCATAGTTCCCTTTGCCTACCCAGAATGGGTGAAGAAAACAAAAAAATCTCTGCTTAGATTACTATTTTCATATTTCCAACACCCACCATGAGCCGGTGCCCGGTAGGGGAGAAATGGATGCATGACTGCAACCAAAATTAGCTATTTAAATTCGAGTATTTCCCTAACAAATGGTCTTTGCAGACCCATATTTTTGAAAGACCTTTTCTACGATAGTCGATAGACGATACCCCACACTATGGGTTCCATATAGCTGGCAAGAATAATCTAAATTTTACTAACAAAAAATAACCGACTTCAAAGTCTCAAAAACTACATAGTTGTCAGATCTCGTTCAAATTTATGTGAGACAACATGACAAGCGCCTGCTTTCGATTAAAAAAAGAATCATCGAAATCGGTTGGCGTGATATTGAGTTATTCGTCAATTTTCGCGCACATCTTAACACAAACTTACGACTTATGTAGTTTTCTCATGGATGCCGTTGTCAAATCTCAATAAAATTTATGTGGGACCACATGACAGCCATCAGCTTTCGATTAAAAAAAGAATCATCAAAATTGGTTCGCCCAGTCCAAAGTTCAGAGGTAACAAACATAAAAAAAAAAATACAGTCGAATTGAGAACCTCCTCCTTTTTTGAAGTCGGTTAAAAAGAAATCATCTCCACTTTACCTGCTGGGGAGGTAGGTACCTACCTACACTTATTTTTTAAGATTATATGTTTGAAGTTTTTGTCATGGTCACGGACGTAAAAAAAAGAAATACTTACGCTAAAAATATTAAAAAAAATTGGCTATTTTTATAGTTATATAACTTTCAAAAAACAATACAAACAAAATAGTACTAAGAACCTTTCAACGCATTATAAATATTGTGCACCTAACTACATTATTTGTTGTTGTTAAGAGTGGTTTTAACTCGTGATACAACCAGTTGCAGTGGTATAGTTTAACTTTAAAATATCCGCCGTACCACCAGAGGTACGGCCAGGGGTACGGTGGGTCTGCAGTGATGTTTTTATAGGTCCCTTGTTTTTTTAGATCTTCTTGGATATTTTAGGGTAAATCTCAGTAGTGAGAAGTTTATAATCTGTAACAGACGTTTTGTAAGCCGATACTACGCCAGCCAACATACTACCACGAACCGCCAACGTGCCGCCAGCCTACGCTTTACAGCCAACGTGTTGCTGCCGAAGCCACAGCCAAAGCCAAAGCCAAAGCCAATGCCAAAGCCAAAGCCAAAGCCAAAACCATAGCCATAGCCATAGCCATAGCCATAGCCATTGCCATTGCCATTGCCATTGCCATTGCCATTGCCATACCCAAGCCCGTTATATTGACGATTCCCTTCAGCTACAGCCAGGCCAGCCAAGCCGACGCAGCCAGATGGTGAAGGGAATACATCAATCGTATTATAGTGTAGCCTTTGTCATAACAATACTTTTTGGATAGAAGTACCTAAAGAATAAATAATGTGAGATTGACGGTGAGGTTGTCATGGGGATATTATTATTGATGAATGTCAATTGCAAAAGGTAAAAGCTGAAACGAGAAATTATTGTATTTATTTCACTAATTTTATACTCAGAAGTGGTATGAACAGTAAAGAAAATATCTAACATGAAAAGACGTTAAAAACCACGGCCACAAACATCTGCGTCTGAGGATGATGAGAAGGCGAATGCCCGAGAATTTCAGCACGCTCCGATTTCAGCGCATTTTCAGTGTCAGTATGAGGGATTAATAAGTGTACTTGACGATTATCGCGGTGTACCTCAAAACGGTAAAAATTTACGGGGTCCACGCCAAGACTTACCTAAACACTGAAAGCCAAGATAATGTGCTAAACTTACCTAAAAGTGGCAAGCGTTTTGTCTTTTGAAGCCCTAAAAACGATGTTCAGATTTTCTGGCGGAGGCGGACTAACCTTGAACCAAGATGAATGAAGCAGATCTGCTTATTGGATAGCGGGTCATTAATACTCAGGGTATGAATTTGTCAGTGAGTAAGAGCGTCGTTAACTTTGGATAAGTACTTGATCGGACTTGCAAAACTGATGCGATGAAGAAGCTTGATGAGTTTAAAGGGGTGACGGTTGACGGCGAACGACTTCCACCTGGATCCAGCAGCATCATTCGTATCTGTGTCGGGGGTAATAGAGGGGACAATAACGTTGTGACTCCCCGACATTACGATTTACACGGCGTGCCCCATTTGCTGCCGGCAACTATATTTCGTGGAGAGAATAGCTACGTCAAAGTTGTCAATATTAGCTTAAAAACGATTTTTGTGGCTGCCAAGGAAAGGATTGTCGAGAGTCGGAAATTGCCAGGAGCCTTAGCTCTATTTTAGTCAGGTATATAATCTTCCTATACGTTAACGCCGGTTACTGGTAAATTAGTTAGCAAGCCCGTCTAGATAAAGGATATCAAAATAATAGTCAAGAATGTCTGAAAAAAAAAAACAATTTCTGCTTCGAACCCGTCTTAGCTCTGTAAAATCCTAAGCTGCAACCTCATATTAAATACTTTAGTCTGAGGAAGCGACAAATAGCGCCGTTATGGCTAACACTAAACTGCATGATTAGTACTCAGGATAAGGAGCATGAAAGGAGTACGTGGTCACAAAAGTTTTGTGGGTTTGGTTTCAGTTCAGCAGATGCATTAAGACCTGATAAGAGTATTGTCCCAGTTAGCGATTGTGGTAGTAGTTTTGATTAGCAACTAGAAGCCGAAGATCTAATTGACTGGAGAGCTAATTGGTTTTGTGTTTTCCCATTGCGGGAGCAATTGCTACAGGATGGCCGACTGTAACAGACGTTTTGTAAGCCGATACTACGCCAGCCAACATACTACCACGAACCGCCAACGTGCCGCCAGCCTACGCTTTACAGCCAACGTGTTGCTGCCGAAGCCACAGCCAAAGCCAAAGCCAAAGCCAATGCCAAAGCCAAAGCCAAAGCCAAAACCATAGCCATAGCCATAGCCATAGCCATAGCCATTGCCATTGCCATTGCCATTGCCATTGCCATTGCCATACCCAAGCCCGTTATATTGACGATTCCCTTCAGCTACAGCCAGGCCAGCCAAGCCGACGCAGCCAGATGGTGAAGGGAATACATCAATCGTATTATAGTGTAGCCTTTGTCATAACAATACTTTTTGGATAGAAGTACCTAAAGAATAAATAATGTGAGATTGACGGTGAGGTTGTCATGGGGATATTATTATTGATGAATGTCAATTGCAAAAGGTAAAAGCTGAAACGAGAAATTATTGTATTTATTTCACTAATTTTATAAATCCTAGCAAAGATGTGATAGATTTTTGGATATCACTAATTTTCCGTTTTTGAAACTTCCAAATTATATTATTTAAACTTTATTTAATCTCGTCATACCGGCATGGACATTCTTGTAAGTAGTGAGTTTATCATTAATTCCTAGTGCGAGTTGATCCAACTTAAACACAGTCTGAGGTCTTGGTCCGGTCCCAGAGATCCAGTTGTGGCATAGCCACGTCTGCCACTCCTTTTCAATTCGGTACAATTAATTAATACTTAGAATGTGTGATAAATAAAATAACAAGTTGAACTATAAAAATACGATTTATTCTAGTATTGTATAGGATTAAAGACTAAGCGTATGTGAGCGTGTTTGATTGCGCTAGGCGCGCGAGGCAGGGGGTCACCGGTGCGGCGGCAGCGCGGGGGGAGCGGGCAGCGGGGGGATGAAGCCGAGCGCGGACAGCGCGGCGTCGGCGCGCGCCACCAGCGGCCCGCGCCAGCGCCACAGCGCCGTGTCGCGCTCCGGCTGCGCGCGCAGCTCCGCGCAAGACTTGCTCAGCGCTGTGACGCAGTCAGCGCGGTAGTGCTGCAGCCGCGCGTGCTGCGTCTCGATGGGGTACGAGGAGCACGCGCCCCCCAGGCACGCCAGCGGGAAGTGGTTATGCAGCGCCAGCACGCGATCCGTCTCGTGGAACGCCTTCACGTACTGGCCCGGCTTCGTGAAGTTGCGCGTGCGGTACACGTGCTGCAGCATGTGCAGGTAGCGTGGCACGCCCTCCTCCCAACCGTGTTCGTGCTTCAGTGAGTCTAGGAAGTACAAGTTCGAGGCGTGGTAGGAGGAGCGCGCTGGCTTGCCCGCCAGCGGGGCGGACAGCGGCAGGATACGCTTCATCAGCGAGCTCCAGTCGGGGTCCTCCAGCGGGACGATCACCTCGTCGATGTCGAGGAGCGCCAGCCACCGGTACTGGTACATGTGCCGGTACAGGCAGTCGTTGTACGGGATCAGCTCCATCTGTCGCTTGTGGGTCGTTTTCTTTTTTAGGTACATGTGCTGCAGGCCCGGGAGGTTCGGCTGGCCGCCGGGCAGCGTTATCGGCGTCACCTCGGTCACCCCGAGCTTGTTGTAGTAGTCGAGCACCTTCGTTATGTTGGGATGCACCTGTAGCTCGTAGAAGAATATCTTGTCCGCGCCGAGCAAGCGGATCACCTCGATCCACTCGACGAGTCTGACCGAGAGGTCTTCGTGGAGGAAGTCGAGGCCCTTGACGCAGACGGCGAACTCCTTGCGCTCGGCGGGCGGCTGCGGCCGGTCGTAGTGCACGCGCAGGTTGTTGGTGGCGCGGTCGCACGGGTTCTGCACGATGGAGACGGAGGCGGGCACCAGGTGGCGCACCTCCGCCGGCAGCACGCAGGCCAGCAGGTAGGGCTGCAGCACGCGGTCGCGGTAGTTACCCCACTTGCTGTTCCACACGTACTTGTACTCGAGGTTGCGCACGACGACGGGCGCGTCGCGCTCCTCGAACCACAGCTGGCAGTGCGTTACCAGCGTGGGCTTGATGCGGTCGTGCACGGCCAGCACGCGCACGGCGGGCCCGATGCGCGACGTGTTCCGCGCGTCCATGTACGCGCCGTACAGGTGGAACACCGAGTCGTTCGCGCGCAACGTTTGCCAGTACGTGTTGTGGAATTCCAAGTCGTAGATCGAGGGGAAGGGGGCGCAGTCCTTCTTCTTGTAGAATTTGTTTTTGTCGTCCTTGTGACGGTGCCAGTAGGCGAGAGGGAGGGAGGGGAGCCGGCGCTCGGCGTCGGCGCGGAGCTCCTCCTCGGAGAGCACGCGTGCGTCCGTGGCGGGCAGCGCGGCGGGGGAAGGCACGGCCGGGGAGGGCGGCGCAGTGGAGGCGGCCGGCTCGGACTGCAGCAGTAGGCGCGAGGGCGGCGCAGGCGCGGCGCGGCGCGGCGCGGGGGGCGCGTGGAGCCGCGGCAGCGCTAGCGCGGCCAGCGCGCACCAGCACAGGAGAGCCGCCAGCCAGCGCGCGCGCGCCCTCCCCCCCGCGCCGCCCGCACACCACCGACTATACCACGCCCGCATCTCCTGAAAAACAAATATTCAGTTAATTTCATTCCTGACATCTCAAATACACCGCAGTTCTAGAGGTACATAAGGTTATACATGTTTTCTCTATAGCAAGTTATTGTGATGTTTTCAGTAAGTACCTGATGATGCACTAGTTTGATTGATTACGGATAATGTAAAACTAATCATATTTTCTCTTCGTTTTGAAATGTGAAAGATGAACTTCGACATGCGGGCGACCAAAACTAAATGATGTTATGGTATTAATAATTCTTGAAAAACATAACCGACTTCAAAATTAGGGATAACTCAAAAACCACTCGTCAGATCTCGCTCAAATTTAAGCGGGACCACATGACGAGCACCAGCTTTCGATTAAAAGAGAATTATCAAAATCGGTTCATCCAGTAGAAAGTTCTGAGGTAAAAAACATAAAAAAATACAGTCGAATTGAATACCTCGTCCTTTTTTGAAGTCAGTTAAAAATCAGGACGATCATTAAATGAATAGTAGGCAAATAACATAATGGTAATCGTTTCAAAAACACTTTTATATTATTATGATGTAGCTACTTGTAGTTTCCATTACACTATATTACAAGTACACTATATGATACATTGTACCCTATATGATAAGGAATAAGCTTAAGGACCTGATGGGCAGACGGGTTGCCGAAGACTGAAACCTTTGCATCGTTCTCGCTTTCTTCATATTTGACGATCAAAACTGCTGTTTCTACACATCTACTCATCCATTTATCCAAGACGCCGGGGCCGGGTTAGTTTGGTTACATGGAGGTTTCGGCGAATTTCGTTCATTCCCTTTGATTCTCAAATGCCCTTCTAATGGTTAACTCATCATAACTTTAACCTAAAGGCACAAACAAACTTTGGTTGCTACATTGTACAGCTGGAACTCAGAGCTGGAAACTCAATCCTGGATTCACTACTGATTTCGTAACGAGATTCAATCATACGGACAATCTTAATCTAACAATAAATATCGAGCTTAGAGTTAGCAGGTCTACATTACTGCTGGATTTTGATATTAATTAGCATTATGTATATTCATAAAAAGGGTATTAGGGTTAGCCGTCAGCGTCAACATTGAGCACAGAGTAACATTGAGCGCACAGAGTACATAGAGCAAATAAATGTAATGACAGCTGTCTTGTCTTCTCAAGTTCTCATACATAGTTTTCTTCAAAAATGATTGAATTTTACTTCTACGCGCTAACATGAACTTATTATATTATTTTATCGGAATTTATATTGTGTATAATTTCTTTATGTTAGCAACAAAATTTGTTAACTTTCGGCACCGTTATTCCATTTTTGGCGACCTCAAAAGCTTGTTAGGCTTCCTTCTTTAGTTTTTCGTGATTTTTTTTAATTCGGTGGAGAATTATTATTAAAATATTATTTTATCGAGTTAGTCCCACTAGTCCCGTTGAGTTAACTGTGTTTGTGATTACGTTTTGTGAAACCATTTTTCCGTGGAAGTAAACGCAGGCGGAAACTAGTACTTATTTATAAGGTAGATTAAATTGGTGTATCTAAATTGGAAATCTCAAATATGTATCATGAATTCCTAAACATTTCTAGATCTTCACAGATCGTTTATTTTTCATTGAGCGGCTTATTTAAATCAATACACAAATTAAAGCCCATTACGTATGTAATGGGTTTTTTCCCGTAGGTGAAGTTTTGGAAACATCATTTCATAGAAAATGTATACGATAATGCATACACAGCGGAATCCCTTACGGGAAAAATCCCGTTACGTATGCATTGGGCCTTTTTTTCAATGTACTTAGCAAGACGTGGGTTATGATTTATGTTACTTATGTGTGTGTTTGTCACAGTCAAAATTAATATGGTAATGAAATGCCATTCCCGGGAAGTCGCTACAATGCGCGCGTTGTGCGGGTTGTGCCCCTCACATTCGTCACTCCAGTCGGTTGGCTTCCGGTGCTCGCAGGTCTCACAGCTGCCAGTTATATTCATTTTATTATTTTGTTTCGCTTCAACAGGTCACTCGTTTGCGTACAGCTAATACATATACATATAAACGGTAGCAAGCTCGACCAACGCAATTGTTTTACTCAAGAGACAGGGCCCGACATTTCCGGGTTGTTGTTGTTACTGTTTCATTTGGTTCATTGCGCAGAGATTTGATCTGTAATTACTTTTGTACCAGTGATAGCCTAGCGGTAGAACGTTGGTCGCCCGAACGAAGGGGCCCGAGTTCAAATCCTGGCACGCACCTCTGATTTTCAAATATTATGTGCGTATTACAAGTTAATTATCTATCACTTGCTTCGGTGAAGGAAAACATCGTGAGGAAACCTGCACACCGGAGAGTTCTCCATAAAAAAGTTCTCGAAGGTGTGTGAAGTATACCAATCCGCACTTGGCCAGCGTGGTAGACTATGGCCTAACCCTCGCTTTCTGAGAGGAGACCCCGAGCCCACAATGGGACAATTATGGGTTTTTGCTTGCTTGCTTGCTTACTTTTGTACAATGTTAGGTGAGGTGAGGTTGATTCAGGCATAGCAGTTTTTTTTTAGTTTACTAGTAGGTACTTTTTTACAAACGAGGACTTCGAGGTATCACTAATGCGTTACCGAAGAAAGAAAAGAGGAAAAGGAAAGAACTCGCTCTCAAGTTTGGCGGCAAGGTAGCAGTCAGCAAGGAAGGCTTCACAAAGTATGCCACAAGTAGTTCAACTGTCTGTACAACCAAATTCGACTTTCAATTTCTAGTCGCGAAATAATCAATATTCAAAGTCTGTGTTTAAAAAATGCACCCAATACTCTGCTATTATATCGTATGTGGATGTCGTCATTGTCGTCTCACTACTCAATCGAGAGCTTCTGATTCAATAACGGGGTTTTTTGTTCCGTCCAGTCTCCGGCAGATGACATTGTGTTTGCAAATACAGTGTTACAGTTAGCTCGTAATAGTGTTGTAGACGGTACGAACTACCGACTGTGCATTTGAACTTTGAAGTTTTATTATTAACTAGGTAGTTACTTTGTGCCCCGCGGTCATTCGCGTTAATTTGTGGAAAAAACTAAGTACTGAAGTATATGATGTTATATAGTATATAGCCTTCCTCAGTAAATTGACTATCAAACACAAAAATAATTTTTCAATTCGAACCAGTAGTTCCTGAGATTAGCGCGTTCAACCAAACAAACTCTTCAACTTTATAATATTAGTAGGAGATTTACGATACGATACAGAGACTTGATAGGAACCTTTTTAACTTTTCCGCGTGTGTACACCTAATTCTTGATCATTAATAGATTAATAAATTTATTTACTGATAGGATCGTAAACGTAATATTAGTTTACCTTTGGATTTTTGCCGTTTTCTGAATAATTTGCCTCATTCTAGTGAATTAGAGACGACCAAATATGATTATTGTTTGATGGAATCTTTGTGTAGTTTTTACCAGAAACTTCAAACAAAACAAGCTCATTAACCGCGCATCGTTGGTTTCGACGAAATCTTTTGTTCACTACAAAAAACAGCACACACTTATAAGCCAACAAAAAGTGGTTTAACAAAATAGTAAGATAAGAAACAGGTTCACGGAATGTGGTATAACAGTTAGGTGAAAACGTAAATAGTCCATCTCACGGTAGCATGCGATTTGCATAGATAGTTCGTGGTACTGATGTAATCGGATACATCGCAAATCGCGTTGAGGTCCATCGTGTTTTTGTATGCAAATCGACGACAAACATGTACTTATATTCTATCTATTCATCACATCCATAGCAGATAAAGAAATTACAACTGACACTATAAGGCGCTCCACCCACTGAAGACGCGTCCCGCCGCGGTGCGCAGAGCGACGGATAACACAACTGCGCGCGGGGCAATTTCCCGCGCGGTGGCGCGTCGGCAGTGTGTTGTGCTAGGCGTGATTTCTATATAAATTGACATAATTGCATACAATGGTAAAATCTGCCATCCCGCGCCCCGTCGCGGTGCGCGGTGCAGTGGGTGGAGCGCCTAATACCTATGTGAGTTTTTGACAGTTGCTAATTTACTGTGTATATAGAACACAGAATATTGGAAACCGTTAGTAAGTTGACGTTGAATGGCGTACTAAATATAAGCAAAGATTATGTGACCTATGGTGACCTATTCTATTTTTATATGAGTAATTTTAGAGCGTGTTTTAGTGATTGTGTTACTTCCAAACGAGTTGAATTATTGAGGTCATATTCATATTTATTTTACTGAGACAGTTGATAGCTGTACCTAATAGAATTCAATGGTGGCGCTGCGGTCAATTTTATAACAAGTTCTAGGGTAGGTACATATTCAAATATTACTGAACAGTATGCAATCAACTCGTTAAGTCGTAAGCGAGTTGTTACAAAAGCAGGAAAGGTGCGTTTATCGAATGGTAACTAGTTTCAGCTACTAAAGAGGTAAGATGGGTAAGTATGATTTGTTACGTAAATAGTCAACAAAAATGCTGAGAAGCCACCGTGGTAAGTGGTTACCGGCACCTATGAACATCAGCAACAACAAAGAGGTCACCGATGCATTGCCGGTTAAAAACGCAGTATTAAATATCTCTCTTAAAATATTCTCCCATATTCCCATTGTACATACCCTCAATTGAATAATGTTGCTGTAAACATTGACCCCAAAATTCGCCATTATATTGTTTACTCTATCGGAACGAATCATCGATATTGGCGCGAATTGATTGTCAAGTTCAATCGACTGAATACAGAGCAAGACGGGTCATGACAATACAAGACGGTCGCCACACATAAATAAAAATCAAATTAGTTATACATCTGAAACATACCTCTTTTGAATAATTTTACTGCTACAGGATTAGTGAAATTCGAGGTAGGAAAAAACCGTTTCCTGAATAAAAAGGGTGCGTGTACTTTTGTACGCGCGTGAGAAGTTATACTTCTTTAGCATTATTAAATAAATATTTAACCCCCTCCCCTTCCCTCACCCTTCCCCTCCCCTCCCTCTCTCCTCCATTCCCCCTCTCCTCCCCCTCTCTTCCCCTCCCCCTCCCCGCCCTCGCTCTCCCCTCCCCCTCCCTTCCCCGCCCCTCCCTTCCACCTACCTCTCCCCCTGCCCCTCCCTTCCCCTATTTAACTTATATACAAATATATATAAAAAAATACTCAAAAAACAATATTAAAAAAAGAATATTAAAAAAAACAACATTCAAAAACAATATTCGAACTTTTTTTTTAAATATTTAAAAAAAAACAATATAATAATAATAATTTTTCAAAACGAGCGTTTTTGTTTTTGTTATGTTACATGGTATATAATAATATGACATAATAATAATGTAATGTGACTGCTTTGGATATTGCTTTTAATGACTAATTTACTAATTTATTTTAAATTATGATAATTAATATAAAATATTTTCAATAACATTATATTTTTTTAGATTGTAATGATGAGATCTTATTTATTTGTAATGATGCAATTGTTATGGTATGATGAACTAAATTATTTATTTTTATATTTGCATACCTCAACAGGTGGAACTTGGCGGACTTAAAAATGTGATGTTATCTTTTATGTACCCATGTTCATGCAAATAAAGAATTTGAATTTGAATTTGAATTCGTGACCGGCGTTTTTGTGTCAACACGGACGTGTTACAAAAAAAATTCACTCTTATCATTTTTTCCATTTATTTCATAACGCGCCTAAAGAAGAATAACTTCAAAAATTTAGGGGCGTTCAAGATATGATAATAATATGAGGTGTTTTACCTATATGAAAAATAAATTAACAATTTTTGAGTTGACTAATTATATTTAAATATCAATTTAATTAATTTAATTTCAGGGAAACTTCTTTATTTCAAAATCTTTCAACCATTTTCTATAGCTCCTCATTGTTTCAGTAACTGTTTCAAACATTTTTTACCACTCTGGGCAAAATACAGGCTAAAATGGGTATGACAATTTTTTTAGTTCCAATACTTCCAATATATTATATTATTTTATTAGCTCACCTTTGTTTGTTATCAGGGTGAAAGAAGTTTTGAAGGATTTTGATTTAAACCTTTTAGCGCTGTAGAGGCCATTTTCACGACTTCATAATAGTCGTAAGTAGTAAGTTGAGTTGCAATAATAATGTCAGGATAATATTAAAACAAAATTAGTAAATACTAATAAAACGACTAATGTAGCTCAAGGTGACCTGAGCTGTTACATCGGTATACGAATCAACAACCTATTTTAATATTAATTGGGTCAATACTAAGGAATTCATTTCAATTCATTACGAGAGTGGGACATTTGCATAATTGATGTCACATTTAAAAGCGACGCGGACATTCATAAAAATTAAAAACCTACCGCTCGTACCTTTCGTCAAAATTCAACTGTTTTTTTAATACATACAATATAATATTTGAATAGAAACCTAACAGACAAGACCTGCTGCATTATGACAATAATATGAACCGAAATTATGTCCCCCGCCGTTGTAACCATGACATTCATGACAACATTCAAACGTAGGATATAAATAAGTAAATAAGAGAACATTTTATTATTTTCAACATAACACTTTTCTAGTTTGTACGATTTGGCGATAATATGAGAAAAATATCTTTGGATTTCGCACTGAATTATTGCATACTTTACTTTAAAAAAATTAAAAGTAACTAACTACGAATTACTAGTGTAAATAGTGATGAGTTGTAAGCTTCTTTGCCTTGAAAATCGGTAATTAATTTGTGAAACCAGTTCCTCAAGTTTAATGCTGATCTCGAACGTAATAAATCTGCAAATGTCTTTGCATATGTATGTCTTTTTCTTAAAATCCACTTAATTGTAGCTCTTTACATAATATCAAAACTTCTTAGCAATAGCCGATGCGACTTTCGATATTGGTCTTTGACGTCTGATCAACACTAAATTATAATAACATTTTTAATAGGTAACATTTAATTAAACCTATAATATATGAATATAGATAGAGTAGATAGCATAAAAAATAAATATTCAAGATAGCCGTGAACGAGCGGAGTCGTGAGTTCGTGATGATGGGTTGAGCTTTTTACACCAAATGTGATCACATCTTCTGCCATTATCGGGTTAAACCGTCATGATCTCATCCTTGCCTACTAATTATCCTCAAGGCGCCTCCGGTACTACCACCGGTATATACCACTTCCGCCTGGTGTATATTCTTATAAAACTTTACATTAAACTATAATTATTGAAGTGTCAATAAACGCTAACATAATTTACTAATACCCCCCAGTAGGTTAAGTTACACTTACGCCCCAATTCAAATTCAAATTCAAATTCAAAATCATTTATTCATGTAGGTATCATTGATACACTTATGCACGTCATTTTTTTATGGACCAGCTTTTCGCAAAGGTGCTTTGTCATGGAGGAGAAGAAAAGCCGAAAGAAACTCCTCAGCACATCTTTTAAAAATAAAATACATCAAATTCAAAGTCACTAACAGTTACTTTAATCGCTCCTTAGAAACCTAAATCACATTCACCATACAAATTCTGTACTAAGGAGCGATTTAAGTAATCATTAGTGACTCTGAGTTGGGGCGTTATTTCCCTAAGGTTAATCCCGGGTAAATTGGAATTTCAATGCAACTTTGTACTCTGCGCGGATGTTCAAATTAATATTTATAAATAGTAAATACTTATAATCAAACGATTTTTTTTTCAAATATTTTAAACGTACTCAACGTTTTGTTGAAGTCAAGCCCCGCTCCCTAGAAAATTTCATGTTCAAAGTTAGGTACATTAAAATTCACAGTTAGTCGTTTAGGTATTTACTCTTAAATCATATTATAAATACTTACCTATAAATTGCTTCAAAATAAAATTGAGTGACTGCAATATTTTTTAATTTTGGGATTTATCTTTTAGTTTATCTTTGGATTATGCTGGAAGTGACTACTAGGAAAATTTTATTGATAATTTTATTGCTTTATTGTAATTATGATATTTATTATAGTCATTCATAACAAGTTTATTAACAATGATCTGATAAGACTCATGAAATTAATTCTTAAACTCTTTCGTTAGGTCGTAAGATAATTTTAATACTCGTCTATTCCTAAATTTATTTCTCATAATTCTTGTTATTATTTTTTGCCTTAGGTACGTCAATAGTGACGTAAGTTAAATGTTAAAACGAATCAACAATTTACTTCACGGTTCGTAAGCCGGAAAATATGCTTAATGATAGTTAATGTTCAGCAATTGTAGTTATTTATAAACAATTCCATGCAATTAGAACTATTCAAATAAAAACATCTGGTTAGTCGTCGACGTTTAAAAAAATATAACATGGTGTTCTAAATTCAAAATTGAGAAATTCGCAGTTCGATTTTCGAACTAGTGTAAATTTAAAAATAGAAAAAACCCACCTGCTATCAAAAAAGCTATCTTTTTGAAATCCGGTGAGCTCTTTAATTTGATAGCCATATTGCGTTCTTCGATTAATTTTTATTTTTTGATACTTCTAACAATGGCATCTCACAGCCACCATATTTGTTTTTTTTTAATTTCACTTAAATAAGAATACTTAGGTTATTAAGACGAATCTAACGATATCTTAGTCATATAAATCCGTTCAGCTTGGAAGATGCGAATTACGATGTAATGCAGAATATTACATGCATACATACAAACATACACACAAGATACCAATTTAATACCATTAGTACTATTATTATTTCTCCATGGGGTTCGCCTGGATAGCTACCACCCTTGAGCATGAGTCAGCCGCCAAACGAAACGACTCATCGTGTTCCGGCTGGGGGCTTGAGAGCCAGTTCTTTCTTTCTTTTTCTTCTCTCTTTCTTCGCCGGCAACGCATCAGTAATGCCTTTGGTGTTGCTGATATCCATGGGCGACGATAGCCACTTACCATGGTGGATCGTCAGCTCGTTTGCCGGCTATTTAGATAAAAAAATAACCCTTCCTGGCAGTCGGGTAAAAATGGGCCATGACAACAGAATGAACACATGAGCGAAGAAACTCAGGATAATTCCTATAAAGCGCAATTAGATTTGGACTTTGCTCTGGCAACAGTCAAATGTACTCGATGACTGACACTTTGTTAGTACGAAAAAATTATAAATTCATATAAAACGGCTAATGTTAGGGTGACCGGCGCTTGCCTCCCTTAGAAGAACCTCCGAACGATGGGCCCGGGGAGCCTGTCATTATTATTATGACATTTAAGTTGGAGCAAAGTATAAACACGGTTTATCGATCTCACCTACAGAATTAACATCGAAAACATAAAAGATGAATGAAAACGATAGACAATTCCAGATGCCTAATGATTCATCGACGCAACATCAAAAGAACGCAAAAAAGTCACGTAATTCCAGTAATGGCACGCAATATATCGTATCGTCAACAAGCTGATAGACACAAGAACGCTTTTAAAGCTATTAGAGTGGGCAATAAATTAGCGGCTAACAAATTGCGATCGCGTCGAGGTGAGGTCGACCTGTCTCTGTCTAAATGCTTTGGTCGTCTACTCTTCGTCTGTTGAAGTAGCCCAATAACTGTAGACATAACAATGTTTAAGTACTATTTAAAGTCAGTCTAGGCATTGCTAATCTTAGGTAGATACGTTGTGCATCAGGCCAACGAACTTCAGGAGATAACAATTTCAGTAGAATTCAGAGAATCATTGAAAATGATAACGTAAACGTTGAAACATTCATTCAAAGCAAATTGGTTTTTGTCAAAGAAAAGGTCGTTTGCAAGGAAGATAGAATGATAGACATGGGTGTTCTTCTAAAAACTACGGTCCTTACTATGTCAGATATTGCTGGAGACTTCTTAAGCTTTTCGAAATCTAGCACTAAATAGGAGAAAACAAAACCTGTCATCACGCAGAATAATAATTTTAATGTCATGTTTATTTATGATGTTTTATTATCTTTATTGATAAGAGAACAAAAACATATTTGGGTCAATCGAATGATCAAAGTTAGCTTGGGCCTTGGGCTAATTTGAAGCGTCTAACTGGTGAGAGACACAACGAAATCGAGCGATATGTGTTTCAAAGCAAACATCGTAATCTTGCGCTTAATTATTTATGAGCAACCCAGTATCTATTTTATTTATTTCTTAGGTGAGATTTTCATAGATTAATCAGGATGTAAAAAGATTTATTTAATTTAATTTACAGCCTACGACAGTAAGACAATTCTGACACGAATCGAATACGACACTTTTAAACTCTGCAGTCTGCACTTGCATTCGTCTTCAGGCAGGATAATCAAGTAATGGATCGCTTGCGACCTTTACGACGACAAGTCTCCCGGAACGGTCATGGCCATCGCCGACAACAACGACGCACGTGCTGCCAAACTGAACATTACTCTCGACTTTATTTGTAGGAAATAAGAGTTAGAATCGCGCACGTCGGTGTCGTGGCTAGTGTTGGTCACAAAGTCATCTATGACGACTGGTTAGTATTCTGCAACTGAACTCGTTAAGCCGATGGTAATCGGTTCGCAACGCGCGTCACAATTAGTAGCAGAAACAATGAAACGATTCGGATATTAAAATCGATTGCTGTGTACAATGTTATCGTATTGCATCGAGTTACCGTATCAGTTGATAGGGGTAAGGTTATTCTTACAATGTCATTTATAATAGGTACCTACCTAGTAAACATGTTTCTTGATTTATAGATACAATTGACCCGTTTGATTTCGCGAAACAAGATTCTTATGTTTACAAACCGCATCAAAAACTTTTGCTAGATCTTTATTATTATTCTAAGGCTAGATCGATAATCACTGAATCTTTTTATCTTTATGTTACACTATTTCGTAACTTTCATGTAAGCCCCTGTGGCCTAATGGATAAGGCATCGGCCTCCTAAGCCGGGGACTGTGTGTTCGAGTCCCACCAGGGGTATAACAATTTTGTTACTACTCTTTCTTCATTAGAATTTAGGTATTTTGCAAGAAAAGTTGTTAGCTGGTGGCTCTTAATATTATATTCTGATGTGATATACGATTTTATGTAAGTTGTCGAGAAATAGTCGAAAGGGTCTCCCTTGCTCTTGGTGTACCCTCTTTTCCTTAAATAGTCGACAAATGTCTGCAGCAATTACTATCTAGGAGCCTCCCCCCTGGATCCGCCATGTTATTTTAAACCTGCCTGCCAATATTGGCTATTAACTGCTAAATGGTTTTAACTTTTAACATGATTGTTTAGGTTATAATGCCAAAGGCATAGTTAGCAAGCAACACAGGGCCCTGCCTCGCTGATAATTTTGTTTAATCGCTTTTTAATCCAGGACCTCAGACAGGAATTACCTACTGAGCTACGAGGTTGTCAAAAAAGATCTTCCATTATTCTTTAAATTACCGTCCATTTTCCAACTAATTGAATCGAAAAACAAAGGAAGTAGCATTCGCAGCGGTAATTAAAAACAACAGGAGTTTGAATGAAGCTGCTGTTTTGCTGACGATACCTCGAGATCGCAAAAACCGAATTCTTGTTGAATTTCAAGTTCATTTAACACGTTCACTGCGTTACACAAATTTGATGACTTTCAGTTGGTGCGGTATGGGGTCTATTATATCCGAAGCACGAATTGTTCCTGGTGCGTTGCTGGGTCGAAAAGATCCGTTTGACTTCCATCTGTTTAAGAGGATTTATCTTTATAGGTATAATGATTATAGTGTATTTTTTGTAGCAATATATTGACCAATAAACACTCAATAAAAGGCTGAAATCGTAGGTAGATGCACTGAATGGTTTCTTTGTAAATAAAGAGATTGTCTGGCGGATCTTTACGACCCGTTCTCCGCACTGGTTAGTAAAATTGTCGATACATTTTTAGTGTTGAGCATGATAAAGAGACATCGATAGCGATAAAATAATGCAGTTTGTAGGATTTGTAATGTGTGACCAGTTGACGGGCTAGTATATACATTGATATATTCCACTTACCGATTATTATTTGTTTTGGGGAACTTTCGCGTACTTAATTTTTCCTAGGTTTTTCACCGTTACATGACTTAAACAACATTTTTCTGGATAGCTTCATGTTACTTACACAGACAGTGTTACATGCACTGTACAATACAACTGTATAATATAACTGTACAATATTCTTCTTATTTGCATAAAAACTCATCTAACCATACAGACCTCACTAGCTCAACTAGTATGTAATCTAGTGCGGCTATAGGGTCATCGGGCCCCGGGTCTTTAAGAACCGATAAACGCACTAGATGTAAATTTTTTACGTTCAGTCGGCATCGGGTCGTAAGAACCCGATGCATTTTTTTTGTATTTACATTATCTATTTAACAAGGCAATTCCAAAACACTAACCATCTCATTCATAACCATAGGGAGACCAAAGATATCTGTCCCGCACCAGCGGTTGGAACAGTAATTTTTACCCCGCACCGGAGGAAAGTTGAGCATCGGATATAATCAACCCGCTACCGCACCGAACGTGTTAAGCATGTCACATTTACGGTTGGATAGGATTACTAGGCGTTTGGATTTAGTTGGATAAGTTTGGTTGGTTTCCCAAAACTAAGGTTTTATTAACACTTTTTTATGCCATTATAAGTAAAGTTAATATTTAACATTAATTAATCAATTCAAAAAGTCGCCAATGAAACTGTCTTATTGATGTTTGAAATTTTTGTTCTCTTATATTATCTTATACTTATCATAAAATAGATTATTGTATGTACTAGATACATAAACCACCGAAGAAACTGATTGTGATAAGTGTCCAATAAAAAGTAAATAATGTCCCATTTTTCTGATAGCTGGATCTGGTAACCCTACTCGGAACTAAGCGATCTACTGGAAAATCATGATCTTCATTGACCAAAGAGCATGAAGTAACAAAGAATAACAAAAACTTTGTTATTTGAATTACTTTAATGAATACTTGGATAGGAAACGACGAATCGTAATCACTTTGCTGTTAACATCGTCGTAACAACCATTGATGGGTAAGTAAAAACGTTATAATTACAATAATCCACCCTTCCATTTTTTATAAAATATCATGTATTATTTTGAATACTTACCTACATTTTGTTTCACTCTATTTCGATACTCATTTAATTTAATTTATGAATTTATAAGTTCACTTCTGAATTCTAAAATTTAATACTAAAATTTAAGTTAGTCAAACTTAAAATGTGAGGTTACTTAATATTTGTTAAAACTGGACTGGTTCACGTTTAATAAAAAAATAAAATAAAAAAATTAACGTTTCAAAGGGGTTCATACCTTCATACAACCTTGAACTCAAACGTTCCCTGCTCGCAGTGCGTTTTGCGGGACAGAGACGAGGCGAGGCTATGGCATGGCGTTATGGCGAACGGTTTGTCCTGTTGAAGGTCATTGGATTCTACACCTAGTTTAATTCCAACGATACTCATGCATGTGGTACAATATTTTTACCCGGTTAACTACCAGGTGTTTATTGTAAGGTTACATTCTCGCGAAGGCAGTAAAAGACGGGTCTTCGTTTTCTATTTGGTCAACAAAGCGTTGTTGATGATGCCTTGTGGTGTTACTGATGTCTCGTTCATGTATTTTCATAAAAAGGGGTGGTGTTTCCCCTCACGTATTAATATATCGATGATGCAACTTTTATGTACTTTGACACTCCAATCTTAGAAAATTACTAACAACGATAAGATGATTGTTCATTTTGACGAGATTTTATCTTTTAAATCAGTACCAGAATCTAAGTCAGCTATTATCACCGAGAAGTACATACATATTGATAAAGTAAACATTGTGATATTGTTGTAAAGCTATTTTCATTACGATTTACATATCAATGTCACTACAATCCCTTGTTTTAGACGAGTCTTATTTAGAAAATAATGTTAGCGCTACTTTTTATTGAAATATTAATTTATATTAAAAAAAAAATAGTAATCAGAAATAAGTTTAAGCATTAAAATAATTTTATTCTTTAATCCTTTTTCTTTTTGATGTCATGTCAGTCCGTCTGTCCATCCGTCTGTCCGTCTATCCGCCCGTACGTCTGTCCGTCCGTCTTTCCGTCCGTCTGTCCGAGGTAAAGCGCAGAGACCCTTAGAAACTGTAATTTGGCATGGATATTTTTTAAATTACAAACTACGATAAAAGACTGTAAGATTGTTTACTAAATAAGACTCGTCTAAAAAAACGACTGTAAATACATTTAAACCAGTTTACTCTGAAGAAAAAAATTATATCACACCGACTAATTTAGCAATCAAATAAGTCGTCTTAAACAACTTTGTGTCTCCATTAAAAAGGTATTGAGGTGATTAGCGACTTTTACAAATATGCCATTCTATTAAACAGAACCTCAATGCAACAAAGACTTAGTTACTTATTATTAGTGATGGGCCGACTACAACCGACTAGTCGGGAAAACCGACTATTCGGCATGTTTTCTAGTCGCCGACTATTCGCCGAATAGTCGGCAAAAAAGGCCGAATAGTCGGCATTTATTTTCGCTACTAAAAATAAAGTTAAAGAAAACTCCAAATTTATAAAATCAACATAGTTAACTAGATTTATTATTTTAATAAATCAGATAATAACAAAAAAAATATTGAAGTGAGTGACAATGCGCCTTGATTTTGCTTTTCTTTGATCGATAATTCCAATCTATACTATAATAAAACTCAAAGGTCAAATTTTCTGTACATTGATTTTTTTTTTTTTTTTTGATTAGGGGGCACTTCAATAACGTGGTAGAGCACAAAAATATTTTTTTCAGAATTATTGTCTGTCTGTCTGTTTTTCTGTCCGGGCATCACATGAAAACCCTTGAACGGATTTCGATGAAAATTGGTAAAGTTACTAAATACTCCGGGTCATATTTTAAGATACTTTTTATCCCGGAAAATTAAAATTAAAACGTGATGAAAGTTTGTATGGAATAGTTTTAAAACATCAACCGATTTGCTTCAAAGCAACAAAAATGTTCCTTGCTTAAATTTATGGAACACATATTTTTCAGTTGTTCAAAATTTTGAAAACAATAGAAAAAAAATACAAAATAATGTGAATATTGCTTATTTTTCAAAACCCGTTCCTGGAGGAATCCTTTGTGATTTTATCGTGGGTTTCAGTATATAAATTACTAAATATAAGTACTTCAATATAAATTCACCGTTTTTTAAATTTCCTTCTGCAAGAGGTACAAATAAGGTAAAACAATTTCCGTATGCGAAGCTGCGGGCAACAGCTAGTGTATGTATAAAACAGGGTGCTACTTTAAAACAGGAGTCATCGATAGCTTTTGAAACATTTCTGCCGTTATCTCGCACAATAGGATAAATTATGGTGGTAAAGAGTAAAAATTTGATCGAAGTAAGGATGATCGGCATTGCCGACTAGTCGGCCGAATAGTCGGCAATTTTTTTGCCGACTAGTCGGCTAGTCGGCTGATCGGCAAAACCCATAGTCGGCCCATCACTACTTATTATGCATTATCAGTATTGGCCTCAAATATTATCTTTATCTATTAAAACCTTTTATTTTAATATGTTTTTAAGCTGTTTAAAAATTATGTTTTTATTTGTTGGGTGTAAGTCGTAAATAAGTTGAATGGTTTGTGAGGCTGTAAAGTTGTTGTATATAAAAAAAACGACAAAAAATTAAAGAAAACAATCACAAGTATAACCGGTGTGTTAAAACTCTGAACAGGTTTTTATTTTTTTCACATTTACTAGTGTTGCTAACCTTAAAATATCCATGTACTGTATAAGAGTATTATGTACTGTGTAGTTATAACAAAGTATGGATGGAGCTGAGGTCGACGGCCGCGCCCCCTGGCGATCGGATCGCAGTGGAAGCTTGCATTGTGTTGCTAATTAAACCAAAATGTTATTGTAATTTAAGTAACGCTCTTTATTAGTGTTTTGCTTTGCAATAATATGGCTACGGCTTGATGGGGGAAATACATAAAGGAATAAAGGAAACAGTACACTGTGGTATACATTTTATAAGTTAAGGATTTAATATTTAGGTTTACTTTGACCTTTTTAATATGTACCGTGTAAAAAATTATGGGAGAAAATAAAGTTATACCTATGTAAAATATTATATTCATTTTCACGCAGACAAAAGACAGTTCTTAATCATAGCTAACTAAACATATTTTATAGTTTTCAAGGTTTTCCCTAATACGTGATTGTACATTTAATTACTTATTATAATTTGAAGGTTCAGTTTGTGTATGACGGATGACGAAAAGGCCTATGACACATTCACGTGACCCCGTGCTTGAGGTCACAGACAGGAAAGGATTATGAATGCCCACGAGACGTTGGCGAGTTCAAATTAATCAAGACAATTTAGAGTGTACGCTCTTTGGTTTTGAATGGCAAAATGAGAAGAGAGTATACATGTAGCTTGATATTGAGAACATAATATCCATGGTCACAATTTCATCTAGAAATTTCAGACTTGATACGCCAACTTGCATCCGTCTGGATACAATACGTTTCATTTCGATGAAAAATAGGACTAGAGTTTTGAGAAATGCAATATTACAGTTGGTTCATTGAAAAAAGAATTGCATAACCTAAAAAAATCATAGTCATCTTCACTGTGCTTTCAACTCGTTTACTGTCAATTACATCGCGCATCTTTTCTAATGTATATAATACCTACTTGTATTCCAAGTTCACGTTTCGAGTCATCAATGAGTCACGAGCTCGGCTGACAAACTTTACTCTATAGATTTACAACACACGTAACCGATCGTTAATTTAAATCAACGAGTTAATTGACATCTCTCGTTTTCTAACTTGCGCAAAACGCTGACCTTACTTAAGTCAGTAAGTAACAACTTCAGTATTGTTCGAACAAAGGCGAGATGAAAGGGTAAATCTAAAGTTAATTTACCTTAATCTTACAGTCGTAAATCTAAAATCCCTCGACACGAGTCTTGCAGTATTACTACTGTGAATGTCAGAGGCGTATGTACTGTATATCTATTTAATGTGTATGCATAACACGTCACAGTACGCACGTAAGCACTTAGTGAGTGCGCGGGTACTATCAATTTATTTCGCATTTGTCTTGTTTGTTCCGAATCTTATATCTGTCGCGTAATACCAGTAGTTGTAGACGTTGCAGTTAAAATATTATTTGACCTGCTTACCAAATAAAATGATTTTATAATTTTTATTACAAGACTTTTGCAAGTATGTGAATTTTGTGTCTTGTAAACGCTGATTATTTTATTTATAATAACGCTGAAAGTATGCTTTGTCATTTAAAAGGTATTATGTATAACCATAATTATATTTAGGTACAAAAATATATTTTGAATATTGACGTCTGATGAAATTGAAACGGAAAAAATCCTGATAAAAATAGAACCACTAACAGTTTAGTTAGATAGACAACATAACCAAAAACAGTAAATACAGCAAGCATTTGATTTGATGTTAATTCGTCCAATCAGGACAGTCCCGTCAAGACTAAACGCGGGGAGTCTCCACATACAAGTTTGTGTTTTCACTTTCTTGTGAACTATTGACAGCGTGATAGAGAGAGACAGATATATGATAGCCTATGATTATAGCCTAAGAACGAGGATGTACAGTATAGCCTCAAAGGTGATTGTGCAGCCAAATGGTATTCGGAGAAGTTGCTTTCATAGCTTTTATAGTTTATGAGGTCTTGAATGGTTTTTTACATGCATTATGCGGCCAATATTGTAGAATGGAAAAAGAGTTATCATTAAGGTCATAACAACTTGTACAACACATTAATAAAATTTATGCATAATGCAACTTTCATAGTAGGTACCTTATGACCTTGTTAAAAGCGAACTGACATGGCGTGGAAAGGGGGGCGGGGTCACATTATTTTCTAATATTATTTAGTTATTGAATTAATGACGATATAATAATCATGTTATTGTTATGTATGTGTGTTATTGTTTTATCACTTTTATCCCATCTCAAAAATACCCAACGCACCTAAAAAAGTGCTCGCTTCAAAAATTTACTATATTTATATACACGAAGCTTACCTCTATATTTTAGTGAATCTTCCAGACAGGCCACGAGCGTGGTAGCACGCCCCGCCCACACGGTGGCGCCCCGATCACGCCTGACTGAAACAAATGATACACAATGTTAAATACATATTAATGAAACATGTATTGGGTTCAAAATAAACTCTATTGGTCCAAGACTTGCAAGGAGTTCCATAGTCCAACCCAATCTCTTCTGTTCCTGGCTCGTCCTACAATTAAAATCATTTTTATATATTATGACTTGTACTCTTTTTAGATCTTTCTTAAATATCTTTCGAGACATCGATCATTATTACAGACAGAATAGAGAAATTTCAATAATGCTTATCAGAAATTATCGCGCTCATAGAACATAAAATAACTCATAGAACAGATTATAGTGTCACGCTCAGGTGTCACGTATACCAACGTTGATCCTTCCTATACATACTTATGTATATGACTTCTTTACCCGTCTCTAATCGTTCCTATAAATAGCTGTTCCAACACATCTCGTTAAGTACGAGTAGCAACAGTAGTAGAACACGCGAGATCTAAGACACTATTTATTGCTCTCCCAATAAAGATCTTGACTACACGACCACTACACGCTTAGTTTGTCTTCACAACAGACGGGAAAATTTATATCTAGCGCTTCGTTGTGATCAAAGGATTAGATAGGCTTAGCTCTTAAGATTTGTATGTTGCTAATGTTTAATTGTCCATGCTGTAACCATTGAAGTATTATTACTAGCGTATAGAACGGACACCGCGAACACAATGTATGTTCCAATGAATTGAAGCCGCGCGGCTTCAATGTCCAATGGATTCGTTCGATTTTGAAAGGAGAACAGGGGCTCAATTTTGAAAATAGAACCTCCCGACGGGAACACACATTTTGTTTGAGATGTCCTCTCTATGTATACTTATACCTCAATGGCTGTAACTGAAGTAATTTAACTGTTTTGTCACCTGACGGGTTATGTAAGCCTGGTAGTTTGTTTGTTGGTCTTGGTTGTTAGTTGATTCGATTATTTTTGTGTTGTTAGTAATTGATTCGATGAAGGAAAATATGGACAGGAATTTTCCACATTACGATTATTAAAATAAGTACATACCTACATCTTACTTTGGGGGTCGTTATCCTCACATTCCCTTTCTCTTATAAATAGGTATTCTATGTAGGTAATTTCACAGTGTATACTACGTCGACATTACGACTACATAAAAAATCTATTTGTACAGCACAATATTGTGTTGCGAATTTCTCTCTTTCTCTCTCTTAGAGAAGACGTAAGCCTCACATTGGCAGATATGTATGATGCTTATATGAACCATGATATTTTCCCATTAAATTGTACTTGGATTCCTTTCTTACCATACAGTCTATTAAAGCTTCCAAGTTATTATCCTATTATTATGTTTATTAGTTCTTTGGATCCATCGTGTCCATGTGAAACGAATCGAACCATAATACCACAGATAATACCACCTTATTCATTTACTACGACAAAGGGAGTCTTGTTACTTGCTATAGGGTTGATGCTCGTATCCTTACACAAACCTTTACTTAGTTCTACGTTCAAGCTGAGGTTGTCAGATATTCTAATAAAAAAATACATTCCATCTTTAATGGAAACAATTCCGTATCTGAGACCATACAATTTTCTAAATTGCTTACAATACAAAAGATTTTTGTACCAATGAAATGAAATACATAAATATAAAACAAAGAAATTCAGGTATCAAACAGAGGGAAAAATGGGATTTAACTGTTTATTCATAGCCCTTTGAAGGGACGAAATGCTTGACGTACATATTTTAATATTGAACTTAATGTCTATAATATTTCCATACAATTTTTTTTTATTGTTTACTTTGTTCATCACGCGGTGACAACCCTAAGCGAACATGAAAACATAAAGGAAGCTATAAAAGACGATGGGTACAAAGCAGAATGGATCGTTAAAGAGTCATAACTCCTCAAACCAGATACACGCGAGTATAGTAGCCATTTACAGACACTTATATTAAGACAGCACGATTTACAACACATCATGTAGGTATACCGTACTTCATCATGTATTCGAACATTCTTACAGTTCTAAACATGATTAACTAGCACTGCCCGCGGATTCGCATGCGTTTTCCAGGATAATAAGTGAATCAGTCCAGATCATAGTGTGCCTGTGTGCAAAATTTCATGAAAATCCGTTCAGTAGTTATTGCGTGAAAGAGTAGCAAATATGAATACAAACTTTCGTATTTATAATATTAGTATGATTCATTATTGAATATCTTAAATAAAAAGTAAATTAACATCATCATGATCTAAAAAATATGTCTATTTAAAATGCAATTTGAATAATACAGTAGAATAAAACAACCACACAGTTTTTGTTAGTACCAAAACGCAGGAAGCGGTGGGTTCAAAACGCTTCATACAAAACTTCATGCATATCATAATGTATGTATGTATTACAAAACACACCAGTCCCCACAGCCACCAGCCGACACAGCGAGTTTCGGGACCGGTTGTTGAGCGGAGTGTTTGTGTTGCAGGAGATGGGAAATGGTAACTTAATCAATTGCCTATATGAATAACTAGCACTCTGCCCGCGGCTTTGCGTGTGTTTTCCGGGATAAGAAGTACCCTATATCTTATTCCAGGTCATAGTCTACCCGTGCGTTAAATTTCATGAAAATCCGTTCAGTATTTTTTTCGCGAAAGAGTAACAAACCTCCATAATTATAAACTTTCATATTTACAATATAAGTTATAATATTATGAGTAGTAGGACTAGTAGGATATCTGAAGGTTTGCCCTCTGAAGCACGAAAGCGCTCAAATTGCTACTCGCAGTCGGTATGACCATTAAAGTATACTCGGTCTCTTTGTACCTTTATCAAAACTACATAAGTATGTACAATATGTGTCATTAATATTCAGAAGTTGAAGATTCATTATATCAAAAAATCAAAAATCCTTGCAAAAAGAGCATTTATATTTTAGACACTAGGGCCATTAGGCTGTTCACGTATATTATTGGTCAAATAAAAAACATTATATTTATTACGTATGTCGGTACAGTCTCAAATAAGTTCGTATTATCTATGAAAATTAAGAATAAGAAGAACTGACATTACGATAGACAGATTGATATAGTATCGCGAAACCAAAGAAAACTAAATAACGCTGAGTTCATGAAACCGGGTGTTATCAGGCAATAAACGAAGAGTATCCTTGTGCCTGTTGAACTGTGTGTTTTATTTAGTATCCTGGCAGTCCTGACATATAACTACGCCCACAGAGAGAGATCTATGTTTATAGTACTGAAGTGCTCTTTGATACATGGTTTACAGAGATGATCTGAACATACGAAAGCATACAGTATACACTCCAACCCAGCCTTGGACGATACGTATATTATTGGTCAAATAAAAAACATTATATTTATTTTTGGCCATGTCATGGTTGGTTATAACTATCATATTTATTTGACAAACAAGAATTCCTAATTTCCTAACGTCTAATGAATTCGAATTAATATCAATTAGTGACGATCGTTACTCACTATCAGAGCTAGATAATCAACTTACGTTAATATACAAGTGTCCAAAGTATACTATATGTCAATAGATTAATATCATCACTTACTAATCGCCCATCTACTTGTTCATCGAAAGTCAAACCAGGGAATAGACATTTCATCGAATTGCGGATATTACTGACCCTCTGCGACATCAGACCACTCGTGCAGCCCATACGAATCAACGGTCGTTTTATGCGCACAAGCGTGTCTTCAAAAGACTTCCTCGTTCGACGACATTGTATCAAGAGATCTGGCATTCAGTCATTTAATGGCTCGTTTTAGTCGTATCGTATTCAATATGAGGAATTCGCCTTAATTAAATGCCTCCGTTCGTTTTGATTGACGTTGTTTAGTTGAATCGCTTAATCATAATTTATTGATGCAACCAATTCAATTTAATGCTCCATTGATTGATGCAATCTATTATCTTCTGATTCAACCTGATTATGTAATATTCAGCTGATATTTTGATCTCATTTGTTATTGAAATCTTGTCACCTTCAACTCTGGTTCAACATTTTTGTTCAAATTTATTTTTATGTTACTTCCATGTTTACATGGCGTAATCAATGGCGTAAACCCGTATGTACGGGTTTCTATAAAAAGTTGTTGTACTATGTGGAATTAAATCTTCTGGATGTGGTTTCAGTTACATTACAGATGAATCCTGGATATTGGTGAGTTCCTCTATAACAAATAGGTATGTCGTTAGCAAACAACACCTTTAGTGGCGATTCTATAAATGTCGACCAAATTTATGCTCCTACAAGAATTACGAATTGGTCAATGATTTTTCAGAATGCTAAATCGCAGACAGACAAGAAACAAGAAACGTTTGTTACCTCAGATGATGTGAATAGCGCAACAGGTAATAAGGTAAATAAGGTGAGATGTATGGGCAATTTCACACTCACTAGCTTGCAAGATTGCGTAAAGGCCTATGATGCAGAGGCCGACAATGCTGTTTGAGCAAGAGACAGCTACTCAAAACTTATCAAGATCACTTTGACATGCAATGAGCCGTGCTTAGTCACTGAAGAGGTCATCAGAGCCTCGGAGAAGGAGACAAAGCAACGGGAAATGTCAATAGGCTTCTATCTCAAACAAAGATCTCTAATTGCGTTGTCGTTGACAGTCAGTTGATAGTTATTTGTGAATGTAATCTGATGGCAGAACTGGAAGAAGTAGCCGGTGTGGAGTAGCTGCAAACCCGAATTCCAAAACCAGATCTTCCTAAACCCAGCAACGATTAACATTTGTTATCAGATGTCTCTCGTACATAGAAACATTGCTCCACATACTCGTAGTAACGGTGTGAATGCACATAGAAAGCGCACAGACGAATAGTGACTCAAATAAGAACTAATCTTGAACGCAAATATAATAGATTTTTGCTTGTAATAAAGTTATACCTGTGGTTATACTTCAACTGTTTTTATTTAATGTGCATATGCAAATAATATATTAAAAAAGCGGCCAAGTGCGAGTCGGACTCGCCCATGAAGGGTTCCGTAGTAGCAAGTAACATAATATAAAAGTTCTTGAAGTTCGTTGTAACTTTGATCGAGGTAAATTGCGGTTTACGATTTATGACGTATTAAAAAAAAACTACTTACTAGATCTCGTTCAAACCAATTTTCGTTGGAAGTTTGCATGGTAATGTACATCATATATTTTTTTTAGTTTTTTCATTCTCTTATTTTAGAAGTTAGAGGGGGGGGGGGGACACACTTTTTACCACTTTGGAAGTGTCTCTCGCGCAAACTATTCAGCTTAGAAAAAAATGATACTAGAAACCTCAATATCATTTTCAAAGACCTATTCATAGATGACCTACCCACACGTATGGGTTTGATGAAAAAAAAATTTTTGAGTTTCAGTTCTAAGTATGGGGAACCCCCAAAATTTATTGTTTTTTTTCTATTTTTGTGTGAAAATCTTAATGCGGTTCACAGAATACATCTACTTACGAAGTTTCAATAGTATAGTTCCTATAGTTTCGGAAAAAAGTGGCTGTGACATACGGACGGACGGACGGACGGACGGACGGACGGACGGACGGACGGACGGACGGACGGACGGACGGACGGACAGACGGACAGACAGACAGACAGACAGACAGACAGACAGACATGACGAATCTATAAGGGTTCCGTTTTTTGCCATTTGGCTACGGAACCCTAAAAAGCGAAAGTGTTTCTAATTATTGATAATGCTAATCTGTTGCAAGCGATATGTTATCTAAATGCCTATATGAAATAATTGATTCTGTATTAACATTGTTATTTTAACCTTTGACGAATAAAAGTATCATATTATTAATTAATATGCGTTAATCAGTAATACTTATATTTAAAAGCATACGTACATTGTGATAACGACGCAGTTTATAGCAAATTTTATTTCTGTGGGAAATTTTATTGTTTAATGCTTAGGCACTAGATTCAATAAAGGAAATTCTAAATCTTTCTCGCTTTCAATCTTACCTATCATAGTTCATGATCATGATCTAGAATAACATACGTATCTATTATACTTATGACCCCAGAAAACACAAGAAAATATGGTAAATTTTATCCCACTTGTATATTCCCATGGGATTAAAACATTAAAAAGATTAAAGATTTATTAAGAACAAAAACTTTGGATGGTTGGGATGTTTATATCCGAACAAAAACAGTTTCACTGTAAAAAAACAGGCCAAGTACACTTCAAAAGATAGTTACAAAAATGATAATTAAGTTTTTACAAAAAATTATGAAATCAAAAAACCCAAGTACATAACCGTTTTAGATTAGAAAAAAAAATTTGCTAGTAAAAGTAAAAAAAAATGGTGCACTTGGTGTGCATAATTATGATTTTCGATCTGACTTGACATTAGAAGCCTAGGCCGTCAGAACAAGGCAAGCCCAACTGTGTCGTACAACCCAGGATCTCGGGATCCAATACAGAACACTCCATTCCATACGTTTAATATTTAACAGCTGCAGAGCGATGACAGTAAAGGAATGATAGTAAGCTGGGCTTTTCGGCTTGTATGGCTGTAGTTTGTACCACACGCTACTGAATTTGGAAGATATTTTTTAAAACTTTTTAACCCCCGCCGCAAAAAGAGGGATGTTACAAGTTTGACTTGTCTGTGTATCGGTGTATCTGTGTGTCTGTGTATCTGTATGTCCCAAACGGATGAACCGATTTTGATCTCGTCTTTTTTGTCTGAAAGGTGGCTTAATCGAGTGTTCTTATCTATGTTTAGTGTAAATAAAACTGTCCGGGATTTTTTTAATTATAATTTAAGATTATTTTGAAATAAGCACGCACTATAAAGTATTATGCACACCAAGTACACCATTTTTTTTTACTTTTACTAGCAAATTTTTTTTTCTAATCTAAAACGGTTATGTACTTGGGTTTTTTGATTTCATAATTTTTTGTAAAAACTTAATTATCATTTTTGTAACTATCTTTTGAAGTGTACTTGGCCTGTTTTTTTACAGTGAAACTGTTTTTGTTCGGATTTCATATCTTTTTGTAAAGTATACTTTTTTCAAATATTGCAAGCCTTATACCGCGAAGCCGGTTGAAGTTGTGCTTTAATTACCTACTCTCGATACGTCAAGGCCAAAAATGTTTAATAATATCCGGAAAGTAAATCGGAAAAGTATTCGTAGCTTTCATGGTGGGTCGACTATTTCATATTTGTATAATTATTGAAGAGTCCCTAAAACTAGTATAAAAATAAGTTTACATGGTTGGCTAATACAATAATATATTTACCCTTACTAACTGAATTTAAAAGTTATTTTGCTTACAAGAACGAGTATTTGGCTATAGTTACATTCGGTATTCAGCTAATTTGATACTATTTAGCCGAATACTAAATATCTCATATCTACCTAGTTAAGAGTGTCGCTTCTGATATGTCACTATTTTTACGACAAAAACCCGGAGAAAATAATCGCACAAAAGTTGGTACCATTATTGCGAACTTTAACATTAGTGGTTGTCATTTTAGTCTCTTATGATTTGTGATTTAGTGGATCTAGAGTTTAGTGCATCCGCAGCGTCACCCGTAATGAATGGCGCTAGTGTCTGAAAAATAGATATTCGAACAAAGCGCTACCCGTAATTGGACCCGTCTTTACGGACACTTTTCATAAACAGAAATGGCTCTCCTTCTACTCTATCCTCCATGGACAGATTATTTGCCAGTGCCACTTGCTGTGATTAGTGCGAGTTGCAAAAACGTCGTTAAACGTCGTGAGAGAACCCAACCAAATTGAAAATAATACGATAATATGTATCTAGTTGGAGAATTAATTAAAATACTAAGCATTATTTAATTATAATAAGCTACAATTAAAACAGTGGTGACAGTGTTTCCAGTTAGCCAATTTTTGGCTAGATCTAGCAACCTTTAAGATTCATTTAGCCAAAGATGTGAAATATTCTTGGCTAAATATTTTAGCCACAATTTTAGCAACTTATTAACCGACTTCAAAAAAAGGAGGAGGTTCTCAATGCGACTGTATATATATATTTTTATATTTATGTTTGTTACCTCAGAACTTTGGACTGGGCGAACCGATTTTAATGATTCTTTTTTTAATCGAAAGCTGGTGCCTGTCATGTGGTCCCACATAAATTTTATTGAGATCTGACAATGGCATCCACGAGAAAACCATATAAGTCTTAAATTAGTATTAAGTATGTGCGCGACATATGGACGAATAAGTCTATATCACGCCAAACGATTTCGATGATTCTTTTTTTAATCGAAAGAAGATGCCTGTCATGTGGTCCCACATAAATTTGAACGAGATCTGACAAGTAGTTTTTGAGTAACTTTGAAGTCGGTTATTTTTAGGGTTCCGTAGCCAAATGGCAAAAAACGGAACCCTTATAGATTCGTCATGTCTGTCTGTCTGTCTGTCTGTCTGTCTGTCTGTCTGTCAGTCTGTCTGTCTGTCTGTCTGTCTGTCTGTCTGTCTGTCCGTCCGTATGTCACAGCCACTTTTCTCCGAAACTATAAGAACTACACTGTTGAAACTTGGTAAGTAGATGTATTCTGTGAACTGCATTAAGATTTTCACACAAAAATAGAAAAAAAACAATAAATTTTGGGGGTTCCCCATACTTAGAACTGAAATTGACTGAAATTGGTTTGAATGAGATCTAGTAAGTAGTTTTTTAATAGTAGTTAATATGTCATAAATCCTCGATCAAAGTTACTACGAACTTCAAGAACTTTATATCATGAACTAAATATTATGTTACTTGCTGCTACGGAACCCTTCATGGGCGAGTCCGACTTGCACTTGGCCGCTTTTTTGTTAGTAAAATTTAGATTATGACTTGACAAGCTAATAAACACATATTATTTAGTATGATGAATGTGGTAAAGACAAAACATAGAAATAAGCACTATTGACGTGATAACGTCTATTAAAACGATGAACGCCGGGCGCACGCACGAAAAAACATGACTCATTGTCCCGTTCCGCGCGAGTGAGAGCGCGGAACAAGCGATAGAGAGGCACGATCGGCCGAAGCGCTCAAATTTGAAGTGAAAACTTCTTTAGCACTTTTAGTAGTAGTTGAGTGCAGCGGAGCGGGGCGGGGCGGAGCATGACGTTGTCACGTTAAACTACCGTCCGTAAACCGACTTTATAACCACCATTTTTACTTTTTTTATGTTAAGATTAAAAGACTATTAAAATAATAAGCAAACATGTGCTTCCTACCAAATACCGCTGGAATTTTTAGCCAAATAGGTAAACAAGACAACAGACTGGTATAAGGAAAGAATATTTTTCTTTCCTTGTACTAGAACTATCAACGTATAATGACTATTGATTTAAACGTATATTTTAATTTTATTAAAAAATATTTTTTTGTTTTAAACTCCCGATCCAAAAAGAGGAATTTTTTGCCACTTTAAAGGGTACGAAATTTTGACTTTCTATCAACTTTTTAATTAGTTAGCCATTTCTTGGTTCACTGACTTGGCAACATTGAGTGGTGTTATAACTTAGGGCAGCTTAAGCTGATAGCACAGAAATATTGTTATCTATTCATGTGCTGATAGACTATTTGTCACGGTGACTTTTTGTTACCCAATTGAGTGCTATGAAAATATATGGGAGTGCGCTGATTACTTAGAAACGTGCATACCGACGAAACGAAACATGGCGGTTTAGTTCCTGCTAATATCCACTTTGACATGACTTTGACATTACCGTAGTCAAAGTGGGTTTTGTAAATACTGCCTTAGTGCCTTAGTAATAAGTCACAGTTTACACCGTAGTAAAGAGGAATACAATATGGCGGATACGGCACACGTCTGACGTCATAAAAATTTGACAGTATAGCGAAACTGTTTTTTATTTATGTTTGTTTTGTATTTCATACGTTAGACAAGGACACCATTAAGTTTACTATGTCGTCTTCTAAACTATTCCATATATGACATTATAACGGGTCTATACTTAAAGTCTATGGCTGATTATGGTGACGTGACAATACGGTGACAAATAGTTCCTAGCAGACGGCAACATCTAGTGACGTGACTGTCACCCGGCCGGGAAGTGCGCTCACAAGGCAACAGGGTTCCCAACTTAGGAGTTTTCCCCCCAAATTTAGGGGGTAAATATGTAAGATGGGATTTTTTAGGAGTCTTAAGTGTATATTTTGTGTTATTTTTAGGGTTTTTGTGACTCTTCATATTTTTTATTTATTGATCAAAATAATGATGTAAGAGACCCCGGAACAAACTAGCCAATTAAAGAAGACTGGGACTTTTGGCATTCAAATATAGGATATCAGATTAATCTGCAATTTGGAATGGGGAAATCCAAAAAGGAGTATTTGTGAATTTACCTCACAAAATATTATGTCGATATTGTAATCGGAATTGATTTATTTGTCAGAATTAATAAGTCCAATAAAATATTAATAGAATGGCATTTAATGAACATATCTACCAAATACCGCTGGAAGTATTATGACTTTTAAGCCAAATCGGTAAACAAGAAAAATATTCTTTCCTGGTCACAGAACCAGAACCATCAACGTCAAATTAATGATTTTTGATTTAATCGTATGCAAATAATTTTATTTATGTCCCAAAGTTTTATTTTATTAAAAGATAACTGTTTGATGGTGTTTTTTTTAACTCCTGATCCAAAAAGAGGGTAAAAAATTTTTAGCCACTTTAAAGGGTACGAAATTTTGACATTCTAGCCACGTTTTAAAAGTTTTTAGCCATTTCTTGGTTCACTGACTTGGCAACACTGTCAGTGACTATTCAAGTGGGCGCATCGTGGGTGACAGTAAGAGACAGTGACAAAAAGTTACGGTGACAAAAGTCACCAGTGAGTGGCTGGCCTTATACAAAGTTACTCTATGGTTATAACTTATATTAAAAATATACTGTAGTAAACTTATACTGTAGTCAGTGTTGCCAGATGGGGCTATTAAGTGCCAATGGGGCTATTTTCGTTACCGAGCGGCTGTCATATTTTATCCGTTGGCTACACGTAGCCGATCGGCTATATTCAGTGTACCGTGGGTCGTGTCCAGTGCTGCCAATATATATAATTTTGGAGATGTTCAAAAGTGGTACTTTATTCCGAAGAAATTTGTGCAGCCGTAATTTATATTTCATTTGAAAGCATATTTTCTAATCTACTTGAAATTATAAAACTTATATTTTATTGATCCTCCATATTTTGGAAAATCGAAGAAGTATGTTCATGTTAGAAGGTCTATGGAAAGCAATGTTTTTTTTTTCTAACAGGTACATACGTCCTTTTCACGAATTAAAACATATCTGAGGTCAATTTATTATATTATTATGTTTTCAACACATGTATAAAATAATTAACATTAATTGTAAACTAAAATCATGAAGAAACGAAACGACATAGATCATCCTAGTTTGATCCATAGTGATTATGTATTCTGTGGTTTGATATTAGTAACTGTCAGTGTCAACTGTCAATCAATCAAATGCAAAACAAAATGTCATCATTTCATTCATTCATCACTCAATGTCACTCAGTGTTGCCAATGAAAATTTTTGGAAGGCCGTGTACATTAGATAAAAAAGCCGTGTTTATATGGGAAAAGATCAAGTGTGGGCCGTAGCTATTCAATTACGCCAATATATACCATCGGTTCAGCGCTAAAACTAAATAATCTAAATTTTACTAACAAAAAATAACCGACTTCAAATTCTCAAAAACTACTGGTCAGATCTCGTTCAAATTTATGTGAGACCACATGATAAGCACCTGCTTTCGATTAAAAAAAGAATCATCGAAATCGGTTGGCGTGATATTGAGTTATTCGTCAATTTGTCGCGCACATCTTAACACAAATTTACGACTTATGTGGTTTTCTAATGGATGCCATTGTCAGATCTCAATAAAATTTATGTGGGACCACATGACAGCCACCACTTTCGATTAAAAAAAGAATCATCAAAATCGGTTCGCCCAGTCCAAAGTTCTGAGGTAACAAACATAAAAAAAAAAAAAAAAAAAATACAGTCGAATTGAGAACCTCCTCCTTTTTTTGAAGTCGGTTAAAAAAAAGGTCATCGGCAGTGAATTTCATGCCCACTAAACGAGGAATACTTTTCATTAGCCTACATTTACGTCAACATTAGCCTAGTGGCGCTGTTTGAAGGGTTTTAACATTCGTTAAATGTTTGCAAAACAATAAATAACAAAAAACACGTGGAATTTGCGAAAAGCCGTAGAATTTGCTACGGCAATAAGGTTCCAGCCGTAGCCCGTAGATTTTGTGATTTTTTGGCCTGAAAGCCGTAGAACACGGTAATTGCCGTAGCATTGGCAACACTGATGTCACTATCAGTCAGTACTGTCAAGTGTCAATAGTGTCAGGATAAAGTTGCCAGAAGTAAAAAAGGTGCCCAGTGTGACAAGCTTTTGATCTATCTACTGAAATTCAAACACAAATAAAAAAACAAGGGAGGATCTCTTTTTTATTTTCACAACCTTGTCCCGATCGGAATAATTTTCACTTTCTCCTCATCGAAGTTTTGTTTTTGTACAAATTTAGTACCAGCCCCCATACATTTTTTGAACATCTCCTTTAGCGCTTGGACTAAAAGAACTTTTTTTTCGCCCCTATACTTCGAACCCTAGATGGGGCTACATGCGCACTCCGGCAAGGCTATTCGAGAAAAAATTATCTGGCAACACTGACTGTAGTTTACTTGCTGTGCTGACTGCTGTCGTGCTATAGATATCATAGCTGTTTGGTTGTTTGTTTAGTGTACATTAATCATTATTTTGATTCAGTAATAATTATTTCTCAATCATAATAAGATAAGGTAATTATTGCATATAAGCGAGAAAACAGGCAATATTAATTAATGGAACATAGCTATTATACAGCGATAAAATTATGGAAAATTTGTTGTGTGGTGAGGTTATATGAATGAAAGGAGATGTTCAAAAAAGCGGCCAAGTGCGAGTCGGACTCGCCCATGAAGGGTTCCGTAGCAGCAAGTAACATAATATAAAAGTTCTTGTAGTTAGTTGTAACTTTGATCGATGTTTTTTGCGGTTTACGATTTATGACGTATTAAAAAAAAACTACTTACTAGATCTCGTTCAAATCAATTTTCGTTGAAAGTTTGCATGGTAATGTACATCATATATTTTTTTTAGTTTTTTTTTAGTATTATTAGATAAAAAGCTTGCCACACTGGGCACCTTTAACTTCAGGCAACTCTAACCTGACACTACTGACAGTACTGACTGATAGTGACATTGAGTGATGATTAAAACGATGACATTTTGTTTTGGTTTTGAATTTTTGATTTCATATAAGAAATAGTTCAGAATTTCAGACGACTTAATTTCGTTGTGCTGTATTTTTACGCTGCCGCGGCGCCGTCGCTGCGCTGCCGCCGTGATCAATCCTTTTTTATCAACCTCTGCTTGCCTACCGGACTCCGACGTCTCCGACCGCGACCTTATCTCTTTAAACGACAACCTGGCGCTTGTTTACTGGACTTCCCGATCTGTACTATCAAAATCTTTTGAAAAGAAAAGGTATGTAACAACTACAAGTACTTACTTGTAATATGTATCCATTTTAGAAGATTCATATTTGTTTGCACATTTTCATCATGTTAGTTTTATTGCTTTGGTTTAATACACATGCTCTCGTGCAGCCAAACAAATCTTCCTTAACTAACATTAAACAAATAGGTGTATTATGGGTATACATATCAAGTAAATTCATGTATGAATGTAGTAAATGTAAGGAAACAGTATGTCTGCTCATATTAAAGTGATATACATATATTGCTCATATATTGTGATAAGTTTGCTTCAATCAATACATTGCACTTGTTTCTTGTACCTACGGCATGGGCGTAGCCAGGGGGGGGGGTTTCGGGGGTTCAAACCCCCCCCGAAAAGTTAAGGACTGACATTTTTATGTGCTAATAAACCCTTCAAAATCATTTTTCTAGACGTCATTCCGAATCGAATGAGCTATCGCACATATTTTTAGGAGCTTTATTTCTATTAAACACGTTTTTGAACTTTTTGACTAAACTAATAATAATTATATATAGATGGGACTACATATGTACGTCGTGAGAAAAAATAAAGTCTCAATTTTCTTTAGGGTTATTTTATTTACTTTTAGTCGTTGTATTTTCCTGAAATCCCCCCCCCCCCAAACCTTAAACCCCCCCGAAACTAACACCTGGCTACGCCCATGACCTACGGACTTGTTATATTTCAATTTTTAGATATCTACCTTACAATGGCTGTATGTATTAATACAATTAAGTCTATTAAGTATGTCATATAGATCACATGTTTTATTGTTTCAGATTTCTGATAATGATCAGTTGTGCCAAGAGTGTGTGAACCTTACCAGCCCTTACAGTTATCCTCAAGAAGCCAACAACCGCATTGAAGATCCTCATTGTACATCAAACAAACCACTACGACATACATGTGTATGCATATCTTGTGGCATTTCCCTATCAAGGTGTACAGGGAGACGTCGGCACAGACTGCCAGAAATGCGTACAGTAGGGAGCTGTGCACACATAATGACCATTATATGGTATTTAGGATGGGCTCGGCATCAAAATAATATTCTACCAGCAAGGTTTCTAGATGGCATATGTGTAAGAAATGTGGAAAATGAAGTTCAATAAAATGCAATTTTTCAGTCTTTTATTATTTCCTACTCTCCATGTAATTGCACACAATTTATTTAAGTATGATATCAGCTTTCCATTATTAAAAAGTGATACCTACAAAATCTATTTACAGTGGCTTTCTATGCAATGGGTTTCATAATAAAATACTATTGTGTCTAGGTTATGATGACCTTAAAATCCTAAGACCTGTTATTAGTCATCATTATAGTCTTCATTCCGAATTATGTAGAAAGATATTTAATCCAGGCTAGATCGAACTACGAGCAATCAGCGGTTCGGGCCTGCGATTCTCGAGGAAACTGAAGCAAATCCTGGTCGTAATTGCTTGTTATAATAATGTAGTCCCTTAGACAGTTACTAATATCAAACAGATCAAACCACAGAGTACTTAATCACTAATATCACTATGGATCGAACTAGGATGATCTATGTCGTTTCGTTTCTTCATGATTTTAGTTTACAATTAATGTTATTTATTTAATACATTTATAGTTACGTGTTGAAAACATAATAATATAATAGATGAACCTCATATGTTCATAATTCGTGAAAAGGACGTATGTACCTGTTAGAAAAAAAACATTGCTTTCCATAGACCTTCTAATTATCACGAACATACTTCATCGATTTTCCAAAATATGGAGGATCAATAAAATGTAACTTTTAAAATTTCAAGTAGATTAGAAAATATGCTTTCAAATGAAATATAAATTACGGCTGTACAAATTTCTTCAGAATAAAGTACCACTTTTGAACATCTCCTTTTTAACAAGTTAACGATTAGTGTTGTATTTATTTAATAGGATTTATATGTTTAGGCACGGTGATCTTTGGCTGTATGTACTTATTCACGATAAACAACAAATGGACTAATCATGTCTATTTTGAAAAATGAAAGTTTTTATGTTATCATAATATTACAATATGAGGAAGTGTACAAAGTAAGAAATGTTATGTTCCTAGTATTTATTCATATGTTTATATTGAAGGTACAAATCAAGATAGATGGCAGAGTATCATACTTGTTTGACCTCTCAATGGATGGATGGATTATCCATCCAACAAAGCAACATGGATTTGAGAAAATAGGTCAGAATAAGGCCGCTACAAATATAATCATTAATTTATATTACAGTGAATGAAATTTGAATTCTGTGACCATTGTAATTTACTCATTGATTTTCTATTGAGATTGGAATTGAAGGTATAACATTATGTGTGAGAAATAAAACGTTAAAAGACAGATTGTGGTTTTCTTGATAATTTTATTTTAGGAGGCATATTACGTTGAACATGAAATTAATAATTCTTTACAGCATAGTTATGTGATTTTGGTTTAAAGAGTGTATATAAATAAAATGTTGAACAGTAAATAATTTTTAATATAATATTTTTGTAATTCTTCTCCGGACAACAGTATTCAGCTTGATGTCAATAGTCTTAGTTGTAATTCAATCTCCCCCTTTTGTTATTGTATTCTTCTTATTTGTTCTTCCAACACCTTTCCTTAAATAAAAATTTTATATGACAATTTGTGTTAAGCAGTAGGTACTTACATTAAAATCTTTTAAAACAAGGATTAAATATATTTGTATAAAAACATAATACATAAATATCCATCTTTATTTATTACATAATATTATGCCCCTTATTCAATTATTCCTATCTATATTAAAACAAAGCAGGCCCATATCATTTTGGCACATTACAATGGCTTATAGTGAAGTCCTATCGATACATATTCTTGCTGGGGATATTGGATTGGCAAGAAATTTAAAACATTAAGAACATAGATTTATGATTTCAAAAGTGTAGGTACTGATACGTAATGATAATATAGTCCCAAGTAGGTACCTACATTTATTGTTAACTGCACTTCTAGATACTGCTTGCCTCGCAGCTGGGTTTTCAGTTTATGGGTTTATCAAAATATGTAATTATTTAACAAATATTTTCCTTGGTCCTTGAGAGCTCCTAGCTCCTATGCAAACTATATTATCACCTATTGTAATATTATGTTGCATAATAAAATAATCCATTGAGTACCTACATACTTGTAGGTAGACAATTTTAAATAAACTTTTAATTAAATCATAATTATTTAGGTAATGTAAAAATGTACCTTTTATTTCCAAGAGTCCAAGTCAAGACACAATAATAATATTAGGTTTATCGAGTTCCTTACAAGTACCTAGTTTAAAAGTTATCGTCTTTAAAAAATATCTCCCTATACTTTTGTGAGTTTGTGACATTCGCCATTGGATTAGTGTTTATGTTTATGTACTTAGGTACTCTGTGACTGTGATTGCGTAGTGGTAGTGTTTAAGTATTAGTTTTGGGCGTAAGACCTCAACGAATCCGAACAACAAAACTCAAAAGCGTATGTATGTTTTAGGTAAGTATACTTAATAAAATTTAAGAAGAGGTTATATCAGGTAGGACTGACATTAATAAATAACATTATTAATGTAATTTTTGTGCCTATTTAGTAGATCTGCCCGCGATGCTTGTTTTTAACAGTTGGCGTTCGTATTTGTATTTTTATTTTCTGTTCTCTAATTTTTCTAAATCACTGATACAATCACAACTAAAACAACAACAAAATTTTTAAACTCCTATTTCAATGCTACCAACATTACTTACTGAGGTGAGGCGTCGACATGGATATAATAGTATAACTGGATTACTGACTTCGAACTTCGAAGGGTCTGAAGACGTGATGTCACAATTCAATGAACATCTAATCTATATAAATAAATCATTTTTTTCTTACAATAAGTTAATGCTTGACCACGATCCTAATTGTTGTTCGTTTTTCTCGCTAAAACTCGAGAATGGCTGGACCGATTTGGCTAATTTTGATCTTGAAATATTTGTGGAACTTCACACCAAATTTTTTTTTTATTTTCTGGACAATTTTTTTTTTATTTCAATTTACTTATAATTCGGCATTAAAAGTACATTCAATTCTTAATTTTCACCCTTCTACCACCAACCCCTATTTTTTAATAGCGATATTAGTACTTTAATTATTTTCTACACTCGGCTGTCGATAATTTAATTGATCATTTATCAGACCTGTAAAAACAAAAGTATTCTGACAAGTTTATTTGGACAATCATCCCCATAAGGGTGAAACTAAGGGATGAAATTCAAAGTTATAAATGTGTTAAAATATGTATTAACTCAAGGGTTGTGATTAAGGTGTCTCTATATCTAGATATAATTTATGAGGCAGTACGACGTTTGCCCGGTCAGCTAGTATTTTTAATAATTTCTTCAAAAATATCTTTGTCATGAAAACTGATGTTTTTATATTATTATGATTATTTTTGTGTAAGGTAATAATAAAATGAAACATATATTTATTAAGGTACCTATTGTACATCTATTTTTTTAAGTGCACTGCATTTATAAAAATATTTGAACACCATCGAATAATATATCCATATAATATATCGAATAATATATCCTGGGACTATAGACATTAGAAAAATGGTCAATTGTGTCGTCATCCATCTTCAGGTATCTTCGAAGATTGTGATCCAGTTAGACTATTATATCCTTGAAGCAAGCACTCAATGTATAGTCTGTATATGCTATCTACTTACTAAGCATGTGTCTGTGGTCACAGCCAATAATATCGAAATATATATTACGCCAATGCCATGTACGAAGAAAAAAAAAAGAAAATTCAATACCAACCTTCTAGCAAAAATTCACCCGAAATTAGTAATTTAGGCTGTTCAGATTCCAAAAAGGGACCGGGCCAAATTTTTTATTGTTGTAAAGTATTAAATAATTGAAAGATCGAAATAATTTTTAGTGTTTTATGGACACAATCAATAATCATTTTGTTATGTGAATGTACAAAGTCTTGGCGTTTCGCTAATAATTAATAATATGGAGTTAAAAATTTCGTGACGGCTTGTTTCGTGACGTCACACTAGGTTTCGAGAAAAGAGACTATAGCGTCAAGTGACATTTTTTGGAGTGTGTGAGTGTACTTGCCCTAGACACTATTGTGTCTCCTGATGTTTGCGCTTTCGTTTTGTGAAAACTATTCCACGGGCGGAAATTAGTTTTAAATAATTTATTAATAAAAGAGTCATTGGAACGAGGTGAAGAGATCAGACAGATTGCCTTGACACTTCCGCTTTAGTCGTCTAACTCAGATAATAATATTTTTTATTGTTGATTTGCTCGAATATACCGTAGTTACATTAAAGGCCGGTCTCAATAATGTACTAACAGATGGAAGACTGTGGATAGGGTATATTATCTGTCATATTTGACAATTTTTGCTTCTGAAAAATTGCCAAATATGACAGATGACAGCCCTATCCACAGTCTTCCATCTGTTAGTACATTATTGAGACCGGCCGTAAGGTGTTACGCCCCTACTCAGAGTCACTAACGGTTACTTACATCCTCCTTAGTACAGAATTTGTATGGAGATTATTTTCTAAGGAGTGATTAAAGTAACCTTTAGTGACTCTGAGTTGGGGCGTTTTGTAAACTTAAAGGTCTTGAAGATTCTAGAGAAAAAAAATATTTTTAATTAACGATTCAGACATTTTAGTGAGAAATACAAACAATGATCCTGATAAGAACTAAACCCGTAAAATCCTTAAACGTAAAATTTTTATACCTTTCAACCTTTTCTATTTTTACTTTCAAGTTTCAACAGATACGCTAATGGCCCTTAGATAATGTTTATAGAGAGCGTCTGGGTGTAGGAGTGGACACAGGTGACGACACATAAATTGTACTCGAGACCGTTTTAAAAGACGACGCATATAAATAATTCAACGTTACTAAGCTTATTTCTCAGGGCAAATGGGAAACAGTAGGACTCTTCAACAGATGCACTCAGGCCAGTATTAGGGGACCTCCATGAAAATTTTGTTAGTGATACTTAACGAAATAAATCTTTCAAATTAACCTCTAATATATATTTATTAATTAAATTTATTTCACTTAAGTTTTTAACTTCCGTCATTATTTTAAATCTAGAGGTGGACAGACGTTAAGAGTCATTTTTTTGGTTGCATGGATCCTAATTTTAGTTATATCACTTACTTACATCCAATTACATTGTTTACACCAACTATAAAGTTATTATCGACAGACATCGGATATAACAAACAGGTAAAATGTGAGTGTCGTGATCGTGACGACACGATACTTTATACTTAGCAAAACTGCATAGTTATTCAAACGACAATGAACCATCAATACAGGGCATAGGGTTGAAAATAGCAACACTAGTAAAGAAATATGCAAATTAATGAAATTTAGTGAAAGACTTAGTCCGTCGCGTATTCATTATCATTATCGATGTCTCGCGAACATTCTCCGTATAAACAGTTATAATGCTAATGTTATGCCATTATATTTAAAGAAGCATCTTCAATAATGTTATTTTCAGTATTCGTTTATTCATGTTAACTACTTCTTGTCTAAGCATAATGTCCTAGAAATTAGAAGACTTCATTTTTTTGCTCGAAACGTGTTTTTATATCGAATTTTTAATTAAACCAATTTCTAATACAAAAAAATGAATAGAGAAATTTTATAGGATCCGTCTTGTTTTCCTGTTTCGGTCACTAATTCTAATACATTTTCTAATCTATACTATTTACTAATATTATAAAGAGGAAAGATTTGATTGTTTGTTTGCATTGAATAGGCTCCGAAACTACTGACTACTGAACCGATTTGAAAAATTCTTCTTCTGTTAGGAAGCTACACCATCCCCGGGTGACATAGGCTAAGTATATTATATTTTCAAAATATTGGAGATCCTTAATAAAACTCCAATAATGTAATCCAAGGTGTAAAAAATAATAAAAACGAAGCAAAGCGAGAGCAGTTACTCGTTTTCAATAAAATGCCGAAATGGTAACTATAAAAAGTAAAATAAAGGTAATATACCTACCTAAGTAAAGCAAATGTTATTACATAATAACAAACAACAAACTATAATAAAGTAAGTCTTATAGTAAGTAATATAATTAAGTAGTACCTAATAAATAAATTGGTAAGTAGTCATAAGTAATATAATAAATTAATAATTTAAACTTCGACGAACAGAAAATATCTACGGATATGAAACATTAATATTATGTAGTACGAGTATATAATCCTGTTCACGTCAGTTCGATGCGCACTTGACGTTAATAATTTTAGTCGATTTGTAGCGAAGACTGAATATATATTGCTCTGTGCTACTTGCCGTCACAATGTTTAAAGGTAAGCGCATTCTTCATACTCTGTGGCTCACCCCTAGTTCCATCCGTCAACCACTGGCAATGTCATTGTTTCAAAGCTCTACAACACAACTTTCGGAGAAGGGGTTAGAGTAGGCAATACAGATCATCATGAGTGTAACTTACGGAATACAAATTATTCTTTATGGATACTAGCAGTATGTATATACTCTTTTAAGAGTATTACCTGGGAAGGGTTGGGTCTCGGATGAGGACGAGATTACTTCACATAATTGAGGATCGGACGTCACTTGGTAAGTTAGTCCGATCTATTTAATTATGTTTTGTAATCTCGTCCTCATATTTTGTACTATGTAGATGTTCAAAGAAGAAAGTTGTGTTGGTAATAATTCAAGGTGTTCATTAATAATTTCGTGATGATAATCACATACAATTATTGCAATCACAAATAATATTTAAGTATATAAATAAAGAAACATCCACTTCTTATTGTACTGTACATACTACAGTTTGTAAAAACCTAAAATAGTGATAATAATAATTTTAAATTAACTATTATTCTTATTAATTAGTAACTGGATTCCTGTTGGTCTCAATATGTGTTAGGAGTATCTATATGCAAAGAGCATACGAGATTGAGCAAATTATTTGAGACCACTAACCACTGGTTTTTTACAAAATAAAGCAAATGTGGAGGAAAAAGATGAACCAACCGGCTGCTTTTCCTTATAACCTTTACACTAATGCCTGCGTTTGAGGCTTTTGGAGTAAAGCATGTCTCTGATCTATATGGAATATATTTATAAATTTAAATAATATAGTAGGATAATATAGTAGCCGGACAGATGTCTGTATTTTGTTTGAAAAACTGTAAAGTTAAATTAAGTTGTGCCCATTCTATTAGGACCAGAAGTTTTGATAAGCTTTTTTTTGATAATTTTGATATTAATATAATCGGAATTAACAGTCCTCAATGCCTATCCTCAATAATCATCCTATTTGCAGCCAAAAAGGGCTATTAAGGTCACAATCTTTTATTTTTTGAGAGTAACTTATAAAAATGCCATGACTAGCGATACTCGACCTTCCAAAGGTTCTGGCATATGACGTAATTAAATTCTAAATAACGTGAAAAAAAAAATATAATATATAAAGACCAAAGCGCCATGTTATAAACATTATATATTTATGACGTACCTTGTATGAATATATCCTTTATGCACTGATTTTCATCCAATAATTTGCTTTGGGGAGTATTTTGAGGTTTGGGGGGGAGTGGTGGGTCTGGGTTTGATTTTGGCGGGTTGCGCCCATTGAGACTTGATCAGCATGATGAAAGCTACCTCTGTGCAAACTTTCAGCTAATTTAGCCGAGAGCCAATTCCCATACAAATTTTGCGGGGTCCTTTAATTGAACGAATACATACATAGTTTTAAATAAATATTCATTAACCTGAGCGGAACGTTTTGCAGAGCCGGTTATGCACTCAAACTTAAAATTTTGTGACATTAAATTAAATTAAAGATTACAAAACATTGCCGCTTGATTGTGATTGCGCCTGCGATTTCAATTATTGCACGAATTACAGAAATTAAGTTATCGATGTTGGAACGATAAACTGCACTTATTAATGTTATTGTTAAAGAAATATTGAGTATTGCTGCAATACTGTATTTCGTAATAAATGTAAAATAAATGATTTAATTCGTTGTTTACAAGGGAAATTGCAAAGATTAGGAAATACCTGAGCAGGTTAATTAATAATTACACGTAATATTTGTTTAATAATTATAATTATTAAACAAATATTACGAGTAGTACCTTCGTAAGTTCGTACCTACGTTAATTTGGCAAGATAAAGAGGCAGACATGAACGATAAAGACATTCTATAATATTGCGACGTTCGTTTGCTTGCTAGTACAACGTTAATGAATGTAAATAAATAATTGTAAGGTATGCCTGACTAAACTTTTTTTTTACCGGCAACGCATCGGTGATGCCTTTGGTGTGAAATTTAGCATACAGGTACGCCATGATCTGGAACAAGACATAGGGTACTTATTATACGGGAAAACGCGGAAAAAGCCGCGAGCAAAGCAGCTAGTTTAGATTAAAGAAATTATTACCGTAAACGGCGTATACAAAGTATTTTCAACTCTGACCAGGCAAGGACACGGCTTCCCTACGGAAGTTGTTATGTAACCGATCCAATGCGTCGCTGCCACCGCCAAGTGTGTCAGTAGGGCAACCGAGCGAGCGATGTAGCGGTAATGTTGCACAACTGAAGCGCTGTAAGCTTAGATGTCGGTGAAAGATATTTTTGATTGAAACTGATAAGTGATAACGTTATCTATCACCTTACCACGTCAATGTTGGTCGGCTTCGTCGCTCGTACGAAATATTATCGGAAAACAGTAATAGTCTAGTCCAGTTGTAATCAACCTTTTTTGACGTGATAACGTCTACTAAATAAAACGATGAACGCCGGGCGCACGTAGCGTTCCGCGAGCGAGAGAGCGGCAAAAGCGATAGAGAGGCACGATCGGCGTATCGTAGCCGATGCCGTAGGCGATCGTAGTTGAGTGGAGCGGAGCGGGGCGGGGCGGAGCCGAGCGGAGCTTTGTCATGACGTTGTCACGTTAAACTACCGTCCGTAAACCGACTTTACAGACAACCATTTTTTCATACGGGCCACAAACACGTGATGTTGTCGCGGGCCGGAAAAGTCAAAACAAAGAAATAAAAAAATTGGTATTAAATACTTATGTTTTCGCGATTATTATAAAATAAAGTAACCTCAGATGGGTCAACTACAAAAGCCTGGCGGGTCGCACGTTGAGTATAGCTGGTATAGTCTAATCTAATGGTTTGAAAGGCCTGTATCCGTGTGCACATCATTTTCTATTCTTCTGTCCGCGTGAAGTTGTAAGGGCCAACAGCAACCATCCATTCGGAAAAAAAGAAAACAGAAAATTGTCCTACAGATGGGCAGATGTTTTCTGTATTGTAAGGAGAAAAGGGTACAGGGTATAGTCGACCTTGCATGTCCAAATTACAAGCCTTTAAGGTCTAGGGACATTTATGATTAAGATACATTTATTAATAAACAAAACAGATCAAATTACCTACATAAGGATCCAAAATCAATTTCGTCATCAATTATAATTAATGACTTAGATCTATAATGTCATTACATTTCTTTGTACAGTGATTGAACGGAGCGACCTAATAGCCTATGACGGTATCCATTGTGCGCCCGCGCATCACCGGGCTATCAGATCACGACAACAATGGCTGCGCTTTCCATTACGTCATCGAACCTACCACCACCTCCCCCTCCCCCTCCCCCTCGCCACCCAGGCAAAGCTCGTGAAAGTTCAGCTCATCTATGTGCTATATATCTCTGTGTACCTATCTATTCGATGTGGGTGGAGAAGCTTTTGAGCATTGTTTAATTTACCATCTGATCTGATGAATCAATTGAACACGTCGATAATATGAATTGATGAGCGGTAACATTTAGTTTGATGGATTTATTGACTATATACAAGTATCCTATTAAATTAATAACCAATTCTACTTTCTGTCTTGCCACTGAACTACCAAACGGAAACATTACGGTAACTGTTATCATAAAAATCATTGTCATCGGAAACAAAGCAACAGGTACCTAAAATTTCAACTCCGTAGGATAAAATGTAGAAGTTCTGATTCAGATTACAATATTTGACCCATACATGCTAAAAGTTCAAACAAACTAATGCACAAGGCAAGTTTGCAAAGCTTGCAAAGGAAACCTCGTATCGTGAACAAACAATCAAAATGATTATACAGCAAACCATCGATGCGCGACATACATTTACTGAATGGTATTTCTCTGAGCCATCATCAGGTAGGTTACGAAAGCCGAGTTACAGCCGACCCGAGGCACTTATCTGTCTCCACCATGCGGGCTGCATTGTTCCATTTACACGATAGTGCAACTTCCGCTCCGAAAGATAATCTGGTTCACAATCTAATTTCATCTGTTATTAATTTCGTTTATTGTAAGAAGTGAATACTGAATAGCCGTTACCAGTGATGAACGTATGAACCTGGAGCCTGTATTCGAATCCTACAGGAGAACTTCATTATCATTTTTGATTCGGTCAAGTAATGGTGGGCATACACGCTACGAGAAATCGTTACGATCAGACTGTACCGTTCGAACGGTACCAATAAATCGCTACATGTATGTTACAAAACTGCACAGTTTCGTCCGATTTTTAAGACTGTGCAGTCAAACGAAACAGTACGAAAATTTCAACTGATTAACGGAATTGGAAGAATTGTGCCGACTGATTGTAACGTGTATGCACTCGTTCAGTTTTCGTGTTCAGTTTTGTCGTCAGTCGCAGTTCGGGTGGACGTGCGCTGATAAACTGATACACGTTATTAAATTAATACCTTTATTTTTGAAGGTTTCACTTATACCTCGAGTGAATTGCACACATTTTAATTTTCCTTCAGGGCTGCTAAAACGTCTTCCGTCAAAGCCATCTCTGACACGTTTGCGTCGGCAGTCGGCACCGTTTATTGTACCGTCTGATCGTAACGATTTCTCGTAGCGTGTATGGCTTGTATGCCATATACGATAAACTATACCGCTCGAAGTGTACAGTCTGATCGTAACGATTTCTCGTTGCGTGTATGCCCACCATAAGAGTGAAAAAAGCCTGTTTTCCTAGCTCCAACCGATTAGGTAATTGCTCAATACCGAGCGTGGGTTTTTCCTCATGATCATGCAGCTCTTGTGCGGATTAGTGGAGACTGTTTTCCTGAGTTCTCCATAATGTTCTGAGAGGTCTGTGAAAAACAGTGTTGGATTTGTTTAGTATGTGTGCTGCACCTTGCACTTTGTAGGAAGAGACTCGACGGTGGATCCACTCAGCAGTGGATTGTGGTGATAAAGGTGTTTGTTTTCTTGAGGCCAAGCGTCCCGCTACGGAAAATATCGTGTTTAAAGTTGCACTAAAATTCAAAGCTACCCCGGTTGATTTGACGCTTTTTAATTAATTCACTCGCAGAAGATTTAGTATGGAATGTAGGTAACGTTCATACATCACTCACATGTATGAATGAATTAATGAATAACAAAGAATGCGGAGAGCAAGTTTGCATGCCTGAGAATTTTCCGTAATAATGTGTGATTATATTAATGTTCAGTTATGTCGGATCATAATATAATAAGGTTACAATAAATTTTAAAGCAATCGGTTTACCTATAAGTTAAGTAATTCAACGTATTTCCAAATGCGCAGTAATTAAGTTAATATTTAGCGATTTAGCGACATTGACTTGGCCAAGTCAATGTCGCTTTGGCTTGTTTCTGATTTTTCAGAGCAAATTGCCAAGGTATAGTTGGTAGGTATATTTTTGTATTTTTGAAGTAAAAACTTCTTTAGTACGGGGGTGACTTGAAATTTTATGAAACGAAACTGTCCAGTGGAGACTAGAAATGAGTGGAGAGTAGAAATGAGTGGAGAGTAGAAATGAGTGGAGACTAGAAATGAGTGGAGACTATAAATGAGTGGAGACTAGAAATGAGTGGAGACTAGAAATGAGTGGAGACTAGAAATGAGTGGAGACTAGAAATGAGTGGAGACTAGAAATGAGTGGAGACGAGTTGAGTTGAGTTGATTTTACATTGGTCTCATTATCTTGAAAACAAATTAATATTGGATTTTAAACTTAACTCATCGTGGACTGAACATCTGTAGATCGTGAGTACTCGTATTATAGTAAAATTAATATTAAATTAAACAATTAGTTTTTAAGCCCGCGGTATGAGATTTTATGGGGAGTAAAATCAAATTTTCCTTTAGTTTATGCGTTATGTTTGTAATTTGTAACACAGAATCTAGATAGCGTTGGATGGCTGATCAATAACGCCATCTAATGATAATAATAATCTTGGTACAACCTATTCTGATGATGTTTCACATCATCATCATCATCATCACTATGGCGTTAAACTCCAGTCGTGCGTCGGACCTGACACACACAATTTTTTTATCATATTGTGACAACCTTGCACAAATGACGTAATGAATTTCTAGACGGCGTGACATAATATAAAGACATCCTTTTGTTCCGAAAGCTGATGTACCTACTACTGTAAGTTGTTAAACTGTGTTAGGTACTCTTACTACTAACTAAATTTATTCTTTTGTAACCTCGTCCCACATTGGCGCCTATCTTGTAATGGGTCATTCAGAGTATCAACTTTTATTGTCATTTAAGTGATATAATCGTTATCATCATAATAAATGTCGCACTCTGGTCTTGTCTGACAAGATGAAATAAGGTGATCGCTAGGTTTTAGTTCATACCCATCTGCACAAGGGGATGAGACGAGTGATATTTTCTTCCATTCTTATTGGTCCATTGATTTCTAATTATGTTTTCCGTCACTGTATTACGTCGCAATGTATATTGTAGAATAGAATAGAATATACATTATTTTTTCAAGTTAACACTGCAGTATAAATAGGCAATATTCTTACACTGTACTTAGATATAATAAATGTTTAACAACTTGAAGAAATGAGACCACACTCAGCACTGGCCGCAGCAAGCCAGGATCGCTGGTTTTCAGGGCGACCCTAATTCGCATAGTTCGACCAGTGACATTAAAAATCTAAATAAGTAATACAATACCTAAATGTAAATAAACATAAAAACACATTGTACAAATGTCTTAATATGCGCATTGTAAGTTGTAGACGCTATGCTATAACCTAAGGTTAAAGGGTATCATATTTTATTAGCCTAATTGACCCTGCTTGTCCGGATACACACTTATGAGGTTTTACACTCTGGTCCTGATCAGGACTTGGGAAGTGGCGGGCTGTAACAGCTTTATTCACACGTTTAACGATGTGGCGTAGACTGCATGTTTCGTTCTGCACGAATAAACAAATATACTTGCAGCAACATCACACGATTTGACGAGCTGCCAAAAGTAGGTATGACGCAACCTTGCGACCCACGGCATGTTACCGCTAACCCACTTGCGATGAGATCGCAAGATGCACTACAATAAGAACACGTGGATTCAATAAGAAGCTTTGCTTACAAAACATGTTGATTTGCGTAAGAACACAGAGGAAGAAATAAAACACGCTAACCCGTATGTGGGTCACGAACTTATATTGGATTAGGTTAGAAAGGAACTGACATATTCTTGTCTAGACAAATGAATGAAGTAAAAAGTGCTGCCCCTTCACTTTTCGATGGGAATAAAGACGGGTCACATCGTCAAAACGATTATCTGTATAATAAAGCGGAAAATGAAACTAAAGAACAAACGCTTGCTAATATAAATGCTATTTTTAAAACGCCTGCAAATATACCTCGACATGATTTAAGAAATTAATATAATGTACTTCGCTGATGCAAAGTATTTTGCATAATGATTAATGTAAATCACAACACAAGATAAGAGAAATAAAACCTTAATAACTAAAGCTGCTTAGCTTAAATTCTATTTATATTCATCTTCTATTCAAACGCTTACTGCTTTTCTCAAATGCACAAACCATACGGCGTAACTTTTAATTTAATATAGCATTAAGGTTCAAGAAAACTGTAGGAAATAAACCTTAAACGATGACACACGATGATGTCCACACGGATGTCATCATCAAACCAATCGTACAAATTTAGTTTGACTAATAAAACAATTGGACCTCGACGTTTGTTGTAGCCGTTAAACGCTGAGAGCCCTCAATTAACCTATATCTGACCAATGGGAGTTATATTTACAGTTACGAGTGTTATTATACACAACATACTGCATTAAACCGGTATGGATAACTCAACCTTTAATAATGATCTTGAGGTTAAAAACTGTGGGTTAACCTTTGAAGTATGGGTTAACATACAATTTTGTTCAGGAATTTCAAATTTAGAATGATGCGCGAAACAAATGCTCATAAATCAAAGAAAAACAGAAAACAACACCTTTAGAACGATAGTCATTGTTTATTGTAGTTTCAAATTAATGTTCTTGAAAGAAAAACGAATGCGGTCAGTAATGTTTGTAAAAAATATTTTTTTTACGCGCGTGTGAATTTTCTGTATTTTCATCGACTAAAACGACCTTAGAGCTTAGTTTATTGACCCTACTTCCCCATTAAAAGTCATAACGGATATAAATATTTGGTCTCGGATCTGGTTTGTGATGTTTAATTTGTGTTCCGCCACTAACAAGTTAATCCTAGTGACGGAGTGTGAATGTGTTTATTTACTAACACGTTTACCGCTCATTTATACGCGCGTCTCGCGGATCGTCTCGTAGCGCGTCCGTAAGCCACGCCCCCTACGCGCGCGAGCGCTATCTAGTGTTCACACGCTCGCTGCGTTCAGATGCGTTCGAACGTTCAAGGATGGAGCACGTTGACGTAATACATCGGCATCCAGTCAGTGAAACCTTTCTAGCATGATTTATAGGCAAAATACTCAATGTAGATTGTACTATGGGTAGATTTCTGTGCAATTAGGCTTTTTAAAATAAAAAATTAAAACAAAACATCAAAATTTTCTTCTTTATAATAATATTACTTAGAATATACGAGGTTTTGTTACTAGTAGTTTTAGGTTATTATTATTATTATCATTCAGTATTAACGTTCAGTATCATATTTTTATTTTGAAAAATACGAATCCAATAGAACACGTACGTATGGCGCTAGTAGTCGTTGTCGAATGAAGCGCGCGCCGCGAGCGTGTGAACACCGCGCGAGCTCTCGCGCGAGCCCCTTTGGCGCGCGCCCAAAAAACCGCTCCCGACGCGAGCCCTGCGAGCCACGAGACGCGCCGCGGTCTGGTCCGCGAGCTCCCTGTTCACACGCGCGCGTACGAGCGCGTCTCGCAGCGCGTCTCGTGGCTCGCGCGCGCGTCTAAACGGGCCATTAGAAGATCGTGGTTTACGTATCTGTGACACATAAAACAGAGAATTCATTTGCAAGTGCTAATTTTAGCTGCGTATCAATTGACACAAATATTTTATTAATAACGTAGTTGTTTGTATTTGTTATTGAAAAGGATCCGATTAGCACTTTAGATGCAAATAAAGTACGATGATGGAACTGCAGAATTACAGATACCTACCACTTATAACGAACATAAGTATAGATTTAAAATAAGTAAATAAATCCTACTATAACTATACATGATAATACAATAGTAAATAAGGCACCTAAGATTTGGGACAAATTATATCGAATCTCATCAACCAGGGCTTTTGCTAGGAAATAAAAACTCTTCTAGGAATAAGACGAAGCACACGAAGAATACGAGGAGGACTTCATAAGAATAAAAAAGGTTAATAAATCACTCCTAAAAAGAGTATATGTAATAAATGTGTAAATGAAGCTTTCGCATTGCCAAGTTTTAGTTAAATCCCCCTACAACATTAGGAATAGTTTAGTTTTAGACTTACTAATCGATCTTGTATTGTTTTTGCACCACTTGACCTGGCACTTTCTGTGCAGGTCGGCATTTTTTCAGGTAAGTAAGGTAAGTTACAGTACGACGTACGACACAGTCTGGGAAAAACTAGCGCAGTTTTTACGTACGTGGGTGCGTGATGCGTGTAACTAGACGAAAGTACGAGTAGCATAGTTTTTGTGGCTTCACTCAAGGCGGTGAGTTATCTACCTTTTTATTTATCTGAGAGGATATACAAAAACAAACATAAATATAAATCTGCACTTTTTAATGTAAAACAAGCGGTAATCGTCAATTAATGAAACAAACTCGCGATCCGCCACGCTCTGCTGCCACCTACGACGTTTCGCCGTTAGCTCCGATACCAATTGGAACGAATAGGTGCAAGGATTTCAGATTCCATATTATTTTTTGCCCTGTAAGAAATGCTATACAATTTGAAATCAAAACAAGCAAAGAGTGATTACTACCTTCATTAATAATGCTAACGCTATACACTCATAGCCCCACATTAGGATTCCCTGTGTAGTGGGTGCTAACTGCCATGGACAAAAGACAAAGACAACAACAAAAATTAAAAGTCACCAAAATTATGGAACCCAAAAAATACAAAAAAATAGGATAAGAGAGAAAGGTAAGTTAAAGTACAAATACAGATAGATTTTAGATAGGGACTGGACGATCAACTGTAATAGACAAGCAACAATGAAATTCCTGGTTAAGTTGCAACTTTTCTATTTTTCACAAAAATATTCCGCATTTGGATTACTGTCTCATCTACTCTTTGAGCTACATTCGAATTTTGTCTAGTTATCAAAGTGGTGGAAACGTACCATCTGCATAGATATGTCGGAACAGATGAGCATTGAACACTAATGTTCATCAACTACCTATTCAGGTAGTTTGGTCGTTTGGAGCCTGGAGGGAATATCAGTTTCTTCTACTTTAATAGATAAAGAGTATATATTCCTGCTGTCAGTGTCTGTGAGGAAGTAGCATTAATGTCTTAGCACTTGACTCGTTTGTTCATATGTCAGACAGTTATTTAAAACCCGCAGTTAGGATAGTTTTCATGGCTCTATGATGAACGTAACGACCTAGCCAGCGGATGCGCAATAACCTTGTTCTAATGCGAGGGATTGTTTCGTTCTCGGATCATCGCCGTTCTTTGCGTTCTGCGTTGTGTAAGTAGTAAGTTGTGATAGTAAATTGATATCAAATTGGCTATCAATTGCGTTTTGGTGTGAAGGCTGTGGTTGACAGCAGCTTGCACAATTACGTTTAACTCTGGAGGTATCCTTGACTGTTTTCTCTATTGAAGTCTACTTAAAATAAGATTGAGTGTCTCTTTTGTTATTAAAAAGTCGAAATCGTTAATAATTCGAAAAATAAATAAATATCGCTTTCGGATAAGATTGATTTCGGATAAGAGGATTGTCCTATAGGACTAATATAGGTAATTATTCTTGAGTGGATGATGAGACTCATTTTTCTATGCAAAATACAAAGAATTTCAGAAACTGTGGGTTTATAGCTGAAGGCGTGGTGGGTTTACTTTTCGAGCCATTTTAGGCATTTATCTAGTATGTAACTAGCTTTTGCCCGCAGCTTCGCCCGCGGTAGAGATCGATTTTTTACAAATCCTACTTACTTTCTTTTTCTTAGTTAGACTTAGTTGCCTATGAATTAAGTAATTTACATGTATCATTTGATAGCGTGAAATGCAAATGAATTTTACTAACGCCATCTATTAAAAACATCCGAAACTAAATATCTAGCAACTAACAAAATATCGATCTTCCCATGGGGATGTTTTACCGCGGTAAAAAGTAGCCTATGTTACTCTCCACGCTCCTCACTATCTCCACGCACAAAAACCATACCATATAACAGATTCGTTGCGGGGTGAAAGACGGACAAACAAACAAACACACTTTCACATTTATAATATTAGTATGGAAGTATGGATAGTATGGATTGTCGATCAAAGGTTACAAAGAAGATGTCTACTTTAATCTTTATCCAGAACAATAGTTATTAACGAAGTAATCATCTAAAATGGAACTATCACGATTCTGAGATAGATTATGAAATCAAAATTCCTATAACTATAAAACTGTCTAAGTGCTTCGTGATTTCTTTGTCGTACTAAGTAGTATGATATTTCTTGCTGGAACATTAGCTTAACGTTGTTTCATCGGATGCCATATTGGTAGATGAGACTGGTATTATCACGGACTATACCGTGGTATTATTGTTCCGCTAGCCGACATACCATCTAGCGTTGTCAACTTCCACGCGTGAGAGTGGTTAGTGCTTGGCGAAACACGGTGTTGAATGGAGTGCAACGAGAGCAGAGATTTAAATTAAAAACAACGAGAGGGTTTTTGCTGTACTGTATATTTAACTTGCCTTTTTTCACTTATGAAAACCTAGTACCTACTTATGTAGAGCATGCGGTTGTTTCGTATGTGGTGATACTTCTCATAAGTATGTATTATGAGTTAATGGGTAATAATCGTCCTGCTTTGCGATAGTAAGAATAAATAGAAATAAGAATAAGATAAAATACCATGTTATTATTATTTGACGACGCATTTGGAGCAATGGTTACCATGCCGGATCGCTGCGCCGAGGGTTCTGGGTTCGATATCCAGCAAGGCGAAATTTGAGTGATGAGATCGAATTTCTGTTCTCAGTCAGAGTGTGTGTTCTTGTCTTTGTGTATTGTCCCTGGCACCCACCACACAGGGAATTAGTGTGGGGGGCTATGAGTGTGAAGCGTGATTTATTCTCATGTTTGGTTACCAACGGTCGTTGCCGTGAGTCGTGTTGATAGCCTTGCAAACACACATACAAAGAGAGACTCGTCTTAAGTTAGATTTTGACACGTATTTTTTAGAACACGGTAATTAATAGCTGTATATAGTAATATTTCATACTAGTCAAACAAGTTGCAAAAGTTATTAAATTCGCGTTATTCGCGTAATCTCACATTTTAATTATTTTTTTTGTTGCTGTTAAAATGTTAACAAAAGTTAAGATGTAAATTATTGTGTATCAAGCTGTAAAAACTTTCGAGTGTAAATAATAAAAAATGTAAATTACTTCACGGATTCAGTCCACGTTGCGCGTTGCCGCCAAATTTCCAAAACGTCACAGATTAGAAAAAAATTCAGGCAAAGATTAAAGTTTATAATTTTTACTTGTCTTTGGCTGAGAGTGTAACTTAATTATGCCAATGCTATTTTAAGAAGTATAGTTCACTGTTCAGTGATAGTTCAGTGATAGTTCAGTGTTGACAACAAAAAATACTGAGCATTTTTTGTTATTTGAGGATTTTTTTTAATTTAACAGTTTTCTAAGTACTACATACATTATTATATTCTCAGATTAAAAAACATCTTTAATCTGAGATTATATTATGCATTGTACTCGCAGTCTCCTGTTTAATTGCAATGAACAAAAGTTAGGTTATTAAATTGTATTTTTCATCATTGTCGCCAATTATATTTAATTTTACACTATTACATGGACAGAGAAACTCGTGAGAACCCTGACCTTATCTTACTTTGCCGTGGAATTTAATTTCAATCTTATTTCTGTATGTTTAAAGTTGAAAAACGTTGTGGTGACATGGGCAGAGATGTGAAGTTCCGTTGTGGCCTGCGGCGGTTGCTAACTGTACCACTTGCCATAGTTTTATTATAAGTATAACTCAGCAATTCTTAGGATGGAATAGAATTGAGGTTCATTATAACACTAACTACTAGTTTCAATACCTGCCTTGTCTATCTATTCTATACTGTCGATAAGAGATCATACTTTAGTAACTGTACATTTATGTGTTTTACGCCCCAACTCAGAGTCACTAACGGTTACTTTAATCGCTCTTTAATAAAGAATCACCATACAAATTCTGTACTAAGGAGCGATTTAAGGCCCTCTTCTTCCAACGAAGTAGGTATTTCTGACGTTCCGAGACCGGCTGAATTAAATACCGCTAACGCGCCGAGAGCCTGAACTCGTATGATCCCGGTGACTGACCACAGTACAGTAGGAGCACGGCACTACTTTTATCGTACAAATTTAAATTATTTTATAAGTACATTTATGTGAAAGATAAATATTTGTACTCGTGTCATGGCTGTTATTGTGATGTGTTATACTTATGTGTAGTCCATGCCACCCGCGACACAGGTAAATACTTGTAACCTACTGCGGGGTGGAGTGTGGAAGGGTTTTATTATTATTATTATTAGTAATCGTTAGTGGCTCTGAGTTGGGGTGTAAGTATACTTTATTTTGATTTATTAACTGGAATTTTAGGTGCTTTAAAATAAGAGTGATGATAATTTTAGCTTATTTTTGTTTTTATTATTTTTTATGTATCTTTAGGTATTTTATTTTAAATTATTCTTATACTTTTTATCATTCTCAATATACCTACTTGTAAAATGTCTTATCCAAAGGGTTTGAACATTTTTGTACGGAACCTGGCATACCTACAAGTCCGCCATTTTGAAAATAAAAACTCGTTTCGATTTTGAAGTTGGTTATTTTTTGTTTGTATTTAGATGATATTAAATTTAGTCAATTTTGTATGTACCTACTTATGTGTGGGTGAACCGATTTTGATGATTCTTTTTTTGGTCGAAAGCTGGTGCTTATCATGTTGTTCCACATAAATTTGAGCGAGATTTGACAAGTAGTTTTTGAGTTATTTTGAAGTTGGTTATTTTTTGTTAGTATTCAGATGATATTAGTCAATTTTGTACGTAAGTACCTACTTATATGTGGGTCAACCGATTTTGATGATTATTTTTTTGGTCGAAAGCTGGTGCTTATCATGTGGTTCCACATAGATTTGAGCGAGATCTGACACATAATTTTCAAGTTATTTTGAACTTGGTTGTTTTTTGTTAGTATTCAGATATTAGTCAATTTTGTATGTAAGTACCTACTTATTTGTGGGTCAACCGATTTTGATGATTCTTTTTTTGGTCGAAAGCTGGTGCTTATCATGTGGTTCAACATAAATTTAAGCGAGATTTGACAAGTAGTTTTTGAGTTATTTTGAATTTGGTTATTTTTGTAAGGATTCAGATGATTTTAGTAAATTTTGTATGTAAGTACCTACTTATTTGTGGGTCAACCGATTTTGATGATTCTTTTTTTGGTCGAAAGCTGGTGCTTATCATGTGGTTCAACATAAATTTAAGCGAGATTTGACAAGTAGTTTTTGAGTTATTTTGAATTTGGTTATTTTTTGTAAGTATTCAGATGATTTTAGTAAATTTTGTATGTAAGTACCTACTTATTTGTGGGTCAACCGATTTTGATGATTCTTTTTTTGGTCGAAAGCTGGTGCTTATCATGTGGTTCCACATAAATTTGAGCGAGATCTGACAAGTAGTTTTTGAGTTATTTTGAAGTTGGTTATTTTTTGTTAGTATTTAGATGATATTAAATTTAATCAATTTTGTATATAAGTACCTACTTATTTGTGGGTGAACCGATTTTCATGATTCTTTTTTTGGTCGAAAGCTGGTGCTTATCATGTGGTTCCACATAAATTTGAGCGAGATCTGACAAGTAGTTTTTGAGTTATTTTGAAGTTGGTTATTTTTTGTTAGTATTTAGATGATATTAAATTTAATCAATTTTGTATATAAGTACCTACTTATTTGTGGGTGAACCGATTTTCATGATTCTTTTTTTGGTCGAAAGCTGGTGCTTATCATGTGGTTCCACATAAATTTGAGCGAGATCTGACAAGTAGTTTTTGATTTATTTTGAAGTTGGTTATTTTTTGTTAGTATTTAGACGATATTAAATTTAGTCAATTTTGTATGTAAGTACTACTTATTTGTGGGTGAACCGATTTTGATGATTCTTTTTTGGTCGAAAGCTGGTGCTTATCATGTGGTTCCACAAAAATTTGAGCGAGATTTGACAAGTAGTTTTTGAGTTATTTTGAAGTTGGTTATTTTTTGTTAGTATTCAGATGATATTAGTCAATTTCGTATGTAAGTACCTACTTATTTGTGAGTCAACCGATTTTAATGATTCTTTTTTCGGTCGAAAGCTGGTGCTTATCATTATTGTTGTTCCACATAAATTTGAGCGAAATCTGACAAGTAGTTTTTGAGTTATTTTGAAGTTGGTTATTTTTTGTTAGTATTCAGATGATATTAGTCAATTTTTTATGTAAGTACCTACTTATTTGTGGGTCAACCGATTTTGATGATTCTTTTTTTGGTCGAAAGCTGGTGCTTATCATGTGGTTCCACATAGATTTGAGCGAGATCTGACAAATAATTTTCAAGTTATTTTGAACTTGGTTGTTTTTTGTTAGTATTCAGATATTAGTCAATTTTGTATGTAAGTACCTACTTATTTGTGGGTCAACCGATTTTGATGATTCTTTTTTTGGTCGAAAGCTGGTGCTTATCATGTTGTTCCACATAAATTTGAGCGAGATTTGACAAGTAGTTTTTGAGTTATTTTGAAGTTGGTTATTTTTTGTTAGTATTCAGATGATATTAGTCAATTTTGTATGTAAATACCTACTTATATGTGGGTCAACCGATTTTGATGATTATTTTTTTGGTCGAAAGCTGGTGCTTATCATGTGGTTCCACATAGATTTGAGCGAAATCTGACAATGAATTTTCAAGTTATTTTGAAGTTGGTTATTTTTTGTTAGTTTTTGTTTTTCGAACAAAAAAAGAATCATCAAAATCGGTTCACCCACATATAAGTAGGTACTTACATACAAAATTGTCTAATATCATCTAAATACTAACAAAAAATAGCCAACTTCAAAATAACTCGAAAACTACTTGTCAGATCTCGCTCAAATTTATGTGGAACCACATGATACGCACCAGCTTTCTATCAAAAAAAGAATCATCAAAATCGGTTCACCCACAAATAAGTAGGTACTTACATACAAAATTGACTAATATCATCTAAATACTAACAAAAATTATCCAACTTCAAAATCAAAACGAGTTTTTATTTTCAAAATGGCGGACTTGTAGGTTGTATGCCAGGTTCCGTACAAAAATGTTCAAACCCTTTGGATAAGATATTTTACAAGTATGTTGAGAATGATAAAAAGTATAAGAATAATTTAATATTAAAATAAAATACCTAAAGATACGTAATAAATAAATTAAAATGTTTGCAATTCACACGTGTTAGAAGTGAAACCTTGAAAAATTTTGTTTTCAAGATAATGAGACGAATGTAAAATTTCGGGAAGATGATAATTGTAGGTTTTACTACTCCACTCCACTTCACTCCACTCCACAAATTTTGACTTTTGACTTTTTTGACTTTTTGACTATTTTGACTTTTTTGACTTTTTTGACTTTTTTGACTTTTTTGACTTTTTGACTTTTTGACTTTTTTTACTTTTTTTGACTTTTGACTTTTTTTTACTGTTTTGACTTTTTCACTTTTTTTTGACTTTTTTGACGTTTTTGACTTTTTTGATGTTTTTGACTTTTTTGACATTTTTGACTTTTGACTTTGACTTTTGACTTTTTTTACTGTTTTGACTTTTTCACTTTTTTTTTACTTTTTTGACTTTTTTGACGTTTTTGACTTTTTTGACGTTTTTGACTTTTTTGACATTTTTGACATTTTTGACTTTTGACTTTGACTTTGACTTTTTTTAGTTTTGACTTTTTTGACTTTTGACTTTTTTTGACTTTTGACTGACTTTTTTTACTGTTTTGACTTTTTTGACTTTTTTTTACTTTTTTGACTTTTTGACTTTTTTAGACTTTTTTGACTTTTTGACTGACTTTTTTGACTTTTTGACTTTTGACTTTTTTGACTTTTTTTACTGTTTTGACTTTTTGACTTTTTTGACTTTTGACTTTTGTTTGACTATTGACTTCACTTGACTTGACTTCAACTCAAGTCAAGTCAGTCTCCACTCATCTTTAGTCTCCACCGACAGTTTCGCTTCATAAAATTTTAAGTCACCCCCGTACTAAAGAAGTTTTCACTTCAATAAAAACAAAAATAAGCTAAAAATATCATCACTTATTTTATAGCACCTAAAATTCCAGTTAATAAATCAAAATAAAGTATACTTACACCCCAACTCAGAGCCACTAACGGTTACTAATAATAATAATAATAAAACCCTTCCACACTCATATCCCCGCAATAGGTTACAAGTATTTACCCGTGTCGCGGGTGGCATGGACTACACATATAACATGGTCATGGAAATTATAGTGTCTTAATTGTCGTAATGTCTTATTTGTACTCCAGTCTCCACTCAACTCCAGTCTCCACTCAACTCCACTCAACTCCCCTCAACTCATTCGTTTTATTGAATTTCAAATCATCCCCGTACTAAACAAAGTTTTCACTTCAAAAAACAATATAATAATAATCATTTTTTCAAAACGATTTTCCATTTATTTCATAACACGCCTAAAAAAGTAGGTATAACTTCAACAAAGAAAACTGGCTCTCAAGCTCCCAGCCGTCACGACGAGTCGTTTGGCGGCTGACACATGTTCAAGGGTGGTAGCTATCCATGCGAACCCCATGGAGAAATAATAATAGTAATAATGGTATTAATTAATATTTAAAATCAATATTACCAATATTATCCCTCGAGGGGCCCTACCACCAGCGGGCCGGATTTAGTCGCCTTTTACGACACCCATCCGGCTTGGGATTGGGGTTAGTATTCTAAGCCGCCCTAATACGGCAAGAATAATTGTGTAATTAGGACTTGACTTATACCAATACCTAATTACTATAAACAGTAACTAAAGTTTAAAAACGAACAATTTTTATTATTTCAAATTACAGCAGTGTGGATACTTTGGACTGGGTAATATAAGTCCAGAAGGCGCGCGCGCCAAATTCGAAATTAAAATAAGTGTCGGAAATTCGACGTCGTGCGGCTGCGATACGGATCGACACAGGTCCTACCTCGAAGGCGACTGGCGCGAGAGTAAAATTGAGTAAATGAACGCGTCGGGCGTTTCGTAGCTAGTGGAAAGGGAAAAAATTGGAATTGAAAGGGATGTTTTTCAAAATTTCATATTATGATGCGATAACAATATTGGTATCTATAGGACCTATACTGTGGTATATTTTTTATTATCTGGAAGCGATTAAAACGCGAATAAAACGCCATTTTTATGCCAGATTAGACCCAACTTTGTGATTTATTTCTATCTAATGAAGTAACGACTATCGTGTATCAAGTTTGATAAAAAGAAAGAACAAAGACTGTAAAATAACATATATTTTTTTTAGAATTGTATTATGTACCATTTATGAGCAAAACACCTTCAAAAATACCATTTTTGGGATAAGACCCCCTTAAGTGACACTGAGTTAACCTACCTACATATATATACATATAATTATACTGTTTTAATCAACTAAGATTGGTTTATACATTTCTACTATGAAACTGAACTACAGCTTTATAGTTCCTCGATCTATATTTTATCATACCCATTATACATAACATTATCTGATAACTGATGTCTGAAAATATTTTTATTAACGCGATATATGTAAAAAACGGTTTTAAAAATGTTAGTCTGTTTGTTAGTTTGTAGTAGTGTATTTGTTCACGCTAATCACAGAAACGGCTGACCTGATTATGATGCGTTTTGGAACGAAGTTCCTTATCGCGCGTTGCGAAAGGAGGCTAGGCGGAAAATTTGGTAACGACACTTTTTGCCGGTAACGACACTTTTTGCCGTCGTAGTTTTTTTTTACATAGAAAGCAAGCCAGAGTACTAGAATGATGAGTTCGAATTTCTGTTCTCGGTCTGGGTGTATTGTTGACTGTTGTCTTTGTGTGTTGTCCATGGCACCCATGAGTCGTGGGCCACGACACAGGGAATCCTATTGTGGCGCTATAAGTATGTAGCGTTATTTATTTAATTGTTACCGGTTGCTCCGAAACTGGTACCTAAACTGGTAATATCCAGACTGGTAGTCGTTTTCCGTACGTGGTCGTCGGTCTCCGGACTAGATCTCGGTTTACAGTTTCACGCCGCTAATGGCCACTCGACACGCTTTTGAGTAAACACCTACCTACCGGAAGATTCCAAAGGTGTTACCTACTTCAATTACTTCTACTTATTGTTACAGTAGTAGGAATAGGTATCTGGAATAGGTATAATAATATAGGAATAGGTATCAGTGAGCAGTTACCTACCACTATTCGTTCAAAATTCGAATTTAGCTTTTTTTTCGAAAATTTTTCGAAAGTTTACTTCACATCGATGTTTATGTAAGTATTATGTAAATGCAAATAAGCAATTTATGGAATTAGTACGTGATATTTATCGTATAAAAACATGAATCTCGTTTATACATACATCTCTAAATAACTACATGTGAAGATCGCATTGTTTTTAAGAAAACTGTTGAATTCCTAAGTATACACTTAGAAAAATATGTCGATGATTTGAAGATAGAACTCAACAAATAGTAAATCATCAATAAAATGGCATTGCATTGAACATGTGACGTAAAATAAATGTGGTAACTGAAAAAAGAGAGGAAGTTTTAATGAGAAAGAATCATCTTAAATGTGTAGAGAACACTTAAATTAAAATTTTAAATATAGCTCTTCTCAGATATAAAATATCTGACATAAAATTAATAGCATATCTATTCAAACACGCACACTCATAAATCAAATGTCATCTTAACTAGTAATAGTTATTAAAGGCATTATATTATTAATACAATATCTAGTCCTTGTAATGGCTATCAACAATATTCATGAATCACAAATTGAAAATTAATAAATGTCATCAGTTGACAGTTAACCATCAGTACGGATTTTTTTAATCTCACGATAATGGCGTAGTCTGAAGGCGTAGTGGCGTTTGTGAAATATTTTTGAGGGGCTTCCATTCCGACGGGGTTTATTTAGTTATCCATCATATTATCAAGATTTGCGCTTATACACATCGAGTCCCCTATAACCTATGACCCGGGTGCCGTAATATATTGATACCTGAACCTGCTGAAACTCTATGATTCTAGATATTTATTACTTGCAATAGATCAACCCAGAAAATCTACCTTACATTCAACGAAGTACCTTACTCAAGTCGGTAACTAGAATTTTTTTATACATTTTCCCTATCAGCAAGGCTATTCTTTTTTGAAACTCGACAGCGGAATCCGCGATGAGTGTCAATTTTGGCAAGGAATTTTGACACTCATCGCGGATTCCGCTGTCGAGTTACAAAACAGAATAGCCTTGCTGTACCTTATTTCGTGAGCAAATCTTCGAAAAGTGATGGAAACCCTCAGTACCAAAAGCAGATAGCATGTTCTCAACAACCTTACCATTAGACTGTGTAACGAATTTAAAACTCCGACCGGTAATTAAACCGCAATAAGCTTCATCAAAACTAGTCAATTACTTACGAGAGATTAGAATGGTTGCTTACAATCTAGAATATTAAAATGTTAATAGAGTAATGAGCTACTTCCGCTGCTGAGGATCTAGTAAAAAGTGTAACTATGATCAATGTTGTGCTTTCTAAACTCAGCATCCATCTTAGTTATATTCAAATTCGGAACAGGTGGTGTCTTGTTATAACCATAGTTGTTGCATACATATTCCAACCGTGGTTTTGCCCGAGTTTCCTGGCTGGGATACAGAGTAAAGTACCCTATGTACTATTTTTATTTATTTATTTATTGTTTTTGTAAGACCTATGAACAGGTTTTTACTACTATTCCAGATCAATGCCGTTGATCCCAGTTGTAATCGTAAAATAACAGTCGTTAAGCTGTGTCAGGGGCCTTTGGGCGGCATGAAAAACTTCCGACACTTGGGTTGGCCACTAACCCCTCAACCAATCCGCAATGGAGCAGCGTGGTGGAGTAAGCTCTAGGCCTCCTCCAGAGGAAAGACCCGTGGTCAGTAGTGGGCCATTAATGGGTTGAAGTGGAATGCACCGGTGTGTTTTTTTTTATTTTTATTAGTAGGTACACCAACAGCAGTATACATTACATTACAAATAAAAGTTCTATAGAAACAGGACTAGTGTGAGTGCCAATTACAAGCGTGAACAACATTCTATTATATTTGCAGGTAAATCAAAAGTAAAATTATTATAAGTTACCCACAATCCTGGTCACATTTTCCACGTTCGATTGAACAAAACGAATCGACATTTCGTCTTATTAACTACTTACATATATTCAAAATTCGTCATGACTCTACATCTTTGTAACTGGTTTTACAAGAACACGTTAAATCAATATTGTAAAATCTTTAATGTCACATTTAAATGTATTTTTTACCTAATTAGTTAAACTTCATTAACCTTTTTTGTTGTAAGGTCATTTTAATAATGTCAACTCACGATCCTTTGCGGATATAGATTGGCCTTTAGATTAAATAATCTGATTCAGAATAGTGCAAGATGTGTATTTTCTTCTTTTACCTTCAAAAGGCCTGAAGCATATTCAAGTAAAGTACAGAATACATAATAGTACTTATACATACCTATAAGTATTTTAGTTACCAAACCATTCTATGGGATATTTTTTATGAATTTTAGAAACATTACGTGCCAGATAGACGTTCGAATAATATTTTAAATTAGGAATAATTTAGATGAATATAGTAATCGCAATATCTCGATGCACTCGCACTACACAAAGTGCGAGCAGGGCGAAGCATATTGCGCGCTCGCCGCTCACCCGCACTTGTGCGAGTGCAGCGAGATACTGCGACAAGTTTAGCTACTTTTTATGATTATGATTTGAAAGTTATTTATTTTAGATTTTGAGCATTACTTTGTATTAAATTCCCTTACTATTACTATGCACATTTTACCAGCATAATTTAGCATGTAACCTTTATTAATACATATTTTTATCTAATATGATAATATTACTAGGTACATGTTACTTCAAAATAAGATTTATTAACGTATAATTAAAGCCAACTGCTTCAATTAAAACGTATTGTCCAATTACCTAACTGGTATAGTTCAATTACCAATGTTAGTTAATTAGAAGCGTTTAATAAATGAGTTCATTCACTCTTAGATCTAGTGGTTAGCGTTGAGCACAACCATAAGTTTGTGGTTAGGTGATCATACTTCGAGTAAGGGAGTTTTAACTATTTAATCGATATTTGACTTTTACCCCACTACAAAACTTAGGATTTTATACTCGTAAATCAGGAGGATTTTGGCTGCAATTACTATCGTTCTCTTTTCTCCTCTCTTCTTTCTTGAACGATCACAGGTAGGTACACGATGTATAATAAAAATTAGGACTATCTCACTGGTGCAGAACCTTATCTTCGGTGGCGGGCCTATTTTGGTGGATAGCCGACATTGCATCGGCCTGTTACCGTACTGTGTAAATGCGTAACTTGCCGTCTAATGGAGGGCACTTTTGGACCGTCATCGCAACAAATGAAAATCACTGTTTTTAAGCAGATGGCAACACTTACTCGTTAGCTGAATTCAGAGTGCGATGAGAAGACTGTCGGCTGAGGCTCACGTCGCGCCAGAAGCATCCAACGTGTACATTTCCTAAAACAATACATAAATAAGTGTTACTACATTGCTGTACATTTTGTACTAATGAATATTGTATTTACTACTGATAGTGAAGGTAATTTATTGTAATGGAACTAAAACTCAATTTTTTTTAAATTGTAAGCTTTATATTATGGACAAATTAATATTGGATTTTTGTCTGTATGTCTGTTCAAAAAAGTTAATGAAATAATTGTTTTATTTTTAAAATATTAAATTACATAACAAAAAAAAAATGTCAGATTGTACATGCAGCAGTTTTGGGTTTATTGATAGCTTTCTGTACAAAGCATCCGAAGGCTCCGAGCGGTTGCTTCACTGCGCTTACGAAACGCTAACAAAAGACGCAGCGAGATTCTTCAGTATGAACCTGTGCGCGACCTAGCGACAGCCTTGGATAAACAACATCGTAAACAACACAAAGAAATAAAAATAAAAACGCTAGGCACGGAAATACTCTGGGAGAATCGTGCGATTCAAACCTATACGTAATGTATGTAAATCAAATTTAGAACAATCTTAATAATTATATATAAATTACGTGTCACGTTGTTTGTCCGCGATGGACTCCTAAACTACTTAACCGATTTTAATCAAATTTGCACACCGTGTGCAGTTTGATCCAACTTGAAAGATAGGATAGCTTACATCTCAATTTATAGTCGCAATATTATTTTACTGCTATTTTTTGACAGAACGAAGTCTGTCAGGGCAGCTAGTATTAATATAAAAAGCGCGTGTAAGGCCACGCGCAATGGTAGAGTTCCGAAGTAGTAAGTCTATCGACTATTACTCATAAATTACTAATGCTAACATAGTCGATAGTTTTCCTTGTAAATTCATCATATTATTATAATCTATTTTTGAGATTTTTTTCACTTCTCCAACTCCAACCGTTTAGCCGTTTAGGGGAGGAGACACTTGACTCTAAACAAAATTAGCACTTCAAAGCTAAATGTTTCGTAAAAGGACCCCTAATTCCAAAAATAAGACCCATCATATTTTTGAACTAACCCATACGACGCGACGAATAAAAAAATCATCCTCACGTTACCTGTAGGGGAGATTCCTAAAAAAGTAATATACTTATTAAGTTTTAAGCATTGACATAAATTATATAGACAGGCTGTTCAGTACTTACATTTTGTTCACCTGTGTTGACCCCAACTGGGGCCAACTCAGTTTAGTCGGCTGCGAGCAAGTGCTGTCGCCTGTCACTTTCGAAAAACTCCGACTGTTCAAGAACACTTATTATTCTGTATTGTGCACAGTTAAAACTTTCTCATTATTTACGTTTGAACTTTATTTCACTTTATTTAATCATAATCGGTAAGTAACTATATTTTTATTTAGAGTCTTAAAAATTATTTAGTGTCAAATATTTATTACCGACATCTTGAACCAAACTTGACAGAACGAACACAGAGTACTTAATCACTACGGAACAGGGTTGCCAGACGTCGCGGAGTGAGAGAACAAAAGGACAAAGATGCGGAAATTGTGGTAGAAACTAGAAAGTGATTTCAATACGTGACTTTTATATGAAATTGACTTACTTTATTTGTTTTAGATATTATATGTACCTATTGAATTAACGAAAATGCCAACTTGTACATTGCGGTATTGCAAAAATTATGAGCAAAAAACGAAAACATTACCTGAAAGAATATCTTTCCACAGGTAAGTTTTAACGCTTTATATTACTTCACCTGTATGTTTGTTTGTTGGTTTGTTTGTTTGTTTGTTTGTTTGTAACTTCTCTTTGGACTTGATTTTGGCTCACTTGAAACGCTCAGATTTCTTTCAAACTTCGTGGACTTATTGAGGACCAATGACAATTTAATATTTAAAGAAAAAAAAAGAAAGAAAGAAAGAAAGAAATTACCTACATTTCATTTAAAAAAATCAAACTAAAAAATTAATAAATAAACTCCAAAAATTGTTGTTTATCCTATATATGTTGTATGTCTGTGTATATATAGTTTTGTGTATAACTATAAGTAATTGGGTAAATAAATATGAGAGATGTGTGCAATAAGGTGAAGTACTTAATGTGATTATATATGACAATCAGTCGGGATTTAAAGAATTGATAATAAACTACGTGTTGCTCTGAAAAACAAAGTTTTATTTAAGCTTATCATACATTATGAGTTACACTAAATACAACCTAAATCACACAAACCTACCTGGAAAACAAAGAAACGACAATTAAAGTATTTAAATTGCGAATTCCTCTTTTTGATGTTTCTACAAAAATACACTATAATATTTCAATGAGGCTACAGTGTAATTTATTACGATACATTTCTTTTATTTTAAGTGCACAACACATATAAAAATATTTTAACACAATCGAATGATATATCCTGGGACTATAGATAACACAAGTTTTATATACTTAAATGGAAAGATCCCACGCATATTGTAATAAAATGTAAATTCTGGAATAAGAAACGATTTTTTGATTTTTTTTTTGATGAATGGATGAACACTACAGAAATGGTCATTCCGTTATGACGTAATTAATCCTCAGGTACCTCTACAATGTAATCCAGACAGAGTAATATATCCATGGTATATGTCCAGTTATAGTAATGTATCCATGATCTCTTTCGGAGTAGGGTGTTGGCAACACTGGGCGCATAGTGACTCTGTGATTGAGTTCTCTGTGGCACGAAAGCGTGACACGAAATTCCTTAGAAAGAGCGCGTCCATATAATTTATGTCAATGGTTTTAAGGGGAAAAAACCCGATCAAAAGCGCAATCGTACTGTCGTATTATGTATTTATCTTAAAAAATAATAATAAAGTTTAATAAAATTATATCATTCTACAATATATTACATTATGTACCTATGTATAATATGTATATTGTATATTATGACATTATAGCAGCATTCGAAATAAGATAATACTATGCACGTATTCCAATGTCTAGACAGACGTGCTTAAAAGATCTAATCTTCAGCTCACATTGATTTTATTCCGGGCACATATAGCAAAAATGCTGTCTACATTTAAAGCTATTCAAGGTGATGGACAAACAACTACCACCTACCTTCTTACTGGTTTGGGATGCTGGAGACTGAGATTTGGCACAAAGGCACACTTTTCACAATTATTTAAGGTTTTTTTTGTTCGGGACTGCGTGAGCGCGTCGGTTTTTTTGAGAGTGTGTAGGAGGGGATCGGGGTGCGGGAAGGAAAAATTGGCGGTGGTAGCGCCCGCCAATCAAATTGGTCCATTTGCTTACGTTTCTTTTCACGTTGATTATACACAAGGGAAGGGAATATTTTACATACAACGCGCTATAAATCGAGTTTTTAATAAAAACGATGTCAACGTCGTCTTATACATATTCTATCCAATTAATATGTAATAAAAAAGTAAAAGTTTATGAGGATGTAGGTATGGATGTTTGTTACTTTTTATCGCAAAAACTACTGCACAGATTTTAATGAAATTTTACACAAAGGTAGACCATGATCTGGAATAATATATCGGGTATTTATTATCCCGGCAGAGCGCTAGGTTCAAGGTAAACTCTTTATGAACGTCAATAATAACTACGACTTACGAGCTTACTAATAACGATAACTCTCACGAACTAAAAAGTTCCCCTTTCTAACTTAGATTTCTAAAAAAACCTGATATTTCTAGCTTAACAATGGTTTCTTTGATTATTAGTTTTAATTTTATTGTTTTAAACGCTGACAATTGACATACTCATACGGTTAGGTTAGATTTCCCCGTGACGCGCGCTGACGCAACATATTGTCATGGATAATTCATGATTAAAATGATTTCATAGATAATAGCTTTTTTCCAGAAACCTTCACCAACCAAATAATCACACATGTACCTAACACCCAAGATCCGGGAACAAACATTTATGAGTATGCGTGACACACACGGCCACTGGGAATCGAACACGGGATCCCTCGCTTCGCAGGGTGATAGGGTCCCTAACATACGGGTGTCATTGCACTGTATATACATTGCATTGTACATACTTAAGGTATGAAGCGTTATTTTTTTATTTTACCTTTACTAATTTATATGTGTAGGTGTAAGTGTGCTCATCTATATGTAACTTATTTAGTTATGTGAGAAGGCGTGAGTTTTTGGGAGTAAAATGAGTAATAAATTTATTCATTTAACCCAGACATTGCAAGAGTTCTACCAATGAAGTGGAAGACAGAAGCACTCAGTTCTACCAATCCAAGTGTAAATCGTCTGGACTTCAAAAGCACTCACAGTTTCTACCACCGACCACACAGCCTACGTGGTCTGGTCTGTGGTTTCTACCAATCTAAGTTATGGAGGGTAGAGGTAAGGAGAGCCATCTAACATGGGGAAAAGTTGAAAAAGTGTCCAGCTGTATAGTGAAAATAGAGGTTCCAGTACCTACCACCATCCTACCACAATAGCGTTGGCACGGGCGTCGGAAAAAGTACGATATTAATATTAATATAGCCGTTGTAGACAGAGTGAAGTTTGTTGAGTTCAATAAAATTTATACTAAGCTACCGCAGCACCACCCTTATTGGACCCATTTTTACGGACACTTTTTCAAAACAGAGATGGCTCTCCTTAGCTCTACACTCCATAATCCAAGTGCAAATCGGAGGCAAGCACGAATCAAGACCATTTCTTCCGCACCGCGTAAGCGACCACCGGCGACCACTATGCATAAAAGTAATGACCATAAATTGCACTTTCCATCGCACTGTTCTGCATACATTGCGTAACGTATTTTTTCTAACGAAGAATGCTCATCATACGCACGTACCAGCGAGTTTGTTTCATAAACAATATTTTTGGTCGTTCATTACATAATTTAATCAATTGTAATAAATGAGGGTCAAGTTCTTTGAAAGATAATAATTATTATCTACTATATTGACATAATTGTTTCTTACATTTCCGTGGTTACCGCTACTACGGTATAATTTTAAGCTAAATCGAAGAGTGGCCGAATTTAGCTAGTATATGTACGAGTATAAAAAAATATTAAACATAAACGTGTCTATTAGGTGTCCATGCGAGACTTTGTCATGTCATGACGAAGGATCAGAATCTCCTCAAACACGATGTGCAAACAAGTTTACAAACGTCACTTTGGTAAATATGCCTCTGCGTTTACACTTTTACAGCATAAGCCTATTGTTTTGCTCTAGATAGAATCGTGGTATTACTCCTGACAACATCTAGTAATCTAGAGTAGCTCAGTCACAGGAAGTTTTGAGCAAATGAAAGGTCACATGTTCCTCACTCGTAAGAAAGAAAAGAACAACAAGCAATAGTAATAGATTCAAGTGGAGTAGTGTGAAGAAAATAACCAAAATGTTGCTTGATGCTTTTGATTCACGTCATACTGGCTGGACATACCATAATCGCAATTTAACCCATAACTTTACCTCTGCATAATTTTCTTTCATGTCCCCTTTCACCGTGCCCTATTTCAGCACACTGATAAGTGTGAATCGGCACACTGCACACTTTTGAGAACACTATGGAAAACTCTCACTTGTGGAGATGGACACAGGCCATAGTTCGCCGCATTGGATACCTTCCGATCGACACACTTTGCATAACTTTAAGGACACTAGGATAACTTTCAGGTATGGTAGTTTCTTCAGGAGTTTTTTCTTCACAAACAAGGGGTAATTATACTGGTATGACTTCCTTGGAGATAGATTTCACAATGACTTTTTTTGTTCAGTTTGCTACAGAAGCAAAATTACTATAGATTGCCACTAACATGTCTCTGCAGTTAAAGTAGTCTTTGAACTTAATCAAAGACTTACCTGCTTCAATAAGTAATTATTTTCGACCTTCATAATATCTTATCAGAAATTGATGTTATCAGTAAATACTCACGATAAAAGTAATTAATTCCCTGACACGTATTACCACTTCACAAGAAATATTCTTAAGATACTAGTCTACTAGAATACCATTTATTAGCAAAGATAATATTATTGTGAGCAAAATACAAGTTCTGTGTTGCTTTGAGGGCTTTAGATATTATCGTCAACTGTTTACAGATTGTCAAGAAGGTATTCAAAACGAAGGTTTAGTCAGCAAAAATACCTTATTTAAGGAAATTTAAGTTGGCTATAGCCGAAATAGTTTAGTATAGAGTTGCTGACCTCAAATTTAAAAAACCAGGATTTGAAGTTGGAGAAACCAGGACAATTCAGTTTGAAAACAGGACGCAGTAATAGAGTTGCAATAGTTGCCAGCCGTGAACATAAGAATTTTAAAAGAGGCCCGCGAATTTAAAAATTTATTAATCCAGGACGCTGCTTATAAACTATTCAGAACATCCTAGGACACTACAAAAGCTAGGACATGTCCTGGGAAAACAGGACGGTTGGCAACTCTAGTTTAGTAGAACCTATTATTTCTTCTGTGGTAGAACTTCGCATCCATAAACTTTAACTTAAAGAATTTACTGGACAAAGTTTCACAAGGTGCAAATTACAAGTCACTTAGAGTAGGGAGAACATTTCATGTTTATTAGGATGGATGGATATTGTCAGGTCAGCATGGCCGAGAATCGCAAGAAGAATGATCATCTGACCACACAATCCGTGTGTAAAGATGATCGGTACTTTAACCACGATGTGTGATTCGTGACGTGAATAAATAACGTTTGTTTAAGTTTAAATAAAGTTGTTTTATGTTCTCTTGACCCAGATTCAGGACTTGTGAGATTATGTTGACAGATATTTTTACAAATGAATTAATGGTCAGTAGGTTATATTTTAACTCGGTTTTATTATTTTAATACCCATACTTTTTAAGATATTGCTAATTAAGTAAAATTTGAATTTTATGTCCTTACATATTATAAAATGAAGGCCCCCAGCCGCGTCTGTCTGTCTGTCTGTATGAACGCAATAAACTCAAAAACTACCGAACGGAATTTTGTACGGTTTTCACAATTTACATATCTCTAAATATAAGGCACCGATTTAAAAAATCTGTATGATCTAAAAAAACTATATGTATAGATAGTGACGAACAAGCTGCATCTTTGCATCTCTGCATCTTTGTGAATAGACTGATAAAACTGGTAGTGCAGGTATTTTGTTACTTTAACAAAGTACAGTATGCAGCGATATTTTGACCTGTTGAGCAAGGTGTCGCAAAAACTGTTCAGGATAGTTAGGGGAAGGGCGAGCAAGGGGGATGGAAGCGGGAGGGGAAGCTATTTCTGTGCACTGCAGCGACTCAGGGCCACCGGTCTGACCGACACTGCTGACAGGATAGCTCATAAACCTATAGGTAATATAATAAACCTATAATATAAATAAGATCTTTGAGCGGATGTAAATGGAAACTACAGCACTTTTTGAATTCAATGAGACATGTTTGTATTTGGATTCGAGTCATATGCGGTTTGTTTTCTTTATTTTCTTTAGATGCAACTAGTTTTCTTGGGAATCATCCAATTTTTTATTAGCCATATTTTACACTTTCAGCATTAGGTATAGCGGGAATTTCAAAAGTTTTATGCTAGTAAATTTTTAATCTGAATCAAAAGTGAAATCAATAAATTGCCGAATTATTTTATGAGATAGACTATTTAGATTTTTTGTTACATTAATCACATTGAATTTGGAAGATTTTATCCAAGAAGTACTTTTTATTAGAATAGGTAATAATAATATTATGGTGGCTATGGTGCTAATGTTTATGGTGCAACTATTATTGTCAAACGTACGAATTGTCTCGTCTCGAAGAGCAGTGAGGCCGGTGAGGACGTATTTCTAGTTACAGTATAAACGCGACCTAAGGTATCAAAATAACCGCTCACGATGCAGTATAATGGCTTGTGCGTCATCGAGTGATCTTTCTTATTACTTCGCTGTTAGCTTAGGTTAGCTATCCTTGTTTGCTACCCAAAGTACCCGATAAACTCTGAGTCACGAGCAAATCCATAGGATTAGCCCGGATGCATTCACCTTATCTGTAAAAGGTAGGGCCCGAGTTAAATCCCAATAAAAACAAATGTAAATATTAATCTAAATTTTAAATTATGTCAAAAATACTGACTTCAAAGAAACAGTAATCATAAAACCTACTTCAAAATCCCATAATAAAGAGTTCCCTTATCTTTCTATCAAATGAAATAAGAATTTTCCAAATCGCTCGATAAAATGACGGAGTTCTCAGTTAACAAATATAAAAAAAAATACCATTGAAAACCTCCTCCTTCTTTTGAAGTCAGTTAAAAACATTTTCAAGTTCCGATTGACATAGTCCAAAAGGACTATATAATTTTATATTATAAACAGCTTTTCTCTGTCGCTGTATGTTCTGATACTAATTTGGATACTGATTGCGACTAAAATGATTAGGTACTTATATTTTTATGACTTCTATTTTTTCTGTCTAAACTACGGTACAGCAATTGATACCCACTATCATAGATGTAGCAATAGTTACAACTATGTCAGCCGTTAAAGAATTTTTATTTATAAGAATAAAAATTACAAAGCAGATTGATAATGAAAAGAGGTCAATTACAAAATAAACATACAATGAGATTAAGGTCATTAAAACTTAGTTTATTATTGTCACTCATTAAGTCATGAAATTAATAAATAAATCAAAAAATTGTGATCAACTCATAGGTATACAAACAGGTAACATTCCATAAGTCTTTGTACTAAATTTCTTATTGTCATCTCTTAATACCTGTTTACAATAAAACATTAAATAAATAAGATTCGTAGAATTTCATGGGATTCAAACAATTGCAAATATAGTATACTTTGATATTTCGATTCCGCCCAAATTGTTCTTCATAATATAAACAACAAAGATGCAATTTGCGCAACTTTATGCACTTTAAATATTGCAGAATCAAGCGTTCAAGGAACGCATCACATTGTGGAACGAATACTATGGCGCGGTATCTACTTAGTCATTTCAAAAGCTTGCCTAATGTAAAATGTTTACGACAATTTATTCCTGACCCACAAAGTACTGTAGGTCTGTATCGGGATTTTCATTGATAATAACCAAAATAGAATAAGTAATAAATAAAAAATCTACGTCATTTCCAACGCGTGCGGTAAGGCGACGCAGTTGCTGTTGGCCTCTTCACATTGTGTTAAAAATAACGATTTGTACACATTAGGGGGTTTTAAAGACCCTCTAAAACCATTAATTATTTTTTTCTTACACATACTAAATTCGACTGTAAGTACGAAGATGTAGAAAGGTTCTATAACTATTCGCTTATTCTAGAGTTCGTTAAATACTTCGCTTTCTACCTATTTATACTTTCAACACAACGCGTTTACATCAAAGTCGTGTATCGCAACAAAAATAGCTCAAATAATATTGCTTACATATAAAAAAATATTGAGCCGCGACGCGACGCGACTGAGGCGCCAATTTTGTTTGAAATTGTATTTACATTCACATCAGCTATAAATAAAATAGTAATTTAGATGAGTCCGAAACGTGGAAAAAATACAGAATGTAGACGAATTTGTGATATTCCCTTTCGCTCGCACTCGAGAGCGACTTAGCTAGGAGTGAAAAGAACAACATAATTTTTGTCCCTGTCAGCTTGTTTATTTATTTACATTTCAAAAACAAATTCGCGTTTAGATCTTTATAAAATGTATACGTGCCTGTGTTAGCAGTCGAATTCACTTAAGTTAAAAAAAATAGCAAGATTATGGTATTGGTATCTTTTGTAAACATTAACCAGCCAATTTATGTACCTTTTGTGCACTTATTTGCAATACTCTGTCTTATAATAATTCCGCGTGTTCAAATAGCACATTTACAGCCATGTACAGAATTACAGATACAGCTAAGATAAGTTAACGCACAAACCTGATGTTTTGTGCGACGGAGGTGGTGGCGTGCAGGAAAGTCACTAATTATAAACAGCAGCACGCGTCTGTCCGTATGTATGTCAACGTTCCGCGTCCGCGCGCAAGCAACGTCGTGGGTGAAACTTGTATCTTCATGGTAATGTATTAAATTATAAGATTTTTATCGCATTTACTACACTAGATTTACGCATAGCCATCATTTAAATTGCAATCGATGAAACTGGTTATAAATTTACACAGTAATCAATTGACGATGTCTCTTTCTAAAAAGCCAATAAATGAACATTCAAATAAATTAATAAAACCAATAAACGGTAAAAATTGCTAGCTAGTAATGAAAAAAAACACTGGCCAACTTACTCTTATATTATGAAATTCATAATGCAGGCTTCGTGGTGGAAGCGTGTAGGCGAAACAAATTACAAACTTGTAGTCATTTTAACTATTCTTAATACTATGATCTTTACTCTATACTTATAATAACAGACAACGGGGCCGTATTTTTCTTTTATGGTTTAACTCTAGTACAAAAATATTATGTTATTATTATATATTATGTTATGTTTCATGTGATACCTATCTTTCGTCTATCAAATTATCAGTCTAAGTTAGGAGGGTGACATTTAAAGGTGGGCTGTTATGGTAATTAAGTGTGATTCGATTCAATAAAGGTTCTACTGGTGTGAACAGTGACGTAAGAGGTCGAGTCAGAGGGTAGGAGAAAGCTCACGATCCGATGAAATGCTGGGAACTCTCGGCTTCCTGCAATGCTTTCCTATGATTAGAATTTATGTATCTTATAACGAGCCCTTTCATTTGATGGGCCAATGTATTATTCTATATTATTATAAAGTATTAATTTTTCGAAAGCTATCCAAAAATCAGTTCCATTATTTGTCTACTAGTAAAGTATTGTTCTGCGCGGAAGGAATTCGAATTCTACTTCCATAATTTCAATTTTAAAGCTATGTACCTACTAGAATTCACTTACTTCAATGAAAATTTATACCTTTAAGCCAGATTGATGCCTCTTACCCTCATAGGACCATAGGACAGTTTCTCAGTTATGTTGTGATTACTACGATTAATAAAAAAGCGGCTAGCTTTAGCTTATTTTTTAACTTAATCTTAATTTGCTTATTATTAGCATAACAGTTTTAACTATGATAACCTTATTTAACTAAATTTAAGCTGTACTACGAGATATATACCTACCTAGCCTACTGAACTGTGACTGAATCATTAAGTAGGTACGTTTTTAATTAATATAAACAAACATTTGGTTGATGTTAATTACTTGATACCCGATATACTTATTTATGTATTAATTAAATGACAAAATTATCATATTCCTTTTTTAGAAGCTTGTATTTATTATCTTGCTTGTGGTAACAAAAAAAATTGTTTACAACTCAATTAAGGAAGCATTGGTTAATTATGGCACTTAGTAATTAAGCTTAATTGACGTTGGTTTTAAAGTTGATTTCCGATAATTCCAATTACATGAAGCACCTAGGTACCATCAGAATAAAATATTTCACAAGTCCGTGTAGTAAATTGTGGTAGGTAGATGTCTACAACCCCCCCGGGGGTTGCCCGCCTTGTCGTGGCGGGGGGGCTTAGTAACCGTGGACTGGTCACCCACGGTGAAGCTAAGAGGCAACCAGGGCCGGCCTGTTTGGGTCGCCGGCTGGCCCGAGGAGGGCGCTCCCGGCGGACTGAACAAGTCCGCTGCGGATGCGCACCTTACCATCTGGTGCGCCCATCGTGGAGGACCTTCGGGCTTCCGTGATGGAGCCGCTTGTGGGCGGCTGCCGCCGGCGGGGTCGCGGATGTGTGCGAAAGCGTTCCCGTAACCCCGTCACAAGGCGGCGAGGTGGAGGATGGGGGGGTTTTTAGTGGGTATACCGTGGGTCTCATTAGCCTTTACGGGAGTCCCACATAAATAACCACTCGGGTGCCCCCTGTGCCCGGGTGGTATGCGTAATGCATTTTCCCCCCGAAACAAAAAAAAAAAGGTAGATGTCTACAAAGATTTGGCTAGCTAGCGCGTCTTCGGATATTCGACAACGAACGAAGAGTGGTTACTATTTGTTTTTGTTATATCTTTTTCAGTATTTCTTTTTGTTATATCTTTTTCAGTATTTGTTTTTGTTATATCTTTTTCAGTATTTATTTTTGTTATATCTTTTTCAGTATTTGTTTTTGTTATATCTTTTTGTGTTTGTGTTGGTGTTATTGTGCCCTAATATCGTCCTTCATATTGTTCCTTACTGTTATTTTACTCTTAGGTTGTCGTACCGGTGGCTAAACCGGCTAACGTTCGTTCCAATATTCTATCTATCTTCAACTCTCAAGTGAGTTGTCTAGCAACTGTAAAAAAGTAACAAAATTATAGTGTTATTAGACTAAACCGGAGATTAAGGATAGATAGATTATATTATTGAACACAGCCGTAGCTAAGTGTCACAGGGCGGTTTATAATATCCTATGGCACATGTAGGCACTTTATTTATTAAATAAAATACTATAAAATGACTATAAAGGCTTGATTGAATATGTCATCTAAATCTCAGTTACGTCTTTGTTGAGCTAAGCCGAGTTGCCTCAGTTGCCTGTCGATCATGTTATGAACAAAGTGTAACGAACACCGACACGCTTGCTCAAATAATAGGGTTGGCATGGAACATTATAATTCGTAAGAGCTTGAGAACATTATAATTTAATCAAAATACTCATGAGCACTAAATGTTGCAACGTTGTAAAAAAATATGAATGTAATTTATTTTAAATTAAAATAACGACTTTTATGTTAAGGTTTTTAATCTATGTATTGTTAATATTATATGCCTTCGCAAATAAATTTGTTTATCATCTTAAACATTTAGAATATACATATTTGTCTTTTACACTAGATAATTTAAAAAGATTTATTGCTAAATAAAAACTTTCCCGTGACAATATTATAATGTAGTTATTAGTTATGCGGTGCCGCATGCCAGTCCAGCTCAGAGGAGGGCATAGGACGCCCTGATATATAGATATTTATTTCGGTGTACAAAAACTTTTATTTATTTGAATACGTAATTTGACAACCCTAGGTCTAGTTGCTAGCCTAGACTAGCCGTTCAGCCTAGACCGGTCCATTCGCCGACCTAGTTTCAATTCGCGCTTTGAAGGACTACACTTTCTTAGCTTACAATAACTCAAGACCACTTCCTTAGCCGATAAATCACATGTGACATGACCCCTTGTATGGAAAGTGGAAACCTTCATAAGGTTAAATAGTTACAGTTAACGGTAAAGTTATTTCAATAATACATTTAAAATAAAGGAACTATGAATAAAACATCAATGGCAAACAATGGTTTCCGGTTTCTTTTTTGTCTGCAACGCGTCAGTTGGTAGTGACCCTGTCTGCGAAGCGAGGGGTCCCGGGATCGATACCCGGCTGGGACAGTTAATTATGTGACAGATAAATATTTGCTATCGGGTCATGGGTGTTATAGTGATGTGTTATTAGTGATGTCCATGCCTCCTACGACACAGGCGAATCCTAGTTAAGAGTGTGCAACCGTTTATGTTTATGGACGGCAGTGTTATTAGGTCCATCGTGCATCTATTTGTCTATTTCAAACTCAAACTCAAATATTTTAATTCAAATTATGTTTGTTTACAAACTTTTTCGAAAGTCACTCTACGACATCGCGTCAACAAATCCCTACCGTGAGTGGTCCCGGGAGCAGAAGCGGCAAGAAACTACTGAGGTTATTTTTCCCGTCGAATTTGTAAACCAGTTTCGATAGGTCATCATGACTTCTTCGGAACCCACCTAGAAAACAATGATCCAAATGTCTCTGTTCTCTGTGCATAGGTCGACTATTTGACAGTTCTATAATCTGTACAATCTATGGTTCGATGTAATATAATCTATAGGTAGAGTTCGTACCTATATAGTCTGTAATGTCGTCATAGTTCTGAGATCGACATTATCATATCGTATCTGGTTTTAGCGTAATGTAATATCGAGGTCATGATTCAATACAAAGTTGTGTGTGTGTTCCCAACCAATCCGCACTAGATGCGTGATGCATGGAGTGTATTCTAGGCCTAGGCCACCTCAGATAGGCCTTGTCCGATGTCCGCGTCCTGGGTTGATTAGCTTATTGCCTTATTTTGTTACCCCGGTGAGCAACATAAACAAAGAAATGAAGAACAAAAGTAGAAATATCAATTAAAAAAGTATAATGTCATAAATATCCTAGAGTAATGCAAACATGCCACTCAATTTTAATGTAAATAGCAAATTGCAATTCTTTAAAATACTTATAGTTTTCAATTCCAAAAATGGTGTAGTAGCCTACTACTAGTAGGTAGGTACTTAAAATAGGTACTTAACTTAAAGTAAATCCATCACTGTTCCGATAGACACAACCATACTTTAGAGACTGTTGAACTTGCAGTCATAATACGATGGCTCGTAAGGTAATACGATACGTAATAGTTATGTCCTCTATGTGTCTGCAGTAAGTAGGTATATGCATTTTAAACCTAATATAAGAATGAGAGCCACGTTATCACAATACATCATCATCATCATCGTCATCATCATCACCGATAGGTGACACCGTAATTGGGGGATGAAACTGCTGAATTCTTTATTTATCTCGAAAATTGAGGAGTATATTGTTGGGTGAACACTTTTGCTATAATATTAGAATGAAAGACTTCACATACCTTTAAAAACATTATGGAGAGCAAGGGCTCTCTGACTAAGGAGTCAGGATTTCTAATTGAAATGTATTGTGAAGGAGTTTACTCCCGCCATTATCGAATTTGGAATTGAAATCGATACAAAACAATGTGAAAACAGCGCACAATCCAACAGTATCGAAATAGGAACTTCGGTCCTAACAAGTTGAAATTAATTTGATTGCTAAAAATAATTAAAATCTGATCTTATTTTGACTATAAATATCGATCGTAAAATAAGCTTAATTCATTTCTTCCTTAATCTTAATTTATAAATCAGCAATTAATCAAAATCGTGATTGAATCGAAAACAAAAACAAGTTCAACAAATTTTCCGGCTTCTTTTTCATTAATTAAAAATCACATATTCCGTACGCAATTTTAGAGTGTCGCCAATTATGGAATATTTAGGTAATTCATAATGTCTAAAAATTCGTCTAAAAAATTAAAAGAACGAAAAGAAGAAAGACATCTAAGAATCTACTGACACTTTTGTTTTTGTTGTTGTTTTGGCTCAAGTTATAGCATTATACAGAGTCAGAATTCAGAATGCGAGTGAAACGCGTCTCCGGGGAAGCGGTCGGCTTCGGCACGCTCGAGGGAGAAGTGAAATTAGTCGACAATAAAAACACGTAGGTACAGTCCCCTGCAAAGAAAAGTGGCCCATCTCTTAATAAACACACAGTAAAAGATGGGTTACTTTTCTCTGCAGGTGACTGTACTATGTAATGGAATTTATTAGATATAACGATGGTACTTACTGATATAAATGTGCGGAGGGCCCCTGTTTAATTATGAAAATTTACTACTTTACACATACCCGCAGAAGTTTGCTAGCATCTGTTTTATTTTTGGAATGGGCAGTTTTTGTTGACTAACTTCATGCGGAGAAGTTTTTTATGAAGAAGATCTAGGAGTGCATGCCGTTCGGATCTATTGATAAAATGCCTACAAAGATACTTTCTACTACTCGTGCATAAGCAATCTTATCAAGCTAAATATATGCTTTGCATGCTCACCTTGTTCAATTCTCGTAAAACAATATTACATCGCAGGCAATCATTTTATGAAACCGAGATTAATATTTGTAAATTTGCAATAAAACACTGTAACAGACGTGTAACGCAATCAAATTCTGCTCTTACACCTTTACAATAAAGATTAATTTCACGATTTCATGCGAAGCGGCTATCCTTGGGTCCTTTTTGGCAATAAGTGCCAAACAAGTAGTTGACAAGAAGTTACATGACAATATTTTTGTCCTTTGACGTTTACAAGGAGACGCCTAACTTTCAAAAAAACTATGTAATCACTTACAAAAAACAATCTACGGACATGACGAAACTATAAGGGTTCCGATTTTTTTACTTCGGAACTCTAAAAAAGAAATAAAATTCAAGGTGAAACAAAATCTTAATCTAAAGTTACACAAAAAGTGAAATGATTTCGATCACACTAAATAACGAGCACAAATCGTTTTATTGACTATACAGTACACACGCTACAGTATACCGGATAGGAATACTGACTACGGGTCTCTCCTCTTGAGCAGTCCTAGGGCATACTAGTACCACGCTACTATACTACTACCACGGTGCTCCAGTGCGTATTTGTGGACGAGAGAATACCGGAGAGGAATACCTGTACTAAACCGTACCGGTAGCCATTTATCAGCGCCGGTATTGTGCAAGTCAATGGAAAAGAAATTAATTTTGATAGCTGTATAGGTACGCTCCAGTAGACGCTTTGCATAGGTCAGTAGACGTCACCGGTGACTCCAGTAGACCAACGTGTAGCCGGAGTTTATTGAGAGAGAGAAATAAATAATACCAAAATAAAAGTGAAATAAATGAACATGTTGAAAAAGTTTACCATTCGCGAGGGAACGCGGCACAATATAATAAAAATAAATTTAGTGTCACTCTCTCACCATGACATGTTTTTTAATATCTTGTATACCTACTTAGTAAACTCTGCGTTTACGGAAAAATGATCCTTATATTCAGAAATAGTGACTGCATACGTTTTTATACTTTTTATTCAACTAGATAGTAAATTATTAACTCTAGGTTGTACCGGTTTTCGTCCGTGGAAATGTCCGTCGTCGTTCGTACCTTCTACATTACTACAACTAAATACTAACTACGAGTAATGCAACACGAGTGAACTGGATTCAGGATTTCGTCATTGTAATTTTTCCTTTCTTATGAACTTATCATAGGTAGCTAGACTAGAGGATTGTACTCGGTAGTTTAAAATCTTAGAAAATAAATATTACTATGCAGCTTCACCAGGTCCTTGAGTGATTCATTTTGTTTCTCAAAAGTTCCTTCACTAATCCTGATGAATCAGCTTCGATAGTTATTTAAGGGAAAAAAAATACCAAGTTTATTAAGTTAGTTAGTTGCAAATTATCGTTGAATATTATTATGTATTGTTCAAGTTACAAATAATTAATTGAATCATGTCTATAGCTAATTTATTCACCTGTGTAATGAATAAACTTTATACTAATCCATTAGTTAAGTGTGACTAACCAATGGATTAGTAATTATTGATTATCTACTTCGAATAATAACTAAACAGATAACAGGTTTATGACGAAATATACCTTAATAAAGTTAGAATACAAAATAAATTGTAATGTCATTTGAATTGACGAAGACGGGGCAAATTAAGTTTATTCTTAAAATGATCCTCAACCTTTGAAACAAGACTTCTAAGCAAATGTAGTGACTTAGAAAACACATTAAAAATATCCAGTGACATTTTATCCGTATACGAATAGTTCATGAGTTTTTATTGCACCAGTTTTTACTTCGGGTCGAACGGTACCGCTCACATTCTATTCATTTATAAATAGCATATCATTCAATTTGGATTGGAGTCTTCGCTCGACTACTTTCAGATGTTAGGTAATGAGACTTAACCGAAAGTATGTGACCCACTTCTGAGAGCTTTTAACTATTGATCATTAACCAATTATTTTTCAATGCACTTTTAATATAAATTATAATATGTTAGCGACAGGCTAAATTACTATTTAAGTCTAATCATTAAGCAATTACTATTTAGCTTTGATTGTTATTGGATCATATTAGATTGCATGGCTAATTACCGAGGATATTTATTCATGATTAATTACCGTAATGCTTTCAAGGATTTTAAATGGCCATTATTTTCTCCGAATATGCTGTTTACGAATTCTAGGCTCTAGCTTTGGCTTTTTAATCATACATAATATTTGATCGATTTATAAGCGGAAATGCAAAACGAATCTTCGTTTATTTAAATAGAAGCTTACAGTTACGTAAATAATGAAGGCTCAAAGTTCTCATATTAATTTGCTATTTACCGACTCACGTGTGACGTACAGAATCATTTGATGCCACGACTAGCTCGGCGCGTGCTGTGTTCCCCCGTCTACCCGCATACATAGCCATGTCATGGCAGAATCATGATCCATGGCCATGCTAAGGTATTTATGCAAATAACAATTAATTGAGGTCTATTCGATACTGGTTTTCGACGCGTCAAATATTTTTATGTTTCCGTCTAAATGCCTTGAGCCGTTATTAAAGATACTAGAGCGTTTATTAAAGCCAAATGTCAAGATTATCGAACAGGAACAAATGTTAAACATGATCTATATTCGAATGAAGACTTAGAAACATGTGAATTTCTTTTCATTTCTCGCTGGTCATACTTTTCTATGGTAATAAATTTTACGCCCATAAATTTATATGGCCATAAATTTACCAGACGTTTATAATCCAATTACGCTTAAACACGAATATATATGCAGTTTACTATTATTGTAATATTTTATGCGCGAGAACATTGCCGAAAGTAAAACTTAATTCGGGTTTAGAAAGGTAGTCGACGTTAATAAAGGTGTCGTGCAGTTCCGAAGGATAGCCACAATGCAGAGAGATTGTTGTCAATGTACACACGCTATTGGGTGATTCTTACTCCGGAATATATTTTTGAAGATTTTATCGAAAAAAATTAAACCTTGTGGCGCAACAATTATTTTATGCTAGATTCATTTCTTGATTAATATAAGTGAAATTGATAAAAGAGGCACCATTGTAAAGTTAATATTTTCTGAGATAAATCAGATTAAAAACAAAATACTGATGAAGATAATGACAACGTGTGGAAGTTAATGATTTTATGGTGAGGAAAAATGACGACTGATACGAATAATGAAAAAATAAATTAAAAGTTACATAAATAATGAAATAAAACAACTCAATTATTAATCAACACCATATTTTAATCATAAAATCACAGATGGAACGTATAATATAACATATTATGTAAAATAATATAATTTTGAGATGATTAATATTAAGTAATATACCTACTATTAATTTTCTATTTAAAACACAACATAATATATGTACATATATAAATACTTATTTTTATAATTTCAATGATTTCATTTTCACTTTTACACTAATTATATTTCTTATTATTTGGTGATCATAATCCGTATAAGAGGAACATTATACATTGTTTCTTAACACAACATCTTTAAAAAATATCAGAATCAGAAGCACTATCGATTTGATGGTCTATAAGTATTTAAATATTTCAAAACATTATGAATTTTAACAACTTTAGTTATGAATAACATTTATCGCAGCTCCTAGTGGCGCTCCGAAATCTCTTCGATTCCGTCATTAATACTGGGACTACCCCGGAAGCGTGGAGCAGAAGTGCGGTGACTTTGTTCTTCAAGAAAGGGAATAAGACCCTTTTGAAGAACTACAACCCATTGCACTTTTGAGCCACGTTTATAAGCTGTTTTCGAGAGTGCTCACAAATCGCATTGCACGCAGGCTTGACGACTTCCAGCCTCCCGAAAAAGCAGGATTCCGGAAAGTCTACAGTACCATGAACCACATACACACACTGTGGCAGATTATACAGAAGACCGAGGAGTATAATCTGCCGCTATGTGTTGCCTATGTGGACTATGAGAAAGCCTTTGATTCTATTGAGACCTGAGCAGTACTAAATTCTCTTCAGCGGTGCCGGATGGACTACCGGTATATCGAGGTGTTGAAATGTTTATACACATCAGCCACCATGACCGTCAGAGTACACAACACAGCAATGAACCCCATCCAAACTGCAGAGAGGTGTCAGGCAAGGGGACGTCATATCCCCAAAACTGTTCACCGCTGCGTTGGAAGGCGTGTTCAAGCTGATGAGTGGAAACGACGTGGCATAAACATAAATGGCGAACACATCACACACCTGCGATATGACGATGATATAGTCATCCTGGCGGGATCCCTGGAGGAACTTGGTACAATGCTCGTGGACTTGAACAGCGCCTCACAACGGGTGGGTCTTAAGATGAACATGGACAAGACGAAAATCATGTCGAATGTCCATGTCACTCGAAGTTGTAGACGAGTACATTTACCTGGGACAAGTGATCCAAATGGGTAAGTCCAACTTCGAGAAAGAAGTCACTCGTAGAATCCAACTCGGATGGGCTGCGTTCGGGAAACTACGTCATATCTTGTCGTCCAAAAAGTTACCTCAGTGCCTGAAGTCGAAGGTGTTCGAGCAGTGTGTGCTGCCAGTGATGACATACGGATCCGAGACGTGGTGCTTCACTATTGGCCTGATGCATAAGCTTAGAGTCGCCCAGCGGGCTATGGAACGAGCTATGCTCGGTATTTCTCTACGCGATCGAATCGGAAATGATGAAATCCGTAGACGAACGAGGGTGACCGACATAGCTCAGAGAATTAGCAGTCTGAAATGGCAATGGGCTGGCCACATAGTTAGAAGGACTGATAACCGTTGGGGAAGAAAGGTCCTCGAATGGAGACCACGCCTCGGTAAAAGGAGCACAGGACGCCCCCCGAACAGGTGGACCGACGACCTGAAGAAGACAGCGGGTATCCGCTGGATTCAGAAGGCTCAGGACCGGTTTGATTGGCGTAGATTAGGGGAGGCTTATGTCCAGCAGTGGACCTCAAAAGGCTGATGGATGGATAGATGGATGGATCAAATCTTAAATCTTTAATTTTAAAAACTTTTAATGCTAATGGCATTAAGAAATTTTTGATGAAGTATCTTTAGTGGAGCATTCAGATACCGTTTCTGCGTCTTAACTTTATTTTTCGTCACAAACTCTTTTTTACCAGCACTTATTGAACTATTAGAATCATCATTATAAAATTTATGAACTTCTGCTACGTGATCTAATATTATGCATAAAGATGATAATTTAGTTTTACCTTGTTTTACGAACTTGGAGATGTTTGTTTGACTATGTTTGTTAGTATTTTCTTGCACTTGAAGTTTTCATATTTCTTTTTATATTTCTTAATAGTATTTATCAACACACACCTCTTCTTATACTGATTATAGCGTATCCTTCTTACCACCGCTTTCATAGCAGGAGAAAATTGATCACGTAATGGCTCACGCAACTTTTCTATCTTGGTCTGTTCCTCTATCTTGTCTTTAGCCTCTTTTGCATCTTCTAATACAAGTGGCTCAAATGAAGGGCGCGTCGTTTCTTCTTGTTTTTTCAGAACTAGTCATTATATTCCCTATTTGTCATTATACGCAACACACATTTTGAAGCTAATGATGATGGTGAAAATGACGAATTGAAGAAAACAGGTTGTAACTTGTCAAAACCGAATAAATTCTGCTTTAAACACATGGATATAAATAAGTTCACTTTCAATACATAATAATAGCACACAATGTGATTAATGTGACAATTAATTGCAACAACAGACGGCAAAAGTGTAATGATTTCTTTCATAACAAATTTGTAAGAACGAAATGTAAGCTTACCTGGTCGACAAATACGATTCGTCCAGTCCGTTCAAAGCGTGCAGCTCGACTGGGGGAGGTACGAGGAGCATACCGCATACTTCAAACTCAACATGAATTGGAAAACCACAGAGAATAATTCGAATCAATCCTTGCTGCGGATAATGATTTTTTTTCATAACAAACTATACGTCGTATTGGTTTCTTATATTAGAATGAATGAAATGTCTATAATGTACGGTAATTAGAAACTTTGATCATTTGAGGACGATTTTGCATTTACAAATAAAATGTTTCGGTTTGTTTGATTTTTTTATTAGATGAAATATCCACGTGCAGTCATATAGGACATGCGAGATAATGACGTTTGAGGCAGATTTTGGCTTAAATTTCAAATTATACTATGTTTAATATTCTTCTTTGGTGTGTAAATATTTGTGCCGATAGTTAAAGTATCTTAAAACCTTATTGCTATTAATTATGGTTGTATTACGAAGAAGTATTTGGACTGGACACGTTTTATCCTCCCTTTTTAAGAATCACCCTATTGTCGCTTGCAAAGAACAGATAACCAGTTTATAGCATATACGATTTAACGTGTAAAGAGATCCTGGTAAGCCTAGCTTCCTGGATGTTATACCTGATTCGATGTAGAAGAAACACAATTTATTAATGGTAATGATGGAATAGGATTATACAGATTAGATGGCTGAGTAACTATGAAGTAACTATGGACAGGTATTAAAGAAGAATTAACAATTCGATAATCGATGAAAAGTTCTGCATCAGTGATAAACATCTTAGTTTTGATATTCATTACTTTTTGGAGGATCAGGATAGATTAAAGTGGTGCCAATTAGGGAAGATAAACTTTGCTGACCTACAAAGCCTAGTGGACGTATGGATTGTTGGAGATAGAGCTTGATTATAGATTTGTTATTAGGAGTATTAGGACTTGATATTTTCACGGCCGAACCTTCTTGATTTTAAACCGAAACTTCTTGCTATGTTGCACATATTGTAATGTATCATTCCTAAACTTATGCATGTCTGTTACTGCCGTGAGTATACTGTTGACCGCCAAACACCGAAGTTCTTACCATTCTTGAACTTTTAAAGATCAGATCACGTATGTTCAACGATTACAAATACCTCTAATTTGGCCTTTTTGTTCTAATGTGATGCTTATCAGCAATTTGACCTTCTTTGTTAACCTATGCTAGATTTACAAATACTAACTTTTACGTCGATTCATCAGTGTAGCTTGCAAAGAACAGATTGTGGTTTAATAAGTTAATAACCTTTGCTTGTAAGCCAAGTAGCTTAAAAGTGTTATTTATGAATCCTGCTAATATTATAAATGCAAAAGTTTGTAAGATGCTTGAATGTTTGGGGTACCGTCACGCACTAACACGAAGATGAAACTTGACACACAGACAGACCGTGTTCAGATTTAAAAAATAAGGTAGGTTTTGTCCCTGTAAAACATTACTATTAGGATGATTTGCACATTTATATGTTTGTGAAGCCTCTTGTCCGTGGGTAAAGCCGCAGGCGGAATTTAGTAAAATAATAGATTAATAACTAAATAAATGAAATGCTGATCCAAGTTCCAACATACATACTATTAATTAATGGTCTCGATTTTGGGTGTGATTTTCTGTACATTAACGAAAACAAATCCGTAATGTAACAAAAAATTGACTTACTAATAAGACTCGGCTCGAACACTGACCTCATTTTTATAACGTGCTGTCGGCGTTTTAAATTAGAGAACAATTTTTGGAAAACATAACGCTTACCCATCGAATACCATAGACAGCGGTCTGTCTGCGGCTTCGCCTGCGTTTTCGGGGATAACAAGTACCCTATTATCTTATTCCAGATCATGGCCTCTCCCTGTGTGCTAAATTTCATGATAATTCATTCAGTAGTTTTTGCGTAAAATAATAACAAATGTTTTGCTTTTATAATATCAGTAGGATTAAAAATAAGCTAAGCAGCCTTCAACGTTGCCAATAAATATAGCCTATGGCCTCCAGACTACTCCAGATAACATTGCTGTATTGCTGTTCCTAAGAGATGAAATGATGGAAACTTTGTTTACGTAATAAGAAATTAAGTAGTAGCTTTCTGTTCAAATGTTTATTCTGTGATGAAGGAATGGCACGCGATCATGAATTCTTGATAGCAAAATTATTCCTTGGAACGTCATTCGTTCTAAATATTTCTTAAGACAGCCGGTGGGTCGTCGTGCGTCACGAGTCACGACTCACGACCCAACTGACCATGCAAGTTTCCATAATGTCAATAGTTTTTACTTAGAGTGTAGCTGTAACTTTGGATAATTATGTGACGTAATTAAATCTTTATTCATACGCGTGCTTACTGGTTGCATATTTTCTTTTATAATGTCTATTAGCTTCATTAATTCTAATAGTGACAATACTGACAATGTGAGATTGAATTCCATTATTTTACTTCCCGCTTTCAATGTTAGTGTTTACTTATAGACTATTCTTTTTAGTGTCTTTTCAGTTTTACAGTATCTTCCCATTGAATCTGGTGTCGTCTGACCTCACGATCAGCTTACCTATGAAACAGAATACCCACGTCTGCTCTATCTGTCATCTCTCTCACGTCCCGGCCATTGGTTACACTCATGCCTTACATCACTCATGTGCACTGTACCGAGGAACCAACTTGTTTCATTGCCACATTTAAGATCTTTTTGTTTCATAAAATTAGGTGCAAATATTAAATTGTCACGAATTTGTCATTTTTTATCTTTCCGAAAAAGGACCGATGTTTCGTAAATGATTCATCATGAAATTGGGTTGGATATTAGATTTCAAAATCTGTGCAACTTGTTTAATGTGATCTGTTATCAGTTTACTATTGGTCTGAAATGTTATAGCCACTAAAGCTTTATTTCACTCACTCTGCGGGAGTGTTAATCCGTTTAGATACCTTACGTTAGTTACAGTTAACTGTTATAATACTTATTATACTATGATTAGATATTTTAAGGCCATCAAATACATGCCAAATACTGAAGCTTTTTGTTGTATGCATTAGAGCAGCATTTAAGCAGTTTGTTTCAATTTGTCCAGATTCTTTGTATTGAAGGATTTTGATATCATTGATGTATGTTTAAATCTATTAGAATTGTTATCATACAGTCTCGGTTTGGTTGCGTAGTGATAAACACGTAATTTGTACGTTTTTCATTATCTAGATTATCTTTGTTATCAGCTACTTGCTAATATTGATCTAAGAATCTGCTGATAACAACGGTTCAATTATTATTGTTTTCCATAAAAGATTATTCAATACTTTGAGCCAAGGGCTTTGAATCGTAACTTTTTATGTAAATTGTGTCGTCTATATTATGATCTTCATTAATTAGCCTTAAGTTGTAACTTTGAAAGTTTTAAACAACGCCATAAAATTTTACTGTTTCATTTAACAAAAATGCTCACATTACATACTCACTTACTAAGTTTAGCTCTTACTTCATTTATAATTTTGCACATTTGTATTCTATATTAATTAGTATCTCAAACAAAGTTTATAACATTATCTAACATTAATTGAATTGAATCTAACAACATAGGATCGATGTTTAGAAACAACCTGCACCAGTTTACCATCGCAACAACACCACCCCAGAGGGTGGGACTTACCTGTTTTCTGTCAAAGGAGCCAAGCGCGAGCCGGGCGCGCGCTCATACTCGCGCGGTCGATGACCTGGTAACAGTACTGGAGGCACGGAACACACACTTCACAGACACGTCTGCACACTACAGGTGCTAGGAGTGGACTGGCGGGTAGCCGGCGCCGGCGCCCCCTCCCCCCGCCAACCGGCTCTTGTCGCGTCGCTGTCAGCGCATCCGCATGCAAACTGCGTTCACAAATCTTAGCGAGTTGCGAGTGTCCTGCACTATCGCGGTTAATCAAATCAAATCGTACTGATTACCGCGTAACACCCGTTAATGTGTTCGTGTATTAACGTCAAAAATTATGAGCTATGCAGCTTTCGTAATTGCAAAATGCGAAAATAATCTTCCTTTTGAAGTGAAAACTTCTTTAGTACGGGGGTGACTTGAAATTTTATGAAACGAAACTGTCCAGTGGAGACTAGAGATGAGCGGAGACTAGAGATGAGCGGAGACTAGAGATGAGCGGAGACTAGAGATGAGCGGAGACTAGAGATGAGCGGAGACTAGAGATGAGCGGAGACTAGAGATGAGCGGAGACTAGAGATGAGCGGAGACTAGAGATGAGCGGAGACTAGAGATGAGCGGAGACTAGAGATGAGCGGAGACTAAAGATGAGCGGAGACTAGAATTGAGTGGAGACGAGTTGAGTTGAGTTGAGTTGATTTTACATTCGTCTCATTATCTTGAAAACAAAATTTTTGAAGGTTACACTTCTACCACGTGTGAATTGCACACATTTTAATTTTTTTTACTTTGACTATACCTAGTCGGGTAAAATATATTAGTTACTAAAACCGCTTTAAAAGTTGTTTAAAGGTTAAGAGGAAAAAAAGATCAATTACTAAGAAACCGTTAATAATTTTAGTACCTGCTTAGTAGGTTTTTATGCGAATATTCGGCAAATGATTAGACGAGTTGGCTGATAGTAAGTAGCCTAGGTAGTCTCCGTCATCCAAGGACGTCCACTGGCCGTTAAAGAGAAGAAAGAACAAAGAAAGAAAACTCAGCTTCTTTTTCAATATTTCATTCAATCATGCCTTGGTTTTTGAAAGCATTTATTGAGTTTACTATCACTAACTAATTGCCCAAGTGGTCTGGTCTGGTCCTGTGCCTTTTTAATCGACTAACAAGCAAAGCCACCTGATGGTAAGGACCTGGTCACTAAGACCCCGTCTTCGTCGTGCCACCAACTTATTCCACCAGTGGCACGAGAAGGAATTGTCATTTCTCGCGTAGACATCAGCAACAGTCAAAGGTATCATCGACGCGTAACCGGCCAATAAAGAAAAGAAACATGTTAACCACACTGACTTCCTCCTCCTAATAACTATTAATAACATTTCTATTTGAGGTCGGTGCGTTCAATGTCACTGAGATATGTATATCACTTCATTTGTTTTGTACACCAAAAAGATTGACAGTTAATAAAAATGTTGTTTCTTAATCTTTCCTCCGTGATAATAATATTTACTTTACTTCATGTTCCTAATTGAAATGTCTTTCAGAAGGTCCGACAGTTATACAACTTTGTAACTTGGTATGTTAGTTTAAAAAACGAATAAGAGAATACACATAAATTCTGCAAGAAGTCAGTTAATTCTTAACTCCCAGGCCTGCGCTAATTCCTCGAACTGGATCAACAAGCCTTCGCTTACTCCAGCAAATTTTCTTATTGTTTTTCGTTAAAACTGTCTAAAAGTTATCACATGGTTCTGAAATGGTGTAAGTATGTAGTTATAATCTTATATCGCTCTTAAGAATAGAGGCATGCAAATGATCTATTACAGTTTGTCTATTAACCATGAAGTTATAGGTAATTGATCATAACTCGATTGAGAAACATGCCACATGCCTTTTTACATACGAAATAATCATCATTATTTACTAAGTTAAAAAATTACTATATTGACGAGCTTAAAAATTTTAACTTATTTCGAAGGGAATATGAAACCATCGTTTACATTATAAATTCACAAACTTATTTTGTACTAAGGAGCGATTTAAGTAACCCTTAAGGGACCCTGAGTGCGGCAGTTAGTCGCTACTTCATCGGATTACAGTCATAATGTATTCTATACCTATGTGCATCCCACTAGCAGTTCTATGGGATAGCAATTCTGATTGTTTACAAGTTGCTTGGAGACTAGACTAGACTAGCTCAAGTTAGCTGCAGCGACTTAGCGAAAGTTCATCGCCAACCGAGGTTGCGTTACGTCACGTAAGGACGTTGCCAATTGCCATCTTATCAACTACCGATGTTTATAATGGAAATACAGAACTTTAAAACAGAGAACTTTTAAGATGTAGACTTTGAACAAAACAATTACATCTTATTGTTAGTTATGTCCCAAACATGATCAACGAACGTGGTGAAATACTTACTTCCCTTTGTAAAGGTGACCCTTAAGTGATGTGATTAGACAATTCTTTGATTATCTAGGTGTACCTGCCTAATTATCTAACATGGCGAGAAAATTCGGTGACCCCGAGGCGACGTAATATGAAGATAGAATCTTCAGAATCCTCTATGTCGATTATTATCACTTAACCTAGTCAGAAACTTAATATCTACCAATTTGGAATATGTCTTAATTACTAGATAATAATGTAATAAACCAGATGTGTGATAACAAATTTTTTATTGATTCAAACACAATACACAATCTTTGACAAGGTCAACCACGTCTTCAATTAATTATAATATCATCAAATAGAAAAAGTTTAACCTTTAGATACTCCTTGATTATTTAATAATAAATGAAATATTTATTATTCATACTTTAAATATTATGTTTTTTGTTTCAAATGAGTATTCGTGATCAATTATGTTATAACGAAGAGGTATTATTTCATTTTAACAGTTGACATATTTTGTTTTGCAATTAGCAAATTAAATGCATTATACAGCTAAAGGAGAAAAAAATACTATGCTTCGATTTTTGAGTATTTTGGTACCGCAAAAAATGTATTAGGTAAGATTTTTAGAAATCTTCCTAGATTTTAAACAGATTTTATGATGATTATAAATGGACTGAGCCAATTTTCTTAAAATATCGCCTGCGACCTGTATTCTGTGCACCGATTATTACCTAAGCTACGTGTAACATTTCCGCTAATTGAAATAACTAATCTGAATCTGAAGTTAAAAGAGCTTTTTTTAAGTTTCATAATAGCTATACCTAAAATAAAAATAGTATGCCCATGAATCCTACGATAATATATTATTTTTAACCGACGCGACGTCAAAAAGGATGAAAAGAATATAAAATGTCGCTTGGTTGTGATTTAAAAACCAGCACTGATCAAGTCTAGGGTTGTCGGGACTCGTTCTGCGTGTTTTTATCAGGGAATCACAGGATAGCGGTGTCAAAACCGGTTGATGCAGTGAAGCACTTCCACCATAGACTTTGTCGTGTATAGAAAAGATTTAACTAAGAACGAACAAAAGTGCGTTTATAAAATATTTTAATATTTTTAAAGAGCAGATGTTAAGTTTTCACAAATGTCACAAGGGCTAATTTTATCGTAAGCTCGAAAAAGCTCGTTTACATAAGTTCGAAAGTATAGAAAAAGAGGGATCTGGTTGACTGGTTGACTTATCAGTACAGCTGAATACAAAAGCCAAATTGATTTAAGTCACCTTATCTGAAATTTGAAATTAGGTAATTCTAAACTGCATCGTTTAGGTATAGGTATGTCTCATAAATAAAGTTTATAAATAAACTTCGTATTGATATAATAATACTTCTAGTCATATATATTTCTTTACGACTCTATGGCAGAGAAGTCTCAGTAATTTTATAATTAAAGGCCTCCATGGCTGGTAAAAGAGCGGAATTTAGGTGTGTGCGTGTGCAGTGAAATGACTCGAGGAAATATGGAACTCAGGCGTGTGGAAAATGACAGGCGCGTGAGGATTAAGGATGATCACAAATCATACATACTACATAGGTAGTTATTTCTTATTACGTCACGAAACTCACGAATACTGAACATGATTTTTGTAATGTTAATAGCTGTTAGTCACTTTGCTTTAGGAGCAGTCTTTTGTCAACTCATAATCTAAATTTTACTAACAAAACATAACCGACTTCAAAGTTACTCAAAAACTACTTGTCAGATCTCGTTCAAATTTATGTGGGACCACATGACAAGTACCTGCGTGATATTGAGTTATTCGTCCATTTGTCGCGCACATTCTTAATACAAATTTAAGACTTAGGTATATGGTTTTCTCATGGATGCCATTGGCAGATCACAATTAAATTTATGTGGGACCACATGACAGGCAACAGCTTTCGATTAAGCAAAGAATCATCAAAATCGAAGTTCTGAGGTAACAAACATAAAAAAATAGTCGAATTGAGAACCTCCAGAGAGAAAAATGTTGCCAGAACCTAGGCATTCCTGTTCTTTACACAATATTTTGTGTGACTTTTAAAACCAAGTTTACTCTTACTTAATGTTAGTTTATTTACATTTACTTAATGAAACTATACGACTTATTTTTATTGGTTTTTGTCAGCATAGAATTATTATTGGAAGGAAAGTTAAAATACACTAAGCGAACGCTATTTTGACAATGTGGCTTATAGTTTTTCACTGCACGCCGAGAACGTTTTCTCAGTGCATCGAGGGTCGATACTGAAATATACTGGACAAATTTTAAAATCAGTTTTGCGATGCTTCTTTGTTTACTCTACAACTTTCTTCAATCAAACACAAATATTGTTTCACATACAAACAAACTTGGCATTCAATGTTTTAGAAACGTTTGGAGTTTCTGTTTATACTGATTCGTTCACATAACTCTTATCTTAAATGCTTGGATCGATCACAGCTTGTGATAAAGTGGACACTCAAATCCAGTTTACAATGACTCAACGCCAATATGACCGTTATCTGCATCAACATTACTTGCACAGGCTGATCAGGACTTAATCTCAAAGAGTTAAAGTTTAGAATGGAATGAATACAGTAAACCAATCTCTAACAAACTGTACCTGGCATTGAGTTGATCCGGAGTGGGCGTCGATATAAATAGGGGATTGTGTTTATATATAAACACCCAAGCGACAATGTGGAACAATGAAAATTCGGAATATTTTGTAATTACAAAAAAATCCAAATAATACTTATAGGTGGTCTAGAAGGCAATAACCATTCAGTGATTACCACTTAATTCTTGTAATTTTATGACCTATATAGGCTTTCCCGTAAGTAGTGGATCAACCTGAAGGAAAAGTAAAAGTGTTTTCAATATATTACTTTGTCTAATTTTTCTGAAACTTAAAGACCTGCTCCTATCGGCTGCCCAATCGGGCGAAACAATTTAAATTAAGAAATAAGAGCAATGATTATTTAATCTAATGATTACCAAAAGCCTTTGTGGCATTCATAAAGTAAATAAGGTAATCTATGGTTAATACATCCTATTTATAATAATAATATGCAGTATACAAGCATGTATGCACTGCGCTGTATTCTTTCAACATAAAAAATGCACATAACATTCCTTAACTCTCAACCAATACAAACAGGAAGCTCAAACAGCTTTATTTGATTTATAGTGCATAAAAGCTCTGCAAGAAAGCTTTTTAATTCAAAACAACAAAAGCTATTTCCAACAGCGATAAGCTTTGAGTGCTGTCGGCCATTTTGAAAACAGCTGTTCTAAGCGTTCAGGAATTCAATAATGATTTTATGAATTTTTATTACTAAGAATATTATATTTAAATATTATTAGGCTGCTTTAAGCCCTACAGTTCACTTTTTTTTTGTTTTAAACAGCCAGTATGTAAGACAGTTATCAATTTGAAAAGTTCGGACAATATGCTAGATGTAATAAAAAAAATCCGGACATTTCTAAAAGAGTCTGGACATTTTAGTCAAAAAAATTGTATCTCAGCTTTGGCTTAGATGCCGTGTTCAGGCTAGAGCAAGATGGTGTGGCTGAAATTTTCAGAAGGGGCGTTCCTCTAAAAAATGCTCGCAAGATATATCAAAAAAAGAACCTAGGTAGTATTAGATAAGAGACTCATAAATTCTAAGGAAAACAAAGTATACTTAAGTATACTTATACTTATATATTTTATTAATAAATATGTACTAAGCAAAACATTGGTAAACATGGATGTGTCAGGCAAATAATAAAATAGTAATTTCATCCCTGGGGAAGTGGCGATACATATCGGGTCAGCGGAGAATTTATTGTTCTCAATTTAGACTGAGTTATTGAGATAAATTCATTGAGACGCAAGCTCGCCCGGTAACGTCCTAGCCGTCCAAGACGAATCTTTTTAATAAAGTAATTGGGTCTTTATGATCGTCTATGCGCATGCGCACAATACTGTTCTGTACTTGGTATGACAAACAAATGCGTTTCTTTAGCTATCTATTCGAACGCTTATGTCATGACAGTTAATCTTAACGTAAAATTAAATAAGAATGGATTAAAATTAGGTGGCCTCTTTTGCATTAAAAAGTGAATAAATGACTACAAGATTTGAATTTATAATGTAGATACTAAAATTTAACAAAAACATTTTTAATTCAGCCAGTGAAACTTAGCTAGTCGATGTTTTTGTAGAGATTTCGGTTTAGGCCAACATTACGCTACACACTCATAGCCCCATTCTAGAATTCCCTGTGTCATGTCGTGGGTGCCATGGACAATACACAAGGACACACACCTAGATCGAGAACAGAAATTCAAACTCATCATGAACATTTCCGCCTCGCCTCGTAAAAATTACACGAAATGTCACTATTCGAAATTCGACATTAGCTTTGTTTATCTACCACGAGTAACCGCCCTCGCCACAGAACACCTAATAATTAGTGCCCTCGCTTTGCTTTTTTACACCTCGGGTTACATTATTGGAGTTTTATTAAGTATCCCTAAATTAAGTATAATATAGCCTATGTCGCGCGGGGATAGTGTAGCTTCTCTACAGTGAAAGAATTTTTCAAATCGGTTCAGTAGTTTAGGAGCCTATTCAATGCAAACAAACAATCAAATATTTCCTCTTCATACTTATAGTCTACTCGATAAGTTCAAAATGGTTGAAATTAGAGATACTGCTCTTAAAAATACGTGCGATAGCTCATTCTGTTCGGAATGATGTCTAGAAAAATGTTTCGGAAGCGTTTACCAGCACGTAAAAAATTGCAAAAGTTATTGACAAAATAAAGTTGAAAAAAAAAAGTATTTTGTTTTTGGTAATCACTCCGAAACTATTAATATTTAAGAAATTTTAAAACAAGATTCTTAAAGTAGAGGAAATTTCCAAACAATGACTCCCGACTCTCGGAACTCTATCTCCATTATTTATAACTTTAATTTAACGCTGAAAATGGGTCTCCACGCTGCATTTGTAGGTTGCACGTGCGGCGTCAAAACCGAGTTCGTCACACTCAATAATTTTTTAAGGTATTAATTATTAATTTAAAAAAATAAAAAAAATATGGTGTATTCGAAACACTTCAAAGAATTTGCTCCCGTAGGAAATTTTGCTTAAAGTTAATTTTTCAACAAGTTAGACGATTGTTAATTAACTAAATTTTCTCGAACTTCCATTTTCATTGTACATTAAAAAAATGTTTAAGTAATTGTCCTATAAATTTTTCGCTTCGTGGAGCCCTTCTTATATACATGCTTAACGAGATCACGTCATAAAAGTTTAAAAAGTTTTAATACTTTGTGTATAATAATTTTATAAGTTAAACAAAAAATGAAAAATCCAAATAATATTATTGAAAATATTTTTTTCTCAATTTATTATTACATAATCGTTTTGGCATTCATAAAAGACATTTAATGACTTGAAAAAAAAAAATCCCTCAAAGAATTTTTCAAATCGGTTCAGTAGTTTCGGAGCCTATTCAATGCAAACAAAAAATCAAATCTTTCCCCTTTATATCTTAATACTCGTATATATAAATTATTACGTGTCACGTTGTTTGTCCGCGATGGACTCCTAAACTACTTAACCGATTTTAATCAAATTTGCACACCGTGTGCAGTTTGATCCAACTTGAAAGATAGGATAGTTTACATCTCAAAATAAAAAAAAAACTTTTGACAGAACGAAGTTTGTCCGGGCAGCTAGTATTAGTATAGATTAGTTAACAGTGTTAACACCATGTGCAGACTGTTCTTACCAAATCTGATTTATAGTGTATAAAAGCAGGAAATCACAGTTATTACCTATTCAACTCAGAGTTCATCACGAATTTACTCTTTGGCATAGTATGTAAATGCCACAGACGTTGTTTAATACTACAGCGGCTCAAAAACAATGTGGCGTCAGACCAAAAGCTGAACTGATCAGTAAATCCTCACCCCGCCAAAATCAAGACTATAATTTAGAAAAGCAATGGGATTTGATCCAACCTCGCTGTTTATCATTATCATATCGATTAAAATTAAGACATTACAAAACACACACAATACGAAACACAAAATTCTGTCGTAACTATAACCAAAAAATATTAAGCTACTGTAAGTCTAGGGAACTGTCTATCTGTGTAGTCTAGGGCACACCTGTTGTACACTAGACATATGTACATACATCTCTTTTATGTTATTCATCATCACTCATCTATTCTCAAATAGGGCTGCCAACTTGTACAATTTCTGCTATAACGAAAAATATTCAAACGAACTCTGAAACTAGCCTCCTACAACTTCACAATTCTTTAGGTGTGGTATGGCGTAATTACTCTATATCTTCAGGTTTTCCCACCATTCGTGTTTTTGGGATATAATGCTGAACCATGGACGAGGCTGTAGTAATTATATGTATAATGATTCCTTTTATTGGACTATGTTCCTCTAATGGAAATATTATGTGCCTATACCTTGGTCTCTGAACTACGCCTCGAACGAATCGATTATGGCGAAACTATTGACGACCCAATGAGTGGCGCAATGGCTACCATGCTGGATCGCCGCACCAAGGGTCCTGGGGTTCGATTCCCAGCGAGGTGGAAAGAATGATGAGTTTGAATTTCTATTCTCGGTCTGGGTGTAAACTGTAAATGTCCTTCTCTAGTGTGATGTTCATGGCAATCGCACACAGGGAATCCTAGTGTGAGGCTATGAGTGTGAAGCGTTATTATTATTATTGTTATTATACATATATAGGTTCCTACTGTTCTTATTTTAACTTCGGAACCCCAAGTGAGCTTGTATGGAGTTATCCTTCTGTGAGTACCTATCTATTTTAACTTTATGTAAGACAGAAGTGGTTTTATGTTGACCAGCGTTTTCCAGGATAATGTACCTTATATCTTATCCAGATCGTGGTATATATGTGTGCTAAATTTCAAGAAAATCCGTTCAGTAGTTTTAATGAAAGAGTACAAAACTTAGTAGGATTAAAAACTTGCGTAAGTCCAAGGTGCCAACCCTGCGTGTGGACACGTGCCGGCGGCGCTGTGTGCGTGACCCACAAAACACATCTATGAATAGCCAAGAGTTCATTAACTAGTAGACACGCGTGCACTGACTCATCAGACTATATGTGACCATCATAATCAAGCAAACAAACAAACAATTTAGGTACCTACTTAATGTATATTGTAGGTGGTTTAAGTACGACTTTTCGTAGCTAAACATAATGCTTTCCATTTTTCTCTTTACTCTGATGCTAGGTAGCAAGTAGCAACGTCGCTTGTCGACCGTGGGATAGGCAAAGTTAAATGCGATCTGTTTTTGTTTGGGTAGTTGCCGTGGTAGAAACAGTGGTAGAAGCTATAAAGTATTTTGGATTCAACCCATTAATTGTCCACTACTGAGCGCGGGCCTCGAAGCCTAGCATATTCCACCGCGCTGCTCCAGTGCGGATTGGTGGAGGGGTCATCCCAAGTTTCGGAAGTTTTCATGCCGCCCGAGGGCCTCCGACATGGCTTAAGGCTTCGGCTTAAGGATTGTTATCTTACGACAACAACCTGACTGACGGATGTGTCTGCTGTGGCTTAACTTCACTGATAACTTATGATCGACGCAACGCAAGTCAAGATATTATGTGCGATTTGTACTAGTTAAAGAAAGACAGGAAAGTTAAAAAATGACATCAGATTCGAAGTAATTTATCTGTCCCCAGTAGTGAGCCGCTAAACTACTAGACAATAGTAGTGTAGACTAAACTATCGTATTTCAATACTCTATCCATTATCTTCACGTAGGTTCGAATTTTCCAGCAACTGTAAAAAAATCACGACATTGTTGGGTAAGTTGTTATTGCTTTAAGCTTATCCAGTAAATCATGGACCTAAGATAGATTCATGAAAACGCACGTTAGAGATAAAAGCTTAAAAAACATCTCTCTGTTATGAAAGAGTAATCTGAATAAAATACTATTGCAGTATTGCATGTTTGATGTTCGCTCACTGTAGCAAACCTTTCAGCCTGACACATTTTCACAATTTCAGTGTTATCACTTTGCCGCGTAGTAAATGACGTTTTTTTGTGTCAAACTAGTTCACCAAAACGTTACAACTTACACCTTATCATTGTTTCCTGTGAATAAGTACTTATAGGTAACTACATAATTATCAGCTACGAGGATGTAACATAATTTTCAATCGTGAATTAGTCAGTCAGTTACTAAATAGGTACGAGTAGAAGATAATTATAGATGTATTTCTTTTAATAACTTTTTAAATACATAGGTAATGACGTGATTAGGGAATAATATTATAATTTTATCATATTGTACACCTATCATTGTACACTTATTTCAGTCTGCGATGTAAATAAATTACAACGAAAATTGTAAAAAATAATTAGAAAAGGAACTCACCTACGATTAGTTTATAAATTAACTATTTATTTATCAAACCTTCTCAACATTATACTTGCTCATTATTATTGTAGTGTAAAATTAATTACAAACGACCTCGTAGTCACTTAAGTTTGCGGCTAATGCGTCGTAACGTAACTAACAAATTATGTGAATAAAATTCTTTTTCATCATTTCCTATTATAATAATCATAATCAATTATCATAATGATAATCATTATTACAGTTTGTAAGTCCATCCATCTTGAGTCCAAGACTCTCTTGTTCGTGGTCCACCTTGGTGAACATTGGACGAGGTTCAGGTTGACATGACGAACGGTTCTTTCTATTGAAGAACTCTGATGAGCTCCATCTCCAAGTTTAATCCCGACGGTACTGGCTAACCCTGGGTAGCTGCCAGGTAGGATGGCAGATTCTCCTAAAATCGTCGCAGTGTTGGAAAATCAGAAAATAAGAGCTTCCCGCTTTCTTTTTGAAGCAACGCAGATAGGTGATTGATGCCTTTGGTGTTGCTGATATCCATCAACTGTGACCACTTACCTTCAGATAGCTCACCTCATTTATCGGCTATTGACATAAAAAAACGTATGTGTGTGTATGTGTCTTATGTACGCACGTAAGAAGTTATAACTACTTCTCTGGCGTACCAGAACAAAAAGTCATCACTTATGCCTCAACTAGCTTTGCTTGTAAAAGGAATCAGTTATCAGCTTAATTCATCATGTCGCTTTATGGCTTCATATTTTTTTCCAAAAGCGCCAAAAGAAGTAGGTATAATTTCAAAAAACTCTTTTTTGGCAACTTTTGTAAGCAAGTGGTTATCACGAAATGAAGTTTTGAAGCGTCCTCCCATCACATATTGACTGTCGTTTACGCGGGTTCATTATTCAATTATTATCTGTGAGCGGCCCACGAATTTGATATCTGTCATCCGTTTCCCGCCATGTTACAATATTCGTCTGTTGTTTTCATAACGTAACCTTGTATTTAACCTTTGCGAGCTTGTAGCTGTTGGTGTACCAGCTAAACAAAAGGTCCTAGGTTCGATTTCCAGAGATACATTTGTGGCATGATAATCTAACTGTAAAATTAATTAATGTAATTGGCTAAGGCCCGTAATATCTATAGATTAAACTGCTATTGATATTACGGACCTAAGCCGTTGTAATTGAACTGAATAAATAAATAATAAGCCATGTTCTTGGGTAGTGGTCGTTTGCCATGTATTTTTGGGTGCGTTCATAATTCCGATGTCATAGGGAATTTTAATAGGTAATGTGTGTACGCATAGGCTCACATTAGGATTCCTTGTATCGTGGGGGCTATGGACAACAAACAAAGTCAAAAACACATGCACGTTTTACGTAAAGCGGTCCCTAGACGATCCCATGCATTTACATGCATGATCATTGATGATTGATCATTATTGCAAGATAGAGCGTCATACAAGTCATCAATAATGTTAACTCATTACAGCCTAAATCGTACAATGAAGAGCCTGTCCTGCTCTGGACTTGCCACGCCATGATTGACCAGGGACTTATAATAATTATAAAAACGTCCACAATTGCACATTCAGATTCATAATAATTTGAAAAGAGACATCTCATATTACTTCAGGCTAAAATAGGGTGCCAGTTCATTAGGCCCGTACTAATAAACCGATTTTGGCTCAAGAGAGCGATCTCAGATCTTACAAATTTCATTACATGCGATCTGACATAGGTATTTAATATGTCAGCATCTCAAGCCGAATCTTGAGATCGCCAAGATGATGAACAAATGCACTCCCGTTATAAAATATCCAGCTTTTAAATTATATTTGCCCTCTACATGTTCAGCAGTTATTGGGTGATTGCGTCCACAGCAAACATTTATTAAAGAATATAGCAACTGGAGGGTGAATTCACGGTTAAATACCTAATTATTATTAGGATAGTATGCAATCAGCTCACTTCACTTCAACAGAATGGCATGGCACCCTTAAAGAACATACAGCTTCGTGTCTAACAAGCAATAATGCTGTAATTAGTCATAATTTGTCGCGGACCAACATGTACTGGCTCTCCACGTCATTAGTCACATACAGTACGTAAATCGCATTTGTCATGCACAATCGTAACATACCAATAACCTTCTCATTTCATTTTAATAAGGTTTGTGATTATTTCAGTTCTAGCGATCTCCCGCGTTTGCGAAGCATGATTACAAGTTCAGCATCTACATATGTATATTCAAGGATTATGAGGCCAACGGACATAACAGACATGAACATTCGATCCATACTTATCTGTCTGTCATCTGGTCCAAGCCGAGTACACCAGATGCGATACACTAGAATCTAGATGATCAATTTAAGCTATATCTACATATTTTGTTTGGTCAGTTCGATATTCATGAGTCATGGATATCGGATTGACTAAATAAATGTAGCTTATATTGATGTGCGTGAGGATTAAGGGCTCTTCGCCAAACAGTCGTTCGGCGTCGTGGTCGTGTTACGGCTGGGGGCTTAAGGATCATTACTTTCTGTCTATCTTCATTCACGGTAATGAATCGTTGGGCCTTTGGTTTTACTGGAGTTCATGGACAGCGATCACCACTTACCATCAGACAAATTACCAGGTACCTTGTCTGTTTGCATATTAAATTATACTCATCTCGCACGTATTCCCTGAGCGTATGGCAGAGATAATAAAATAAAGCTATAAACTCATAGCCCCACACTAGGATTCCCTGTACCGTGGGTGCCATGGACAGCACACAAAGACAAGAATGATACAAATGAGGCATCAGAAACACCCACGACTTAGATTGAACTTCTCGTATCATATCATGTGTTATTTTATACATGCGTCGTTTATGTCGGACATTGGACACGCACAGTTGGTGGACAGGAATGTATCTCGCCGCGGCCTCAGCTTCAAGTGGTGCGGAAACTAGGGACAAGAAGGACAATCGGTGTAATGTAATAATGATAATTTATTGACCATTTCAGTACATTTATAGCGAAAAGCTACGACTCACATAAAAGCGTGAGCTTTGGCCTGAGAATGGGAGGTAGTGCATTCCAAATCCTTGTGTTACATACAATAAGCATATGACGGCGAGCGACCTCTTTGGTCTGTCATACGAGAAGTCATGAAGAAAAACCAAATGTTTAGAATTAGGAATGTGTCAATCTATTTAGAACAATACGTGTGGGACATAGTGGGGGATTCGAATAGTGATCACGGACTAGTACAGATTGTTATTGATGTAAACGTTAGGAAAACTGGAAATATATCATGGAGCAAAGTAAAAGGAATATTATTGAATAACCAACACCGTAGAATAACCCCTTCTGCTTCACATACAATGTAGGCTTAGAGTATAGTCTTTAATTTACAGTCACAAGCACAACAATACAGTTTTTTATACTTTAACATATATACAGATACTAATGGTTACCTATGGATAGATAGATTATTACCTTCTTAAACTGAGGGTTAATTATGTAAGTTGCGAATGTCCATCAGGATATGGACGTTGATTGGCTGACATTACAATTATGGATTCGACGGATGTTGGCTAACGGCTTCTTTGACTACTTACAAATTTCCGCAGCATATTCCGTCCCACGCTAAATTACCTATTCGTGTTTACTCATTTTTTTTTTAAACCGCCATAAGAAGTACTGTAACTTCAATAAAATGTGAAAAAAGCCATAAAAAGTAGTTTTAAGTTACGTTTATACATCTGTCATAAAACCCTCCAATAGGACAGATTTTTTAATGTCATCTCTTTGCATTCTCTACAGGCAGCATCGATACTGATGAATTTTGCTACATTGATGATTAACTACGAGTACACCTGGCAGAAGTTGTCCTACATTACATTAAAATTTCTATCCATCCATCCTTGCGGTGTTTGTGTTTATTTATTTAATAATTAACTTAGGCCTTTGCTCTAAAATTCGCCAGGCGCGAAAAATATAAGTTTAAAAAAGAACAACGTGATGTAATAAATACTGTTATGCCCGAGTTTTCCGGGATAATAAGTACCCCCATCCTGATCTACCTGTGTGCTATGCGTATGAAAATCCGTCCAGTAATTTTTGCTTGAAAGAGCAAAAACAGCCTTATAAACTACTAGCTGTTGCCCGCAGCTTCGCATACGGAAATTATGTTTTACGTTATTTGTACCTCTTGCAGAAGGAAATTTAAAAAACGGTGAATTTATATTGAAGTACTTATATTTGGTAATTTATATACTGAAACCCACGATAAAATCACGATGGATTCCTCCAGGAGCGGGTTTTGAAAAATAAGCAATATTCACATTAATTTGTATTTTTTTCTTTTTTTTTGCAAAATTTTGAAAAACTGAAAAACATGTGGTCCATAAATTTAAGCAAGGAACATTTGATGCAAATTTGAAGCAAATCGGTTGATTTTTTAAAAATATTCCATACAAACTTTCATCCTGTTTCCCGGGGAAAACTTTTAATATTCCGGGATAAAAAGTATCCTAAAATATGACCCGGAGTATTAGTAACAACTTCACAAATTTTCATCGAAATTCAAGGGTTTTCATGTGATACCCGGACAGACAAACAGACAGACAGACAGACAATAATTCTAAAAAAAATATTTTTGTGCTCTAACACATTATTGAAGTGCCCCCTAATCAATATTTTTAAAAAATATTCAATGTACAGAAAATTTCCCCTTTGAATTTTATTATAGTATATACTACACGTTTCCTTCAAGTTTGCCCTTACCTCCCGTCCCGCTCCTCGTACCGCACCTCATTTAGTACGGACAGCAACGCTACCCGCGTGTTTTTGATGTCCCGTGCGGCGAGTACGTTCTTGAGTTTGTTGTTGATTTTGATGTTACTTTCGTTAAATTATTTTTCTATTGGTTTATTTTACGTTCGTTGATTTTTGTCGCTTCAATGACTAAAATAGAAATGTTTTACATGGTGGCAAACGTAATTTGTTATTTAAGTTAGTGAAATTATTTGATTACTTTTTTGTCTACAGTACTGTTAGCTTCGAAATCGTAACGGTCGACGAGGGCAAACTTGAAGTAAACGCGTAGTAGATTACTAGCAGCCCGCCCCGGCTTCGCTCGGGTGTAATTTTATTTTTAAACATTTAGAGATATATTTGTAATTTTATGTTTTGACGACCCGTGTGGCGCGATGGCTACCATGCCGGATCGCCGCACCAAGGGTCCTGTGTTCGATTCCCAGCGAAGCGGAAATTAGAATGATGAATTTGAATTTCTGTTCTCGGTCTGGGTGTGAATGTTCTTGTCTAGTGTGTTGTCCATGGCACCCACGACACAGGGAATCCTAGTGTGGGGCTATGAGTGTGAAACGTTATTATTTATTATTTGCATATTATTTGTTTTTATTTATTATCTTTTTAAAGGACATAGGTATGTGTTTTTTCTTTAAATTTTAAATTTGTACTTGCCAACCTATTGTTATTTTTATAACATATACATTTTACTCAATTAATTTATTTGTAATGGGTTTATTTTTTTACTTGAACTATTTTTTTTAGATTCCTCTATTTACAATTTTGTACATACATACATCTATTTACATTTTATTGGTTTAGTAAATAAAGGACTACGCTACAGTTGCTTTGCGTGGGGCCACACTGGTCATTGCGCGGCCGCGGCGGTGGCGGCGGTGTTTGTTTTCCTAAATTCGTATTATCTTCTGAATGGAATGTCCGATTTGAGTAGTTCAAAAAGTATAGGTATTGAAACACTTTTGACTATGAAATGATTTATTTGGATAAGGATTAATACGAAGGTATGGTTTTCATGATCTGATTTTGGTCATCTTTTTTATTAACTGTTAAAATGTAAAAAGTGGTTATAGTGACATAACGACAATAGTTGGACATATAGTATCGCGAGGTTTTTTGTAGATATTGATATGTTCTCTAATATTTTAAAACATTTGTTCTATCATCAATAGTTTCCGCACTAAACAACTGGCTGCTTTCCATTCGATATAAACATTAACGTTAAAATCGTGTTGTCGTGTGAACGACTGCCTCGTATACGGGGAAACCGTATACGGGAAAAAATCGAATCGAATGGACGCCGTGTCAACGTAGCCTAACGTGGGAGCAGGCAACATACAACTGTCCATGAGAGAAGCATGGGTTTTCCAGATTAATGCCGCAAATACTTAAAGACTGACCCTGTGATTTATTTTGTTGATTTACTTTTACAACTGTTAATGAAATGTTGATTGTTGTTGAAAATTGACCATCTACCATACATGGTGAATTTGAATTGAGATTTCCACATGGGCTATGAATCATGTTTTTAATAACAACTTCATGCAAGCCTGGATCAACTTGTACATCAGGATTGACTTATACATCAGGAATTTCAGTAGATATGATTTAATCAACTTCATTTGGTATCAACTTTATTTTCTCAATTAGCCAAATCAAAATTATGAACATGAGGCAACCTGCTCGCAGCGCGTCTCACCAAATAAACTGTGTTTCACAATTTAATCCATTAAAGATTTCAACTTTAGTCGGAAGACTCGTGCAGTAATATCATGGCGATCAATCGGTGATTGGCCAGGTAAAAACTCCTGTTTGATTTCTATTCACTAAAGACTGCATGTGAATATGATAAATAAATCTGCAGTGCCATAATAACAGACATACATATGTCATGGCATTTTGAGCGTATTCATACATATGCCGAGGACTTCCAATATAATATGTTGCTGGAAGAATTGTCATCCGCCCGACATTGTTTGGATTTCCATCGGTAGTAATTGCATCTCGAAGGTGAATACATATACTCGTCAGAACGTAGTTTGGTCTGGTTCAATCTGATGAAGGTCAATCTCTCTATGTTTCTATGTTTACATACATATCAACAGCATATTGATGAAATAATCGCCGACATTTCAATATGTGATTGTCTTTATTTTCAGGAACCATCAGACGGTATGAGTAAAAATTTATTGAACTAACTTTTTTATTAGTTTCAGCTCATGTAAATAAGATAATGTTTTGATGACAGTCATTCAACAATAACTTATTTGTAAACGAAAACAATGCAATGACACTTTATAATTGCCTGTATTAGGATTTATCATCTGGATTGAGAAATGATAACCATCTTCACCTTTCCAAAATAATATTGGATATTGTAACGCGTCATGAGAGATGTGATTCATGCACACGCTGTAACTGATCATTTCTGCGATGTAAAACAATATCACGGGCTTCCAGATTTTCTCCAACCATTACAATGGCAATTTCATAAATTTTTGGTGCATTGAAACGTCTTGCATGTTGTCCTACAGGAGTTTTATCAGCTCTGATTACAGTTTTATAACTATCAGATGGCATGTGATCCAATGCAGTTTAAAAAAATGTAATCAACTGATTATGTAACTTCCGTGGGCCTTAAGGAACATACAAAAAAATTACCCGAATTTGTTGAATATCGGGTACGCTTACAGAATTAATTTGCGTTTTTCCACCACTTTCAAGGTGAAATTAATGAAATTTAAGAAATGCATGTATTACTCTTTTTGTACGGGGTAAACGTTTTTATATTATTTAAAACAAATCAGCTGACATTTTTTATATTTCCATACAAAATGTCCTTAAGGAACTCTTTGGTATGGAACCCTAAAAAATAGCTTAAATGCTAAGTTGAAGTTTTCAATATCCTAAATAGTCCTGTTATAATATTCGTTCAGTAGTTTCAGACATTTGGCTAGTACTGGTATTTATTTTTCTGAAGTTGTAATATCTTCTGAATGGAATATCCGATTTGAGTAATTTAAAAAGTAATCAATAGGTATTGAAATAGTTTTGAATATGAAATGATTTATTTTGATAAGGATTAATACGAAGGTATAGTTATCATGGTCTGATTTTGGTCAGCTTTTTTATTAACTTTTAAAATGTAAAAAGTGGTTATAGTGGCATAACTACAATAGTTGGACATATAGAATCGCGAGGTTTTTTGTAGATATTGATATGTTCTCTAATATTGTAGAACATTTTTTTGTTCTATCATGAATAGTTTTCGCAGCGCACGCGATGTAAAGAATATTTTAGGTAATTTTTTTACACATTATTGGAGTTTTAGTAAGGATCCCTAATTTTTTTAAAATATAATATAGCCTATGTTCACCGCGAATAGTGTAGCTTTCTAACAGTGAAAGAATTTTTCAAATCGGTTCAGTAGTTTCGGAGCCTATTCAATGCAAACAAAAAATCAAATCTTTCCTCTTTATATATTAGTATAGATTTATTAGGATTACAACTTGACTATTTTTTCGCAAACCACAAATTCAGCTGATCTGACACTTCTCTGAGCAGGTTCATAACTGTGACATACATGGGCCGTGAGCTGCACCACATCTTCTGTTGATGAGTAATGAGTTACCGTGTCCATAAACAGTAGCACCTTTTTCTCTGCTTCGTATCTTCAACTCCAAAGCCATTGGTTACCTGAAAGATCACTGCTTAGAGATAAGGCCGCCTTTTGTATTTCCTATCTAATATCTTCTTGTCTTTGTTTATTATGTTTACTTTTGGTGAACAATAAAGAGTATCTATCTACTTGTAAGAATCTATCTAGTACAATTCAACACGGCCTACATTGCTAGTTTGCATCGGAAGCATCACCAGCGACCTTGCCTCAAACCGCAACCGAGCCAGGGTCTGCGCGCGCCACTGCGCACGAGGGTGTTATTTACACCGGTACTATAATCAAATCAAACTCAACAAGTAGGATACTGGATATGAGAGCTTAGCTTTGTTACGTTACGCTAATTGTAAGTCACAGAATACTTCACTACACATACTAAAGTCGAATTAATCCAAAATTAGTAGTCAGGGGTAAGTGTCAACAATTCAGTATCGACGCTCGATTCATCCAGACAGTGAGGGGCGAAAATACGTTTTGTCTTGGCGTATAGGGAAAAACCAACATTTAACAATTCACCTATTGGTGATAGTGATTATTCCACTGTGTATTTTAAAACTGCGTTTAAATGTATGCTAGTAACAATAAAAACGCTAAACGTTTTAACATGCGACGCGCAAATTATTGTAATTTGTTGCGGTGACCTTTACCGCGATGCGTACAAAATTCAATTACTTCGGTGACATCAGGCATTCCGAGCCGACCACTTACATTCAATTTAATCCCAAGATTTGACCTTTGCCTGTGTTTATTTTGTGCATTAACGTCTATTGTTTTGTATCGCGATTCCTTTTGACGATTCATTCATTGTTGATTTAGGAAATTATAACTTTGCTCCTACTTGTGTATCTAAGTAAATAGCGTGGTAATAATTCTTGACAAAAAATAACCGACTTCAGGGATAATTCAAAAACTGCTCGTCAGATCTCGCTCAAATTTAGGTGGGACCACATGACAAGCAGCAGCTTTCGATTAAAAAAAGAATCATCAAAATCGGTTCACCCACTCGAAAGTTCTGAGGTAACATTGAAGATAGCGGAAACCGGTCATTTATTTGGAGTTTTGGAGAGAAAATGGAAGAAGTGAATTTATGGAAAAAAGGAAGAAGTGAATTTATAAAGCCTTATTGCGTTGGAAAATGTATCTACATAATATTATGTTCTGGTGCTTGAAAATGAATTTTAAGATCATTTGCATGCAAGCGTCTGATCTGATGAAAAATAAATTGGTGGAGGCAATGAAAATGTTTTGTTTTAATGTTTCTTATGCGGAGAGAGTAGGTACAACTGCTTACAAATAATATCATGATGTTAGGGTGATTGATGATGTACGAGTCATAACTTAGCACATAGAATTACCTACCAAATATTGTTTTTTATTTTAATTACATAATACAATCTAACAATTTATAATAAATAATAGTGAAGCCTTGTAACACGATATTTTCGAAGGGAACAACGCGTTATTAAACAATGAGGTCGGTAAATAAATAAATAAAAGACCGCGAAATGAATAAACATCTTCGTAGAAAATAACAAGAAAGAACGAAGCTTGTATGACGCAGACTGCCATTGCGGCCTACGATTGCGGCTTGCGATTGCGGTTTGTAATTGCGGCTTGCGGTTGCGATTTGCGGTTGCGGCTTACGGTCGCGGTAGCGTGGCATGCTGAAGCAAAGGCTCTGCAAATTGTAAGTTTGTACTGTTTTATATGAGTTCCGTAATAAAATTTATGCTCTTATCACTTAGGGTGTTACCAGACCAATCGATCAATCGTCGATCGACGGCATCGATCGATGGTGGAATCGATTAGTCAACGTCGATCAATAGTTTCTACCAGACCAATCGATCGATAGTCGATCGACGGCATCGATCGATTGTAGAATGGATTAGTCGACGTCGATCGATAGATGCTAACAGACCAATCGATCGACGGCATCGATCGATGGTAGAATGGATATAGCCGGAGTCAAACGATTAACGTCGACCGACGGTCGATCGACTGATTACCCAAGTAGCAAAATAAAGTTATATAAATGGTCAACGAACGTTTTAGATTAACTTTCAGTCAGTCAAAATGGTTATATTACAGTATATTAGACGTCTATATAACGCGGGTTTGGGCGCACCTTATATGACATTTACATCGTGTAAGGGTCGTTTTGTCGTCGCAACGGCGTCAATTACGTTACGTAAAACTCACATAGATGTTGCAAGTGTGACTAATATGTTTTATAATAGTGTCTAGTAATACTCCTACATAACTTTAACCGTATATAGATGTAAATAAAATTACAAAAGAGTCCTGTTATGGTTAAACACACAACATCTACATGAGTTTTCTTAAGCGAACGAACAATATTTTTTCTTCTTGAAATACTTTATAAAAAGTTAAGCCAAATGTTGTCATGATTTTCATTTATTTAATATAAAGAAAGCCGATTGTGGTTGAAGATGAGGAGGGTGATGACATAGTGGCCATTAAATTTTTTCGAGAATATGTATGGACATCTTTGTTCATATTTTAATGGGCCTTCAAAATATTGATGTTTTAATATTGTATATTAAAATTATATATATGAATTGACTTTAATAATTTCCGCCATATTGCAATCAACACACTGAGCGACCGCTTTACGACGTGTATATGACTACTGGTTATATACATGTATTTTATTCAACTTATGTCGTCCTGTCGTCCACCATTACGGTTGCAATTAGGGTTCTATGGAACAGAAAAATATGAAAAAAAACCTTTATTAGTAGTTCTGTTTTTGAAGTGAAACTTCTATATAGACTTCAATGTAGGGGTATTAGGAATTTTCTGTCACGAAAAAGCGTTACCAAGGCGTGACGTTGACGCAGCCGATATATCGCGTGGAAATTTTTGAAATAAATATTAAATATAAATACGTTGCCATTCGTTTTAAATATTTAATTTAATTTTTTTTTTCACATATTTTTTGAATTTATTTTTGATGTTTTTAGAAATGTTTTTTTTTTGTTTACTTATTTGAATGTTGCTTTTAATTTTATAATAAAAAATATTTTTGAAATTTTTTTCAAAAAAAAAAAAAAAATTTTAATATCTTCTTTTTGAAAAAAGAATGTTGCCACTATTAAATTTAATTTACTCTGCTACTAAGGAAAATTAGCTGTATTTTAGGGTATTTCAAATTAAATAAAATCGCATACATCCACTTAATGTTTATTTACTAAGCTATAATAGAATTGACATAAGCATCTTTTAAAGAAATAGAAATTTCAACACTTTTCCAAAAAGGTCCTTCGGTACGATTTAGGCGCCTGGTTGCCTAAGTCGTATCGCCTATAGCCTAAGTGGTAGGTACTAATGCTGGGTACTGCCTAAGTGTTAAAAAATATACGGAACCACCTTGATTTTTGCTACTTTCTTTTTGATTGGGACCGCACGACAATGTCTTTTCCAGATTAATTGTAGGTATCTTTGATATTTTTAATGATTTATAATTTTTGTTTACTTTTCTTCTAAAACCACCACTTTTGTTAATTCTTTTCCACTTTCCGGGATCCATAACTATGAATTAAATTAAAAATGGCTTCTGAGTCATATAAAAGTTACTTATTATCATTTAAATAATTACATGAATTATAAAAGTCATATAAGAATAAACTTATTGCCTAAAAGTTACATAATGATTGAACTAAACGCCTTAATAAGACTTTTTTATAATAGTTTATTATACAATCATTATAGGACAGTTAATTATTTAAGCGTTACATAAAAGTTTCCAAAATTACACAAAAATAGGAACTCCTGACTATTATCTGACTATAACGTTAACTCGACTCAAAACTTTATCATGTAAACGTAGTGGCAGATACGTTTATATTACGTCATATAAATTCGTTGAGACGACGTTTACCAGACGTATTTATATGATTTAAATTATATATAACTAAAGCATCATATTGAATACCACTTTACAATTATTTGGTTGCTACAAAACTGAAACAAAACCCTTATACGTCTTTTAGTTGTATTATATGACTAGTTTGCTACTTGGGTAGTCGAACGGTATCGGTCGATCAATTAAAGCTACCAGACCTATCGATCAACGTCGACCGATGGAATCGATCGATTGGTTAGTCGAACGGTATGCGTCGATCAATTAAAGCTACCAGACCAGTCGATCAACTTCGATCGACGTTAATCGATGCCGTCGATCGACGATCGATCGATTGGTCTGGTAACACCCTTATGGATATCTTTTAAGAGTTTGTATGAGAAGAAAATACAAAAAGGTATTTTCACTAACTGAACTAAATGTTGAAGATGTCACCGATTCTGTTGGTTGAAAGCGTTATTGTTATCACAAGCCACTTTATACTCGGTCCTGACTCCTGACTAAAACTACGACACTTGGGTTCGCGACTAACCCCTCCACCAATCCGCAAATAGAGGAGCGTGATGGAGTATGCTCTAGACCTCCTCATGAGGCACCACTCAAGAGATACCAGTGCTCAGTAGTGGGCCATTATTGGCTTGAGGTCACCTAGCCTATAGGCAATACGGCAACTCGCCACGACAAGATGTACCTAATTAATTTTAGAAAAGTGTATGTAAATTATTCTGCCGTCCTCAAACTAAAAGGCGGTTAAGTGACAAAAACAGTTTTTGAGGTAGAGCCAAAAAACGCAGGATTATTTTGAAATCGTGCTAGTGATTCTCTATAAAACAATTGTTAATGTTGATATTTTTTTTTTGAACTTAAATATTACTAAAGGTCAAAAAAATATCAAAACTGTTAATAAAGTAAAAATTTACCAGATGACATTCAGCCGCCTTTTAGCTTGAGGACGGCAGTATTATAATAATCCTATCATTTAACGCATACCGCAGCCGCAAGCAGCCACGCCGCAGTCGCAAGCCGGCCGCGATGGTAATCAATCCTACATAAATCACCTTATAATAATGAATCCGCCCTCGAGCTTCGCAACCATGGGAATTATTAAGGTAAAAACAGGAATTAATCATAGGGTTGGCTCTGAATTGCATTATCATATTAATTTGAATTAACTTTTTATCTTTCGATATCTATATTAAGGTTATCTATTATTGGATATTCATAAGTATTCATAAGTTTTTTGTTTCCCATTATAGATTGATTAGTTTTCAATTTTTTTATGGAAATAGCCGGCAAACGAGCTGATCCACCTGATGGTAAGTAAGTGGCTATTGTCGCCCATGGATATTACAGCAACACCAAAGGCATCACTGATACGTTGCCGGCCAAGAAAGAGAGAAGAAAAAGAAAGAATGAACTGGCTCTCAAGCCACCAGCCGGAACACGAGTATCATATTATTATATTCTATCAGCTGGGATTCCACCCACGTGAGATCATGTTAAATTACCCATTTAGTGTTCTTGCTATCTGGGATTTTGGGAGTGTTTAAAGGTTGTAGCTATATTAATATCTTTTTATGATGATTTAATTGGACCATAATTTTTAGATGCTAGTAAGTATACATCCACAGTAATAAAGGCTTATTCATTCATTCATTCAAGTATACATCCATTTAGGAATGTTTTTAATAAACCTTTATTTTATCCCGCAACTTTTGTGTGTATACGAACTTAAAATTCGTTATTCGTCCATGAAATTTTAAAGGAAAGTACTTTTAAGTTCATATTCATCACTTGGTATGCTGCTTTTTGTGTACTACTTTGTTTCTTTTTGTAATCGTAATGTTTTTTTTTTTTTGAATCGCCAATTGCTCTTCTCTATAAAAATAAAACAAAGCACCTTTCCGAAACAATGAAAAAAAATTCATAATAATTTTTATTTTTGACGTTTTTGACAACCCTAAGCATCCGTCAGCATGACGGATTCCCGTCACGCGCGCCATTGGACGGCATTACCATCGTGGCGACTGCAGTTTGCAATACACCATGCAGATGGTAGTTGAGTTATAAATAAAATATTTACCAGTAACCACCATCGCTGGATCTTTACAGTTTTTAAGGAGCAGTTGATTGACGCCATCCGCTCACAGACGACGCAAAAAATTCACTACAGAAAATATTTATTACAAGCTCGTTTGTTCAAAGAATACCCTGAAATTAGTATGTTGATTTGAATGAAAGAAAAACGTACAGCATGCAATATTCACTTATAATAATTAGTGTCAAGTCAATGCAATATTATAACTTAATTCTTCGCTGTGAGAATTACCATTACCTAGTGATGACTTACTGCTACTTAAACAATTAATATTTACGTAACCTGTACCTACGTAAAATACACAGTGAATATTTTATTGTATTAATTTATTCATATACTAAATTAAGGTAAATACAATTTTATCCTTATTTATTAAATTTTATACCGGAAGTGGTCGCGTGATAAATCAACGGAAAACCAGCACTCAAAGACGTGTGCAAAGTAACTAATAGGTTATTATAAGGCTCAATCCACGTTAGTTCAAATAAATAAAATAACTGTGTTACAAAATCAGGGATTGTGCAAATGCAAAATAAGAAAATACTTATTTTGCTTATTTACAAGAGGTAGGTACAGTCATTAAAAACTTGGCATTAAAAACTTAGCATACTTCCCCAAAAAACAGCATTCATTACTCATTTACTCTTTCCATGAATAAGTTTAAATAACCAAACAGGCAGACGTCAAACTCCTGCACAATACCACACTTTTAATTCGGAACAGCCTGTCTAGAAGTTCTAGAACCTAGTATACAAAGAAGTCTTTGATTATAAGCGATATCAGTATCCATCACAACTCTTGCAAGCATCGTAAAGTAGCTGGAAAGGCAATCTGTCATCCATCATACCCTCATTACAGTCACCGATACAGGTTCCATCACTGCCATCCCACTCTGATGGGCGGACGGCTGTAACTATGCTAATCTAGGTGGTCATGCCGTTACCTGGTAAATTAGTAATAAAGTATCTTATAGCTTATAGCGGACTGATGAATAACTGTTTTCAAATTACTATCGTACTAAGAACGCCTGGGATTTCATTAGGTACCTACCTACGTAACGTACAATCTAATTAACAATCTAATTTAAATTTAAATAATAATACAGGGTTAAATACCGACATCTTTACTGAGCAGAACGTACTTGTAAACCACCATACATTAACTACTTCAGTATACCTCTACACATAATAAAACCACAGTATAAATATACTGTGACTGATCGCTGTGCTGTCTGTACGTTGAAGATATTTGAAAACTCTTGAGGGCATAACGCATGAGGGTAGAGGGTATTCAATAGCAATCATTTTTAAAATGTTTGTCTATTCTTTGTTTGTGTGCTTTACTAATTGTCTATGCCTTTGCATTTCAAAACTCCTTTGTTTCTTCCTTATTTAAACTAAAATTTTATCGGTACAAAAATTAAAAATTTAAATAAAAATAATCTTGTCTAAACATTTTTTGAGTCACTTGCCTAAAGCAAGCGATGTTTCTTTTTGCAAAACCGCTGGACCAATTTTGATGAAATTTTCAGACAATCGGGTTAAGGCGATATTATCCCAAAAAATGGTATTTTTGAAGGTGTTTTGTTCATAAATGGTACATAATACAATTCTAAAAAAAATATATGTTATTTTACAGTCTTTGTTCTTTCGTTCCCTCATACTTGATACACGATAGCCGTTATTTCATTGCATATAAATAAATCACAAAGTTGGGTCTAATCTGGCATAAAAATGGAGTTTTATTCGCGTTTTAATCGCTTCCAGATAATAAAAAATATACCACAGTATAGGTCCTAAAGATACCGATATTCCTCGGTGATCATAATTTGAAATTTTGAAAAACTTCCCTTTCAATTCCTATTTTTTCCCTTTCCACCAGCTACGAAACGCCCGACGCGTTAATTTACTCAATTTTACTCTCGCGCCAGTCGCCTTCGAGGTAGGACCTGTGCTAATCGGCATCGCAGCCGCACGTTGTCGAATTTCCGACACCAATTTTAATTTCGAATTTGGCGCGCGCGCCTTCTGAACTTATATTACACTGTCCAAAGTATCCACACAGCTGTAATTTGAAATAATAAAAATTGTTCGTTTTTATACTTTAGTTACTGTTTATAGTATTTAGGTATTGGTATAAGTCAAGTGCTAATTACACAATAATTCTTGCCGTATTAGGGCGGCTTAGAATACTAACCCCAATCCCAAGCCGGATGGGTGTCGTAAAAGGCGACTAAATCCGGCCCGCTGGTGGTAGGGCCCCTCGAGGGATTATATTGGTAATATTGATTTTAAATGTTAATTAATGCCATAATTACTATTATTATTTCTATTGTAAGAATTTTGTAAGAATATTGTTTTTTAATGTTGTTTTTTTATATTGTTTTTGAGTATTGTTTTTTTATATGTATAGTATAATATGTATATTTGTATATAAGTTAAACAGGGGAAGGAAGGGTAGAGGGAGGGTAGCGGGGGAGGTGGAAGGGAGGGGAAGGGGAGGGGAGGGGGGAGCGGAGGGAGGTGGAGGGGAGGGGAAGGGAGGGGGAGGGCCGGCAACGCATCAGTGATGCCTTTGGTGTTGCTGATGTCCACGGACGACGATAGCCAATTACCATCAGGTGGATCGTCAGCTCGTTTTTCGGCTATTTCCATAAAAAAAAATTATATCGTAAGAATAATAACATTGTTCGTGTTTGTACTTTAGTAACTGTTTATAGTATTTTGGTATAGGTATAAGTCAAGTGCTAATTACACAATTAATTTATATACTAAGAAATATACATATAAATATAATATAAACTTATTTATATTTCCTAACTGAGATACGCGTGATACACAAATAAGTAGGTACTGTAGTATATTTGTATTTTTATATAGGAGGGTAGTAATAAAAATTGTAACAATAAACAGTCTGGAACACGCACTGGTCGTTTCAAAACATGGTGACAGCGGTGGGATTATTTAAATCACTAATTAATCATGGAACACGCGCGGCCTCCGGCTGAGTTAGTTCTGGAGGGTGGGCCAGCATGTCGAGCTGACGCGTGGCGCAAGTGGCACAAGCAATTTTGCGTGTTCTTGAAGGCCTCTGGTGTGGGGAAAGAAACGAAGGAAGTGCAGGCTAGCCTCCTCATAAATTTAATCGGTCCCGACGGCTATGACATATATTCCACTTTTAAATTTCTCAAGGATGAAAATCAAGACGACATCGATGTGTTGGTGAAGAAATTTAATACACACTTCGGATCGAAACAAAACACAACAATGGCTCGATTTCGATTCTTCACTCGTAATCAAGAAATCGGTGAAAATGTGGATACCTACGTGACGGCGTTGCGTTTGCTGTGTCAACATTGCGAGTTTGAACATCTCGAAGAAGGATTAATACGAGATCGCATAGTGTGCGGAGTAGCGGATGGTGCCGTTCGCGACAGATTGTTACGGACGGACGACCTCACGTTGGAAAAAACAATAAAAATTTGTCAAGCCAATGAAATATCCCATGAAGAAAACAAACAAATTGAGGTGGCAAAAAGTTCAGAGGGAATTTCCGGTTCTGGTGTCGCGGTGGACGCGGTGTACGGTACGAGAGGCATACGACGGGCGCCCGGGGGCGCCGCGGGCCAGGTGGGCGCGCGGCTGGCGGCGCGCGGCCAGGCAGCCGGGGCGCGCGACGTTTCTCGCGGCGCAGGCGCAGCGTCGCGACCGTCGAGGAGATTCGAGCCGCGGTATTATGATCGTGATGCTAAGTGTTGTGGTGCGTGCGGAAATAATCATTCTAGTGATTATCAGTGTCCCGCCAAGTTTACAAAGTGCTTTTTGTGCGGTAACAAGGGTCACTTTAAAAAAATGTGTCCGTTACGGTCCGGTAAGCAAGTGTATGAGCTGCGTGAGGAAGACGACACTGATGAGTTGTTTTATGTATCTACCTTGGAATCATGTACCCGGGATAACCACAATAAATGGTATGAGACTTTAATATTATGTAAAAATTATAAAACAGAAACATTTAAATTAGATTCTGGTTCTGATCTGAATGTGTTGTCATTTAATACGTTAAAGGAGTTAGGATATTCCTTGTCTGACTTGACACCGTGTGACATACGAGCTCAGTCTTTCTGCGGGAATTACTTGTGTATTCTTGGGTCTATTGAAATGTTGTGGCTTTATAAAAATAAAAGATATTTAATTAATTTTGTTATTACTAAAGATAGTTGTCAAAGCGTTCTGGGAAAATATTCATGTGAAAATCTAGGTATGATCAAGCGCTTATTTTCTATAGACATAGATACATTTAATGACTTATTTCAGGGTGTAGGTAAATTGCCAGGCAAATACAAGATTATAATAGATAAAAACGCATGTCCGTCGGTGTGTCCAGTAAGAAAAATTCCTGTTGGTATAAGAGATAAATTAAAAAGTGAACTAGATTATATGGAGCAAATAGGTATAATTAGAAAAGTGTCTCATCCGACTGCTTGGGTAAACGCGATCGTATTACCGGTGAAAAAGGACGGCGGGGTGCGCGTGTGCCTCGACCCGCGGCCGCTCAACCGCGCCGTGCGCCGCGCGCACTACCCGCTGCCCACGCTCACCGACATCGCCGCCAAGCTGCACGGCGCCAGGTACTTCAGCAAGCTGGATGCACGCTCGGGGTTTTGGATGATTCAACTGGACGACGAGAGTGCCGATCTCTGCACCTTCGGTACTCCATTCGGTCGGTATCAGTTCTTACGGCTTCCGTATGGTATAAGTTGCGCCAGTGAGGTGTTTCATGCAAAGATTACTCAAATTCTCGAGGACCTGGAGGGCGTGCACTCCTTCATCGATGATATTATTATTCATGGGCGGACTAGAGAGGAACACGACGCTAGACTGAGGCGAGTACTAGAGAGGGCTCGCGAAGTCGGCATCAGGTTTAACAGGGATAAATGCGAGTTTTGTGTCGAACAAGTAACGTATCTGGGGCATACGTTTAGTAGAATGGGTATGCAAATTGAAACAAATAAATTAAAAGCCATAAAAGATATGCCAAACCCGAACGATCGAGCGTCACTGGAAAGGTTCTTAGGTATGACTAATTACTTGTCGAAATTTATTCCTAATTATGCAGATATTGTTACTCCGTTGCGTGGTTTATTAAAAAAGGGTAGCGAGTGGAGCTGGGATAGCGTTCACGAAGGTGTAGTGTCGCAGCTGAAGAGAGCGTTGTGCGGCGCGCCCGTGCTGGCGCTGTACTCGGCCGCGCAGCCCGTGCTGCTGACGGTGGACGCGAGCGCGCGCGCGCTGGGCGCCGCGCTGCTGCAGGCCGGCCGCCCGGTCGAGTTCGCCTCGCTCACGCTAACGGACACGCAGTCGCGGTATGCACAAATCGAAAAGGAGATGCTCGCCATCGTGTTCGCCCTAGAAAGGTTTCATCAATACGTTTACGGGAGGTCAGACGTAACGGTCGAGACGGATCACAAGCCCCTCGAGGTCCTATTCAAAAAACCGTTAGACGCAGTCCCGGCACGGTTACAGCGTATGATGCTGCGTATTCAGTGTTACAGTTTTTCTGTTGTCTATAAACCGGGCAAGTATATGTATGTCGCCGATGCGTTGTCTCGCGCCGCCCTACCGGAGTTAATGCACGACAAGTTGTCGACTGAAGTCGAGGCGCAAAGCTGTTTTCTCATAAATAATGTACAATTTAGTGATAGTAAAATTCAACGTGTTAGAGATGAGACGCGTTTGGATAAGGAATGTAAAATCATTATTGAATACATTCTTCGAGGTTGGCCACGGTATAAGCGTGATACGCATGAACTAGTACGGTCTCACTGGTCATATAGGCAGTCGTTTGAATATATAGACGGTATTCTATTCAAGGATAATTTGGTTTTCATCCCGCGCGAATTGAGAGGGGAAATGTTAAGTCGTGTACACGAGGGCCACCTGGGCATAGACCGCTGTAAGCGACGCGCGAGGGACGTCATGTTCTGGAGCGGCATGTCCCGGGACGTGGAGCGCACGGTGCGCGCCTGCGCCGCCTGCGCCGAGCACGCCGCGATGCCGCCCAGGGAGCCTATGATTTCCCATGCAGTCCCTGATTTACCGTGGAGAAAGGTCGGCTCGGACATTTTTATTTTTCAAAAAAAATACTTCCTAATTTTAGTGGACTATTTTTCGAATTTCATAGAAGTCAACCTATTATCGAGCATAGGTTCAAGAGCTGTGATATTGGCAATGAAAGATCAATTCGCGAGGTATGGCATCCCATTGGAACTCATTACTGATAACGGTCCGGCATATTCTTCTAAAGAATTTAAGGAGTTTTGTACAGAGTGGGGTTTCATACATACGACGACGTCGCCTAATTATGCGCAAGCGAACGGCCTGAGCGAGCGCGCGGTGCAGACGGTTAAAAATATTATTAAGAAATCGATTACTTCAGGTTCTGATGTTTATTTGGGTTTGTTGAATTTAAGATCGACTCCTCGAGACGGTGTAAGTTCACCCGCTCAGCTGTTAATGGGCCGACGATTAAATACTCGATTACCGATAAATGTAAAAAAACTACAACCGGAACGAAATAATAGTAAAGACTTTGCAAATATTATACGTAATCGTAATCGTAACAAACGGTACTATGATTCGCGTTCAACTAATCTCAGTGAGTTGAAGCCGGGTGAGCGAGTTATAGTAGTCGACTCGGATGGCAAAAATAGAAGACGCATGCACGTGCATGCACCTGCGCCGCAGCCACGCTCTTATTTCCTAACAGACGAATTGGGTAGGAAATACAGACGCAACCGAAGGCATATTATGAGGGCAGAATCTGACGTTCCCAAATCACCTTCTATTTTCACGGAGGGAAAAGAGAATGGTGATGATGACGAAGAGCGCATCAGCTTGTATGACGATGCAGAGGAGTCGGAGATAGACGCGGCCACGGGGGGCGCTGGGGGCGCGGGGCCATCAGGTGTACACGGTGAGTCACCTCGCTCGTTGGATGTGTCCCCAAAGCGGTCGGATAAGGCACTTCCTAGATTAGCTGCCCATAAGGCTCGTGAAAAGCTGGCGTTATTTTTTAAGAAGACTTAAGATTACAACTTAGTTTAGCATAATATTGTGTGATATACTTATGTAGGTATATTTTATCTTTTATATGTTTATAATGGTGAAGGTTAATAGCTGGTTATAATTTATGTTCATTAAAATAAAGTTAAAACTGAAACTCAAGAACATATTATAGTATTATATCAGTTTCTTTTTTTTCTTTTTTTTTCTTTTAAGGGATGGTTGTAGTATATTTGTATTTTTATATAGGAGGGTAGTAATAAAAATTGTAACAATAAACAGTCTGGAACACGCACTGGTCGTTTCAAAACAGGTACTTACATACAAAATTGATTAATATCATCTAAATACTAACAAAAAATAACCAACTTCAAAAAAACTCAAAAACTACTTGTCAAATCTCGCTCAAATTTATGTGGAACCACATAAACACCAGCTATCGATTAAAAAAAGAATCATCAAAATCAGTTCATCCACAAATAAGTAGGTACTTACATACAAAATTGGCTAATATCATGTAAATACCTACAAAAAATAACCAACTTCAAAAAAACTCAAAAACTACTTGTCAAGACTCGCTTTAATTTATGTGAAACCACATGACAAACACCAGCTATCGATTAAAAAAAGAATCATCAAAATCGGTTCATCCACAAATAAGTAGGTACTTACATACAAAATTGGCTAATATCATGTAAATACCTACAAAAAATAACCAACTTCAAAAAAACTCAAAAACTACTTGTCAAATCTCGCTCAAATTTATGTGGAACCACATGACAAACACCAGCTATCGATTAAAAAAAGAATCATCAAAATCGGTTCATCCACAAATAAGTAGGTACTTACATACAAAATTGACTAATATCATGTAAATACCTACAAAAAATAACCAACTTCAAAAAAACTCAAAAACTACTTGTCAAATCTCGCTCAAATTTATGTGCAACCACATGACAAACACCAGCTATCGATTAAAAAAAGAATCATCAAAATCGGTTCATCCACAAATAAGTAGGTACTTCCATACAAAATTGACTAATATCATGTAAATACCTACAAAAAATAACCAACTTCAAAAAAACTCAAAAACTACTTGTCAAGACTCGCTCAAATTGATGTGGAACCACATGACAAACACCAGCTATCGATTAAAAAAAGAATCATCAAAATCGGTTCGTCCACAAATAAGTAGGTACTTACATACAAAATTGATTAATATCATGTAAATACCTACAAAAAATAACCAACTTCAAAAAAACTCAAAAACTACTCGTCAAATCTCGCTCAAATTTATGTGGAACCACATGACAAACACCAACTATCGATTAAAAAAAGAATCATCAAAATCGGTTCATCCACAAATAAGTAGGTACTTACATACAAAATTGGCTAATATCATGTAAATACCTACAAAAAATAACCAACTTCAAAAAAACTCAAAAACTACTTGTCAAATCTCGCTCAAATTTATGTGGAACCACATGACAAACACCAGCTATCGATTAAAAAAGAATCATCAACATCGGTTCATCCACAAATAAGTAGGTACTTACATACAAAATTGACTAATATCATGTAAATACCTACAAAAAATAACCAACTTCAAAAAAACTCAAAAACTACTTGTCAAATCTCGCTCAAATTTATGTGGAACCACATGAAAAACACCAGCTATCGATTAAAAAAAGAATCATCAAAATCGGTTCATCCACAAATAAGTAGGTACTTACATACAAAATTGGCTAATATCATGTAAATACCTACAAAAAATAACCAACTTCAAAAAAACTCAAAAACTACTTGTCAAATCTCGCTCAAATTTATGTGGAACCACATGACAAACACCAGCTATCGATTAAAAAAAGAATCAGTAAGAACAAATAAGTAGGTACTTACATACTTTGACTAATATCATCTAAATACTAACAAAAAATAACCAACTTAAAAATCGAAACGAGGTTTTTTCAAAATGGCAGACTTGTAGGTATGCCAGGTTCCGTAGAAAAATGTTCAAACCCTTTGGATAAGATATTTTACAAGTATATTGAGAATGATAAAAAGTATAACAATAATTTAAAATAAAATACCTAAAATTATGTAAAAAAATAATAAAAACAAAATTAAGCTAAAATTATCATTACTCTTATTTTATTGCACCTAAAATTCCAATGAATAAATCAAAATAAAGTATACTTTCACCCCAACTCAGAGCAGTTACTAATAATAATAATAAAAACCCTTCCACACTCATACCCCCGCAGTAGGTTACAAGTATTTACCTGTGTCGCGGGTGGCATGGACTACACATATAACACATCACAATAACAGCCATGACACGAGTACAAATATTTATCTGTCACATAAATATTTGCCCCGCCGGAAATCGAACCCGAAACCCCTCGCTTCGCAGTTCACAGGCAGGATCACTACCAACTAGGTTACAGGATCTAAAGCTACGCACGGGGTCATGAACCTCACGGCCGCGCGCGACCGGCTCACGGCGTGGCGGTCGAGTTTACACTCAGGGGAGCGGGGTATAGGGGAGTGAACAAAATGCCTACAACGGTCGAATAATCTCGCCTTAACATAGCGAGCTTTGATGTTTGGTTGCAATCGAATCAACAGATTTTTTTAGGTTTTATTCTTGCTCCGCGCAAATTCGGGGCGGATCGTTAGTTACAGAGTGTATTATAAGCCACATCTGAAGGTAAATAATTGTCGATCGGAGTGCAGTGTAATAGGCATTATTTATAACCTGCTTTAACCGCAAGGTTCATGGCCTCGCGCGGAGGAAATTAACATGTTCTGGTATTTGTGCCACAGACCTTTACAAAGTTTACACTCGAGTGCCGCAGCTTTCTTCTCTATTATATGCTAAGGTTGTTGCTATCCCACAATGATTTTAAAAAGTAGAGTAAGTGGTTCCCAGTCAGTTTCCTGGAAAATTCCTGACTAAATTATAATAGGTTTTAATTATCGGGATTTAAATTAGAGAGACAAGAGACGATGACCACTTATCATCAGGTGGCTCGGTTGTTTGACGGCTTTTTTTTATAAAGCTTATTAATTCTTTTCTATATTGATAACCGTTATTATCCTGACAATAAAATTACATAAATACATGATAGAACGGAAATACCAGCAGTGGATTGTATTAATTGCTATTGAGTATACATAATTATAAGTGCTATAATTTAAATGTTGATAATGTCATTAAATACAAGACTTACAATATCCGATATCGATCCTATATTCATTGCACAATTTGGCAATAGATAACAAATAAAAAAATGAACTAAACATTTTATCTGTTCACGGGAACCCTAAAAAGATGACATAAATTATGTAGAAAATAAAAGTGTCTTTTGTATGTCTGCACGCGCCATTCTCATTACAATGTTCAGCGCAAGCATTTGCTTCTTGTTAGCTCATTAACACTGCTTTGTGTGTCGCACAACTTGTATTGTACGTGTTCGAAACGACATTAGGTTGAAAACTCTTTCTACTCATTTCAGTAGTTCACTAATGTTAAATACCGTTCTTTGGGTCGTACTTATCTAACGAAGATCAACAATACCTAACTAATAAATACCATTCTTTAACTGCAATAAATAAAGATGCTCAATTCATATTTTTTATTCTCTGAATATCGATAATCAAGTAGCAGATCTCTGAATATCGATAATCAAGTAGCAGACCAATTGGACAAGAACGTTTGAATTTGGAGACCACTAAACTTTATTTAGAAATAGCCTAGGCGTATCGTGAGGCGAGCAGTCCGGAGCAGCGCTGGCCTATTGTTGTCTATAAAATTATGGGGTAACTTCTGATAAAAATCTGATTGGCCCTCCCCCTGGACCAGAAACTAGGCATGCCCACGTAAATAGCTGTAGATAAAGGTGTCACCTGATAAAGGGTCACCGCTGCCAACCATCCAACCATCGCATTGGCGACTTTAGTGTGAGTGTGACCTTTCATTTTCCGGGCCCAAGAAAGAAAAATATTATACGTTAGTATAGCTAGTTGAATCGTCATTATTTTTTCGTCAAAGGCACGTAGGTAGTCGCACGCACAATGGGCTGTATGTTGGTCCAGACTCGTTCTAGGACCGGTTAGGTCATCGCAGATTCTTTGAGTTCATACAAACTAGTAATCCTGCTATGTTTTATCCATATCAGTGTTCCTCTATGTTAGCACAGTAAATGAATTCATTTACTATGATGTTAGCGATAACGCCGCCTGGCGGGCGTTAAAGATTTCAGGACACCGGAAATAAAAAACATTTAAAAGCATTCTTATAATAAAAGCATAGCGAATGATTTCTAAACTTATTGTAACTTTGTACAAGTCATTTTAATACTACAATAAAATTCTAATAATTCTTCTTTTTAATCAAATCTTTACTAGCTTTTGCATTTAGACCTCTGCTTTAGACCTCTAGGTCAATGCAACTGTGTAAGCCTCACAAAAATTCTAATCGTGAATGCTTTGGTTTGCATTGTTCCAACGACGCCTTTTTTTCTTATGTATCTCTAACATTGACAAGCTACAACTAAGTATATTATGAAGAAGAGTAGGTATAGATTACAGTTAGGTCTTCAGGGATTTCACAAAGCCCTGCAGCCAAATGGGTCGTGAGGTAGCGGTGCCGCCACCGTTACCTGCGACATGGCACACCGCCAGCAATGAAATCGTCAGCGAAGCGACTGTTACATTACATACTCTTGAAATGTCTACATTATGTACACAGATTAAGGAATACCTACACCGTAAATACTGCTTAGTATTTAGTTCGCGAATGTTACCTCTGCAATTCCCCGTTGAAAATGAAAATTTCGAAATACAAAGTATCTATATAAAACGACGACCCGTGCGCGAGGCGGAAACTTGAATGATGAGTTTGAATTTCTGTTCTTGGTTTGGGTATGAATATCCTTGTCTAGTGTGTTGTCCATGGCACCCACGTCACAGGGAATCCTAGTGTAGGCTATGCGTGTGAAGCGTTATTTATTTATCTATACTTCTATACTAATATATAAAGAGGAAAGATTTGATTTTTTGTTTGCATTGAATAGGCTCCGAAACTACTGAACCGATTTGAAAAAATCTTTCACTGTTAGAAAGCTACACTATCCCCGGTGAACATACGCTATATTATATTTAAAAAAAAATTAGGGATCCTTAATAAAACTCCAATAATGTAACCCAAGGTGTAAAAAAATAGGAAAACCGAAGCAAAGCGAGGGCGGTTACTCGTTTATTTATAAAAACACTCATAAGTCTCTTAACTACAATCTTATGCAAAATCGTTAACTATGTAGGTACCTACTAAAGATTTGCAGCCACAAAGACACGAATTTTTTTATTATGTAGAATAATGAAGATTCCATTTATATGACACAGATATATAATTGCACTTCTGATCATATTTAAAGAGATGCAAAGCTTAAGTGATGCTTGTTGAAAATGCAATGAACATGCCGGTCAGGTTGCATTATGTCACGGCCAGTATCCGTGCGTGGCACGTAATCGTGGCATAATGCGTTCCCAGGACACAGCAGTAGTGCATTCTCAGTAGCTGTCACGTGTAAATAACAACTTCACAGACTTTACACTAATATATAGTGCTGAAATTGATTTGTCTTTACACGATATTAAAGAATAACTATTACTGTAGGTAGATAGGTATATTAGGTATTACCTGTGGTATTACGCAAGTTAAATTAACGCTTGTTATTATTTAGAACACAGGATTAAATAGCCCTTTATCCATAATAATAATCACACAATACAAACACTTTTGCTGTCGAGTAAGCTATTCGTCCGTAAAATCAATCCGGCTCGAAGGACCAAAATATGTTTGTAACTTTACTTGTATATTGTGTTTTCCTAATATAATAATTTTTCGGACGATGAAAATAGAAACGAACTTGTAACTCTCTTGATATTTTTATTTCTTGTGACATACATGACTTTAATTGACAATTGCATTTTTATGAAAAAGTAATAACAAACCTAGTATGAAGGTTTTTATGACATCTTAAATGAATCGGACAATGATGATCAATGATAATTAGTTTATTTATAATGATACTTCCTACACCTAAATGATTTTTTTTATTTTTTCCTTGAGCCCAATCTAAGAAGATAATACTTTAGCCCAAATCTTGTTACTTTTAGTGATTTAGTGATCTGTATCTGTATTGACCCTTAGCTTTGTCAAGTAAGGTTGCCCACACTATTACCGTCCTATAACTCCTATAATAATTAATGTGAGTTCGATGTTGTCTTCGATTCAGGATTGAACTGGGTTTAACGGTTCGCTTTAGTGTCGAAGCTTATAATATAGTCACTTGCTACTATACTAGCGTGTATTAACTTACCTATAGGTAACAATAAAAAACACCCGTCCATCATCACTTTAAAGTTACAAACAGCTAATGTCGACGTTTTTCATTTAAGGATTTCAATGCATCGAATTTATGTTAATTAAATTGTTGGTACAAAAAAATTAATTAAACAAATAAGATGTAAATTCATAAGTGAGTTCGCCACAAAATGCGACATGCGACCTACATGCCGCCGTAAATGCCGGGTCACTGAGTCTCCTTGAACATTGTCATATGAAACTCGTGTGCAAATATCAAATCAATACTTGTTAATAATGTACCTTATTAAGTATGTTTAAACAGTATACCTTATAGGTAAACTACCAGCAAGACAGTATTATCCAGTAGGATCATTTAAGATCAAATTTATCAAGGTGGTTCAAATACCCCCAAAACAAAAGATCGGTTCAAGCTCCCATATAAATATCCTGGATCCGCCATTAGATAAACACTAGATACTAAGTACCTATTATTTACCAGTCAGGATTTAACTGGATAACAACTTAGACTGGACTCGCAATAACTTCATTATAGTTCATCAATAGACTAGAAGAACAGAGCTCAAGAAATCTTGCCAGCATTGGTGGGCTCCTCACAGATGCTATATATGCGCCAATACCTTGAATCTATTAGTGTATCAGTAGATAATATTGTTAAGTCATGAGTGTCCAGAGTGTCCCGAATGCCTCAGAAAAGGCATTAGATGTTGCGTCGTGTCGAGACAACATGATGCAACGTGTCTAATTGCCTATTTACGACTCCTTACGACTCTTTACAAGCCAAATGACCACTATTGTTAGAATTGTATGCCGTTGTAGTGCGCACCTGAATTGTGTTCCATTATCCTCAGTGCGCTGATGTTCTCTTCATTTACCGTTAATATGTGCCATTGAGAGATTGTGAAACTAGAACCTGCCTTAATAAGTTGGACGACATGTTTTATAACGATACCGGAAATTTCAATTGTCGTAAAGGACAAAACACGACTTTTCAGGAGAGCCAAAAAACAAAAAAAAATATTGTTTTTGTTATATAACTTTTTCAAACAAAGTATTTAATTAATGATGTCAAAAGAAACCCCTACTAATTTTTCGTGTTCAATCCATATAAATTATCAAAATAAACCAAACTTAATTAATGACGAAAGTACGAGTCCTTTACAGCCCACAAAAATAAAACTGAAGTACTTTGCACCCACAAAAAATTGGTTATGACACAGTCGGATGTGTAGCAAAGGACTAATCTTGATCATCAATTGGGTAGTACAAGTCAATCAAATCAGACACTAGGGGGGTAAAAGTAACAAAAAAACTAACGGTTTAGTTAAGTAGCACCTAAAATAGGTAATAAAACTGTGTGAAATAAAAGGTTTTTTATTATTTTTTATTTAAACCGCAAGTAATTATTGCGATGCTGGAAAAACAACTAAATTTTTAGAATAATCAGCTAATAAACTAAACTACAATTTTTTTTATAGCCTAAAAGGCTGACGAAAAAGCAGACGGGCCACCTGATGGTAAGTGGTCACCGTCGCCTATGGACATGAGCAATACCAGAGGAATCGGCAATGCATCGCCGGCCCTGAAAGAAAACTCTTTTTACACCTTTTTTGAAAAACCCCATGTCATAGCGCTCCGGGAATACCTCAGAAGGAAGCTCATTCCACAGCTTGCAAGTGTGTGGCAAAAAAGATCGTGAGAAAGGTGCAGTAGGCATCAAGTCAAACAATTCCTCGGAGCACTCTCCGTTGTAAAGTTGGTAGAACACACAGAGAGAACCGATATCTCTTCTGAAGCTCAGGTGTTCTAACTTGTGAGTGACTCGTGGGTCGTTGACAAATCAGACCGCGCGTTTCTGTATGGCGTCAAATGGGTTAAGCTGGTATTGCCACCCCTGCCCAGAGGTGGGAGCAGTACTCCATGTGAGGCCTGACTTGAGCTTTATGTAGCATAAGTAAGTGCCTCGCAGTGGAGTACTGCTTAGCCCGGTTCAGGACACCAAGCTTCTTGGAGGCCAGCTTAGCCTTGGCTTCTAAATGACGCCGATAGTCGATACTGCACATTACTCGAGATGTCAACTCCCAGAATTCCAACACTTTCACTCACGGTGAGCGCGGTACCCTGGAATTGAGGCGCTATGACAAATGGCGTTTTCTTAGCGGTAAACGCGCAAACTTGTGTCTTCGTGGGGTTTAACTCGACCAAATAAAGCCGACCCCAATCCGAGACTTGCTCCAGAGAGTTCTCGACTTTAGACACAAGTTTGATTCTGCTATCCGCCACTTGCAACTGAGAGGCATTGGACGGGGCTGTGGAATAGGCATCCCCTGTACCTACTATCATCTGCATAGCAATGGATGCCACTCCTATGCTGCAGTATGTCATTGATATGCAGAATAAATAGCTTAGAGGATAACACAGACCCTTGGGGAACGCCAGTATTTATAGGTTTTATATCTGAGCAACAACCGTCGACTACGACCTTGATATCTCGCTCAGATTGAAAACTGCCTATCCCAATTGCATAACCTCTCAGGGAGACCGTAAGATGGTAACTTCGTGAGAAGACCCCTGTGCCAGACCCGGTCGAAGGCCTTAGCTATATCAAGGCTGACTGCCAAAGCTTCCCCATTACGGTCAAGAGCCTGAGCCCACCAGTGCGTCAGATAAACTAGAAGATCACCAGCCGATCGAACATGGCGAAAACCGTATTGTCGATCACTGATCAACTGATGATCTTCCAGATACCTTAGGAGCTGCGTGTTAAGCACGCGCTCCATTACCTTCGCAAGCAGGGAAGTTATCGCTATGGGCATGTAGTTAGCCAGTGATAGATTTATTCTATCACTATCGCTCTTCCGCATATTGGTTGGCGTGACAGGAGAAATGGCAATAATAACTTAATATGCATGATCTTGGTATGGGCATCGCTGTTGTGCCTTATGCATTATAAACGGCGTATTTCCTTTTCTGGAGTAATATAACAACATACCTACTCTCTCCGTGAGGAGTATTAAGCACTTTTTGGAGATCGAAGCTAACTATGAGCGTATCATTGGATGTTAATTTCTGATGGATTTTAAATCTTTGGTAACTAGCCTTTTTTTCCTCGAGATGACCAGCCATGTCCTTAATTTCTTTTTATGATAATAATTCTGTATTTTCAGCTTTTGTACAGATTCAAGTTTCAACATTGTCTTGTTTTGGTGTCTGGAATCGAATATTGTAATCTTAATTAAATATTTTTATATAAAAATGACCTTTACGCCCTAAATACGTAAGATAAATAAAGCATAGATTAGATCGTAAGGGTCTCGATTATCAAAATAACATGTTTACAACCTTCGGATTTTTAAAAATAATATTTTTTTTAATGTCGTATAAGAAGTTTACGCTCCCTATTGTAAATTATTTTTACGATACATCCAAAATAGTAAAAAAAATCGAGCTAGACCTATTGAAAACCCCGGTCGTAAAGGGTTTTTTTTTTAAGATAGGACAATTTCAAATATACCAATCGATAGAGCTCGCGACGCTGATTACGAATATATATATAACTCATTTTCGGCAAAATGTCCTTTACGACAATTGAAATTTCCGGTGTCGATAATATCCGGATGTACCAGTGCATGAAGTACCTAATTTGAGGAAGTCATGAGATACTCCTATTTTTAAATTCGACACAAGCAATCAATTGTGTCAAGCCAGTGAAATCACAGAAGAATCAGCAGGTGCCCTGCTTTTAGATTATTTTTCGACTATTTCTCTAGTCTCCGTGCAGGTTGGCAATAGTGGCTATTTAGCTTTGTCCAACTGTGTTTTGGACAGTTTATCTAGCTGGTATTAATTATGTTTAAGTTAAGAAACTTTATTACTTTGCCTTCGATCTCTGAATCTTCCCTAACCGATAAGTATGAACATGGTACTTTTTATTCTTTCACTCTCTATACAAGAATTGCTATTCCTAGTCCTGTCAATGAAATGAATTCATAAAACGAGAATCATTAATCAGTATCATCGAGCTATTAAAGCAGATGAGATCTGCATGTGATGAATGATCTTGATGATGTCAGTAAACTGAGAGGTTTTATACGTCAGCATCCAAGTAACTGTTGCAACTTTAAGCAAATCAAGAATTTAAATTTTAATGTAACATCTTGAGACCGTATACTGGCTACGATTATTATTATGTGTGCAGTTAGAGTGCTCAAATACAATAACAGTATGTTCCTTACTGTACATTTCAGCGCCTTTCAACTAAGGTAAATCGATTAAAGCATAATGTCACCAAGAACTCAGTACCACACTAAAGAGCTTTTTGCTCTGGAGCTGAGAGTGTGACATCGACAATGGTATGTCACGCAGCACGTTTTTGCGCGAATCTTCGGATTGTGCGCGTGGGAACCTGCGTTTGCTTTCGCGCATTGTTCGCGTCACTGCGTTACGTCATTTGGGTTAGCGTTGTTAAGGTTAGAAGCCTTGGGATATTTGTGCCAATCATGTGCCAATTCATCTATTGATTTGATTGACACTCGGCGTCTGTCTTATCTCATATTATTTTGCCTTTCAATCCCTTAATCACGGCATACTTGCTCCATAATATTTTGTCGTAAAAAGTAACCCAGAAGCAGTTAGCAGAACTAAATAAATGTCAAGTCCATGGGCGACGGTAGCCACTTACTTACCGTGGACCGACAGCTCGATTATAGACTATTTTCCTAAAAGAGCTTATTTTAGAGATTACAAAAAATGTGCATGATTATGAAAACGTAGTCCAAAAAGATAGCTCCCGAGGATGATAAGTGACCCAGTACTCTGAACAAATAACTACATCGATCTTTATCTTCAGAACTTTTAATATTCTTGTTGTCAGCCCTAACCAGCCCTAGCTCATTAACATTATCCACTTACAACACAATCAGTACTTCAGTAGCACAATGACAATTGTACATGAGTGACATGGCGTGATTCCATTAGACTGCACTGTACCACGCTGTTACCGTCATTGCTATAATGCGATAACAATTTAGTCATTAGGTTAACGACTTGCCGGGTAGTAACAATAACAATAGTACATCACGGTACGCATCAGTATTGCTTGTCAAGCTGTCTAGACACCTGTGTTAAAATTAACATTAGATGCGGTTGAAATTATCGACTTGGTACATTATTGACTGAAAGGAGTGCTACTTTGATTGGTAGTTTTGAAACTGCTTGAAAACTCTTTTCATTCAAAATGTATCAAAATTGTATTGACCCCCGTATTCAGAAACGTTTATCTTCCGCCACGGTGGGAGAATAATACGCAAACGGCAACCGATAACGGGCATACAAGAATAACCTTTTTTCGTCGGCACAAAATTTATTAAAAATATTATCCTCATATGAAACTAAAATTGTTTTTATCAATATCCTCTATCATAATTATAGCATCCATACCCCAATGGCTCCAGTCGATCGTATAAGTTCACGCGGTCATTTTTTGATCTGAATCACATTGTTTAATTTATATAATTTATAAGAGATATAGGGATTATTAGACTTTATTTGACGGATTGTAAAGATTTAGTGAATTCAGACTAAAATGTTTTAAAGTTTGTATGTTTGTGGGGCTGTAGCTCTCTTCCTGATTAGGATATTTTATGTATCTTTGTATAACACAAGTTATTTTTCATTTTAAAATTATCGACAATGTTTATCGATATTTTTTAAATTTCAACCTTGATGCAGTGGGTGCACGGATACACACGAATTACTCGTACACCCACCGGTGGGTGAAGTCAGTGGGTGCACGGGTAACGGGTCATAATATTTAAGTAGTGGTAGTGGTTCGTGTGTCTTTTGTCTAAAGGTGTAGATTAAATAGCCATATCGGAGCAATTTGGTGACGTTAGAACTGTCACCGTGTTTAAGGCGAGATTATCCGACCGTTGTAGGCATTTTGTTCACTCCCCTATACCCCGCTCCCCTGAGTGTAAACTCGACCGCCACGCCGTGAGCCGGTCGCGCGCGGCCGTGAGGTTCATGACCCCGTGCGTAGCTTTAGATCCTGTAACCTAGTTGGTAGTGATCCTGCCTGCGAACTGCGAAGCGAGGGGTTTCGGGTTCGATTTCCGGCGGGGCAAATATTTATGTCACAGATAAATATTTGTACTCGTGTCATGGCTGTTATTGTGATGTGTTATATGTGTAGTCCATGCCACCCGCGAAACAGGTAAATACTTGTAACCTACTGCGGGGGTATGAGTGTGGAAGGGTTTTTATTATTATTATTAGTAACTGCTCTGAGTTGGGGTGAAAGTATACTTTATTTTGATTTATTCATTGGAATTTTAGGTGCAATAAAATAAGAGTAATGATAATTTTAGCTTAATTTTGTTTTTATTATTTTTTACATAATTTAAGGTATTTTATTTTAAATTATTCTTATACTTTTTATCATTCTCAATATACTTGTAAAATATCTTATCCAAAGGGTTTGAACATTTTTCTACGGAACCTGGCATACCTACAAGTCTGCCATTTTGAAAAAACCTCGTTTCGATTTTTAAGTTGGTTATTTTTTGTAGGTATTTACATGATATTAGTCAAAGTATGTAAGTACCTACTTATTTGTTCTTACTGATTCTTTTTTTAATCGATAGCTGGTGTTTGTCATGTGGTTCCACATAAATTTGAGCGAGATTTGACAAGTAGTTTTTGAGTTTTTTTGAAGTTGGTTATTTTTTGTAGGTATTTACATGATAATAATCAATTTTGTATGTAAGTACCTACTTATTTGTGGATGAACCGATTTTGATGATTCTTTTTTTAATCGATAGCTGGTGTTTGTCATGTGGTTCCACATAAATTTGAGCGAGATTTGACAAGTAGTTTTTGAGTTTTTTTGAAGTTGGTTATTTTTTGTAGGTATTTACATGATATTAGTCAATTTTGTATGTAAGTACCTACTTATTTGTGGATGAACCGATTTTGATGATTCTTTTTTTAATCGATAGCTGGTGTTTGTCATGTGGTTCCACATAAATTTGAGCGAGATTTGACAAGTAGTTTTTGAGTTTTTTTGAAGTTGGGTTTTTTTTGTAGGTATTTACATGATATTAGTCAATTTTGTATGTAAGTACCTACTTATTTGCGGATGAACCGATTTTGATGATTCTTTTTTTAATCGATAGCTGGTGTTTGTCATGTGGTTCCACATAAATTTGAGCGAGATTTGACAAGTAGTTTTTGAGTTTTTTTGAAGTTGGTTATTTTTTGTAGGTATTTACATGATATTAGCCAATTTTGTATGTAAGTACCTACTTATTTGTGGATGAACCGATTTTGATGATTCTTTTTTTAATCGATAGCTGGTGTTTGTCATGTGGTTCCACATAAATTTGAGCGAGTCTTGACAAGTAGTTTTTGAGTTTTTTGAAGTTGGTTATTTTTTGTAGGTATTTACATGATATTAGTCAATTTTGCATGTAAGTACCTACTTATTTGTGGATGAACCGATTTTGATGATTCTTTTTTTAATCGATAGCTGGTGTTTGTCATGTGGTTCCACATAAATTTGAGCGAGATTTGACAAGTAGTTTTTGAGTTTTTTTGAAGTTGGTTATTTTTTGTAGGTATTTACATGATATTAATCAATTTTGTATGTAAGTACCTACTTATTTGTGGACGAACTGATTTTGATGATTCTTTTTTTAATCGATAGCTGGTGTTTGTCATGTGGTTCCACATAAATTTGAGCGAGTCTTGACAAGTAGTTTTGGAAGTTGGTTATTTTTTGTAGGTATTTACATGATATTAGTCAATTTTGTATGTAAGTACCTACTTATTTGTGGATGAACCGATTTTGATGATTCTTTTTTTAATCGATAGTTGGTGTTTGTCATGTGGTTCCACATAAATTTGAGCGAGATTTGACAAGTAGTTTTTGAGTTTTTTTGAAGTTGGTTATTTTTTGTAGGTATTTACATGATATTAATCAATTTTGTATGTAAGTACCTACTTATTTGTGGACGAACCGATTTTGATGATTCTTTTTTTAATCGATAGCTGGTGTTTGTCATGTGGTTCCACATAAATTTGAGCGAGTCTTGACAAGTAGTTTTTGAGTTTTTTTGAAGTTGGTTATTTTTTGTAGGTATTTACATGATATTAGCCAATTTTGTATGTAAGTACCTACTTATTTGTGGATGAACCGATTTTGATGATTCTTTTTTTAATCGATAGCTGGTGTTTGTCATGTGGTTTCACATAAATTTGAGCGAGTCTTGACAAGTAGTTTTTGAGTTTTTTTGAAGTTGGTTATTTTTTGTAGGTATTTACATGATATTAGCCAATTTTGTATGTAAGTACCTACTTATTTGTGGATGAACTGATTTTGATGATTCTTTTTTTAATCGATAGCTGGTGTTTGTCATGTGGTTTCACATAAATTTGAGCGAGTCTTGACAAGTAGTTTTTGAGTTTTTTTGAAGTTGGTTATTTTTTGTAGGTATTTACATGATATTAGCCAATTTTGTATGTAAGTACCTACTTATTTGTGGATGAACTGATTTTGATGATTCTTTTTTTAATCGATAGCTGGTGTTTATGTGGTTCCACATAAATTTGAGCGAGATTTGACAAGTAGTTTTTGAGTTTTTTTGAAGTTGGTTATTTTTTGTTAGTATTTAGATGATATTAATCAATTTTGTATGTAAGTACCTACTTATTTGTGTATCACGCGTATCTCAGTTAGGAAATATAAATAAGTTTATATTATATTTATATGTATATTTCTTAGTATATAAATTAATTGTGTAATTAGCACTTGACTTATACATATACCAAAATACTATAAACAGTTACTAAAGTACAAACACGAACAATGTTATTATTCTTACGATATAATTTTTTTTTATGGAAATAGCCGGAAAACGAGCTGACGATCCACCTGATGGTAATTGGCTATCGTCGTCCGTGGACATCAGCAACACCAAAGGCATCACTGATGCGTTGCCGGCCCTCCCCCTCCCTTCCCCTCCCCTCCACAGGGGAAGGAAGGGTAGAGGGAAGGTAGCGGGGGAGGTGGAAGGGAGGGGAAGGGGAGGGGAGGGGGGAGCGGAGGGAGGTGGAGGGGAGGGGAAGGGAGGGGGAGGGCCGGCAACGCATCAGTGATGCCTTTGGTGTTGCTGATGTCCACGGACGACGATAGCCAATTACCATCAGGTGGATCGTCAGCTCGTTTTCCGGCTATTTCCATAAAAAAAAATTATATCGTAAGAATAATAACATTGTTCGTGTTTGTACTTTAGTAACTGTTTATAGTATTTTGGTATAGGTATAAGTCAAGTGCTAATTACACAATTAATTTATATACTAAGAAATATACATATAAATATAATATAAACTTATTTATATTTCCTAACTGAGATACGCGTGATACACAAATAAGTAGGTACTTACATACAAAATTGGCTAATATCATGTAAATACCTACAAAAAATAACCAACTTCAAAACAACTCAAAAACTACTTGTCAAGACTCGCTCAAATTTATGTGGAACCACATGACAAACACCAGCTATCGATTAAAAAAAGAATCATCAAAATCGGTTCATCCACAAATAAGTAGGTACTTACATACAAAATTGGCTAATATCATGTAAATACCTACAAAAAATAACCAACTTCAAAAAAACTCAAAAACTACTTGTCAAATCTCGCTCAAATTTATGTGGAACCACATGACAAACACCAGCTATCGATTAAAAAAAGAATCATCAAAATCGGTTCATCCACAAATAAGTAGGTACTTACATGCAAAATTGACTAATATCATGTAAATACCTACAAAAATAACCAAATTCAAAAAAACTCAAAAACTACTTGTCAAGACTCGCTCAAATTTATGTGGAACCACATGACAAACACCAGCTATCGATTAAAAAAAGAATCATCAAAATCGGTTCATCCACAAATAAGTAGGTACTTACATGCAAAATTGACTAATATCATGTAAATACCTACAAAAATAACCAAATTCAAAAAAACTCAAAAACTACTTGTCAAGACTCGCTCAAATTTATGTGGAACCACATGACAAACACCAGCTATCGATTAAAAAAAGAATCATCAAAATCGGTTCATCCACAAATAAGTAGGTACTTACATACAAAATTGACTAATATCATGTAAATACCTACAAAAAATAACCAACTTCAAAAAAACTCAAAAACTACTTGTCAAATCTCGCTCAAATTTATGTGGAACCACATGACAAACACCAGCTATCGATTAAAAAAAGAATCATCAAAATCGGTTCATCCACAAATAAGTAGGTACTTACATACAAAATTGGCTAATATCATGTAAATACGTACAAAAAATAACCAACTTCAAAAAAACTCAAATACTACTTGTCAAATCTCGCTCAAATTTATGTGGAACCACATGACAAACACCAGCTATCTATTAAAAAAAGAATCATCAAAATCGGTTCATCCACAAATAAGTAGGTACTTACATACAAAATTGGCTAATATCATGTAAATACCTACAAAAAATAACCAACTTCAAAAAAACTCAAAAACTACTTGTCAAATCTCGCTCAAATTTATGTGGAACCACATGACAAACACCAGCTATCGATTAAAAAAAGAATCATCAAAATCGGTTCATCCACAAATAAGTAGGTACTTACATACAAAATTGATTATTATCATGTAAATACCTACAAAAAATAACCAACTTCAAAAAAACTCAAAAACTACTTGTCAAATCTCGCTCAAATTTATGTGGAACCACATGACAAACACCAGCTATCGATTAAAAAAAGAATCAGTAAGAACAAATAAGTAGGTACTTACATACTTTGACTAATATCATGTAAATACCTACAAAAAATAACCAACTTAAAAATCGAAACGAGGTTTTTTCAAAATGGCAGACTTGTAGGTATGCCAGGTTCCGTAGAAAAATGTTCAAACCCTTTGGATAAGATATTTTACAAGTATATTGAGAATGATAAAAAGTATAACAATAATTTAAAATAAAATACCTAAAATTATGTAAAAAATAATAAAAACAAAATTAAGCTAAAATTATCATTACTCTTATTTTATTGCACCTAAAATTCCAATGAATAAATCAAAATAAAGTATACTTTCACCCCAACTCAGAGCAGTTACTAATAATAATAATAAAAACCCTTCCACACTCATACCCCCGCAGTAGGTTACAAGTATTTACCTGTTTCGCGGGTGGCATGGACTACACATATAACACATCACAATAACAGCCATGACACGAGTACAAATATTTATCTGTCACATAAATATTTGCCCCGCCGGAAATCGAACCCGAAACCCCTCGCTTCGCAGTTCGCAGGCAGGATCACTACCAATAGGTTACAGGATCTAAAGCTACGCACGGGGTCATGAACCTCACGGCCGCGCGCGACCGGCTCACGGCGTGGCGGCACAGTATATAGATCTATACAGTAGTCGCTCTTCATACAAACGGTCGAAACGCGCGCCATACCTACGCAAGTCGGAATAAGTGTAGTAAAGGGCAGTATCTGTGGCGAACGAGCGCGGGTTGAGCCACGGCCGAGGCCGAGCGGCCCACGGTACAAATAACAAATTATTTTAGTTTAGTTCCTTACGGCGGCTGTGGTGACCGTGTGCGGCGTGTGACTATTTAATAAGTATGGCAAACAGGAATACAAGATATTGTGCGGTTTTTGGGTGTTATAATACGACATTAAGTCACCCAGGAATATCATTGTTTAAATTACCTGGAGACTCCCAAAGGTAAGACTATTTTTATATACGTACCTACAAGTACGTATTATATAGTATATATAATACTATACAATATAATATAATATGTAATACGTACTTGTAGGTAAGTAACTTGTAGGTAAGTAGGTATTGTATAATTATTGCGTCATTGATTAATATCAACTTTATTATTGTATTGTAATTATTATTAAGAAATCAAATTATTATATTCAAGGTCTTTGGTCCTGCCGAAGGAGATCAGTGCATGTAGGATAAATAAATAAAAACAAGTACGTATTGCAATAAGTAGGTACCTAAATTGTTTATTTTTCATAAAACCACCGAGTAAAATGCCTAGATTTATAAATAAGGGGCTAAAAAAATCAAATGGTTGATTATTATTACTTTTGCCGTATTGGGGCGGCTTAGAATACTAACCCCAATCCCACGCCGGATGGGTGTCGTAAAAGGCGACTAAATCCGGCCCGCTGGTGGTAGGGCCCCTCGACGTATTATATTGGTAACTTAGTGGTAGATTTTAATTGTTAATTAATACCATTATTAGGTACTATTATTATATCTACATGGGGTTCGCCTGGATAGTTACCACCCTTGAGTATGATGAGTCAGCCGCCAAATGACTCGTCGTGTTCCGGCTGGGGGCTTGAGAGCCAGTTCTTTCTTACTTCTTCTTCTTCTCTCTTTTTTGGCCGGCAACGCATCAGTGATGCCTTTGGTGTTGCTGGTGTCCATGGGCGACGATATCCACTTACCATCAGGTGGATCGTCAGCTCGTTTGCCGGCTATTTACATAAAAAAAATAACTAATAAATGCAACGTTTGCAGAAATTGTAATTTGTAATAATTGTAATCTGAATATTTGCGTCTAATTTGTCATTAAAACGTTATTGCTACTTGCTACTGTAACTTTGATTTCAATGCACAGTGTCAAATTTTGGCTTAGTTGCGGTCATGTATAGTTTATGTGTTTAATTGATAGCTGTAACTATTTTAAAGAATTGACAAAGACACTGAAGCTTTTTTTTAAATTATTTTCTGAGTTTATGTGATTATCGAGAAAAACCCATAGAAATCATAGAAATGCAATATAATTTTTTTTGTACATTATTTGAGAATAAATAAAATATGTTCTCATAAAAGAAGTTCATATCTATAACCTAGCCAAAAACTACAAAAAAAACACGCTAAGTTATGGCACAATTAATGTTTTTACCAAAAATGAATTTTTTTTTTGTGGGACGGTTTCTTAATGGTCGCATTTTATTTTTGAATGGAAATAATCTACATGTAATAACGTATTTGTATAAAAAATATTGGCCAATAAAAATAAAGGGGTGACAAGATATGAATTTTTGAAAGTTTTGTTAAGGGTTGTCACTTTTCTATGAAAATTTAATTACCATATTGATATTAATTTATATCGTTATTTCGGTATATATTGTAATAATAATAGTAATATGTATAATAATAATATAATAATATTAAAGGTTGATTTTTTTAATCAAAATTTAATATAAAAAAGTCACATTTTTTTGTTTTAAAAACAAAAACTTTGTCTTAAAATTTATGATACGCAATATAACGTTGCGTCAAGTCTTTTCACACGAAAAGATCTTCGATGAAGAACATTGAGTGGTATTGGGAAGGGGACCGCCCTCGTGAAGCTTACGCTAAAACCCAATATCAGTACTCAATGTCCGGAGAAGCGGTGGTGAGGCGTCATGGAGCCGGCAAAGACCCATGGCGCTGCTTTGCCTTTGGAGATATTGACCCATTCTCCTGGGGATGTCATATCGGGCCTCGACCGAGTGACTTAATGTTAGAGGGCATGAGTGCGCCAACCCTCATGTTGGTCAGCGAGTGGCAGAAATAATTAAATTGACTCATCTTGACTTGTTCAAGTTATTGGAAAACAGTGCTCATTTACGAGGACCGAAATAACTACCTCTGGACATTCCCGAAAACGAGAGAACAACAATAGTTTTAAATGCAATTTACCCTAAAGGTATTTGGTAGTTTTTAATCATTTATTTATAAAGTACCTTTTGCCTTTGACTTCGTCCTCGTGGAGTACAATAATTTGACCATTTTAGAAATTTTCACATTTGTGCTGTATCCTTCTCCACAACTCAAACTATCTCCATATCAAACTACGTCTTAATCGATTCAGCGGTTATTGATGTCCCATATAAACTTCACCCCCCTTTTCACCCTCCTTAAAGGATGATTTCTGGGATAAAACTATCCCATAGGATAGTTTTATAAAAGACATATATTTTCCCGGAACTCAAACTGTCTATATACCAAATTTCATCTAAATCGGTTTAGCGGTCTAAGCGTGAAGAGGTAAGACACACATTCGCATTTATAATATACCTAGGATAGCTGACCGACAGATGTTAAGATTTCTGAAATTATCCAAATTTCTGCGTATTTTTTTTATTTTTTCTTTCCGTAAAAAAAGATAAATGAAATTGCTCAAGTCGTTCTCATGTTATGGCGTGACGTGACCAAGTGAAACGAAGTTTGTTTATACATATATACATAAATTTATTTTTATGATTACTTTTAGACAACCCTATTTCCATAGAAATTTCTAAAATACTTAGAAACGCTTTATCTCTCTACCCCTTTTATTGTAATTTTTAAATTTTTAGGACATTATAAAGAACAATATTGTGCATATTTATAATGAAGAATAAAATGCGACCGCAACAATATTAAATTAAAAATCAATAAAAAGTGGAAATAAAAAAATCTTAAATATGTCTTATAATATTACAGCTACATTTCCTATTTTTTTAGTATGAATAGATAATACAATGTTACATTATTTAAGATACTAACAAAAACAAAAACAATTATATTTTAGGAATAAAAAAATAATTAAATTTTCCTTGAGGTCATTGACCTTTCACACAAAAAATTATTTCTCTTAAAGTATACAGAAATTTACTGTGGGAATTTTTATCAATTGTTTGCCACATTAATCTCTTTCGAAAAAACAGATAAACTATACATGACCGCAACTAAGCCAAAATTTGACACTGTGCAATGTTATGAATTAATTTAGCAATAGGTATAAAGTTTATAGAATCGGACAGTTGTACCTTTTTTATTTACCTTAACCTGCAAGAAGAACTTACCACGCCCTAAGAGTCTCTGTCTCTAATACAATACTGAAGGCTTACGAACCTTCACAGTACTAATAAAAACACAACATATATTTTTATGGAACACTTCCTTTTTATTCATAACTAGCTGACCCGGCGAACTTCGTATCGCACCAAACTATTTTTTTTTTCTAAAATAAAAGTAGCCTAAGTTACTCCTTGTTACATCAGCTATCTGCCAGTGAAAGTCCCGTCAAAATCGGTCCAACCATTTCAGAGATTAGCCGGAACAAACAGACAGACAAAAATTGTGAAAAATGTTGTTTTGATATATGTACCATGTATACATCCAAATGCACATGGTAAAAAGCGGTTAGTTTAATATTACAAACAGACACTCCAATTTTATTTATTTGTATAGATATAGATGTATAGATATAGATGAATTGCATTTATTAAAATAGAAAATATAACATTTTTAAATACAAAACTACAAAGAAACTCAAGTCGTTTGATAAAATTAAAATACTGTCGGCGGACAGCCCTAGCGCGCGGCTACGCTCCGCGCGGCTGTAGGCAAGTTTTTCAAGAATAGGGCCGAGTTAAAGTACTGTATGTACTGTGGTGGCGGTCGAGTTTACACTCAGGGGAGCGGGGTATAGGGGAGTGAACAAAATGCCTACAACGGTCGAATAAGCTCGCCTTAAGAGTAGAGCACAACAGGAGTTAGAACACAACAGAAAAATACAACAAAATAATCTTATTTTTTAACCAACTTCAAAAAAAGGAGGAGGTTCTCAATTCGACTGTATTTTTTTTTTATTTTTTTTTTATGTTTGTTACCTCAGAACTTTGGACTGGGCGAACCGATTTTGATGATTCTTTTTTTAATCGAAAGCTGGTGGCTGTCATGTGGTCCCATATAAATTTTATTGAGATCTGACAATGGCATCCATGATAAAACCACATAAGTCTTAAATTTGTGTTAAGATGTGCGCGACAAATTGACGAATAACTCAATATCACGCCAACCGATTTCGATGATTCTTTTTTTAATTGAAAGCAGGTGCTTGTCATGTGGTCCCACATACATTCGAACGAGATCTGACTGACAAGTCGTTTTTGAGATTTTGAAGTCGGTTATTTTTTGTTAGTAAAATTTAGATTATGTTGAAGCCAATATTGATGCTAAATGGTAGATTTGACAGGTCCGTTTGGAATATATTTTTGGGAATTTAAGTTGAGCCGGTTCTGAACCATCTTGTTTCATTCTGTTAATGCCCGTGATTATCTTTTGATATCTGCCTATCAATCGATAAAAGACCCCGGCCCTTATTCTTAAGATTTTAATCTAATCTCAACTGGAATGAATTTGAGGTCTGACAATCATAAGTTCTTTCGTCGTGCACTTAACTATTCTCTATCATAATATTTTCTATCTTAACTTAAATGCTTAGAAATAATATCGTAGAACTAGCCATATAATTAGTTACCCATTCTATGATGGACGACAATTTCGTAGTAGATATTTATGTTCAGCTAACCGTATGATTAAGTTAAACACAGTGTTGTTTTTGTTAGCTAATCCTGCTGGTATGCATGTTGATGGTATTTTGGTGCTGGTGGTTGGTATTATAATTCATAGATTATTACCTGTGTTTTGACGTCGTAAATTCTTTACATTAATAAGTAGAAGGTAGGTTAGAATAGAATTAGAATTAGAATAATAGAAGGTATAAGTTTGTAATATCAAGTACCTAACTCTTTTGTCAATGTGCTTCTAGCTAATAATTGCGTATTCAGGGGCGTTTTGTTTTAAGAATTTGATACGGCGGACAGACGGACGGACGGATGGACGGACGGACGGACGGATGGACGGACGGACATGACGAAACTATTATGTATAAGGGTTCCGATTTTACTTCGGAAGCCTAAAAAACAACTCTTTATAATAGCCCTAACTAAATTCCAAGACATCATGGTCACATATTGTGATGATCAAGAAATAACAGTTACGCGTTCTGTCACCACAACCATTTATCTTCCTTTAACTACATATAACTATAGTAGTTTCTTGGCAAAAGTTGCACAGCAAAATCCTACAGATGCCAATAGTTTACAGCTATTGTTTGGCATGTGGTTTGAAGTTAGCACAATATAGTGCCAACGTACGGAGACAGTCCAGTTAGATGTGCTACATAGTTATTTTTATAACTGCATCCTTTTTACTGTATTTCTGGATCGCATTCATTCTTTGACAAAGGAATGCGCATCCATTCAGAAGGGATGTTTTTATGTAACGAGCCGACGATTTACCTAATACCTAGTAAGTGGCCGCACGGTCACCAATGGACACCAGCAATACCAAAGGCATCACCGATGCGTTTCCAACCAAGAGAAGAAGGAATGTTAACGACGAAGGGAGGTAACTGTATAGGTACTCGCCGCCGTGCGTCTTGACGTTTGTCGGTGGAAAGGGCATGGGGGAATTACATCGTGTAATTTCTGCGCAAAATACTGTAGTACGCATCACGCATGTGTCAACGTTGATTTGAATATCAATTTTAAGGAGCTTTGTACAGGACCTCTTAAGTCTTATTATATCGAATAGTTAAGTCCTCTTTATAGATTTCACTGACAAGTTTAACCTGGAAATAATCGCCGCTATCTTTATTCAAGAAGCTGCTTCGAGCAAGGGCACGATTGCCAATGCAATGAGCACCAAATGAAGCGATTCGCATTCTACGGCAGTAATCAATCTTCAAGGGTGCATCTTATACATTTTCAATAGGATATAGTTCGGAATGTGATAAAGGTGTTCAGAGCTGCAAAAGATAACTAGTTATAATTGATTTGAACGTAGTGGATTGTAAGTGGCACAAGTTCTCTCCATCCTGAGGAGGCCTAGAGACCACAACGACGAAACGGTCTACCACGCTGTTCGAATGCGGATTGGTGGAGGGGTTTAGTGGCCAACCTTAATGTCGGAAGTTTTTATGCTGCCGAAGGCCTCTGATATGGCTTAAGGACTGCATGCTATCTAATAGGGAACGATATGGCTTAACGTGCTCTTCGATCCGATACATGTAAGAACTCAAGAAAGTGTTGCCACTACTGGTCAGTTCGATCAAAACCGCTGCGCAATGAGCGCTTTATTGCTCCAATATCTAATAGAAATAACTGTTGAGTGAGTCATCTCACTACTATGTAATTTATTTTTCTCAGACCATTCTCGCATTACCTACCCGGTAATTCCAGTGACCTTCACTCGAGTATTACCTGCCTGTCGCGTGCGCGTCGCCGTCCGACCCTACTGCTTCCTTAGCGGAAAAGAAGCAGGATAAATAATATCGTTCGGTTAAACGTTGCCTTATCAATTGCACAATGATGGACAAAGTTAGGCAGTGTTGTAAATTGCTAATGATGATGATGAAAAACCTTTTAGTGCATAATGGTGGCCATACACGATCAAGTATACTTGTCAAGTTTGCAGCGGACTTGACGAGGCATCCAGTAAACTTGACGGTGTATGGCCACGCCACGGTACGGCTATCTGGCCATATAGCTATCTCATGCATACTAGATGGAACGTGTATGGCCAGCTTAAGGGTATATTCATCATGAGCCATACTTAAGGATAAAATTATCTGGAAGAAACTGCTTTTAAGCGATAAGACCGCCTGTTTTACAAATTAGTCATATTTATTTCGTCCATTCTGTAATGTAAGAATGTAAGGGGCTATTTACTCCGTCCATCTTAAGTCCAAGCCAGTGGCGTAGCTAGCCCTAAGGAGGCCCCGTATCAATATTTGTTGTGGGGCCCCCTCAACGTCAGCTGTCAAAAGGAGTGCCAACTGTAGCGGTCTTAGGCCGCTGACGAGCTTTTTTGTGGGAGTGTTAGTGGGGGCCCCTATACGCTGGGGGCCCCGTATAATTGATACGGCTGATACGGCGGTAGCTACGCCCCTGGTCCAAGCCAACCCAGGGGGCTTATCATGAACTGCCGAACAGCGGACGAGGCTCTGACGCTAAGTCCCTCCTGCAACCTTGTTAAAGGTCCCTGGGCTATGTGCCACCCACCTTAATCCCGGTACTCATACATGATGGTAGGGTTATTACCTGTCTCGTTAGCTTTTACCCTTCATCTGAAATAATTATAGGTACCGTGAAATGTTTTTCACGTGTTTCTATCGCAGTGTCGAAGAGCCAGAATAACGTAACTTCTTTTAGGTACCTACTGTTTGCTCGTTTTGCTGCGGGCGCTGAGTTGGTGATGCCTTTTGGTTACTGATGTCCATGGCCGACACTGATTAAAGTCAGCTGGTAAGTACCTACAACTTGTACCAGCAGATGGCACCACGAGCACGTTTAGTCCGAAACAACCCAGATTTCCGTTGCCAACTGTCTCGACACCAACAACCAGCAGCCTCCTTCAAAAGTTCAAATATACATATATTTAAAGACTTTCCATATATATATATAATATCTATTGCGTATCATTTTATAGCAAAGCACGACATCAAACAATGGTTTTAGGGGTCAGCCATCAAAGAATACAAACAATGGTGCAATATCGATTTCAACATAAATAAAGTAAAATAGCGGCTATTAAAGAACACCTTGGATCATGAGCAATTAAAGTACACTAATGCTAATAGCTAGATGTGTAATGTATCTATTAAAAGAAAAAACGTGAACAATTAATGCTATGCCTACAGATTTTCCTTGACTTCTAGGGAAGAGCCAGGCCACGATTCCCACTATGTACGTTGTAAAACTTTATATGTAGCTAGGTGCTTTGTAATTATATCTGACATAATAATATATTATGAGTAAAAAACTCGTGTACTAATAGGTATATTGAAATGAATGGAGCACGTCGTAAGTATAATAATTAATTTAAAGAACTGACTGCTCATACAAGACCTCTTTAACAGACTTAAAAAAAGGAAGTTCTCAATTCGATTGTAGGGTACTTGATTTTTTAACAAAACGTCAGTATGAGTATGTATTGCGGATGCTATGGCACGACTCCAATTTCAATTAGGTAGTAATTAATAATCTTTTTTCAAGGATCGCAAGAATTCAAAATTAATAATAGGGCAACCTATTTCGTAGGATAATAGAATTATTTTAGACATTACAAACAATTCCGCTGATAAATTCATGAATTTCATGATCCATCATTAAATTATCGATAACCGATCCGAGGGCATTCTTGTCTTTACACAAAGATTGCGTAACTTTACTAAGTACTAACCTTCCTGGGTAGTGCACAGAGTAAAGTAAATAAGCAGTACTTTAGCAATATAACCTTCGTTTCGATCATTCATTGGACAAAAGATAACCACTTCCGTTCTCATCAAACCGATATAAATTGATGTGCCTATAGTTTTTTTATGCGGGTTTTTAGAAAAAAAAACTCCGACACTGGGACCAGAACGCAGTCAAAACAGCAGTCGATTTTAGAAGGGTGTTAGTTACGTTATTACAACGTGTTTTACAACTTTTACACCTAGCGAAGGTTTGCGACTAAATTGTGCATTTTTTTAAAACCGTGAAAGAGTCGGTCAGGAATTTTTGCACCGTATAAAATAGGACTTATTTTTCTCACGTATTTATTAAGCGTGAACTAAGTGTAGTAACTATAATATACCTACTAATTCTATGATTATGATAAAACTAAAAGGGCAATGCAAACTAAAAGGCAATGAGGAGTTTCTTTCGGCTTTTCTTCTCCTCCATGACAAAGCACCTTTCCGAAAAGCTGGTAAATTAAAAAAATGACGTGCATAAGTGTATCAATGATACCTACATGAATAAATGATTTTGATTTTGATTTTGAATGGTATTTCTATAGGAGTATTGTTAAATCAAAAAGGAATTATAATAAAACATTAATTCCAATGTTAAACAATATCACTGAATCGCTCACATCGCGATCAGACGGCGTGGGATCGGATACCATCACTGTCACTGTCATGGTATTCACATTATAATGGGACTCCTGATTATGTAAGCGATAAGCTACAACGTATGATTATAACCCTGTAATGCCCAAAGTGGGTTCCGTTGTCCATGTACAATAAAATGTTCCCATGAGATTGTTTACTTTAGGTATAAAACAATTTTACCTCTAAATGGAAGGTTTTTATATTTTGGTAGACCGTACCTACTCGTACTTTACGGTTTAACATTTTATCCATAGATTGGACACTAATTTTATCGGTCAGAACGGTCCATGGTCCATGGTCATCAGCAAAACCAAAGGCAGCACCGATGCCGACCAAGAAAGAGAGAAGAAAGAATGTAATAAATTTTTCCGATATTGTTTCCTTTGCTGTATACTATAAAGTATACATACAATAAAATAAATAGTAGGGTATTCATGTAATAAAACAGTGTTTTTTTCTAATAAACATGTATTGGACACAAAAAACCAGTGAAACGAATCACAATATTACCAGGCTCTCAGGCCTTAAATTCTACAACACCAGTGAAGTAACTCGTACAACAGTATTCTATACACACGTACTATGTTTGTGAGGGTACTCTCAAAAAAGGTACACACAGAAGTATAATTCGTTCACGCACATCGTTCACGGACACGATAAGCTTCTAAGCCGCTTCTAAGCGGAAAGCCACTAGACAAAACCCTTTTCTGTAAAGGCACGTGACTTTTCTGCTATTTAATATTAATGTAATTTCAATACATTTTGAAGGCAGCGTTTGGCGCGAGCGTTTACAGGAAAGAGTTTTATCCATAGGTTGTTTAGCCGAATCGATATTCGATCGATGCATTTGTGCGGTGCTCGAACGCGCTGTGTGTTATTATACTTCCGTTGCCTATCTATTACGTGGCAGGAGCTGCTTTACTTTAAGTGCGCTCGTGCGCCAAAAATTTTAATAGGTTTAGAAAAAACAAAACATGTTTAATAATATCTGATTAACGATCTATTTAATAAAAGCGAAATCATGATGAAACAATTTAAGGCTTTTTGTTAAAATATCTATTTTTTACAACGAAAATCGCTGTAAAAATATCCCCCGTGCGCTACATCAAAGCGCACGGCGAATGCTCATACAACAGGTGATTAAACATTTTGCTGCGGAAAATAATTGACGTATCGATTTATTTTATAACAATCTACGCTGGTAAAGTGCACCACCACTTCTAAGATCCACCAACCCCAATTGTTACGTGATACCATATTATACCATATTTAGACACAGTCTGAAGAAAATAATAAATGTTATAAAAGTACAGAAAAAATGTTAAATGTTTAAAATATTACAGTGTTTTGATGTTTTTTTAATACACTATTCACTGGACAAATGAGTTGAGTACAGTCCGCATAAAAAGTGTAACAGTTAAAATCAGAATAACATTTGAATCCTAAATGGAACTTATTCATCTATTGTTTTTAATTATAAGTTCACAAATTAAATTACATAATGGATAAAATACATAATTTCAGTAATGTTAATAATTTAAAATGTTATTAAAATAAATCTATTATTACCATAAAAAAAATTAAAACATCATGTAATCCGCAAAACATTGGTCCGAGATAAAATTAAAAACTGAACCATATTTTCAGAACTAGGTTTAGAACCTTACTTCCTCTAAGGTATATAAAAATAAAAAAATAAATCATAGATAAAAATATATCCGCTTGTAACTAAGTGTAGTTTCATACCGAGATCAATATGTCCTTAAATAAATAACTAACAATAAGTACATAATTATGCTAAGTAAATGCAACTTATTCGAACAGCATAGAAACAATCATAAAATCATCGAGTGATACAAATAGAAAAAATATCATACTTTCCAAGTACTAAACAAATAATTTACATTCAAAATAAATGTTTAATTCGTCATAAAAGCTAATAAATAAATTATCATACTCCAATATTTAAAGTACGAAATGTACGTTACGTATGTACGAAATATATTTTCTAATAGCGAAATTATATATATTATGTCGTGGATCACTTTGACCATGCATCACGATCAAGTTTTTACGATGATAAATTACATAAAATGCATAGTTAAAATGCATAAGATATTAGATAAGTACTATTATGTATTCTGTGATATTAGGTTAAAATAGATCAAAGTAATAAGACACGTGACACTTTCATTTAAAACAGTTGTTTTGTTCTTTTTTCGTTATTCCCATTAATCCCAGTATTCTTTAATATTCTTTAATTACATAATTTACAATTGTTATAGTTCTGTATAAACAAATGTTTACAATTTCTAGAAACGCATTTCATGAAATATTTAATCATGGTATGAAAATGCCATGTCTACGAGTACAACGCCTATGGTCACGTATTATAATGCGTATTATAATGGCATGATTTTACATAAAATGTTTTTTTAAATACATACGAAAATTTTCTAGAGCTCGTCAAGTCTCATAACTAGAATTTGAAAATCTTTTCAAGATTAAATTCTCACTAAGAACGCGATATTCACTACATTTTTCAGTCATCTATATGCTTCATACATACAAAATCCCTGCATACAAGTTTACAGCGACAATTAATGGTGCCTCAATACACTTACAACTTTGATTTGATCAAAAATATTCTATAAACAAAATATTTAAATCTCGGACAATCAATAACTTATATTGCAGTTTCTTATAACTGAAAATCATAGTAGTAGTCGAATTTTTTAAAAATTCTGTTTTTTTAATGTACATAAAAACACATTTTTAAGATACGTAAACTTTTTGAAAAATAAACTAACATATTAAAAAAAATTATTAACTTTTTGCCGGTTCTTATGCTTTAAGTAAACTATCTCTGCTTTATGTTAAGACTTAAGATTTTCAACCGATAGATGAAATATAATACGTGATCACTCCACAGTTGTAAGCGCAAGCAGGCCATAGGCGAACTCCGCCGATACAAAACCACCACAATATATAGATACAAGAATAGGATGTAGAGATCAAAAAGTACTCTATTAATTATTAAACAAAGTTACAAAAATCTACTCCTAAATATAATTATATGATATACAAAATATAGATGTAGAACAGAGAAAATTGGAAAATTTCTTAGAAAAAGTCGTGTTTAAATAGAGTACAAAAGTTCTTTTTTACATTTTTTTATAATTCCTATTAAGAAAAAATTTTTCTACATGTTAATTCAGGGCTGGCAAAAAGACATACTATGTAATCTCAATTCCGTTTTTTAGTAAAGTTTGATTAATAAACTTCCATTAAATTATAATTTGACGATTTCGATTGAGATCATTTATTGCAGATTGTGATAAATAGATTTAGTCAAGTTTTTGACTAAAAACTTGACAACAAATAAATTAATTACATTTGATTTAAATCACGATAGTGTTCTGTTGTTTGTATTTAAATATCTTCATGGCCGTATAATGTCTCCTTGGCTAGTAGAATATACAAAAGAGATGCCACAAGCAATAAAACAGGAATTACTTATTTTTTCACAAATTATAGTAAATATAAGGGGAAAGTGCTACCTATGACGAAATATGTATGATTATATATTATTTTTACATAGTTATATATAATAATAATATCATATCACTTATCTTAAGTACAAAGCATAGATTTTACATTGATTTAACAATTGAATGATCGAAGATATTATATTAAACAACATTCAATAATTTAGAATAAGAAATAGTCACAAAAAAAACTTTTTTTGCCTATCTTGCAGCACTTGGTTTTTGTTGGATTTTTATTTACTTATTTATTTTATCTTTCAATTTTACTCTGAATTGGCACTCCACTTAACAACGTACCATTAAACCATCTTAATTAGTTTTCACAACTTCAGTCTCGTAATTTTCGCATTCCTTAACAATATAAGTATTGTTATTATTTTTGTTTTCATATTTTATACTTCTTTTTCACTGAAACACGATTTTTACGTATGTTCTTGAACTTGTGGTATTTCATTTTATGTTTTTCTATTTTAGTATAATTTCAAATGACCATGAATGTTTTGCCAATTTGAAACATAATGAAAGTTAATTTTATAATTCATTCTACCCTACATTGGGTAGTATTTACAATTTTGTGCATAGAATTACATAATATTATGTTAAGTTAGATACTTCCTCTGACAAAGTGTTAACTTTCTCATCTGTGGTTATTAACATTTTTGTTTTTTTTTTTAATTTTTATGAATATATACAAAATATTGTAACAAATACATATACATACATATATAGGTATTAAGAATAAATTTCTACATTTTAACATACAATTACCTATTTATATTTTGAAAAACTAAAGCCACTGGAAAAGAAACAAAAATAATTGACATTTTCCTATAAAAATAAAAAATATATTTTCTGTAACAAAATAACTGCTAAAGACATTATCAAAAGTGTTTGTGTAACATACAAAAGAGTATATGACTAGAAATACAGTTCATAGAAAACTACATCTAAGTTTACGTACCCAAGTGTTTTAAACTATTGTGTAATTTATGATCATTGGAAACCAACATTATTTTCAAATGATTTTCATAATGGGGTTTTAGCAAAGGAAGTTAAGAAGGGCTTGATGAGTATTGCAGTGCCCTGGGTCCTATTAATTTTTGTATCATTGCTGCTAGCACTATTGACAATAGGACAACATTGAGAGTATAGAAGGATCGGCCTGAAAGAAGCACAAAGAGTCTTCTCACTTATCACTTTTAACATATTGTTTAAAACAAGCAAATTGTTAACAATACAACAGTGATTTTGCATGAATATGATCATAAATATATAGTTGCATTTGAATTATTAATTAATTAAATGCATCACCTTGGAATTTGCTAATGTACCAATTATAATTACATATATGTATGTTGATATTAATACACCATAACAGCTTATTGAGAAGCACCATAAAGTCTAATAAACAAATACTAAACAACAAGTATATTTTAAAGCATTTCAATAAAACTAGAAGCTTAATAAACATTTATGCAATTTTTAAGTTGTTACTTCAATGTAGCCTACGAAATTAAAGTTTACTTTCTTTTTTTTTTATTACAATATTTGGGAATAATATTCAATGATAAAATAATGATTTCTTCATTAAACAATAATCACTAAAGTATAATATCAGAAATTATTCCTGAAGGCTCAATTTTTTAAAAACTTGATCCATAGAAATTTATATTTAGACATATATACCTAACGTATATAGGAGATATACCTTCATGAGTTTTATGAGTATCGTTTAATACCATTATTATAAAATTATTATAAATCATAAGTGCGTTCAATCAAAATACAACCTAAAATAGAACTGCAACAGTGTAAAAGAAGAACCATGAACTTCCCAGACTACATTGCAGAAAACACTAAATAACTTAGTAATCATATTCTAAACAAATAAAGCCAGTTCTGAGATCAACATCTATTTGCAACTAACCTTAACTAATAGTTAGAACCTTCGCAGAAACGCCAACCAAATTCCTTATGGCTTTGCCACAAAACACGCCCTGCTAGAAGCTTAATAGCTATAAGCGTCATGTCAATGTCAATTCGCAAACAAATCAAATAATATTGGTACCATAATAATAATAACGGATAGAACCGCAGTAGCCTAGGTAGTATAGGTATAGTATCGTACGCATCGTTTAACTTTTTCAAATAAGCCTGTAAGGGTAAGTCGCTAAAAAACCATTATAAAAAAAAATGTCATTGAATTACAATATTCCCACACCTGTGTATGGGTCGGTAAGTATAAGTACACGATATTAACGCACACGAACAACAATGCATCATTTTAAGGAAACATATAAAGAAACTAACCACCTATGTCTATGATCGTTACAATTTGCAACGTCATTTGGTGGCTTTAGTGCTTGTTCACACTAACTCGCGGGCGCGGTCGCGAAATATCAAACATTATGAACTACTATGAAAGTGTTCACATCAAAACGCGCGTGCGGTGTATGTAGCGTCTACCGCGCCCGCGCCCGCGCGTTCAGTGTGAACAAGCACTTAGAGAATACATTACTAACCTTCATATATTTTAACGCTTAACGCTTGACACTGACGCTTGCAGCGAATCCGCTCCGCTTGCGGCGTGGCTCCTCCCTCCTGTGTCTACACGGGCGGTGAGCGCAACGCGTGCGGCGTGTGCGCGGGGTCCGGGGAGTGCGAGGGGTGCGCGGGGGGCGCGAGGGGCACGTCCTGCGTCCAGTAGTAGAAGAGCTGCGCGCGGTACCCCTCGCCCTCGCTGCGGGAGACCCGCCCGCCGTGGCAATCTTCTGTGTCTAGCAGGCGGAGGTGGGTTTCGATCTTCTCCTGGAATCAATATAAAAAATAATGACATATTGAAAATTTGACATTGACACAATCGACATGGTTTAAATTGTGTGTCGTATTGATTGTGTTGTGAGATTATATATTTTTAATTTATTGCCTCGTCTGTGCAACGTCGATATAATTATGTAGATAGAAGTATTGCTTCAAAAATAACATGGATGTGTGATGAATAATGCACTTACACTTATTTAAAAGAGCCAAAAAACGAGCAAACGAGACACGTATGGAAAGTCATCACCATCGGTCATAGTCATCAGTATTTCGTATTTTTAAGACTGTATGGTATTTAGGGCTGTATACACTTTCAATATTTGTGATACCTTAGGCAGTTGGCAGCGCACGGTCTCCAGCGCGGGGTGCTGCGCCAGCGCCAGGATCAGCCGCCGCGGCAACGGCAGGTCACAGTCCAGCTCCTGACATGTAAATTGATGATTTTGGTCAGGTACACAAGTGGGCAAGTGCAAAACGTGGCTAGGTAAAGTATGTAAGGACACAAACCTAGAAAATTAGTATTCAGTTTCAAAACAGTATAAAATAAAGACAATTTGAATATCAGTCAAGTGGTGGGTTCTGATTCGAATCAAGGACCATAATTACTTTACCTTGTTATGTTACAATTTTTTGTCTAATCCTGCTGAACCCGTGACGGTAAAACATTACAAGAAAACGTTGCAAGACACTGACTTTTTTGTTACCCCGTTTCTCCACTACGATATAAAATGGGTAAAACTTCGATAGCGTGATTCAGGTGTGCGTGACGTCACCGTGTTAGTAACAAACCTGCAGCAGCGGCAACGAGCCCGCAAGCCGCAGCAGTCCGTGCACACTGAGCTGCGTGCGCCACAGCTCGACGCGCCGCAGTCGGGACGCGCGTCGTGCAAGCGTGGGCACGTGCTCGTCGCGCAGCCGCGACGCCGACAACGATAGCTCGACCAGCCCGGGCGGGAGACGCGCCACCACGCGGTGGAGAGAGAGACTGTCCAGGTACTGTGGAACCATGTTAAATTATAAAGTTTTATTAAGAGAGAAAATCTTAATTTTTGTGAACCAAAATTTTTTGGTCCTTCGAGCAGTTGTGTTAGTAATATTTTTCGCTGATTAGTTCTCTCTCTCTATCGTTTTCTCTCTTGCCCCCGGTGGTCGTACTACGCAATCTAGCCATTATTTTATTCGTGATAATAATACAATAAAAAAAATTAACACTCATCTTTCAGCTACCCTAACATACTTCAAAAGATCTCCGTAACACAACAACGATCCGGCCCCATACCTTGCACGTCCCAGTGAGATGCAGTATCCGCAGCCGCTGCAAGCCGGCCACGTGCAGCGCGGCCGCCAGCGTCAGCTCCCAGCAGCAGTACAGCTTCAGCGAACGCAGCTCTGAGCACCGACCGATGGCTGCGTAGCTGGTACCGACAGATTATATTATTATACATCTGGTGGACTAGCTTCGAAGAGGTACCTGAATTGGATGAACAATTTTGTCCAATTATAGGCCTGATTCACGTTGACCTTAAGACTCGGAGCCACTTGTAGGGTGTCGGTGTATCACTTACCACCCTAAACTGTCCCCCTAAACTACACCCCATATTAATAAACCGAATAAGATCCCTGCTGTCTCTGTCTTGCCTTAACCCCACAAATGGCAGCAATTTTTAATCTTGTGTTATTTTGGTCACATCCTATATCTATGCCAAAATAAAATGTGTGCAATTCACACGTGGTAGAAGTGAAACCTTCAAAATTTTTGTTTTCAAGATAATGAGACGAATGTAAAATTTCGGGAAGATAATAAATGTAGGTTTCACTACTTCGCTCCGCTCCGCTCCCCTACCCCTCACTCCTCTACCCTAACCCCGTACAATGCTTCTTATCTCACTTTAGAATTTATGTGTTTGTCTCTTTGTACTGGACAGTTTTGTTTCATAAAATTTCAAGTCACCCCCGTACTAAAGAAGTTTTCACTTCAAAAATAAAATAAATTGTTAGTGTTTGATTCTTACTCTGTCTCCTTAAGTGTGGGGCACCGCAGGGTGAGATCCTCGAAGCGATCGTAGTGGCTGTTGATGAGCTCCACCATCTCCTCTCGCGGGTAGCACCCCGCGCGTCCGTACATGTGCAAAGCCTTCAGTCTTCCAACACATAATAGATGATTAGTGATTACAGAAACAGAAATAATGATCACCTAATAATGTTAAAGTTGACGGCTGCGCCAGAATGCGCCTTATTTAGCACGTTTGGCTGCAGATGTGTACGGAATTATCTTTTACTGAAAGAATCTATACGGAAAGAATCCTTTTACCGTTTTCGTTTAACGTATAATGGCATTAGTACGGCCATGCCCCTTTCAGCGCGATAACTGTTAGCCACACCCGTGTAATGTCATTTTTAACGCGTAAGGAAGCAGGTCTAGCAGTGACATAACACAGTAAATTAAAAAAATGACGTGCATAAGTGTATCAATGATACCTACATGAATAAATGATTTTGAATTTGAATTTGAATTTGAAACATTGATGTAAGAGTGCAAAGTACGAGGCTAAGCATTTATTTGTTACACCCTAAAACAAGACAAGCATATCTCTCATCTCTCTCATATATCTACCTGGATCCCTGAGCAAGTGACCGCAGGAAGGAGCTGCAGACCGGCTCGTTGATCACGAGCGAGGATACGCGCGACGCCAGCGGCACCGCGCTCGAGTTGAGCACCTCCGCGCGGCAGAACACGTCCACGTGGTTCAGACGCAGCTCCGCTAGCATTATCAGCTCCCTGGTGCCTGTTATAGAAACGCAGTGGTGAAAGTTCTGCATCTTCAATTGTCAAAAAAACAATTTCATTGTGCCATCAGTTTTTGGTATGCTTTTGGTATGGCATTTGATCAATGTAATCATGATTGGGCTGGGAGTTTGAAAGCTAATAATACATTCTCTCTGTTCCAGCAAAGCAAGAAGCAAAAAGCATTATGGTGTTTATGATATCAAGAGGCGACTGTTACCATTACAATCAAGCATAAATAAATTCTATTGAACTTTTGCATTTCAAAATTCTCTTACTAAGCGCAAGTCCAAGATGTATTGTGAGCTCTGTGAGATGGGCAGCACTAGTGAGGCGGGGGAATGCGGGCGCGAGGAGGGGCTCCTTGGCAGTTAACATCAGCGCTCGAACGCCTCGGCCAGCGCACCAGCGACGGAACGCCCGCGCGTTGTTCACATGAGCCGCCCGAGTGCCCACCAACCGAGCCCAACGGCGGCATACCTAGGTTGTTGCAATAGAATAGTCAAATAAATGGATGGATAGCTAATGTTTTGTTTTATTTTTAACCAACTTAAAAAAAGGAGGTATTCTATTCAACTGTTTTTTTATGTTTGTTATCTCGGAACTTTCAACTGGGTTTTTTTAATTGTAAGGTAGTGCTTGTCATGTGGTCCCACTTAAATTTGAGCGAGACCTGACAAATAGTTTTTGAGTTATCCCTTATTTTGAAGTCGGTTATTTTTGTCAAGAATTATTCTTTTAATTTAAGTAAATGATTGGCAATTTAAAGAATCTATTTGGTTGTGAGGTGTTTAGGTAACTGAATCGGCAAGACGTGATTTATATCACCCAAACATTCTTACGGCCGGTCTCAATAATGTACTAACAGTTAGAAAAATGTAGAAAAGGCTATCATTAGTATGTCATCTGTCATATTTGTCAATTTTTGCGTCTCAATAACCTTCGGTGGATAGAAAATTTCTACCCATGACATTGATCTACCGCTCGGAGGACCAAGTCATACCGTAGGTATGTTGGTCCCTTAGAATAATAATAAACTAGAAGCCACATCTCGCTGTCATTGCTAGTCGCGCGTTGTCTCCAGAACCGCCCGGCCCCGCCGTTCTTCCCACCCGCGGTAGTGTTGCAACGTAAAACATGTCGCATTATTTCGGGAAATGTTTGTGACAGGACGTTGAGAAAAAAGTAAAAGGCGATTATAATTAGGTCTACCAGATTCTGATCGCATCATATTATTACTGTGTTTATAAAAAATGTTTCTCATGTAAGTGACTGTATCTTAAATATGAGAATCAAGTTTCTTTAAACCTAAATAAAACTTGTTGATCGTCATTGAACTATTATTACTTACAATGTTGATTGTTAATATTTTTATCATAATATGTATTAGTTTTATAATAGGTAATATAATATGTGTGGTTTGTTAATTTCAGATGAAAACATTATTAAATAAAGACCCCACCCAAATTTTCATCAATTTTTTTTGGAAAAAAATTGTCCGGGATATTTCGGAAACGGTGCATCCTAGACTATTTTTGACACGATTTCCAAGCCCCCAAATAGACCCCCTAGTCCCTATTACATAAAGCACCCCTAAACCCCCAACCGAATTTTCAAAAGTCCAGCAAGGTTTATGTAATCGGGACTGGAAGTTCTTAAGGGGGGTTGGAAATCGTGTCAAAAATCGTCTAGGACGCACCGTTTCCGAGATATCCGTTTTTCCAAAAAAAAATTTGGGTGGGGGGTTAGGGATGGGTCCAGCAAGGTTTATGTAGTTGGGACTGGGGTTTCTTAAGGGGGGTTGGGAATCGTGTCAAAAATCGTCTAGGACGCACCGTTTCCGAGATATCCGTTTTTCAAAAAAAAAATTGTTGAAAATTTGGGTGGGGGGTTAGGGGTGGGTCCAGCAAGGTTTATGTAATCGGGACTGGGGCTTCTTAAGGGGGGTTGGAAATCGTGTCAAAAATCGTCTAGGACGCACCGTTTCGGAGATATCCGTTTTTCAAAAAAGAAATTGTTGAAAATTTGGGTGGGGGGTTAGGGGTGGGTCCAGCAAGGTTTATGTAATCGGGACTTGGGGGTTCTTAAGGGGGGTTGGAAATTGTGTCAAAAATCGTCTAGGACGCACCGTTTCCGAGATATCCGTTTTTCCAAAAAAAAAATTGGGTGGGGGGTTAGGGATGGGTCCAGCAAGGTTTATGTAGTTGGGACTGGGGGTTCTTAAGGGGGGTTGGGAATCGTGTCAAAAATCGTCTAGGACGCACCGTTTCCGAGATATCCGTTTTTCAAAAAAAAATTGTTGAAAATTTGGGTGGGGGGTTAGGGGTGGGTCCAGCAAGGTTTATGTAATCGGGACTGGGGGTTCTTAAGGGGGGTTGGAATTTGTGTCAAAAATCGTCTAGGACGCACCGTTTCCGAGATATCCGGGATTTCCGGTTTTTCCAAAAAAAAAAAGTTGAAAATTTGGGTGGAGGTTAGCGATGGGTACAGCAAGGTTTATGTAATCGGGACTGGGGTACGTACGGGGGTTGGCAATCGTGTCAAAAATTGTCTAGGACGCACCTTTTCTGAGATATCCGGGATTTCATTCATTCACAACTAATTTCATTTTTAAAATAGAAGATGTAATATTCACAATTACAAAACTACAAATAAACTCAAGTCGTTTGATAAAATTAAAATACTGTCAGTGGACGCGCGCGTTTAAGTACCGCGCGGGTGTAGGCAATTTTTTCAAGGACAGGGCCGAGTAGGAATATGGCTTATTTGTGCTGCAAAGCCGGCGGCTTCAAAAGTTGACAGTCACGCCAGCGGCAAAGTGTGTAACAGTCATTACGGTAGGGAAAATCAAAACTGTTATATTGGCAACACTGACAAAATAGAGGCATAAATATGGTTGACAATTTCAATGTGAATAAAATATTTGATAATTTATTAAGACAATGTTTTATTGTGCTAATTACACATGAAATGTGATCCCACCCTTTTTCTTTTTAAGACCAGCTACATTTTTACACGTTGGAACCGCGCAAGACGGCATTATTTAATAAAATTACGGGAGCAATTCAGCCGTCCGTCCACAGGGGAATTTCCAGAGAACTAATCGCTCGTTTGTAATATTACGCCCTATTGGCGTATTTTTTGTATCGACCATTTTAGGCGCGTATGAGGGATGCTTGCGTTGGTCCATACAAAAATAAATACTTGCGTCTCAATAACGCTTTGACAGCTAACTGTCGGTAATAGAAGTGACCAACTATCGGAGTCTTTCACATCGCTCGATTTCGACGGATAATTGGTAGATTTCTCATATTGTAAAGAAAATTTATCAAAACATCATGGATTTATTAATCAGTGAAGAGTAATAATGAATTTTGTGAAGCCTGTGTACTTGATTCCGCCTTTTTAATACGGTACCAAGATCGCCGAAATTGTCCTCGTATAAAATATATGACTACATATTATATGACTGAATTGTGTGAATCCAATTTTGTTTATAACTACCTAGATTCAGATTAAACATACCTAATCCATAATTTAAATTTTACTAACAAAAAATAACCGACTTCAAAGTTACTCAAAAACTACTTGTCAGATCTCGTTCAATTTATTTGGGACCACATGACAAGCACCAGCTTTTGATTAAAAAAGAATTATCAAAATCGGTTCGCCCAGTCCAAAGTTCTGAGGTAACAAACAGAAAAAAAATACAGTCGAATTGAGAATCGCCTCCTTTTTTTGAAGTCGGTTAAAAACGGCAGTGAATGAGAATTGATAACAATTCCTATCTTTAAAGTTTTAGGTAAGTAGGTATTTAGTATATTAGTTCATTGGGTATTTTAATAAAAGAAGAACACTAAGCTTTTTAAGTTAGATTTATTTTGAAACTATAACAAAAACATTTCGCCTTTTCAGAAATAATGGTGTATCCCTGCTACATCAATAGCTATTGGCTACTATTTTGGCCTTATGAAGAAAGGTACTTCATCTTTTGTGAAGGGTCTGGACTTCATCTGAAAAGAAACTTCCTTTAGTACATTTGGCAACAATTTTTTGTTTAAAAGCAAAAAGAAGCAACAACCCATAATTGCTGGGCTCGGGGTCTCCTCTCGCAATGTGAGGGGTATTAGGCCATAGTCTACCACGCTGGCCAAGTGCATATTGGTAGACTCCAAACACCTTTAAGAACTTTATAGAGAACTCTCCAGTGTGCAGGTTTCCTCGCGATGTTCATTGTTTTTCTTCACCGAAGCTAGTGATAATTAACTTCTAATACGCACATAATATTTGAAAATTAGCGTGCCAGGATTTGAACTCGGGCCCCGGACAAGTGGGAATAAACACTTCGTTCGGGAGACCAACGTCCTAACCGCTATGCTAGGCTATCACTGCTACAATTACAACAATTTACAATTACTAAATTTTTTTGTTTAGATAGTAAACATAATAATATATTTTATTTTATTAACAAATAAAGTCTATACTCACGGTAATTGTTTAGCTATGTGTTTCATTATATTATATTTCCTAGTTTATTCATAAAACTAATTAATATTAAGTACTAAAATTATGAGAAAATACACGTTGTTTATATTTTGGGTAACCAAGCGACATAAACGAATGTCAAATGACAATAACATGTCATCGTCGTCCGGGATACCCATGAGTGATAAACGTCAAATGCTGCGTTTTGTTACTAGTGAAGCATTGTTCCAGGTTACACATAACATTATTTTATTAACTTCATCCGCGAAATTTACAGTACATTTGGAACAAATTATCATTTTAATATTAAAATGAAATAAGTTTATAATCAAAAACACTGAGTTCCTTTTTATGATAAAAAGTATAAAAAATGTATAAAAGTATAAAAAAAACATATTGTTATGCGAAAACGAAATTTTCAGAGGGACATAAAAACCAGAGGCAGAAATGTCACTGAAATATTATCTCCCGATGATCTTACTTTTTTTTGCTTACTTTTGATTTGTGAGACGGCAGTTAGCGGGAGATCAATGTTTACTTTTTATCTCTGATATGTACCAGAGTTCCACTGACAGTATAATATTGAGACCGGCCGTTAGTCATGTCATGTTACTTTGATGAAATATCATGTCAACGGTATCATATCATACATTGTCTAGGAGCCTAGAATAAAATATTTGTCCTAATGACTTTCCTAAATTTATAATCACAGGAAAGTATTAAACACTTATGGCTTGCTCAAACATTGCATTCAGATATAAAAATCGAAACACCATTAAAAATTTACCAATCAAAATGGGGTAGAGACCTATTTTAGTCGACTGCTATTTATTTATTCAAACTGCGCCGCGGCGCCGGTTGCATATCATCGTATCGATTATTAAGTTCTAAGAATAACTAAAATTTTAATTAATTTCTACGTACCCGAGACGCAGTAAGACACACTACATGCGACGGTAAGAAATCCAGAATCATCATAAGCACTTCATCTGGGATTCGGTCCATGATGGCTTCGGCGTAATTGATTGATAACAGCAAAGGACCCTTTCGAAATATTCAAACAGTAGCCATTTACATCACGAATATTAAATTGTTAGCGTCGATACAATCTCTAACGTTTCTTATTTTAATTCAAGTTCACAGAGAAATATACAAATGCGTCGCCCATGAAATTCAACAATTATTTAGAAAACAACAAAAAACAAACAAACAGAATTGCAGAACACCCGACCCGAACAGCGAACTGTCAAACATTGAATTGATTTATTGTCAGTGTCAAAAAGAAACTAATAAAGTGTTGCCAACACAGACTACTTTTCTTAAACTGAAAGTTGCCAACCATGCATTAAATATTAATTTAATTTAAAATAACTATTAACTTGCTATGAGATTAAAATGCCCACGCGACGCCACTAATTTCAATAACTGCGTAATTGGCTATTTGACAGTTGTCACGGTAAAATATGAAATGTGTTATATATGGTTGCATAATGGTTAACAATAATTATACAATACGTTTCTTGCATGAAAATAAATTGTAAATATTTTTACTTTTGAAAAATAGATTTGACTTCTTTAACCTGTGGATACGAGAACCAAAACGCGGGCGGCCATGATTGAGCATGTTATGACGTCACAATTCAAAAAATAAAGCGTCGTGTACTACTAACAATATCGTGTGCACTGTGCAATTTACTGAGAAAATTAATAAGATATATTTTGATTTCTGCTTTTGAGAGGTTTTGTAAAATGGAGTCAGGCTATACAAAAGCTGACAGTGCGAATTTGCCTCAAGTTGATTCATTTATGGTCGCAAATTTCTTTGCGTGTAACCCTGACTTTTACTCTACCGAGTTTCGGAATGCAAAAACCTCCTTGTAAGTACTGAAATTAATAAAGTAAAATTGGTCAGTCTTGCCAAGTGGTCACAGGGGAATTTTTTTCTAAGTTTTTCCTCAACGTCCCCTTAACGACACCATATTACTAATGATTTTAAATTACTTATAGGTTATGTTTATGAACAATATTAGGTTAGGTTTAATTTGTTTTTTTAGTAAATCAGAGGCTAAGTTGATTTCTTCTAAATACTTACATCAAAGTGGTCCTCACAAAAGAATATTGCTGATATAACAGATGTTAACTCTGGGTCTTGACGTGTTAATTGTAACCACTGCTTTCGACGTTGAGGGCATTTAGGAACGTGTAGGTATAAACAATTTGTCAGGTTTAATTGTAGTACTTCTACACATAGGCACTGCACACGTCTTGTAGCTTGTCATTTTCACAATTCCAGTGAAACAGGTGTAAGTTTTTCACATAAAATATCTTCAGAGTTAGAGCGTAAACTTTTGTTAATTGAAATATGACGTCACAGCCAGCAAGTGACAGATGGCGGACTATTTTCGCGCGAATTTAAAATTAATGGATTAAAAGTTATTTTTTTCCTACTAAATAACACTTTTATGAGAAAAATAAATATTGTAAGCAGTATATAATAAAACTACGAAAATTTTAAAATATTTTTCCAAAAATTGTAAAAAATCACAGACATATAAACAGAACTTCTGTTTATATGTCTGTGTAAAAAATAGCCAATTGCATTCATAGCGCGTTAATTATTGCGTTGAGGAGTGAGGACACAGGTGGAGCAGGAACTTTTTAGTTTTTTATGAGTGACATATTTAGTGTCACTGTCAAGTGTCAACTGTCTACCCAATGGCTGCGTTCCAGTAGATGCTCACATCGCTCACAACGATCAAAACGCGTTCCACATGGCGACCACGGTCGTCATGGTTGCGGTGAAAATGTCATTGATGACGTCATTAATTTCGCTCACGGCACGCTCAAAACAACCCACCTCACGGGGTGGGTCGAAGTGGTCGAATTGCAGTGTTGCCAGATACGACGAAGTTACTCTCGCCAGTTTTTAGACCTGGCAACACTGGGTAGAAATGGATGGTGATAGAAAGGCGCAATTTTATAAAAGTAAGGATGGTGATGGAAAAAATTACTGTATACGATTCGACAAGAGATACTTTAGTGGATTAAAGTAGTTTCTCCAGCAGATGCTCGACGTGGGGTCACAAGTTGATATAAATATGTTAAATTATGTAAATAATTTTAATGTTTAATTCACTATACATATAGCCATGTATACATTTTTCCTCGTCGGTCAATAACATAAACTTAATTAAACTATGCAATTTTTTATTATATATTTGTCTTTTCATAAAAAAATGTTTTATTTGTAGACATACTTTTTTGCTAGTATAAATAAAATTGATAATTAATTATGTAACGTTTAATTATAGCTTAAAAATTATAACATAACCTCTAATCTAAGTTTCAGACTTATTTTCAACTTCACAGAGTACATTTTGTATCAACGGCTAAAACGTGTAAGTACTCTGTGGCTTAAACGCTCACGTCACTCACTATACCCGTTCCACTTGGGTGTATGATTGTAACGCTCACAAGCTAGTGGAACGGAAAAACCGCGGTCGTGAGCGTGATCGTTGTGATCGTCTAGTGGAACGTAGGGACTGTATTTCTAACCTGTCAACACGGTAGTGTATAATTTTAATCTGGTAACACTGAGTGGAACGTAGGGTATGTCATTCATTTTCATTCATTTGTCAAAAACAAACATTTCAAATTTTCAATTTAAAAATTTTGTTCAACTTTGTTAGAGATAATAATAGGTACGAATTAGAGGCTTACTACATTGGTTAATTGCGATGTATTGTTAACTTAATTCACATTTCGTAATTAATATTGATTTTTAGTTTTGAAATGCGTATGATAACATTTAGCGTTTTAAAAAAATGCAAAATCAAATTTCTCCCCTATCAGACGAGGACGACAGTAACAATTAGCTCGGACGCATTGCTACCGAAATTCGACTTCAATAAACTAAAAGGTAGGTTTGTTTGAAATGGAAAATAGCTAGATAAACAAATAGTGCAAACTGCAAAGTTACAAAATTTTGTCTGTGGAGATCTCCACATAACCCAATCTTGTAGCAAATTCCTTCTAAATCAAGACTTCTAAAGCAAGACTGTTGTATCAGTTTCTTATCTAATAAACCTTGTCTACTCCTAAATATTGAGATAAAAGCATAAATCGCTTGCTGTATTTTATCAACAATGTTGGATTGGTACAGAATGCCTTTTTTAACCAACTTCAAAAAAGGAGGAGGTATTCTATTTGACTGTATTTTTTTGTGTTTGTTACCTCAGAACTCGACTGGGCGAACAGATTTTGATGATTCTTTTTTTATTCAAAATCTGGTGCTTGTTAAGTGGTCCGACTTAAAATTTGAGCGAGATCTGATGAGTAGTTTTTGAGTCATCGCTAATTTTGAAGTCTGTTATTTTTTGTCAAGAATTATTATTGTAACTAGACATACCAAGGAGCTGATGATCCACCTGATGGTGACTGGTCACTGGCATCCATGGACACATTGATGCATTGCCAAACAAGACAGAAGAGAGACAGAAAGAAAGAACTGGCTCCCAAGACAGCACAACAAGTTGTTGTATCTAGCCAGGCAAAGCTTCATGTTTTATCATATTCTATTGTTTATGCTTTCCTGATATACCTTTGTGTAATAAAGGGTTATTAACAATATACAGGGTGGATTTTTGAGACAGGTCAGTAAGGGCAGGTACCTTAACCGTTATAGTTACAGGAAAACGTTCCTAGGAGACTATCCATAACTTTTTAAGATATTTTGAACTGCATTCACAGATTTTTGAAAAAATGTACAGTCAGCGAAAAAAGTGCTAAAATCCAAAAAAATATATTTTTATGCCTATCGATCCTACTTCGTATGGGGATCAAAATACTCTATGGGACCATTTAAGGTATGAGTACTAGAAATGTCAGAAAACGCTAAAAACATTTTCCATACATTTTGTACTGAAAAACGATAAATCAACTCGAAATATTCTTTATCGCCAAACAATACTATTTCTTACTGCGATTAAAAGATTCTTTAAGGCCTATTGAAATTTAAATACAAAAACTACGGTAAGACACAACATATCACACAAACTTAAAAATAGGTTATCTATTGTTCAAAATGACCGCCGTTTTCACGAATACATAAGTTCACTCGTTTTTGTACTGAGCAAGTAGCAGCGGAAAGTTTTCTTTGATGGATATTATTTAAAATCCTCGTTAATGCCTCAGCTCCTGAACACTGCCGTACTTTTTTTTGTAGACTTCATTTTTTAGGTGGCCCCACGAAAAAAAAAACTCGAGAGGCGTTAGATAGGGGCTGCGAGGTGGCCACTTAATTGGACCATGTGTTCCCCTAACAGCACCTCTTGCAGCCCCGATCTAACGCCTCTCGATTTTTTTTTGTGGGGCCACCTAAAAAATTAAGTCTACATAAGAAAGTACGACAGTGTTCCGGAGCTGTTGTCTTACCGTAGTTTTTGTATTTAAATTTCAATAGGCCTTAAAGAATCTTTTAATCGCAGTAAGAAATAGGATTGTTTGGCGATAATGAATATTTCGAGTTGATTTATCGTTTTTCAGTACAAAATGTATGGAAAATGTTTTTAGCATTTTCTGACATTTCTAGTACTCATACCTTAAATGGTCCCATAGAGTATTTTGATCCCCATACGAAGTAGGATCGATAGGCATAAAAATTTTTTTTTTTGGATTTTAGCACTTTTTTCGCTGACCGTACATTTTTTCAAAAATCTGTGAATGCAGTTCAGAATATCTTAAAAAGTCATGGATAGTCTCCTAGGAACGTTTTCCTGTAACTATAACGGTTAAGGTACCTGCCCTTGCTGACCCGTCTCAAAAATCCACCCTGTATAATATACAACTAACCTGTTTATCTTCATTATTAAATCTATCCTTAAATACATCATCCATTATATTCTAGATGATAAAAGTAATTATTTAATAGGTGATTTAAACTATGTGGATGTTCTACCCTCATGGAAGGCTAATGAAGAAAAGGAACTGCGTGACGATGTGCTCCGTAACATGAGGATCTTGCCCGACTTTGTGACAGAGGCTGAGGAGGCCTCCTTGCTGTCCGAAGTAGAGCCTCAACTCAAACGCATGAGATATGAGTTTGACCATTGGGATAATGTAAGATAATTTTTGTCTGTTTGTAAATATCTAAATACATTATCACAATTTTTTTTTCCCAGTGGAATCATTCAAGAGATGTTTAGAAGAGAAGAAGAGTATGACTCATAGGCAAGAGTAATTATAATGTAAATAAGTATTAAAATGACTAGGCTGCATGGAAACCAGCTATGCAACCATTCCTGCTCAGGTTAGGGAATATATTTGTAATAATTATAAGTTGCTATTAATTCCATTCTTCCAGGCTATTGAAGGTTACCGTGAGACAGAGCGCAGTTCCTGGCGGGAGGAGAATGAGGCAGTGCTGGCTCGGGTGAAGGCAGTGTTCCCACGGGATGCGACTCTGTTGCCCCATGTGCATATACTGGATCTAGCTGCAGCGGGACACATTAAACCCCATGTTGATGCTGTTAGGGTGAGTTGTGTTGCTAGCTTGTTAGATTGTAAAAAAACTAGAGACATAAATTATATCTGATATCATATTACAGTTTATGGCTATGGGCTACTGATTATCGCCAATTTGTTTGTATTATAGAAAAAAGAAATTGAATGTTTAAAATAGATAAAATATTCAAACATAAAAACTTAAGTGTCCCCAATGTCTATGATGTAACCTCTTATTATTAGGTGGCTAAGTTGTTTAACAAAATAATGGCCTTATTCATTAACACATAATGAATCTATTTTACCTATTGCATTGTTATAATCTTAATATATATAAATTACGTGCCACGTTGTTTGTTCGCGATGGACTCCTAAACTACTTAACCGATTTTAATCAAATTTGCACACCGTGTGCAGTTTGATCCAACTTGAAAGATAGGATAGCTTACATTTAAAAAAAAACTTTTGACAGAACGAAGTCTGTCCGGGCAGCTAGTATTTAATAATTTTCATAAGAATGAAAGAAACAAAACATTTTATAAGCCTTGTTTTTAAGCTTGTTTTTATGAATAAGGGGGTAAACTGTATTTTGTTCACAGTTCTGTGGCGACGTGATAGCTGGTCTGTGTCTGCTGTCCAGTGCTGTGATGAGACTGACTCATGAGAAGAAGCCGCACCTCGCGCTCGACGCTCTGCTACAGAGGAGATGCCTTTACATCATGAGGTAAGTGAGAGCATAACAGGCCCCGGTTGATATTAACTTAATTTATAACAATCTAACTCGTGCATCATGCTAAACATAGGTCGCAATATTATTTGAATTTAGGTGTATAAATTTGAATTAATATTTACATAGCTTTTAGCTGCGTGTGTCGTGGTTCGTGGCCAAGGCATAAGATATTATTATGTGCCACTGAGTTTAATCGAGACAATACTCATGGTAACTTATTCGGTAAAAAAAAATTTAAATGTGTGCAATACACACGTGGCAGAAGTGAAACCTTCAAAAGTTTTGTTTTCAAGATAATGAGACAAATGTAAAATCAACTCAACTCAACTCGTCTCCACTCATCTCTAGTCTCCACTCATCTCTAGTATCCACTCAACTCTAGTCTGCCCCCGATAATTAAAAAGACGTATCTAACAAAAAGTAAAAACGGAGAAATAAATGTTTTAACGAATGAAACGGGAAATCGTTAGCTGTCTTCGAGTGAATTAAAATATTTACATACTGGAAGTTGACAATAATGCCCACTAATAAAGGCTTTAACTTGGTTTAGTAATAATATGAATTTATTAAATTATTATAATAAAAATAATGAAAAAACAGATTCATCTTAACATAAAAAATGAAGAAAAATATTACATACTTAATTGAATAGACGTAAATGGCTAGATGCGTCCTTTAAATTTCAAACGCTTTTGGCTGTACTTTTCTTCTAAGTATTTAGTTTATCTATCTAGTATATGGTTTTAACAGAAATGGGCGCATATAGGTATATCCGCCTTTTTTCTTAGAAATTAGAAAGTATGTAGATAACCCTTGGCTTAGATAAAATGCTTTTAAAATTATTTTATAATCCTTTTATCTAAGGTAGTATATCTGAAATAGTACAGTAGGTTCGTGGTTATCTTGTAAGCCATATATTAAGTATCATATTGTATTTTTTTATTCAACGTAAAGTAATAAGATGCATAAATCAAATGCGCCTATGCTAAAATAATTTTACGAAGAAAATAGGGCGCAAGTGGTCAGATGTGGCTTTTATTTCTTAATTCTTTATTCTTTTATTTCTTAATCTAGAGTATGAATCTGATTAAAATATCTGAAGAAATCAAAACAATACTTAACCCAATAATCAATAACAATATCAATAATAAGGTAACATCAAGAACTTGACGGGTATTGTTCCCTTAAATTATCCTGAAATTGTCATTACAGTTAGTGAAGTAGGCCTACAGGGGAAACCACGGTAAAAAAACGCGCCGAGTACACTACCTCACAGGTGGCGTGGAAATGTGTGCATAATATGTATAATGTGACTCTTAGAATCGCGATATCTCAGGAATGGTAACTCTTAGGAAAAAATCATGAGACCATTTTTGTAGAGAATTTTATGATCTTCAACTGTAGTTTAAGGTTTTTTTTTGATAAATCTTACCCTTTTTGAGAAAAATCCAAAACACCTCAAATTTTGACCTTTGACCCCGAATAACTATTGTAGCACACATAGGATCGATGGGGATTTTTAAAACTTTATTTGTAATGGTAAACTCCAGCTCTCCACCAAAATTTGGCTGTGTGGAAATTATTGTTATTTCAAATGTCTATATTGACCGGACTATAGGGACAAATATGCGCCTTTTATATTACTGAACTAAAAAAAACTATAAAATATAAGGACATTATCTACATAAATGCGACTTTTTAATTAAGTTTGACATAAATTCGTCTTTTCATCTTCAATCGGGTGTAAAAAAATGTATAGAAGCGCCCTATTTTATTGTGCTAAAACCGCACTGGAAGAAGTTAGAGAAAAATTAAAAATACATGCAGATGCACCTTTTTTTTCTGATTCCGGCAATGTATATAACTCAAATCTGGAAAAAATGTTAGATACGTCTTTTTTACTATCGGGGGCAGTAGTCTCCACTCATCTCTAGTATCCACTCATCTCTAGTCTCCACTCATCTCTAGTCTCCACTCATCTCTAGTCTCCACTCATCTCTAGTCTCCACTCATCTCTAGTCTCCACTGGACAGTTTCGTTTCATAAAATTTCAAGTCACCCCCGTACTAAAGAAGTTTTCACTTCAAAAAACAATATTTTTTCGACTTTCGACATATATACATTAGGGTTCTCTTTTAACCTGGAGTGCTTTCATTTATCATTTGTTTTTAATATTTATTTCAGCGGAGTCGCACGCTACGACTTTTCACACGCCGTATTGGGTGCCGACGAAAGCAAATGGCGCGGAGAACGATTACCACGCAGGAGAAGAGTGGCTGTCATCTGCCGGGAGCAGCCCAAGACTGATGACGCGAAACAATAGGTTTCTGTAAGTTCCTAGTCATTGACAATGTCGGACACTAGATTACATTGGAGAGTGCTCGAATGTTCATACTATATGACAATTTAGTGCAGCGCCAGGCCACATTGCGTTTTCCTAAAAAAAAAAAACTACAACCTGTTTATGTCTGGAACGATCTTTTCTAGATACTCGAAGTATTTGTTTAAAATATGGTAAAAAGTATTTTAAATAACACTTCAATTCTAACACATAGAGCTACAATATCCAGTATTAGTTATGTTTTAAATGTAAATAAATTATTAGTTTATTGTTATTGTAATGTTGAGTTCTAAAAATTTTATTAAATTGTTGGAATATTATATTTGTTTTTTTTTTTTCACTTTTAGTCTCCTTATCACATTAGTAGTGATGATAAAAGATCAGGCAAAATTAGTCAGCAAGGTCTCCCATGGACATCCACACCTACGCTACACCATTGAAGACAAATAGTGTTGTAATTATTTGAAACTAGCTGTCGGGACAGACTTCGTTCTGTCAAAAGTTAATAGTAAATATTTTTTTTTATTATTAAGCATGTTGCGTGCCAGGAATATACAAAAAAAATATTGCCGAATTGGTCGAGCCATTCTCGAGTTTTGCGCTTAGCAACATTCATTTTTATTTATACTATAGACTGATTTCTAGTGGTAACGCAACATTGTAAAGGAGCTTTATAAGGCTATAAAAAAGTGATATTTAATAAGGCTCATGACGATTTTGCATCGTCATTGAAGATACATGATGAGTAGATGCTAAAATGACAGTATGGTGAGACAATAGCTCGAAAACAAACAACATTCTTGTATACTTAGTATAATAATAATATTTATTGTAAGAAAGTGTAATATGTACATAAACAATTCTTTAGCATTACGTAAGCTACTATACAAGAATTCGAAAATGAATACGTGCCCCAGAAGTCACGTTAATCATCAATTTTATCGTTAAACATAACTCGTTAAGCATTATTGGTGGCCTTAGTGTAACTACCAACATTTTGGCTAACCAACAGAACTGAATTAGTGTGAGGGAAATTCAAGTCCTTCTTAGTTGCAAGGGAAGACCAATGCAAGGCACTGTTAGGGCCTGCCTGCGCCCACTGGTCGCGGCATAACTGCAAGCGCAAACTGACGCCAATATGCCGAGTGCCAAGCTTTCCAAGCAATGCCAATGGATAATGGCATACCTTAGCAGTTAGCACATCAGTGATTAAGTTTTGGCACTTCCGATGAGCATCATTGAAACTTAGAACCTTATTTCGATACTATTAAGGCATATTTTATCCGTCGCAAAAAATGCCGTGATGTCTTGATTGCAGGCATCTTCTATCTAAGAGGTAGGTTAGGCCAGGTGTTATCTCTCTGGTGCGTGGTAACACCACTCGTTCCAGGAATACATAGAGAGCAGCGGTCAGTCTCTCTCGGGCATCTCCTCCAAAGTCTCCATATCCAGGTATTCCACATCACCATCCAGCTGTTCCAAAGGTTCTATGTCCACCTGCCATTCGTTGCTTTCCTGTAAATAGGCATTGTTATTTTTAGAAAAGTAGAACTATGGCTTATACTGAGTTTCATGTCATTACATATAGAGTGAATCATGCGATGTTTTAACATAAATCACTAGAAGTGAAGTTTAATGGTTTGAATATTTAGTACATTATTTATTATATTACGTATTGTTTATATGAAAATGATAATAAATTTACCGATTGTCTGTCTCGACGGTGTACTCGGGCATGACGTTTCATAGCAGCTACTGAGCCGAACCTGTTTAAAAGCAAACAAGGCATTTGATGTAAACGTAACTACAAAGATAAACAGAAAAAAAATACTTTAAATTTCTGGCTTCAACCCGTGAATGGCCCACCACATGAGTCTCCTCTTGAGGCTCCGATTTAATCTTGGCCGGTAACAAGAGTCAGGCCAATGACAATCTTAGTTTTAGATTTACGTTGTAGTGATCACATATTTGTTTGCTGGGTATTTAAATCAATATACATACGTGCGCGTGCAATGCGGGCAGCTAGTACTGGCGGGCTCCGGTGCCGGCGCCTCCGCCTCTCCGCTGTGGCACTTGCGGATGTGGGACATAAGGTCGTTCCTGGAAACAAAATCAACCTTAGCCACCAACGGGAATTTTTTACATTAGGCCTACAGTTCATGGCACTTCATTGGCAGTAGGGAAACGTCACGATGCCCTCAATTGACGGTACCGTACGTATGAGATGCATCTGCGTGGACAGAAGACTTTAGTAGTAGTTTTTCTTGTACATCTATATCTACCGGTATTTACTATCGCGGAGCAGAGACGCAACCAATCAGATATTGTTATTTCCTCATCTTTCTATCTAGCTCCGACGGAAATTAGAAAATATTTGACAGAGAGGAGCCTAGATTTCATAGGGTTAAGCTCTACATTGGTGGAAACCAGTCCTACGTCTATATGTATCACATGAATACTCGTGCGTCAGCGCATCACAAAAGGACGCAAGCAGTGATATTGGCCCGACACGTCGAAGTGTTGTAACATCATACCAAAAATGCTGAGGTCTGCTACTACTAATAACATACCTGTTAGCAAACCGCAAGATACACGCGTCATATCCACACACGAACCGATCAGCCTGTCTGTGTGTGAGCGCGTGCTGCACCAGCTGGGACCGCGTGTCCACCTGCAGGAAGCACACGTGGCAGAGCAGCGCGGCGGGCGGCTGCGCGTGCGCGCGCTGCACGTGCCGGGACAGCCCCGCGCGGCCGGTGCACGCCGCGCCGCACGCGGGACACCGCGAGCAGCAGACCGTCTCGTGCGCGCGGAGGGCTGAGAGACTCTGGAAGACAATGGTTAAGGACCTTGCAGTTCAGAAATATATTGCAGTACAGGAAAGTCGCGAGAAAGAAGTATTATTTGATCAAGAGAACTAATTACCACATGCTTTTATTTGAATGTCTACCAGAATAATGTGAAATCTGACAGCAGGAACTTATCCCTCACATTGGCCTTCGGTATTGAAACCCAATAATTGATCACTCCATCATAATTCATTACATGAAAAGTAAATGTGGCGCAAGTTTGCGTCACGTGAATACTAGCATGCTTTCCTCAAAAGTAGTATTATAATTTATAATGTCATAATTGTCCATATAACACATAGGATTTAAAACAGCTTCAACATCTTCAACAATCAAATATTTCAGCAACAAACAACAGACATATTACCTGAAGGGTAGTGCCACACAAGTTGCACACAAGCTGCGCGGGGGCATCATGCTGGCGAGCATGCTCGCGCAAGGCCACCCGCGTGGCGAACTGCGCGCCGCACGTCCAACACGAGTGCTTCGCGCTCGCCGGGTGCGTCGCTTGGTGCGTGCGGAACTCGGCCGCGCGCTGCGAGCAGTAGCAAAATATACTTTATTTATATACGCATAGGATTTACTTTTATGTGATAACTATACCAAAGAAAGCTGTTTTATATTCAATGCAGTCTCATAAATTACAATCAATTTGAAACTCAATGTTATTTAATCATGATGCATTTCACTGCACATATCTCCAAAAATGTGCACTGGACTAGCGTTGTGTTGTTTAGGCTAGTTTTAGGCCTTCTCACAAGGGGATTTCAGTGCATTGTATATGGCCATTTGAATTCCTATGTTGCAGATATGGACATACATAAATATGCCAACCTACATCTGAGACTTTATCCATATTGATGCGGTAGTGGCCATTGCCCCCACACCAACTGGAAACTCTACTGTGGATTTTACATTCAGCAGTCTCATAAATCACTCTCACCTGGAAAGTCATAGGACAAACGGTACACTGGAAAACTGTCTCCCCACAAGCATTCTTTGCTCGCTCCAGGTCTTCATCATCAGCTGCGGCCGCCGCTGCCAATGCATCACGTTCTACCATGATGATGTCATCTTCACTGTATGACCCACCAGAGTTCGTCCCTGGTCCCCCAACCACAATGAAAACATCTATTTTCTGGGTTAGCTCATGCAACTTCTGTCTGAGGGCATGAATCTTTTCGCTGAGCGGTGGAGCACCCTTCGCTGCAAGAGCGGTACTAAACTCGTACGCTTCGATCGCGCGCTGGATGCAGTTGCTGCAAAGACGACCTTCTGGGATTACCTGAATGAAATAGTAGTAAAGCGTGCATTAATGTAAAAGGAGCAAAAGAATAGCTTTGAAAACTTCATTGATTAAATATAATAATAAACTTTATAGATACATTTATTAAGACTAACACAACTGATATATGATGTTTAAGTGCAGCAATTTAGAATCATGTACATGGGCGTACCAAGGGCGGAGAGTTCCCCCATCCTGGATTTTGTATACTGGTAGTAGCTGGTAAAAAGTTAGTGGAGTGATTAGTGGTATACATAACCTCTAAGTGAGGACAGATAATTTTAAACAAGGTAAGTGTACAACACCTTATTGTTATTTAATTGCAGCAGCATAGACCGCAGCGGCGTCTGCATGGGCGGCGCCCCAGCGTCGTGCTCCTCCGGCGTGAACAGATCGCCGCCGCCGCCACAAACCGAACATGAATCGCTCTCAGATTCTATCTTCATTATTGCTCTCGACATCGCGGTGCTAACGGCCTATAGCACTAGCATTCCTGTTTATAATAGTAGTTAGTTAATAAGGCAAAATTAAGAATTAAAAAATATTAAACATTATTCATCATACTGCACTGAAAATGCAACAATCTGCAATCTGCAACAACTGCAAGTTAACTTACATTTGTGATTTGACAATTGACAATGACAACATTGAACATTGACAGATTAGCCGCGCTGACCATCATGGATAAATATTACTTTCTGCCTTCTGGATACTTCGTAAAGGTACCTGAAGACGGATGACGTCTTATCTATAGTCTCAGGATATATAATATCATTCGATAATCGATTGATTATATTTTTTTAAGTGTTGTGCACTTAAAATAAAAGAAATATCAGTACCATAATAAATAATGTTTCATTTTAATACAAAATAATCATATAAAAACATCAGTTTTCATAACACAAGGATAATTTTGAAGAAATTGTCAAGAAAACACATTCATTTAATATTATAATTTTTTACCAACAGAAAAATTATTAGAAAACATTTTGAAGAACCTTAAGTAAGTGTGGACAGTGGACACCCTACAATTATGAATGACAACCGCAATCCGGTCTGTGATTGGTCGAATAGTCATTCTGTTGTGACGTCATCCGTCTTCAAGTACCACTTCGAAGTTATGTATCCAGTTAGAATAATATTATATAATATCCATGCTGACAATGACAATCAGCCCACAGACTTTAATCATAATCAAGAACTCTGTGGTACTAAACGTAGTGATTAAGTACTCTGTAGTCTGTGTGCAGTGTTGCTAACTTATTAAAATTTCCACTAGATCTAGTGGTTTCGACACCCCTTTTAGTGGGGATATATTGGTCTAAGTGGCTAGTGGATTTTCTAGTGGAAAAGATTTTTTCATTTAGTGGTAGGGCATGACATTTAACCACTAAGACGATTTAAAAAAAATACTTTTGATTTAAAACTCATTTGGCAACGATGAAAGTTAAAGGACTTCCACGCAATGACGAAGAAATAATCTTTATAGGTGTATTCAGTTCATTGTTTTATGAACTAAAAAGCAGATTACCCAAAAACTCAAAAGTCATGGAAAGTATAAAAAACGGGCATGTAATTTTATCGAAGTAGTAATTTTATCGACTATTACTCATTAACTACATATGATTAGCCGTGATAGTTTTCCTTGTAAATTAATCATAATTATAATCTGCTTTTGAGAATTTTTTCACTTGTCTCACTCCAACTGTTTAGCCGGCTTGGGGGAGGGGGACTCTAACCAAAATTAGCAATTTAAAGCCAAATATTTCACAAACGGATTTCTTATTGTAAACATGGTCTTAGAAGACCCATAATATTTTTGGAAGACCTTTTCAACGATACCCAACACTATAGGGTACGGGACGAATAAAGAATTCATCCTCACGTTACCTGTAGGGGAGGTACCCTGAAAAAAAAAGTTTTTCAATATTTTATTCTACGATTCTGGAGTTTTAACAAATATGTATATCCATGCCAAATTACAGGTTTCTAGCACTAATAGTGTCAGCGCTTTGCTTCAGACAGACGGGCGGACAAATATCATGAAGCTATAAGGGTTCCGATTTTACTTTGGAACCCTAAAAATTGCAACTAAGGGAATTTGTTTATCGCAATCTACGATCTGAATTCAATTCTTCTGAAGAAGATCATCTTTAACAAATCAAATTAGTTAAATTCCAATTTAATTCAATTCAAACTAATGTATTCATGTAAGTATCACCGATACACAATATATTTACTTCATTTCATTTTATTATTATAAAATACAATATATTTTTTAGAGGTTTCTGCCTTTTCTGGTGGTAAAAAGGATCGCGTATAATAGTGGAATTGTTAAAATAAAGTTGGCAACACTGTCTGTGTGTTTTGTCATGTTGTGTTCAGTGTTGCCAACTTAGTGGAATTTCCACTAGATCTGGTGGTTTCGACACCCCTTTTAGTGGGGATATATTGATTTTAGTGGCTAGTGGATTTTCTAGTGGAAAAGATTTTTTCATTTAGTGGTAGAGCATGATATTTAACCACTAGGATGATTTTACAAAATTACTTTTTATTTGAAAGTCATTTGGCAACGATGAGAGATAAAGGACTCCATAAAAGTATAGTAGGTACTGTGTGTAGTATCTGTGCTTTCACGCAATGACGAAGATATAATCCGTAATAGGGGTATTCAGTTCATTGTTTTGATTTATGAAGTAAAAATAGATAGCCCGAAAACTTAAAACACATGGAAAGAAAAAAACCGCCATGCGCAATGTAGTAATTTTATCGACTATTACTCAAATTCAAATTCAAATTCTTTATTTGCGCAAATAAGGTTACAATAGTTGGTTTATTTTTTATTTACTCATTTATCTACTTAAGCTTATATTATAGCCGTGACAGTTTTCCTTGTAAATTAATTAGCACTTATTAATTTCACTAGCCCAACTCCAACCGTTTAGCCGGTAGAGGGTCCCCCCCCCTTGACTCTAACCAAAATTAGCAATTTAAAGCCAAATATTTCGCAAACGGACCTCTAATTGCAAAATTGTCTTAGAAGACCCATAATATTTTTGGAAGACCTTTTCAACGATACGACACTTTCATGTACCCTATGGTACGGGACGAATAAAAAATTCATCCTCACGTTACCTGTACCCTGAAAGGAAAAAAGTTTTTCAATATTTTATTTTATGATTCTGGAGTTTTAATAAATATAATACATATATATCCATGCCAAATTACAGCTTTCTAGCATTAAGGGTGTCGGCGCTTTGCTTCAGACAGACGGACGGACAGACATGACAAAACTATAAGGATTCCCATTTTACTTCGGAATCCTAAAAATTGGAACTAAAGAAATGTATTCTTCGCAATCTACGATCTGAATCCGATTCTTCTGAAAGATGATCTATCTTTAACAAATTCAGTTAGTTTAATTCAAATTCAATTCAATTCAATTCATGTAAGTAACACTGATACACTTATGCACGTTATTTTATTTTTATAATTTTTTTTTAGTTTTTTAGTGGTTTTCTGCCTTTTCTGGTGGTGTGTTTAGTGGGATTGTTAAAATAAAGTTGGCAAATGGCAACACTGGTTGTGTTGTCCGCCGGCTAACGGCTTGCTTGTTCTTTTCGTCTTGTTTGTATGTGAATAATTATTTTTCATCCGTTTTAATCCATGAAATATTGAAGATCTAGTAGTTTTGCGTATTAGTTTCTGTTAGATAAACATTTAAAATGTCGATTGGTGTACCTATTAAAGTTCTTCACGAAGCAGAAGGCCATGTAGTAACTTGTGAAACAAATACCGGCGAAGTTTACCGGGGCAAGCTAATGGAAGCTGAAGATAACATGAATTGCCAGTTATCGCAGGTGACAGTCACCTACAGGGACGGCAGGGTCGCACAGCTGGAGAACGTTTACATTAGAGGATCTAAAATACGATTTCTCATATTACCGGACATGTTAAAAAATGCGCCGATGTTCAAACGACAAGGAAATAAACCGACTGCAGGACGCGGGAAAAGCGCTATTTTACGAGCACAGGGTTAGTATTATTTGTTGTCAGTAGTAGTTAATAAAAATGTTTAGGTACATACGACATAATTATTACATTAAAAATTCTGATAAAATCAAGAAACAGTAACCGGATTTTTAAGGTTACATTGGTGCTAGACATCGACTGAACTGTATTCATAAAATGGAGGATTGCATTCGTGAACAAAAGCTAAAGTCAACGAAGTAGCAAAATACATATACACGACGACCTGTGGACTATTTAGGCTGTATTGGTTATACAGGCCAAATAAAAATAACATTATGCAATAATAAATCTGTACATTTAATTCAAAAGTTCAGGGTTTGATTGCGCCTTAGCTCACTTATACTGGTATTAAAGTCAGAAGAAATTAATGAAAATACTAAAGAATCAATCGAAGAAATGCTGCTAGTGCATCATAAATAATAATATTAATCTATAATTTGATAACTCAAAATATGTTACTAGAACATAATTAATAATTATTAATTATGCATTGCTGTTACAACTAAATTAAACTAGCAAGAACAAGCATCTTTTCTATTCAGAAAATTACATGCCCTGCACTGCCAATATATTTTGGAATGCTGTTTCTTAAATCTTTTAGCTGATTAACACCCCTTACTCATAAAGTATGATATAATGCTGAACTATGATCAGGAAAAATTTCTAATCATGTGACCTATTGTGTCATTTGTCATTATAAAACAATGCACCATACTGAAATCTCAACATGATATTTCATAGTTATTTTTTTATTCATGTTAAGTCTATACCCTGTTCACAAATCTTAGAGACTAAAATGACAACCACTTATGTCAAAGTTTAAAATAATGATACCAGCTGAATTTGTTCAATCTACTTTTCCGGTTTTTTGAATCGTAAACTATGTCGTAAGAATAGTGACATATTAGTAGCGACACTCATATCTACCAAGATATTTAGTATTCGGCTAAATAGTTTAAAATTAGCTCTATACCGAATGTAACCATAACCAAATACTCGTTCTTGTAAGCAAAATAACTTATAAATTTAGTAAGTAAGGGCAAATATATTATGGATATATGAATGATAATGGTTGATTAAACTTGTTTTTATACTAGTTTTAGGGACTCTTCAATAATCACACAAATAGTCGACCTTCCATAAAATCTGAAAATTTTTCAGATTTACTTTTCGGTTTATGGTCATCACTATTTAATTTGCACCCGAAACTGGTCACCCATGAAACGTCAATTTAGTCTCTAAGATTTGTAAACGGATTATACACAATACTTGCAGCTATGTAATGTAAATGATGCCGTTCACAGTTAAATTTCATTTCTCCATTACAGCAGCTGGGCGAGGCCGAGCGGGTGGGCGGGGCGGGGGGCATCGCGGCGGCTGGCAGGGCGGCTCGGGACCCTCACGACGCTAGGACACTAGTATAGCACTAGCTGTAAGACGCTGACCAGGCATTAACGGTCATCACTCAGTTATACCTGAATAGAAAATGTGCAAATCTGCCACCATACAAATAATTAGTATTTATCGGTCTATAATGAGTTATCATTAGGGTATTACATACTTCTTTAGTTAGACTATCTGTTAGAAATAGACAAAAATGGGAATGAGTGGATTGGGCTAACATATAATGTGCTCTATGCATTAGAATTAATGGTTGTCAGGCAGTGAAGTCGATAAACCATTTTATAGATATAAAGAAAGAAAATAAATGCCATATTATGACGTCAAGTTCCGTTTTGAGTTTTGACCAATGGTGATATGAGTAGCTTGGGGCAACCTACTAAGGAATGGAACAGCTTGCCTGCGTCTTTTATTTAACTTTTATTAAGTTAGTGCGCTCAACATCCTGGACCACATCTCCACTTACCATCAGGTGGGATTGTGGTCAAGCATTAACTTATCGTAAGTAAAAAAAAAAAAAAAAAACCTCCCTTAGTGGAACTTTGTATAAATGAGTGATGATCATTATGCTATTCACTCTTAACTAGTGATACCTTATAATTATTGTTAAATAAAATTTGGTATGTTGGATACACTGATTTCTTAGATTTGATTGATTCAGATTGATTATTTATCATCAATTCCATAATGCATTGATATATTTTGTTTTAGTAGGTTCTCAGTATCCCCTGTGTATAAATAAGGTAATGAATAAACAAACAGTTGTGAATCACATAAAAAGAATTTTCTTGTTTTAAACAAAAATAGTATTTTTTCAGAATACATTCTGATGAGAAACCATATTAATTTTTATATGTATGTTTGTAACTATAATACATTCTGTTAAGGTGCCATGCTCATCTGCTAGTGGCAATGAAGCAGTAAAAGCAGTTTACAAACACATTTAATAATACATTCTGAGAAAATTGTTTTGTATGGTGTCAGTAAATTGAGACTACTACAAAATATTGGACAGTAATTTAAAAAACAATAAGTAAAAAATAATGTGATATGTTGGTAAAAAAATCATGTTTCTTTGGTGTTTGTAATAAAGAATTTAGTGCAAAAGTATTCTACAAAAATGTTTGACCATATATTCTTTTGAGAAACCATGTTCAAGCGAAGTTTGTAATAACGCATTTATTGAACAAGTAGTGTACAAAAACATCTGTGAAGAACCATATTCACGTGGTGTGCAGTCAGTACTGAGAATTCTTAGAGAGTAATATTAGTTTGGGAAACCAATGTCATAGTTAAAACACTCCTCTACTCCTTTTTAATAATAATAGGCATTAGGTAAATTTCGTGTTATTCTATAAATTACAAATATCTTCATTTATTGTGATAGTTGCACAGACAAAGGAATGAAACTTTGCAGAATTTCCATTATTAATTTTGCCATCCATGGGGACAAATTATATTATGGAATAGTATCCTATCCAGGTTATAAAATATTGAATGGTAAGTTTCACCCGAGTCCTTTTTTTTGTGTTTCCTAACATATTGTCTGCACATCACATGAATATGGTTCATCATTGTTCTTCAAATGTTCTTATACACTTCTTGTTCATTAAATGCTTTGCTACGGATATCACATGAACAGGGTTTCTCAAAGGAATGCATTGCCAAGTATTTCTGTAGAATACTTTCATACTGAACGCTTTATTACAAACATCACACAATCATGATGGATTACTTCTGATGGGATCCATTCATATGTGTAAGAATACATTTATTGGAGGTTTATATTGATAAATATATATTAGTAAATCATTTGAGAGTACATTCTGGTGAGGCACCAAACTCATACGATGTTTTCAGGAAAACATTTTATGAATATGGTTTCTCACCAGAACGTATTCCGTTGGATAGTAATAAATTAATCGAATTCGCTTAGTCACTCATTTTATACAATTATAAACCATATCCATTAAATGTTTTCCTGTGCATCGTATGAGACTGGTCCCTGTCACGAAAATACACCAGTCAAGCTGTGTAATTAAATAACATATCAGCAAATAATATATTCTTAATGTTAATGTTGATCTTAACTACTATATTCTTGCAAACCATCAAATCATTTATTAATTGATACTGGGTTCCTACAGTCAATTTGTATTAACAGTATTTCTAACTATTTGTTGCAGGGAAAAGGCATCATTGATGTTATTGGCATAGAGAATCATTCATCATTTTACTAGGAGACTTCCATTCATTTTATTGTGACTGATGTGATGTTTGATATAAGCCAGTTACATAATACCTTGTTAGTTTAGTGTGTGATAAGTTTGAACTTGTATTCGACTGAATGAAGCATTTGAATAAAACAATTATCTGTGTTATTTACAATTTTATTTACCATTTTCTTATTTATAACTGTACTTCATAAAGTATTATTATTTAAGTTACACTACTTAAATATATTGTCTATCATAATTATCTTACATCCCTTATAAATTCTATGTATTGGACCGCTACTATATTATTCAGATCAGGTAAGGGGTTCTTATAAAAAATCAATAACACTTTGGAAGTTCATTCATCATCAATACCGAAAATCAAATTCTCTTAACATTCCTATTTTGTGGGTTATTTAAAACTAACGCATTTATAATTTTCTTTGTATTGAATGGACAAAAGTTGTTTCATAGAACAATTTGTTAATTTGCCGATAACAATCCGGGTAAACTTATTTCGGTTAGAAGGCAATACCTACTGGATTTTTATCTTATAAATATCACTTGTTTTCGAATCAATAATATCGCTTTTAACAAAATCTTAGTAGTTTTAGTAAAATACAACGGAAGAATTATTGAGGACCACGAGCAGCAACGCTCTAAGCAAATAGCTCTATGCTAAATGTTAAAAACGAATGTACCTACTTATGTGTTCAGGCTCCTGCCACAGAAGAAATAATAGTACTTATTCCTACACAAGTGCCGCTGGGCCGCTGCGATATGGTCTTATGGCCGGTGTACCCGCCCGGCAGAAAGCCGCTGGCATAATGTGTAGAAGCTCTTCGACTTTCGACAAAAACAATTGAAATTGTTTCGATATTTATATCAGCTAAGTGACTGGTTTTTCGCCTATAACGTCTAGTGGGGCTTCGTGGCCCAACCAATAGTTAAATCCATTCAATACGGTCGAGGTCGAGGGATCTTTAAACCTAATGATCGCTTCCACAAACATGCACCATATTTGTATATCTAGCTCTACTTGTTAAAAGTTCGTGTAATCACGTATCTGCTTTCGCAAGCTTGGCCTTTTCTTCAGCCGGTGAGTGTAGTCTATCTCTTGAGGCTTCGGAGGGGCATTTCGCTGTCAGCTCACGATGGAACCGCATGGCTGGAAACTCTACGAGGAGTGCAAGTGGTACGGCAGCCGCGTACGAGATGAAGGCTACGCCGAACCATTCTAATATCTAGAGAAAGAAAAATGTTGTATAAGATTCGATTTGTAACAAGGAATTGGTCATTGTTAAAGTGGTGAATCTAGTGGCATCGCTTGTATTGGCTCATGGGAGTCATAGGTTCTTTTAAGTAATATCTGTGACTATTAAGTACAAATCCAAGTACTTACAGCGTTTTGTCGATCCAACTGCGCAGGCGCAAGGCGTGCACCCTGCAGCGCTTCGTTGATGGGGATGTGCAGAAGCAGGGCTCCGAACGACAGCCGCGCGAGCACCGTGCCGCCAGACGCAAACCAGGTGCGCCAGGGAGCTGTAGAAAGGCCATGGTTATGCAGCCATTAGAGGTCTGAAAAGACCCAGGAGTGTCGTGGGTGCCATGGACAAAACACTAGACAAGGACATTCACACCCAGACCGAGAACAGAAATTCAAACTCATCATTCAAATTTCCGCCTCGTTGGGAATCGAACCCAGGGCCCTTGGTGCGGCGATCCGGCATGGTAACGCATGGTATCCGGCATGGTAATTGCGCCACATGGGTCGTCAGACAGAATTGTCGACAATTCTAACCTACTAGCTATTGCCCGCAGCTTCGCCCGCGGTAGAGATCGATTCTTTACAAATCCTATTATAGTTAGATTTAGTTGCTTGATTTAAGTAAACATTCATCATTTGATAGCGTGATTCAGAACTTCCAAATGAATTTTACTAACGCCATCTATTAACATCATCCGGAACTAAATATCTATCCATCATCCATCCATTAGCCTTTTGAGATCCACTGCTGGACATAGGCCTCCCCTAATCTACGCCACTCAGACCGGTCCTGAGCCTTCTGAATCCAGCGGATACCCGCTGTCTTCTTCAGGTCGTCGGTCCACCTGGTCGGGGGCGTCCTGTGCTCCTTTTACCGAGGCGTGGTCTCCATTCGAGGACCTTTCTTCCCCAACGGTTATCGGTCCTTCGAACTATGTGGCCAGCCCATTGCCACTTCAGCCTGCTAATTCTCTGAGCTATGTCGGTCACCCTCGTTCGTCTACGGATTTCATCATTTCTGATTCGATCGCGTAGAGAAATACCGAGCATAGCTCCTTCCATAGCCCGCTGAGCGACTCTAAGCTTATGCATTAGGCCAATAGTGAAGCACCACGTCTCGGATCCGTATGTCATCACTGGCAACACACACTGCTCGAACACCTTCGACTTCAGGCACTGAGGTAACTTTTTGGATGACAAGATATGACTACTAAATATCTAGCAACTAACAAAATATCGATCTTCCCATGGGGATGTTTACCGCGGTAAAAAGTAGCCTACGTTATAACTCTCCACCCTCCTCACTATCTCCACACACAAAAACCATACCATATAACAGCTTCGTTGCGACGTGAAAGACGGACAAACAAACAAACAAACACTTTCACATTAATTTATAATATTAGTATGGATTTCAATTGACGCCTCAATCTACTTTTCAGTTATTCATAAGAAGAATGATGAATTTAATGTAATTAGGTAGTCAATGACTTATCTACTTACCTACTTAAAGTACTTAATTGCTAAAAACTAGCCGGAGAGGCCTATCTATTCATTGATCTATTGATTTGTATACGTATACCCACATTGAATCCCATTAATAGCGCCAAGTAAGGCAACCGTCACGAAGAAGATGAAGACGGGTCTCTCGAAGGCCGCCAGTGCCGCCCCGATACCCCGGTCTGGGGGCCCAGGACCCAGCACTAGCGGGGACATCATCGTCCACCACAGCGAGGCTGGTGCTGAGAGCACTGACACCCATCTGAATACCTGTGACGGAGAAGGGGCCAAGTGGCTGATTATTTATAGTGATTTTCAGACACAATATGAGCTTACAGAGCCAAGCTGATCCTAACTTTGCAAGGCTTGACCGTTGAAGTATTATTTATTTACAAATAATCTTAATAGTTCAATGGCTTGACCTTACAAATTACGAGCGTTATCGATACAAACCCCAATAGGTACATAGGTACCTATATTTTGGACAAATAGTAGGTAGATATTACTCACGAATTTTCCATTATACATTGTTCACGAACTTGTGGTGAGAAAATAAGTTTTATGTGTTATGCAATCTTTACTTTTTCTCAAGATGTGGGGTTTGTGAAGACAAGGCTTGAATCTGCGGTCAAGTCTTGGTGAGTTAGATTGTCATGAGATCTGATAAAACTTTTTAACAGCAATATCGTTAAACCTGAGTGTGAACACAGAAGAAGTAATAGTACCTACATACATTGTGTGAACATGAGTTGAGCTGAGAGGAGTGAGAGGTTCGCATGAAATGTTTTGACGGGCATTTAATTAATTATGGTAGGTAGAATAATATTTGTCAGGTAATTAGTTTCATCGTGTAAGTTAGTACATACACAGTGGCATAACTAGCCCTAAGGAGGCCCCATATCAATATTTGTCGTGGGTTGTGGGGCCCCCTCGAAGTTAGCTGTCAAATATAAAAGGAATGCCAACTGTAGCGATCGTAGGCCGTTGGCGAGCTTTTTTTAGGAGTAGTAGTGGGGCCCCCTATACGCTGGGGGCCCATATAGGTAATTGTTACCTACGGCGGTAGCTACACCCCTGTAAATGCATACATAGATAATGTTATGGTTTATATAATGACACGCGGCACGCCTAATTATTGTCAATCTAAGATCATAACATGATTCGTTCGTTAATAACACAGGAAATGTAGGTACGTATTGAAGGCTTTGATGTATAGACAAGTAAATAACATGATATTTAGCTACCATATATTTACTCATCGTTCATCTCTTAGCTCATACGTATATTATTGTAAGTTTTGGCTCAAATCCACATGATTGATTTAATGATATAGTATTAGAACATGCATCAACTGAGTCAAATTATTGCATAATGTAAGTAATTTTAATCAACTTGTACCTAATTAACTTTCTAATGTGAGACTTTATTAACGAAATGTTTTTATTTATTATCTGAATCTGAAACACGTACCTATCTATTTAAATACTTTTTACCCGCCTTTAAGGAAGTGTTATGTTTTTCGCGCGTATTTTGAATGTATGAATGTTTGTGTCATTTTTGTGTAAAATATTCTTTACGAGTAACCGCCCTCGCTTTGCTTCGGTTTTCCTATTTTTTACACCTTGGGTTACATTATTGGAGTTTTATTAAGGATCCCTAATTTTTTTTAAATATAGCCTATGTTCACCGGGGATAGTGTAGCTTTCTAACAGTGAAAGAATTTTTCAAATCGGTTCAGTAGTTTCGGAGCCTATTCAATGCAAACAAAAAATCAAATCTTTCCTCTTTATACATTATATTAGTATAGATTACCTTCCAAACCACTGGACCAATTTACATAATATAGTATAATTAAAATGTCGTTAGATGCGTCTTGACAGCCCAAGTGTTCTTAGATAAGCATAGTTAAGGGAAATAAAAAAACAAATTTGGTGGCTGTGAGATACCATTGTTTGAAGTACCTTGGTACTTATCAAAAAATAAAAATAAATGGAATAATACCATAAGGGTATTAAAATAAAGAGCTCATCATAAGGTTTTCAAAAAGGTATCATGACAGCTTTTTGATAGCAGGCGTGTTTTTTTATTTTCATACTAGTCTAATCTCAAGTTGACCTCGATCTGTTCCAGAATTTAAAAATAAAAAATTCAGTTGAGAAAAATACCTAGAGATTTTCAGGAATGCAGATTTTCTTATTTTAATAACATTGATGCATAGATACTTTAGAATTGAATGCAGTGGAATTGAACGTATGTGGTCACCACAGAATACTTTGTTAGTGGTCACCGTGGCTCATTGACATTTACAAAAAGGGCAACGGACAACGCAACCGAAAATCAATTCGAAATCGGACACCCTAGTCGTGATACGAACGTTCACTTCTCTACTTTATTACTGTAGTAGTATACCTACTGATTATATCAAAATAATGATGGCACGTAAGGAGCAAATTATTTAATTACATTCCGAGAGAGATGAAGCAACGTTGAGTACCGCGACGCGACCGCGCGAAAGGCGGAACGGACTTGCGAAATGGACTCTACCACCTCTTAGATAATAAACATCGCTTTAATTGGAGATATGTGTCAAAACCACTCGTAAAGTACGGTGAAAGCGAAATTAGCATCTATTCTATGCCTATGCCTATCTATCTATGCCTATGCATTACGCCAGGAATGCATTTCAGTTAAGCTTCGGCAGTCCTGATCTTTCCTGCAGTTAGTACTTACTAATTTTCTACTCTTTGTGTGTATTTGAAGATTACAATCCATGTAAGGGCTTTTGAAAAGAGATACAGTAAGGTAGTTATGGGACGTGTTGATGATGGATCAATTAACCGGTTGGGTTTAGGTAAATCGAAAGGCGTTAATTACGCCATATTAGTCAAATGAGATTATTTGAGATACATTATATGGCGGCTCGTGGTCACCTCCCCCGTTAACTAGCAATTTTACGAATGGTTTGAACTCAAGAAACTGACTTGAAGATTGCAATAGAAACCACAACCTTCAAGCCTAAACGCTTCTTGGTTTAATGGTGTAGTTAGATTCGAGCCTTGAAAGCAATGCAATCGCGAAATCGCAAGCCCTAGCCAGTCTAGCTAGAACGGGAAACAGTTGCGTCACGCCGTCCCACTACTGCTCTGTGTACGTTACCGCTAGCACTGAAATACTTATAAATTATCTAGATTGAAACTTACTGATGTTAATTAGAACTTTTAAGCCTTTACTTAAAATGCCAGAAATAAATTGGCCTAAAAATAACTTAAGACTAACTTAGCCAGTTAGCCTAACGAATGGAAGGTCCGTTACCTTGTTCTGCGTGAGGACATCCGTTCCTTTCACCGAATGGTGAATATGGGCCAGCAGGAGGCCTGCCAGCGTGCCCGGGGCGTTGCCCAGCGGAGACTGGTACAAGGTATTGAAGGAAAGGTTCCCGCTGTACTTTAAGCGCACTGATCTGGGAAATTAATGCGAAATTCAATACGTTTATTCAGACATTTGACCACACCCTCTTTCGAAGCCTACATTGAATGTTTCCGCAATTCAATATCCTTTCATTGGAAATCAAAAGTCTGTTCTGTAATTTCTAAACGTCTTATGCCAATTGTGGTCATATTGCCTTATGCCTATAAGATTGCGTAACAACTAACAATAACCTAATGGAGCTAACGTTATGAAATAAAACTATAACAGGGTATTTCTGTACATCGTCGTTGCGACTTTAACGTCCCAACTCAGAGTCACTAACGGTTACTTAAATCGCTCCTTAGTAGAGAATTTGTATTGTGATTCTTTACTAAAGAGCGATTTTAACGTCAAACGACTCTACATTTTGAAGCACTATCGAATTCAAAAACTCTCATGTGTGTACGATGTTTCCATCGTAATTTATTCACCAAATTCAAAATCACCTATGTGCACTGCTTGCTAAATAAAACTTTATCGATTTCCTGAAAAAGCAGATTTTTTACACATAAGAGATCTTAAAGTCGCAACGACGACATATCGAAGACAGTATCTTTCTTTGCTTTACGCTAATAAAATTGTAATGATATTTAGAATGCACTTCAATACTCACTCGGGACAATGCACAATGATTGTAGGTACCAGTTCCCACGCGTATGACAGACCCAGCGTGAAGATCGTAACAGCTACGAAGAGGCCAGCCAAGACTGGGATTGCGAACCGTCTGCCACGAAGAGCCAACGTCAGGGCTAAAGCCAGTGCGTAGAGCTGCATGTCTGCTGCTAGGTACCTGCGGAGAATAGTCACGATTCGTGCGGAAATTAGGAATTATGTGAGGGACGAAAGATTAAAGAACGTAGCAGAGCAGCTTCATTTTAAATGCCCTTCACTGATAATAGTTGTATTTAAGTGTGTGGTTATAATACTCACGAGGCAAACAAAACTTTGTGTTCATTCAACATTATATTTTTACTAGCTGACTCGGCATACGTTGTTCTGTCAAAAATTTAGGGGTAGAGGGGGATGAAAAATAGATGTTGTCCGATTCTCCACCCAAGCCGATATGCACGCAAAGATTCACGAAAATCGGTCGAGCCGTTTCGGAGGAGTTCAACTTCAAAAAAGCGTGACACGAGAATTTTATATATTAGATTTTGTATGTATATCATAGACTATAATATTCAGTGTCAGCTAAATATATTGACATGGAGAAATAGGTAAATGTTTAATAAAAATGTTCTGTAATGTTTTCAGCAGAAACGATGTGAGTAGCATTAAGGCTAAGCAGACATCTGTTTGCCTGGCCTTATTTTAAGTGGTGTCTTACCAGGTTTGTATTAGGCATTTGTCATCCGCATACACCAAGTTGTTCAGGTAGAGCAGCTGAGTCCACCACTTCTTCCTGCAGACAGCAGCCTCGCCTCCCACCAGCGGCGCCCACTGCGGCCCCGAGCCCAGCCGCTCCCACCAGCTGCCCGCGAACCACACCACGAAGAAATAGCTTGGGCTTATCCTGTGTAAAATACGTAAAAATATGTTGGTAAAAATATTAAGAATGATGTGGAGAAATATTGCATTAAATATTTTTAAGTTATATCCGCACTTCACGCATATAGAGACCTACCTACCTTATCCATACTAATATTATAAATGTGAAAGTGTGTTTGTTTGTTCGTTTGTCCGTCTTTCACGTCGCAACGAATCTGTTATATGGTATGGTTTTTGTGTGTGGAGATAGTGAGGAGGGTGGAGAGTAACGTAGGCTACTTTTTACCGCGGTAAAACATCTCCATGGGAAGATCGATATTTTGTTAGTTGCTAGATATTTAGTTCCGGGTGTTGTTAATAGATGGCGTTAGTAAAATTCATTTGCATTTCACGCTATCAAATGATACATGTAAATTAATTATTTCATAGGCAACTAAGTCTAACTAAGTAAAAGTAAGCAGGAATTGTAAAAAATCGATCTCTACCGCGGGCAAAGCTGCGGGCAAAAGCTAGTTGACAAATATTTATAGTCTACAAAGTCGATTTATTGAGAAATCCATAATAATCTGAAATTTTTTGGCACATGATCTACGGATTTTTGAAATGCCGGAAGTGTTTAAAAGCATGTTTACTTGGCATAAAATTATATCCAACATAGCATATTCTATTTATAGCCATACTATACAATTTATGTACAGTCCTACAGGAAGCTTCTCGCCCAAGACTTATGTTTGAATTTACCTGATAATTCTATTGAGCATAGTGTGAAAGAACGTTCGAATGGCAGACGAATGCTGTTGTTTCTGCTGCAGCAGCTTATTGGCCAGCAGGAAACTTGCCATGAGGAAAAATATCTGGACCACCAGAGTGCTGTTTGTCATCAGAATCACATCTCCGTCTAGGCGCATCTGCGTGAAGAAGAACAGCTCATTATTATGAAAGAAGTAGGTATGGGGTCGAGAATGACAGATTAAACTATCAACTCTTTCTATCTTGGTTCTCACAAGTTGGGTTTCAAAAATTTCAAGTGCTCCAAAGCCCATTAATTTCACTGCATGTTAATAAATTATCTATTTGAAACATCCAGATTACGCGATTTCGAGAAAAGAGACTATAGCGTCAAGTGACATTTTTTGGAGTGTGTGTGTACTTGGCTAGACACTATTGTGTCTCATGATACCGTAAGTCACAGTTTTTATTATTTTTACCTCAAATAAACCCTCGTCATTGTGAGAGACATGAGGGAAGTTTCCTTTCACAAAAAAATTCGTATTCTATCTATGACATTATTAAGGTGCTGCGGAAGTCAGAAGCTTGGGTGTAATCTATATTTCTTGGACAATGAACAGTACCTTCTCATAAGATCTGGTGTCAAAGATGTAAGACAAGGTGGCGACCCAGCAGACGTGCTCGATGATGACACACATGAGGCAGAAGACGCGAAGACCGTCGAACACGATGAGTTCTGAATTAGACGCGGGGGGTGCGACCAGGGCCCGCCAGGATTGCCTCACTGACCACGACAGCATCCAACCTGCACCTAATGAACAAACGAAAAAATGATTTATTTAGTAGTTTTCGTTTCAATTACATCGTCAGAGCACCTGAAGTAGGTGTAAGACCCGTGTTACGAGGTACCCCGCACAACTCCTCGTCATGTACAGCAGTCTATGTATGCAGATTGCAGGGCATGATTTTAAGACCGTCTGTAATTATTGATATTTAAGAATGTTTGTGTAATTAGTTATAAATGTTAAATGATACCTGTATACCTACGTAAGGTATGATTCAACTTTGCTAATAACGTAAACAAACAATAGATAATTATGTAATATTAATAATTACGAAGGTTTTAGAATTAATGAAATGAAATAATCTTTTATTCATGTAGGTATCACTGATACACTTATGCACGTCATTTTTTTAATCTACCAGCTTTTCGGAAAAGTGCTTTGTCATGCAGGAGAAGAAAAGCCGTAAAGAAACTCCTCAGCACATCTTAAAAAAAAACTTATATATTACAAAAATACATACTCTCTATGCCCTGCATACTTAATTATTTTGCTGACTGTACATGGTTGGTACATGGAGTTGTAGTTGAGTAGTTAGACTGATTGTTAGAAATTGGGAAAGTGACCCTTGTATTGTAACACTCAAGAAATCTTGCTTTTTGAAATGTTGAGTTTTGGGTAGTACCTACCTAGCACAAATCACGCTTCCTGTCTTAATTCGTTGGAGTTACAATAGAAACTGTGCATTTTTTTCTTTGATTATGCCTTTCTTAATTAACACACTTTTGAGGACATTGAAACAAATATTATGATTCAACGAAGTGATAAAAATCGTATCGTAATTATGTAGATTTTCAAGTTTGCATGAATATACAATTTTTAGCCTTACTCGAGGCTTTTAGATAGGCTTACAAATTAAGAATAATTTACACAAAAAACGATTGACACAGATCCTGTCACCAGATCACGTAACAGCGCTAAATCTGAAAAGCAAATAAGATAATTATGAGTGCCTAAGTGTTGTTTGACTGTCTACATAAATCTTCTTTTAAAAAAGCCGCGCAATTTATTGCAGAGGCGTAACATCAACGTAACTAAAGTTATGCAAAATATTATATTTGAATTGTACTTAATTCTGAGCATTCTGAGGTCTGGAGAGGAATGTAAGGTTGAGTGGAATTAAGAAGCTCTGTGAGAAGACTCCGTTGAATGAGGTATTGCACAAGATATAAGTACATCAATCCTCAAACTGGATTCCATAATAATCCGGGAAAGGGTATTTTTTATTACAGTTTGATTAGAAAGGAGAAACCGCAAGCTTACATAACAAGTTTGCATCATAACAATGAAAAATATTTGATAAACATTCACAATACCAAAAGTGGATAGTTTAAAAGCTTGTGCTTAATAAGGAATTTGAAGCCAGATTTTATTAAAATGTATTTTTTTATTTCGCGGAAAAGAACTAGATGAATGTAGGTTTGTGTAATTTTTTTTTTTAAATCAGAAAACCTTATTCTGGCCTGGACCATGGCCTCTCATTAAATGCCACATTGAATTAATTTCAAGAAAGAAAACTATCACGGCTATGGTAGCTGAGTAATAGTCTATAAACTTACTACTTTGGAGCTCTACAATGCGCGTGGCCTGACACGCACTTGCCCGGTTTTTTTAATACGATTTAACAGACCAACCAGTACAAAAATTCCAAGATTAACGATTATTATTTATAATAAAACGATAATTATAATCATATCATCAAAAACGTTTTCGGATGTCATGCCTCAGTTATATCGTAAAATATACGAAGAAATCTCTCAATTACAGGTTTACGTAAGCCATTTAGCCGTGACTTGCGCAAACATGGAGACCACAAATCAGCCTTAAGTAGGTAAATACGGATGAAAAAGATTTGCAGTAAATAAATTTACTAGAATTGATTTGGAGCAATTTCTAGCTGTGATAGTTTTTAAAATGCATTCAGTATATTCAGAGATATTACAATAAACGAATTTTGGTATAAACAATTGGCGGTCTTTTTACTAAGGGACGAGATCTCTTCCAAACGAGAAGACTTCCACCAGAAAAACTGACACCAAAGGTACAAAGGCGAGTGTTCTTGACTTGACTTGTATGACTTATATCTGAAAGGACCCCGGTATAATAAAGCCATCAACTACGAGTATATGACATGACATTATGGATGGAAAGTAATGAAACGCGCGAATGTACGCAAAGCGACTTAGAAAATCGTGCTTATTTTCTTAAGTTTATATAACTTTCGTTCTAACTATGTCACTTCATGACGATGATAATGTGTTTCTTACTCAAGTTCAAGTTAAGAATCAATATTCAAAGTGTGTATAAGATAGTCATTTTCACTTAACCCGGTAAAGGCGAAATCATTAGACATTAATATTATACTTTGTAATGATTTTAAAAGTGTTCGTGGTTTGGCCGAGAAGGCCCATCATGAGGCCTGGACTATATTATTTCACATTACATGTCACTATATGTCACACAAGCACTATAGCACAGCAAAGGAATCTAAACTATAAGCTCTGCATCTCAGTTGAATCTCAACACCATATTCATGCATGGTATCATTAAATCATTATCATCTAACCAACACTTGTAGAATCAACTGGCCTATGAATCTTGTTAGATGGAAATATAATAATTTCTTGCTTTTTTCAACGGTTTTAATCGTTGTTGTCAATAGCTCTTAAGAATATAGGTCGCGGTACACATTCACCAATTACCAGTCAGATGTGACCCCTGATCAGCTATCAACATAAAGTCAGATAAACTCACCTTTCTTAGTCTGATCAGACAAGGTAAAGTCGAGGGTAGTGCTGACAGCTGTGAGGATAACCAGCAGTGTCACAAGACTAGCGAAGGCGCTCTGATTGGTGTCCAACGGTGGTGACTGTTCCTCCAGCCCATTGACGCAGTAGTCCAGGTGGTACAGTCGCGCTGACAAGTTGTATGAGGCCACTATACTGTCGTTAACACAGGATGCGAACCTAGTGAAGAAAATATATAAAAATAGTTAATCGCAGAATGTGTAGCGACTGGTTTCACCACTGCCTTCCGAATGTGGCGGATATCCATGGGCAATAAGTAATAACTTATAATCTGGGTCGTTAGTTCCTTTATTGGCTATTGAACCCTTGACTTAACTTCGTGAGATGAACGATCAACGAGCTGTGCTCGTCTGAACATAAAGGCGACTAAATCCGGCCCGCTGGTGGTAGGGCCCCTCGAGGGATTATATTAGTAATATTGATTTTAATTATTAATTAATACCATTATTACTATTATTATTTCTCCATGGGGTTCGCCTGGATAGCTACCACCCTCGAGCATGAGTCAGCCGCCAAACGACTCGTCGTGTTCCGGCTGGGGGCTTGAGAGCCAGTTCTTTCTTTCTTTTTCTTCTCTCTTTCTTGGCCGGCAACGCATCAGTGATGCCTTTGGTGTTGCTGATGTCCATGGGTGACGATAGCCACTTACCATCAGGTGGATCGTCAGCTCGTTTGCCGGCTATTTCCATAAAAAAAAAGAAAAAAAAAAAATAGAACAGAAACAAAACGTTACGTTACGTTTAGACTTATTACGACGAATTTTCCCACATAATTATGAGATCTACCTAGACACATTTCTCCCCCGCATACGCTTATCTATTGTAAATTTTATGCAAATCGCTAAGCCATTTTCGAGAGGTGCTTATAGATATTATAAAATATATATACATACCTATAGAAATGTTATGTTGGTTTGTGTATACTTCAAAAACTCGGTAAAGTTCTTCACCGATTGAGCTCAAATTTTGATACAATATACTTACGCTTAAATTTTTCGCGTCAGTAATTTATCTGAGACCAAAAAAAATTTATGTTGCAGAACGACTTCTGCCGGGTTAGCTAGTGCTATATTTGTATATTGCTCCTTTAATAATACCTAGGATAATACCTACAGAAGATAGAATTATATTAAAACTTGTACAAACCAGAGGGCATCACTACGGCCGGCCCGGGGCCCGCAGCTGCGAGTCATGCAGACGCCTCGATGCACTCGCGTGTGGTTGAAGTAGTGTGCGTAGTTTGCGGAATACCGCTGCAACAAATTATCATAATCCTTTAATGATTAATTACACACGACTCCACTTCCCCCTCCCCTCCCCATTCCCATCCCCTTCCTCTCCGCACCCTCTCCCCCTGTACAATACTTCCTATCTCATTTTCGAATTTATATATCTGTCTCTTTAAACTGTCCCGTTTTCGTTTCATCGAATTTCAAATCACACTGATGCTAAAGAAGTTTTCACTTCAAAAAAAATGTTTGTGTAACTCGACCCAATTTACACAAAACTTGTGTAACCAAAATATTTATGTAACTTGAATTGAAATAAAATTCAGTAATTTTTCCCGATCGTGGGAAAATATCACGGAACTAGTGGGATAGATTCTATCAAGCTTTTATTTAGTTCCCTGTCTGTAGCTCGAGCACGAATATTTGCGAGAAAGTATTCGTATGGTTAACGTAAGCAATTTGTCAAATTTGTATGGCATTTTAGTACCATTTACGCACGATAGGGGCGCTTTTGAAAAAATGCCATACAAATTGCTTACATTAACCATACGAATACTTTCTCGCAAATATTCGTGCTCGAGCTACTGGTCTCTGTCTATCATCGGATATTTTGAGTTAAGTTTGACGCTCTTTCCAGTATTCAATTTGGCTGAAATTGCGCGTATAAATCTCGTGACAATGCATTTTTAGGGTAATGGTAAATCTAGATACACTCAGATTGGCTTGAGTCTTGACTCATGAACAGGACTCCTTAACGTTTAATAACTAATAAGAAAAACATTAAATTTTATATATATGATAGTTTTCTGATTTGCCTACCATTGACATAAAAAATAACAGCGTCACCCTTTCTTGGTAAAGAGTCCTTATATTTCATTTTAACAATTTTCTGATTCTTACATTACGCATTACCGGCATTACACAACAAAAACCAAAATTATGTTTAGTAAACATTCAATTAACAATGCAAAAAACGTAGGGCAACATTTTTGTATCTGTAACGCGTTGGGTTCCACGAAAAAATTCCATTGTGCAATGTAATATCTCAAACGTAGTTACGAAATCGATTGACTCGTACTTTTTAATTTAACTTCAGCGCTGAATAAATTGTTAGTTTAGGCACAGAAGAAATAATAGCAATTATGTTTAGGTTATAAGAAGAAAACTTTTGGGGTGTTAGGATGGATCCATTCATCCATCCTTGTACTTAATTATCGCGGTCTATTATTTGCACGGGTGCAAAGTTAACGCGCCCGAGCGTAGCGAGGATGCCGAGTGTTATATTTTATATTATTTAATAGTACATTGTAACCTAATCTCGCACTTAAAAATCACGGTTTTTCGTGACCAAACTAAGTAGTTTTTTTACACCTTGCGAAGATTTGTGACTTAATTTGTCTATTATTGCACGGTGTAATATTAGCGCCCGAGCGTAGCTTTAGCTTCGCTAAATGCCGTGCATTAATAGGAAACTCAGTGATACATTTTCGCACCGTGTAAAAATGGGATAGTTTACGCACGGAAAAGCGTGACCTAAGGGAGGCCATACACGATCAAGTGTACTTGATGAAGCGTCAAGCGGACTTGACGCGGCATCCAGTATACTTGATCGTGTATGGCCACGGTACAGCTATCTGCCATATATCTTATTATATAAATTATTGCCTAAACTTGAATAATAATGACGATTGAGGCCTATTACAGCTTTGTCTCCAAATAGATAAATTTTATTAATTATATCAATCAGTGTGAAACTGAATTAACTTAAATATTTTTTACGTAATGCTCTCACGTCCGATTTGGAAGCAATGGGCGTTATGTAACAACCTTTTAACATTTAGTGTAAACAACGTTTTAACGCTTGACCTCTTTTGATCGAATAAGTGCAGTTACCAGTATGAGGAACCCTTATTAGAGCCCTATTTAGAGCCCTGGACTGGAACAAAGGTTTTGTTCTGAGTCATGAGAGATGGATCAAATTCTGATTCGTTTGTATTCATAGATTTAATACACGGTAGACTGGTATAAATCAAGTCAGACCAGTTGAATCAAGCAACCTTGTGTTTCGGTTTAAAGGATATTTGGGCCAGCGATTAAGTTTTCGTAGTCGCCCACAGAGACCTAATTCTATAGATTTACATAAACATTTCACTAGACCAGTGTCAAAATTCAATCGCACTGGTGCAGTGTTGGGGACAATCATAAAAGCTGTTGAGGTCATAAAACATTTAGAGGCGTCGATACAGGCCTTTACTGTGATACAGGTAATCGAATTAAACAACGAAAAAATTGTTTTATTTCATTGGAATTAGAACTTTTTTTCATAAGCAATGAAACTATGATAATATAACTATGTATTAACTAATATGGTTGCAATTTTTAACTTAATGGACTTCAGAACATAGTTTTCTCTCAAAAGGGGTGTGGTAAAGACATGAGTTTCGAGTCTGCAGCGCGTCCTGCAAAACGCTTGTAAATTAAAACCGTAATTCTGTATCAAAAAAGTCAAAACACTGAAAATGACCAGTCAGAGTGACCTCTTTATTTGCCTTATCGAAATATTAAATAATAAGTAGGTACGTAAATTAGGCAATGTTTGGACGAGCGGTCGGCTCAATCGGAGTATGTCAGCGGAGTGCACCGGTCGATGACCCTCCCCACTGCCCTCTGCACGTGGTACTGGTTCCTTTCACTCTCAAGGAGTTGCCGGTTGTACGTACTACCCATGGAAGTACATAAGTCACCGTGTTTGTAGGTATCTAAGTACTAAGGTAACTTCGAGCCCAAGTGAAAGTTGCTCACCAAAATAAGGTTAATAATAACAATAAAATTACTAAATCTATACTAATATTATAAAGAGGAAAGCTTTGTATTTTTATATTTTTGTATTTTTGTATTTTTGTATGTTTGCAACGAATAAACTCAAAAACTACTGAACCGATTTTCAAAATTCTTTCACCATTAGAATGCTACATTATTCATGAGTAACATAGGCTATATTTATTACTAGAAAAAATTAGGGATCCTTGCTAAAACATCAGTAACGTGAACCAAAGTGTGAAAAAATTTGCTTAAAAATTTCTTTCATCGCATACGCTGCGGAAACTATTGATGATAGAACAAAACATTGTTCTACAATATTGTAGAACATATCAATATCTACAAAAAACCTCGCGATACTATATGTCCAACTATTGTCGTTATGTCACTATAACCACTTTTTACATTTTAAAAGTTAATAAAAAAGATGACCAAAATCAGATCATGAAAACCATACCTTCGTATTAATCCTTATCCAAATAAATCATTTCATATTCAAAACTGTTTCAATACCTATAGATAACTTTTTGAATTACTCAAATCGGACATTCCATTCGGAAGATATTACGTAGTAAAAAAAACTACGTGACAACGTGATTGTACGAGTAGTACAATCATCACCGGCCCCGCGGCCGGACAGCTCGCGCATGTTCCGCGGATCCCGATTATGTATCACGGGGAGGGGAGGGGAGTGGAGTGGGAGCGGGAGCGGGAGCGGGAGCGAAGCAGGAGCGGGAGCGGGAGCGGGAGCGGGAGCGGGAGCGGGAGCGGGAGCGAGAGCGAGAGCGGGAGCGGGAGAGGGAGAGGGAGAGGAAGAGAGAGAGGGAGAGGGAGAGGGGGAGGAGGAGGGGGGTGGGGAAGGGGAGGGAGAGGGGGAGAGGGAGAGTGAGAGGGAGGACACGGAAATAAGAACGGCTGTACCGATTTTAATGATCTCTGATTTGTTACATTCTTAGGCGATACGAAGTTCGCCGGGTCAGCTAGTGTTTTATAACATAACTACAGCCAAATGCCAAACTAATACTTGGGCAAAACAGCTGCCAGAATTCAGGTCTCCTGATTTACATTTTAGATTTAAAGATCAAGTAACACCTACTTTATTTACTAACAATTTTCTTTTTCTATTCAAACCCGTTGGGTATCTTCGGAAGATTTCCCCTTAGAAATCAAATACCATCTAATGGTAAGGTTAGACGTTAATGTCCTGAACAGAAATAACAAAGTCATCATCGAATCAATTTTTACCACGAAATCAGGGAAGCTGCAATTAGAGTAAAGGCTGGAGTTATAGAAAAAGAGGAGAGTTACCTTAAGAATAGAAAGCAGGGGGTGGGGCCCACTGGCGACCAGCTCGAAGCTGCCTCGGCAGTATGTGCCCTGTAAGGCACGACAGCCGCGGTACTCGTCCAGTGTAAACAACTGCGGCATCTTGTAGTACTCCTCATCTGAAGCAAACAAATTAATGGTTTAACTGTGGTGTTAACCAGTACAGAGTTCTCTCATCTGGGGTCAACCAGGTACCTACCACAGACATGTATATCTACATGCCTATAATTTTTAATGTGTATTCTTAGGTTAGGGCTATACCTAATACTTATAATTATCTTATTAATAAATTATTAATAATTTACTTTTCTTACACACTGTGACTTAAACACGCACTTAGGTCACGCTTTTCCATGCATAAAATAGCCCTTTGTTACACAAAAATGCGAAAATTCGCGACTTTGATTTTCCTATTAATGCAGAGCGTTTAGCACTTGCTAAGCTCGGGTGCTAACATTACGCCGTGTATTAATAGACAACTTAAGTCACAAATCTTCGCAAAAAGGTTTAAAAAGGGACAACGTTGGTCACGAAAAACGTGACTTTTTTGTCCTGGTTTAGGTCATACTATGCTATAAAATAATATACGAGACTTGTGACGTAACGTATATATTCTCTTGCGAGTATTGCACAGCGACCAATGCGTTAAGCACCATAATAATGTAATTTTAGTTAGTAGGTACAGTTGGCAAAAGAATTTGGTATACAGGGTCGATATGTTCTAAAACCTGCTGTAATTATTGATATTATAGAATGTTTGTGTTAATATCAATGTTAAATGATACCTGTACACGTAAGGTATGATTTAAATTTGCTAATAACAGAAACAATCATATTAAACATTACACAAGGTTTTAGAATCATGCCCTGCATACCCAATTCTTTTTCCGATTGTATACAGTACGTATTAAGTTTCGAGCTAAACGTTTAAAATAAGGTTAGAACCAAAAATTAACGAATACGGACACGAATAGAGATAATTTTTCCTCGGATATCCGGACAAACGGATATCCGCCAAATCACTACACTAGTAGTGACTACTGACTAGTGACCAACTCTCGTGACTACATTCCAAAGACAAACATTTCACTACCTTTTCGTAATTCGCTGTTTTGTTAGTCAATTTACTGCTCGCTTACAGCAATCTCTTGAATTATGTTGTTTTAACCCACTATTGCATTTTCTTAGTCGTATAACAAAGATATAATCTATAGGTACATAATAAAACTGCAACTGATCATTGTCTGTAACTTGGATCGTTCAGCTTTAGCTAAAGAGAGAGGGTTACAGTTTACACTTTCGTGTGTGAATACGCGCAATAGGTACCTACTTTTGTATTTATAGACTTTGAAAGTCTATACGCGTAACTAACAAACCCATGTATAATTAAAATGCATAAAAAGATGAATATTTAGTAATAAATACTATAATCTATTATAGATAAAAGACAAAAAATGTTTGGACGGATGTCCTTTATAGACTTTGAAACCATTCAAACGATAAGCCCCTAAATGGTTTCATTTGAAAGGAAGATGGTTTGTGACCACTAAAATTTACCTACTTAACAACTAGCTGCCCGGACAGACTTCGTTCCGTCAAAAGTTTTCTTTTTATTATGAGATGTAAGCTATCCTATCTTTCAAGTTGCATCAAACTGCACACGGTGTGCAAATTTGATTAAGATCGGTTAAGTAGTTTAGGAGTCCATCGCAGACAAACAACGTGACACGTAATTAAGATTTACAGTGGAGCAGCGACTTTTATTTCAATGACTGAATCGTCTTAAAAGTTTCAGTCGAGATGCGTTTGCCATCATCACATTTGTGACTCATTTGAGTCCCCTACAGGGCACAGTATATATTGATATATGTATGTTAGTCTCTAAGTTATATATGTTATGGGCCTCGTTGCCTGATGTAAATAAATAAACAAAATAAATAAATAAAAACAGTATCACAGGTCTTTTCCTAATTTAGGATGCTCAACTAATTATGGGGTTAATTGCTAGGCTACGTATATGTCGGACATTTTTATGCTTAAGTCTGACGATAGCTATCTAATAATAATAATAACGCTTCACACTCATAGCCCCATACTAGGATTCCCTGTGTCGTGACTGTCGTGAGTGCCATGGACAACACACAACATAGACAAGGACATTCACACCCAGACCGAGAACAGAAATTCAAACTCATAATTCAAATTTCCGCCTCGCTGGGAATCGAACCCAGGACCCTTGGTGCGGCGATCCGGCATGGTAACCATTGCGCCACACGGGTCGTCAACTAATATTTTATAACTGGTATAGATTTTACATAGGTACGTCCCATAATTTTCCATCCGTAAGACAGAAAGTCTAAAGAAATGTATCTTTTAGGTACCTACTATTAGCAGTAACTATTGTCATAGACCTGAAGCTGAAAATAGTAAAGTCAGTTGAGCTAAGAACAGTTTAAAAAAAAGTCTAAAAATTCTAATAAAAACTATCTAACTAGTAATAACTCGTAATAGATCTAAAAAAACTTACCGGCGATTTGGTAAATAATATCCCCTTCCTTCCCATTTCTCACTTCAGAACTTTCAGGCACTGTCAAATCACTAACTACATCTAATTTCGCGCCGAAATTAGAAGAGTCATCGCGAACGCTTGCATTTGAAACGGAGTTATTGGTTTCAAAAAGTGTTTCGTCTGTGAGGATGGTGAATGGTGTGGCCAGGTTGGTGGTGAAATACCCGTCAACGGAGAAGTCGTTGGTGGCGACCACGAGGGTGGCGAGCGCCAGAGCGGTCAACGCGCGAACCGCCATCATTGAACTGACCGTCGCGCGCTACTTGCATAACCTACCACTACCACAGTACCACCGTCGACACCTTCGTACCATTCGATGATTAATTACGTAAGGACAATTTTGGCTATTTTGACCCCCCTATCCCCTGTAAGGGCACATATGATTTCACGGACTCCCCCTCCCCTTTACGTAAGATTTTATCTGGTTTCAGAAAATGATAAATTGGAGTAAACCTCATAATTTGACGTAAATCATTTATTTTTTAAATTTTATTATTAGTATTTCGACTTGTTAAATATGTACGAAAGGCTTTACCCCTCGACCTGTTACATAAGGGTATGTAGAGATTTTGAGGACCCCCCCTCCTCCTCGAGACCCTTACGTAATAATGAATGGCCCCTGAGCGTTTATATACTTTATACCTATGAACTAAATATAAGAAATAAAGTTCATTTTATTGAAGTGAAAACTTCTTTAGTACGGGGGTGACTTGAAATTTTATGAAACGAAACTGTCCAGTAAAAAGAGACAAACACATAAATTCTAAAGTGAGATAGGAAGCATTGTACGGGGGTAGGGTAGAGGAGTGAGGGGTAGGGGAGCGGAGCGGAGCGGAACGGGGCGGAGCGGAGCGGGGCGGAGCGGAGTAGTGAAACCTACATTTATCATCTTCCCGAAATTTTACATTCCTCTTATTATCTTGAAAACAAAAATTTTGAAGGTTTCACTTCTACCACATGTGAATTGCACACATTTTAATTTTTTTATTTATGGTTATTTTGTGCCATGGCACCGCCTCAAAATTATTTACTTATTGTTAATTTCGGATCTTAATTTATAATACTAAATGGTTTATTTTATTTTTTGCTTTTCAGTTTTTTTTTCGTTGGTTTTATTTTTTGTTAAAAAGTTATTATTTTTTAATTTTTAGTTGCTATAATACTTATAATTAATAATAAATTATTGATTTTATGAATTATAGATTCAGTTACCAGGTAAAAATGTAGTAGATGAAATATCAATCATCCCCTATTTTCGTACCTATAGGGGTCAAATTTTGTTTCGAAATTTAAACAAGAGTAACCTCAAAGTACACACTATTCAATAAAAAAGAATCATCGAAATCGGATCATCCAGTACAAAGTTATTGGGGTTAACATGTAAAAATTCCGGGTAAAAAACGGGTGAATAATCAATCATTCCCTATTTTCGTACCTTTAGGGTGGGAATAAAATTTTCAAAAAAATATGGGACCAACTTCAGGATATACCCTATCCAATAAAAAAAGAATCATCCAAATCGGACCACCCTGTACTGATTTCTGCGTGATCATACATAAAAAAAAAAAAAATACGTGTCGAATTGAGAACCTCCTCCTTTTTTTTTCGTCGGTTAAAAATGACAAACAATGCAGCCGTTTCAAATATTTTCAATTTTTTTTTTTATTACATCTACTTGTTAGATAAACATAATTCTTGACAAAAATAACCGACTTCAAAAACACTCAAAAACTACAGGTCAGATCTAGCTCAAAAAGTGGGACCACATGACAAGCACCAGCTTTCGATTAAAAAAATAATCATCAAAATCGGTTCACCCAGTTAAAAGTTCAGAGGTAACAAACATAAAAAACAGTCGAACTGAATACCTCCTCCTTTTTTAAATTCGGTAAAAAATTGGTTTTTTATCCCACCCACCACCTTGCCACCTTGCTTGAATCTCACCATCCGACGGTTGGCAAGTTTTTTTTAATTAAAAAGAACTGGTCAATTGCGAGTCGGGCTCGTGCATTGAGAGTTCCGTAAAAACTTTTACGAAAGCTCCAAGGCGCTCAAATTAAATACCGAATGAAATAGGTCACATAATTAAATGTGTTGACCATACGTGTAAAAATATAAATCTATTCGTTTTGGAGATAATTAGGAACGATTATTTCAACAGACATATTAACAAACATACAACCTCTCACTTTCACGCATATACCATACCATCTCCGTTTCGTCGTGGGTAATAAAGATCTACTTTTAGTGGAAACCTATTTTGCAACGTCGCGTCTACATACGATGGAACGGACGAGCGGATGCATTTCTATTTTCTACGAACGCTGTAGGAGTTAATAATTTAATCAGCATAATCAATATATTCTACTAATTAATATTATAAATGCGTAAGTTTGTATGTATGTTTGTTATTCTTTCATCAGAAAACTACTAAATTTAGCACATACATAAGTAGATCATGACCTGAAATAAGATATGGTACTAATTATCTCGGATAAGATATTAATAAAAAAATAGTTGTCTGTAAAGTCAGTTTACGGATGGTAGTTTAACGTGACAACGTCATGACAAAGCTCCGCTCCGCCCCGCTCCACCCCGCCCCGCTCCGCCCCGCCCCGCTCCACTCAACTACGATCGCCTACGGCTCGCCTACGGCATCGGCTACGATACGCCGGTCGTAGCCAATAGTGCCTCTCTCTCGCTTTTGCCGCTCTCTCGCACGCGGAACGCGACATTTTTCATAGATGCGCCCGGCGCTCATCGTTTTAATAGACGTTATCACGTCTAAATCTACAACTTAAATAAGCTAAGAGAATGCGTTAGGAACTCCCCTTTTTCTACTCCAGTTGTCAACCGATTTTCGCATTTTAAACGATTTCAAATATATCTGACACGTACTTATATTTCTTTTATGGAACTATTAGTCTACTCGATAAGTTCAAAATGGTTGAAAATAGAGATACTGCTCTTAAAAATACGTGCGATAGCTCATTCTGTTCGGAATGATGTCTAGAAAAATGTTTCGGAAGCGTTTACCAGCACGTAAAAAATTGCAAAAGTTATTGACAAAATAAAGTTGAAAAAAAAAGTATTTTGTTTTTGGTAATCACTCCGAAACTATTATCGAACTTCCATTTTCATTGTACATTAAAAAAAAATGTTTAAATAATTGTCCTATAAATTTTTCGCTTCGTGGAGCCCTTCTTATATACATGCTTAACGAGATCACGTCATAAAAGTTTAAAAAGTTTTAATACTTTGTGTATAATAATTTTATAAGTTGAACAAAAAATGAAAAATCCAAATAACATTATTGAAAATATTTTTTTCCCAATTTATTATTACATAATCGTTTTGGCATTCATAAAAGACATTTACTGACTTGAAAAAAAAAAAAAATCCCTCATTTTTTTATATTTTTTTTATTAACAAATAGACTATTTCAATGCTTTCAAGAAAAACTTTTTTAATAACTTATTCTTTATAAAATATTATGATTTTTGAAAAAAAAAATTTTATTTTTTCTTAATGATATATAATTGTTTATAATCGTTTTTTAATATTTCTATTTGAATAATTAGTCAAGAATTTTTTTTTCTTAAAAATTATAATTGACCGTCTTTTATAGAAATGTAAAAAAATAATTTTTTTATCAACAATTTCATTGTTTTTTAACTTAACAATTTGTTATAAACAAATTCTCAACTTTTTATATATTTTTTCTGAAACTCCTAAAAATAAAAAAAACAACGATGTATAACAAAGTACAGATAAAAACTTTTTTCAATTTTTAAATTTCGATTCGATAAAAAAACGAAAAAATTATTTGTTCAACTTATAAAATTATTATACACAAAGTATTAAAACTTTTTAAACTTTTATGACGTTGAGGCGTGATACGGAAGTTTATCATATACTCACGTATTATCGATATTATCACGCTCTTATCTAATGATTAATAAACATAATTTGTTAAGATTAATTAAGTTAGCATAAGCAATCTAGTCACGTCCATGTACAATATAAATAGTGTTTAATAAAGCAAATGAGGAGAAGTCTCACTCGACACCTAACTGTGGTACTTATTCTCGGAGATACTCTCTCCGAGACTGCCCTCTCCATGGCTACGGCGTAACTCTGCTCAAAACCACAACCTATCTGCTGCTGGACCCTGGTCCTCAAATGGCGACCCTTGGCCCCACATCACATGGCGACCCTTGCCTAAAGAACTTGGACGGCGTCACCCTTGCCTAAAGAACTTGGACGGCGTCACCCCTGCCTAAAGAATTTGGACGGCGTCACCCCCATATCACATGGCTGCTAAAGGAACTTGGACGGCGTTGGCAAGAATCGTGGACGGCGCGACGGTGAACCCTGGCGAGAAACATGGATGGCGTTACCTCTGCAGAGGAATTTGATCAGTAATCCAAAAACAAGATGGCTATTCGTCTGAGGAGGAGGTTGTAATAGCGCAGACTGCGTCGTGAGAAGTGAATGCTGCACTTTGATCGGAGATGTCACATCGGCTGGATCCAAGCAAGAAATAACCCGGACTACGCAGAGCAAGATTCAGCACACGGCATGAGTTACGTGAGTCAAATATGTCCGTAATTTAACTCTTATTGTATTTGTATTTTTGTAATTTTTTTTTCTTTCTTTATGTTGTAAAATGTGCACGATGGTATAAACATTTAAATGGAAATAGAGCTCACGTCGTTATATATTAGATTAAAATTGTTAAGAGAATATATTGTTAAGTTAGGACCCAGCAGGAGGTCGGGAAAAAATTTTGATGATAAAATTAGCGAAGCCAGAGCTATCTATAACCGATATAAATTAATTATTAAAGATACGGTTAAGTTCTCGGAGGAGTTAGCACTATTAATCGAGAAAATCGAGGGATTATATAAAAAAATTATTGTTTTCGAGACACCGGCAGAAATCATGGCGTCAGAAAAGTTTTGTCTTAAAACGGCGGTCAGCTTGCTGCCAAAAATGAGCGGTAGTGAACAAGTAACTCTGGACCTAATAGACGCAATATCATTATACGATTCAATGTTAGGAGCGGATGATAAGGGGAAACTTATAAAGTTCGTACTCACCACACGGCTTAACCAGGGAGCTAAAATGCGTTTATCGTCTAGCTACTCGACGGTTGCTACACTTATAGCGGACATGAGGACGCATTTGCTTACCTCAAAATCGGATGTCGCTATACAGGCTAAGCTCGCACGTGTTAGGCAGGACCATAGAACGATTAGTGATTACGGCTCGGAAATAGAGAAATTAATGGTGGATTTAACCATCTGCCAGGCCGGGGAGAATGAAGAGGCCCTTAAGGTCTTAAGTCCCTTGAACGAGAAATTAGCAGTGAGAAAATTCGCGGACGGGCTGCGTAACCAGCGTCTAGGAACCATAATTACGGCTAGGAACATAACATCGTTAAAGGATGCGATCAGAGTGGCAGAGGATGAGAATTGTGCTTCTTCTGCTCCATCTGGATCATGCATGGCTTTCCGAGACAATTATAAGCTGTATAGGAATAAGAGAAATAATAATGGTTTTCGTGTGTCTAATAATTCTAATTACAATCACGCGCAGCAGAGATCAGCGGTTGATCGTACGTGTAAAAATGCAAATCGTAGTTGGTATTATAATAACACGCGCGGTCGTGCTCAGAGAAACAATAATGTTCGAGGACCGCATGGTCAGCAAAACCGTAAGCAGGTAGCATGCATTGTGCAAGATTCGCAAGGCCGTGACTCGAATGCAAGGTCAGGTTCAGAAGGTAATGCAGGTCAGTTTTTTCGAGTCTAAGCATATTTTAGCTTGTAATAGTATTAACTGGGTTAATTTCTTAGTAAATAATTTATATTCAGAATGGTTAGTAGATACTGGCGCATCGTTGTCTGCAATAAAGAATAGTTTTTTTAAGAATAGTTCGTTGAGTTCTAAGATAGTTAAGGATGAATTAATAATTGACGGTGTAGGAGGTAAATTAAAAGCTATAGGTTACGTTTATTTAAAGCTAGAATTTAAACAATTTTCCTTTATGCATAAGTTTTATATTTTTGATGATTTACCGTGTAGAACAATTGGTATTTTAGGTCAAGACTTTTTGCAGAAATATAGAGGTGTTATAGATTTTTCAGAGAATAAGTTATCTCTTCAACAACGGGGACAATTAGTTTCGATTCCTTTAAAGTGTTATAATTATTCTTTAACCATTTCACCGCGTTGCGAAGTGATAAAGTATTTACCTGTCAATAGAGTAGAGGATTGTGTTGTTTTGAGAAAGGAATTGCAAAAGGGTGTTTTTTTGGCTAATAGCTTAGTTAGACCTAAACACGGAATGGTACCCGTTAGAATATTAAATACAACGTCAGAAGAGGTAGAGTGTGATTTAACGAATGTACATATTAGTCCGTTATGTGAGTATAATTATTGTTCTTTTGCGGAACCAGATAAAAGCGTTGAACGCATTAAGAAAATATTTTCTCTTCTCCAACTCGATTATTTGAATGATGAAGAACGATTGAGTATTGAGCAAATTTGTGCAAAATTTCCAGATATATTCCATATTCCAGGAGACAAGTTATCAGTCACAAATGTGTATGAACAGTCGATAAGATTAAAGGAAAATATTACTCCAGTCTATAGGAAACCGTATAGGATACCTTTTGTTCAGAAAAAGGAAGTTGATAGGCAGGTACAGGAAATGTTAGAGAATGATATAATTGAGGAGACCGTGAGTGAGTGGTCGAGTCCTATATTGATTGTACCTAAGAAAGCGGATAGGACCGGAGAAAAGAAGTGGCGTGTAGTGGTGGACTACAGGCAGTTGAATGAGAGGATTCTGGATGACAAATTTCCTTTACCCAACATTAACGAAATTTTAGATTCATTATCCGGTGCTATGTATTTTAGTCACTGTGATTTATCCCAATCGTATTACCAATGTAGTTTGGATGAGCAAAGTAGGAAGTACACATCTTTTACAACAGATAAAGGTCAATTTCAAATGCGAAGGTTACCAATGGGGCTCAAGATTAGTCCTAGTTCATTCAGTAGAATGATGACAGTAGCTATGTCTGGATTAAATTATGACAAATGCTTAATTTATTTGGATGACTTAATAATTTTTGGTCGAAACTTAGATGAACATAACCGTAATCTTTTGTCTATTTTTTCACGATTAAGAAAAGTTAATCTTAAGCTAAACCCTACAAAATGTGAATTTTTAAAGAAACAAATTCTTTACTTAGGTCACATTATCTCATCTGAAGGCATTTTACCAGATCCGGAGAAGGTTGTGGCAATAAAAAATTATCCGCGACCCTCCACTGGTGACGAAGTAAAACGTTTTATAGCATTTGCAAATTACTATAGAAAATTTATTCCTAATTTTGCTAATATGGTAATACCGATGAATATGTTGTGTAAAAGAAATGTTGTGTTTAATTGGACGGAAGAATGTGAAAAATCATTTTTACTGTTGAAAGATGCATTAATGAATCCTCCAATATTAGATTTTCCAGATTTTTCTGAAAGTAACACATTTACGTTACAAACTGATAGTTCAGGATATGCGATAGGAAGTGTATTGTGTAATGGGAACGGGAAACCCGTTGCATATGCTAGTAGGTCTTTAGGAAAAAGTGAGTTAAATTATCCTATAATAGAGAAAGAGTTGTTAGCTATAGTTTGGTCAGTTAAGTATTTTAGACCCTATTTATATGGTAGGAAGTTCGTTGTAAAAACGGATCATAGACCTCTTTTGTATTTATTTAATATGACTGATCCTTCAAGTAGATTAACTAAGTTTCGTTTATGTTTAGAGGAGTATGACTTCGAGGTAGAATATATAAAAGGAAAAGAAAATGTTTTGGCAGACGCATTGTCTAGAATAGTGATTTCAAGTGATGACTTGAAAACAATGTACGAGAAAAGTATCTCAGTTATGACACGAGCTCAATGTCGTTTACAGTCACAGTCAAAGAATTCGGATATTCGTGGTAAAGACTCTTCGGTTAGTAGGACTGATCACCCTAGAATCGTAGAAGTTCTTAAGAAGGAGAAAAAAGATATTGAAGTACTTCAGATAGGTATAGATGAGTGGAAAAAGTTGTTACGTAACAAGGAATATACTAAAATATTTTCAAAGTCGCGCAAATTATTGTATGTGCCTGAAAACTCGAGTATTTATGTAAACTATGATTCTTTATCGGCATCATCGCGAGACGAGTTGTCGAAGGAAATAGTAACATTTTGTATTGGAAAAGGCATAAAAGAAGTAATCATTGTGAAAAATCGTTATAACGAATGTATGATTAGAAGAATGGCGGAATATTTAAAAGATAATAGCAATCTACACATATCAGATTTTAAAGTGTGTGTAGTGGCAGGAGTACATAGAGTACAAGATCCTGATGAAAAAAAGGTCATTATGAATGATTTTCATATTTTACCCACAAGTGGACATACGGGTATACGTAGAATGGTTAGTAATATAAAGAAATATTATTACTGGCCATCTCTCGAAAAAGATGTTACAGACTATGTACGTAAGTGTAGTAAGTGTCAAAAACAAAAGTTTCACAGAAACGTTAAGGAACCAATGACCATTACTACAACTGCATCAACATCTTTTGAAAAAGTTTACTTGGATATAGTAGGTCCATTGGATAAGGACGTAAATGGAAATGTGTATGTATTAACGCTACAATGCGAACTTACGAAATTCGTGGAAGCTTATCCGTTAAAAAATAAATCTGCAAATGAAGTAGCAAAAGCGTTAGCAGAGAATTTTATTCTGAGGTTCGGTGTACCTCAAAGTATAGCTACAGATAGGGGTTCGGAATTCATTTCTAACGTTATGGCAGAACTTTGCAATCTCTTAGGCATCAGTAAAACAATATCCGCTGCGTATCATCATGAAAGTATCGGTTCGTTAGAAAACGCTCATAAAACTCTAGGTGCATATTTGAGAATACAAACTAATAACAATACATCAGCATGGAGTTCTTGGATTCCGTATTGGTGTTTTTCTTACAATACAACAGTGCATACTGCAACCAAATATACGCCTTATGAGTTAGTTTTCGGGAAAACATGTAGGTTACCAGCTAATTTTCAGAATGAAACCGTAGAACCATTGTATAATTTTGACGATTATCCTTTGGAGTTTAAATATCGATTACAGAGAGCTCAGGCGGATGCTAAGAAGAATGTAATTGCTAGTAAGATTGCAAGAAAAGAATTGTACGATAAAAACATTAACCCTGTAAAATATAAAGAGGGAGACTTAATTTTAGTTAGGAATGAAATTGGAAGTAAATTAGATGGTATATATAAGGGACCCTATGAGGTCATAAAAGACGAATCACCTAATGTAAAAATTAAATATAAAAATAGAATAGATACTATACATAAGAATAGAACTAAATTATATTGTAATAATAATTAATGTTTTCATTTTGTTTGTTTTAATTTGTATCATTGTTTTTTATATGTATAACTAAATTTCTATAGCATTGTTTTAGTTGTGTTAATTAAAAAAAAAAATTTGTATTGTAAATTTTTTTTTTTTTTTTGTTAAGAAGGGTGATGAGGCGTGATACGGAAGTTTATCATATACTCACGTATTATCGATATTATCACGCTCTTATCTAATGATTAATAAACATAATTTGTTAAGATTAATTAAGTTAGCATAAGCAATCTAGTCACGTCCATGTACAATATAAATAGTGTTTAATAAAGCAAATGAGGAGAAGTCTCACTCGACACCTAACTGTGGTACTTATTCTCGGAGATACTCTCTCCGAGACTGCCCTCTCCATGGCTACGGCGTAACTCTGCTCAAAACCACAACCTATCTGCTGCTGGACCCTGGTCCTCAAATGGCGACCCTTGGCCCCACATCACAACGTGATCTCGTTAAGCATGTATATAAGAAGGGCTCCACGAAGCGAAAAATTTATAGGACAATTACTTAAACATTTTTTTTAATGTACATTGAAAATGGAAGTTCGAGAAAATTTAGTTAATTAACAATCGTCTAACTTGTTGAAAAATTAACTTTAAGCAAAATTTCCTACGGGAGCAAATTCTCTGAAGTGTTTCGAATACACCATATTTTTTTTATTTTTTTAAATTAATAATTAATACCTTAAAAAATTATTGAGTGTGACGAACTCGGTTTTGACGCCGCACGCGCATCCTAAAAATGCCGCGTGGAGACCCATTTTCAGCGTTAAATTAAAGTTATCAATAATGGAGATAGAGTTTCGAGAGCCGCGAGTCATTGTTTGGAAATTTCCTCTTCTTTAGGAATCTTGTTTTAAAATTTCTTAAATATTATTAGTTTCGGAGTTATTACCAAAAACAAAATACTTTTTTTTTCAACTTTATTTTGTCAATAACTTTTGCAATTTTTTACGGCTGGTAAACGCTTCCGAAACATTTTTCTAGACGTCATTCCGAACAGAATGAGCTATCGCACGTATTTTTAAGAGCAGTATGTCTATTTTCAACCATTTTGAACTTATTGAGTAGACTATATCTTGTAATCAAGCTGACGATCCACCTGATCGCGTCGCCTAATACACATTATAAGCACCTTACTCAACATCGACGCATTGCCTGCCAAAGAAGAATAGATAAAATAATACCTGTGATAATATTAAATAATGACTTAAAAATAATAACGTTGTTAACACAATCCTTACGTGAAGCCTTACCATTAAAGCAGGAGAAAGCTTCTGTCTCTCTTACGACACCCCGCATGGGATTGGGGAATTCGGTATAAAATGCTATACAATCGATACATTATCGCATCCTTCTTGTAAAATATTTACCACGAAACATTTTATTCTGGGAACATTTACCGGATACCATTTATCGTTTATCGTATCAGTTTCCGACGCAATGGCCATGATCCCTGACCGTCGCAACATACACTGAAAGAGATTGACAGCTTGCGGATACTACGCCTGTGTTTTGTTTGTCTCCATTGTTTGGAGAACAGAGGTATTTTTAAAAGGAAATGAAATTTAGACCTTATCAACTGCATAAAAAGGTAAAATAATTCAGGAAGAATTTTTATTCTTCTGAGTGCCGCCAAACACGCGGTTTCCTCGTGGATCAACTACGTATGCAAAACTAGTTGTGTCATACCAGAAAGTGTTCCTATTGTCTATTGACACTACTACGCTCAACCACAGTGCACAACTAAGCATATAAGTCAAACATGTCTCGCAGCTCCGCGCAGATTTTGGTAGGGATGTTCTCATGTTCGACTCTACGTGGCATCTGGTGCCACGTAGAGATATTCCGGATTGTAATGGATCGTATTCAGTGTATCTACGAGTATCCAGATATTTTTCCAAGTGATTTTTCAAGTAAACCTGCCATCTAAACGGTTGAAGATAGATTAGTGAAAAAATGGTTGTCTGTAATGTCGGTTTACGGACGGTAGTTTAACGTGACAACGTCATGACAAAGCTCCGCCCCGCCCAGCTCCGGCCCGCTCCACCCCGCTCCGCTCCGTTCCACTCAACTACGATCGCCTACGGCTCGCCTACGGCATCGGCTACGATACGCCGATCGTAGCCGATAGTGCCTCTCTCTCGCTTTTGCCGCTCTCTCGCTCTCGGAACGCGACATTTTTTCATAGATGCGCCCGGCGCTCATCGTTTTAATAGACGTTATCACGTCAAAAAATCACAAAAATATCATAGTTTATAATGATGAATTTATAAGGAAAACCATCACGGCTATGTTAGCACAAGTAGTTAATGAGTAATAGACAATAGTCGATAAACTGACTACTTTGGAACCCTTGCATTGCGCGTGCCCTGACACGGAGTTACCCGGTTTTTTATATTAGTAATCTAAACATGTCCACATTGAAACTGGTAATGAAGTGTTAAATAATATTACCAATATTAATCAGTCATTTGATTTATAAATTAAGTAATTGATTGATCCAATTGGACATTAAAGACGTAAAGCATGTAATTTGCACACTTCTGTGTTTCCGCAATACTGTGATGAATGGGGCCACTAAACTTGAGGATGGAATATGTGATCGAGGAAAATCCAAGTAAAAAGGATTTTTAATGGGCCATTAAACTTGGTTTAAGCCAGTTAATCAATTTTTTTAAAAGTAACGATACCTGTGACTCATATGAGCAATAATTTTGACATTTCATAACACAATAGGACTTTCTGTACGAGTTAGTAAGTTGATAGTCATATGCGTAATTATACCATAAAACGACACCCGCAACTGATTTATTAACATACTCACAGAAGCAATAAAGCATAAATATTTTTTTTAGTGTCCATCAACAGTCAAATATTTTTGGCACCAGGTTCAGTTCTGGAGAGTTAAATAGGAAGCCAGTTCTCCCCTTCAATCTAGGTCGTCGACGTGTCCATGCCGCATTGGTTTTAAAAGCAAAGAACGGCAAGGTGGTGAAGGAATTTTTGAAATCAGCCCTGTAGTTTCTAAGTTTATCAGTTACAAACAAACAAACAAAAAATCTAAACTTTTATCAAAAAACATTCGTGTATTATTGTATCAGTAAAATCTTCTAAAAGCTCACATTAATTTGAACGTCGACATAAAAAATAATTATTAAGAGTTTACAAAATACCGCTTCACGCTATGTCGGTAACTTTCGAATGAACCGCCTGTTTCGTGGCTCAACAAGCGTTGCGCTTACGCATATCCAGTTTAGATCTGTCGCAATTCCGCCTAAACACTTTTTATGTCAGGGCAACGTGGCTGACATATTACGCGTTTCCGCTCTGCTTCCTTGCAATACACTCACTCATTAATAATAAAAAAATGTAAACGTACACGAAGCTTATTACATGCTGGAACTAGCTTTTGCCCGCAGCTTCGCCCGCGGTAGAGATCGATTTTTTACAAATCCTACTTGCTTTTACTTAGTTCGATTTAGTTGCCTATGACTTAACTAATTTACATACAGTATCATTTAATAGTGTGATTCAGAACTTGCAAATGAATTTTACTAACGCCATCTATTAACAGCATCCGGAACTAAATATCTAGCAACTAACAAAATATCGATCTTCCCATGGGGATGTTTTACCGCGGTAAAAAGTAGTCTACGTTACTCTCCATCCTCCTCACTATCTCCACACAGTACACACAAAAACCATACCATATAACAGCTTCGTTGCGACGTGAAAGACGGACAAACAAACAAACACACTTTCACATTTATAATATTAGTATGGATTACCATTAATATGCGCGTTACCTGGTTGTATATATTAAATAACGAACGCCTGGTATTCTGTTATAGCAATATTTACAAAAAAAATGCTATAATTTTTTTGTCAGGAACATGCTGCGATTTAGTTGAAATTGGTGGATATCAAAAACCTTACACTGGTGGTCATATAATTAAGAACACTTTTTAAAGGGAAGATTTTTCCAAACTTGTTACTTTCAGAGTTGCAGTGTGGCAGTTTAAGAGACCTGTAGGTTACGACGTTTTCTTAAAGGAATGGAACTCTGTTTCTCTGGCGAAATTTCAATGCCTCGTCAATGTAAAGCAGTAATTAAAAGCCGTGGACATGCAACTAACTATTAATTTTTAACCGACTTCAAAAAAGGAGGAGGTATTCAATTCGACTGTATTTTTTTTAGAGACCGACCGAAGGTTCGGTTTCGGTTTCGGTTTCGGCCAGTTTCGGCCAAAAAATCTAGTTTCGGTTTCGGTTTCGGTTTCCGAAAAAATTGGCCGAACCTTTCGGCCAAACCGAAACTCTGTGTTCGTGAAACGTCATGCGTCGTTCGGTTAAGTTCGTGGCTAACCCGTGGCCGCTGACGGTGATCCAAGCATGGTAATGAAACTGTAACTGGAAGATATTTAAGTAAAACTTTTACTAGGGGTATTAATTAGACGTAATAGATTATATAAAAAGTAGTTTTCGTCTATTTGTCTGTGCGTTTGTTCTGGCTACTCTCAGGAACGACATAACAGATTTACCTGCGGTTTTCACTTCCTTATATCTTACAATACATGCATATTGTAGTGAGCTTTGGTTAACATTTAGTGGTTGGTTTATTTCAAACGGTTTACAAATAAATAAATTACGTTATGTCAGTTTCGCCCATACTTACATTTATTGAGTGAGGGGCTGAGAGCTTACCGAAAGGTTTACGGAAGCAAAGCGAGGGCATTCACTATTCATAGATATCCCACACGTATGGGTTTGATGAAAAAAGATTTTGATTTTCAGTTTTAAGTATGGGGAACCCCCAAAATTTATTGTTTTTTTTTTCTATTTTTGTGTAAAAATCTTAATGCGGTTCACAGAACCTACTTTTTTCTGTTGAGTCCACAAATGAGCAGCTCAAAATAAATACCCTAATGCTGTAGACAAAGAGTGTATTTTTTGAGCTGTGCGTCGCGTAAAATAGCGTAAATCGTAAAATCGCGTAAAATACAAATTCCAAAGAGTTGAATTTGAACTTTTGTATGAAACCGGCTCATTTCACGTGACTCACAGCACCAAAAATACGCTCGTTTGGCCTCACCCTAAGTTTCGGTTTCGGTTTCGGTTTCGGCCGAAACTGGACCTAAGGCCGAAGGTTCGGTTTCGGTTTCGGTTTCGGCTGAAAAACCAGTTTCGGTCGGACTCTAATTTTTTTATGTTTGTTACCTCAGAACTTTCGACTGGGTGAACCGATTTTGATGATTCTTTTTTTAACCAATGCTGGTGCTTGATCTGACGAGTGGTTTTTGAGTTATTTTGAATTAGGGTTTTTTTCCTGATAAAATTCAAATAATAAAGCTTAGTGTCCACTTAGTTTATAAGCTTATCTGTGGAGGTGGTATACGATTCTCTTGTAGAATTGCATTTTTTAAACAATATAAATTTGCTACGTGGTTTTATTAGGAAAATGATGTGATTTTGGAGGAATTTATAAAAAAAGACGTATTGAAGTAGTCTTCAATTACCAACTCCATATTTTGATCTGGTCCACCTGTCATGTGTATCGATCGGCCAATGGATCGAATAAGGATTGTCTTTAACCCACAATGGAGATAACATTGGTGCCTACTACCTAGCCAACCTCAATTTAGGGATGTGAGCCCATAGCGCCTACTGCAGTGAATTCGCGCTTGGTGGGTTACCGGCCCATGCACATAATAAAAAACCAGGGGCACAAATGGGCAGCGGGCCAAGGTGGAAGGTAAATAGAATTCCATAACTAGTTTTCGTCACCCATGGACATTGATAACATCAAAGGAACTTTTGCCGGTCAATTAAGAGAGAGGGTACATAACTACTGATATTAACCTCTGAATAAAATTACATCCACATGGTCATGTGGTTATCTGAGATATTTTGGATTTTTGTTTTGACTTTATTAAGGAATCCTAAAAATAGGCCGTATTTTAATAATCTAAATTTTACTAACAAAAAATAACCGACTTCAAAGTCTCAAAAACCACTTGTCAGATCTCGTTCAAATGTATGTGGGACCACATGACAAGCACCTGCTTTCGATTAAAAAAAGAATCAACGAAATCGGTTGGCGTGATATTGAGTTATTCGTCAATTTGTCACGCACATCTTAACACAAATTTATGATTTATGTGGTTTTCTCATGGATGCCATTGTCAGATCTCAATAAAATTTATGTGGGACCACATGACAGCCACCAGCTTTCGAGTAAAAAAATAATTATCAAAATCGGTTCGCCCAGTCCAAAGTTCTGAGATAACAAACATAAAAAAATACAGTCGAATTGAGAACCTCCTCCTTTTTTTGAAGTCGGTTAAAAAAAGGATATAGAATGTGTAGTAAAAATAACTTATATGTACATACATTCAGCGGATACGTGTACTGCCACAGGTTTCATCTCACCAAGTCTCCTTGAAGTATTTAAAAATAAACAAAATTTGTTATTTGTAGTTACCTCTTTAGAGCAGCCGAGCTATATTTAAAGGCCTATGACATTTAAAAATTATGTTTGTTTAATTTCTTTGGCATGCTGGAATGGATAATTTTATTACCTTTTGTTTTATACATGTTTACGAAAATTATGTCGATCTATAAAATTAAGTTTCAGTTTAAGGATAACGTATTTTTAAACTTATATAATTATACATATGTACATATGAAATACAAACAGATCTCACGATTTTTGTATTTTATATCGATATTTCGACCCAGTTGCATTATTGTAACTCAGAGATAATGGTCACGGCGTGACAGTGTCTTGCCAAAAATCGAAATAGAAATTAATAAGTCTGCTAGTATTTTTTGTACGATGTCCCTGTAGCCTGTAGCATGAGTTGCATGACTTTGTAATTTGCCTGGTCCTTACCCCATAGGACATGTAGGAGTATTAGGTATAACTAACACTGTAATGATGAACGCACATTTATCCGCAACGACCGGCGCGGACAATGCGGATAATTTGCGGGGTGAACGTGGGAACAACCGAGCCCAGGAATGGCTGTTAAAGTTGTGGTTTGCGATGATGAAAATTCCATGGAAAGATACGTTGATTTATGGTATCAATTCACCGACTAGGAATCTTTATTTTTTTTCTCTTCTCTCTTTCTTGTTACGCGACACGTCGGTGATTCCTTTGTTGTCGCTGATGTCTGTGCGCGACGATAGCCTCTTGTTATCATTTTGATCGTCAGTCGTCTTCAGATCGTGCGTCGGCTATTTTCATAAAAAAAATCATAATCGAGATCAATAATGCAGGTGGCAGAGTTACAAGGCTAAAGGAGTTATTTCCTACCGGAATTCAACTAGGAAATAAACCTATATCGAGTTTAAATGTTGCGCCATAATGCGCAAGCCATACAGCGGGCCTAATAGGAACTTTTGTAAAACCATTCATGTTCCAGGCAATTCATTTATCGGGCTTGGAACGACGTATGATTGGCTAAAAAGCGGTCACGTGAAACTTTTTAGCCAATCATACGTTCCAAGCCCCGTAAATGAATTGCCTGGAACATGAATGGTTTTACAAAAGTTCCTATTAGGGCCGCAGTACTTGTTTTAGCATTGTTTAAGGTTCAGGCTTAGGTTCGGCTATTTGTTCCAAAAATAAATGAGTACCTAAGTCTGTGTTTCGTGTGCAGTCAATTACATTTCCGTATTCTGAACGCTTCCCTCAACCAGAGTTACAAGTATTAATCAGTAATCAATAGATTTCCGTGTTCTGGAAGCTTCACCTAAAACAAGACTATATTATTATGATTGCAGAAAGTTACATTTCCGTTTTCGAAAACTACGCTTACCCGACTGCAATAATTTGAGACAAGTAAATTTCCGATTTCTGAAAACTTCACCTAAAACAGGACTACAAATATTTTCAGTCAGTTACATATCGACACCCGCAACGAAGAAGGTTGTAACTCAAGTTACAACCTTTTTCGACTATACCACTAGCGTATAGTCCGTCAAAAGAGCTACACTACAGTAGTATCGACATATCTCTAGCATTAGTAGTTTCGAAGATAGCCAGTCGAAGAAGGTAGTAATTGCCATATGATGAAAATTTCTAGCAATATTATAGGCGTAAAGCGAATTACGTCTCTTATGTTAGTTGTTGAATGTGGAAGTAAAATCTCTTACAACTTTTTAACGGGCATCACAACAAACGTATCGGAACCGTAACTTGAGATACTGCTTTGTCACGGCTTAGCTGTACTGAGCGACCGGCTAATATTTATACGATTTGTGTGTAGGCCAACGTACAAAATGATATCTGAGCTCCATGTTTTAATTAAAATTTGTGGTTTTTGGGGTTTCATAGTCAAAACGGAACCCTCTTAGTTTCGTCATGTACGTACGTTCGTCCGTCCGTCCACTCGCAGCATAGCGCAGAGAACTTTAGTGCTAGAAAGCTGTTATTTGGCATGGATATACATATTATTTACTAAAACTATAAAGTGGCGGAACCAATTCTTTAAAAAAAACAGGTAACGTGGTAATGATTTTGTCCCCATAGTGAGGGATATTTTTGAAAAGCACATTAAAAATATTATGGATCTGGAAAGACCATTTTTAATTCAGGGGCCCGTTTGCAAAATATTCGGCATTGAAGTGCTGAATTTGGTTAGAGTTTCCTCCCACCCTTCCAGCTAAATGATATAGTTGGACTTGGACATATGAAAAAAATTACTATCTTCTGTGTACGGTCACTTTAGCTTGCTTGTCGTTCTTCCCGCGGGGCAGCTCCCCAGCTTGAAAGAAGGTACAACCGTCTGTATTGTACCTATGAGTTTCTCTCAGAACTTCGGGTTTCGAAGAAAACATGGTGCCGGACTTGGTTTTTCACCTGGTAAGCTGACTTTGCCCAATAGACAGATCCCCGGTGAATATTTTAGAGCCCTGGTGTCGCTCAATTGTTTTTTACATGATTTGTGCTGTTCACGCAAATCGCGTCGTCTGCACTTTGAGATAATAAGACTGAGAGTTTGTGCTGATACAACATAAGGTCTACCATTGGGGTGGGTCTTTCAATAATTCGATCCTACCTCGTGGACAATAGTATTAAACTCGTCCACTGGCGTGACAGGTGCTGGGCGAAGCGTAGACTTCATCAATTCTTCATGTCGATATCAAATGTGCCTCTTACAAGACGGTTATCGCTACTAAACCAGTAACCTGCCGATCACATTATTAAATATGTGCCATTTGTCCGCCAGAATGAAGTCCATCTTACTATTTATCGAATCATTGGGACTTATCTATGTCCACTTTTGTTGAGGTTTCTTTCTGAAGAGGAAATTCATCATAAACAGATTTTTCCTCTCTAAAATTTAGCCAGTAAGTTCCGTCGTCTTAATTCCCAAGGGAAGGGACCCACTTTCATCTCGGCACCATTTTGTGGGCCAGTCCCCCATCGCAACTGTATAATAAGCTTTAAAGGATACCTCTGGTTCTTCTAATGTCCTAATACATAACCTCAATCTCATCGTCGGGATGTGTCAAAGTCGGTGCATATACCTGTACAACCTTCAACAAATAAATTTGGATATTCTTAGTTCTTAGTATCTGCTATACCCTGGCTAACACGCCCCAACTTGCACAATATTATTGACGAGGGACTTGTGGATGGAAACCCGACACCACTTTGCGTTCTTGGTTGGTCTTTGGTGCTTTGGTTTGCCCTGTCGGTAATAGAACAAGTTTCTCGATTATATCCCTGTCTTCGGACTTCGGTTAATCCCACAATATTCCAGTTTAACTTGTCTATCGCTTCTTTCTGCTCTTTTATCTTTCCATCGGTCCTCAGTGTCCTGGAGGTATAATTATGTTGCCAGGTGCCGAAGTCGTCATTGGTTTCGGTAGCATGAGCAATTAAACATATTTGAACTTGATAATTTATTTTATTAGCATTATAATTAACATTAAAATTCATGAATATGACTTACTTCCATTATAAGCAGGCTACCTTTCATCACTAAAATGGTTGTAACTGGCTAGATACAACCTTATCGCTGTTGAAGTTATCCAAAACCTTGGGTCGTAACTAATGCTATCTCAGCTTCTAACAGTATTTTTTGAGATATACATGTATCAAACTATAGTATTTACCCCTATAGAATTAATGCACATATAAATTTTTTAGCAAACCTAATACTTTTTTCGTAAAAAACATTCAAACACTTAACTTTTACTTTTTTGCTTATTCTGAAAATGACGCAATTTGAGTTACAACCTTCTTCGTTGCGGGTGTCGATATCACGGTTCTGAAAATTTCACCTGAAACAAACATTTGCAGTGCCTATTAATTATTATTCATCTAAAACCTTTCTTCCCCAGCACTTACCGGCCCTTTGTATAATGTGAGACCAGCCCGTTTAGAAGTATCATATTGACATAAAAAATAAAGGTATAAAATTACTAAAAAACCTTGAAAATCCGGTATCGCCCGCGGTCCGCAAACCTTTCAGTTAAAGCTTTGCGATTTGAACTTTATACTACTTGGTGGCAATGAGGAAAGACTAAGGTCATTATTTTCCGAGAAATATCAGTTACTGTTACAAATACGACTCTACCTTATTATAAAGGCATAAGATTGAAACAAAGAAGGTAGGTAGATCGACCACGATTCTTTCCTTGCCCTATGACATAAGATTAATGTTTATTATTGGTGTGAAAGTAATTAAAGTGACAGATGGGTATTATGTATGCCTACACTCCTACAGAGGTATGTATAAGGTAGTACGGTGTTGTATGAACTTAATTTTTAAAGTATAAGATTACATGGTCTGTTTCTTCTTTCATTACTCAGAGACAGAAATGCTAGGTAATATTTATTGTAATAGTTCAGTAAAATACCATTATTACTATTATTATTTCTGTGTGGGATCTGCCTGAATAGCTACCACCCTCTTGTTGGAATAAGGGATTATTTATGCTGCACCGAGCCGGGCACGAGCCGTGGACGAGGCACGGACGAGGCACGGTACTATTAATTTTATATGACGCGGACATCGAGTGTTTATGCTACACCATGTGACGTCCGTGTCCGAGCCTCGTAAAATGTTATTGAAATTGCTCGTGCCCGGCCCGGCTCGTACCCGGCTCGGTGTAGCATAAATAATCCCTTAGCCGCCAAATGAAAAGTCGTTTTCCGGGCCGGCGCTTGAGTTCTTTTTATTTTTCTTCTCTTTCTTTGCCGACAGCGCATCAGTGATGCGATGCGGATGTCCATGGGCAACGATTGCCACTTACCATACCATCAGGTGGATCGTCGAATCGTTTGCCGGCTGTTTTCGTAAAAAGAATCCCTAACAGGAAAACCATTAAATATTGTTGTGTATATTAGTAATTCATAGCTTAATAGATCTGAGTTGCCAAGATGAGACCATAGGCTCTACATCAAAAAGTTATCATATCTCATGTAGAGCCAAACTTTTAACTATACAAGCCCTATTTTCACAAACTCTACACCTTTGTCAAAATATGTAGCATAGCCAGTTCGTTACTAAATGAACTATTGTTTAATAACAGAAAAAGAATGAACAGTGAATGAAATTTTCACTTTACGCCCATGTGACGATAGCGAAAGGGCCAAACGACAATTTATATACTTACTAGCTGCCCGGACAGACTTCGTTCTGTCAAAAGTTTTTTTTTTATTTTGAGATGTAAGCTATCCTATCTTTCAAGTTGGATCAAACTGCACACGGTGTGCAAATTTGATTAAAATCGGTTCAGTAGTTTAGGAGTCCATCGCGGACAAACAACGTGACGCGTAATTTATATATATTAAGATTGATAGTTTTTCAGTTATTATCTAAAAACTAAAGGCCTTCTATTGTTTATATTTAATAGTTTGTAACAATTGAAATTATTTATGTGGTGTAAAAACTTTCCGATACATTTTTCTACTCGTCATTCCGAATCCAATGAGGTATCATTTATGTTTTAGGACCTCTATCACTATTTAACTCGACTGTTGTTCTGTATTTTGTTGATTGTTGACTAGAATAGATGTTATGTTAAAAATGTTGCTGACCAAAACAACCTTTAAGCGAGTATGGATGGTATAAGGATATGAATATATTATTCACTTATATTACTTATACTATTATTTCTTCTGTGCTTTTATGCTATTTGATGATGACAAAGATTATAAATTGGTTATTACGTAGATTGATATGATATGATATTAAGTACCTACATACAAAGCGTTAACGCAGTGGCGTAGCGTGGTGGGTGGGGGGGGGGAGGGGTCATAGCCCCGGAGCACAGTACATACAGTACTTTAACTCGGCGGTCGGCCCTATTCTTGAAAAACTTGCCTACAGCCGCGCGGAGCGTAGCCGCGCGCTAGGGCTGTCCGCCGACAGTATTTTAATTTTATCAAACGACTTGAGTTTCTTTGTAGATTTGTATTTAAAAATGTTATATTTTCTATTTTAATAAATGCAATTCATCTATATCTATACAAATAAATAAAATTGGAGTGTCTGTTTGTAATATTAAAATAACCGCTTTTTACCAAGTACATTTGGATGTATACTTGGTACATATACCAAAACAACATTTTTCACAATTTTTGTCTGTCTATCTGTTTGTTCCGGCTAATCTCTGAAATGGTTGGACCGATTTTGACGGGACTTTCACTGGCAGATAGCTGATATAAAAAGGAGTAACTTAGGCTACTTTTATTTAAAAAAAAAATAGTTTGGTGCGATACGAAGTTCGCCGGGTCAGCTAGTTGTGAATAAAAAGGAAGTGTTCCATAAAAATATATGTTGTGTTTTTATTAGTACTGTGAAGGTTCGTAAGCCATCAGTATTGTATTAGAGACAGAGACTCTTAGGGCATGGTAAGTTCTTCTTGCAGGTTAAGGTAAATAAAAAAGGTACAACTGTCCAATTCTATAAACTTTATACCTATTGCTAAATTAATTTATAACATTGAAATCAAAGTTACAGTAGCAAGTAGCAATAACGTTTTAATGACAAATTAGACGCAAATATTCAAATTACAATTATTACAAATTACAATATTAGGTACAATTATTTCCAGACGAGATTCATAGATTCATCATTATATTCGTTATCACGTCATTCATATTATATTCGTCTATACTATAGCGAACCCTATAAAAGATAGCTGCCGAGCTGATTTCTGCGACATGTGCCGCCGACATGATAAAAAGTAGGTATGTATTACTCGCGCCATTAAAGAAACGAATTTAAAATGGCGGCATAACCTAACCTGTCATTTACAAGTGCCAACTGCCATTTTAGGTTCGTTTCTTTAATGGCGCGAGTAATACCTACAACTTGAGGTACTGTAAAGTACCATTACGGAGGTCGCCTATCCAATCCATTCAATGTCCATTTTCTGCAAACGTTGCATTTATTAGTTTTTTTTTAATGTAAATAGCCGGCAAACGAGCTGACTATCCACCTGATGGTAAGTGGATATCGTCGCCCATGGACACCAGCAACACCAAAGGCATCACTGATGCGTTGCCGGCCAAAAAAGAGAGAAGAAGAAGAAAGAAAGAACTGGCTCTCAAGCCCCCAGCCGGAACACGAAGAGTCGTTTGGCGGCTGACTCATCATACTCAAGGGTGGTAACTATCCAGGCGAACCCCATGGAGATATAATAATAGTACCTAATAATGGTATTAATTAACAATTAAAATCCATATTACCAATATAATCCGTCGAGGGGCCCTACCACCAGCGGGCTGGATTTAGTCGCCTTTTACGACACCCATCCGGCGTGGGATTAGGGTTAGTATTCTAAGCCACCCCAATACGGCAAAAGTAATAATAATCAACCATTTGATTTTTTTTAGCCCCTTATTTATAAATCTAGGCATTTTACTCGGTGGACTTATGAAAAATAAACAATTTAGGTACCTACTTATTGCAATACGTACCTACTTGTTTTTATTTATTTATCCTACATGCACTGATCTCCTTCGGCAGGACCAAAGACCTTGAATATAATAATTTGATTTCTTAATAATAATTACAATACAATAATAAAGTTGATATTAATCAATGACGCAATAATTATACAATACCTACTTACCTACAAGTTACTTACCTACAATAAGTATATATGTATATCTACCTACAAGTACGTATTACATATTATATTATATTGTATAGTATTATATATACTACTACGCGTTTACTTCAAGTTTGCCCTCGTCGACCGTTACGATTTCGAAGCTAACAGTACTGTAGACAAAAAAGTAATCAAATAATTTCACTAACTTAAATAACAAATTACGTTTGCCACACTGTAAAACATTTCTATTTTAATCATTGAAGCGACAAAAATCAACGAACGTAAAATAAACCAATAGAAAAATAATTTAACGAAAGTAACATCAAAATCAACAACAAACTCAAGAACGTACTCGCCGCACGGGACATCAAAAACACGCGGATAGCGTTGCTGTCCGTACTAAATGAGGTGCGGTACGAGGAGCGGGACGGGAGGTAAGGGCAAACTTGAAGGAAACGTGTAGTATATAATACGTACTTGTAGGTACGTATATAAAAATAGTCTTACCTTTGGGAGTCTCCAGGTAATTTAAACAATGATATTCCTGGGTGACTTAATGTCGTATTATAACACCCAAAAACCGCACAATATCTTGTATTCCTGTTTGCCATACTTATTAAATAGTCACACGCCGCACACGGTCACCACAGCCGCCGTAAGGAACTAAACTAATTTGTTATTTGTACCGTGGGCCGCTCGGCCTCGGCCGTGGCTCAAACCGCGCTCGTTCGCCACAGATACTGCCCTTTACTACACTTATTCCGACTTGCGTAGGTATGGCGCGCGTTTCGACCGTTTGTATGAAGAGCGACTTCTGTATAGATCTATATACTGTGCCCGGAGGCACATAAAGAGAGGGCGGCAAGCCACTCGATTAAAAAAAAATTATACATTAATGTTTAATGTAAAATAAAACTGCCCAATGTTTTTGAACTTTAATATGTATTATATTTTTGGTTTGTTTTTTATCGTCGCCTGCGGACATCAGCCACAGCAAGGCATTAGTGATGTGTTGCCGACCAGGAAGTAGAGAAGAAGAAAGAACGAACTGGTTCTCAGGCCCTCAACCGGAACACGATGATCCGTTTTCCGGCTGACTTAAGCAAGATGATGGTGGCTAACCAAGCAGGCTTCACTGAAAGATAATAATACTAGTAATAATCTATAGGAAATATTTGATTGTTTGCATTGAATAGGCACCGAAACTACTGAACCGATTTGAAAAAATCTTTCACTGTTGGGAAGCTACACTATCCCCGGGTGACATAGGCTATATTATATTTTCAAATAAATTAGGGATCCTTAATAAAACTCCAATAATGTAACCCAAGGTGTGAAAAAATAAGAAAACCGAAGCAAAGCGAGGGCGGTTACACGTATTAAATAATAATATTGACAATATGTATTGTCAACCAAGCAGGCCGGCTTCTGTCGCTTGTATTAAAGATCTTACCGCTAATTGTCACTAAAATGCGTATTTCACTATTTCCCTGTGGTATTCCCCAAGTTAATGATAGCAAGGTACATGCCTTTTGTACAGTCACCTACAGAGAAGATTAACCCAACTATTTACAACGCAACAGGCAACGGAAACGTTGCTGTTCGTATATTTATAAACAGATGGGTTACTTTTCTCTGCAGGTGACTGTACGATGGCAAAATAACGGTGACCAATTTTCCTGATCTAAATAATGTGATGCGACGTCAGCCATTGACATTAATTATCTTTACAAATCGCCTTTAAATAACACACATTAATAGGCTATAAGGATATAAGCATTTTTAATGTTTATGTCAATAAACTAATTCGTTCGCTCAGTAAGATTATATACTTTTGCAATAATAATGAAATATATAAACGGAATGCGAGAAGGAAATCACTAATCGCCAAACAAGAAAAATGCACCAGTTAGTAACGCCATCTTACCGTCTTTCTAAAGTGAAGCGATCTTTTATGGGCCGTGGTGTACAGTTCTATAATAAAATCCCAAAGTTAATACGTGATTTGCCAGTGGAATTATTTAAGAAACATGTAAAATCTCAACTTTTAGGGAAAGGCTACTATACTGTAGATGAGTACATAAATGACAAAGACGCATGGAAATGACCAGATCTGCAACCAGTTCCGTACAGGCTAGTGATACTTCTTTGTAAGAAATATACCAATGTATTTTATTTTTAAAAGATGTGCTGAGGAGTTTCTTTCGGCTTTTCTTCTCCTCCATGACAAAGCACCTTTCCGAAAAGCTGGTAAATTAAAAAAATGACGTGCATAAGTGTATCAATGATACCTACATGAATAAATGATTTTGAATTTGAATTTGAAACGCTAACAAAAAAAAAAAATAGGAATTATTGAAAACAATAATAATTGTTTTACAACTTGAAACTATGATCAAATTATTACGAGTATTATGATCGTCTTGAATTGGATTGGATTAGGGAGGCGATACACGATCAAGTGTACCTACTTGATGAAGCGTCAAGCGGACTTGACGGGGCATCCAGTGTACTTGATCGTGTATGGCCACGGTATAGCTATCTACCATAATATTTGTCTCATGCACACTGGATGGCGCGTCAAGTCAAACTGCAAATTTGACAAGTCAAACTGGAGACTTGACAAGTATGCTTGATCGTATATGACCTCCAGATTTGTGGACAGGTTTTAGGCTATTTACATAAAACTATATGCAAAATATGTCACAAAGCAAAATAAATTTACGACCTATTCCGGTCATTCCGGATAAGTTTAGACTGGCTTAAAGATTGATACGCTAAGCATAGCGTTTGTTTGTTAGCAAACAAAGCTAGAAGACGAATAACGAATAAAAAAATTACAGGCTTTTGAAGTAAACTTTTCAACACAGTTGATATGCAAAGCACTAAACACCTGCCTTGATTTAATAAAAAAAAATATCTTTAATTGTATCCGACATGTCAGCCTGTCCTTGTCCCTCCCACGGTAAAATAATGTCCTTTCTCTGTCCAGTGTTATCTGAGGCGCGAATAAAGCAGTGTGCTTGCAAAGTTCATCGCTATTATTGTAGTAAGTTTATATAAAGGTTGCAGTGGAGATCGCGTGTAGTATCGAGCGAGGGTAGGACCATGGCGTTGCGGTGGGGTTTCAGCACGGTGTTAGTGGCAGCCGCGGCGGCTCACCAGTACACCGGTACAGTACAGTGTTTTTATTATAGTGAAAGTGCGTGTTAGTGTGAAAGAGCGATTTTGAATGAACTATTTTTCGTCTATAAAATAATTGTGCTGGAGTTGGAAAATCGTTAATTTAAATTGGAATCGTTAGTTTAAAGTGGAAGTCAACTGCCCAAGCTGACTTCGACTTGAACTTTGAACGTCGTGGGTATACATATATTATTGTGTTTTTATCTTATCGCAAGTTATTTAAGTAAGCACACGTTATTTTTCTAGAAAATAAATAATTCCTTTAATCGTATAAAAATTACGAATCACGCTCAAACAGTACAAGGAGACTTAACTGCAAATAAAAAATACAATCACTTAGCGAAACCATACAACTACTTTAAAAGCAGGACATTTAAATCGAAAAGAGCTTTTCCCAAACACCTGGAATACAAATGAATTTGACAAATGACTTTAATAGAGTGTCTTAGGCAAGTACACTATAATTCGATAAATTCGATAATCCGATATCGCCCTGGAAAACGTTTGTCTTCTGTATTTAAGGTCGATTAATTTTATTAAAAAAATATTTTTTTACGCTTTAATTACGAATGCACTCTAAAGGAGAAAGAAAACTTTCAGAACGGAGTCGTATGCAAAGGCATTTGACATATTTTGGTATTATTTTCTCAGGTCGATGATATCACAAAGGTTGATAGAGTCGTATGCAAAGGCATTTGACATATTTTGGTATTATTTTCTCAGGTCGATGATATCACAAAGGTTGATAGAGTCGTATGCAAAGGCATTTGACATATTTTGGTATTATTTTCTCAGGTCGATGATATCACAAAGGTTGATACTGTTGTAGTCATGTTTTAGTCCTTTTTTAAAATCAATCGTAAAATGTTGTTTAACGTGTTTTGTTGGAAATCTATATTAAAATAACAAGCGGAATAAATGTCCCTTTGTGTCACACATTTTGCTCTGTTTATAATGTAATGGAATTGTGAAAAAAAATATTGTGTCAGTTCCGATGCACGACTCAAGTTTACTCCTAAATCGTAAATGAGGGTAAATGAACGCATTTTTTATATTACTGAAAGCATGCTTGATACATTTATATAATTATCGTCAAATCAGTAACAACACCATCTAGATTCTTGGTTGGTAGTTTGTACGCGAACATAACGTAACGTAACAGAATTTAATTTTACTCTCCATAATTTTTCATATATGAAAATCGCTTAGGCACGTGTGTATACAAAAAATCGTGTATCGGTTATTTTTACGCACATACCCACTTCCTTTATTAATCACTAGCTTTTGCCCGCAGCTTCGCCCGCGGTCGACATCGATTTTTTTACAAATCCTACTTACTTTTACTTAGTTAGATTTAGTTGCCTATGTATTAATTTACATGTAAGTATCACTTGATAGCGTGATTCAGAATTTGCAAATGAATTTTACTAACGCCATCTATTAACAGCATCCGGAACTAAATATCTAGCAACTAACAAAATATCGACCTTACCATGGGGATGTTTTACCGCGGTAAAAAGTAGCCTACGTTACTGTCCACCCTCCTCACTATCTCCACACACAAAAACCATACCATATTATCAGCTTCGTTGCGACGTGAAAGACGGACAAACAAACAAACACACTTTCACATTTATAATATTAATACTATCGATATCGATAAATGAATTCTTTTGCAATGAAAATATTCTAGTGATGGAAAACTGTATTCTTACTCGTATATTCAATCGAGTTAGGTGTAATTGTTTATGTCAAATACATTTCAAATAACAATAGCTGCCTTGAGAGCCAGTTCTTTGTTTCTTTCTTATTCACTCTTTCATGGCCGGTACGCCAGTAATGCATCAGTGATGCCTTTGGTGTCGCTAATGTCCATGGGTGACGATAGCTACATCACGGGGATCCTCAACTCGCTTGCCGGCTATTTACTTTAAATTATTTCATTAAAAACTAACAATAACTCTCATTAGAGACTTCATCCTGTATATTACGTATGCGCAACCCCTAGTTTCCTTCTGAAAAAACTATCTCGTACGTAACCTTCATTTATTAAAATAAATAAGTAAAGTATCACATACTCACATAAACCGACGTCCGAGATGTTAAGTAATATTCATCAAATAATAAACATTGCATGCTAATCAAGCAACCAAGGCTTTGATTATGGAACCCTAAAAATAAGTTCATAACTAAAACCCGACTACTGGAAAATTACGCTCTAAAACAGGAAAATATTCTCATCTGAAGTTGTTATTTAGGTACAAATTATAAATCTTAATATATATAAATTACGTGTCACGTTGTTTGTCCGCGATGGACTCCTAAACTACTTAACTGATTTTAATCAAATTTGCACACCGTGTGCAGTTTGATCCAACTTGAAAGATAGGATAACTTACCTACATCTCAAAAAAAAAAAACTTTTGACAGAACGGGGTCTGTCCGGGCAGCTAGTAAATGATAAATAAAGCATTGGAGTTGGGACTCATCTGTTTTAAATATCCTCCTCTTTCAGAATCTGTTTTTAAAATTCCTTGTATATTGATAGTTTTTGAGCTATTAACTAAAAACAAAAGGCTTTATATTGTTTATATTTAATTGTTTATAACAATTGCAATTCTTTATGTGTTGTAAAACATTCCGATACAATTTTTTGTTCGTAATTACGAATCCAATGAGGTATCAATTGTATCTTCAGAAAAATCACTATTTTTCTCGAAAATCAACTTGTTTTTGGACTATCTTTTTAGATGATTTTGCGTAAAATATCGTTGATATAAATAGTTCTAGAGTAAATACCAATCTCAGAATTAATTAACATTATATAAACTTTGATTCACATTAATATGTGCAAACCCGCCTTTCCGGATTCGATCCCAATTGGTCCATATTTTTAGACCAGACGGACAGTTTTAAATTATCAGTGTCTTTTTGTTTTAATTTGCATTTAATTTAAATAAAAATTAGGAAAATAAACTTATAGGTAGGCAAACTTTGTAGCTGATCAGACGTCTTGAAATTGTGTTTGATTGTTTGAAATTGGTGAAAATTACGCTGAAATACATATTCCGTTACATACATACAGCTCAAGCTAATAAAAGCTATTAAAAAAGAAGCACTCCCAAAATGAAAAGAATTTAATAATAAATAAAAACCTATCCCTGTTGGCCGGTTTCTATACCATGAATGGCCCACTACTGGGCACGGGTCTCTCCTCTTGGCCTACAGTCTAGCTAAACCATACTACATCACGCTACTTCAGTGCAAATTGTTGAAGGGATTACTGTGTAATATTACCACAGAAGACATAACAGTACATAAATGTACTAATAAAGACATAATAGTACTTGTTAAACTAATAGGTATAAAAGTTTCCAAAAGAGAGGACAGTGATAAGTAAATAATAATAAAAGTACATTTTATTCAATGCGGCGCCGCTGATCCCACGTAGTTCAAAAAACCTTCCTTTTGAAATCACTGGCCCCGATAATGACACAGTTATTCCAAGTGCATATCTTGCAGTTGTCAAAATTCTACAACATTGAAAACAGGAAAATAACTGAATGTACACGTGTCGAAGGTTTTTTTTTTACTTTTTTAAATTCGTTGAAATTGTATAGCTGTTACTGATAGTAATGATACCATAATATATTTTTTTATTATTATAAAACATGGCATAATACAGATTGAACACCCGGTTTTGGTGTCTAAGTTATGCAAGTCCACGTGATATTTTGCATTAAATTAAGAATAGGATGGGTTTGAAATCATTTAAAATGTAAAAATGTGTACAAAACCTACGTCGGGAACATTTATGAATAAAATAAACCGCATCTTTGAAACCAATTTAAAGAAGCTGAATTTATTTATCGGTTCGTTTACTTCTAGCATTACAAAATATTAATTATACTTTATCGTAAGAATTTCCGAAAAATCCTCATCTCATTTATTGGTTGTAAAAATATTTAACGACATTTAATAACAGAAAAAAAGAAAAAATGAAGTTCAAAAACCTCTATGGATTGTTATGATTACAAAGTTACAAACACGTAAATAAATATTTCGTTACGGCTACAAATTTCCCGGCTATCTATTAATTTAAGATATTACTGTATATTGGTGTACAATAAAGAGTTTTGTTGTTGTTGTTCCCTGGCTATTGGTGAATTCTGCTGAAAATCCGACGAGGTTCTGATAGCAGATCCCTCGACAATTAATGATTGACTTCAAAAAATTAATGGCCCACTACTGAGCATGGGTCTCTCCTTTTGAGGAGGCCTAGAGAATACTCCATTGGTGGAGGGGTTAGTGGCCAACCCAAGTGTCGGAAGCAAAGCGGTATGCTAAGCGGCAATCTACATCTTTCCGAACAAAACAATCGCTTATAACAATAAAATTGTTACATGGCAGAAATAGTTCTGGTGGTGGTACCGCCTCAGGCAAACCGTGGGGTACTACATTTTTGAAAATTTTTCTGTATGAATATATTTCTACAAAAATATACTCTTAGAATCTTAAAAGCCTTCTACAATATAATATATACTTGAGTACGTACCTACTTATATTTTCACAATAACATAAAAAAATGCGGCCAAGTGCGAGTCGGGCTCGCCCATGAAGGGTTTCGTAGCAGCAAGTAACATAATATAAAAGTTCTTGAAGTTCGTTGTAACTTTGATCGAGGTAAATTGTGGTTTACGATTTATGACGTATTAAAAAAAAACTACTTACTAGATCTCGTTCAAACCAATTTTCGTTGGAAGTTTGCATGGTAATATACATCATATTTTTTTTTTAGTTTTATCATTCTCTTATTTTAGAAGTTACGGGGGGGGGGGACACATTTTTCCACTTTGGAAGTGTCTCTCGCGCAAACTATTCAGTTTAGAAAAAAATGATGTTAGAAACCTTAATATCATTTTTGAAGACCTATTCATAGATACCCACACGTATGGGTTTGATGAAAAAAATTTTTTTGAGTTTCAGTTCTAAGTATGGGCAACCCCCAAAATTTATTGTTTTTTTTCTATTTTTGTGTGAAAATCTTAATGCGGTTCACAGAATACATCTACTTACCAAGTTTCAATAGTGTAGTTCTTATAGTTTCGGAGAAAAGTGGCTGTGACATACGGACGGACGGACAGACAGACAGACAGACAGACAGACAGACAGACAGACAGACAGACATGACGAATCTATAAGGGTTCCGTTTTTTGCCATTTGGCTACGGAACCCTAATGATGCTCTCTCATTAAAAGTTGATTGACAGCCTTTATGATGTCAATATTTTTATTTCTTGTCTAATCGACTCGATCCACTCTTTTTGTGTAGAAAAAAGAACTAATGGAAACGAAAATGGAATCTTGAGTAGCTTACAAAAGCTCTGATATTATAATACACCTAGTTACAGTTTATATGCAAATTGTAGCCACCTCTTGTTCGTGTTTAAGTAAATTAAAGGAGCCGATGAGCCACGTATGAAGACCGTCGGCATTAAGAATGTTCTATATACATCTGGATGGTATGCTTCGAAGAGGCAACCTGATGGATCACGTGACATTCGATGAATATATCGAGGCTTGAAAGGAAAAAGTTTCCAACATGTCGCTTGGTAATTTTTGCCTTTCAAGCGTCGATATTCTCTATTTCATTGGTTTCATTGGTCGAAGTTACACAGCTACGAGTGGCTACAAGTCTTACGATCCATATATTATGTCAATCAGGCCTACGTACGACATTGGTCGAAGATGTTTATCCAGTGTCATGTTATCCATTTTCATGTACCTCTTTGAAGCGTGGTCTCCAATTAGTATAATAAGTAATTATAATTGATGATAATAATAATTATTATTGACGAGTAACCGCGCTCGCTTTGCTTCCGTTCTCTTATTTTTTTACACCTTGGGTTACATTATTGGAGTTTTATTAAAGATCCCTATTTTTTTAACCGACTTATTTATTTATTTATTTATTTATTTATTTTATTTAGAACACCAACATAATGTACACCAGAAATTACAAATACAGTTAAAGCACAAATTGATAGGTAAGTGTCATTATACTTAAAGGTGTAGACTGCATGCATGAAAATGAGAGAGCGAGTGACAATAAAATGTAACAGAAGTGATAATATGTAAAGAACTTCATTAAATTATAAATATCGTAAAATAAAACCTAATTAAAATTAAAATAATACATTAAGAAACAGTAATGTCATATAAATAAAAACAATTAGTACAATGTGATTCAACGAATAAACAATAAAATTATGTCAGTTTAATTTACATTGATAATTAAAAGTAATTACAAAAACATTAAGTAAGTTTGATATTTCATTAAAGGATTAAAATGTCAAGAGATTTGATAAAAATTTCAATTAAAACTAGCCAATATGGGAACAAGACAACAAGCAATTATTTATATTCTTTTTAAACCGGCGAATGTCAGTGTCGAACAGATCAATATTGTCAGAAAGCTTGGAAATGCGGTTATATTCTTTAACAATTCTGTTCAGAGGTGCATTCTTACCAAGATTTGATTTATGCGCTGCGTCACTAAGTAGGTTAAATCTTGAAGCTCTCGGTAACTTAGATGGAGCAGAGAAATTCAGTTGTGAGAGAAGTTCTGTAGCGTCGACCAGTCCATTCGCAAGCTTAAAGAGAAATAACAGGTCCAGAGAGCGTCTTCGATTTGATAATGACATCATGTTAAAATACTTGAGTCTCTCGCTGTAACTTGTAATGGTTTTCCCTAGATTACATGAAAATGTCAAATGCCAGAGAAATCTGCGTTGCACGCTTTCAATTCTTTTTACATAAACATCGTAGAAAGGATTCCAGGCTACACTACAATACTCCAAATTACTACGTACCAATGAATTATAAAGCAAGATTTTTGTTTTAGGGCATTTAAATTCCTTGCTGTTTCTAATGACAAACCCGAGGCATTTAAAAGCCTTGGAGCAGATGTTGTCAATGTGTGTGTTGAGCCTTAACTTACTGTCGAGAATGACTCCTAGGTCTCTTATGTTGTCTACTACAGCTAAAGTGTTGTTCTGAATTTTATAATTGTAATTTAGTTTACTTTTTTGCCTGGAGAAACGCATTGTAAAGCACTTAGAAGCATTAAGATCCATACCATTTGAATGACACCAATCAGTGAGGCGATTGAGATCCTCTTGTAAAAGAATTGAGTCCAATTTGGAGTTAACGACTTTGTAAAACTTAAGATCGTCTGCGAATAGGTAATTTTTACAGTGGCGGAAGCATTGACTAATATCGACTTCAAAAAAAGGAGGAGGTTCTCAATTCGACTGTATTTTTTTATTTTTTATGTTCGTTACCTCAAAACTTTGGACTGGGTGAACCGATTTTGATGATTCTTTTTTTAATCGAAAGCTGGTGGCTGTCATGTGGTTTCATATAAATTTTATTGAGATCTGATAATGGCAACCATGAGAAAACCACATAAGTCGTAAATTTGTATTAAAAATGTGCGCGACAAATTGACGAATAACTCAATATAACGGCAACCGATTTCGATGATTCTTTTTTTAATCGAAAGCAGGTGCTTGTCATGTGGTCCCATATAAATTTGAACGAGATCTGACAAGTAGTTTTTGAGTAACTTTGAGGTCGGTTATTTTTTGTTAGTAAAATTTAGATTATTGAAACCATAATATAGCATATGTCACCCGGGGATAGTACAACAGTGAAAGAATTTTTCAAATTGGTTCAGTAGTATCGGAACCTATTCAATGCAAACAAACAATAAAATCTTTCCTCTTTATAATATTAGTATTGATAAGCTTATCGGGAGGAATCGTTCCATAACCATGCGATTAAAGTTAGATAGTCCCTCACGAAACGAGTTTAACTGCTCTATTAATCCGATCCTATCTCTACGAAAATAAACTGATTTTCATTTCTAAAATTATTGAATCATTAGTAACAACTTTACCAATTTTCATCGAAATCCGTTCAAGGGTTTTCATGTGATGCCCGGACAGACAAACAGACAGACAGACAGACGGACAGACAGACAGACCGACAATAATTCTAAAAAAAATATTTTTGTGTTCTAACACGTTATTGAAGTGCCCCCCAATCAATTTTTTTTTTAAATATTCAATGTACAGAAAATTTGCCCTTTGAGTTTTATTATAGTATAGATTACCATTAAATTGATTACTAGTGTTAAGTAATTGAATGCGACTTCGTGCGCGTGTAACGTTGAAATTCCTATTTTTAACCGACTTCAAAAAAAGGAGGAGGTTCTCAATTCGACTGTATTTTTTTTTTTTTTTTTTTTTTTTATGTTTGTTACCTCAGAACTTTGGACTGGGCAAACCGATTTTGATGATTCTTTTTTTAATCGAAAGCTGATGGCTGTCATGTGGTCCCACATAAATTTTATTGAGATTTGACAATGGGATCCATGAGAAAACTACATAAGTCGTAAATTTGTGTTAAGATGTGCGCGACAAATTGACGAATAACTCAATATCACGTCAACCGATTTCGATGATTCTTTTTTTAATAGAAAGCTGGTGCATTTCATGTGGTCCCACATAAATTTGAACGAGATCTGACAAGTAGTTTTTGAGAATTTGAAGTCGGTTATTTTTTGTTAGTAAAATTTAGATTATTTATATTTCGGCTTATTAATATTCAGTTCTCGCCAAACATTTAATTGCTTCCTGTAGTTTTTGATGTAAAACATCTTTACGCGAGGGGTAAACTTGATTTTTGGCGTGGTGATATAGACCGTGGCGACGCGTCGCCGTCAATATGAAAAGAATATATAATAACCAATGATGTTGTATGTATAGGGAGGTAGATATGCTGAGAGGGCGTTGAAATTAAGTCAGTCGAATCTAGTCAAGTGTAGCGATTTCATTGCAGACAGTTGATAGATGCTTCAGAGTGAGGCTGTCTGTAGTTGTCACAAAAATGCCGAGTTGTGTTTTGAGATTTTGCAAAAATCATTTCTCCAAATTCAATAAGAATGATGGAGTTACATACCATAGGCAAGTACATAAAACGTTATGTTTAATTTTGTTACTAATATATAATATTTCTTTTAAAATTGATTAAAATATTAAATGTAATAAGGCCCATGCCATTCATCATAGACTAATAAGGCAGAAGTGAAATCTAGGCATAAAAGTCAATTTAAGCCATTTCGCAAATTGAACCAAATGAAATCTTTTTATAATGAATATGTATATCCCCAATTTTTTGAAGTCTTAATTAATTTTATTATGATATCAAGTTCTAGATTGTTCGTAAAATAAAAAGGTTAAATATAACTGTAACTATATATCAAAAGCAAAGCAGCCGATATTGAACAAACTTTTGTACTACAGAAAGGAGCCATTAGTGCTATTTATAAACTAAAATCAAGGGAGTCCTTGCGTGTCAAATTTAAAGAAATAGGTATACTTACAGTAGCTTCCCAATATATTTATAGTAATTTAGTCTTTATACGGAATAACATAACTGCATATAAACAAAATTGTGACTTATCAAATCTGCAAACAAGATGGATGCATCAATTGGCTACCTCTTCGTACCGTCTTGCTTAAGTGCAGCGTTCTTTTATGGGACTAGGTTTAAAATTCTATAATAAAGTCCCAAAGCAAATACGTGACTTGCCGGTGGAATCTTTTAAGAAACGTGTAAAAATTCAACTAGTAGGCAAGGGTTATTATAACATTTATGAATATTTAAATGATAAGGATGCTTGGAAATGATCAGCTAGGCAACCAGTTCTGCTCAGGTTAGAGAATACCTATTTTTGTAATAAATATAAGTTTTATTTTTAAAAGATGTGCTGAGGAGTTTCTTTACGGCTTTTCTTCTCCTCCATGACAAAGCACCTTTGCGAAAAGCTGGTAAATTAAAAAAATGATATGCATAAGTGTATCAGTGATACCAACATGAATAAAAGATTATTTCATTTCATTTCATTTCATTTCATATAACTATTTTCATGCCACTTCCTTATTACACGAGGAAGGGGAAAAGGAACCAAAATAAAAATAAATACATATATTATGCCTGTTAACTTTTAGGTCAAACTTTTCAGCGCGTACAGCAGCCCTTTTTATTATTTTCTTCTTATCAAAATCAGACACAATTTCGTTTAAGTTATTGTATTTTTTACTTACTTTAAGTTTTTTGTTGTGTAATATAATTTCAAAATGTTAAATGACAATAATAATATTATGCCTAATATGTACTAACTATTTGTTTCATTCAGTGTCCCTTCTGCCTGACTACTCTATGTTATGCTTTGACAATTATGACATGTCATCGCGGATCGAAAACTGAACCTCGTAATGTATGGACATAACGCATCTATGGTAAAAATCTTTGATAATAACACAATGTGGATAATCATAAATAAACTTGATTTGATAGGCTGTAGCTTACGGTAGGACAAATTCGCAACTTCAAAATAAGAATCTATGGCGTGATGGGAATTGGTAGGAACTATAAACCGCGATACCTGAGCTCAAATCCTGGCGAAGTGATAAATTTATTTATTTTTAAATTCGAGAACAATAACTATATGCTATATTTTGTTACAATGCAAATTTTTACTATTAGCTTTTATTTAAATTATATTTAGTGAATTTTACTTTCATATAATAATGTATTTTTGAAAGCAAAAATATTCTTAAATTTTTGTATGCTTGTTAAGATGTAAAGTACATTTTGTATAAATTGATATATTTTAAACTAGCGTAGGCATAATTTTTGTACATTTCCACCGGAGATTAGCAATGTTAATTTTTTTATTAAAAGCGCTCCATCTTCCTGGTTTTACTCTCATAGATTAAAATTTATACAATTTATATTGCTTAAAAAAAATGAAATTTCAATTTATCTTAATTTCATTATTTGAAATTTTATTTTTATGATTAAAGTGTGCATTTATCTGCATTATGCACACGTATACTTTGTATACTTTGTATACGTGTAGCGCTCATAGCCCGGCGGCTTGCTTCGATCCTATGTGATCGACAAAGTTAAGCAACAGCGGGCGCGGTCGGTAGTTGGATGGGTGACCGCTAGTGGCAAAATTTCTTGAGCGTTGCCGTGCTTCGGAGGGCACGTAAAGCCGTCGGTCCCGGTTGTTATCATAAGATAACAGTCGTTAAGCCATGTCGGAGGCCCTCGGGCGGTTTGAAAACTTCCGACACTCGGGTTGGCCACTAACCCCTCCACCAATCCGCACTGGAGCAGCGTGGTGGAGTATGCTCTAGGCCTCCTCAAGAGGAGAGACCCGTGCCCAGTAGTGGGCCATTAATGGGTTGAAGCCAGCCAGCCAGCCATACTTTGTATGTTTCACATCTGCCAGCCGTCCCGTGACAGCTGACATTTTTTTTAGTAGTAGCGTTAGTAAAAAATGTGCCAAGGAGTTTCTTTACGGCTTTTCTTCTCCAGACTCCATGACAAAGCACCCTTCCGAAAAACTGGTAGATTAAAAAAATGATAAAGTGCATAAGTGTATCAGTAATACCTATATAAATAAAATATTTTGACTTTGACTTTGATATTATATAACTGTAATGTAGATTGATGTCTTTGATTGGCGCATTGACCCTCACCCAATAGTGCATTGGACTGGTTTTATTCCGAACTTTAAACATTTCGAAATGGTAAAAAATGAATTCAAAAATAAATTTACTTTTTTATTTTCACGTCACAATTTCCACTTCCTATTTTAATTTCACGTCTTCCAAATCTTATAAAACGTATTTTTATATTTATTTCAATAAGTACCTATATTAAAGTTTTTGAAGCTTCCATTTGTGCGTGTGTGTGTGTACACAATAAATACATAAGATGTCTTTATCGTGTCGACCACAAACATGTATACCCAGAGTATATATTATGTCTGTGGTGTCGAGCAATGAAGAAGCGGCCATTGTAGGCTCCTATCCTATACCTTGATTTTTAACCCTCGATGAAAAAGAGGGGTGTTATAAGTTTGACGTGTCTGTGTATCTATGTGTCTGTACATCTGTGGATCTTTGTATCTGTATGTCTGTCTGTGGTATCGTAGCTCCCAAACTGATGAACCAATTTTGGTCTGCTTAGTTTTTTTTTAATCAAGTTTTTTTAGCTATGTTTAGTATAAATAAAACTGTCGGGGGTTTTTTAAATTTTAATTTAAGATTATTTTGGTACTAATTCAAATAATCTTCACTTACTCGCACATACTCGTATATGTTTTTAAAAAGAACACACGGTAATAAATCGTTTTAGCAACGCCCCTATTCCGAACTAGGTATACAAATCGGCTCCGACCCGTGTCTGCTCCTGAGGCCCGGCTTCCCCAGGTAAGAATCGAACTCGGATCTCGTTTTGCTACAATGCTTAAAATTAGTATTAAAATTATTACGATTATTGTACACCCGTAATGGGTCCCTGTTGAGAATATTTCATCCCTGTATAACATCTTACGTGTACCAACAGAAACGATAAAGATTATTTCTATTTCTATTTCAAATAAAATGTAAATGCACATAATAGTGAATAAATAATAATAATTTTCTGATATTTGTATCTGCTAAAAGTCAATCGACATTTAAATAAATGTTAATATACTCGTAGATCGTATTGTAATTCGCGTAAGTTTGTTTGTGTAGCTATTTTAAAATAGCGGCAAGGACACCTAGAAGCCGGAAGTATGCAAAATTGCCCTTATATCTTTACATTATTGATTGTTCCACTTCTCAGTGTACCGGTTGCGGAAGTAGTGGTAAAAAAACCGTCGAATTGAATACCTCTTCCTTTTTTTGAAGATGGTTGAAAATCACGATTTTCAGTCACTTCCATCTTTTCACTCTGGCAATTTTGACTGAACTTAAAAGCAATTAATTTTAAGTTAGTAATTCAATTAACCACAATCCATTCCAAAATTTATTTATTTATTTGAACGTGATTGACTGAAATATAATGTTAACGTTTATTTTTTTTTGCTTCAAACAAAAATAGTTGCATCTACAATAACTAAACTGAATTTTGCAATACCTAACATTGCAACCCTTAGTAACCAAGCGTTTCAGTGGCCTAAGGATTGAGTTTACAATCATGAAGGAACATTCCCTAAAGCTTTTGTCCTAAAAAATCCCATCATAATGTATTCCCTTATCGGTAACGTATACCTTCATCGATTGAGGGATTGAGGGACCACTTTCGGCGGATAGTTTTTTATTCACTGGCTAGGTCGATTTAAATTCGATTAGACATTTGACGGTTAAGTATTTTAAAACTATAATGCCTATTTGTAACTGTTTATTAATTTATGTTATACCTACTAGCTGTTGCCCGCGACTTCGCACGCGGAAATTATGATTATCATATTTGTACCCCTTACAGAAGAAAATTTAAAAACAGGTTCATTTTAAATATTGAAGTACTTAGATATATTTAGGGATTTACATACTGAAACTTACGATACAATCACAGATCATTCCTCCGGGAGCGGGCTTCAAATAATAAACGACATTAATCATAATCATGTATTTCATCAATTATAGGAACGTTTGTTGCAAAAAAGCAAATCGTTGATATTTTAAAAATATTCCATACAAAGTTTCATGTTCTTTCCAGGGAAAACTTTTAATTTTTTCGTGATGAAAAGTTTTCTAAAATATGACCCAAAGTATAAGGAACAACTTACTAATTTCCGTCGAATCAGTTCAAGGGTTTTCATGTGATGCCCGGACAAACAAACAGTGTGACACTCAGGCAGATAATAATTTTAAACAGTAAAAAATATCTTTAAAACGGTTCTGTTGTTTTCATCCGTTCAAGAGTTACATATACTCTCTGTCTCCCCTCTCCCTCTCCCTTTTCCTCCCCCTCCCCACTCCCTCTCTCTCTCCCCCTCTCCCCTCTTCCTCTCCCGCTTCCTATCCCTCTCCCTCTCCTCCCTGTCCCACTTTCTCTCCTTCTCCCACTTCCTGTCCATCTCCCTTTTCCGCTCGAGGTCCTTCTCCCATTTCATGTTCCTCTTCCAGTCCCTCTCCCGCCCGCACCCGGTCCCTCTCCTGTTTTCTGTCCCGCTCTCACTCCCTCTCCCACTCTCTGCCACTCTCCCTCTCCTGCTTCTTCTCCCGATCCCAGTCCCTCTCTCGCTTCCTGTCCCTCTCCCCTCCCCCTCCCGTCCGTAAAATTCTCTACACTAAATTTTTGTTTCTCACTATAAGCTTTCATATTAATTTTCACATTACTGAGTTCAATAATGACGTAAATAAATAAATAACGCTTCACACTCATAGCCCCACACTAGGATTCCCTGTGCCGTGGGTGCCATGGACAACACAAAATATAGACAAGGACATTCACACCCAGACCGAGAACAGAAATTCAAACTCATCATCCAAACCTCCGCCTCGCTGGGAATCAAACCCAGGACCCTCGGTGCGGCGATCCGGCATGGTAACCATTGCGCCACACGGGTCGTCAACGTAGTTTCTTAAATATTTACAACCCCTTAGTTTAACCCCTTATGGGGATGAATTTCGAGAAAATCATCATACAGATATTTTTTGTGTCTAACTATAAGCTTAAATATACAAATTTTCACCCTTCTTACTTCGAAACTGATGGGGTTGCCATATTAACTTGCACGCCCATATTTAACCGTTTAGGGGTTGATTTTCCAAAAAAAAACACAACTTTTAAATTCTAATCTGGAGCTAATATATCAATTTTCATGTTTTTAACTTCAAAAATGACGAAGTTGCGTACTAAGTTCCATGCTTTAAATTAACCATTTAAGGGATGATTTTCCAAAAAAACGTGTTAAAATTAACTTTTGTTCACAACTATAAAGTTACATAAAAATTTTCATATTTATAACCCTAAAACTGACGAAGCTGGTTTATACTTAAATGACTTCCAACCCCTGTTTTTAGGGGATGAATTTTGAGAAAACAGTGATACAGATATTTTTTGTGTCTAACTATAAGCTTATATAAAAAATTTCACCCTTCTTACTTCAAACTAAACGTTCTAAACGTGTTAAAATTAACTTTTGTTCACAACTATAAAGTTACATAAAAATTTTCATATTTATAACTCTAAAACTGACGAAGCTGATTTATACGTAAATGACTTCCAACCCCTGTTTTTAGGGGATGAATTTCGAGAAAACAGTGATACAGATATTTTTTGTGTCTAACTATAAGCTTATATACAAAATTTCACCCTTCTTACTTCAAAACTGACGAAGTTGGTTTGTATGAAAATGACCTCCAACGCGTATTTTTACCCCTTAGGGTACCCTTAACTTCCAAAAATCCATTCTTAGCTGACGTCTCCTTAACATAAACTATCTCCCTGCCAAATTTCATCATAATCAGTTCGGTAGTTTCTGAGATTTTTTGTTTAATCAGTGTATCTCTTTTCAATTTTATATACATAGATGGAAGTTAATCAGACACGATTCCATCTTTCACTAATCTTAAGATGAAAGGGTCAATTTAAACTTCAGGATGGATTTACAATCGTTTGATATTTTTTTAAAGCCGGACACATTCAGCCTCAAATCTAAAATGTATCATGCCCCTCAAAAGGTTAAACACGCGTCGACATGCAATCAAATGCCTTTAGCGATACAAGAAATGTTTTTATTATCTTTATTATCTTTTATTATCTTTTATTATGTTTTTATTGTCTTTAATAATATCGTGGAAAATGAAACTGTAAAACCGGCTTCATAAAAAAGGACTGAATTGAACGGAAATTATTCTTATTCGCACGCCTGTAATTGGTATTTAGAACAATACAATAATTATAAATTCTAGAAAATTAAAAATGTATGTATTATGTTTAATGTTTTTTATTGTCAAACCTGGTTTACAACATTTTATGTAATATTCAATGGTCTTGTAGGTAACATGAAAGAAACTATTAATTTACTTCATATTTAAATAATTACGCTGTTTAAGTACCTTGAGTAAGTTTAAAAAATAACTAAAATACTTTATTGCGATGACATTTACATTAATATGATTTCTCATGTGATATTCAAAGTAATATGGAACAAAAACTTAATTGAGGTAGTTCGCTGTAACCAAATTATAATATTCACAGCGAATTCATGCGAAGTTAGCACTTATTCGTACGAAAAGCTTTTTAACCATTAATGTGGTCCTTTCAGCTTTATAATAAAGTAGTAACCTTCGGGTAAACTATATCTTAGTTACCTTACCACATCCGGAATTATTAATCGTTTTTACCAGACATTATATTAAATTTTTACTAGCTGACCCCGCAAACGTTTTTCTGCGATATCTTATTTTAAACATTCAACATATCTACGGACGGAACGGAACGAAAGCGGTATATGCGTATATATACTATATGTATATGCTGTATATGGGGTTAGAGGTTGTTTGTTTGTATGTATGTTTGTTACCATTTTTTATGAAAACTACTGGGCGGATTTCATTGCGGTTTTTTGCATTCAAAAGGTATCATTATAGAGCAGATTCATCAGAATGTTTTATGGCGGTAAACCACCAGGGGACGCTGCAGATCCTTTTTTTGTTTACAAGCGGCGTGGTTTTTTTTTTTAATTTTTATAACATTTAACACAGATTTAACCGGGAAACTAAGCAACTTTTTTTAGCCGTTGTGTTTAATTGCTACTTATAAATCGCTTATCGAATTAAAGTTTGCATTATTAGCAGTCGCGTAGCTAAGGAGGCCTTGTATCAATATTTGTTGAGTGGCCCCTGCTTCAACTTTAACTGGCTCTGAAGAATAAAAGGGCGCCAACTGTAGCGGCCTTAGCGGGCTGACGAGCTTTCTTTCAGGTTTTGAAATGTAGTGAACCTACGTCGATACCAAGGCGCTTGGCTTGTTACGGCCATGGAGTATAAAGATAAGAAGAGCTATCTTATATGGGGGGAAAATTGAAAAATTGTCCAGCTGTATACTGAAAATAGAGGTTCCAATATCTACCAAAATGGCGCTGGCGTCGGAAAAACTACGATATGAACATAGCTGTTGTAGACGGAGTGAAGTTTGCTGAGTTCAGATATTACTATATTACTCTATAGTAATTATGGAAGGTAGACTAATATAATTTATCCCAGGCTACCGTAGCGCTACCCTTATTAGACGCGTTTTACGGACACTTTTCATACACAGAGATGGCTCTCCTTACCTCTATACTCCATGGTTACGGCGTTGATACGACGGTCTACCTGATTCTTAATGTAAGTATGTGATTGTTTCAGTTGAGGACTATAACAAGTTACCCCGGTTGTATCATTTGGATGATTATGATGGCTGTCTGGACCGCGGCGGACTGTACTGTCTCGGCACATTCAAGCTCTCCAGTGATAAGAACCCCAATATTGACTTCATTCAGGTAATCTAAACATCATTCACACATAGTGGCCGCGTTCCACTAGACGCTCACAACGATCAAATTAGTATGATATTTTGATCGTTGTGAGCGTTGTGAGCGTCTAGTGGAACGCGGCCACAGAGTACTTAATCACTACGTTTTATTACGTTTTATTGTTTGTTTTTTTACATTTTTTTTTTGAACGCGGCCAGTAAATTGTTTATGTGTCCAATAACAGTTCCATCGAAAGATGCAAAATAATTTTAATTGTGGAAAATTATTTTAACATTTTATTTGCTTGGCTCAAAATAACATGCTCATAAAGAAGCAAAGTGCTAATTAATTTCGTTAATTAGTTACACACGTAAACACGAAAATAAAATGTAGTAGTGAGTAATTTTTCAATACAATCTACCACCATTTCGAAATGGTGCTTTGACATAGAGGAAAAGAAATGGCGAAAGATATCGCACATTTTTTAAATTAGTACAAACTGTTTTAGAATAAACTTCTGTGGCATTTCCAACAAGTTTTTCGTTAAGAAACGAACACGGTTGCTGATAATTAGAATTAGGTATAACTTTGAAAGTCAGAAATGTGTGCAGGATTCAAACTCAGGCTGATCCTATCGAAGTAATCGATGTTTAAATCGTTAGGCTATCATTTCAGTGATTTAAATACCTTAACTTATTTTTTTAACCAAAAAATATATGAGTCACATTCCGATCTATCTCTTACAGCGATACTATTCTATGGATTTACGAATATATGTATTTTTATTAACATAATAGATAAAGAGGTGCCTAAAAGAATTGGTGAAGTGAATAATATGGTTTGCATAATATAATATCAATGATATTATGTTTCTCAAACTTTTTTCATTTTATTTTAATTAAGGAACGTAATTTACACACAGAATTATGATTAAGTACCAGTTGTTTTAGTGATGGCTAAAATCGTGAGAAAATCTGGCAAAAAATCTGTAATGTTCATGTTCTTAAAGACGTGTTTAAAATCTTCCGACGCGTACTTGTTTCGCGTTTTGGACCATTAAATTTTTTCATGTCATAGGTCAATGCTTGACTGTACTCGTAGATACACAGATAATATAATCGCTATTATTTATCTATCTTCATAGAGGAATTAATTAATGTATTTCCAGTATACCTACTACCCAAGTGCTTCAACTAGAATCTAGATAAAGCACGGGATACCTACGTACATTTTTTGTGCGCGTTAGAGCAGTGCTTAAGGCTTAGTAGACAGGGTAACCCATAAGACTTTTTGCAATGACATCTTTGTTTGTAAACTGGAGTAGTAATCTTTGCGATTAAACACTCGTAGCGTACCACATAGTGCTAAATACGAGTTAGTAGATAAACTTATTTATCTATTTTGTGGTTGGTACATATACTTACTAAGTATTATTTGTTGGTACATGTGTCCTTTGCAGAATGGAGCCACGCACGTCTTATAGAATATACCATCATACGCATCGAAGATAGTTGCAAGAACTATGTTAATACAGTTAATAGGTTTTCCCAAAGTAACGGCTGATACTATTAACTTAATTTTTAATTTATTTTATTTATCATTTAACAAAAATTACATACAGATACATGGAATAGCATTCAAGCTGAGGTTTGTCTTAAATGATATAATTATGTTTATATCAATTTATGTAATAATAATAACTTAATAAAGAGCATGCCGTCCAAAAGTATAAAATTTGTTATATTATATGATTGATGGTTGTTCGATTTGTAAGGAAAATTTAAACTAGTTAAAACTACAAATATAACCGCTGTACTACTATTAACTAAACAGAAGTACTCCGCCGACCCCCGTAACTTCGACCGCACCCTGCTTCACCGCGGCTACTGCGTCAGTTCCCGTTGCTCTGCCGACCATGAGACCAACTCGACGCTGCGCTTCGAGAGGTGCATGGCTGGCATCGCTCAGAAGAACGGCTACAACACCTCCCTCCAGAAGTTCCACTACTGCAAAACCCGGAACGACGAGACAACAGACATGAATATCTCCCAAAGCCTCTTCGTGGTAGTTGTCGGTCTGCTTCTGCTGTTGAACCTTGTTGGGACCATATATGACGTATGCACGGAAGGAGAGAATAGTAAGTACATCATTTCGTCTTCAGTTCTTATTGCCCCGTTCATAATCGTTACCGGAATATATACTCGAGTGGTTGGTATCATGGGTAGAATAAATGTAGGAACATAATTTAGTACAAAATTTCCATTTTCAATCATTGACATAAATTATATTTTCAATGCAAAATGTACCATTAGGTACAATTGCAATTGCATTACATGTCCATTAGGGCATGAGCAGGCGTGTTACTTTTAGGACAAAATCCCTCGAACCGTAATAAAATGCCCCGAGTACTTCAACGTACGCGGCACACGGAACGTTTTCAAAGGGTCCGTCCTCTATTAAGTTCACGGACTACGGGTGGATTTGAACGCGATACTTTCATCCATCGTAGGGTATCCATCACAGTGGACTCACGGTCATGGTGGCCACTCACGGTCAGTCCATCGCGTCAAATGGCGTGATATACAGCCAAAATTTGATCGTGAAGGTGAAAAACTGATGGCGTGATATAAAAATCTGTATGCCCAATCGCGCCATTTTGACATAAGTATGTCATTTGGAGCCACGCGAAATGGCGCGACCGTGAGTGGCTACCCTAGGACTACCGTCCAAGGCGCGGCGCTTCATTTGACGATAGCATGCAAGGTTGAAGGTGCATAATTAAGTATCTATAGGCAATAGGCAAACGCGACGATGCCGCTCCACAATACATATAGGAATCTAGCCGCTCCGTGGACAGATTTCGTTTTTTAACACGTTCACTGCGGATCACCCACAATCGGCCCGATGCTGTACCAACGCGCTGTGCGTACAGGAAAAATAGGTTCTTCCCGCCTGTGCGGGACCGGTTTCTTGGGAATTTTTACGAGTATGACAGAGACAAATATACTTTTCGATTCGTGACTAACAATGTAGAAATATAGCAGTTTAATAAAGTGGGGGGCCTTTTTCGACCTCCACCGCACAGAGCGTAAAAAAAGTTATCTCAGTGCGGGAGCGGGCCTGTTTTGGTAGATGACCGCCCGCGACCTGATCCCGCACTGTGGAGATGCGTACGCGTCGAGCCGCCAGTAGTGTTGTGCTTGCTACACGACGAACACGCGCTCGCGCTCGATATAATGGCGAATTGCAATAAAAAATTGTTATTCATAGAAAATAAAAGTCACACCGGGGAGGACGCTTCAATTTCAAAAACGAACATACAAAGTAAAATACAAGAAAACTTATTTTAAACAAGCAGTAGAGCCATCCACCAGCAAAATCGCAGTTTTAGAAGATAAAATAATCCGCTCAGTCAATAAACATTTTATTTATTATTTTTTGTATACAGGGTGTTGGTTTGATTAACAACGAGCGCTGCAAGGGTGACTATATGCACGATACTGATTCCAAAAAAAAACATTTAAAGGAGGTGGCCAATATGTGCCCCGGAAATGGTTAAAGTACGTTTATTTGTACAAGGTTTTAGTCCTTTGAAAAGACATGTTTTCCATTTATTATAACGTAACTAGAATTTTAATTTTCTTCTGAACTTCGCAGTGAGTAGTTATAATAAATTAACAATAATAATAATAAGTTGTATTTTTTACACTTAATCTTCTACTACCTCAATTGCTGTCACTGTAGGTTGACAATTGACTGACAGAAATGCGAATGACGGCTATATTGCTATTTGCCATATGGCAAAAGAAGATTTTTTGAGTTTCATTTCTGCAAAATAATAATTGTGTTTGATTTTTTGCCATGAGGTGTATTAATTGCTCGTATGATATTGAGCACATGGCACGTCACTCCATGTCTTCTTTAGCAAGAAACCTTCAATCCATATTGGTAGAATGGATCACTGCAGTACAGGTTTGGCATTTTCACATGATGACATTAGTTTGATATTTGGGGTGGGCACGTCACCAAGATCACATAGAAGCCCCTGCATCACTTTTAGATTTTATATTAATTACTGCTGATCTTGAATAGAGAACAAGTTAAAATCAGCCAATCCATCACCTTATTTGCCTTGTTTGATACTATAGTTTTATTTCCTAAATTTTTACATATGTGTACCTAAATGTATATATCTAAACAATAATATCAATATGCAGTTTTAGAATTAGAATAATATACCGTACGAAGCTCGCACTGATCGATACTAGCTGCTCCGAAACCGGACGAATATATAAGCTGCTGTTTGTGAGAAAGTATATAGGTGTATAGGTATCTATCATATCTTTATAATGCCACACTCACCGCATGTGTATAAGTACCGTAAGTTTAGGTACATGTAGGTATATATGTATACATAGGTACACCTATACCTATGTACAACAGTGAATAGCAGTTGCTGGTGAATAGCTGTACGCGTAAAATTAAAAAAAAATAAATAATTATAATTGCATAAGTTGATAAAAAATGCTATGCAATAGCTTTACCGCGGCAGTCCCCGAGTGCCACACGTATTTTTTTAAATCAGTATTTAGTCACCCCTCCAACGCTCGCTGTTCCTCAAATCAACAACCTGTCCGGTAATTTTTTTTTCATAACTTTTAATTTTGTTTTTTTTATGTAAATTACATAATTTTGTTTTACATATTAAAATTGTACTTGTTAAAATTTTATTAAAATATAATGATTCGATATTTTCTTTTCTTTCACTATCCCATCACTACAAAAATAACGCTACAGTGCGGTATCGGGCCGTATCGGACCGACATTTTCAATTGCTAATTACTCATTTTCTGTTTGGAGAATCCAGGGGCGAGGCCAATGCAAACACAAGTGATTCATGACGATTTTAAAAAGTATAAAAATTTTAATATACCATACTCCTTGATTAAGATATTGAGCTTTAATACCACTCAGAGGTGTCGGATCGAAATGGACCGCCCCGCACTGTAAGAAAGTCAAGTGGGTGCCTTTTTGGACCGCCACCGCACCAGCTGAAAGTCACTGTTTTTAATGCCGCAGTCAAGGTGTTAAGCAAGATGCAAGCAAGCGGCAATACCTGAGAAATTCCCATAATGTTGTTCTTCTTCCAACCCTTATGTTGTTATAATTTAAACTTAAAATTATTTCAGAAAATCGTCTCTTGACGGCGTGGTCTATTCGAGCCAATTGCAGGCGGCTCGTCACAGTGCATGATGATCCTCGACTAACTTCTCTTGCGCCTATACAAGGAGGAAGGTACAAATTTTAAACTTGAAATTATTCCCATTTTTCAGAATGTCTTTGCTTCAGGAAATGTCAAATGTTTTGATAGTTTTCCTCATAACTTACATTAGAATACTTAGATAGTTATTTAGAGATAGTGATAAAAGTGATGTGTTAAAATTGGGTTTTGTATAAAAGTAACTACTTATTCTTACTACTTAGCACTACAGGAAAAAAACAAATCAAAGAAAACACATTTTTGCTTGTAATGTTGTAGTAATCGATCGATATAGAATCTATGGCGTCGCATGGCTACGAGAACACGATTCCTTTTTGATAACATGGGTTTTTATCCTGACCTTGATTTAATTGTAATAATTTTGCATTATAAAATGGTTGCTTTTAGCCGAGCCCTCGGAGAAACTACCTTGTGTTTGTCCTAATTTCCATACGCATACGTTCCCATATGGAGACTGTAGTGACTTTTTGCCACACAATCTATACTATAATAAAACTCAAAGGGCAAATTTTCTGTACATTGAATATTTTTTTTAAATTTTGATTAGGGGGCACTTCAATAACGTGTTAGAGCACAAAAATATTTTTTTTAGAATTATTGTCTGTCTGTCTGTCTGTCTGTCTGTCTGTCTGTCTGTTTGTCTGTCCGGGCATCACATGAAAACCCTTGAACGGATTTCGATGCAAATTGGCAAAGTTGTTACTAATACTCCGGGTCATATTTTAGAATACTTTTTATCCCGGAAAATTAAAAGGTTTCGCCGGGAAACGGGACGAAAGTTTGTATGGAATATTTTTAAAACATCAACCGATTTGCTTCAAACTTGCAACAAATGTTCCTTGGTTAAATTTATGGAACATACATTTTTCAGTTTTTCAAAATTATGCGAAAAAAAGTAAAAAAATACAAATTAATGTGAATATTGCTTATTTTTCAAAACCCGCTCCTCGAGGAATCCTTTGTGATTTTATCGTGGGTTTCAGTATATAAATTACTAAATATAAGTACTTCAATATAAATTCACCGTTTTTTAAATTTCCTTCTGCAAGAGGTACAAATAAGGTAAAACATAATTTCCGTATGCGAAGCTGCGGGCAACAGCTAGTTTGAAAATAAAGTCATTTATGAAAGCTCGTTTAAATAACTTATTTATTTTATTTTAATACTCATCTATAATACTGATCTACACTATGGTATATTATATCTATCACTTGCCTGTGTCGTGCTTATAAGTTATACACGTTTCTGAAATAATTCCACTTATTTCTGTCAGGAGTCCTTATAACTAAATATATGGCTTCAGACCGTTAATGGCCCACTACTGGGCACTGGTTTCTCCTTTTGAGGAGGCCTAGAGCATACTCCACCACGCTGCTCCAGTGCGGAATGGTGGAGGGGTTGGTGGCCAACCCGAGTGTCGAAAGTTTTCAAACCGCTCGAGGGCCTCCGACATGGCTTAACGACTGTTATCTTATGATAACAACCGGGACCGACGGCTTTACGTGCCCTCCGAAGCACGGCAACGCTCAAGAAATTTTGCCACTAGCGGTCACCCATCCAACTACCGACCGCGCCCGCTGTTGCTTAACTTTGTCGATCACATAGGATCGAAGCAAGCCGCCGGGCTATGAGCGCTTCACGAGATAAATATTGACATATTTCCCGTTTTCCAATTGAGCAGAAATTTTGCATACATAGGTACGTGTAAATTAGATGACAATGCAATATTACTACGACATGGAGCTGATTTAATGATGGAGACGGAAGATGGCCATGGAACTTTGTAACTAAACGACACAACCGCATCGAAATTGGGCTCGTTTGATTTGTCTTGGCAAGGACTTTGGTCCCACATAATTGCTTCAATACGTATGGGCGGCTGAGGTTATCATATTGTGTGTTTAAAGATTATTAGAAAGGACCTTAACCATTCTATTGAAAGGATGAAAAATATGTTATATTCAATTTAGATAAATAAAATTTATTCTATACAAGAAATAAATCGCGAGTGCTTTGGCTAAAAATTTCCTGGCCAGGCTAAATAGGTACATTAAATTAATCAATAAATTACTTGATAATTTGAAGTCCTTTTCAATCTTCCAGGGTTCTGCTGGTATGGTTGGTGATACTGACACACACCTCCCAGATACACCCGATGCTCTACTTGTACAAGCCGTCGGATTTCGAAGACGTAAGTCATTAACTGTTTTAGATTTTTTTACCTGGTGTGGGTAGGTACAAGCACAGTACATACAGTACTTTAACTCGGCCCTATTCTTGAAAAACTTGCCTACAGCCGCGCGGAGCGTAGCCGCGCGCTAGGGCTGTCCGCCGACAGTATTTTAATTTTATCAAACGACTTGAGTTTCTTTGTAGTTTTGTATTTAAAAATGTTATATTTTCTATTTTAATAAATGCAATTCATCTATATCTATACAAATAAATAAAATTGGAGTGTCTGTTTGTAATATTAAAATAACCGCTTTTTACCAAGTGCATTTGGATGTATACATAGTACATATTATACCAAAACAACATTTTTCACAATTTTTGTCTGTCTGTCTGTTTGTTCCGGCTAATCTCTGAAATGGTTGGACCGATTTTGACGGGACTTTCACTGGCAGATAGCTGATGTAACAAGGAGTAACTTAGGCTACTTTTATTTTAGAAAAAAAATAGTTTGGCGCGATACGAAGTTCGCCGGGTCAGCTAGTTATGAATAAAAATGAAGTGTTCCATAAAAATATATGTTGTGTTTTTATTAGTACTGTGAAGGTTCGTAAGCCTTTAGTATTGTATTAGAGAGAGACTCTTAGGGCATGGTAAGTTCTTCTTGCAGGTTAAGGTAAATAAAAAAGGTACAACTGTCCGATTCTATAAACTTTATACCTATTGCTAAATTAATTCATAACATTGAAATCAAAGTTACAGTAGCAAGTAGCAATAACGTTTTAATGACAAATTAGACGCAAATATTCAAATTACAATTATTACAAATTACAATTTCTGCAAACGTTGCATTTATTAGTTATTTTTTTTATGTAAATAGCCGGCAAACGAGCTGACGATCCACCTGATGGTAAGTGGATATCGTCGCCCATGGACACCAGCAACACCAAAGGCATCACTGATGCGTTGCCGGCCAAAAAAGAGAGAAGAAGAAGAAAGAAAGAACTGGCTCTCTAGCCCCCAGCCGGAACACGACGAGTCATTTGGCGGCTGACTCATCATACTCAAGGGTGGTAATTATCCAGGCGAACCCCATGGAGATATAATAATAGTACCTAATAATGGTATTAATTAACAATTAAAATCAATATTACCAATATAATCCGTCGAGGGGCCCTACCACCAGCGGGCCGGATTTAGTCGCCTTTTACGACACCCATCCGGCGTGGGATTGGGGTTAGTATTCTAAGCCGCCCCAATACGGCAAAAGTAATAATAATCAACCATTTGATTTTTTTAGCCCCTTATTTATAAATCTAGGCATTTTACTCGGTGGACTTATGAAAAATAAACAATTTAGGTACCTAATTATTGCAATACGTACTTGTTTTTATTTATTTATCCTACATGCACTGATATCCTTCGGCAGGACCGAAGACCTTGAATATAATAATTTGATTTCTTATTAATAATTACAATACAATAATAAAGTTGATATTAATCAATGATGCAATAATTATACAATACCTATTTACCTAGAAGTTACTTACCTACAATAATTATATTATGTATATCTACCTACAAGTACGTATTACATATTATATTATATTGTATAGTATTATATATACTATATAATACGTACTTGTAGGTACGTATATAAAAATAGTCTTACCTTCGGGAGTCTCCAGGTAATTTAAACAATGCTAATCCTGGGTAATGTCGTATTATAACACCCAAAAACCGCACAATATCTTGTATTCCTGTTTGCCATACTTATTAAATAGTCACACGCCGCACACGGTCACCACAGCCGCAGTAAGGAACTAAACTAAAACAATTTGTTATTTGTACCGTGGGACGCTCGGCCTCGGCCGTGGCTCAACCCGCGCTCGTTCGCCATAGATACTGCCCTTTACTACACTTATTCCGACTTGCGTAGGTATGGCGCGCGTTTCGACCGTTTGTATGAAGAGCGACTACTGTATAGATCTATATACTGTGGTACAAGTTGGGCGTGTCCGTGACGTGACCGGCTGAAATGAATGTAAAATGGCTGCCAGGTGCCGTTATAGAGCTACCGCGGTATGTTATCTTGCACGAGAACATTACAACCTGATCGCGTCGCGCTAGCATCGCGTCAGACAATTTTGGATGAAGTGGTACAATTCGATTACTTTTATACCTTTTTAACATTGACATTTTATGGGCTGAATTTAAATTTTAAATTTTTAAACAAATACCACAGAGTACTTAAAACTCTAGGTTTAATTTTACATCCTACCTAGTATCCAGACATTTCGAGAATGTAATATTTGGATTAAGACATTTTTGATTTACTTTAATTACTTACCATTAATTTTATAGCTGATAGCACACCCCATGGCCATGCTGGTGAGAAATGGCACGGCGCTGGTGCAATGCTTCATCGTGATCTCCAACTTCCTATTCTCGTATAGTCTGCTGTACTATGCTAAGAGTAATCCAGTCAGCATGAAATTTTTCCCGATGGTCGTATTACAGAGGGTAGCCAGGTGAGACAGTTTGATTTTTTGCTAGTTAGCAAGCCTTGGAATTACGAACGCGATGGACAAAATAATTTTAATATTCACAATCAGACGAATTAAAGATTGACGCAAGAAACAAAAAGTAAGATCATAAGTCATTGAAATCGTCGTAAACAAACAAACTTTGTAATCTATAATATCTACAATTTTTTCCTTTTTAATATACATTAGTTACACTAAATTATAATTGTAACTAAATTATAATGACGTTAGTAATACAAATTGGTTGATTGATGGTGTGCTAATTGATAAAATAATAAATCACTAATATTAAGGTTAAGGAAGTTTTTTATTATGTCAATTAATGATAGAGTTATGGCTTATGACTATGATACAATAAAATTGTAATAAATAAGTCTTATTTCAATACTATTTAGAAAGGCTACTTAATTATTCAATCACTGACTTATAGTGACCTTTATTAATTACATAAATCATTTTGTACTTTTACGGAACAGGATTATTTAAATTTTATTTATTTAAATTTTATTTTTATTTATTTATATCATCTGAATTCTTTTATATCGACGGTCCCTACGTACATACCCCTAACTACAAATCACAAATTTTACAGCAGAGCACTTTGAAGTTTCAAACATGTGTATTAACATGTTTTACTTAACGTAAAGTCATGAAATTTGGTATGAAGGTTTAATATGCGATATATTTTATAATTAATACCTAAAAAGATAGGCCATAAAGAGAAAATGGTTGAATCAGAACGATTTCCTCGGAAATATGTTTTTACATATTTATACATATTTACAAGTGATATTTTTATATCACATGATATCGGATGTCGAATATCGGTTACTGGTGTCCGACAACGATATCGGAACAGATAATGTGAAAACGCTCTACAGCCTGGCACACCGCAACCTAAACCACTTAGGTAAAAGTAAATCGTTTAGCAATAAAGCTAAGTTCTGTACATAATCTTTTCTCTAGAGACATTGCCATCGCTTAGGTCAAGATGAAAGGCCAAAAACCCCTAAGCGACCCTGACCGGTTTGTTAAAAGTTGACTGTTATGCAACGAAACTTAATTAACATGTTTTGTACCTATTGATTAATGTATCTAATCTTTTAAATCAGTTAAGACAGTAACAAAATAGTATTTTTCGTAAGTCTACAAATATATGAATAAATAAATGAACTGGGGAAAGCCGCGGGCAGTGTCAGTAAGTAATAAACGGTTAATTATCAGTTTTATAATTATAATAATATATTAGGTACCGGAAAAAAACAACTGGACTCCACATTTTCCTGCTTCCGTAGTTTTGTATTTGCATAGCTGACAAACTAGGATTAATTAGTCACTAGATGGTTCATGGTCACTGTCAGTAACACCAAAGACATCACCTCGAACGTTGCTGACAAAGAAAGAAAAGACACAAAACAAAGAATTGGTCTTCAAGCTAAATGCGCAAGGCAGTGAACCATGTACGTTAGTATATTAGTTCATTGGCGCAAGGTCATTGACGTATGGGAGCACCTTAACACGACGAGTTGTGTAGCGGCTGACTCAAGAGGGTGGTATATAAATATTTTGACTTGATAATATTTTTCATAATATAAAATCAAACTAAAAGCACTTTTCTCCATTTCAGGTTAATGCCAGTATATTTGCTAGTAGTAGCGTATGCGGCAACATGGTGGCCATTAGCAGCCGATGGGCCGCAGTGGCCAGCGATCGTGGGCACTGAGAGCCAGGTCTGCCGGGACAAGTTTTGGTCACATGCACTGTTCCTGAACAATTTCTACCGAGCGGATGAGCAGTGCTTGATTCAGACGTGGTAAGAAATGGTTTATTATCTACCTCAGTACTTAAAGGCTGTATTTTACCATATTGCATAACTAAACAATGAGCGTTAATACAAATACAAAAACAAAAGCCTTTATTAATTCCTTGATTTACATTCATATTCAAACATTTGAAAATAACTACATTAACATAACTTTTCTTACACAATTAGATACATTTTAATTCATAATTTATTATATTATATGATAATTTTATTAATGTATAGATAAGTTAATTTATTATTTATTTTTGTTATTATTAATTTTATTGATTATTTATTATAATAAATTGAATATTTAATATGTAATGAAAGATTATTCTTATATATTTACTAGCTGTTGCCCGCAGCTTTGCATACGGAAATTATGTTTTACCTTATTTGTACCTCTTGCAGAAGAAAATTTAAAAAACGGTGAATTTATATTGAAGCACTTATATTTAGTAATTTATATACTGAAACCCACGATAAAATCACAAAGGATTCCTCCAGGAGCGGGTTTTGAAAAATAAGCAATATTCACATTAATTTGTATTTTTTTCTTTTTTTTTGCAAAATTTTGAAAAACTGAAAAATACGTGTTCCATTAATTTAAGAAAGGAACATTTGTGGCAAATTTGAAGCAAATCGGTTGATGTTTTAAAAATATTCCATACAAACTTTCATCCCATTTCCCGGGGAAACCTTTTAATTTTCCGGGATAAAAAGTATCCTAAAATATGATCCGGAGTATTAGTAACAACTTTACCAATTTTCGTCGAATTCCGTTCAAGGGTTTTCATGTGATGCCCGGACAGACAGACAGACAGACAGACAGACAATAATTCTAAAAAAAATATTTTTATGCTCTAACACGTCATTGAAGTGCCCCCTAGTCAAAATTTTTAAAAAATATTCAATGTACAGTAAATTTGCCCTTTGAGTTTTATTATAGTATAGATTTTATTTTTTATTCAAGGACATCTAATCGAGTAAAGGCCTCCTCCAATTTTCTCCATCTTTCTCTATCTTTCGCCACTTCTATCCAATTTTCTCCGGCCACTCTTTGTATTTCATTTTTCCATCTGTCTATTGGTCTTCCTCTTTTTCTTGTACCTTGTGGTCCAGTCCATTCAGTAATCCTTTTGGTCCATTTGTCCTGCCCATTTCCATTTTAGTTTTTTACGGTGTTTTAGAGCGTCTATCACTTGTGTTACTTTTCTAATGTCTGTGTTTCTCTTTTTATCTTATCTTTTCAGGTTTAGAATACTTCTTTCCATTGATCTTTGACATGTTTTAATTTTATTACTAGTATATTTATTAAATATCCATGTTTGGCAAGCATAAGAGAGGCATGGTAATATACATGAGTCTAGAACTTTCTTTTTTAATTTTACAGATAGATTAGATTTGAGAACTTCTTTATAGCTCCAGAATTTATTCCAAGTCATATTCATTCGTCGGCTTAGTTCTTTGCGGTGTCTGTGTTTACTAATTGATATCTGTTTTCCTAAATATGTGTACTCCTCAACATATTCTAATGTAGTATTATTTACAATCACGGGTTTTTTTGTAAAATTTGTCATGATTTTAGTTTTTGTAGTGTTAAGTTCTAAACCTATTTTGCTAGTAACCACTTGTAATTCGTTAACCATGGACTCTATCTGTGTGGCTGTTTCTGAAAAGATTATGATATCATCGGCAAATCTGAGATGATTTAAATAGCTACCATTTATTATTATGCCTTTTTTGTCCCATTGTAAAGTTATAACCGTTATAAAAATTGTAGAAGATAGTGGGTCGCCTTGTTTCACGCCTCTGTTTATCTTTATTTCTGAGCCCTTCCTGTCCAGTTTGACTCTACTCCTGCTCCTGCTGTATGTATCTTTTATGAGGTCAATAGCTTCTTGTGGTATGTTGCACTCATGTAGAGCTCTCCACATGCTGTTATGGGATATAAAGTCAAAGGCTTTGGCGTAATCAATGAAAACAAGGTAAAGCGGGCGTCTCATTTCTAAGTACTTCTCAACAATTTGATCTAGAGTATGAATGTGGTCGATAGTAGAGTAGTTCTTTCTAAAGCCTGCTTGCTCTAACGTTTGAAAGTTTTCAATATATGATGTAAGACGATCGTTGATGCATGACGTAAAAATTTTGTAAATACATGGCTGTAGACTGATTGGCCGATAATTTCCAATATCAGAAGGATCTCCTTTTTTGTACAATAATTTTATATCTGATTCTGCCCATTTACTTGGAATCTTTTTACTGACAAGGATGTTATTGAATAGTTCCGTTAGTGGCGCAGCGAGTAGATGTATACCTGTTTTAATTGCCTCGTTGTGTATACCATCCGGTCCACAACTTTTATCTTCTTTTAAAGATTTTATTTTTCTTATGATTTCTTGAGTTGTAAATCTGAGTAGAGGCGTAGTATTGATTGATGTTGTCATATTGTCCTGGCACTCCTGGCATGTCAGATTTGGAACTTCAGCATACAGTTTACTGTAAAAAGATGTGGCAGATTCAATTATTTTTGATCTTGAAAAGGTATTTTTATTAGATGTAGTTTTAAGGCAGGGAATCCATTGTTTATTGGTTGTAATGTCTTTGTAGCCTTTTTTGATACTTCCTGTTTTGTTTAAATTTTTTTCTATTGTTTTTATTCTATGTTCTTCACATTCTTTCTTTATGAGTGTATGTATATTTTTATATAAATAGGTGCGTTCCTTTTTCTCTTCTGTTGTTAAATGTTTCTTTTTTGTTAGTTCTATTCTTCTATTAATAAGATTTTTTATGCTGTCTGAAATCATACTTTGCCTTTTGGCCCCTTGCTTTGAGATTGATTTTAGACTTGTGATAATAGCGCTTTCAATTGCGCAGTAATAATATTCTATGTCAGTAGACTTCTCCGGTAGTAAGGTTTCCACATTTTTTCTTAAAGTTTCTAAAAATTCTTCTTTTTCATGTGATGTCCGTAATTTTACACTATGTTTTTTTATAATTGGCTCAACTTTTCTTGCTTTCGTTTAGTGATAATGTGGCTCTCACTATTCTATGATCGTTGAAGAAAGATAATGTGTTAAGAACTTCAATGTTTGTTACTTTATCTTTGATATTCGATAATATACAGGGTTATTTGTAACTCGACGTATTATTTTTTGTTCATACTTTCAGGATTCGGACCTGTATAAGAAATAGAGGGGCTCATATCGAGCAAGATGTATGAACAAAAAAATAATAGTTTGTGCATTACTTTTATGCTTTATACTTTTTAACCCTGAAATATGCTCTACCTACGACGAGTGAAACGCCGTTTTTGTTAAGGATTACATGTTTTTGGATTAACATTAATACCTTTTTAAAAAGCTGATTAAATGGGCAAGTTTTTTTAATAACTTGTAAGCCTAGTGTCATGGTAATTTTTTCAACTAGACAACATATTTTGTCACCTAACATGTATTTTTTAAATAATTTTGTTTTTGTTGTAGCTCGTAGTTTTTCATTCAGAAGGAATTTTCATCTTAATAAGGTGAGGTGGCCTTTATTGAAGTGTTAGTTAGAAAAATAATTTTAAATAATAACCATACCATGGTGGGCTTTATTGAAGTGTTAGTTAGAAAAATAATTTTAAATACCATACCATACGTATTTTTTTTCAATTTGTACCTAAATGCAAAAATCCGGGTAAATAACGAAAAAAGTTTAAATTGCAAATATCTCCACAAGTAGCAAGAATATTTTTTTTTGCTCATACAAATGAACATCAAATATATTGCATTTTGGCTCCTTCATCAGCTCCCGCCAGGAATACGTCGAGTTACAAATAACCCTGTATAATCAATTTGACTTTTTTTTCTTGGGTGACATCCACATTCCATGTGTTTTGTATTTTTCTTAAATAAGGTATTTATTACGTATAGGTTATTTTCCCAACAAAATTGTAGTAGAGTTTCGCCTTGTTTATCTCTACTTCCTAAACAGTATCTTCCTAATACTCTATCTTCACCGGCTAGGCGTTGTCCAACTCTAGCATTGAAATCACCCCATATTAAAATATTGTTGCTACATTGACTTTTTGTTTGTCGTAATTGGTGGTAGAAGTAATCAATATCCTGATCGATGGCTTCTATTGTCGGAGCCTGGGCTTGAATAATGGAGAGATCACAGCTATCAAATTTTGGATTTAGTACACAGATTCGTTCAGAAATTGCTATAAAACTTTCGATATTTGATTTAAGTTTCTTCTTATGGAGGAATCCTACTCCATATTGCCGCTTTGTTTCCCCGTAGTGACAAAATATATGTTCTTCGTCTTCGGATATGTTATAACCTGTTCATCTTATTTCTGAAAATCCTATTATATCATATTTAATATTTATTAATGATTCTTTAAATTCAATTAGTCGTTCCTGTGATAATAGAGATCTCACCTTGTATGTGTAGATGTAGAGTTGGTGGAGTGGAGGGTTGTGGTCTTCCGCCCCCGCGGTGACCGGCCGAGGTGGGGGAGGTGTAGAGAGGTCCCTTGATTTTGTCATTTTTTCTTGTTGTTATTTTTAGCGGCATTGGTAACAAGAACAACGGTGTTGGATGGGTTAAGCTGGTAAGTATTGTTTGTGTTTTTTACCATACAATTTTGAATATTTGAGCTAGGATTTATAAATTGTTCAAACAATGAGCGTTATTCATTGCTGAATAGTTTATAATTTGTTAACTACCACATTAACTTGTAAGATTCCATCCGTAACTTAATGATTATAATGTGTGGTGACCGTGTAGCACTATTCGTAAGGAGTAAGGATTCAACCTACCGAGCGAAATATCTGGGGTTCGATAAATAAGTGGCCGCCTATGTTACAGACTAAATATATTTAATTTTGTTCTCTGTGATATTAGGAATTTCCAGATAAATACAAGAAAAGAAAGGAAAGAGAGGAAAGAAGACATTATGAGATAAGTAAAGTTAAGACAAGAGACTCGAACATAACGAAGATTTCCAATGATAAAAAAATCGTATAAAGAGTTTTTCATCATCTTCTTCATCTGCTTTTCTAGTTTTCATATTGTAATTCTTCAATGGCATTGGTTCCAGGTTCCTCGCGGTGGACATGCAGTTGTACCTGATATCAGCTGTCCTGATGCTGTGGCTGGTGCAGCGACGGCGTTGGGTAGCTCCTCTACTGACGCTGTTGTTCATCCTGTCCACGCTGGCCAATATTGGCATGGCGTATGTTTTCAACTGGAAGTCGCTTATCTATATCATAGTGCCTGAGTGAGTGACGACATTATGTTTCTTCTGTGATTCTCTTATTGGCTCCTGCTTGATAGTAAAGGTCATATTAATGTTCCACTGGAGAATTCTTCAAGGCTTCTAATTTGCAACATTATTATGATGGTGACTAGAAAATTACAATTATCATTATAAAATACATAATATTAATATTTTCTAGGTCCTAAATTGATAAGGGTCTCCATCTATTCTTGAGCCAGTAACTGTATTGTAACAAGCATTTATACAATGTTTAATTTCTTAAATAGGAGTCTACGCACAACATTCCACCATGAGCCCTCCTTCTCGGAGTTTTACACGGCCCCATGGGGTAGCTTGCCGGCATGCTTCTTGGGACTATTATTCGGCTATCTGCACTTCGAGATACAGGAACATGGCTACAAAATTACTAAGCACAAGGTACATGATTGTAACATAAAAACGGACAAGTCAATTTATGTTAAAAATCTATTATGTTAATAGTCATCAATGGTTCCACTTCTTCTATCACTTCAAAAAGATTTATACTCATTAAAAACCAAGTATAGATTGGCAGATTTTACATGTTCGAGAACACTATCTGTCTGGAACTATCAGATATACAGGGATTTTAAACCTGTATCGGAATTAATCAAATAGGCAGAAAAATGTAGATAAGAATCCCATCAAAAACATAAATGTAAAGTGAGAGTCAATTTCAAAAAAAAAAGAATTGAGATCTAAATGGGTGCCAATTTCTGTGTAGAAAAGCCTAAAATTTTAGTCACAAGAACATGTAATTCAAGCTCCACATTTGACTTGGTTAGTTTTCACGTACCTACCTAGGCTATATTATATCTATGTAATTAGCTTCGTCAAATCTGTTAGGTTGATGGCTTATGACACTCTTCTCTAATTTGGTTTGTTGGTTGCTAACTAAAGAAAACTAGCCAAGTCAAATGTAAAGCTTGAATTACATGTTCTTGTGACTAAAATTTTAGGCTTTTCTACACAGAAATTGGCACCCATTTAGATCTCAATTCTTTTTTTTTTGAAATTGACTCTCACTTTACATTTATGTTTTTGATGGGATATCATTACTTTTTGTATAGAAATTATTAGTAAGTACTTATTCATAACGTTACTGATTAATTTTATTACATGAACTGTTATAGTGCTCTTCAACTAAATCTGTAGTTAGTGCGCCGTGGTCCGAAATACGGTACCTATTATTTCATTATTTATAAGTAATGATCTTCCACTATTGATGTCCGCTAAATATTGAAATAATAATTAATACTAAATCCCAATTATACTATCGTAATAAATACGAAAGTCGACTATACTCTTATTAGTTACGAGTGACCGCCCTCGCTTTGCTTTGGTTTTCTTATTTTTTTACACCTTGGGTTACGTTATTGGAGTTTTATTAAGGATCCCTAATTTATTGAAAATATAATATAGCCTATGTCACCCGGGGATAGTGTAGCTTTCCAACAGTGAAGGAATTTTTCAAATCGGTTTAGTAGTTTCGGAGCCTATTCAATGCAAACAAACAATCAAATCTTTCCTCTTTATACTATTAGTACCTACAGACAAGTTGTTTATGTTCGATGACATCGTGCAACAATAAATTTTGAAACAATACTTTGAATTACTTTAAACTGGTATAATTACGGAAATAATACAAAATTTTGTGGTGTAATCTTGTAGATTAGAGAAAAATAATTTTTCACACATTAAAAATAAAACGACGTAATACACTGGAAATAACGTCTCCTGACGAACCACTGATCTTCACGTAAATGTATATGTGCTGTGCACTTCTCACAGGCACTTGGGACACTGAACATCTTCCTCCCGTTGAAAGCTTCAGAAAGTACTAAAAATGATATGTTTCGTTATATATTCACCTTGGAATCCACATAATGACCAGATGTCATCAATTTTGATCGCTACTCTTAAATTTCAGGCATTTTAAGTAAGTGTTCCTAATAGAATCAATTTTTTGAAAAATTATCATAAATTGATAAAAATTTACTACTTTCAGATTTATTCCTTTGTATTCACCCGACTACCTATCTGCATGCCAAATTTTAACTTTCTAGGTCACCTGGAAGTTGGATATAGTTTTGATCTATAGGTCAGTCAGTGTTAAATTTCTCGATTTTTGGACGTTAATATCTAAATAACCGTTTGAGATGTGTTTATGAAATTTGAAAGACGTATGTATTTCGCAAGTCTTAATAAATGAGCCAAATTTGACAGGTTTATGTTGAATAGTTTTTGAGTTATGAGGTGGTCAAAAGTGGCTCCAAATGGTTCGTGTAATATTACACACGGTGCTGCTCGTCAATTCTGTTAGCTAAGAAATTGACTTGACACGCTCCGCGTGTCTAGATGTCTAGCTAGATAGATCAGCGCTAAGATATCACGAAGCAAATAAATTAAGGAACATCTGCTTCCTTTTTGGCCGACATACTTTGAAGAAGCGTTTGGTACCTGGTACGCTGTGAGTTACAGCCATAACGTCGGATGCTCATTAACTTGTCCATCACATTCCTGATCATCTCTCAACAATTCCACAGTTGCTGATATCTGTGTACCATTTGTCGATACCGATCTTTGTGGCATGGATCCTGTCTGGTAACCTGCTCCACGAGAACTCCACTAGGACCATGACAGCACTGTACACAGGCATCGAGCGGCCCGTCTTCGCCCTGCTCACAGGAATCTTGCTTCTGGGCTTCGCTAACAACGTCGACAGTGAGTTTCTTGTGCCTTACATTATTTTTACTGATATTATTATCTTTTCGTGAAGCCTGCCTGACTAGCTACCCAATTGAGTCAGTCGCCAAACGACTCGTCATATTCTGGGAGCTTAAGATCCAGTTCTTTCTGTACTGCATCTCATTGCTTTTTTGCCCGACAATAAGGTGTTACTTATGTTCATGGGCAACGATAACCATCAAGCCCTCTGCTTATTTGTCTGGTGCTAACAAGATATCATTACCTATCATGTTAAACTTTATCCGGATCCAAATGAAGATGGATGGTTTCATTCTGGATCCGAACAAAGATGGATAGTTTGTCTATATACGGAATAAATCTAAATTTCATTTTAAATCGACTGATTTGTAATTATTAAACCTAGTTAAATGGGACTGTAACATTGGGCGTCTCTCTTCGAAATGTCTCTGCCACATTATATGTATTGTTAACGTACCGCAAGGCTCCTTGCAAATTCAACCCTTACCATCACCAGACTGGTACCGGCGTTACTTCGCGTGGCGCGGCTTCCAGTCATTGGGACGAATCTCCCTCTCGGTGCTGATGCTGCACTGGTGCATCAATATGATAGTTTCCGCCAGGAGACCTTCGCTTGTTGCTTTTTCAGTCTTTACAATGGTATGTATAAATGTAATACGGTAAGGTTTTAATATAGTATCTCCCTCATCAGGATGTCATGGACGGAACTGGCTGCAAAAGTAAAAAATTGACACTCAGCAATTTGCAAAGCATGAAATAAATTAATAATTTCATGGACTAAGTGGTGTTGTAATAAAGTGTTGCGCCAGAGTCGATAGATGGCGCCTTGCTTGGAAGTCTAGTAAGGTCACTAGTTACTCTGTTACGAGTCAGGTTGTGTGTCTACTTACTGTTAATATTATTTATTTTAAATCTATGGTTGGTAATAATATCTGTGGTTCGTAGTAGATCACAGACTGCATCGGAAACAAATAATCTAAATTTTACTAACAAAAAATAACCAACTTCAAAGTTACTCAAAAACTACTTGTCAGATCTCGTTCAAATTTATGTGGGACCACATGACAAGCACCTGCTTTCGGTTAAAAAAAGAATCATCAAAATCTGTTCACCCAGTCGAAAGTTCTGATGTAACAAACATAAAAAAATACAGTCGAATTCAGAACCTCCTCCTTTTTTTGAAGTTGGTTAAAAAAACAGAACAAACCTCTAAAGGAAACTGCAAAAAAGTTACTCTAAACAAAATGTGTCCAATTCCAGAGCGGAGATTCCCTGGCGACGTCATTCTACTCACATATATTCGCTATTCCTCTGACGATGATGGTGGAGCTGCCGATACAGAGGACCTTCACTGCTCTTGTCACGTGACATCATCAAGTCATTTAGAAACTAGGAGTTTGATTGCTGCGCTTTAAACAAAACTGTCGATAATTCGATTTAGGAAAAAATGGTTTGATGAGCTAATTACGTGACATTTAATAGATCAATTGATTGTTTTCCAGGCATTTAGACGAAACCCTTCTTATTTAAACATCAGTCAATTGCCTTACCTTGTCAGCATTCTTGCCTCAAAAATCAAATCCAGACCAGAATTATAGATACTTAAGTAACAATTATAGCGATTAGGCAAACCAAAGATTACGTGAATCCTTTTCATTTTAATTTGTCTTTATTTTCGGTATCTTTACCTCTTGGTACACATCTCTGTACGGCATGACAAAAATATCATTATTGAGAACTCATTAATATCTCAAATATGTACGTTAACATCTCGCCCTAACAATCGCTATAGGTGAACTGTAGGTAAAATATAATTTATATATCTATTTGTCTCTATCTAAAAAATACATTATTCTTACCAATAGAGAGAGTAATCATAGAGATAGTAGTTAACAAGAAAGGGTTAAATATGGGATAAAACGGTTTAATAATAATTTGTGTAAAAATCATCTTAGGAATTCTTTATATTAATATTGTCACTGGAGGAGCAAATAATACTAAAACACCATTTTGGCCAAAATTAGTTAAATAATAATTATAATTATAACATATTATGTATTACCTATACCGTGATTGAGTATATATCTATCGACGTAGATAGGCTATCGATAGATAACTGGTATTTTCTTACGCTATCGTTCCTAAATGATTTCATCTTGTTTATGACAACCAAGAGTCTGTGATACAAGAAATTTTAAACTGTACACCATGGGTAAAATTTCTTTAATGAGAGGCCATAGTCCACCGCTGACCAAATGTGGATTGGTAGACTTCACATACCCTTCAAACAAATAAAATGTTTGTGGAATTTTTTTGTGATATTTTGGTTGTGTTACGCTAGTAGATTGATCTTTGCCAGTGATTGAAATTCTTGCGATTTCACTGTACTTGGCAGCAAATTTATCTAGCGTTTATCTTTGTAAATTATGAAAACTATTCCGTCCATCTACATAAATGATTTATCTAACATGATTATTATAAACATACGAGCACCTTCTATGTATATTAACTATGTTAATTTGTAGTGTTTTTTTTATCTATGTACTTAAGTTATGTTAGTTGTATTTGTAATTAAATGGTGGAGTAATATGTTGGCAACTTTTATTTACCCTCCTTTTTACCTGACTGCCAGGAAGGGTTACGTTTTTCGCGCGTATCTTGTATTTGTATGCATGTTTTATTACCTTTATTACCTTATTACTTTATTTTATTATTTTATTATTTATTACTTTATTACCTTATATCTTCCAAACCACTGAACGGATTTACATACTTAATTAAGATATCGTTAGATTCATCTTGATAATGTAACCCCAGATCTCAGATTAAAGAAAAAAAGGCCCCAGATGGGCCAACTACAAAAGCCTGGCGGACCGCAAGTTGAGTATTAATAATACTCAGTTCATTAGATGACATAGCTCATCATTGATTTTAAGTTCTACCACAGAAGAAATATAGGACTTATAAATCTAAAGCTTCGTAAGCCCGGCTTTGCGAAAAATGCAATACATTTAAATATTTTATCTTCTTCCAAACATCCATATTAAAGTAGGTACTGTTTTCATCTACTCTATCTGCTGTCATGTCAGTTTTTATTTCACCCCAATTACTTCTGGTGATCTGAATTCGATAACACATTGGGGTCTCTCGAGATAGAAGGTTGCCCTATTGATGTTATGGGCCAAATGGTCGGAAGAGAATATTGTAACATATTTATTTTGATAAATGATTTACATGTTAACTCGGGAATCATAAAAACCTTGCTAAGAGCTGAGCCTAGCTCTTTCAATTGAAGACGTGAGGACTTCCCTTCTGATTCGGAGTACGTCTCATCTATAAGAAGAGCTCCGTTTTTCTTCTTCCTCGACATTTTCCGGCACCTAATCACTCATTTTCACCAACACTTTTCACTTATTTTCAGACTTTAACTTTGTTTTGAAAATAAATTATTTGAAAACAAAATATTAGGCGGGACATTATAAAACACTATGACATGTTTGCGAGCTTACAATGTAACCACAACTTTACGCAAATAAAAAGGCGAAGAATGTGGCGCCCTCTGCAAGGGACAAACAGGTATAGAACATTGCGGGATGGTCATCACAAGACAATACATACCTACCTACTTCTATTCGGCGCTGTGTGATTGCATGTATGTAGACATAATAATATTCATACTTTAATAAATATTTTTTTAAGCATTTAATATAAATTCATACTTTAATTTTATCCATTTAATTTAAGAAATACAATCTTAAAATACGTAAACCCAATTTAGTTTAATGTTAACTACCCATGAATTAGTCTAGATCATGATCTATCGGTGTCCTAAAATTTTCAGTAGCTTTTGCGTAAAAGAATAACAAACATCACTACAAACTTTCGCATATTATTAGGATAGGATTAGGTAACAGGAAGTGCTGTATATTTTTTATATTTTATAATTAACTAATACCACAGAAGAAATAATAGGTAGTACCTACTTATTTTATGATGACAAAAAAAAAACAAAAGCACTTCTCGGAAAATAACATAGCAAAGTCGTCCCATAACATGAATCATGATCGCTTCTACATTGTACGACACGACAACGACATCTTATGTATGTATTGTGTACATACCTATGTAAACTTATGAGTAGATATGTGAATTAAGTAATCGACAACTGAACAAATCGAACAAATCTCCCATCATACATTTTTTATACCTCTAAATTCTGATCTATCTATAGTTTTTGCTCAACTACACGAAAAAGAAAAAGGAAGTTCACTTTTAAAACTCGACAACTGCTATTCATGCCAGGTTTTTTGCAGCCAACCTATATCGTCGTGTTTGAAATGAAATAACGCTAACTACATCGGACAAGCGTTGTAGAATAAAGAGGTCCGTCTCTGGACCTTCACTGGAGATTCATGGCCTCGCCGACACGGCTACCTTGACGTGAGCTCGTCCTCGTGAGTGTATTAATTTATCTTGGTACATCATCATCAGGCTTCTTCTATCTACTGCTACATAAAGTATGCCACATGGTCCTCCGATGTTCTCATCCAGCAATACCAGCCGCCTTCTTAAGAGCGTCGATGTATCGAGCTGGTTGATGACCCGCGCTGCGCCTGACGGTTCGTGGTTTCCATTCTAACTGCTGGGTCCGCAACTCTTTGTGTTTATGTTCACTCACGCGGCCATTGCTGACGACCCACACGGCCTCGTGTGGATAATCAGAATTCTGTAAAAACAGCCTCAACATTTTGCTCGGCTATTCTGACTACATTTACCTCATTCACATTTAAATTTCATCAATCATCATTATTAATGTACAGTCAAAAATATTCGTTCATTAACTTTGATATTTTTAAATGTGGACACTTAAAATATAGTCGAGATAAGTCTGGCCATTTGATTAAAATCTTGTTCGTAAGACTCTACGGAACGTTGCAATAATGTCATTGTCATCTGATCGGGTAAAAACCCTGGTCCAGTCTGTCTAAAGGTCGATGCATACGTAACGTGTTTTTTCCCGTATGGGACGGGGACGGGACGGGACGTGGCTGTCGGGAAATTTTAAAATGCATACGCTACGTGACGGTAACTCGGACCTAACGTGCCAGTGTTATGAATAAAGAAAGATGAATTTTTCTTTTGAAGAATTAGCTTTAATTGATGACGAAGAAGCTGCTGAGAAAAAGTAGATTTTCTATACATCCGACATGGCATAAACGGGAACAAGAAGAAGAATACCACACTCTCTACAAAGAACTTTTGGAAGACGAGACTCAATTTTATAAATATTTCCATATGACAAAAGAATGTTTTTCTTTAAGAAGCGGGTCTATCTTCTCCTTCTTGGCCGGCAACGCGTTGGTGACGCCCCCGGTGTTGCTACTCGTAATGTGCTAATGGGCTAAATGTATGAAATCAGAATCAAAATTCGTCATCATAAAACTGCCTTTAAAAAATTAAAAGGTAATGTCTATGAAATCGTAATTACATTAATTAATAGTAATAACATCGGAATAAGAAACCACATAAAATATTTGGCACCTACTTCCGTGATATTTTAAAACCTTACTTTCTCTTAAATTTGTGAAAAAAATGCTCTAATGTTGAGTATTTTCGATAAAACGAATAATCCTCCCAATATTTGAAATATTGACAAACACACACACATCATAAAACTGTCTTCTAAAACACTATTTAGTAAATCGTGATACGTACATAAAACGTCAGAAATGTATGAATCACACGTTCGAGTCGGCTACTTGCGTCAATCTCGCCGATTATTTTAAAACTTACACATACCAAAGCACTCTTTTGCTCATATACACATGAACAGATAAATTATGAATTAAATAATGTATCTTGCAGGCAAAAAGAACTTGTAAATTGCTTGAAAACGCCGTTTTTCGAAATACCTCGGAATTAGGTGCCATTTTTAGAACCCCGCGGAATTAGGTGTTTTTACCTTACAATTAGTAGGATTGGTACACACACATTATATACTGGGTAACCAAGATGCAACTTGTATCAACGTTGTCATGTTCGCTACGAGGGGCGTGGATCCATAGATTACCCCCTATCACAACAGTATAAAAGCAAAACAACAACCCATAATTGTCCCACTGCTGGGCTCGGGGTCTCCTCTCAGAATGTGAGGGTTAGGCCATAGTCTACCACGCTGGCCAAGTGCGGATTGATAGACTTCACACACCTTCGAGAACTTTTTATGGAGAACTCTCCGGTGTGCAGGTTTCCTCACGATGTTTTCCTTCACCGAAGCAAGTGATAATTAACATGTAATACGCACGTAATATTTGAAAATTAGAGGTGCGTGCCAGGATTTGAACTCGGGCCCCTTTGTACGGGAGACCAACGTTCTACCGCTAGGCTATCACTGCACTGCACAACAGTATAGTCTTAAGTAATGTGTTAAACTATTTTATAACAACAATGTAGCAGTACCACTTGAAGTTTTAAAATGTATCGTTGTCGTATCGTTCAAGAAGAAACGAACAATCCGTCGTGGAAAAATCCGAATGATCTTTTATTTTAAATAACCACAGAATACTTAATAGTAGGCACAGTAATAACTTAAATACATGCATTAATTATAAACACTGCGTCTAGCTCAGATATTATGAAAACAAACCTTATCCGGTTATTTAAAATGCCTACCGCAACCTATTTAAAGCGTGATTATTTATATTTACAACCTAATGATGACATAACAATAATAGATTTTTACCGGAGGGCACGTTTTTAAGCAGTTTTGGTCTAGGATGTTAGGAGTTGGGCCATGATAAAGGCCTTAGGCCCGTAATATCAATAGCAGTTTAATCTATGCTTCTGAGTTTAAACTGTCTTTGTTGAACCAACAACGACAGTTTAAACTCAGTCTGACAACTATGTAGTTTTTGAGACTTTGAAGTCGGTTATTTTTTGTTAGTAAAATTTAGATTATTAAAGTTATACTTCTATTAAAGTGACGCATTCGGAAAAAATATGAGTAAAATTTTTACGATTCGCGCGCACACCGATAGTCAAAAGGCGACATACTGAAGTTAGCTGTAACTAGGTATCTCTAAGTTTCCGTGTTACTATGTGCGCGCGCACCGACAGCTAAAAAGCGACATGATTAAGTTAGCTGATAACTGATTCTTTTATCTACGAATTAAACAAAGGCTGTGGCATACGGAATAAAATTTTTAGCTATTTTTGGTCTGTTACGCCAAGGAATGAACTTCCTTCTGAGGTATTCCCGGAGCGGTATGACATGGGGTTCTTCAAAAAAGGTGTAAAAAAAGTTCTCCTTCAGGGCCGGCGTTGCATTGGCGATTCCTCTGGTATTGCTCATGTCCTTAGGCGACGGTAACCACTTACCATCAGGTGGTCCGTATGCTTTTTCGTCTGACCTTCTGGCTATAAAAAATGGAAGTACCTATAACTTCTCATGTGCGTAAATAAGTACACACACACGTTTTTATTTTTTATGTTTATTACCTACCGCATAACTTTGTACTGGGTGTACCGATTTTGATGATTCTTTTTATATTCGATAGCTAGTGCTTGTTATGTGGTCCCATTTAAATTTGACGCCGGTTTGTTTTTTGTCAAGAATCTTAAAATTACGAAGCAATCCAATTTTTCATTGACTTTCAAATTCAAAATCACATAATACTTATTCAGATAAATTTTACCCACACTCCGAGCTCACAAACAATTTGTTACGTAAATGTTTGCCCTGACTGGAAATCAAACCCAGGACCTTCATTCACTTTGCAGGGTCACTACTATTTGGGGCATGTGGTCGTCATATTTTATTCAGAACATTCTCAACATGGGGATACCCACTGCGTTAAATGACGCTAGAGCAAGTAATAAATATGCCAAAAATAATTTTAATTAAGTATCTACATATGGGTAAAACCTAAATCTCTCTCGATTCTCAAGGTATTGTTGTGGTTGAATCATTAATGCAATTAGCCAATTAAAGCCATTTCAAGGATGAAAAACAATTCGACAAATAAATCCGAACGCAAAACGTCCAAGGCGCAAAGCCCACAATTATAATAGGTATGTAATTCAAAGCGCCTATGTTTCTATGCAAATAAACGTTTCATAATATATGTTTTCATAATTATTCTATTCTGTACATAATTATGTTAAGCTCAAAGACTGAAAACTTTAATTGAGTGTAAAAACAGCTCAACGAGTTGTGGCAAAATCAGAAAAATCTAAACTAAAAATTCGTGTGGATGTCAAAAACGGGTTTCGGGTAACAGTTTAACAGACATTTGAATGGCTGGCTGGCACGCTCCAACCCATCAATGGCCCACTACTGAGCAGGGGTCTCTCCTCTAGAGCCTAGAGCATATTTCATCACGCTGCTCGTAAGGGGCCAACCCAAGTGTCAGTTTTCATGTCGCCCAAAGGCCTCCGACATGGCTTAACGACTGTTACCTCACGATAACAATTCGAACTGACGTCTTTACGTGTCCTCCGAAGCAGGGAAGCGCTCAAGAAATTGTTGCTACTAGCGATCCATCCAACTACTAACCGCGCCTGCTTTACTCGGTCAATCACTAGATCGACACAAATCGCCGGGCTATAAGCACTTCGATTAGTGATTAGTGAATATTATGGAGAATCTCTGAGTTTTAGCTAGGCTTCCTTAGAATGTTTTTGCATGCAAGACTACCTTTAATCGCTCCTTAGTAAAGAATCACCATACAAATTCCGTACTAAGAAGCGATTTCTTTGAAGCGAAGTAACCGTTAGAGACTTTGAGTTGGGGCGTCAAACCCAAGTGTTTAGGGTGTTTACAGTGGGCAACAACCTCATGGGGATTGGGACTGATATGGTGATAAGCAGTGACGGATTAACCCTTAATCAAATTAAGCAATTGCCTAGGGCATCACGTCTGGGGGGGGGGGCACCAGAAGAAGCACAAAAAACCACAAAAAACCACGTTGACATACGGATAGGGGGGCCCACAGGCGTGGATTGCTTAGGGCATCAAGTAGTCTTAATCCGTCACTGGTGAAGTATTTCACAAACATTTTGAATGTAAACATAGTAGAGAATCTTTAATTCTTAGGAGGAGGAAATCTTTTCCTAATGATGTTTTCACGTAGAAGATTCAATCCAGGTATTCGTACAGGCCAGAGAGATTTTACCTTAAAAGTAACTCTACTTAAACTTTGGCTTGAAAGTCGAAACGGCCTTCCGATTTTAAGGTAAGGTGACCATTTACCATCCCTGACATGCTACGATGGTTTCGTCTATAAAGACCATTTATTTCCATGCGTAGGCTTGTCGTATAGACATGTTGGCGAAATTTTACTGTCAAGGTTTCCCTGTATTGGGTCAATGGTGAATGTCAATCGTTACATGATTGTTACTAAATGTTACACAACCACAAACAAACACCTACAGAAAAAAAACTTGTAGTTTTTTTAGAAAACACTATGTAACTTCTAACAAGAAAATGCTAATTGTAAAGTAATTTCTTTAATTCTATATCAGAAGAAAAATGTTAGTCTAGTGGTGTTTTAGACAAATGAGCAAAGACACCCTGAGGGTAATTGATGAACGTAATATTTATTCTTATCTAGCTGTGCCCGCGACTTCTTTCGCGTACGAGTTTTTCCCGTATAAATCCTGATCCTGAATAAAAAGAAAAACTTATATGTTGCCCTATATCTATATCCTATCTTCCTATCCTAATCCTATCTTCCAGTGAAAGTCCCATTAAAATCGGTTCAGCTGTTCCAGAGGTTAGTAGGTGAGCCGGACAAACAGAAAGACAGACAAACCATTTCAAAAAAATTGTTTGGGTTTTAGTGTCGTGTAAATAACTATAAGCACAGCTATTTCGAATTCACAGAGAGTCGAGTCACTTCAATTTTATTTGCACTTCATACGAGAAATCTCCTTATAGTCTACTCGATATGTTCAAAATGGTTGAAATTAGAGATACTGCTCTTAAAAATACGTGCGATAGCTCATTCTGTTCGGAATGATGTCTAGAAAAATGTTTCGGAAGCGTTTACCAGCACGTAAAAAATTGCAAAAGTTATTGACAAAATAAAGTTGAAAAAAAAAAGTATTTTGTTTTTGGTAATCACTTCGAAACTATTAATATTTAAGAAATTTTAAAACAAGATTCTTAAAGTAGAGGAAATTTCCAAACAATGACTCGCGACTCTCGGAACTCTATCTAAAAAATATTTTCAATAATATTATTTGGATTTTTCATTTTTTGTTCAACTTATAAAATTATTATACACAAAGTATTAAAACTTTTTAAACTTTTATGACGTGATCTCGTTAAGCATGTATATAAGAAGGGCTCCACGAAGCGAAAAATTTATAGGACAATTACTTAAACATTTTTTTTAATGTACAATGAAAATGGAAGTTCGAGAAAATTTAGTTAATTAACAATCGTCTAACTTGTTGAAAAATTAACTTTAAGCAAAATTTCCTACGGGAGCAAATTCTTTGAAGTGTTTCGAATACACCATATTTTTTTTTATTTTTTTAAATTAATAATTAATACCTTAAAAAATTATTGAGTGTGACGAACTCGGTTTTAACGCCGCACGCGCAACCTAAAAATGCAGCGTGGAGACCCATTTTCAGCGTTAAATTAAAGTTATAAATAATGGAGATAGAGTTCCGAGAGTCGCGAGTCATTGTTTGGAAATTTCCTCTACTTTAAGAATCTTGTTTTAAAATTTCTTAAATATTAATAGTTTCGAAGTGATTACCAAAAACAAAATACTTTTTTTTTTTCAACTTTATTTTGTCAATAACTTTTGCAATTTTTTACGTGCTGGTAAACGCTTCCGAAACATTTTTCTAGACATCATTCCGAACAGAATGAGCTATCGCACGTATTTTTAAGAGCAGTATCTCTAATTTCAACCATTTTGAACTTATCGAGTAGACTATTAGCGGTCAACAGCACTGACACAAAATTTTAAAAACTTGTGGAAAAAATATTAATATATGATTATTGCGTGAGTGTTTCATCTATTAATAAAAACATCGCGCGGATTTTTTTTGGGTCCAAACCAAGTCATAATTAATCAATAAAACCTGTTTAAAATCTAGGATTGCCAGTTCCGATTGGCTTCAACCCGTTAATGGCCCACTACTGAGCACGGGTCTCTCTCTCCTCTTGAGGAGGCCTAGAGCATACACCACGCTAAACCACACTGTTCCGTTGCGTATTGGTTAGTGGCCAACCCAATTTCGGAAGTTTTCATGCCGCCCGAGGGCCTCTGACATGCTTAACGATTGTTATCTCACGATAACAACCCGGCCGGTCTGACGGCTTACGTGCCCTTCGAAGCACGGAAGCACTCAAGAAATTTTTGACACAGGTCACGCATTCAGTTACCAACCGCGCCCGCTGTTACTTAACTTTGTCAGGATCGACACAAGCCAGGCATGAGTAGATCTGATTACATTATCAATAATGCAAATTTTAATGTCGCTTTTCTGATTCAGATAACCAGACGGGCTAAAGTAACTTATCAGCCTGCAGCAACAAAATGTAACGTAACTTAAACTATATCTGAAATCGATTAGAATATGAAGTCATATGTAGATATTTTTAGGGGTTACGGGAAAACGGTCAAAACGAAAACCCTTATTTTTTCGTCATATCCGTCCGTCCGTCCGCAACAAGGACAGACACATGACTCGCAGGTTTCTTGTATTAGTCAAGCGGTTAATGTGTTGAATGACTAGAAATAATGAATATTCATCATTATTAATCTATTAAAATCTGCGATATTTTATTTTGTTCCGTAGGGGTGCTTAGGGTGAATTCCGTTTACTTACCTAAATAGTGATTTGAATAGAAGCAAAGAGGTGGAGTATGCCCTAGCTAGACCTCCTTGGAGAGACTCGTGCCCTGTAGTCGGTCATTAATGGTTGAAGTTGAAATCAACACATAGATTCTATACACCAAAAAATATATTAATAATCCTATTTTTTATTAGACGTCGCAACGGCTGGTAATAAAGCCAGCTATTTTACCAGCTAGTTTTTTAAAACCGGTAAATAATGAAATCTTGATCGGTCAACGATCGAGTGATGGAGCTAATAAAGACCTATTTTATGCCAATAGTTTCACCATACTACAGTATGTTAATCCCTAGATCGGCCCCTAGATACAATCATGGCCAAATACGTACACTTATTTTCTCTATGCTGCGGAACTTGGAACTTTAAGGGCTTGTACACAAAACTGCGATGCGACGTCGCATCGCAAAAACCTGCGAGCTCGCACGTCGCGTCGCAAGAACTTGCGAATTGATTCGCATCGCGCATTCCTGCGATGTTACGTCATACTTGTTGACAACACTTTTAAGTCGGCTCTGAGACAGCGTGTTGGCAAGACCTCCACACATCAAATAAAGTTTGAGATCACTTTGAAAATACGAAATCTTTTTTGTTACGTTAAAATGAAACGTTTTTTCTTTTTCTTCTAAGATTCTTCATTAAAAAATCAAATCTTTTAATAACAAATTCATATTTTCGATGAAAATAGTTCCCTTCGGCGTTCATAATAGTAATAAATGGATGAACCCAAAATCTTCTTTGTATCTTTTGCCTGTATCTCCTAAGCAGTAACAAAATGCACACTTCTTTTTACGATCCATATCACGACCTAGTTTTCAACGGTCGTCAAAGGAATGGTCACCTTATCGTGGAAGGGACACGCCTTGCCGCACGAAATCGCATCGCAACAATTCGTGTCGCAACTTTTTGCGTTGCGAATTCGCATCGCGTCGAATCGCAGTTTTGTGTACGGGCTCTAAGAGAGTGAGAAATTTTTTCTCGCACCTCATAAGGTTAGGGGCCATTCATTAATTACGTAAGGGGGGGGGGGGCTCTCAAAAGCTCTACATGTCCTTACTTCGGGGTGAGGAGGGTTAAAGACAATCTTACGTACCTACCTATTACTTTATAAGTAAAAATTCTATCTAAACACGTTTTCAGTCTTTAATTACCTATTTTTACTCATTTAAACATGAGATTCTTGAGACATTAAAACATGAGACAATTTTGTGGATTCTAATGCAGTTAATTTTCCATTGTAAAACTAGATCAAATCTTACGTAAGAAGCGGGAGGGGGGTTCCTATCACAGCTAGGTAAACTAAACAAGTAAATTATTAATATTTGATCAACTTACAACAACTTACATGTTGTGTCATTTTTGATAAACTAAGTGTAATATTATAACAAAGATTCAATAAATACATGGTTGGTTAAAATTTTATTGAAATCCGCAACAGAATCAGTCCAACTATATTAATTCACCAAGCAGGTTTAGGTTAGGTTAGGTTAGATACATAAATAAAATTGTTAACAATAAAAATTTGCTTAGGCATTTGCAAAACGAGATGACACCGGCGACTGTTTTCTATGTTCGCAGGATGAGACGCAATCTAGAGTGTCACAACACGTTATAATTTTTTTTAATCAGCAAAGTGCGTGTTGAGCCACATGAATTATGGTTCCGTAGCTTAGATGTCCGGCATTAGGTCCACTAAACACGTTAACGGTTTTTTTAACCAACTTCAACAAAAGGAGGAGGTTCTCAATTCGACTGTATTTTTAACCGACTTCAAAAAAAGAAGGTTCTCAATTCGACTGTATTTTTTTTTATGTTTGTTACCTCAGAACTTTGGACTGGGCGAACCGATTTTGATGATTCTTTTTTTATTCGAAAGCTAGTGCCTGTCATGTGGTCCCACATAAATTTTATTGAGATCTGACAATGGCATCCATGAGAAAACCATATAAGTCTTAAATTTGTATTAAGTATGTGCGTGACAAATGGACGAATAACTCAATATCATGCATCAGCTTGTCATGTGGTTCCACATAAATTTGAACGAGATCTGACAAGTAGTTTTTGAGTAACTTTGTAATCGGTTATTTTTTGTTAGTATTATTTTAAGTGTGTTACCTCATAACTTTCTAGTGCGTGTACCGATTTTGAAGATTCTTTTTATTTTCGAAAGCTGGTGCTAGTCATGTGCTCCCATTTAAATTTGAGCGAGAAAATGACGAGTGGTTTTTGAGTTATCCCTAATTTTTAAGTCGGTTATTTTTTAGAAGAATTATTTCTAATGAATAGTTGCCGTTGGCCCTAGTCTTTACAAATTCATGCGGACAGATCTCTTGGTAAGTGTTAACAACAAACTCTGCTTAACAACAAACGAGGCTGTGGGGCAGGTTCTTCCATCTGCTGGAGATCCCTGGGCTCCACGACCAAATTTAATTCCCATGGTACTCATGCATAGTACAGTGCCTCCAACTTATCTGTGAATTGACGAAGGGCGCTGTCGGACGCATTGGACCAATCACTGGACGCAATTCGAGACGTGGTAAATGTCAATAAATGAACACAAAGAACTTATGAATGGGGCGGCATTAGTTACAATTTTCGCCATTTCACAGATAAGTTGGTCGCGCTGTAGGGTTTCTTGACAACACGTGTGTTGCAATGATTACTATGTCAGATCGCCGTGCCAAGGGTGCTGGCCTGGGTTCGATTCCCGGTATGTGATGTGTTATATGTGTGGTCCATGCCACCCGCGACACAGGTAATAACCCGCGGGGGTATGAGTGTATTAGAGTTTTATTATTAAAGTATTTAAAGTTAATTTTGGCTGGCAATAGCGTCAACCAAGAAGGTTATCACGCTTTGAAGAGGTATGATACCTGTAGACTTTGACATTGAATGAACAATTTCAACCAATCATATACTTGATTGATTTTACTTATTTTTACCTATATTATGTGATAGTTCTTACTTCGTTATCCTTTATTTTTATGTCGTAATAAATACACATGTAAAACCATGCCAAAACACAGGGTACAGAGGCTCTGAGCTATGCCTCGGACCTAAGAATAATAATAAACTCGGACAGACGGACATACCGAACCTTTAAGGGTTCCGTTTTGACGATGGATCCCTGAAAAGTAGTCATCCAAGGTCTCCGCATCGTTATGGGCGCCATTGACGATGCGATCGATCGGTTCAAAAGTGCCACTCATGAGCGGTAACAATCTTAACATACACTACCGATCCGTCGTTGCGATCGGTCGGCAACGACGGATCGCAACGATCGATCGCATTGTCAATGGCGCCCATTACGGCTCATTCCTACTGACATCCGTCATTGATGATTATAATATTATTGTCAATTTAATTCATGAAATCGGATACATAATACATTACTTTGGATCGTACACATTTCGTACATGTTTGACATAGTTTCAAGCTTTGATGTCAGTTTGATATATTCATCAGAAAATGAAGTTTTCTTTTGAAAACTATTTAATGGGCCCCATTGACGATGCGATCGATCGGTGCGATCCGTCGTTGCCGACCGATCGCAACGACGGATCGGTAGTGTATGTTGTGATCGTGAACGATTTGCTTGATCGCAGACGATATCGGCGATCGCAACAAAAATCTATGCAATCTTGAATATCGCACCGATGAATCGACAGTGTGTGGACCTTTGCGATCACCGATGCGATTTTTGTCTCATTCTGATGCCGGCCGCCACACCGCACGCATCGCATGCCTTCAATGCCTTGGCTAGTGCGTTACGTACTTGTTACGTAGGTACTACGTACCTATCAACATTCGATGGACGAAACAAATATTTTTTTTGCCGTATTGGGGCGGCTTTAGAATACTAAACCCAAACCCACGCTGGATGGGTGTCGTAAGAGGCGACTAAATCCGGCCCGCTGGTGGTAGGCCCTCGGAGGGATTATATTGGTAATATTGCTTTTAATTGTTAATTAATACCATTATTACTATTGTTATTACTTCATGGGGTTCGCTTTTACCTCTGGTGTTGCTAATGTTCATGGGCGACGATAGCCACTTACCATCAGGTAGATCGTCAGCTCGATTGTCGGCTATTTCCATAAAAAAAACTTCGTGGACTTATCGAGGACCGATGCCGCGATGACAATTCAATATTAAAAAAAAGAAAGAAAGAAAGAAAAACCTAGTTAAACGCTTTATATTAGCTTTAAACAGTTAGATTAAGACTAAGTTTGGAAGACCAAACTTCGTAGACCTATCGAGGACCGATGATAATTCAATATTTAAAGAAAAAAGAAAGAAAGAAAGAAAAAAATGTTCGGTTATGTTCGGTTTACACGTATTAAGTAGTTAACTAAATTTTAAGTAAATTAATACGTGTAAACGGATAATTTAGTAGTTTTGTAATCAAGTAGAGTTTTATTTTTTTCTTTTGTAGCCGAATCAAAGTTACTGCCACATAGCTAAGGAAAAGAAGCTCATTTTCCATTTTGTAGGGCACGTATTGAATTATTTGAGCACGTCTTTATCCTTCCGTGTCAAACAAGTAAATGTTTGATAGCGATCGATCGTTGCGATCGATCGTTGCGACCGATCGTTCGTGTATGAGTGGCACTTTTGAACCGATCGATCGTTGCGATCGATCGCACCGATCGATCGCATGTCAATGGCGCCCATAAGTCATCGATGTGTGCATGTGTGAAAACTGCCTAATGGTGGCCACTCACGGTCAGTCCATCGCGTCAAATGGCGTGATATTCAGCCAAAAGGACCATGCCCATATTAGTATGGAGCTTGAAGTCAGCAATGCCATGCAAATCCCCAAATTGCAGCTCTATGTCATAATTATGATAACGTTTTAACAGTATTTATATGATATCTAGATTTAATGTCATATAAAGCACCAGTTCAAAAGATATTGGACATTAAACATGATAACATCCTACTGGTTTTTTACACATTTTATCGTTTACAGACAGCATTGCTATTAGTTTTTCACTAGGAACTTCATGATCATCACATAAGCTAAGCCAGATCAGTGTTCTTTTATATACTTATCTGTATGTTATCAGATAAATAAATATTTACTCACACTCACCAAATATGTACTCATGACAAACCGGTGTTTCTAATGAGATTAAAAGTACATAGCAATAAAATTGCTGTATTGGTTTCTGATGATATGATACAGGTTGCGAAGAAAATAAAAAAGAAGTATAACTAGTTATGTGTTTATTGTTTTATTCTTCAATCACCAGTAACAAGTAATATATTATCTAAATATGATGCTGGTCTCGATATATTCGTCTCATGTCTAGCCCAACCCAAATACCATATTCTTCTTACGTCTTATTTTTTTAATTTTTTATCCAGTGCTTCATATGATTTAAAATTATCAACAATATTCTAGTTTTTATTTATTAGAGCAATCTTGTAAAATACTTTATCTGGGTATTTCTGGGGCACAGATGGGCATTGTCCTTTGATCGTGAATGTGAAAAACTGATGGCGTGATATAAAAATCTGTATGTCCAATCGCGCCATTTTGAAATTTGTCATTTGAAGCCACGCCAAATGGCGCGACCGTGAGTGGCCACCTTAAAGAATGTTACTGCAAAAATTATGCAAAAGTTATGAGTTATGACGGATCCGAATAATCACTATCCGGATATTAATATAAGTGAGAACAGGCTGTAGTTTTCAAACACGCAAATATAACTGGTTTGCACATGCGCTAAGTAGGAGCTCGCTGTCTGTATAGCGTTTTAAAAAATACGGGATTAGGTAAGTAGGTAACCAGTCACACTTGTAACATTAAATTGGCTATTTGACAGTTGTCACGGTAAAATATGAAATGTGTTAATTAAGGTTGCTTAATGGTTAACAATAATTATACAATACGTTTCTTGCATGAAAATAAATTGTAAATATTTTTATTTTTGAAAAATAGATTTGAGTTTTTTTACCTGTGGATACGAGAACCGAAACGCGGGCGGTCATGATTGAGCATGTTATTACGTATTACGTCACACTTCAATAAATAAAGCGTTGTGTACTACTAACTATATCGTGTGCACTGTGCAATTAACTGAGAAAATTAATAAGATATATTTTGATTTGTGCTTTTGAGAGGTTTTGTAAAATGGAGTCAGGCTACACAAAAGCTGACAGTGCGAATTTGCCTCAAGTTGATTAATTTATGGTCGCAAATTTCTTTGCGTGTAACCCTGACTTTTGCTCACCGCGTTTCAGAATGCAAAACCCTCTTTGTAAGTACTGAAATTAATAAAGTAAAATTGGTCAGTCTTGCTAATTGGTCACAGGGAGTTTTTCCTCAACGTCCCCTTAACGACACCATATTACTAATGATTTTAAATTACTTATAGGTTATGTTTATGAACAATATTAGGTTAGGTTTAATTTGTTTTTTTAGTAAATCAGAGGCTAAGTCGATTTCTTCTAAATACTTACATCAAAGTGGTCCTCACAAAAGAATATTGCTGATATAACAGATGTTAACTCTGGGTCTCGACGAGCTAATTGTAACCATTGCTTTCGACGTTGAGGGCATTTAGGAACGTGTAGGTATAAACAATTTGTCAGGTTTAATTGTAGTAGTTACTTCTACACATAGGCACTGCACACGTCTTGTAGCTTGTCATTTTCACAATTCCAGTGAAAAAGGTGTAAGTTTTTCACTTAAAATATCTTCAGAGTTAGAGCGTAAACTTTTGTTAATTGAAATATGACGTCACAGCCAGCAAGTGACAGATGGCGGACTATTTTCGCGCGAATTAATGGATTAAAATTAATGGATTAAGTTATTTTTTTCCTACTATATAACACTTTTATGAGAAAAATAAATATTGTAAGAGGTATAAAATAAAACTACGAAAATTTTAAAATATTTTTCCAAAAATTATCTAATAGCCAATTACCATTGCTGTCTAGTGTCTGCTTAATTACTAGTAGTTAAATGCTAATTGTTTGATGCAGATCATTCTTTGCTAATATTTCGACCAGTTCCGTTCTTTTTATAATATAAAAACCCCCGATTCAAAAAAAAGTCTGCGAAAAAAAATCAATTATGCGTTGCCGGCCAAGAAAGGGAGAAGAGGAAAGAAAAAAGAATTACCTAGATCTCAACCCGGACAACGACGCCTTTTTTGCCGGCTGACTGCTGAGTGCTGACACAAACAAGAGTGTGGTATGTAACATAACTTGGCCAGGCAGGCTTCACGGAAAGATAATGTAAGTACCAGTAATAATATGTATTAATCACTTGAAAATAATAGTGGTAACTATCCATATAATTGAAAGCATACCACAAAGCAGGAGTCGACTTTTATAGTCAGTCATTCTATGTATTTCTAATATATGCTTTTATTTAATTACTAATAAATCACATAAAATTTTTACAATGATATTCGCTTTCATACAAACAGACATCGTTTAACCTATACTTAGGTAGGTACTAGATAATTATAATATAACTAGCTGCCCGGGCAGACTTCATTCTGTCAAAAGTTTTTAAAAGGTTATTAAAACCTTCCGTATGTCTTAAGGGAGATGTAAGGTATCCTGTCTTTAAGTTGGATCAAACTGCACACAGTGTGCAAAGATTAAAATTGGTTAACTAGTTTAGGAGTCCATCGCGGACAAACAACGTGACACGTAATTTATATATATTAAGATTAAGATATTAAGATATACTTACTCACGCAATTAAACGACCTACTCAATGTGATAATGGAAATATACACCAAGATTAACCGCGATTAGTTGTAAAACGGTTGACCTAACCGCAATTACGTATAGACCGTATAGTTAAGATTATTGCCTTAACCTTGACAACATTTAGCGACACCGTTAAAGCTTAAGTATGTACAAACCATAAACAAATACATAATACATATATAATATATGAAGGTTCCGGTCAATCTGGTCTGTTTGTGATCAAGATGTTTTCGCTGTTTGTCGGAATTCGCTTGAAACAAATAACTTGACATAATCTTACCGCGTGTATATTCTGAAACATCTTGGAACTTTCCATTCTTGTCTAGTTTATTTTACATGTAAAATGGTTTGTTTTTCATGTAAAATTAACTTTGAGTACATAACAGAAAAATTAGAAGTAGATATACAACTTTTATTGTCAAAAATGTAGCACTATTAAATGTCACTAACATTTATGTCACCTGATTAATGTAGGTATGTAATTATCATAGACGTTATAAATCAAATAAAAATGTTCCTAAAGGCGGCTAAACAGGCTAAACTCATAATATGTTAAAATTATGCATAAATTCACGCTAATCGCATAGCAGTAGATACTTGAATAATCTATCATTAAATATTTTACTTAATACTTAACTAATCTTTGTTTTATATTCCGACATGGAAATTAATGATCCAATTTTTTTGTCATCGTTTTTTTTAAACCAATTGGTTTAAAAACCCTTAGTCATATAATTCAAGCCATCGAAATGAAAATTTATACCATATAATTAGGTACACTCTATATATTCAATTACATATAATCTTTGTTCTCCGGTCGTGGTCTCGTGGGTCTTATTTTTGTGCGATCTGATTTTGTTAACCCCCGACGAAAGAAACGTGGTGTTGTGTTTCTGTCTGTGGCATTCGTAGCTCCCAAACGGACAAAACGATTTAAATCCAGTTTTTTTTTGTATGAAAGGTAAAGACATAATCGAGTGTTGTTAACTATGTATAGTGTAAATAAAACTGTGGTGGGTTTTTAAATTTTAATTTAAGATTATTTATGAATGATTTCAATCTTCACAATATAAATATTGGTCTATGAATATTTTTATTCTTAATTTTTTCGTGTAATTGTAGCTATAATGACGCCCGGCTCCACACAGATTACCACTCACCATAACCACCCACCCATAATAATAAATACCTACACATAAACTGTTCTCGTAAATAACCTAATAAGGTGGCCAAACACGAAAAAGTATACTATATAAATTAACTTGACGGTGTATGGCTACGATATAGCTATCTGGCCATATAGCTATCTGGCCATATAGCTATCTGGCCATATAGCTATCTCATGCACACTGGATGCCGCATCAAGTCAAACTGCAAACTTGACAAGTACACTTTGATTGTGTATGGCCACCATTAAAGTGAAAGTCCGATTAAATTAGATGTAAGGATATACTCTGAAGCGGCTGAAAAGGCTAAATAAAGCTTGTAAATACAGGGGTCTATGCTTCGAATACCTATGATTTTGTCCCATTCGGTGTCGAGCCCCTTGGTCCGTGGGGTCCTAGCGCTATAGCAAAAAGGTTAGTCGATATCACAGGAGACCGAATAGCTGGCAACTACCTTTGACAAAGAATTAGTGTAGCTATTCAAAGGGGGAACGCTGCCTGCTGCCAGTATCTTCGGAACCTTGGCTAAAGGGACTCCTTTTAATAATATATTTAGGTTATTATATTATATTTTTTAAGGTTTTTAGTTAGGTTCATTAATCTAGTCTATACATTTTTAATGAAATAAAATTTTATCAAAATTTCATTTTTGAAATAGAAGATATAATATTTACAATTACAAAACTACGTTATTTATGCGTTATGTTCGTGCGCAAACTACCAAATAAGAATCTAGATAGCGATGTTAATAATGAGATGATAAGAGGGAAAGGGAGAGGGTGAGGAGAGAGGAGAGGGAGAGGGAGTGGGAGAGGGAAAGGGATAGGAAGAGGGAGAGGGAGAGGGTATGGGGGAGGGAGGGGGACGGGAGCGAGAGGGAGAGATTGATAGGTGGTACAGTATGCCGGGTCAGCCAGTAATTAATATAACATAAATGTATCAAGCATGCTTTCAGTAATATAAACAAAAATGAGTTAATTTACCCTCACTAATCTATATATTTTACAATTGTTCGTAAGGAGTAAACTCCAGTCGTGCGTCAGACCTGACATACACAACATTTTTCTATTTATTATTATAAAAAGCAATGTAAAAAAAAGAATAGCTGACAAACGAAAAAACCTGTTAGTAGGTATGTGGTCACCGTCGGCACTGGACATCCGTAAAGCCATAGACATTACTGGCAGAATTGGCAGAAAAAGACTGACCTAATATTATAGTGGTACCTAGCTATCCAGGCGGCTTTATGAAAAAGCGCTATTAGTACTTATTCAATTAGCCAATTATTATTATAATTATGCTAATCATATTCTCCTCATATTTTTTTCGGTTTTCAAATAAATTAATACGAAGATAACGTTTTTGCTGAAATCTTATTTACATAAAAGTTATAAGCAAATCATATGGAATATCCACTTCGTATGTGTGGACGCTATAGTACGCCGCACACTTTTTTGTTCGTAAGGTTGGCTGGGCTTCAACCCAATAACGGCCTACTACTGAGCACGGGTATTTTCTCTTGAGTAGGGCTAGGATATACTATAGATAGAGATTAGGGGCCAACTTAAGTCTCAGAAGCTGTCATGCCGCCCGAATGGCCTCAAGACTGATATCTTACGATAACAATCGAGAACGGTGCCATCTGAAGCACGGAGACGCTCAAGATTTTTTTGCCACTAGCGGTCACTCATCCAACCTGCTGTAACATAACACGGTCAATCACATTGAACCGTTACAACTGACTATGAGCGCTTTGGAAGGTTACATATTATTATCTATTCTGTGGTTTTGGGCTGTTTTAAAACAAATATTCAAAAGTATAGAACTTTGTCTAGAAGAAACTTATCAGCGTACCAACTTTTTTCTAGATTATGGGTAATTTGATTAAAGCAAATTCCACAGGTTAGATCGATCTAAAATAATTAATGATTTGTACAGTGATGTTCGTGGCAAATACATTAATGTGTAAAATGCATAAAATTACCTACATGTATATGTACATATTTTATTTATTGTATATTTTCTATACAAATTTTATTTTTATCTTCAGAATTTTGTTGAAATGTATAGTTACACAGTAGATATACTATATTTACGTACACGTACATTTCTTAGGTAAGTAATTGTTCCTTTGAATTTTGTACATAAAAGGAGCACTGAAATTTATAAATTGTCAGATACAAGCCGTAGGTACAAGATACCTACCAGCAAATACGCAAAACAATATCAAACACATGTCTTACAACCAGACCAGGAAATAAAACAGTTTTAATATTATGCCTACCTATTATATGAATGAATTTTAAATGTATTAAGTACTAACTTAATTTATAATAACTATTTATTTTACCTAATACCAAAATGTGTCGTCAGACCAGAAAAGCTAACTACCGGTATCTCAATTAGGCCAGATCCTCACCATAATGTCGTTCACAGTCCGTTCTCGATCCGATCTCGGTCTGGTAAAGTCATACCTATCACGTACAAATTATACAATTGGAGCGAAACATGACTGTCACGGATAGTATGAATGCACACATATATTTTATACTGCATAATATTTTATCAAACCGAGAACGAACTGTGAACAGCATTATAGTGAGGATCTGGCCTTAATCACAAATTCAAATAATTTTTCGCTAGCGTCGAATCATCATCAGAATCTTCGAGTATTAGATACCCACTAACTGCGGGATCGCCTACGTTCCCTAGATAATATCTTTTGTTTTTGTCTTTCCCAATGTTTTTTCCAGATGTATGCTTGTATGCTTAAAGAAAATCAACTTAGGTACCTACTAAATTACTACCACTATTAATTTGCTAAGCATGAAATTAATTCATTATTCTCATCATTATAATAAGTAATAACACTTGTTAGTGTTATCGTGATAAAAATTAATTGCCGTAACCTTTTTAGTAACCCGGTAGTGTTCTTGTTAGAAAAAGATATTAAATATTACACCTTACCTACGTGAACTCTGTAACTCATTACTTTATATCATATTTTAAGAATACCCTAAAACCAAAGAAACAATTTTCGTCATTGTTCATGAACTTCGAAAATCTAGGCATAGTCACAGAAATTGTCCATGTATTTGAGAACAATAAAAGTGTCGATTACTGGTGCAACGACCTATTTTATTATGGTGGTCACTCACGGTCATTCCATCGCGTCATTTTTGGAGCCACGCCAAACGACATATCGCACCTTTGGTGGAACAAGGGCTCAACTGCACTTTTGTAATTTTACAGCAGAGCCATTTTAAAGTTTTTTTTTTTGCATTCCGAGTCGTATTATTCGTCTTTGTATTGCTTCAAAGTGTTTGTTCTTTGCATGAGATACGACCCATTTATTTGTGAATATAGCCATGTACTTTGCAGGTGTCAATTATTTTTTTGTTTAATTTTTGTCATTTTACGATTTTTTGTAAGATGTGCCCTTGTTCCACCAAATATGCGATAGGTATGTCAAAATGGCGCGATTGGACATACAATTTTTTTAAATCACGCCATCAGTTTTTCACATTCACGATCAAATTTTGGCTGTATATCACGCCATTTGACCGTGAGTGGCCACCATTAGACATCAGCGGTTAAAAAGAAAAAGTGGCAGTTTTAATTTTTATTCCACAATCTCCTTAATAGGTCGTTACAAGGCTACTGCCATACTTGACACTTGACACTAGACACTAGACTTAATATTAATGATAGAGTGACTCAATATGGATGGAGATGAAGTTATTGACGTCACAACTACGTTCTGACTACAGGAAGCATTAGGGTATTAGCAGGTAGAGTTAGTGTCTAATTACCGTTACTTCGTACTTTTTATCAAACTTTTTGCCGGCTATGAAGGAAAGAGAAGAAAGAAAGAAACACACTACGTATACGTTTATTAATGGGAGCGGGGTATCATGTACCTTCGACCTTCGACTACGTACACGGCTTCTCACCTAACATTTGCACGTATGCGGCAGAAATAATTGCAAAAATCCCATAGACAAAGAATAGATAATAGTCACCATATCTACTATCCATACTCGCCACAATACCAATTACCAGTAGACGGTCAATGGTAGATTAAAAAAACCGGGCAAGTGCGTGTCAGGCCACGCGCAATGTAGGGTTCCAAAGTAATAAATTTATTGACTATTACTTATTATTATACTTACTTAAGGAAACATAGCCGTGATAGTTTTCCTTGTAAATTCATCACATAACCTATTTTTGAGAATTTTTTCACCTGTCCAACTTCAACCGTTTAGCCGGCAGGGGGAGGACACTTGACTCTAACCAAAATTAGCACTCTAAAGCAAAATATTTCGCAAACGAACCCCTAAATTCAAAAATGTTTATTACTTTTCTGTTATACAATATTTCTTTTCGTAACTAAACGGCTAAGCCACATATTATATCATTATACGCGTTTGTAAAGTTAGGAATTGTGTAGTTAGGGGGTGTAGAGTTAGAAGCTTGGCTCTACATGCTCTACACTCTTTACACTAATTTTGTTAAATGCATTCGTAATTAGGTGCGTATTATCGCGTGACTGTGTTTGCGTGCAATATAACCGCATCATGTTATTCTCATAAGATTCAATAGTATGGAAAGCTATTGTTTTCCAGGTATTGTCAATGTCCCAGGAAACTGTGGAAATACCTACCACGGATTTATGACCTCATTTATGTAACTGGAAAATGTGAACGTATGGAGTTATGGTAGATATATCAATCTATATTGCAGTTTGCTGTTTGCAAAAATGTTTGAACTCTAGCGTCTAGCGACTACCTAGGTTGAAAAAGTAGCTGGCCATTGAAGGGGCGCGCTTGAAGACTGTCCGGGAAAAAAATTTTGGTCCAAATATCCTGACTTTTCGAAATGTTTGTGCGATGGCGTTATAAGTAACGTCAATCCTATATAATAAGCATCATTAGCATACCTTTTTATCTCATTATTCTTTATTACAGACGTCACCTTTTTTATGTACGTGTAATGTATATAAAAAAACATTATACTTACCGCGTACAAAAAGTAAATGAAATGTAAAACTAATTAGATATCCTGTTTAGTTATTGTACATTTTGCGAGTTTTTTACTAACCATAAGTATTATGATTCGGTGAGCAACAAAATGAAAATTTTAATTTGAATAGATCTAGTAAACAAGAATTAGTATTTTGTTCTATTTTGGAGCTTGATATCCATATTTAAAAAACATGTATTTATTATGGTGAAATATTTATTATAGATTAACTTTCGGAAATTTCTCATACTAATTAGGGGCCATCCATAAATTACGTCACACGTTGGCGGGGGGGAGTCGATTTTGTGTGACAAGGGGTGGGAAGGGATCCTAAATTTCGTGACGTCACATTTCAAAATCGAATATGTAATGTAAATATTAAAAAAATATGTATAGGTAAATATTTAAAAAAATTAATAGAAATAAAACTTATTTCGGAACTGCTGTTTTAATTTAACAGTGTAAAAGGTGTAAAATTTCTTAATATGTTACATCACAATAGGAGGGGGTGGTCTCACAAATGTGACCAGCTGTGTTAAGGAGGGGGGAGGGGTCAAAAGGTCATGAAATTAGTGGAACGTAATTTATGGATGGCCCCTTAAAGTAATTAGTAAGTAACTATATGAAATTGGTATCTCATAAGTAGCGTAAAGCAAGTGATATCCCTTGATGATTTTTAATGAATGTAAAGTAGGTAACTATCCTTTAATGGAATTAAAACTGGTTCAACTAAGAAAAGTTCGAATAAGTTTTAAAACGGAGGTTAAGAAATGACCTCAATACTTATCCATGTTTGCAAAATTGTCGTGTATTAAAAAAGACCTGTTTGTCCAGACATTGAAATTTTTAAGCTTTAAATAAAATGGATAGAAAAAAATAAAATTTTATACGTTTTAAAATTTTCCAAGTAGGAAGAAAAAAATACAAAATTTCACACGTGTCAAAAAATACAAAAAGGATAAAAAGGAACAAAAATGTATGTAAAAAACCCAAATGACAAAAAAAGCAAATTTCACACGCATTATAATGCGCAGTAAACTATAAAATAGCAACTTACAAATGACCCTGGCGTCCAAAATTAACGCCCAAAGTTAACCGTCTTTGGTAATTTCAAGATCAAAGGACCAATAAGCTAATCCGTGGACCGTGATAGATCGGGTACCTACGTCAAAGTGGGAGAGTTGCTCCAATATATTCCGCTTAACTGCGACAGCAAAGGCTTAGTCGTTCTTGATCCTTGCGATTGACAAGTTTTCCGGCTTGGCAAAAGTCCCGCGTATTGTTTACGAGACATTAATTATATCATATACATTTTAGCATATAAATGCTTGTGCAATGCGTGCTTTGTGGATATGGATGGTGATCGCAGCAGCCAGCGAGGCTGTCGGGATAACTGGTGAGTGAATATTTTTGTTCATCATCATCTAATGACGATGATCCGTAGTAACCTGTCACACAGCTGGGCTTGGATCTCTCAATGTAACTTCATGGGCTGATATTACATACCTTTGAGAATTTACGCAACGGATTCCTCACGTTTTTTTTTATAATATGATGTTTTTTTTTATTTCTTAGCGATAAACAGACATAAAAAGCAAAGCAAAAGCAAAGCAACAACCCATAATTGTCCCACTGCTGGGCTCGGGGTCTCCTCTCACAATGTGAGGGGTATTAGGCCATAGTCTACCACGCTGGCCAAGTGCGGATTGGTAGACTTCACACACCTTCGAGAACTTTATGGAGAACTCTCCGGTGTGCAGGTTTCCTCACGATGTTTTCCTTCACCGAAGCAAGTGATAATTATCTTGTAATACGCACATAATATTTGAAAATTAGAGGTACGTGCCAGGGTTTGAACTCGAGCCCCTTCGTTCGGGAGACCAACGTTCTAGCTAGGCTATCACTGCTTCAACAGACATACAATTTTTAATAATTATTATGTTAATTATATGCAGGTAAATAAAAATTAGGCTAATATATGTATAAACGTTATCTTATACTTACAAAAAATAATTTAACATACTAAGCTATAAAGTATCAGTGACATATGTATATTGTGTAACAAAATAATGTATATTGTAACTTGTAACTTTTGTTACTTTATAATAATATAGCAACATAGGTATGGACAGTTATAACAACATAGGTATACTGTGCTCTCAAAAAAAAATAAGACTCAAAATATTACACTTAAATGTTACTGACTAAAACTAGACAACTTCACAACTAATTTTGGTTATGTTGTTTAAAAATGACCTCACTGAACTTGATGCTGAAGCGAACTGTTGCGCTGATTTTCAGTGCAACCCAGGACTGGCATTTTAGGGTGTAGTTACCGTAAATACAAACAATTAATCTTTATCTATTTTATCTATTCTTTGTTTATAGTACCTAATATTTAAATATTCTACGCTCCTATTATAATCAGGAAACATTTGTTTTGTTGCATTTTTTTAATCCTTTGTTAATCATGTCATTGTGTAGTAGGATAGGCTCGTATAATTTATTTAAAAAATTGGAATCTTAACGGAAACTCCATTATCATTCAATACTCTGGCGTAACATTTGACATAATATTAATTTATATTTATTGTTACTAGTAAAGACGCTCGTTTTCCTCCGGTAAACCTTTCGGTAAACCCACACTCGAATAAATGTAAATATATTTTTAATTTACATAATTTTTTTATGAGTAGAATAAACTATTCAAACAAACTATTTAACACTAAATCAAACCAAGTTTCCCTAAGTTAAAATCGCTTCTAAATCTGTTAGCTGTTCCTGAGATTAGCCGGAACAAACGTACAAACAAACAGACAAAAATTCTAAAAATCATTCTTGTGTGATTGTTTTACGTTACTAAAATAAAAGTTTTTTTTTCAAATAATCTATGTACAGACATCTACTTAAAAGTAATAGTTTTATTATATGTATTAATGATAAATTTAGGCTTTTCCATACAAACTTTTACAATACTCTGGGCTACATTTTCTTGTAAGTATGTAAGTACCAATTTAAGTACATACCTACCTAGTCATACTAATTCAAATGGGCTGTGTAAGTGCTTTTTTATGCCTTAAGCAGTCAAACGAGCAGACGGGTCACCTGATGGTAATAAAGTACGCCGCCCATGGACATTAGCAACATTAGGGGCGTCACCAATGCGTTGCCGGCCTCGAAGAAAATGTGAGTGATTTATGACGCAATAAGATGGGTGTTATAAGCTTGCCGTGTCTCTGTGTCTGTGTGTATCTCTGGCATCGTAGACAGCTCCTACCATAATGAACAGATCGATTAAGATCATTGAGGTATATACCAGAGAAGACATCTCAAACAAAATGTATGTCCCCGCCGGGAGGTTTTATTTTCAAAATTGAGCCCGTTCTCCTTTCAAAATCGAACGGATGGATTCCATTGGAAATTGAAGCCGCGCGGTGCCAATTCATTGGAACATACATTGTGTTCGCAGTGTCTCTTCTATACGCTAGTAATAATACTTCAATGATTAAGATGCGTTTTTTTTGAGCGACTTCAAAAAAGGAGGATGTATTCAATTCGACTGTATTTTTTATATTTGTTACCTCAGAACTTTCGACTGGGTGAACCGATTTTGATAATTCTTTTTTTAATGGAAAGCTGGTGCCCGTCATGTGGTCCCACTTAAATTTGAACTAGATCTGACGAGTAGTTTTTGAGTTATTTTGAAGTCGGTTATTTTTTTCTTGGTAAAATTCAGATTATGTTTGCAAGCTGACGTAATCGAGATGGTTCTTAGCTGTTTAGTATAAATAAAACTCCCGACAGGTTTTATTTTATTTTAAAATTTATAGTTCTTTAGACTAGTCCTATGTTTACTAACTGTTTACTCTCAAGTCGCGCCTAAAGAAGTTTTAATTCAAAAACTCGACCGCGTTAATCCACCCTGTTTTATGTGATTATTACCCATCAAAAACATGAATGTAAAGCAAAAGCCAATTTTTAAAAAAAGAATTGAGATCTAAATGGGTGCCAAGTTGTGTGTAGAAAAGCCTAAAATTTTAGTCACAAGGACATGTGATTTAAGCTCCACATTTGACTTGATTAGTTTTCATCTTCGTATCTAGGCTATAATATTATATTTGTATAATTATCTTTGTTAAGTCTGTTAGGTTGATGACCTATGTTACTTTTCTAAAATTTGGTTTGTTGGTTGCTAACTAATGAAAACTAGCCAATTCAAATGTAAAGCTTGAATTACATGTTCTTGTGTCTAAAACAGACACAGAACTTGGCACCCATTTAGACCTCAATTCTTTTTTTAAAAATTGGCTTTTACATTACATTCATGTTTTTGATGGGATATCATTACTTTTTGTACAGAAATTATTAGTAGGTACTTATTCATAACGTTACTGAATAATTTTGTTACCTTATACATGAACTGTAATAGTGCCCTTCAACTAAATCCGTAGATAGTGCACCGTGGTCCAAAATACCTATTACTTCATTATTTATAAGTAATGATCTTCTACTGTTCATGTCTCTAAATATTGAAATAATAATTAATACTAAATCCCAGTTATAATAATAATAAATACGACAGTCGAATATACTCTTATTAGTTATAAGTAGTTTGTGTTCGATGAGATAACCTGCCATAATATATTTGGAAACAATAATTTAATACTTCGAATCGCTTTAAACTGAAATAATACAAAATTTAGTGGTGTACATGCTATACAAGATTAGAGAAGAATAATTTTTCACACATTAAAAATGAAACAATGTAATACACTGGAAATACCGGCTACTGACGTCTCACTAATCTGTACGTAAATAATACGTACGTACACTGACCATCTTCCCCCGTTAGAAGCATCGAAAAGTACTAAAACTGATATGTTTCGATTTAAAAAAATTAAGGGTGGTATTCCACTCGTTATAATTATATTCCACATAATGACCACCTGTCATCAATTTTGATTGCTGTTCATAAACAGGCGTTATAAGTAAGTGTTCCTAATAGAATCAATTTTTTGAAAAATTATCATAAAATGATAAAAATTTACTACTTTCAGATTTATTCCTTTGTATTCACCCGACTACCTATCTGCATGCCAAATTTTAACTTACTAGGTCACCTGGAAGTTGGATATAGTTTTGATCTATAGGTCAGTCAGTGTTAAATTTCTCGATTTTTGGACGTTAATATCTAACTAACCGTTTGAGATGTGTTTATGAAATTTGGAAGATGTATGTATTTCGCAAGTCTTAATAAATGAGCCAAATTTGACAGGTTTATGTTGAATAGTTTTTGAGTTATGAGGTGGTCAAAAGTGGCTCCAAATGGTTCGTGTAATATTACACACGGTGCTGCTCGCCAACTGTTAGCTAGAAAATTGGCTGACACGCTCCGCGTGTCTAGATATAATATTATCTATTCTGTGGTTTTGGGCTGTTTTAAAACAAATATTCAAAAGTATAGAACTTTGTCTAGAAGAAACTTATCTTTCTAGGTCACCTGGAAGTTGGTTATAGTTTTGATCTATAGGTCAGTCAGTGATAAAAATGAGGATTTTTGGACGTTAATATCTAAATAACCGTTTGAGAGGTGTTTATGAAATTTGGAACACATATGTACTTCGCAAGTCTCAATAAATGAGCCAAATTTGACAGGTTTATGTTGGATAGTTTTTCCCCTCGTTTACATTCAGCCCCTACCGCTGCTCCTCGCGCTGTCGGCAATAATCCCCTTGATACTGCCGTGGCAGGATCGAGAGAAGTGTAGTGTTTACATACTGCCCTACCACTCACATCGCTTTCGACTTTCGGCAATGGCAGACGTCGAAATATTGCTGCGACGGAGCTGAATGCAGTGTTGCCAATGAAAATTTTTGGAAGGCCGTGTACATTATGGGCGCCATTGACGATGCGATCGATCGGTGCGATCCGTCGTTGCCGACCGATCGCACCGACGGATCGGTAGTGTATGTTACCGCTATGAGTGGCACTTTTGAACCGATTGATCGGTGCGATCGATCGATCGCATCGTCAATGGAGCCCATTAGATAAAAAAGCCGTGTTTATATGGGAAAGGATCAAGTGTGGGCCGTAGCAATCCAATTACGCCAATATATACCATCGGTTCAGCGCTCGAACTAAAAAAAAGGTCATCGGCAGTGAATTTGATGCCCACAAAACGAGTAATACTTTTCATTAGCCTATATTAACATCAATATATGCCTGGTGGCGCTGTTTTAAGGGTTTAACATTCGTTAAATGTTTGCAAAACAATAAATAAAATTGACTTTGTGAAAATTTGCGAAAAGCCGTAGAATTTGCTACGGCAATAGGGTTCCAGCCGTAGCCCGTAGATTTTGTGATTTTTTGGCCTGAAAGCCGTAGAACACGGTAATTGCCGTAGCATTGGCAACACTGGCTGAAAAACCGCTCTTTTGGGGAGCGCCGGGCAGCGCGAGTAGCAGTGGTAGGAGCATGAGAAGTATCGTGTTCACATACTCGTCCTGCCCACTTCCCTACCTACTTTCCTGCTCAAATGAGCTGAATGTAAACGAGGTATAAAGCACAGACAATATGTATAGGTACCCTAGTACGTAAAGTATGAAATTCAGAAACAAGATTATTTGGATCATTAGTTCCTTTTATGTCGTAACCACCCTATTACCACTGTAATGATATACACACCTTTAATGTGCTATTACCCAATATTTTGAAATTCCAACCCTTACTCCAATCCTACGTTAGATGGGCGTCGTAAGAGTCGACTAAATCCAGCCCGCTGGTGGTAGGGCCCATCGAGGGATTATATTGGTAATATTGATTTTAATTGTTAAGTAATACCATTATTACTATTATTATTTCTAATAACTTTCCTGGGGTACCACAGTACTTTTTTAAGAAGTGGAGTCTCAAAATTACATAAAATAAATATTTTTAGCCATGACGCACAAAAAGTTATTTTTTTTAACTAACTTGGCAATTTAATTACTGTTTTTTTTTAATACAATCAACAGCCCATTTACTAAGGATTATAGGTCCTGTATTAAAAATAAAAACCCTGCCAAATTGGATTTGTGAGCACAGTATCTGAACAAGTTGTTTCCAAATTTTAATTAAAATAACTTCAAGGTTCCAATAAAAGAAGAATCATCGAAATCGGATCATCCAGTACAAAGTTATTGGGGTAACGTTAAAAATTACGCAGAATTGTGAGGTTATTTTGGTTAAAAAAATACAAAGTCAGTTGCATGTTTGCCGAGAGAACGTTTTCCGAGAGACCTTTAAGGGCGTCCGGATATCGGATATACAACTTGGTCACTGACCTCTTCAACATAACGTAATAATAACTACCGATATATATGTACAGACACGATCAGTATTTGACAGGGTGGTCCCACGTGTTACAAAATTTTTATTTATGGAAATAGCCGGCAAAAGAGCTGTTGATTCACCTGATGGTTAGTGGCTATCGTCGCCCTTAGACATCAGCAATACCAAAGGCATGAAAGGTATCCCTGATGCGTTGCCAGCCATTAAAAAGAGAAGAAAAAGAAAGAAAAAAGTGGCCAAGTGCGAGTCGGACTCGCCCATGAAGGGTTCCGTAGCAGGAAGTAACAATATAATAGTTCTTGTAGTTCGTTGTAACTTAGATCGATGTTTTTTACGGTTTACGATTTATGACGTATTAAAAAAACTACTTATTAGATCTCGTTTAAACCAATTTTCGGTGGAAGTTTGCATGGTAATGTACATCATATATATTTTTTTTTAGTTTTATCATTCTCTTATTTTGGAAATTACAGGGGGGGACACACATTTTACCATTTTGGAAGTGTCTCTCGCGCAAACTATTCAGTTTAGAAAAAAATTATATTAGAAACGTCAATATCATTTCTGAAGACCTATCCATAGATATTGAATAAAGACAAAATAAAAGACCTGAACACCTCTTGCGTTGATTAATGGGATTCTGGCCGCGTGAAGCTGTAAAGGCCGTTAGAGCCAACAGCAGGGGCGTAGCTACCGCCGTATCAGCCGTATCAATTATACGGGGCCCCCAGCGTAAAGGGGCCCCCACTAACACTCCCAAAAAAAGCTCACCAGCGGCCTACGACCGCTACAGTTGGCACTCCTTTTATATTTCCTCCTTAGGGCTAGCTACGCCACTGACCGACAGCAACTGTGAAGGTTTAATTCCTCCGGTAAGTTTGGTTCTCAGGGCAGGATTAAATGCCATAACAGTTCAATGCAATATAGCTTGTAATATACTCGTATTTTTTGATTATGTCATCAACTCACAATATGCCGGTTAAATTGAATTAAAAAGGTAGGTATTCATAACTTGTTATACATTAGAAATAGATTTTAAAAACACATAATCTTATGATAGCAACCAGTTTTGCCCATCGATGATTCGGCCCCAACTGGTTGATACGTAGGTTCATATTTCTAAGAAAAACAAATGATATTATTTATTTAGAAGGCAAATAAATTCTAGTCAACGAAAATTTAACAAAATATTAGGTGCACCTCGTTAAAGGTTTACTGTTCATTCGAAAAAAAAGTGGAATTACTTTCATACAAAAGACAGGCTCCTTAGGCTGAGAATGCTGAGATTTCATTAGCTACTCGTACATGAGATAACGGTGTGAGCGAAAATAATTCATCGACAGAATTACTGTATTTTCATCGCATGTAATCTTGTATTATATTGGTGGATTTTTCTAGCACACCTGGTGGAATTTCCGCCTAATAACCCGAAATACCTGCTAAGCCACTCCACTGTCGCGCTGGTAATTGTGATTGTCATTTTTTGTGGTCAACCTTAAATTACGCAACTTATACGGACATTGTCGTAAGGACCTTCAGAATCAGTATATGGTAAAAGTGTGAAAAATTGTAGATCTATACCGAATTTTTTTACAAGGTGACCGTGCACTTAACATTGAAAGCTCAAGATCATAAAATAATAATGAATATAATATGAATATGCAATAATGCAACAAACGGCTTTAGTCACTCTGGTCAGGTGAATGACCGCTGCATTAGGAGACTTAAGTTCATGGTTCATCGTAGTAAAAAATATTTATTTAACTTTTCATATAATATAACATGTTGGAAAAGGAGTACAGAAAGGAAGACTACAAGAATGGGAAGATTATTGAAATATATATTATGCAGAGTTTTCCTTAAGAAACCTTCACTCCTTTTTCAAGTAAACTTTTTGTGACCAACATTTTCTTTTCACGTGGGTATTCATGATTGTGTTCATGCATGTGTACATCTATAATCTTAATCTTAATTCCAGTTTTCCTACTGTTCACATTCCTCGCTCGACAGTTGTTTGAGACAGACCTGTACTCGAAGTTAATATAAATATTTGCTACCAGTGATCTGCCGAAAGCACTCTTATTACAGTGACTAAACAGTTGATTTTATCCTACAACTTATTTCATCTACCGACCCGACGCGACATTCCGTTCGGCTACGCCGTCCAACAAAAGATAAGGCGCATAGTATACGCACATTATTAAGAGCAAACATGAACCGCAAATTACGTCAAGCAACTTTAAAGTGTTCTTCCGACCCAGAATTAACGCAATTAGATAAAGAGAGGAAACGTAAACCGAATCCAGATGCTCAAGAAATTGCGGATTTTCGTGAAGAGGTGTTAAAAATGCTTGAAGAGCTTAAATTAGATCAGGACAAAAAATTTAATATGATTAATGATACCATTCAAGGAATGATGAATTTCAAAAAAGAAATTCTTGAATCAAATAAAAATATTGAAAAAATGATGCAAAACACTTTAAATATTTATGATGAGCTGAAACAGACAGTGCAAAAAACAACAATGGAACACAACGAATCAAGACTTAAAATAAATCAACTTGAATCACAACTTGAGCAAGTTCAACGGCAACAGCTTGCCTCTACCTTGGAGATTGTAAATGTACCTAAAAAGGACAATGAAAACTTAAATGACATCTTAGATAAATTACATAAATCCTTGGGAATCAATATAACAGATCAGGACATAAATCAGGTATATAGAATAAACGGAAGCAAAAAACAGGCCATTGTGGTTCAATACCGTACCACCAAATCTCGAAATAAAGTTATAAAAGCGGTGAGGGACTATAATAAGACGAATAAGCCACAGTTCTTCAACAGCAAATTTATTAACAATGATTGGAAAGAGGAACCACTGTATATTAGTGAGACATTAACACCAAAAACCAGAAAATTATTCTTCCTAGCGAGAGCCTTGACCAAACACTTCAATTTCAAATTCTGCTGGACCAGCAATGGAAGAGTCTACGTACGAAAAGCCGAAGGTCAACCAGCAATTTATATAAATTCTGAACAACAAATTAACAATTTGAAGAATGAAGACTCAGTTCATCCAGAATGACTATATGAACTATATATCTGTAAAACATACAAATTTCATCAATTGTTGGCAACTGATGACAAACTTAATAGTAAGTTTAATAGACCGCATAATTACTCCATTCACACGATTTATTTAACATACATGTTACACAAAATATTTTATATACACGCTGACACACACAGACACTCATATACATACAGTTACACCTTTTCATATACACACATAAATCTTAAAATTCATACGCAGTATCGTTGTTTGAAAATAGTGAGCAGATTGTTTTTTAAAACACTTATCCAACACAGTCTCGGTTATTCATTTGTTTCTCCATCCACCTTCATATGTTCATTTAACTTGTTATATATGATTTTTCAATATGGCTGACATTAAAAAAGTACAAACCGATATTGATGAAAACATCAAAATCGGTACGGCGGTGGAGATTACAGATGCTGAGGACTGTAAAACAATATTTAATCGGAACATTAAAAATCTGCGCATTATGACTCAAAATATAAGAAGTATAAATAAAAATTTTGACTCATTATTGGTTCTTTTGGAACGTATAGCTATCGAACAAGATATTATAATTTTAACTGAATGTTGGCTGTCTAAAGTAAATTGTTTGCCAAAGTTAAGCTATTACCGTTGCTTTAGCACCAAAAAAAACTTAAACCAGAATGATGGAGTAGTATTTTATATAAAAGAATCCATTGATGTAAAAATCATTGAACCAGATGATACTCAGAATTTAACGTGTTTAATTGCTTGTCTAAAAGAATATACTGTCATCGGAATTTACCGACCACCAGAATACAACATTGAGCCGTTTTTAAAATCTTTGGATAACATTCTATGCCAATACAAAAACTGTAACGTCATTTTGATGGGTGATATTAATATTGACATACAATATGATTGCTCTGATAACAAATCTAATGATTATTTAGATGTACTGGCAATACATGGCCTCTATTTAACTCATGATTTTCTAACGACTGATAAAAGTTGTATTGATCATTGTTTTGCGAAAACTAAGGATGATATCAACACAATAGTCTGTCACTCAAGGATTACAGATCACTCATGTGTGCTTGTTTCCATTACTCCACTGAAAAACTATAAGAAATTAGAATCAAGTAGCATGACCAAAACAAATTATAATCTAGTTATACAATATTTATCAGGAATTGACTGGGTCAATCTATTTTGGAACCAAGATGCTGAATCTGCTACTAAAATACTGATTAAAATAATTACAGAATCAATTAATAAATACTCCACTAAAATCAAAATATCACGTAAAAAACGAAACCTGAAACCTTGGATCACGCCAGGTCTCATAAGGTGTATGAGGCATAGAGATAGGTTACATAAGAAACATAAGAAAGATCCAGAAAACGTTATTTTAAAAATAAGCTATTTAAGATACCGAAATACATGTAGAAATGTTTTAAAAAATCTAAAAAACTACTATTACAGTAATGAATTAACAAAACATCAAGGCAACCCTAGTAAACAATGGAGCTCTATTAAACAAATATGCAACATGGACAAACACAAAGATACAGCTACTGAAATTTTGCAACTAAAATCTAATTCGAAAGATTCTTTAAATTTTGCCAATAATTATCTCGCAAATGTTGGCAAACAATACGCAATGACAATTATTAATAGAAACCAAACCTCTGAAAGTGAATTACGAACTAAGCAATCCACTTCATCGATTATAGGAAATTCCTTTGCACTAATTCCTACAGATGAAGTAGAAATAAAACAAATAATTCAGTCCTTAAAAAATAGCGGAGCATGTGGATGGGATGGAATCACATCTTCATTTCTAAAAATAGCTGTAGACGCTGTTGTTAAACCGATAACAATTATTTGTAATTTATGTTTTGAGCAAGGATCGTTCCCCAATTCACTTAAAAAATCAATGATCATACCTATTCATAAGTCGGGGGACAGAAGCAGTATCACTAATTATAGACCTATATCTATATTGCCAGCAATTTCGAAGGTTATTGAGAAGTGTATTAATATTCGGCTAAAATCATTCCTTGAGAAATATCAAATTCTAGCTTCAAATCAATATGGGTTCAGAAATAAAATATCTACATCAGATGCGTTAAACTGTTTAATATCCACAATAGTAAATAATCTAGACAATAACAACAAGTGTATAGGGATCTTTTTAGACATTGCGAAAGCATTTGATACTGTTTCTGTGCCCCTGTTACTTACTAAATTAGAAACCATAGGAATACGGGGCCTACCGCTTCAACTTTTTCGAGATTATATGACTGACAGAAAGCAATACCTAAAAGTCGGAGATATAATAAGTGATGAATCAGACATAACATACGGAGTACCACAAGGTAGTGTGCTCGGCCCGACTTTATTTCTAATTTATATAAACAACTTATGTCTATTGAATTTAAGCAACGCAAAAATCATAACTTTTGCAGATGACACAGTACTAGTTACATATGGTAAGACCTGGAATGAAGCTAGTAAAACGGCAGAAAATAACTTTAGAATTTTAACGCAATGGTTGGATGATAATCTATTGACCCTCAATGTTTCCAAAACGAAATATATTAACTTCAGTATAAGTACCACATCCCAACCCCTAGTAAACGCAGTCTCCTTAAAGGCACATTATTGCAGATCGCAGGAATCTCAATCTTCATGTGAATGTAATTACTTAACAGAAACTAAAAATATCCGATACTTAGGGCTAACAATAGATAGTCATCTTAACTGGAAAACACATATAACTGAACTTTCTGGAAGACTTAGAAGAATGATACATATTTTCAAAACCCTTCGATATGTTTGTAATTATAAACTCCTGATAACAATTTATTACGCATTTTGTCAATCTCTAATATCGTATGGTTTAATAGGATGGGGTGGAACACACAAAAACACAATGTTAGTCATAGAAAGAGCCCAAAGAACAATTTTAAAAGTCATGTTGTCTAAACCATTCCTGTATCCTACGTCATCATTATATTCAGACCTTCCCATACTCCCAGTAAGACAACTTTTTATAAAACACTTATTACTCAAGCAACATTCAAGTTATCAAGTAGTCTCGGATAAACGTCGTAAGGATCGAATTTATGAAGTACCGGCATGCAGAACCTCATTTGCCCAATCATTCTTTTCCTATTTAGGGCCATATTTATATAATAAAGTATATAAAATTATGAGTACAAAAAACACTATCAAATACAATCTAAAAAAAGAACTACATCTATACTTAAAGACACTATCATACGAAGATACTGAAAATTTATTAAAACATTTAAGGTAAATGATACTTATACTAGTAAATCAAATAATATAAAATTATAATTAACAATCACTACAAAAAATTATTGAACACTGACTAATGAAAAAGGATAGAAATACGTACTCAGATAAAACAATAAATATGCAACTGCAACGTAACCCAGCCAAAGTAATTATTTATTATTTGTACTTCTATATTAATAAAAATCAATTAGAAACACATGCCCATACACACATCATTATAAGAACACAACGGCGTGGGCACACACACACACTAACACAAACAAACACACACACATACACACACCACTTATTAAAATACACATATATACATACAAAATATGTAAATGGATATTATGCGGGTCCTTAAAACTAATTTTATATTCTACTTTTCATTTTACTTATCCTAAAAAAAAAAAAAAAAAAAAACCTTTGGAAATAAATCCACATCACTAACGTATGCATGTTAAAATAAATAGTGAATGCTTTGTTTATATCAATCTTGCAGGTTTATGTAGTAGCAACGTAGTATAAATATTAATTGTACAGACAATACTTAGTGCAATGTGTCATCTGAATTGTTTACTTATACTATACAATACGATGTGAGGTAGCTGTGAGTGGGCGAGGAATACTATCCGACCGTCATACAGTTTTTACTAGTACGGAGGGTAGTGTGAATTGATTCTTGCACAGTTATAATCTCTTTAATCATTACGTATGTAAGAAAGTAAGTTTATAACATCTGTTTGTAAATTATATTTATTAAGCTACATTTGTTATTTTAGACATTTTAGTAAGGAATTGTAACTGTTATTTTCAAAATAAAAATAAATAAATAAATAAATAAAAATAAATAAATAACAATCTGTAAATTAATGTAAATTATTTATTTACTGTTAATTTCGGATCTTAATTTATAATACTAAATGGTTTATTTTAATTTTTGCTTTTCAGTTTTTTTTCGTTGGTTTTATTTTTTGTTAAAAAGTAGGGTGGGTGTGCCGGTCCCAAACCAGGTACCAGTGGTTGACCACTCGCATGTTCAATTTAATAAAATAAGAAATGGCGGGCATTTTTGACGAATTCAATTGTTTTGTTATGTTGGCTAGTCTGTTACCAAGCTTTCGAACATATTTTTGCAAGAGTAAAAGAGAAAATATCGCTGCATTGCTCTTTTTGTCTGACTAGTGTCTCCATCACTTGTATTCTGGCCGCCATTACAGTTAGAAATGCACATCGACGTGTTATGTTAAAACATTTAAAATCATCTATTATTTCCCAATTACTGTTACCAAGTTGTATAATTTTGGAGATATACTGTCTAATTAAGAGCTAAATACTATTATTTTTAATAAAAAAATACAATTTTAAGTATTTTTATGGTGGTTATCTTACTGGAACACACATTGTACTGGGTTCCTATTGTTGACCAACTGGTTTGCAACTGGTTCTATTTACTGTTCTCTCTTTTTTTTATTTTTTTTTTGTAGTGATGGTTTTGCTTGATAATTTACAGCTTTAAGTCTATCATTAAAATCGTTTTAAGTCGTGTGCCCTAGTAATTGACCACCGGTTTGCTACTGGTACACCGTAGTTAAAAAAAGGTTCCTATGGATGACCAGATTACAGTTTTGACTTTATTTTAGATTAAAGATGCCCCCAAAAAGACATTTTTTAACTTGTAACAGAAGAAAGCCTAAGAAAATGGCACTCTGATTTAAGAGAATTCTAATATGCCCAAGATATAGGTACTTGAGGTTCCTGACATAATTATAATATGTAAATGCTGATGAATCTGGTTTCAATATCTGTCTTATATCAGATTTGGTTTTGGGTCCTAAAAGAATGCCCAATTTTTACGAAGTTTAGGATAGGGAAAAAGAAAGCATAACTAGTAAGCATAAGTAGTTCGAAAAGTAATGTTCTAATTTACTTTTTTTTATGGATACAGCCGGCAAACGAGCTGACGATCCACCTGGTGGTAAGTGGCTATCGTCGCCCATAAACATCAGCAACACCAAAGGCATCACTGATGCGTTGCCGGCCAAGAAAGAGAGAAAAAGAAAGAAAGAAAGAACTGGCTCTCAAGCTCCCAGCCGGAACACGACGAGTCGTTTGGCGGCTGACTCATGCTCGAGGCTGGTAGCTATCCAGGCGAACCCTATGGAGAAATAATAATAGTAATAATGGTATTAATTAACAATTAAAATCAATATTACCAATATAATCTCTCGAAGGGCCCTACCACCAGTGGGCCGGATTTAGTCACCTTTTACGACGCCCATCCGGCGTGGGATTGGGGTTAATATTCTAAACCGCCCCAATACGGCGGCAATTACTTGTTTGTACTCTAATAAGGTAGGTACTACCTACCTCCGACTGTGCCTTTAAAAATTAGTTGTAAGTCAGGATAAAGTTTTAATTAATATATGATAGTCAATTTGTATAAAAATATAATGTTTTATTTTCAATTAGCTATAGAAGCTATAGAATCTGTTAGTTTTTTAGTGGTCAACTTTTGGTGCAAAAGTGGTCATTTATTAGAGCGCACTGGTCAAACAAAGGCACATTCCCGTTTTTGGTATTATTCATAAAATATATAAAAAACTTTAATATTTAGGTTCCATTTCTTTTAATATATTGCAGCTTTAGTAAATAATAGACAACATTTTATATAAAGTTCTAATGTTAAAACTACAATAAACCAGTACAGAACATTTCAAAGTAAATTATATCCTTAACTGGTTTGGGACCGGCACACCCACCCTAATTATTCATCCCCCTACCCCTAAATTGTTGGCAGAACAACGTTTGCCGAGTCAGCTAGTCATCACTATAATAATAATATTACACTATAGTACAGTACGGTATTCAAAAAATTAAAAATGTTCTTATCGAAAAAGGATTAAATACAAGTTGAAACAATAAGCATCGAAAAATTAAAAGCTAAAAAAGATGATCCGGTGTAAACCCAAGAAAATTTTACAGGAGCTGTCATTGGTTACCCATGTAATATTTGTTTTCAATTTCTATCAATGAAAACCTAGGTAGTGTACGTTCTAACTTAATTCAATTTCAATTAATCACTTTATAGGTAAATTGTACAATTTTAATCATTTCAGCTTTCAGGCCAGGAAATGAAATCCGTTCCGTTGCGCGTAAAAATTATGAACAAACAGAACTCTCAGTTATCAGAATTGTTAAGTTTTTCCAATGTATGCGTAGTTAAAATAAATAGCTATCATAAATAATATTCGCAACTGTTTTATCTTTGCTCATCATCGGGTGGAATAAAAACGACTATTGCCAATCTTGTGCTTATTTTTAGCTTTTGCTTATCATCGCTGGTGTACATAGTGTTAGTCCAATCGACGGGTAGAGGGCGACACTGGGTAGTCCCGTGAAAGCGATGTGGCCTGAGTCGTAACGCTATACAAGTAACCTATATTTCCAAATACTATATACTTGTGTACGTAAATACTACAGCTGGTATAATAACTTCCGATATTTTGGATAACCAGCTATACATAGATAACCAGTTTGAATCGAATTATAAATAGACTGGTGCCCTACATAAGGTTGCCGATAAGGTTATATAGTAGTTAAAGCCAAAAGCTTGCGTGGTTAGTTCTGTACTACAAAAATGATACATCCTAACAACGCAATGTATTCGAACAACTTTGATTCATATAAAAATAATCGCTTTATTCAACGGAACTGCGAAAAATGATTTATTATTAAATTATGCTGCGTAATTTATACTAACAAAAAATTGATATCTTCCGTTAGGCCAGACGTATCGCCGAGAAGGTTCTTCCTAAATGGACATGTTTACATTTAACTCTTTTGAATGTTGTAGGAATTTTACCAAGCGGATTTGACTCCCATGAATAACCGCAAGCGGTCATTCTGATATCATGCGATAAAAATATAACATATTTTTTACATTACATAGCAATAGTTGCTTCCGAAGGTTCGGGAAAAGTCTAGTTTGAAAAGCATTGAACGCAAAGTCTATTGTTTTATTTCTCGGTCCCTTCCTGTTTAAAAATAAACATTTCTACTTAATTCCGCATATTAACACATGTGTCGTAAAGTTTTATCGTGGTCAAGGCAGTGAGATTGCTGATGCAATGAGATAATAATCTGAATTTTACCAAGAATAAAATACCCGTCTCCAAAATAATTCAAAAACTGCTCGTCAGATCTAGCTCAAATTTAAGTGGGTCCACATGACAAGCATCAGCTTTCGATTAAAAAACAATCATCAAAATCGGTTCGCCCAGTCGAAAGTTCCGAGGTAACAAACATAAAATAATATATATAGTCCTCCTCATGAATTTCGCTGACGGCGGCGTCCCTAGCTAAGATGTATAATATTACGTCAAAATTAAATAATAATTATATGAATATTAATATGTATGTCAGTAGTTAAAAATACAAAACTGAATACATTAAATATATTTAAATTACATGTCAGATTCATAATTTATTATTATTATTGACATTGAAATTATGAACATGATATACTATTACCTTCATCTCCTAGCGTGAGCTCTGACATGGCTAGCAAAATCGAACTTAGATTTAAATACCCGGTCACATGTAGAGCAATAGAGTTGACCATCAAAGTTGTATGTGTATGTATAAGAGGGCTTGAGTCTATCTTTATGTATTTGGCGTTTATGATCGAGTGCTCTCAGTCTATCTTCTTCGAAAAACTTAACCCTGTTGTAGATAGTAGAACGCCATGAAGACCTTTCCAGAGCAAGCTCCTCCCAACGTGATGGTTCAATGCTGCAGGCAGTCAGATGCCTTTTGAGAACATCCTTGTACCTTGTAGTATGCTGATACCTATAATTATTTTTGTATATTATATTTATTTCTATATTTATCTATATTTCTCTTTCTCTCACTTGTATCGCTTTCATTGCTCTTTGCACATTCCTAAGGTTGACTGGTAGATAATGCTGTTTGAAAGAAAGAAAGAAAGAAAGAAAGAAATACTTTATTCCAACAGTTACTTACTACAGAAAATGAGTAGAATAATAATAATAATTAAAAAAAAAACTTATAGTTTACAATAAAAGTATACTCTGTAGTAAGCACTCAGGAAATGGATCGCACTCAGTAATTGCTCTGGAGAACCACAGCACTGATATTCTGTGCGAGCCATTTTGGAGCGCAGTTCATGCCACTATGCATATAATACTTAAATTCTATAACATAATATAGCTAAAATTACAAAAAAAACAAACGTAATATATGTAGCTCTATTACACTTAAAAAAAGCTTAAAAGGAAAATACCTATAAATTATAAATAAATAATAATATTGCTGTGCCAGTAATTCTTAGTGCCAGTAGTTTTAAGGTGGATAATGTATGTATATTATCATACGTATAAAAATAGTAATAATGAAATAAAATAAAATAAAAAAAATAAAAAATAAAGCAAATAAGCAGTTTAGCATTATGTCCACCTTTTGTACCACTTATTTGTTAAAGTTCAATAAAGCATAAATAAATAACAGACTAAGGTAGTTTTTTGTCTAGGTTTCGAAGGTTTGATGTAGGTGGGTAATAAATTAATACCATGACCATACCAGTAGTTTTGAGATTTTCCCTGCTAATCTCAAATCCGGTTTAGATGCAGTAACTATTACAGATTATAATAATGTAGCAAAAAGTAATAAGTTTGTGGTTTGGCAATTGTTTACGCCATTCGTGATTCGTCTTACAAAAAAACAATTTTAAGAATACCTAACTACTGTTTGAATTTTGCTAATGTACATATGTATGTATAACCTGTATGCAGTCATTTTGAAGTGAAAAAAATGTGGCCCTAAAATGTGGGGTAAAAATAAAAAAAAAATATTTATGAAAACGAGGTGTATCTAATGATATTGCTCTTCCAACATACTCGTACTCTTACGGCCGCACTTAGAGTTACTAACGGACCTAACGGTTACATAAATCGCTCCTTAGTACAGAATTTTTACTGTGATTATGTTGATTCGTCCGTTTAGTCGCCAATTAAACTGCTGTGGAAAGGATAGGTTTCAAACATTGAAGTATAATGTCATAGAATAGACATCTCGAACAAAATGTGTGTCCCCGTCGGGAGGTTCTATTTTCAAAATTGGGCCCCCGTTCTCCTTTCAAAATCGAACGAATCCATTGGCAATTGAAGCCGCGCGGCGCCAATTCATTGGAACATACATTGTGTTCGCGGTGTCCATTCTATACGCTAGTAATAATACTTCAATGGTTTCAAAGCATTTTTATGTAAATAGCTGACAAACGGATGGCATACCAGTTGTTAATTGGACATTGTCTCCAATGTAGATAAGTAACACATAACAAGCAAATCACGGAATAAGTCGGTAAGTAAGGGTTACTTTCGGAACTGGCTCTCTGTCACTTAAACGAAACAAGTTTAAAACTTTCCATAGACCTAGTTCACCCAGACTAAAAGCTTACCCATGCACAAGTAGGTATATTCGGACTTTAACTGGGTGGTACAAGGTTCAATGACCTCCAGTGACCTGCCTCGCTCGTAAAGGTCAGCAAGGTGCGCCAATGCCAATCTCACAGATTAGCTTGGGCACGAGGTGGAACAGAGTTCCCTCCCCAGTCACTACAAATCATGTTCTGTTTACAGATGATGAATACTACCAGATGCCGAAGCTGTTTGCCCTGGATGACTACGAGGAGTGCCTTGCGAAGCCTGATGGCGCCTTCTGTCTGGGCAGCTTCCAGCTGGCCGAACGCTCCAACAAACAACTGATGCGGTTAATAAACGTAAGTTGGATAGCTACATTCTAGATTTACCTCTTAAAGTTGATCGATAAACGGTGTCTCCTAACTCCTACAAATCCCTTCAAAAATAAAATGTTTAATAAAGACTCCATCTAATCCGTGAGCCCAAGCCCATATCTCCTCCCCTCCCTCCTTCCAACACTCTCTTTCTCTTCCTTGATCGCCTTTGCTCTTCTCTCCTAGATTGCCTTTCAATAATAAGTTCTTTAGTGTGGGCATTATCTTCATGAATTCAACCAACTTTCTATTCGCGGTATGTCACTAGGCACGGGCGTAGCCAGGTTTTAGTTTCGGGGGGAGTTCAAGTTTCTGGTCAAGAAAATACAACGACTAAAAGTACGTAAAATAACCCTAAAGAAAATTGAGACTATTTTTTCTCACGACGTATTTATTTATGTATTTGCCATCTATTATTAGTTTAGTCAAACAGTTCAAAAACGTGTTTAATAGAAAAATAAAGCTGCTAAAAATATGTGCGATAGCTGATTCAATTTGGAATGACATCTAGAAAAATGTTTTTTAAGGGTTTATTAGCACATAAAAATGTAGGTCCTTAACTTTTCGGGGGGGGGGGGGGGGGTTTGAACCCCCGAAACCCCCCCCCCCCTGGCTACGCCCATGTCACTAGGCATTCTAAGTTCATTCTGCGGAGGTCCCTAAATTATGTGCCACTGCGCCTAAAACTGTGACATCAAGGTAATAAGGTTTTTAAATGTCTACCTTGTTCTCTCTGAAACTCTATCTGAACTTTCTCTCTAAAATCAACAATTAAATCTTTGATCACTAATCAAATTAATTAACAAATCATAAAATGTATTAACTTGCGATTCGGGTTTTCGGCCCGGCGCGTGCCTCGGCAGTCTTTTAATGCTGTAGAAATGTAAATAAAATTTAATGTGATGCATTTACAAATTTTACAACATTGGGTAGCATTAATTTAAATATTTTATTGACTTTTTTATGGAAAGAGCCGGCAAACGAGCTGACGATCCACCTGATGGTGGAAGTGGCTATCGTCGCCCATGGACATCAGCAACACCAAAGGCATCACTGATGCGTTGCTGGCCATGAAAGAAAGAAGAAAAAGAAAGAAAGAATTGGCTCTCAAGCCCCCAGCCGGAACACGACGAATCGTTTGGCGGCTGACTCATGCTCAAGGGTGGTAGCTATCCAGCCGAACCCCATGGAGAAATATAATAATTACAATAATTTATTTATTTATTTATTTACACTTTATTATACCCTTCTAAATGGTACTAATGGTGGACTTAATAAATAATGCTATAAGCAAAATAATGGTATTAATTAACAATTAAAATCTATATATATCTATCTATCTTATATAATATACATAAATTACGTGTCACGTTGTTTGTCCGCGATGGACTCCTAAACTACTTAACCGATTTTAATCAAATTTGCACACCGTGTGCAGTTTGATCCAACTTGAAAGATAGGATAGGTTACATCTCAAAATAAAAAACTTTTGACAGAACGAAGTCTGTCCGGGCAGCTAGTACTATAATAAAACTCAAAGGGCAAATTTTCTGTACATTGAATATTTTTAAAAATTTTGATTAGGAGGCACTCCAATAACGTGTGAGAGCACAAAAATATTTTTTTTAGAATTATTGTCTGTCTATCTGTTTGTCTGTCCGGGCATCACATGAAAACCCTAGAACGGATTTCGATGAAAATTGGTAAAGTTGTTACTAATACTCCGGGTCATATTTTAGGATACTTTTTATCCCGGAAAATTAAAAGGTTTCCCCGGAAAACGGGATGAAAGTTTGTATGGAATATTTTTAAAACATCAACCGATTTTCTTCAAATTTGCAACATATGTTCCTTGCTTAAATTTATGGAATACATATTTTTCAGTTTTTCAAAATTTTGCAAAAAAAAGAAGAAAAAAATACAAATTAATGCGAATATTGCTTATTTTTCAAAACCCGCTCCTGGAGGAATCCTTTGTGATTTTATCGTGGGTTTCAGTATATAAGTTACTAAATATAAGTACTTCAGTATTAATTCACCGTTTTTTAAATTTCCTTCTGCAAGAGGTACAAATAAGGTAAAACATAATTTCCGTATGCGAAGCTGTGGGCAACAGCTAGTTACCAATATAATCCCTTGTGGGGCCCTATCACCAGCGGGCCCGATTTAGTCGCCTCTTACGACACCCATCCGGCGTGGGATTGGGGTTAGTATTCTAAGCCGTCCCAATACGCCTAAAATAAATTAATTTAATTTATTATTACTAAGTAGATTCATTTAATTTATGATTGCAATCATTTTATTCATGAATGCTCTCGTAGCAAAAACAACACAATGTACGAAAATATAATACTTGTCAGTCTGCCATGTTAAGATGAGTTGTAAGTTAGAATGAAATAATATTAGTGGTGTTTTTCCAAAGTACTTTTCCAGTGTATTTTGGTTTAATTTTTTTTATGACCTTTAACTGCGTAAACAAGTTTTGGTATTTATAAGTTATTGTCTAATCCTTGTATTTTTTGATGTGCGAATTATTTAATGACGCAGATGATAAGTACATTAGTATAATAATTAATATTAAAGTTTTTATCGTTTTGGCTTCAACCTACTGAGCACGGATCTCTCCTCAAAAGAAGGCCTAGAGCATATTCTTCCACGCAGCTCCGGTTAGAGCCACTGACACCCCAGGCAAGAACATTGTGGTACCCACATAAGAAAAAAAAATAAAAATCGAGCTTTTTTTGCTCGAAAAATTTTTTGCTGAACCAATGGGAACGTTTATTAAGAATTAAATTTTTCCTTTTTTTGCTCCCCAAATATGGCGCCCCTCTTTTGGCGCTCTAGGCCGTCGCCCCACCGCGCCCCCTCTAACGCCGGCTCTGTTAGTAGCTAATCCAAGTATTTGAAGTTTTCATTCCACCCACAATCCGATAAGGCTTGACGATTGTTATCTTTCTAACAACAAGGACACAGGAAAACACTCAAGACATAATATATTTGCCATATCAGCGGTTACCCCGCAAACTACCAACCACGCGCTGATTACACTTGTCGTTTGCCCGAATTCTTAACAAAAACAAAACACAGAAGAAAGTAGATATATTTAAATCCCGCCTGCCAGCCTAAGCCAACGTACCTATAAGCATCTAACTTTGTACTGGAGTTCCTTAAAATGTCGGGGAGCATAAGAAATAATTTTTGAAAATTAATTCCACAAAAGTAAAATTGGGGGTAAAAGTTTGTATCAACAAAAAAAATTACCGTTTTATTTTTTGGAATTAAGCTTTCTTAACTGAATTCATTTAAAGATGTAGGTGATTTTTCATATCTCTCAGAATATTCCTAAAACGTATTGATGACGCAAATGAACAACATCAATAAAATTTAATTGACTCGATTGATTCGCACGAATCAGCTAGCTTAACAGTCATTTTATTTGACGAAATCACTGAGAATAATATAAAATGCAATAATAATTAATTCATTAAAACATATTTTTAAAATATTAACTTTACAAGGTCTCTATTTTGATTCTTTTTGGCCCGACTGCAAAGTAAGGGTTATATAGGAAGGAGTGGATACCCGCCATGCGTAGAAGCGTTCGATGACGGAAAATTGATCGGGAAATTAAATTGATTAATTCCTGCGCATACTCCAATAATTACATATATATCCTCAATAATACCAAGAGGCTGAGAATTCTACGCCTGCGCTCGAAGCGCTAGAGATTGTTTCCCTTAAACTAATTTTTGAGTCACCAATAAGCATCTTAGCACGTCTCTTCATTGGATTAGATGCTGATATTGGACTCCAGAACGTTTGGCAGCACCAGCCCAAATGCGATGTCAAAACTCCACTGAACATGATCGTATCTGTGCTTTATAAACTGCTGACCAGCTGACGTCTCTGTGTAGTAATAGACACCGGCCATGAGCAGATCGTTGATGTGCAGCGAAGCAAGCATGCCACCTGATGGTAAGTGGTCATCGTAGCCCATGGACAATGGACATCAGTAACCCACGGCCTGGAATGCCTAAGGTAGGCCATGCGTTGCCGACCAAGAAATAAAAGAGAAGAAAGTTTTAAATTGCATACATAACTTCATCATTCATTTTGACAAAGAACTACCTAAGTTATTCTCAACAACTCTGAGAAAGAATACAGATATGTATCCATGTAGACAAGAGTCTATGTTACCTTCTTTACTCATCCATCTATGAAATCCCCAGGAATACACCTCCGATCGCTACCACTTCAATCGGACTCGCATCCACCGAGGATTTTGCATCAGTACCAGCTGCTCACACATCCAGCAGGGTTCCTTACCAGACCGCTTCGAAACCTGTGTGGACAACTTCACCCGCTCCAACTATGGCCTGGAAGCTCGTCTGCTCCACCTGGACTATTGCCATGATAATGACGTTCCGGCCAGGACATCAATTGATGGGGTGGATCTGGGCTTCGCGGTGTTAGTTCTCGTCATCATTGCAGGCAATGTGGTCGGAACTGCATACGATTTGCTGAGGAATCAGGATAATAAACGTAAGTTACCTCTTTGTTAACATTGTGTTTATTAACCGACTTCAAAAAAGGAGGAGGTATTCTATTCGACTGTATTTTTTTTTATCCAAAGCTGGTGCTTGTCATGTGATCCCACTTAAATGAGTGATGAGATGATTGAGTTAGATAGTAGTAGTTTTTGAGTTATTTTGAAGTCGGTTATTTTTCTTGGTAAAATTCATATTTAGGTTTCAGTAAGAACTGAACCCCTACTGTCTTACCTTGCTTTGTTTTATTAAATCAACTTACGTTTGCAAAAGGAGTTAAAAAATACCTATCATATGAATACATTTACAAATAATTGTAGATATTATCTTACAATAATTATTAGTCTATACAGCTGTTTCTTTGTAATGAGCGCACAGACAGACAGAAATAAAAAATAAAACATTTTGCTCTTTATCGATATCAAAGCCTACTTCTAAGTTATATCTACAAACAAAAAATCCAAAGAATATTTAATATCAGGTTTAGCTCCGCTTCAGTTTAATTATGACGTCTATAATAATTATGTCTATAATCCGGTTTTGTTGGCAGCTAACAGATATCTGGCTACATGGAGCCTGCGTACAAACTGGAACCGACTGACAGGCACGTACCAGGATGGAGACCCTCGTCTGAACGCGCTCAAGCCTGTGCACGGCATGAAGTAAGTACGAGGCATACATTCTTATAGCTGACAAACGTGTAACCCGTAGACATCAGCAATGTCAAAGGCACCACCGACGCATTGCCGGCGAAGAAAAAAAAGAACTTCTGTTAAATACTAACAATAAGAATAAAGATCTAAAAACATTCCCTTAAATTATTTTCAGTCGTTCCCTTTTGCCCGATTGACGTTTTGACAGATGACCGAATTCTCCTATTTTTTTGCACGTCTTTATTATTTTCACAAATAGTGCATATAAATTTGTTTTAAATACCTGACTGTAATCGGATTATCCAGATTTCAACGTGTCATGAACATTTGATAACGAGTCCAGCGCTTAATGAGATTATGACTTACGAAATAATCGATCAGTGTAGCCTTTTCGTCATTAAAGATGTATTCCACTAGGTCACGAAATAATTTGGTAGTTGAAAACGATTGTTTAATTTTTTTTTTTTCATTTTACAGAGCCATAACACTGATATTTGTGATGATGGCACATTCCATCATCGCGTACCACATGAGCTACCTCTACAACCCGCAGTTCCTCGAAAGTGTAAGTACTTAACTTAATTAATATTACGGAATTACTTACTTTATGTACTTAATTAATGTTACGAATGTTACGGAAGGAAGATCAACTATGGTTCCGGAAAGTCGGAACTTCGAAATCTACGACTTCAACATAATTAGGTAGGTATAACAGAGGTGTTAGGCGTAACGCAGCAGCAATTTTACCTGTCAAGATATAAGAAATCTTATCATAAAAAAAACAATGTTTGGAAATTAATTAAGTAAGTAGTTTAATTTTTAAAAGATGTGCTGAGTTTCTTTTCGGCTTTTTTCTATTCCATGACAAAGCACCTTTCCGAAAAGCTGGTAGATTAAATAATGACGTGCATAAAGTACCTATATCAAATTATCAATAAATATGTTTCATTTCATTTCATTTATTTCATTTAAATATTATGAACTGAAAATAAAGAGACCGAATATTTTTGTCCTAATTACCAAAGAGCTTCGAATTAATGTATTCATAACATATTCATAATTGGGTACTTCTCAAAGTAGGTACATTGCTTTTACGCCTTCCAATAGAATGATGTAATTTTTCTCACGGCTTATTTTAATAATAATTACATTAATTAAGTCAATACAGTGCAGAAAAACCCGAGGAAGTTTTTTTGCAAAATCTTGATAAGGACCGGTCTAATACGACTTATACGAGGTCCACGTTCTGACACACGCTCTTAAATCCTTCGTCGGGTCTTAGCGGATTTTCCCATGAATTAAAACTATTGAAGCATCCACAGAACACCTAATAATTAGTAATACTATTAGATGAATAATTAGTACCTAATACTAATTATTAGATGTTCTGCGGAAGCATCCAGTGAGTGCGCCTTCCTGTTTAAATGCTAAATTCCCAACCCAACCCATAACTCCTCCAATGTTGGGCTCTCGGGTCTATTTATTTATTCTTTATTGCATTCACCTTTAGTTAGGAGATACAAAGAGCATTACTGTCTATTGGCATTCTCTACCAGCCAACCCAGTGTGGAGGAGAATTCAGTAGGTAGTAAACTTTTATAAATCTACGCCACATTAATTTGATTCTTTGCGCAATCGTTAATTTTTTCGTATTACATTCTTGAGACTTCGTACATATTCATACAACTAGGATCATGATACGTGATAATTATGATTTAACCCGATCGCGCTTGGGGATTCATTAGATGTAATAAAACCAAACAACTTCGATACCTACTATATCGTCACTGGAAAGGCAATAATACTAAACCGCCATTTTGGCGAAGATGAGTTATAGGATTATTGCCTTTCCAGTGACGATATAATTGTCGTGTATGGAAAATTAGAGTGACTTTGGCATTTGTAAAAAGACGTGTCAAGCTTGCTCGATCACCGTATTTTGGTGTTCACTTTTAAACCACAAGTCATGGAACTGTGAATTCAACCGTCGAATCTGCCGCGTCATCTAATTTAACTTATTTTCTTAGGCTATGTTCACAGTAGGCAAACTGTTAGCGGCCGACTGAGTTTGCGGCGTATCGGTTTAGTACGCCCTTCCATATATTTGAAATGGAGTGTCCACAGTTTGCTAGTTTTGCGACTTTTGCTTTTGCGCTCACTATACGCAGTTTGCAGCGTTACGTGCGCCGACTGTCGCAGTAGTCAGGCAGTTTGCCTACTGGGAACACAGCCTTAATACCTTGAATTGAATATATGTATGTAAATTGATTGATTAATTATGACTGAACATCAAAATAACCAAATTTTATACTTAGAGGGTTAATTTAAATTAAGTAGGTCGACGCATTATCTTCATTAAAAAATCCCACATTCACAAATACGCTCAGTAATAATTAAGTTAACCGGTGACCAACCACGATTATTTGACCCATCGTTAGATACCTACTTGTTTGGGCGTTCCTACTATTAAGTATTTTTACTGCCCTTTTATTCTAATAGCTACATCGACGAAACATATCAAGCCGGACATGTATAATTGTCTCTGACATACCTACTATACCAGACTACATATTTTTCCATTACGTTAGCGGAAGAATAAAAAAACTGAGTACTTAATTTTAATTTCATTAATATACTTCGAGATTCCGGTTGGCTATTACCTTCATAGAGTTTCGCTGACCACAATAATTACGTTTAGGGCATAGACCTGGAAGTAAACTGAAACACCCCCGCCGCCTTTTCGTAGCCTGGGAACGGTAAATTCATTTAAAATAAAATATAAAATTTATCTATTAAATGTCCAAAAATCACTTTAACGTACGCATATTGACTCACGTATACACACTTACACACACTCACATACACACACTCACACACACACACACACACACACACACTCACTTACACAAGTATCCTAGGAAATTAAATTATGTAAGTACCTAATATTTATTCAATTAAATTCTCATAAAAAAAAGGAAAATACTCACCGGCAATGTCAAGGCCCGTCAGCTCAGCAGATAAATTTTCCATTACTCCGTTTTTGTTCGACCCAGCCTCGTTTTATTCCTGTTATAGTTTCCTAAAGTGTTGTCAACCATGTTTTATTCAACGATGTCTTCTTTATGTTGAAATAGATCCTTTTATGCTTTGTAATTGTTTAATGTTTTTCATATCTTATACACAAAGGATGGATAATGTAGCAATAATTTGGTAAATTTTTCTGTGTTCACCTTATTTATTATATTTTTGTAAATATCATTAGCAAGTTCGCCGCGCACCGCACCGATGCATGTGTAGGTCACATTGAAAAACAGCGGACCTCGCTGAATGTGACCTTTTTTTCGTTCCATCGGCATGGCACTGCATTTGATCTTTAGTCATAGTATTTAAATTTAAGCATGTTGTTATATCTGTTGTAGTGCCCTGTTTTGCGAAAATAAATGTTTTTCTTTCTTTCTTTCTTTCTTTCTTTCAAACAAAATTTTCCTAGTTATGTGAAGTGAAAGCGTCGAATTAAGGGCGTTGTAAGGTTGTAACAGTTTCCTTGATCGAAACCTCGATACAAAATCGAGGTTTTTTGGATTTTTGTTACTCCTTCACGCAAAAACTACCCAACGGATTTTCATGTAGCACACATCTGCACCATGATCTAGAGTTAAATACAGACACCGGCGTAGCTAGCTCTAAGGAGGCCCCATATCAATATTTGTTGTGGGGCCCCCTCAACGTCAGCTGTCAAATATAAAAGGAGTGCCCACTGTAGCGGCCGTTGGTGAGCTTTTTTTTGGGAGTGTTAGTGGGGGCCCCTGTACGCCCCCGTATAATTGATACGGCTGATACGGCGGTAGCTACGCCCCTGAATACAGAGTACTTATTATCCCGGCAACCGTGTGCAAAGCTGCGGTCAGAACGCTAGTTATACTCTGGCCAGGAATTTTTAGTCAACCCATTCGCGATATTTTTTTGCGATATATGTATACTAAAATGGGTATAAATCTCAGCTTTTCAGCCGCAAAACTTTTCGTCGTGTTCCGACTAGAGGTTTAGGAACCAGTTCTTTCTGTCTCTCTCTTCTTTTTTGGTCAATGTATCAGTGAAAATTAAAAAAAAAAACTTATTTTTAACTCCTCAGGCGAGCCGTCATCCTCTGTCAACAATCCTACACAACGGCTCTGTGATTGTGCAGACCTTCATCATGCTCTCATCGTTCCTGCTCTCGTACAACCTTCTTCTCTTCGCCGAAAATGACCCCAAAAAGGGATTGAGCCTGCGACTCTTCCCTAAAGTGATTCTTCAGAGATATGCCAGGTTTGTTTTTGATTCTTCTCTTTTATTGCTACATAATTCTACAGAGGTAACTGTTACACAAATGACTTTAAATAAAACTCTTCAGAATGAGAACCTTAATATGCCCCTCACTCAGGAAGACTGTAGAAGAAGATGGTCTAATGGACATGCCTCAAGGGTCTAACCTGTTCGAATAGTTCAAGCAAGAAGCTGACGTCTGGCGATAGGACGAACGGAGATATTAAGACGACATGCACGAGAATGTGTACCGTTATTAGATTACTGCGTTTCCTACTTCCTTTCATATGATCTTTAATACCTATATCCAACGTAAATCATCTTGATAAAATTTTATTTGATGCTATGAGCTATTAAAGTTTCCAATGTCACTTTTCCGTGCATAAAGTAGACCTTTTTTACACGGTGCGAAAACTCGTGAGTTTGTTTTTTGAGTCTCTCATTCTCTACCTATCAATATCTGTAACAAATCTTCGCAAAATGTAGAAAGGGACTGTTTAGGTCATGAAAAATCATGACTTTAAAGTACGGCCTTAGGCCACACTGGTATAAAATATCGTAACGATCCTACTCGTGACCAGAACATTTAATAGTAAGTGTTCTTTTAATATTTCCAAACCATTCAGTGTACAGCAACTCAAGATTCAACATGAAAGCCTTGAGTGCTGACACTTGACATCTGCGTCTGTGTTATAATATGGCCCAGGAAGCACTAGGTATTATATTTTATTAGGTACAAATATTATATTTTCGCACTTTTAGTACCAAGGCTGAACTCCAAACCCTTCCTTATTGCTGTAATATAATGTAACTTCGGGTTTTTACTCTGAATTAAGTATGTACTTTCTTATAATAAAAATGATGTCCTTGAACTATCTGGTCTTGAATGAGCTTTGCAGCTTAAAGCAACCAAACCCAATATGACATCTTCAATTTTTACTGACTTTTGCTTCTGAAGTAGACCGTGTATTATCTGGACTGGCAAGACCACATTCCTCCAACGAAATGTGGCAACATTGTTATAACTGAAATTTTTATCCAGGATAACCCCAGTGCATCTATTCGTGGTGGGATTGACTGCGACGTGGTGGCGGCTGGCGTCCAGTGGGCCACTGTGGAACCTGATGGAGGCAGAGAGTGCCATCTGCCGTAGCAAGTGGTGGATGCAGGCGCTGTACGTCCACAACTTCATCATGCCTGATGAGAAATGCTTGTGGCAGACCTGGTAGGTGACCATCATACGATCGTGAATTTCTTTTCATAAAGTATTCATAGTAGCCCATGAATTTTTTTTTCGCTTTCTGCAAGCTACCTAAGCGTAGGTACATTCCTCACCATTAGTATAGTATCAGACAGAAATCCGATCATTGAGTCGTTGTATGTTACACTATAGTGGGCAGACACCTTTACATGTGCCAATTTTTTGTCTTAAGAAAATAAGCTAGCCAATTAATACGTTACCTTTTCAGCTAATATAAATCATGTTATCACAGGTTCCTAGCAGTGGACATGCAGCTTTACGTAGTAGCTGGGTTCTTAACGCTGGTATTGGGGCGAAGGCCGAGGCGCGCGCCGCTCTTCCTGTGCCCTCTGCTGTTGATCACCATCGCCGGGAACTACCTCGTGGCTTACAACTGGAATCTCAAGTCGATATTCTATATCACCTACCCTGAGTGAGTCACATACATTGATGGATTGAATAAATTGATGTTATTTATGTCGGCAAATAGTAAATGAGTCACTTAATGGTAAGTGGCTACCATTGGTAATTTGAAAACCAGATCAACAGCATATTTTTTCGATAAGTTTAAATCGCATGTTTTTTATTATTTTTTCATCTGTGCATCAGTTTTTTGAAGTCTGCTGCGCATACCTATCCTTCTTCTATCTCATTTGCACTAATACAGATATTATTATTACGAGTCCTATCCTCTCACTTTATTACATCATCATTTTTACTAACAATAATTGTGCGATGTTATGACAGGTTGATGCGGAACCAGTACCTAAACGAAGCATCTTTCAAATGGCTGTATACGGCGCCGTGGGGCAGCCTGCCTGCATCACTACTGGGGCTGATGGTAGCCTTCTGGTACTACGGCATGCAGAAGGATGGTGTCAACCTCCAAGAGAAGATGGTAAGAACTTCTTTAAGATTTGAAGATTGATGTTTTTTGTGATACAAGTGGAAAGGTTTTGGAACCAGAATTTAAGTTTCACTGTAGCATTTAATCCCCTTTGGCAAATACCATTTCTTAAGTTGTCATTATATAATATCAGTTACTTGATCGTCCGTTCATGTTTACGCTAATGATGAATGTCCTTTATGTTGCAGTGGTGTCGTGTGGCTGGCCGGCTAGCAATACCCGGCATCCCGTTAGCCATCTTCGCGGGCTATCTGATACGGGATGTCACTTCACGGGAGGCAATAGCGCTGTACGCTGCCCTGGACCGACCACTCTTCACCGTCATCATTGTCACTGCCATGGTTGGCTTTTTCTACTGGGTTGATGGTAAGTGGGACAGAATACATTGGTACTTGCAGTGTCAATAGTTGGTAATGGGCAAAATAAAAATAAACAACCACCACTTAAATAATTGCTCAGAAAGATAGGGTCTTTTCCTGTCCAACAAAACCACTTTCGGCATTTGAACCGCTCCAGTAACGACCAGTTGAATCTCGAATTACTTACTCAAATTGATCACCATAATCACTGACTCACATGTGGGCATGTGGACACCATAATACGGACTTACAGAACTCTTATGTAACGAAGAATGACCCTTGATGTCTCTTTATTTCGCAGAACCAGTATGGAAATTGATGTCATGGCACGGCTGGGCGGTATTGTCGCGTATGTCGTTGTCCGTGTTGATGGTACACTGGGGGTACAACATAACGCAGGTGGCCATTAAAACCAACCTCGCACGCGCCTCCATCTATGAAATCGTAAGTAATAATGACTTATAATTATACAACGTTGAGGACTAAGATCTTCTAGGTGGAATCTTCTAGATTACTTTTTTACCTCCTGGAGAGAAAACTCCTGAGTTGCCAGTTAACGAGCTGAGGGATCACGTGATAGTCGATGGTCACCCGTACCAATTTAGATCAGTAATATTTTGGTATCGCTGACGCGTTAACAGCAACCCTGGTTATTAACCAGCTCATCAACAGCTTCGCAGCTGAAACATGCAGAAGGATGCTATGAGAATGATAGCGTAGAATGAGAGGAGTGGTCGCTCTAGACAGTAGTGCGACGCCACGTTTGGAATCTTGCACCACCTTGAAACTTTTTCTTGGGCCTAAGAAGACACTTACACTTTGTTTTCCATTCACGCAGGGCGGACACTGGTTCGTGACGATGTTCATGACGTACGTATCGGCGCTACCACTTCACCTACTGGTGGAGCAGCCGCTGCAGCGGTTCCTGCAGGCGCTCGTCTGACCGCCAACACCACCACAGAACCATCATGGATTTTGGCTTACTGGTCAACGCTTAGTGACTTTTATGTTTCGGTAAACGAGTGCAGCTAGATGCTGTATTGGCGTTTGAGGTCATTGTAATTACCTAAGTGTCTGTCTAATGCCCCTGCTCCATGCGTTAACGTTGTCTTCAATGTCATTTTTAACGCGTTAGGACGCGGTATGGCAGAGGCAACATCTAGAGGTACACCTCAAATACTGGAATTTATTATGTACGCATATACAAATTAGTCACTTAACTGCAGTGATGATAGGGTGATGTGCATTTTAGTGTAGCATTTTCGATTTCCTGCCACAATATAGGTACCTTGGTTAGGCATTCTGTCCGCATATACGCACGTCATGTGCAATTGCGTGTCATGCGTATCTATCCATGTAATAGCATGCTATCATCAAATAAAGCGCCGCGGACAGTATAATTCTTTAAAATTGTAAAGTTTTTAAGTTGCAGCTTTATTTTATGTGCGACTAAAATACGATTCTCGTCTAAAATAATTATGTAGGTACGTATAGAATACATAATAGTACTTGTAGTACCTATTAATGTAATGTACCTACTTTTAAATATTAATCATCAAAATATAAGTACTAATAGTACTTTTTCATGAAAACCACAGGATTCTCAGGAATACTGCTCACTTAGGGATATAATCAATTATTATTAATGAATTTTAAGATTATTATTTTGTAAATATAAAAGAGAGAGAACGAGAGAAATTTTTAATTTCAATGTTGATGAAATTAAAGTTATTTACTTGTCGTCAATGATTGTAATTTTTAATTAAATAGAAGGTGTGGTAGCTCTAGCATAATCATAGGTTTTTATAAAAATATTTCAAATGCGGGTAGTCACTATACGAATTTATGTAAACTCAATCGCCACCTTTCGATATTACTTTCTATTTTATTAACATTCGACTGCATATTATTATAGTGGCGTTCTTGCCTAATGAAGAAAAGCAGCCTCAGTCTTTCTTTTAATAATTTATTTTAAAAAGGCACTAAAAAGACGGTCAAATGTTTCCTAAAATCGGAAGTTCGAAGGTGCAGATTGCATTTTATCTGTGATTTCAAAAGTGGTGGCCATATTGTTTTATCCGGTTACCTATCTATAGTTCGTTTCAACGGACATTAGGAGTATAAACATTAAAATATTACATTAAATGTAATGTTTTATATTATCTCATAATGAACTTGATAACTACACTACTATTATGTCCATAAAATGGTTTTTGAAATTTAAGACACTTCTTTCAATGATACCAACATTACAGCCATGCCAACTGCAGGTTTAGTTGAAACGCAGTATAACACAGGATGTCCCATAATTAGTGGACCAACGGATGATTTCTTTGGTGTCCTACTTGTGTCACACTTTTGTGTCACAACCAATAACTATTATATCTAAACTTAGCATTAGGTACCAACTTGTGTTGTGATTAGACTAAGGGTCAAAACACATTTATTCGGCTCCATTCGGCTTTTGTCCATAGTAAACAACGATTTTGTATGGAGACGCGTACGCATCCTTTCGGCTTTTCGGCGCCGATTCCGCTTTCGCGGTAAACAAGTAGAAAACGACGACAAATGTGTTTTATCTTTCGGCCGCGTACGCCGCGTACGACGTCGAACGCGGCGGAACAGCGCCGCGCTGTAGGTAGGTACATGGAAGATTTTTGACTCCTTGGCCTTGTCGACAGGTTGCGACCTTCATAGTTCCCGTATAGATTATACCTACTAACGTCTTCGGACGGACTTCGCAGCGTATTCAGCGCCGTACGCAGCCGTTCGCATTCTTACGACGCCGTAAGCAGTCGTTCGCATTCTTACGACGCCGTACGCGGCTGATAGAAGCCGAGCCGAATAAGTGTAACCAAAATCATTCGGCGAAACGCGAATGGCGCCGAATAAATGTGCGTTGACCCTAATGTTGCAAGATTCGGGTTCCATCTATTCAAACATCCATGTACAATTGTACAGTAGATTTTAAAATGCTAGCAGTATTATTTATGTCACGAATTATAACGACTACCTACAAGGTTCTTAAGTATGTAAATTATGTATCATCGAGCTATACTAACTCATGACAGTAACGCAATATTTGATATCTTAAGATATCTTTTACCCTTATTACCACCTGTGATATTTTATAAGTTAAGTAGAGTAATTAAACTATTATGTTTAGTAAATAAAACAATAGTGAAATATGCCAGTTTTTTTATTATCAATTTTTAAAAAATTACTCAGGGTTTTAAATTTTTGTCAGTTTGTCGACTTGTCTGTGCGTTAGTTCTCGCTCATCTCAGAAACGGCTGCACCGATTTGAGTGTGATTTCAATCAGTTCACAAACAAGAAAATACTGTCAAAACATTATTCGAATGTTTCGAACATCCAAATAAAAAACAAAACATAATTTAAATTATTACGTTTAATATTGAAATAAATAAAACATTTTTCATTGTCATTGAATATGAAACATTGTTAATTACAACGAAGATTCATTTTGTGATGTAGATTAAGTATACATTAAGTACTAACTAATAAAAAAAGGCTGAGTGCAGCAGTTTCTACAAGGAACTTTTATTAGTTAATTTAGTTACCATTTTTAATAACAAAATTTTCACAAAATTAAAATAAAATTTTATGTAATGTAGCACAAATATTACCATTTTCATTCAGAATACAATATTATTCACTATAAAACGTATCATTACTTACATCTTATGTAATGATTTGTTTAAAAACTGTATGAAAAATATAGGCGCATAGTTGCTTTCTATCTAAACGTCTATAATATCGCCAATTATAGCGGAATTATCTTACAAAGACATTTAATGTATATGATTTTAGACGATTTAATATTAATTAATTTATTATAATACATAATTTAAGCAAGTTATGGCGAAATAAAAAGATTGTGTAACCGTCTATTACAATATCAATCATGTTGCTTTCAAATAAAGTCACTAATTGCTTAAATGCTAACCATACACATTAAATCTCTTTACGATCTACCAAAATAACAATATTACGAGTATAAGGGTAGAAAAGACTATATTATACACAACAATTTACAGACAAATTCTACGTCTATCTATGCGTTACTGCCGATTAACTATCCATTTCTTTATTGCATGAATTATGTTATTCTTACTTATCTTTGCTAAGCGATGGACCCGCTGCCAAAAAAATCAATTTTTAAATAGAAATGTACAAGAAATTAAGTCCGCCCATTGTATTATTCATTTTTGTATGTTCAATAAAAGATAAACAAACAAATATACATATCTATTTAAAAGCAATAGAAATAGGTGCTATTGCTATCGTATAACCATAAGTAACAGATAGATAGCCTACAGAAAAGAGCCGCTAGTATTTAAAGTGACACTCACTTATCTGTTCTAGATGGCATTGTAAAGCCCAATGCATACGTGACGGGTTTTTTCCCGTACGGGATACCGCTGCGTATGCACTATCATATACATTTTCTTTGAAACGATGTTTTCAAAACTTCACGTCCCGTCCCGTACGAGAAAAAACCCGTTACGTATGCATTGGGCTTAATAATATAATCATAAATTAACGATAAAGATGGAGAGATTATATATATCTCAATCTCCCTTAGCTAATTGCCGCAGGAAAGTAAGAATACTCAGTTACATTGCTCAAGGTTTCAACTATATGTATAACCGTAACCGAACAGATAAGTCAGTGGCACTGTTTTAAAACTAGTATCAGTCATACAGCTATTATGATACGGCCGGTATCATCTAAATTGTTTTTCCATCGTAAAAAAACACAGCCGTACTAAATAAGTACCTACTGACTATGTTGTTATATGGACTGAATATAATACACATATGGTTAGATATGTTTTTTTTTTCTTTATTATTATTTATTTGAATGAGTTTGAACTAAATTTCGTCGTAAACTTCAAAGTTATTTTCCAGTAGCAAATTAGCAGAAACATTATACCACAAAGTCAGCTTTGTTCTACTTGATCCAATTGACTTTGAATTGAAACTACATAAAAACATGCTATTTTTCAATCAAAAATAACTTCAATCATAATAAATTACCATTTAAAGACCCGCGCAGCTTCCAGTATAATAGCAAAATCTAGTGATTACTTTATTCCATATCAAATTATAAAAAATATTAGAACTAGTAAATTCTACAACATTTCTCGGCATTACCATAGACTCTCGACTACAATGGGGTCCTCATATTGAAGCCTTGTCAGGGAGGCTCAGTTCCGCTGCTTATGCAGTTAAGAAAGTAAGGCTCTTAACTGATGTAGAAACAGCAAGATTAGTTTATTACAGCTACTTTCACAGTATAATGTCCTACGGTTTGTTGTTGTGGGGCTCAGCTGCAGATATTGAGTCAATCTTTGTATTACAGAAAAGAGCAGTTCGCGCTATTTACAACCTCAGGCCTAGGGACTCTCTTAGAGAACTCTTTAAAGAAATCAATATACTAACTGTTAGTTCACAATACATTTTGGAAAATATTATGTATGTTAAAAAATACTCCGATACTTTTCTTAAAAAGAGTGATGTTCACAATATTAACACAAGAAATAAGGCTAGACTGATTGTGCCTCGTTTTAGACTCAACAAAACTGGTGGCTCGTTCATGGGTAGATGTGTAAAAATCTACAATAAAATCCCGTTAGAATTAACAGAAATGCCATACTGTAAATTAAAAACTCATGTAAAAGGTATTCTCATGAAGAAAGCATATTACAAAGTTGATGAGTATTTAAATGACAAGACTGCTTGGACATGAGTTTTTTTTTTTTTTTTTTAATTAAATAATGTAATAAGTAGTAGTAAGTACTGTCTGTAACTGTGAGTAGGAAAAAAAATAATCCCGGGAGTTTCTTGCCGCTTCTTCTACCGGGACCACTCACGGTAGGGATTTGTTGAAGCGATGGCGTTGAGTGACTTTCGAAAAGTGTTTGTAACAAACCTACTTCGAATAAACTAATTTCATTTCATTTCATTTCATTTCATTTCATTTCATTTCATTTCATTTCATTTCATTTCAAATATTAATTATATTTGTTGAGAGATTATAGTGTAATAGTATGTGCTATTTACAAAAGCTGAATCTTCACTTACATAACGCTATTTTCCTTCAAAAAATAGTCTCTCATGGTTGCTACACAGTTTGATGTATCTAAAAGAAATTAAAAGCGACATCAGAATTGTTTTATTTTTATTTTCAGTTCAGTTCAAAATGTAGCATTCTGATCACTTTACATATTACAAGTGTGTATAGCTATATAATCGCAGATCTAACAATCGCTATCAATGTGCTACATAATGCTATGCTATGTATACATTATAGCATATACATACACTTCGTTTTATTTCCATCACGTTAAACCTATTGACTTTTGATACATGCAAACATTTGCTTATATATCCAGTTTTAAAAATACCGTGGTCACAATATATACGTTATATAATAATATGTATATACCTTATCCACTGACTGTTATAATAATCAAACTTATAATATCATACAGTGAGCGTGCAATGCCAGATCTTATGTATTGACATTACACCATTTCTATTACGGGTACTGTTCATATCTACTTCTCTGAATAAATATAAAAAAACGATTATTTGATATATTTTAGCATATTTTTGATATGGCCCTTTGAGGGCATATAATATATTTTCCGATAGTTATGCCATAGACTAGCCCAGCGCATCAATCTTCATAATAATTTACATTATGAAGCACTATCAGATAAAGAATTATTTATTCATTTAACTTTTCAAATCTACACAATTTCGACAATGATTTTTTATCGATATTTTTTTCTCAAGTACCCGCAATAAATAATTAACCTATCACTCCTGCAATAATCAACTTCATAACCACACGATCACACATTGTCAATCACGCACTGTACGTTATCCATTACGGGTCGAACGCACGCACACGCACGCTTCAAGCCGCTAATCCGCAAGGAAATGGACAATCACACATTACTTACACACAGCGAAATATGGCCGTGACATCACGGTCGCACACGGATAAACCACAATAATACCGCTTTTCCGAAATAAAAAAAGTGATGAATAACTCAACTCTGAACCAGTGCAATATCAGTTCACAAAAATTTGAGCTGTTCTTTTAAGTGAGCAACAATTAGGCAGTTCACGGTTCAATGTATGAATACCCGCACCCAACTTCAATAAATTTTACTCTAAGTGCCCATGTGACCATACCCATAATTGCGAGTAAGCGCGCAATATGCTTCACTGTGCTCGCACGTTGTATTGTCTTGCATGCAGCGAGATATTACGACTACTATAATAGTGGAGGCATTACTGTGGCTCACCTGTCGCGTGTCGTGCGAGCGAGCATTACCCACAGTACGTGCAGCGCACAGTGGTCGTGGTGCGAGCGGGACGGCACTACACACCGCGCGCCCGCTATACGCACGGCGTACGTGCGCTATACATGCAGCACAATGGTCGTCGTACGAGTGAGACGGCACTACCCACCGCACGCCGCGCCCGCTATATGTGCACGCACAATGGCCGTCGTACGAATGAGACGGCACTACCCGCTGCACGCCGCGCGCGCTATATGTGCAGCGCACAGTGGTCGTCTAGGGAGCACTAGCTGGCCGAGTTGTTGTACTGCGGCCGGCCCGCCAGCTCCAGCAGGTAGCGGTCCGGGTGCTCGATCCAGTCCGCCGCTGAGATCTTCACCTGGAATGACGTCATGTGTAACTATAAAGTTTTATTTACACTAAACATAGCAAGGAACAATTTCGATCACGTCAGCTTCCAAAAAAAAACCGCATCATACATCGGTCCATTCGTTTAGGAGCTACGAAGCCACAGACACACACACAGACCCGTCAAAGTTATAACAATAACTCTCTTTAAGGTTTATCGACCCGTATTAATAAACCGATCGCGGCTCAAGAGATCTTAATTCTTACAAATGTCACGTTTTCAATAGATCGGTATTTTTACGTGTGACGACGTTAGTAGCAAACTTTCTTGAGCGTTTCAGTACTGCTTGTTTGTCCGTTAACTTAAATGTGATAAATACACACCTGTCGTTGTCTTTCTGCCTCTTTAACCTGCCACTTCTTGATCTCCAACTGTGTCTCGCGCGACGCCTGATCACCACAACCCCACACCTGTAAATATGTATAATGTGATTTTTGAAAATCAAACCTTTTGAATCAACCACCGTTTCGGAAAGGTGCCATTTTTAGAGAACTGACTAACGCCCCAACTCAGAGTCGCTAACGGTTACTTAAATCGCTCCTTAGTACATAATTTGTATGGTGATTCATTACCAAGGAGCGATTAAAGTAACCGTTAGTGACTCTGAGTTGGGGCGTAAGACTTACGGACTTAAACACGGATGTAAACCAAGCTTACCTCCACAGCTTCGAGCGTATACGGCGCCCCGTTGTACTTGAAGCTTTCAAAGTCCTCGTGTATATCCAGCAGCGGCTTGCGAGGGTCGGAGCCCACGCGCAAGCCCTTCGGATACCCGCGGATCGACGTGTTCAGATACATCATGCGGGGCGCGTGCTCCACTACTGAGAACCTGGTGGTTGGGATGCGATATAATATATTATTATTAAGTCTTTCTGTTGGACAGCAACGCATTAGTGATGGCTTTGGTATTGCTGATATCCATAGACGATGATAGACGGTGGATCGTCAGCTCGTTTATCGGTTTTTGCCATTAAAAAAAATTAATATTAAACACTGCGGAACCCTTGGGAACCTACCCCTACATACCTAAGTCTTTTTCTTTGTGTACAGCGACTAGTAATTCTAGTATATAGTATATGATTACATCACTCACGTGGGATACAGCTGCAGCAGCGCGCAGTCCGCGTCCCCCTGGTACTGGTGCGTCTCGCGCCACTCGAACGGCGCGCACGCAACTAACGTCACGCCCTCCGTCTCCGGCGCCGAGCCGGACAACACCACCAGTGTGGGACCCCTGTGGTGACGAGTTTGTTTTATAAAAAAGCCCCACACTGAATTTATTTTATTTTATTAGCACACCAACGGCAGTACACACATTACATTACAAATGAAAGTTCTATAGAAACAGGACTAGTGCGAGTGCCAATTACAGGCGTGAACAACATTCTATAGTATATTAAACAACAAAAATAAAAAGGCAAGAATTGGAACTGTTTGCGACAATTTAAACCGGATAGCGTTTTGCAATAATTATTATGTACCTTCGTCTTTAAGCGAAATTGTTGAAAATGTTAAAGATTTATTTATGTTTTATTTGTTAATTAGTTTGAAAGTCACAAAGGCGAACTTAATGCCTAATGGTATTCTCTGGATTCCCTCAGTCGTTAGTGCCATGGACAACAACACACCCAGACCGAGAACAGAAATTCAAACTCATTATTCAAACCACCTCGCTGGGAATCGAACTCAGGACCCTTGGCGCGGCGATCCGGCCTGGTATCCAATGCGTCACACGGGTCAACTGACTGTTTACCGGTGTTAACTGACCTATAAGCGAGGGTGTGGTGCAGAAACCGGTTGGCACCGAGTCCATGTTCGCGCGAGGAGTACAGCGGCACCCAGTGCGAGGGCAGCGCGCACACCAGCCGCGCGAGCCACGCCGCCGACGCCGTTGTGCCGCCTGGTACACACATACGACCATTTTAGATAAATAAATAAATAACGCTTCACACTCATAGCCCCACACCAGGATTCCCTGTGTCGTGGGTGCCACGGACAACACACAACATAGACAAGGACATTCACACCCAGACCGAGAACAGAATATCAAACTCATCATTCAAATTTTCGCCTCGCTGGGAATCGAACCCAGGACCCTCGGTGCGGCGATCCGGTATGGTAACCATTGCGCCACACGGGTCGTCAATTTAGATAAACTGAGGCAATTCAGGAAAACATAGCACTTGGTTATGTATCCGTAGAACTTCCAATAGTTTTTGTGTCGGCCTATAAGAAATTTATTCGTTAAATGCCCTAAATCAGTACGACACTTGAATTATTTAAAAACTTGCGGGGCACAAAGATATAGTATAGGGTGAGGCCAAACGAGCGTATTTTTTGAGCTGTAAGTCGCTGAAAAATTATTCAGCTGCATTTGTTTTAATACTAAAGTCGCAACTCACTGCGTCACCGTGTAGTACAAACAGGACTTATGGTAGTAAACACGTGAACGCGTACGCATACCACTCACACAGACACATTTCCACACCGATCTAACTCCACTTTACACACACTTCCGCACGCAAGCACGCACGCTACCTGGATGCTGCGGCGGCGGTCGCTGCGGGCGGCAGTATTTGGCGGGCGCGGTGGCGGCGACCAGCCAGGCGGCGGAGGGCGGCAGCAGCGTGGCGCCCCCCCAGCCGCACCGCTCCAGCACCGGCGTCGCGAGCTCGATGCCGGCGCCCGCGCTGTCCGGCTCGGTGTGCGCCTCGATGTCGCGGTGACGGGTCGCTAGCATGTGCACGCAGTATCTATAGAGACGATGAGCGTGTCAATGGACGAAATGAAGACACAGCACCCGCAACGATATTACGAAATTGAGTATTCAAGAACATGACGCCGGCAGCTAGATTTTTTAATTTACCAACACATCTATAATACTAATACAAACATTATACAGTGGATTTTTCAAATGGGCGTGGATGGCTGATTTAGATGAAAACGAAATTACATCATTACATTTTTGAAAAATCAATATTCCAGTCAGGAATCAAACCCGTTGATTTTGAAAAAAACAAACCTGTATTATTACACCATTCGATAGTGTCAATAACAAGATTCAAATTCTGGGAAGTAATAACATAGATACAGCAAACTTATGGAAAGAGCAAATATTTACCAAAATACGTTTTGTACCAATAAAACCTTATCTGAATAATTGTACAAAATTATGATCATTATTTTCAATACATAAATGGATTCGACGTCTCAACGATTGTACTGCATTCAACGAAACAATATTATTAACATCACACAAAGACACGCCCATCCTAGCTATCTGTACCTCTCGCTCACTCTCAACCACTCACACACACAGCCTCACAGCGTCACCTCACACCTGTGCACGGGGAAGATGACCCGGTGGCAGTGCTCCTCCAGCCAGCGCACCACGAAGCCGATGCTGTGCGACTCCTTGTTGTTGAAACAACCCTTCACCACTGCTGATAGGGTTTTGTTTATCTGTAGAACAAAAGAAGGAATAAAAACATTTAATACCAAATACATAAAAATACCAAATCTCTGCCCCAAAGGATTGAACTGAGAACTATGTAACTAATATGTACTCCACACAACGAAAGAACAGGAACATCAGACAGTTTGTCTAAACTGTAGGACTTAGCGACCAGATTTAACTCTGAAACGGGTATTGAATGGTTATAATAGATTGAACTCGGTAGCAAAGGCCCTTGGGATAGCTGTCAAAAGGCCGATATCCTCAATAATAATAATACCCCACATATTCGACTTACAACAATAGAAGAACTAACCTATGCTTGGAAATTTTAAATAATTTTACGAGCAGTTTAAAAGAAGATTAGAAAAAGTTGTAGCACACTGAGCGGAGCTGTATACCTCATTAGATTAACAACAAGGAGCTTTGGCTCGTAGTAAAACAACTTTTTAACGTGTTTAATATGAGAGTAAGATCGTACCATAAGACATGTTTGCGGTCCCTCAGGATAGTGGTCCATGGATAACTTGTAGCTGATGTACAGCAAGTTGCGGAGGTCGTTAGGAACCACTACGGCTTCCTCCTCATCTGATGTGAACACTCTGGAAATATTTAAAGTAAATTAATAATACTTAGTATTGATAACATAATTTCTAAATTAGTGAAAAGTCGATGTTTTTTAGCTAAAAAGTCGTCGTTGGACATCAAAGTAGCACCAAAGGCATATTATTCTCTATAATGGTGAACGCATATTTGTCCGAACCGTACGCGCCGAATGCACCGCATTTGTATGAAATCATATGAACCCGGTGCGGATGACGTATGCTTTCATACAAATGCGGTGCGTCCGACGCGAACGGTGCGGATATATGTGCGTTCACCATAAATCAATTTCCATCATTGCAAGAATATTTTAGCACTGAGCTATGTTTTAAAGTACATGTAATAAAGATACATCGCAGACAGATAAAAGTCGCAGACAATAATAATGTATATAAAAAATTTAACTATATCACTGGTGTTAAATTAATCAGAATCAAGATAACTTCGCTATCAAATTGCATACGGTTATTAGATGGAGTCTAGACATAGATAAATAATCTATACACCAATGTTAATGAAATGAAAACAAATGTGACATAAATAATTTGCAACATTTAAGCTCAACTCTTACTGGCGCAGAGACGTAACAAATATTTTAATAGTATATTGACTTGAAAATCTGGTATAACCAAGAAAATAAGTCAATGCTCCGGAAAATTCTAATATGTACTGTCTGTCTTAAAATGAATAATAACGCACCCTTATAAACACTAAAGACCTTCTTAAGGTCGGTAAGACTCATAAAAACATTTGAAATAAAAATACGATGACAATATAATGAGATAATGATATGGCATTTAGAACTTAGGTGGGTTTTAGAAAATGATTGCATCTTAAAGAAGGCGATAGTTGAGACAATTTGAGAATCTGTGCCCTAGCCAGTGAGCGTTATACCTGACACAAGCGACATCCTAAGCCGAAATTCATGCCCTTTTAGGACTTTAGCAACCGCTATTTCTCTAAGAGCGTGATCGTGAGCTTGTCTGTCCGCGTGAAGCTGTAGGGCCGCAATGGCCATCAGCAACTGGACATTCGACAAATAAAAAAAAATATACCTGACATAAGTGTCAATGATGATGCTGTCATCCAACATGGACAGGACGCGCTCACACTGCTGCCTGAAGGTGGCCTGAGGGATATGTTTGTTCTTGCACTTGCCAGCCTTGTGCATGTATTTGTAGAAAGCGCGCGCGAGCTCCGGATACATTGGGAACAGATATTTCTGGAATAAAATATTGATAATGACTTCCTATGTTTGCTTTTGACTCGGTCAAAATATGAGTGACATAAAATAAGCCAAATAAGACTGAATCCCAAGAACCAAGAACAAACGGGTCCTGTTACAAGCACGCTAGCTACACGGTCGTAAAGAGTAGGAATAACATATTAATAACTTTATCGAAAAAGAGAATACCGGACTTTTAAATAGGAAATAACATATTCCATTCATATTCCTTTATTAATAATTTGCAAGTAAAATTAACCTTTAATAGGGGTAGGCTATAGCCTATGACTACCCATACCTGCCAAACTACGAAGAGTATATGCTGGAAAGCTATCAAGACAAACTATAAACTTAGAATGTCAGCATTGTCTGTGAATTCAGTACAACTGCAACTCTGTATGTCACCATTATGCGATACAAAACACCAGGTCTTATTAAGTGAATCGTAACTATTATTTTCAACCAAGAACCAGTTGCGCTGTTACATGATCCGGCTCGAAGGACCATACAAAATTTATAATTTGTGCTGGCAAAATTCCATCGGTTCGATTGCCTCTCACAATGTAAGGGATCATAATAATAAAGACCTCGGTCCTAGTCAGTCAGCTGTGGTCTGATGCAGAAGATCCCTTTAAGATATGTACTCTATAATGTGATATCTGTGTGGCGCGATGGTTATCATGCCAGACCGCCGCACCAAGGGTACGGGGTTTGATTCCCAACGAGGCAGAAAGAATGATGAGTTTGAATTTCTGTTCTCGGCCTGGGTGTGAGTGTTCTTGTCTCGACACGGAATCCTAGTGTGGGGCTATGAGTGTGAAGCGTTATTTATTAATAATACGTACCGTAAATGATCTTTCTGTGACGCCGTTGACTCCATCTTCTTTCTGTGCTCTTTGTACCAGTAACTGTGAAAGAAAGAAACGTATTAGTTAGAAAATTATTTACACTGGCCAATTACATTGATTGACAGGATTTAACACTTCTTCGAAAACATTATAAAACATTTTATTTAAACTGTTATATTCTATTTAGTATTTATTCATTATTTTCTTATTTAAAAATCTTGACACCATTTTTTACTGAAAAATTAATTTATATTAGTTAAAAAGGATAATTAAAAGTTAATTGAAATTAACTAAATTACCAAATTAAAATAATGTTGCGTTCCGTTTAACCATTTACGGAAATCAAATAATTGTTATAAATTATTACTGTTTTCTTGCTACAAATTGTAACCATTTAACGAAACACTTAACAAATTATTGTCATGACTGTTATGTATTCAGCTTCCGGATTAATATAACAAAGCAATAACAAATTCCATAATCACGCAAGTACTAATACGATACAAATCTATAATGATGTTTCGTATATCTTAATTTAATTACTAATCCCAAACGTTAATCTTGATTGATTACTGTATTTGTGACGCATCGTCGCATTTCAGCGTAAAAGGAGGCAAGTTCAAGATTGAACAAATAATGTATAAAGCCGCGTTTTTACAAAAAAAATATATATAATGTAGTGAGATTAATTTCACATGTGTATTATGTTACAGAAAAACCGCCTAATTGTTCCATATTTTCTTAGGCTCTGTCCGACGCCTTAAAAGTAACTCGCAAGTTTATTCCCTAATTTCAAATATCTTTTATTACATATTATTAATATAGGTAAATAATAATAATAATTGGATTTCTGTATCTCTCTCTGTATCTGTATATCTATATTATAAAATATGCATGCCTTGATCAGTTTAACCATATCATATTATGGACTAATTATTGTTTCCATCTTATTGCAACCTTCAATAGTGCGGTGAAATACGAAGCCAATGAAACTGATATGGCCCGTAACGTAGACCGCGTGTAGTGCTCACTTCTAGACCACCTTGAATAACAGTCAAGAGTGCATAAGTATATTAGTGGGTCATTATGAAGCCACCTGGCCTTAGCTGGCTAAGAAGCGGTCAACCCTATTTGGTAACTGGCTCTCCAAAGCAGGGACTGAAAGCGGTTACGGTTAGAGGTTAAGGTACCTCAAAAGTCTACCGGTACCGATTCAAAATAAAGGTAGAGCTTTACCGCTACCTTTATAAATAAGGGTTAAGGTTCTACCATTATTTAACCTAAAATTATTTCGGTACCGAAAACATGCGACGTTGCCACACTTCTCATCGCATCGCTCGCTCCTTGCCGCTTGCGTTGGCGATGTTGTACGAAAAACCATCTTTACTAATAAAAATTATTATACAAATACGAACATGGATTAAAGATGAACATGGGAAACGAAAAAATATATTTATAAAATATTAAAAAGTATATATTTTTTATTTACTTTAAAATATTTTTATACGTTTATACAATCTTATTCTTATTTTATGTACAAGACTTAGGACTTCAGTTCTTTTCTTATTTACATATTTATATTTACATTCAAGAACATCAACTGCTGCACTTATTAAGATGCAGATATTATAATATATTTTATATATTTTTTTATTTACTTTAAAACATACAAAATATATGAAAATGTATAAAAATGTTTAAAAATCATACAAATTGTCCAATCACAATTAACTTCCTTCCTTCGTTCCCACAACCATCTTAATCCTCTGCAATCGGGCTTTCACCGCCGCCATAGCACAACAACAGCCTTACTTAAAGTCACCGACGACATTTGTTATGGCATGGAACCAGCAACTTACTGTATTGGCCTTGCTGAACTTTAGCAAACTTTAGCAAACTATGTGGCCAGCCCATTGCCACTTCAGTCGGCTAACCTTCGACTTCAGGCACTAAGGTAGTGTTTTGGACGGCAAGATATGACGCAGTTTCCCGAATGCAGCCCTTCTGAGTTGGATTCTACGAGTGACTTTTTCTTGAAGTTGGAATTACCCATCTGATCCAGGTATTTGTCTACAACGAGCAACGCCATCAACATCGGTCCATGTTCATCTTAAGACACATCCGTTATGAGGCGCTGTTCAAGTCCCCGAGCATTGTACCAATTCTTTCAGGGAACCCGCCAGGATGACTATATCATCGGCATAGCGAGGTGGATGATGTATTTGCCATTGATGTTGATGCCACGTCATTTCCACTCCGTCAGCTTGAGCACGTTTACCAACGCAACGGTGAAGAGTTTTGGGGATATGATATCCTCTTGTCTGACACCCCTCTGCAGTGGGATGGGCTTCGTTGCTGTGTCGTGTATTCTGACGGACATGGTGGCAGATGAGAACAAGCACTTCAACACCTCGATATACCGGTAGTCGATCCGGCACCGCTGGAGATAATTTAGTAACGCCAAGAATCAAAGGCTTTCTCAAAGTCAACATAGGCAACACACTACAGCAGATTATACTCCTTGGTGTTTTGTATAATCTGCCGCAGTGTGTGTTTGCGGTCTATGGTGCTGTAGCCTTTTCGGAATCCTACTTTTTCGGGAGACTGGAAGTCGTCAAGCCTGCGTACAATGCGATTTGTGAGCATCTTCAAAAACAGCTTATACACGTGGCTCAGAAGTGCAATGGGAATGTAGTTCTTCAATAGGGCTTTGTCGCGGGTCGCCCTTCATGAAGAACAGCGTCACCACACTTCTGCCCCGCGTTTTCGGGGTAGTTCCAGTATTAATGACGGAATCTAACAGTTTTTGGAGCGCCACTAGAAGGCGTATCCCTCCAGCTCTTAGTAGCTCGGTTGTGATTCCGTCATCTACCGGTGCCTTGTTATTTTTAAGTTGTTTGAGAGCCTCTCTAATCTTATACAGGCTGACGTCCGGGATATCCTCTGTGTAGTATCGGGTCAGTTTAGCTCGCTTGTCGCTCTCCTCGCGGGGAGGTGGAGCTTGAGAGGAGGCATACAACCGTCCGTAGTATCTCTCAGAACTTCCGGTTTAGACGAAACCATGGTGCCGGACTCGGTCGTCAACCTCGTAAGCTGACTTTCCCTGGCGAACACTTTGAAGCCCTAGTTTGGCTCAATTGTGTTTTACACGATTTGCGTTGTATTTTCGCAAATCGCATCGCCTGCAGTTGGAGATCTGTTCATTGAGCCGACGCCCGACGGTATTCCCTCATAGAGGTTAGAGACTGCACACATAGTTCTCGTCGATCCCTCATAAGACCGAGAGTTTGTTCTGGGAGAACCTGATCTCTACCACTGGGGTGGGTCTTGAAATACTTCGACCCTGCTGTAACATGGAGACTTGGTGTTATATAATTTCTGCCCACGTTGTTCACCACGTTACCACGTTACACTACCTCGTGGACAGTTATTACCATCCTGGTTTTAAACTCGTCCACTGACGTTCACGATTCTCTATATATATTACCACTGGTAATCATAGATATTGTAAACTTATCTCTGTAAGTTATATTTTAGGACATTTTTTGTTTTCATTCAAGTCATATTTTACGAATTACATATACCTAGTCTGGCCATAAATACTGTTCCATAAAAACTTTTCTTTTTTTCAGCCTTTTAATTATTTTGAATTTGGAACACATATATTATTTTAAAAACTTCTTTCGATTTCGCGCCATTTCACATACTTTTTCGTGTTCATTATCAAATTACAATATGGAATGGGGTGTTAAAGAAAATAGGATTGCAGTGATCGCCTTGCACAAAGTAGGTATGGAGCTGTCGGTCATATTCCAGACACTTCAAAAGCTTGGTATCGTACAATCAACAGATACAACAACACTTCGTCTGTCGAAGACCAGAAAAGATCGGGGCGGCCGCGTGCTGTTAGAACTACAAAGGCTGTTAATGCTGTTAAAGCCAGAATTCATCGAAACCCCATTAGGAAGCAAAAAATCTTATCGCGAGAAATGACGATTCCCGCTAGGACTCTGTCGCGTATTATAAAACAAGACCTGAAGCTCGGTGCTTATCGTCGATATACAGGACATGCCCTAAATCAATCTTTACAATTAAAGAGAGTGGATCGATCAAAACGCCTTCTGTCGCGATACGCAGGTGAAAGGAACAGAAATATCCTCTTTACCGATGAAAAAAATTTCACGATTGAAGAACACTACAATAAGCAAAATGATAAAGTGTACGCTCACAGTTCTAAAGAAGCTGCTCAAGTGGTCGGGAAGGAACAACGTGGTCATCATCCTGCGTCAGTGATGGTTTGGTGGGTCGTGTCTCATCAAGGAGTCACGAAACTGCATTTTTGTGAAAAAGGAGTGAAAACTTCAGCCAAAGTGTATCAAGATACAGTCTTGGATCATGATGTGAAACATCTCAGCAATACTCTTTTTAAAAATATACCGTGGACTTTCCAACAGGACTCTGCACCTGGTCACAAGGCACGAACTACCCAAGCCTGGGTTGAAACCAATGTTTCGGACTTTATAAGAGCTGAAGACTGGCCCTCATCTAGCCCAGACCTCAACCCTTTAGATTTCAAATTATGGTCAGTTTTAGAGGACATGGCCTGCTCGAAACGACACGGCGACATTGAGTCTCTTAAAAAATCTTTGGAGCAAGCAGTGACGAAATTTCCCTTGGAAACTGCGTAAATCCATAGATTCGTGGCCAAACAGATTAAAGGCCTGTATAAAAGCCAAAGGAATAGAATATTTTTTATTTTTTGCTGAGACTTTAATAAATATGTAGGTATAAATATTAATATCACATTACTTCATTTAAAAAAAAGCATTTTCATTTGTAACAGAACTTATGGCTGGACTAGTTACACACATCAAATAAAGTTTGAGATCACTTACAAAAGATGTTTTTTTTTATTTTACTTTTTTTAAAGAATGTTGCTTACGTAACATCTTTTTATAAAAAGATACACTTTTTGAAATAAAAAAATTAAATTATTTTTTATTTTTTAACCTACTTCAAAAAAAGGAGGAGGTTCTCAATTCGACTGTATTTTTTTATGTTTGTTACCTCAGAGCTTTCGACTGGGTGAACAGATTTTGATGATTCTTTTTTTAATCGAAAGGAGGTGCTTGTCGTGTGGTTCCACATAAATTTGAACGAGATCAGACTATGAAGAGTGCTAATTCTGGAACGTCAACAAAGAGACAATTCCGCCAAATGTTTTCCTCGTCGTCTTCGTCATTTTGGCGGAGTCTAACCCACTGCAATCTGCGTCGCTGTCGTTGCTGTGAGTTCAGGGGTGCTTGCCAGTATCTCTTCGCTCGTAATCCAACCTGGTGTAAGAAATTCCTGATGGTTTGAGTGCTAATTTCTAGGCCAGTAGCAGCCCGCAACTTAACTCTTATTTATGGCATTGATTGTTGGGTTTCGGGCAGTCAGCTATCTGATGTAACGCTTCTGAGCAGCAGTAAGAACAGTTGGCCGACCACTGCGAGGTTGATCAGCAAAGTTATCCACGCTGCGATACCTCCATAACGTATTCACGACACAGGATTGGGCTACAGCCACTCTGCGTGCTATTTCTCGCGTAGAATGTCCTTCTTCCCCCAAAGTAACAATTCTTGCTCGTAAAACTTCATATAATCCCGTCGGCATCTTTTTGAATGAACTCCTTCGAAAAGTCAGAAAAAACGCTTGAATAAAGTTGGTCAGATTTTTGAATGAGCGTAAACAAGGATTTGATCTATTTTTATACCGATAAACACTTGATATTTTAAATTATTTTGTTATTAAAAGATTTAATTTTTAAATGTCGAATCTTAGAAGAAAAAGAAAAAACGTTTTATTCTAACTTATAAAAAAAAGATTTCGTATTTTCAAAGTGATCTCAAACAGCTATATTTGACGTGTGTAGTATAGAAGAACGACACTCGTCAGAAGAACGAAAGAAAACCTTATAGAAGTAAGATAAGAAAACCTTAAGTAGGTCGTGTCCTTCCGATCGGATATAAAAATTAAAAATCAAAACTGAATCATAATACTGTGCAATCAGGGCCTCAACTGAACGCGAGGCGGTGCATCAAAGAAAACCCGTATTTAACCCCTATATAAAGGTTAAGGTATTGCTACCGAAACATTTATAAAGGTTTAAGGTACTTTTACCGAAATAATACCGGTATGAATTTCCAACCTTAAAAATTCTGCTACTGAAAAATAAAAGGGTACCGAAATATTTCGGTAACCCTTATTTAACGGTATGACGTCATACCGAAATTTAAAGGTACCTTTATTTTTGGGTAATTCAGTCCCTGCTCCAAAGCAACTAAAACGTGGTCAAAAAATCCCATTAGATTTTTGAATGAAGGTACATAGTACTCATTAGAATCAGCCATTTAATCCACTATACCTATGAATGAAAATTATTCTCTGTGTTTGTGTTTCACTCCTCAATCGAACAATAATATACTTAACGCTCACACATTTAGAAGGACGTCCATTAAATGTTCCCCTACCTTACAAGTGTGTCCTGCAGATTTTTTCTTCTTTATTTTATTGACCTGAATGCCAACGATTGTGAAACGCAGGGTCTCTGCCTTCGGCATCACTGTGAACCTCTTCATGGCTCCAACTACCACACACTGACCGCCCAGAGCGTATTATGCCAATGAACCACTTATCACAATACTTTTCGATAAGATACCCAGGAAATTAGCGGATAAAAGTCAAAATTAAGATGGATTCGTCTTCCCCAATTCCGATGCACCGATAAGCGGTATTTTCCCTGTTCGATTTTGTTAGAAGCTTTTTATTTAGTCCAAATTTTTGCCGCCACGAGACAGCAGGGGACAGCCTTAGAAATTCTAAGTTTAGAATTCTAAGTTGGAATTCAATGGCTTGTGTTCCAAAATTCAATTCTTCTGTAATAAACAATTCTTCGCCAATAGAGCCTTCGCCTCTGCTAATGGAACTTTTGACATTTAGCGTTCAATTCAGAAATTTTCTCCTTTTCAATCTCTTCTACTTCCAGGGACGGTCCATCTTCCTCAACTCAACTCTCTTCCGTGATAAAAGCTGCACTTTATTTTTCAAGACCTAAACTCCCCGTATAACTAATTTAGCGTGCCCGTTGCGCGTCAGGCCTTGATCAAATGAGTTTATGTTGCACACGAGCCAGGCTATTCATATGATGACGTACAGGATGATGTCGTATTTTCAAATCAGGTTATGTTTATCCTTAAGCTTTTCCCGGTGTCCTATAAAATGCATGGTCATCGCGTCATTTTGAGCAGGTAACATAGTCTTATCCTTATCAAGAACTAAGACATCCTCTCCTAAATATAATAAATAAATTATAATAAAGAAATATTAAAAGGAGCCCTTCCATGCCCCCAGAACTACAGAAACTTGCTCACTACTAGGTAATGTTCATAAACTAAGCACTTTCATTGTTATTCATAAAAACAAGCAAAGTTATAGGAGGCTTATGAAGTTTTTTTTTTCACTCTCATGATTTTTCATGATATTTTTTTAAAGATAAAGATAAAACATAATTGTTACAACAGTGTAATAGCTAAAATAGGTTTATTAACAGTTTAAGAATAAGGCCTTAATTTTTTTTATCACCAATATAATATGTGATTATGTAAATTAAACTGACAGTAACCACAATAAAATTATTCTAAATCAAGACTTCAGGGATTACTTTGCACTTAAAACCCTATTAATAAAAGATAAGATAAAACAGGGCTAATGTGTTATTGTTTTCTCACTTGATTACCATTATTCACTACAATAGATATCATACAAATCCTGCTGGATCAAGTATGATATTATACTTGAAATCTTGTATATAATAAACTTGGTATGTAATAAACTCCCATCAATTTAAAACCCATACTTCATACATAAGTCACTTTAGGCTTTATGCAATGTGTGAGCCAAATTATGTCTGGAATCCAAACCTAGATGCACAGATGTAATATGGACCTTCACAGACCCTTAACGAACTTTAAAACTTAACACTTTTTAGAGACCTTTTCAATGATAGCCTAGCCTACACATGAGAAAAATTAACACATTTTACGTGGGGGAGGAACGAATAAAAAAAAATATTCTTTTATTTTCCTTCACTTTGAAGATATGATAAATAAATAGCCATGTATACCCATGCCAAATTACAGCTTTCCAGCACCTAGGGAATCTCCACTATGCTATAAGGAAAATATAAGGATTCCGTTTTGACTATGGAACACTAAAAAGTAAATTCCAAGCATTCATCCTGTATACTGATCAACAGCAGAGTACAATTACTCATCTTTATCAATGATTAGTTAGGAGTGGTGCATGTGGAAGAAAAATAAGTGTGTACAGCAAATTGATGAACAGACGCTGTAAACAACTGTAATGACTTACATAAACGCTCCAACCATTTAACAGCTAATGAAGCATCAATGAGGCTAGTATTACATCAGGTTGTTCAGTATACTACTGTGATTATTTTTTATTACTCCATATTTCATAGGAATAGTCAATCTATATAGCCACTTACCTGAGTTACCATGGCTCAAGTTGCCATAGGAACTATAGTAGCTACTTTACCAAATTAGAAGTCCTTTCTAAACGCTTGGAAAGTTTTCCCCGTGGGTAGGTAGAAATAAAAATATTTAAAAACAAATTAAGTATTATTAAAATACTATCTTGTATATTAAACATTTATTGCAGTCTATCAAATACTTTTTTATTGCATCTTATCAATACTTTGTTCCAGATTCAAAGAAAACACCGCCTTTAAAATAGTTGTTAGCTGGCTAGATAAACATGCGTCAAACTTGGTCATTAGACTATTAATTTTCATCATCCAAGTACACAATTTCTCATCAAATCATGTGAAAATAAAGAAATATATTAGATACTGATTACTTTAACAAACATAGATAGTAAGTATTTGTGACAGAATGAACTCGTGTAGCATCACATGATCTTGTGTGAATAGTCTGAATAAGTTAAAAACTTCAAAGTATCTTTGTTTAGCTAATTTCGTTTATTAAGTATAGCTTGTGTTTTTAGGGTTTCGATGAAAAATCGGTACCCATATAGTTTCGTCATGTCTGTCCGTCCATTCATCTGTTCGTCTGACCGAAGCAAAGCGGCAAAACGAAGCAAGACCAAGAACCTTAGTGCTAAAAAGCTTTAATTAAGCATTGATATATATACTTATTTAAAACTCCAGAATCGTAGAATAAAATATAGAAAAAAATATTTTTTTTTCCCTACAGGTAACTTCATGAGAATGAATTTTTTATACCTCGCATACCCTATAGTGTGGGGTATCTTCGAAATTAGGGGTACGTTTGTGAAATATTTGGCTTTAAAGTGCTAATTTTGGTTAGAGTCAAGTGTCCACCCCCTGCTAGCTAAACGGTTGCAATTGGACAGGTGAAAAATTTTCAAAAATTGGTAATATGATGAATTTACAAGGAAAACTATCACGGCTATGTTAGCATAAGTAGTTAATGAGTAATAGTCAATAAACTTACCACTTCGGAACCCTTCATCTCATCATTCGGAATTTGTCATCAATCATCAAATATTTTAAGTATTTAAGTACACATATGAAGATTTCAATATATTTGAAGACAGTTTCCTTGAAGTTGGTTATTTTTTTTGGTATTTTTTTTTACAACAAAGAAGCTTAAAGATAAGTGCATTAATAAAATTATTATAGTCTGCCTCTAACAGGTATTAAAGACTTTTTGTTGGAAACAGCATCAATCTAGTAAATTTTTTGTCATGTATCAATGTTCAATATGGAACCATTGTGTTGTCTTTATTATTGTTGTAAAAAAAACAATATTATTTTTCAGTCTACTTATTGATGTTTACAGTTTATCTTATCTTAAATAAATAAAACTACAATACTATATAAAACTGGGAGGACTTATTATTTTGTAATTACTTGTGATTGACAGAAAAGAAACGAAATGAAAGGGATTATTGCCCTAGAACTAGTTTTGCTTGTATCAAACACAAGTCACACAGAATGATTAGGTAAAACAGATGACTACTAGTACCATAAATACTTATATACCAGTTGTACTAGTTTATACCATACATAGAAACTAGAATTGATTTGAAGGTTATTATTGAACCAAATATTCCTGTAGTTAACAGTTAATATACAAAGACAATGAATTAGTTTTACCTATAGCATGTAACTATTGTTGTGTAAATGTTTTAACCAGTTTTTGTGAGTTATAAGACAATAAAATTCTACAATAGAATAGCATTCGTGGGGGCAATGATAAGTATGATAACTCATTGTAATCATTAGCATCTCACTCATTCGTCACTTGCCATCGAATCTCTTCAAGGCCAAACATAACAAACAATTCGAGTGACGAATTACGGGAAGGAAGTGCGAACACACGCAAACACTGACCTTCATACCTTACCTTGGCTAACTTTTCTACGGGGACCAGAGAAGGAGGCGGCGCTGACTCTACTTTCTCGATGTCTCCACTCGACCCTGACCGTGCGCCCTTGGTAGATCCTCGGGGGGTACTCGCGCCGCTACCAGGCTGATCGCTCCCGGCCTTCTCATGACTATTGTGGCTACCCATCACAACTCACTACACTATTAATGCTACCACTATTTATAATACTCTCTCCAAAGTCAGTATGGCCATTGATATGCAACAAAGCTGGATTGGAACAAAAATTCGGAATGAAATAAAAAAAATATTGCAAAATTTAACAAACTGACAGCAATGCAGTCAGCAGTCAGCACACTCATCTGGAATCTGGAATACACAGATAACAGATTTTTATAATATATTGTACATCTGGAAAACAACAGAGTATACACTATTGTATCGTGTCATTCCGTCATTCCTGTCAATCGTGTCGTGTCGTGTCTTGGGAGTTGGGCATAGACATAATACTACTAGACTCACAGACATACTAATAGGCAAGGTATCTGAGCATATGTAAGTGAAACCGTCACGCTGCGAAGAAAGGCAGGAGGTAAACCTATCCTTGTCTTACTTACGAGTTACGCGAGTCTCCTTGGTCTCTTTCTCTTTCTAATAGCGTGACGCAAAGAAGGCCCGCTTGTCTATTCTAGTAGTATTATGTCTATTGAGTTGGGCGCCTCGGGCCTCGGGGAGTCGGGGAGCGAGCTTAGGGACTAACTCGACTGAAAAGGGGAACCGTGAAATCTTACGTTAAAAGCACTATACTGAGTGATAATTTATGTATGAAATAATAATTTTAGTGTACCTTGTCTTGTATTGCAAGTAAAAAAAGTATGAAGTAAAAAGACATAAGTGAGTAAAAAAACCTCACAGGCATTTAAACTGAAGGAAGAGAAACCAAAATATTTCTGACAATACAAACCCATCATGATGCAGCATGCACCACGCCACGCCACGCCACTACGCTACGAGTGCTACGACACGACACGCTACACATAATTTATAAAATGCAGTTTAACTTAATATTATCCTGTTCACATCACTACATTCTGTGTCTGTGGTTTAACAGCTGATCTCGGTTGAATTTAACCCTTTGACAATGAATGTCATTGTCATTAATGTCATTAATCATTAACAATCGTGTAATCTCCTCATAAAACAATAATTTTTTTTTATTAATATTTCAAAGTAGTAAAGTACTCCGTGATATTATTTGCTAACTCACTAACAATATTAATGTAGTATCTCAAATTATTCAAACTATAAAATATGAGGGGATAAGCACGCAAAAGCATAGACTTATTTGTACAAATCATTTTTTAGTGAATAAAGTTTACCTGAGTGTTAACTAAACAGTGTATTATAAGATACGAATCTATGAAACCAATCATCGACCATGGCAGTGTATGCGGCCCATCTCACGCGTACCCTGCAGGGTACACCGTCAATATTTCAAATAACAGCTCAAGAAGCTCTCGGATCAACCGTTAAACCAGCGCTCAGAAAACTCATAGAGGTGAGCATAATGCAGAATTCTTGCTTAATTATACCGTAATTATAACTATTACAAGTTGTGTTGCTGTATTAATAAGTCTTTTAAATATTAAATAATTGTTTTGTGAGTCACCTGGCATACATTGCATAGAATTTTGTATTAAACCCTTCCCCGATGAGGTGAAAAAGTTCTAAAGACTAGAAGACTAATGGTTAATTTAATTGCTCCTTATTAACGAATTACCATACAAATTCTGTAATAAGGACCAATTTAAGTAAACGTTAGTGACTCTGAGTTGGGGCGTAAGGCTTTTATTCCGTAAAATAAAACCTACAATGCATTAGTATCATTACAGTACTCTAAAGAATGTAAATAAATAAAATTGAAAAAAAATGAAAAAAAAAAAAATTATTGCATATCCTTTGTTACACAAAATTTTTAATTACTAGCTCCCACACTAGGATTCCCTGTGTTGTGGGAAACTAGGTTCTAACCTCTTGTTATATAATTATTAATGAAGTAACGTGTTTGATACAAGTTTCTTTCCAGTACCTCGCTGCAGTGTACCCAAGGAAGTGTGGGTGGTGTGAGCGCTGGTACGACGAGTTGTATCTGCTGTTTGACTGCTGCCTGCAGTATCATTATCTGAAGCATTATGGTGAGCACATAATTTATCACATAAAAAGAGTTTTAGCTACAAGTATATCAACATCAACTGCAGATGTGTTAACACATACACAGGTGAAAACCTACTGCGGGGGTATGAGTGAATGAGTGTGTAAGCATTAAGCGTTAATTCCTAATGCTTAGCTACTTATAGTATCTAATAATAGCTAAACTGCTAAAACTTTGACAACTGAGCCAGCCTCTAATACCTTCAGCAGTCCACAAATCCTACTCCAATATTCAGTTATTGAATGCATATGAATAGAAAATTATTTTCAATACAAGAAAAGTTTATTTGCCTCAAATTTTCATCAATAATAATGGTTGAATATTTATTTAATATTCTTTTCACAGCTGGATCCTTCTCCGAGTGTTTCTACGGTCTCTTGCGAGTGCCTTTGGTGCAAACTAGCGAGTTCAGTGCTGGACCCAGACTGCCTGATGTACTGGAGAAAGGCTCGTTAGCTTTGTTGGTACTGGTACCATATGTGAGGGATAAGCTTGAGAAGTTGGTGGAAAAATGGAGAGAGGATCATGAAGATGGGAGACTTGGAAAGGTATTATTTTAATTTTTTAATTAATAAAATAGTTCATTGCATAGTTTTATTGCATTTTCTGAGAACATTTACCATAGTAGTGTATAGTTTTTTATATACCATTAGAAAGTAGAGATTCCAATGAACAAAAAGACCACCAACTTTTTTGAAAAATCAGATATTTTGACGTGAGATTTTTCGACTGAAAATAAGGGTGCTTTTTCGATATAAGGTCAAAATAAGGTGAAAAAAATATATTTTTGAATCAAAAAAATTACAGGATGTTAAGGACATACAAAGGTAAGTTTTCACCAAATTTCGTAAAAAAAAAATTTTTGTAAAAGATAAAAAAACCAAAAACGTGGTTTTTTTAATTTTTCACATAAATTTTGAGGTTATGTAAAAAAGTGTAAATACAAAAGTTTGTAATATATTTTATTTGTAAAGCCTGTTCGACGCCAAATGTAGTGTTTTATTTATTTGTAATGTCCAGTTGAGTTGATAAAACAACAAGAAATATGGCTCGGAGCTTACCGTGAGTATGCCAGGTGTTGAGGGCGCTATGACCAGAAAAAAAAGAATACAAAGTTCAAGTTAAACCAGCAAAAATAAATCAAACAAATCGGGCGCCACTGGTCATAGTGATTGCCTGGTAAAACTCGAGCAGTCAGTAGCCAACGGATATCAGGACTTTTAATCGCAAGGTAGGTTTTTGACTTGTGTATGTGCGTTGAGTTGAGTGATAAATAATAAGATTCGTTCAGCGAACAATACTTGTTTATTCAAATTCAGGCACATCAGTGAGTACAGAAACACCAGGACGAGCCTACCAAATATTTTAAACTAAACAGATGTACCTCAGTTAAGTTTATGACTCGCTTAGTATTCGTTTTATAAGGTAAATTAATCTAATTGTAACTTACAGGTTGTCTTCTCAACGGAGGTCGACCATCTATGAAATCATACCCTCAAGACTCCTGCAGTCAGCTCAGAGAATGATCCAAAATTCCAAGGAAAGTTATCACGAAGAAGTATTTTATTCAATCTTAATGGAGAATTTAAGGGAAAAAGGAAAATTCAATCTTAAAGGAGAGAGGAGAATTCAATCCCATTGGAGAAAGAGAATATAAGGGAGAATGGAGAATTTAATCCTATGGGGAGAAAGGAGAATATAGGGGAGAATGGAGAATTTGATCCTATGGGGAGAAAGGAGAAGCTGGAACAATAAAATAACTACGTCAGGACATTGTCAAAATTTACGGAGTTCTTTTTGGAAAATATACGGTTTATAGAACTTACCGCGAATTATCGCGCTCTCCGTATGCAAAAATAAAGTCTGAAGCATCCCGCTAGCCGCGTAGAAGTAAATCGGAAATAAAAGGTATCCGCGGGTTTTTATTATATATTGTACATTAATTTGCTCTTTAGAGCATTATATTTGAGTTTCTGGCCAGATGGCCTTGGATATATTTGTCTTAATGAATACGATGGGGTTTTGTGGCCGCCATCCTCGCGAACAAGAACGAAAAGCGATTCGACAGCTTTGACAGATGGGACCAAGAGTTTTTTTGAAGCCAATGGCTGCGTTCGGAAACACGCTAATAGAGGAGCGAATTCATAGATTGTCAACAACTAACATCAAATACCGAATGTTCAAATTCTATCTTGAAATAAAGGAAAACTAAGTAAAATTAATAGTTTTAATTCAAATACACCACTTTCGAATAAAATATTTATTTATTTTGAACTTGTGTTATTATTTATTAAATTTTGTTTCCTAAAATTTATATGTTCTTGACCATAGACTATAGAAGTGGATTATTAATCTGTGCCATAGATCCACAGATCGATAAAATATTGTCGTAGATGTAACATTGGCCACAGATCGTGAATGGATATCGGTGTTCCATGGACAATGTTAACTGAAATGGACTAAATTTCGAATTAAATTTGGTAACGAGCTAAGTGTGACCAATTAGCACGTTACAAGTTGTAGATCTCTTTAATTGATAAACCGTTTATTACCTTTAACCCCCCCCCCCCCCTCCCCCCCACTTCCCGACCTCAGATCACCCGTAATTTATTTTTCCTATAATTTTTGTTATATTCTCTTCCTTTTGCAATACGTTTCATTCTACTATAATTTTCTTCCACTTTTTACCGTTTTTAGAGCTATCAGCACTGGACTAGCAGTGCAAGTTTGTGATCATAATTATGATCCTTGATTTATTCAATCCCCAATACAGAACACATCAGACAAGGCTCGTAAAGCAGCGATCCGAGTGTACTCCATCATGCATTTCGCAACAGAGTCATGGAAGCTGCTCACCTTGGCGCGGTACCTGGTAGGCCGGAGCCAGTCTCCGACTCTCGAGCTGAGCCTGCTGGGACTAGCGCTCAAGGATGCACCGCCTCCGGAGCCAGAAGAAGATACCTGGAGTGATCTGTTTAGGAGTATTGTCACTGGGAAATTCAGGTATTTATTATGATGTTAACTTTAAAGGATGTCCGTCCGTGTGAAGCTGTAAAGGCCGCTTGGGCCAACAGCAAAGCTGTCCATTCGAACAAAAATGTATGATGACTGGCAGTGCAATTCATTGAAGATTGGAGTTATTAGAATATTATATACAAATACAATCATAACCTAAATATAACTAACCCGTGTTAACTATCTATATAAAAATAAAAAGTATCCTGTCTCCAGCAACGCCGTGATAACATTCCCGATGGTGTGGAGCGCGATGGCTCGCTCGGTGGAGTACGGCGCGTTCGCGGTGCAGTTCCTGAGGTGGTGGGACGCGCGGGCACCGCTGGCCACTAGTGCCTTGCCAGTGCCCGCGCCCCCGGAGGTACACTACACTACCCTTTTCAGATTAGTTAATCTATAGGTACTATAATAAAACGAAAGGGGCAAATTTTCTGTACATTGACTATTTTTTCAAAATTTCGATTAAGGGGCATTTCTAACGTGTTCGAGCACAAAAATATTTTTTTTAGAATTATTGTCTGTCTGTCCGGGCATGACATGAAAACCACAATATTGTGTGAAAACCCTTGAACGGATTTCAATGAAAATTGGTTAAGTTGTTGCTAATACTCTGGGTCATATTTTAAGAAACTTTTTATCCCAGAAAACTAAAAGGTTTCCCTGGGAAACAGGATGAAACTTTGTATGATATATTTTTAAAATGTCAACCGATTTGCTTCAAATAAATGCGATAAATGTTCCTTGCTTAAATTGGTGGAACATCTATTTTTCAGTTTTTCAATATTTTGCAAAAAAATACAAATTAATGTGAGTATCGCTTATTTTTCAAAACCCGCTCCTGGAGGAATCCTTTGTGATTGTATCATGGGTTTCAGTATATAAATTACTAAATATAAGTACTTCAATATCAATTCACCGTTTTTTAAAATTTTCTTCTGCAAGAGGTACAAATAAAGTAAAACATATCAATCCCACTTCTGATTTAAGTATATTAATAATTTAAATGAGTAAAAATACTTACAATATACATTTGCAGAAAGACGCGAAGGCGCAACGGTATAGAAACAAGTGTCCGGTGTGTCTTCAGCCGTGGAAGGTGCCAACGGTTTTACCCGTGTCGGGGTAAGTTGCGATATTGTTCTATACTCTATTTGCTGCAAACCATTAACGGCTTACTACTGTACTACAGCCACTACAGGGCACAATATATAACTGATCGCTGTTGTAGAACTGAACCACGTACGGCCGACATATCTTGGCGCGTCTGAACTTCGCGCAGAAGGCTGCGCAGTAACATAATTTAGCAATGCTCGGTACGCGACATAATGTCTCAGTCATACGTTAGCATGTTCGTGTTGCTATCTCTGTCTTACATGCGCTAAAGTTCGCAGAGCCTATGTTCAGACGCGCCAAGATACGTCGCCCGTACCTACTGTACCATGAGTTTGTCGGCCACGCAGTTATATGTTATGAATATGACGTCAACATTTCTCCAGCTACGTGTTCTGCTACGGGTGCGTATCGCGTCATGTGCGCGAGCGCGGGTCTTGTCCCGTGACGCAGCTGCCGGCCGCGGAACCTTCGCTCGTGAGGCTGTACGTTCACGTGTGACGGCAGTACGTGCCACAGAGAATAAAAGACAGTAATGTATATGAAGCAGAAGGGGTACCTATTCTATTAGTTATTCAATAATATTCCTTTTACTTTGCTCCATGATATATTTCCAGTTTTGCTAACGTTCACATCAATAACAATCTCTACTAATACGCGATCAATAATCGAATCCCATAGAATATCCTACGTATTTTACGTACCTAAATATTTAATTTTTCTTCATGACTTCTTGTATGACCGCATCTGCATCGGCCGATCGTTGTAAAACCAAAGAGGTCACTCGCCGCGCCGACATATACATATAGATCTTGGCCTAGAAGCTTAAGCTAAGTGGAGTGCACGCATCAAAGAGGTATGTACCTGAAGTTGGATGAATATGAAGCGTGCTCTCTACTTATTATAATAGTCCAAGATACGGTATAATTACGTATATAAAGACTACCCTCATCACTACAGACACGATAGACAACGATCGGCCGTTTTAAAAATTCTATGTCACCATAATCCTTAAGTTCATTGACTAGCAGCTTTTGAAAAATCATAGTCTTATTATTTTGCTTACTGAATTATCCAGAGATAATGGATAGATATTATAATTATGACATATTATATGAGAACGGTCGGTGTGACTAACGCCGTTTTTAATTGAGCTCAAAATTTTTATAGATTTTTTCTACTTCTTTATACTTTTTAGTAATAACAGGTGCGGTTCGACGATAAATTGGTATCTTCGTAATTCCCTCAAATGATTACTGGGTTTTTTTATTATGGTTGTTGATACTTGATAAGTACCTATGTAATGTTTTTGAGCCCCTATAGTTGCGAGTAGCCATTACGCCTTTTATTAGAAAGAACACTGAAATCTAGGTTATGAAGATTATGATCAAAATGTGAATATTGTATATATTATATTTTAAGATAGTTTTGGTTCCAAATAGCTTAAATATTGTAAGGAAACATGTTGACTTATTGCTAAGTATTGTTTGTATTTTGATAAAAAAAATTATCAACCTTGGACTATGGTAAATATTATGTAGTGTAGTTAGTGTACCTATTTTAAGAAATACATAGTAAACACTTTCTCCATAATATAGTCTATGAGAAAAACTTACTGAATTATATTCAATCTATGTTCAAGATTATTTAGTAAACCAAATTCACTTTCTTTTTGCAAATTTTTTGTTCATTCCTACGTCGTATTTTGATTAAAATACAATTCGTACCTGTGATAACTGACGACCAGTGAAAATGTTTAGAAACGTTCTTCCGCAAAATGTGTACTTGAGGAATGGTGTGGATGGATCATATTATAATTAAAGTAATTTATAATGTTGGTGAAAAATATTTTTTTGGAGCCTGTAATAAAACATCTACCTAATAAGTTTTGTAAAGGTATATTTACAGGAATATTACTACAAAATATTACTTATAATTTGTGAGACAGGGTAAAAAGTGTTATTAAATAAAAACTATATTTTGTAAACTTTGTTTTATTTCAACAATAATGTAACAATGTTATTAAAATAAAATACGAAAGTTATCGATCGCTATTATTGCTAACCGTTGTCTTAACAAATTATGTAACTTAAATTAAAGCTTACCTTGAACTTTAAATTTAAATAAAAAAATATATACCTCCTATAAGGGGCCATCCATAAATTACGTCACACGTTAGGGGGGAGGGGGGGGTCGATGAAGTGTGACATTGTGTGACAAGGGGTGGGAGGGGGTCCTAAATTTCGTGACGTCACATTTCAAAGTCTAATAATTGGTATGTATAGGTAAATATTTAAAAAAATGAATGGAAATAAAACCTATTTCGGAACTGCTGTTTTAATTTCATAATTTCTAAGTGAAAATTTTCATAATATGTGACGTCACACTAGGGGGGGGAGGTCTCACGAATGTGACTAGCTGTAACAAGGGGGGGGGGGGAGGGGTCAAAAAGTCATGAAATTAGTGTGACGTAATTTATGGATGGCCCCTAAGTAATTGTGATGAAAATTGACGATTATATTGTTTACAGAACAGTATTTAAGTTGTTAAATTTATAAAAGGTAGGTAGTTTTTAAAAAGATATACGTAAGTATTAAAAGGCATTTTAATAATTATTCATAACATGGCACACTAAATAATGCCACCCAGCATCTAGGGTTGTAAACAAATATTAAAATATTGTATAACTTCTAGGTATAGGTATAAAAATCTTAATCATATTATTTTTGCCGATACATAATATTATACAATTAAATAAGTAGTAGTAACGTTATGTTCCATAATAATAAAATAAGTAGGTACTCAGCAGATTATTATTATTTTTTATCTAAACACAAATGTAATTTCACATATTATGTGTTAAGAATATTACCCACTACAACATTTGTATTACAACACAATACAATTTTTGTATTACAATTTTATCGCGTCTTATCTATAAAATTTTAATGTTTTACCTCTTTCCACCCGTTTTCTGATGTTATTTATCTATTATGACTTATTCTAAAAGACATTGACACATTCTTTCTATATAGATAAGTATCGGTATGGGTATAATATCCCAGTCTCTTACATTTCAATGAGTCCTGAGTCTTGAGCATAATGTGTACTGAATCGATAAAATGGAGAATAGATAAAAAATAGGCTATTGCCCATGCAGTGCCATCATAGAGTAGGTATTTCGTTTCGTAGTCTACAAGTACTCCACATCAGAAGTTAAGACGCCAGCAAGGTATTGATGACTGAGCTGCCTTCCTTCCTTAGCCACGAGGGCGATTCTAGAGATGCGGCCGCGCAGCAGTAGGGGGCGTGAAGGTAGTTCAGGGGAGACCTGGACTGGTGGAAGACTGGCGATGTACTCTGCCAGCTCCTCCCGAGTGGAGAAGTACTTGTCAGCGTAGCTGGAGCTCCCGTCGGGGATGTCGATAATCTCCCAGGGGCTAGAGGTCTCGAAGTATCCGCCTTCACCCTGGACAAATTGAAAGGGTTTAGTCGTAAATCAATTTATGGCTTTAATTTCCGTTCTTTCTTGAATAATTTTAAAACTATCCATTGTAGAACTATAACAAAAATATTTTGAGATCCTTACATTCGACATACCACACGATACGGTATGCAAAACGGTTTACGTTATATTTTTTTTTAAATAAGTAATTTGTTTACTTTATACCTTCGTCTTTGGGTCTTAAAAAAGTACATGAGTATCCCAGTAGTTTCGGAGTAAACTGGCTGTGAACGGCGGTCGCCCAGACGCACGAGTGAACTTATAAGGGTTCCGTTTTTCGTACGGAAACCTAAAAATAAAAATTCCTAAATTTCCAAACATACCTCAAAAGTAGAAACCGCATAGTTGTTCCCGCGTCTCGCCGTGACAACAGATACGAGTGCGCCGTCCTTATTGACGATGGGCGTGCCGGCTAGGTACTGGTTGGCGGACTCGAAGGTCGGGGCGCAGCGCCACTGGGCCAGCCGCCCGTCGCTCGAGATCAGCAGGATGCGCTTCGTGCGGTTCACGAACACCTGGGAATTGAATCAATAACCCTACACTACACATTCTTAGCCCCATAAGATTCTCATTGTCGTGGGTGCTATGGACAAGGACAAGACAAAGACAAGGTGACACACACATAGCGAGAACAGAAATACCTCATCGTTCAAATTTCCGCTGCTGGAATCGAACCCTGGACCCTTGCGGTCCGGCATGGTAACCATTACGCCAGATGGAATGAGTTGTGATAATGATGATGATGAGTTATATGCAATACAACTGCACTTACTTTCTCTGCCATATTTTCATCGAGCCGCACGTATGCTAGCTCCCCGAGAGGAGCCAGAACTTGTTCCGTGAACACGTCACAATAGTGATGCGTTATGGCCGCCAACTCTGACACCTGGAAATTTTGCCAGTTGAACATTTATTCTAGCCCCTTCTCACACGGTGTCATAACTTATAACGTTATGTCTTACGTCGTAATATTATGCGCATATGCTGCGTTAGGTATATGTTGCAGCCTCAGGTTGCACTTTGCAGCAAATCGAAACAAACTTGACAAGTGCGAGGTAAACTCGCTTGGAGAGGTTTCCGTACGTTGATTATGTATTTACCGTTATTTTACTATTTTATTTATTTTTGCCGTTTTTTTAAGACCATAGATTTCTTATAGATTTTCCAGTAAGTAATATTTAAATAAAGAACTATTCACTATATTTTTTCAAAATTCTAGCGTCGTCAGCAGATTCGGAGATAAGGCCATACCACATGTTACGCTTTGCAAAACAGTTTTTGTTTAATTATGATTCCGTTCGAAATTCAGTTGTTTATTTTATACTCGTTTTTGATCCTATAAGGGTTCCGTTTTTCGGTTTTTCGTTTTTTCCTATGGAACCCTGAAACACCGTTTCGTGTTTTTTTTATGGAAATAGCCGGCAAACGAGCCGACGCGGACGATCCACCTGATGGTAGGTGGCTATCGCCGTCTATAGACATCAGCAACACCAAAGGCATCACCGATGCGTTGCCGGCCAAGAAAGAGAGAAGAAAAGAAAGAACTAGCTCCTCAAGCCCCCAGCCGAAATACGACAAGTCGTTTTGCTCAAGGGTGGTAGCTATCCAGGCGAACCCCATGGAGAAATAATAATAGTAATAATGGTATTAATTAAAAATTAAAATATATATTAAATACCAATATAATCCCTCGAGGGGCCCTACCACAAGCGGGCCGGATTTAGTCACCTCTTACAACATCCATCCGGCGTGGGATTGGGGTTAGTATAGTCGCCCCAATACAGATAAAATCGTTTGCAGACTTATTTGAAATTTTAGTGTTCACGTAATGTTCATTGTTCTCGTTCTACGCGCGTAGTAAATAAATTATTAAGATACGCAAGTACCCAAGTACGATACATATGCGCCGTGTGCGAAGGGCTTGTAATAATTTCTAAGCATTATGGAACAAGATTCAACCTTGTAACGGCCACTCTAGTAATTTTTATTTATTGTAATAGTTACAAGCAATCCAATGATAAGAATGGTCACCATCGGCCACAGACTCTAACACCAAAGGCATCACGGATACGTTGCCGACCAAAAAAGAAGCAACACATTGAACAATTATTACACGTAGTGTTGCAATAATGCATGGAAGATTAATTCGTTATCATCTCCCTCGTTATATTTCTTCTCTTTCCCTCTTCTACCTGTTCTGGCGAGCAGCAGTGGATCGGGAGCACACTCCCGAAGCTGGCGTAGCGTCGACCATCCCGCTCGTGAATCTCAGCCGGAATGGAGAAGTTCTCCACCAGACCCCTATAGTCCTCGTTTAGCACCGTACGCTTTGACATGGCACCTGACTGGAATCATGATATTGAACATTAAGTAAAAAATTTTCGCCAGCCAGTAGCTTATTAAAAACTCACTCTATTCATTATTTTCCTGAAGACTCCACGTCGTAGGCGGGAGTGGGAATGTGGACGCAGGTAAGCTTTTCCCAATAAAAAAAAGCAAAGCAACAACCCATAATTGTCCCACTGCTGGGCTCGGGGTCTCCTCTCACAATGTGAGGGGTATTAGGCCATAGTCTACCACGCTGGCCAAGTGCGGATTGGTAGACTTCACACACTTTTGAGAACTTTAAGGAGAACTCTCCGGTGTGCAGGTTTCCTCACGATGTTTTCCTTCACCGAAGCAAGTGATAAAATTAACTTCTAATAGGCACATAATATTTGAAAATTAGAGGTGCGTGCCAGGATTTGAACTCGGGCCCCTTTGTTCGGGAAACCAACGTTCTAACCGCTAGGCTATCAATGCTTTTTTTTAACGTTAGGAATAAAAGTATACTGATATTGTCGGCGGAAAGAAACAAGGATGTACCTATAGATTGTACAGTAATATTTATCTGTGCTTTTCCCAATGAATAGCGGTAATAATGACGAGTCAAACCGCGTCGTTCAGCGAGCCGGACGTTCACGACAAAAGTATCCATGGATCCCCGCATTTTGGTCTAACTTACTGACGCAGTTAAATGAAATTGTTATTATGTATCCCATCAAAAACATAAATGTAAAGTGAGAGTCAATTTCAAAAAAAAAAAAAGAATTGAGATCTAAATGGGTGCCAATTTCTGTGTAGAAAAGCCTAAAATTTTAGTCACAAGAACATGTAATTCAAGCTCCACATTTGACTTGGTTAGTTTTCACGTACCTACCTAGACTATATTATATCTATGTAATTAGCTTCGTCAAATCTGTTAGGTTGATGGCTTATGACACTCTTCTCTAATTTGGTTTGTTGGTTGCTAACTAAAGAAAACTAGCCAAGTCAAATGTAAAGCTTGAATTACATGTTCTTGTGACTAAAATTTTAGGCTTTTCTACACAGAAATTGGCACCCATTTAGATCTCAATTCTTTTTTTTTTTTTTTGAAATTGACTCTCACTTTACATTTATGTTTTTGATGGGATATCATTACTTTTTGTATAGAAATTATTAGTAAGTACTTATTCATAACGTTACTGATTAATTTTAATACATGAACTGTTATAGTGCTCTTCAACTAAATCTGTAGTTAGTGCGCCGTGGTCCGAAATACGGTACCTATTATTTCATTATTTATAAGTAATGATCTTCCACTATTGATGTCCGCTAAATATTGAAATAATAATTAATACTAAATCCCAATTATAATATCGTAATAAATACGAAAGTCGACTATACTCTTATTAGTTACGAGTGACCGCCCTCGCTTTGCTTTGGTTTTCTTATTTTTTTACACCTTGGGTTACGTTATTGGAATTTTATTAAGGATCCCTAATTTATTGAAAATATAATATAGCCTATGTCACCCGGGGATAGTGTAGCTTTCCAACAGTGAAGGAATTTTTCAAATCGGTTTAGTAGTTTCGGAGCATATTCAATGCAAACAAACAATCAAATCTTTCCTCTATATACTATTAGTACAGATAAGTTGTTTATGTTCGATGACATCGTGCAACAATAAATTTTGAAACAATACTCCGAATTACTTTAAACTGGTATAATTACGGAAATAATACAAAATTTTGTGGTGTAATCTTGTAGTTTAGAGAAAAATAATTTTCCACACATTAAAAATAAAACGACGTAATACACTGGAAATAACGTCTCCTGACGAACCACTAATCTTCACGTAAATGTATATGTGCTGTGCACTTCTCACAGGCACTTGGGACACTGAACATCTTCCTCCCGTTGAAAGCTTCAGAAAGTACTAAAACTGATATGTTTCGTTATATATTCACCTTGGAATCCACATAATGACCAGATGTCATCAATTTTGATTGCTACTCTTAAATTTCAGGCATTTTAAGTAAGTGTTCCTAATAGAATCAATTTTTTGAAAAATTATCATAAATTGATAAAAATTTACTACTTTCAGATTTATTCCTTTGTATTCACCCGACTACCTATCTGCATGCCAAATTTTAACTTTCTAGGTCACCTGGAAGTTGGATATAGTTTTGATCTATAGGTCAGTCAGTGTTAAATTTCTCGATTTTTGGACGTTAATATCTAAATAACCGTTTGAGATGTGTTTATGAAATTTGGAAAACGTATGTATTTCGCAAGTCTTAATAAATGAGCCAAATTTGACAGGTTTATGTTGAATAGTTTTTGAGTTATGAGGTGGTCAAAAGTGGCTCCAAATGGTTCGTGTAATATTACACACGGTGCTGCTCGTCAATTCTGTTAACTAAGAAATTGACTTGACACGCTCCGCGTGTCTAGATGTATTTATAAGCTGGTATTGTTTTCATAAAACAAGTTAACTTACACAAGTTAACTTGTTTTATGAAAACAATACCAGCTTATAAATACAAATACAATAAACAAATTCGTCACAGTGCACACGCACTGTGACGAATTTGTAGCGACTTGCGAAGAAGTGACCACAGAGTAGGTACATAATCACTACTAGGACTAGAAGTGACATTGATTGAACTACTGTCCTACTGTCAATGGGGAATTTAACACATGTCGCAACATTTTTGTTCTATGGTGCAACCCACGGAACAGTGGTGCAACCTGTGGGCTGTGCTAAATCTACAAAGATTCACCATGTTTATACATAATTATATACCTCCTACCTATACAAAATACAAATTAAATGATTATACCATTTCTAGGCTTTTCTGTTCTGTGTGTTTTTGTAAATTCGTAAGTCACGAATGTCACGATCTATTTTGCATTGACGTACTATACATAGACAGGCTATCTCAAACAAAATGTGTGTTCCACCGCCGGCTTGCCCTCCGTTCTCTTTTCAAACTAGAAGCCTCGTTTGCACACTTGCCATAGAGTAACTTTGTATATGACACTTGTCGAACCAAGACAAGCAGTCACCGACTCCAAATATTTACAAGCTCTTACTCCAACTTTATTTAACGTGCAAAAGCGTTTAAACAATTTCAAACGTAATTACCATTGATTCGTGTCAAAAAATCCAACACTTTAAATTGGTCACAAGCGTCGCGTCGGCAAGCTTATTTAGTCCATTAACACGCTAGTGGCTTGCCAAGTTCAAACGCTCCTTATGATTTTTTCATTCAAAATGGCGGGAACATTGCTCAATAATTAAATTAAATTCGTTTTAGTTGATTTAAGTTAAGATTTTGTTTTCTTACTGATGATAAAGTGATAACATTATCTTTTTTGTTTTTTGTCGTGCAATTGTGACACATTCTTATAACGCACGACGGCATTTTTTCAGTTTTTTCGTGAACAATTTTGACATGCGGCCGCAATGAGCGCAGCCGAGTGACAGAATGAAATGCAGCCGGCCGGCTGCAATGCACACCCACGAACCCGATGTTCGCGGTGTCCCTTCTATACGCTAGTAATAATAATTCTATGCTATTTTGTGACTAACTTTTATTAAATTATGCAAATAGTTCTTCATTGACATCAATAAGACCTCTTCTGTAAACAGATAAATATTACAATCTAGTGTACATTCCTTGTTCCTTGTTTCCCTCCGCCGACAATATCAGTAGGTATAGTTTTATTCCTAACGTTACACAACAAACAACAATAATAAGTTATCAATCATTTTATTAACCGATTGTCCAATCCTCTTATCAAGGTGTGGCTAATGTATCATAAAAATATGTGAATTACGTTCCATAATCCTCTAGAAGTCTACAGAAAGTGATTGTTAAAAATGTTAAAATGTTAGTACTTAGGTACATAACTAATTATATTTTGTAAGCACCTACTTGCGTTCGTTGTTTAGCATACATTTTCCAAATAAGCATGTATTTAGAAAACAGACAGAAATAAGAAACTCTGCCCTGGCTATGGCGAACATGACTTAAAAAATGATTCTACAAATTAAATACTTCAATCCATTAAAATATACGTATAATGCTTCAATCTGAAGTTTTTAGGGAATTCTGAAAACCAATTTGCCGCACGTGTAAATGAAGAGCTTGAAAATTTATTTGTTGAGGTAGGCTCTTAATCATGTGACTTGGTGAGCAATAAGATAATAAAACCGCTCAAAGTCCGGTTTAATTAAGAGTACCTATAGGTATACTATACTCATTATGTACCTACATGAAAAATAAATTAGGTACATTATGCAAATTAATTATACATATTTTTAAGGAATATTAGGTCCCTTACTTTAAGAACTTAACAAGGCTCTGTCTACCAAGTCATAAATAGGTGATATTTTAATCTCGTATGAAACTTCAATGCGAACCTATATACCTACTTAAGAAGTGCTATTTCCAGCTATAGTTTCGTTTTCATATTGTTAAAATGTATTGAAAATTAATTAATGTTTTTATTTACCTATTCATTCTGTTTAGGTATTTCTCGATGAGAATAAATAAGGGTGAGTGGGGGTTGATTAGGTACATAAAAAAGTGTAGCTTTATTTTTCCCGTCAATTCCGGGGTTTCAATTTAAATTCATAAAATGTTATTTAAAGTCCATAATAAAATTTGTATAAAATTGTAAAAACTTTACAAACTATTAAATATGCAGGGATAATACCTATTATTAAATAATTTGATTGTTTATATTAATAACAGTTAACACATAACAGATGGGTAAATCATACATTTTGGAACATAAAGAAAATTAAAACAATTAATTTTGTAATTTAAGGCCGCAACACCAATTAAATTATGTTCCGAGTCAACTGCAAATTTTAATGAGAACCATAAAGATTTAATTTATTAGTTTTTGTCTTCCTCGGTAGATTTCACTGACAATATAAACAATGCAATATCTAACATCTACAGCTCATCTTAAGAATTTTATCTACCATCTATTTCATACTATATACCTATATATATATAAGTATAAGTAAAATAACTTGATAAAACTCACCTACAAAATACGATAGCCAATTTCTTGTTTATCTACCGTTACCACCCACTCAACAGGCTGGACGACCGTTGTTGCTGTTAGCTTATCTCAAATTACAATCACCATCTGATGCGTCATGCGACAATTCAGCCAACATTCAAATTGTACAACATTACGTCACAGCAAGGCGTCAGCGTCATAGTCATTCCTTAAGCCGTGTACACATTTAGGAGGGCATTCAGTTATATTATATTTCCGCGGTGATTATTATAATAATACTTAATACGTATTTTAATAAGCAACCAGTATAACAATATCGTTATTCTATGCAAATTTTGAAGGTAGATTGTATACATGGTATAATTAATCCTGGAAACTCTGAAGCCCCTAGGTTTATCTTGTCAAACCTCAGGTCAGGATTGACCAACGCCACTGCAAACTGCAAACCGAAATTGATTCCTATTTCGGCTTTCGGCTGAAGATTTTTTGGCCAAACCCATTAGAGAATGAAATTTAGTCAGACCTAAATTAGGTAAAGCTTGGCAATGGTATAATAAAATGATAATGAAAAATTAAAGATGACTTATGTATACGGCTGACTGAAATCGGTTTTTGACTAGTGAGACCTAAATTAGGTTTAGGGGAAAGGTAAAATATGTATAATTAATAATTATAATAATAAAATTAAAATGATGTGCGTACTGTGTATACGGCTTAATATAACAATTTTTACGCACATGAAATCAGTTGTACCTACTAACTTGTAATTGGCTCACGTGATTTTCTTTTTATGTGTACTGGTGTACCTAATCTAATGGTATCTATAACTATAAGTATCTTATAGGTATCTTTAAGAGATGTAAAGGGTCTCCATTTATTCTCCAATCATTGTCAGTAAAGAGCTTAGCTCCCGGTGAAGAACACCCTGTCTATCTCTGGTGCACAGTGGGTACCTACTCAGATGAGGCAGTGATACCTCCCAATCCTCCCACAGGAAGGCAGTGAACCAAACAGGGCACTAGCAATGCTAGCACAGATTAAATAATATTTCATACTTTAACAAATAATCAAATTCGATTTTTCTAATCTAAATGAACTATAGATGGTATAATTTTAATTGTATAAAGTGTTGATATATATTTAATTTAGGTATACCTAGCACAATTTAGTCATAGTGGCCTTGCTAGACGAGCGAAAAACAATGGATTCTCGGTGCAAACATTTCTGTCACACTTACAGATTTGTAAGCCTTTGTTTTCAGGGCTACTTGTGCGAGATGTCTTTATTATTGTGTAATTTTTTTTAAGGAAATAGCCGGTAAACGACCTGACGAACCTGTTGCGTACGCTACTTCAACGTAAACATTGCGTAGCTTAAAAACTATGATTAAACTCCGTGTACATAATATTTTTTTGGTGGTAGGTAGTCATTATGTAGACGAAGAAATTATATACGCTATACTTGGGAGATCCCCTGCTTGAAGAATATTTAACTATTTTTTTTTGTTTCGCGCTACTTAAGAACGATGATTCCTCCCATAGGTTAATGCAATCTGAATTGTTTTTCCTAAACAAAGATAATTTTTTGCAACTACCGTTACGGAGGAACGTTATGAAGGAAAAATTAGAAAGTCAGAAAGCATAATATTTTTGATGATAATTATCGACTTGTATTCGTCATTCTTCCTCCTGTTTGTCAAACATAAAACTTTGTAATAAAATCACTCAGCATTCTATTTGACTAAATATATTCTAACTGATTCTATTCTATTACAAATATAAATAAACCGTTATGAAATAGAGAGAGCTGACTTCGCTCGTTTCGCAATAGATATTCAGAAAAACATTAAACAAGACATTCATCATTTTTCTATTCCAATTTCAAATCATTGTAATTGGCTTTACCTTGGCCGGTGTGTGTTAAAATTGAGAACTACTGCAGTAGTCCCGCGGTAATCCGACAAACGGTTTTCAGGGCGATGTCGCCGCGGAATATGGAATCTGTCGTAAGTAATATAGAGTACTGCCTACCAAGGCAGTACTCTATATTACTTACGAGGTCTTGGTGGTCCAAGACCTTCTATAGTCCGGAATTTTTTGAATAAGAGTACCTTGTGATCCAACAAATTACAAATCAAAGAATCTATCGAACTTATATGAACTGATTTTTTATCCTACAATCAACAGTGATAGGCGTGTTAGATTACAGGGGACGCCGGATAAGACAGGGCCCGGATTACCCCGGCTCCACTGTATTCCTTCAACTGATGTTGTAAAAACGGGTGTGGTATGGCAACTATATTTTTAACGGACTTTAAAAAAGAAGAAGGTTCTCAATTCAACTGTTTTTTATGTGTGTTACCTCAATAACTTTTTACTGGTACCATGCCAGATCATGGTCTACCCGTGTGCAAAATTCCATGAAAATCCGTTTAATTTTTGCGTGAATGAGCAAAAAACATCCATCCATCCTCACACACTTCTATAATATTAGTAGGATTATTTTTACAAGCCCCTAAAACCGTGTATAATGATCAACTGAATCGGGTCGGCCATGCGTACGAACGGCCATTCGCGTTTGCGATTGCGACATTGCGAGAGACAAAGCATTAGTTTTTTCAAATGGTTTGGACAAAAATTATTTTGTCATGAAATACAACAGTCAAAAGTAGTAAGTATACTTAGATAATCTTAAAACACTCAATTAAAATATTTAATATAGGTTTAGTACGTAAGTGGGTGCAAAACTTGTGGATCAAAACGGATGTTCATAATTTTTCTTCTATTGATAATATTATAATTTAATAAAATAAGTCAAAGTAAGTAGTCAGTTCGCTAATAATGTAATGCACGTTTATTAACAAAAAAAGACTTACCTTCTAAATACTTTCTACAAATAGGTACTCGAAGATTTTTTTCCACACAAAATTTAATTTAAACCTACTCCAAACATAAATTCACCTCTGCGAAATATTGTTTTTATTCAGTTAACACAAGATAGTCTATGAAGGACCACCCGACTCAACTCAACAGCGTCTGTTTTTGAAAATAAAATGGAGCGACACTTCCTGTACATACGACGCGGCCCCACCTAGTTCTGCTGTCTTTGGTAAAATGATTCTTTTACCGACCAATCACCAAAGGCGGCCAAAAACTGTGGACTAGAAGTACCCTTGATCGAATCACCGAATGTTACCGCTGTTTAAAAACTTACAAGAGTTAATACGTCATCTACTAATTGTAGTATCTCTCCGGCACTCTCCGCTAAGTTTGTGCAGAGTTCCATCTTCATTCTTCACCATTGATGGAAGAAAGGCTGAAAATTTTTCAAGTTCTAAACATTTCGGCATTTTTGGGTTACACTGTGCAAAACACTTACCTTTTCCATCATGTTCAGCTCAATGGGATGGGAACATGAGTATCACGCAACGCAAAGATGAAAGAACATTTATGGAGAAAGAAAGTCAAACAGCTCACTCCATCCAACGTATCAATCTAGAAGTCCTGTAAGAGCTTTATAGCTGTTTTCTTATTGTAGATAACTTCGAAAGGTCCTTAAATTTTATTAGAGATAATTATTTTTTATGTATGATATTATTGCAAATGCGTTAATACGTTCAACAGCAGAAATGGATGAAACTGAAAGTAATCAATAATCAATTAATCATACTTTTATTTATATTTATTCCAGAATAATCTAAATTTTACTAACAAAAAATAACCGACTTCAAAGTCTCAAAAACTACTTGTCAGATCTCGTTCAAATTTATGTGGGACCACATGACGAGCACCTGCTTTCGATTTAAAATAAAATAATCGAAATCTGTTGGCGTGATATTGAGTTATTCGTCAATTTGTCGCGCACATCTTAACACAAAACGACTTAAGTTGTTTTCTCATGGATGCCATTGTCAGATCTCAATAAAAATGTCGGACCACATGACAGCCACCAGCTTTCGATTAAAAAAAGAATCCTCAAAATCGGTTCGCCCAGTCCAAAGTTCCGAGGTAACAAACGTAAAAAAAATACAGTCGAATTGAGAACCTCCTCCTTTTTTGAATTTGGTTAAAAAATACGTAAAGTATCATACTTAATTATATGTATTGCAAAATCAAATCAAGAAGGCTCCGGCCGCGTTTAATGGCTCACAATAACGCTGTAAAAATAATTTGATCGAAGCTAACGATAAAATAAAAGTAACAAGGAATAAAACAATAAATTACTTACGTCAAACCATCGGTTAAACCATTGAACTATCATTACTGCCGTTAGTACTTAATAGGTAAGTACAATATACCTAATTCAATGCGTTAAACTGATATTTAACGCTTTATGTTAAAGCGTGGATTTCAATTTCTTATAAATAAGAGCTTTTTTATAACGTCCAGTATGGTCCATAGACAGTTTAAATATTTAATTTCATAAAAATTAAAAATAACAGCTTCACTACACCACACCCTTATAAAAATGTTCAGGTATATATATCTGTGACTAAAATTCAATTCAAAGGAAAATAAACTGTGTTACATTAGACTAAAGACTATTTTCAAGTACTGTTCTATTTTCTGTTAATTAAGTATTATTGCGAGGGTACTTCCCCAAACATAGACAACTGGAACCTTGTCTCAATAACAGTGATGTCACACGAAACTACAGACAGTCGGCAAAACCGCAAAACCAATACTAAATGAAAAAAATATTTTGTATGGAACCGACCGTGCATCTTTAGTTTTAAAGATCGAAATTAATGCTCTAGTAGATATTTATGTGTAACTATGGCCGTTTTAACAATAGCAAATGAGCTAAGCAACATAGATTGTAACTTGTAGCCCTTATAGCTGGTGTGGTAGACCGATAGTGGCAATACTAGCAATATTTTATATTTCTTGCGGCTTCTGTGCTTCGGAGAACATGTTAGGCAGTTTATGCGTTTCTATAAGTCTGCACTTCGCTATAATGTTGGTTGCATTGAAATTAGTGATGTTTAAAATTTCAAAAACCTTATTTATCTATTATAGGGAGACAATATTTATTGTTTTCACGTTTATCAAAGGTAAAACAATGTTATTATATTACGAAATAATATAAAACATTGTTATATAACTTTTTATTATTTGTTGTCGTCCAAGCTATCAGTAAGTTCCGTGACGTAACAGAGGGGAGCCTAAAGCCCAATGCATACGTAACTCTAACGGGTTTTTTCTCCGTACGGGACGGGACGTGAAATTTTGGAAACATCGTTTCATAGAAAATGTATACGATACTGCACACGCAGGCTTACGCAGCAGCGGAATCCCGTACGGGACGAGGAAACATCGTCACCGACCCCGACGATGAAAAAGCCCGTTACGTATGCATTGGGCTCTATAGTTCAGTCACATCATGACATGACTCTGTAACCGGTAATAAATATTCCTCTAAACATGGTCTTAAAGTGTTGCCAGATGACACCGCAGCTCTGCCTTTTAATTAAATATAAAACACAAACGCTTTAATCTTTATCATCTATAATCATTGTAAACTAGTATGACGTCTCTATCAGTGCCATGCGCAATGCGCGCAGCCCGCAGGCGCGCCGGGGCGGTGGCGCAGAGCCGCGCTGGGAGCCCCGGGTCGCGGTACACCCACTTGCCGGTCGGACTTCGTCCTACTAGAAGAATGTAGTGTCCACGGTAGGCCCCACCGAAAACTCGCCTGAGGAACAATTTAAAAGGTTAGGGTTCACGCAAGGCAATATAGATGGTAGTTTATAATTTTTTTTTGGTTTCTGCTCTCAGCCCACTTTAAAAATAATAAGATAAATCAAGTTAATAAAGTTTATGCCAAATAAATATCGACCTATAATGCATCTCTAAGGGCGCAAAAATTTGTTTTAACAGAGTAAATATCTGAAACTAATTGTAAAATATGGTTTATCTTAATCTTATTATATTTAAATTACGTGCCACGTTGTTTGTCCGCGATGGACTCCTAAAGTACTTAACCAATTTTAATTAAAGCATACCGTGTGCAGTTTGATCCAACTTGAAAGATAGGATAGCTTAAATATAAAAAAAAATTGACAGAACGAAGTCTGTCCGGCCAGCTAGTATACCTATATAGTGCAACTAATGATTTCAGGCACGTTATAATATCAACATCAATATTATCACCCACTAAAAAATTGTGTTCAAACAATGATGGGGCCATAAAATAATTATGTTTACCAGGTATGTAGTGAACATATTAAAACTGTGGATACCTAAAGTCAGCCTTCAATTTATTGTGTTTGCACAGATCACACGCCAGCAGCCCAGAATCCACAAGCAGTATAGCAGGACCTTTGTTCAGGACATGGTCTAATATCTCCTTATCCGAGATAGGATACTCCACCACTTTGATTGATTCATGTTCCGCCCTGGCGAATCTTCGGCGCACCCTCTCTGCATCCTGGAGTAAAATAACATAATAATTATGTATTCATAAATAGGAAAAAAGAAAAAGATGAGTCAACTAAATATTTATTGAATATTTATTTTTATTAATTGGTTCTAGGTACTTATAATGGACTATCAGTATGCTTTCTTCATGATTTGTTTTAATTACCTACAAGTTAACTTTAAGTTACTATTTTATAATATAAATATATTTTTTTAACATTGGTGTAATCCTTGAATAATCCTTTTTTTAAAAGTGATAACTGGTAACCTAACCCTGCTACTAAGGGCTGGTTACTCGACATGAGGCTAAAGTTAAAGTCAGTTAAAGTTACATTTTAACCATCAAAAGTTTTGACTACTAAACTTTAATCAAAGCTCAATAAAGTAATAAATTTTTGTCAAAATTTAACAGGTTTTTAACTTGAACCGAAAATTTAACTGTAACCTTGAGCAACCCACCTTAAGCTGACTAGGGTGCCATACATACCACATCAATAATTTTACTGTAATACCCATGCTTTCTGTGCTGTTCATTGACCCCTATTCTTGTAGTATACATGATGTGTTTAATTTTGAACCTGTAAATAAAAGGTTTCATTACGGTATTTAATTTTATAGGACTTCATTGACATTGTATGTATTCCACCATGTTGATAATTGGTTCTCTACTAATTTTATTAGTGGTAGCAGCAGAAGTTCTTATGCTACCATTTCAGGCCCAGTGGAGATCCAGGGTTTTTATTGGGTGACAAGACATGACATGGTACAAAACACAAAACACCAACATTTTCCTAGAGCCAACATTTATTTTATTTATTTATTTATTCTTTTGAAACACCTTAAAGTAGGGGTTACAAGGGCGAACTTAATGCCTAATGGCATTCTCTGCCAGTTGACCCTGGGTGATGGTGAAAATTGCCTTTAGAAGTCGAAAGAGCTATACGAAGCCGGAAGAAGTGGAACTGGCTTGTTTTAAGGATAACATAAAAAATGTAATTACAAATAAAAAAAACTGACTCACCTCTTCAACAAATAACATAAGTCTATGGTCCATGTTGACTGGCCAAAGCCTTCCTCTAGACATATCTGAGAGAAGTTGCTTAGTATCTCATCCCTGTACGCGGGTGAGACCAGCATAAGCACACAGGATACTCCACAATCCCAGTTGTAACGCTGTTGGTAGTGCTGTACCCTATGCCCTTGGAATTGAGGGGTTCCTGCAAACATATGCAATTTAGAACACTTTAACAACAACTTTAGAAATAGAATAGATAATAAAATAGAAAATAGCAGCCACCAGGGATGTGAGGCGATGTTACCACTGAATTGGGAACCTGGTCGCCTATGAAGGAATTCCTTGCAATAGTTGCAATGCAGTATTTTAGTATTGTGATTCACAGTTTCTATTCACAAGTTGTGACTATTCACAATTTGTGAATAGTCGACGACGTAAACTTGTGGAATTATTCACGTTACTCGAATGCACTCATAATATATTTTTATTCGAATACTGATAAGTAATAAATCACTCAATAAACTTACTGTTTCCTTCCAGTTCTGTTTGCATTTTTCAGCAGTGACTGCAGTGATGCCCATTGATTTATAGGACCAAATCATTATGTATTGTACCTATAATTAAATTGCAAAAGAAAGTCATTTGATGGTTTATCTAACAGCTTATTTCGCCTTATCAATTTTAGTATTATCACTAATTTATGAATAAAAATCGTTATCACGTCTTATCAGTTATCAGTGAGTTTTTGTTTTCATTGTTTGATTTTGATTTTTTTGTACAATCTGTTCAAAGCATAGAGTAACTTTGTATATACGGGAATAGAGGTCTATCTCTCAGCGAATTATGAGAAACAAAGAAAGAGTCGCCCTCTGGAAACATGATTCGGAGTAAATACTCAAAGCTATGACAAGTAGGTGACGTATGATCTGGCTATGGCTACCTTGGTATACTTAAAAATTCACAAAATACTCATAAAGTTAGATAAATTAACGATATCATCAAACTTGGTCTATTTCTTTTCCTTAAAAACCTTAACCTTTTAGACATAACAAACTATTTATTTATAGAAACTACAACAAACATTCGTTAGCATGATTCACAAAGCAGGTCAGTGCCATCTATTGAAGTTTTCGTCAACCATCTATTGACATTATCGTCAATACGGTAACAACGCCATCTAGTTTTATACTTGGTAGTATGTTATAATAACAACAAATTCAGATGTCTCATATACGTATGGAGTGGATGAAGTGGTTAACCATTTTTAATTTTGTTACATTATACATGAACTGTTACTCGGTTTGTAATGCTAAATGGTGGCCACTCACGGTCAGTCCATCGCGTCAAATGGCGTGATATACAGCCAAAATTTGATCGTGAATGTGAAAAACTGATGGCGTGACATAAAAAATTTGTATGTCCAATCGCGCCATTTTGACATATGTCGTTTGGCGCGGCTCCAAAAATGACGCGATGGAATGACCGTGAGTGGACACCAGATTGTCAAGCCTGGTTCAAAGTAATTTTACCTCTGGCTATTAAGTTGGCTAACCTTAGGTGTGTGTTGTCATATATAGTTTGTAAGATTCCCTTACATGAAATATTTCATGTAAAGTGGATGTCAACTTTTAATTCAGCTAATAGCTTTCCTAACGTTGGAATCTCTTTTCTGACTGTGTACATTTCATGTATTTTATTTCAGATTGCACACAGATCAAAATCTTCGAACTTTATCTTCTTTTGTTGATTTCGTTTTTTCCAGGTGAAAATATTTTTTGGGATGTAGAAGCAGCAACTTTGCCTTCCTTGGTAATGGTGCTGACAGTTTTTTCAGATATATCATATAACTGAAATAAGAACTATCCGTGAACACTTGTCTTATATTAAAAGCAAAACAAATAAATGGTCGGCATGTTTTTGTATCGATACAAAATTCAATTCAATTCTATGGTCAACTGAATTTTATGTCAATACAAAACCATGACGAGCTATTTTTTTAATAAACCGTAACCGCATACATCATTTTAGTTGGACACTACTACGAGGAAAAAATAATAACTGGTAACACTATTTTTCCTACCTGTCATGGCCGCTATCCGTCAACAAACATTCTTTTATATTACAAGGTACTCTTAATCAAAAAATTCCGCACTATAGAGGGTCTTGGGCAGTAATATTAGGCAGTACTCTATAATCCGACAAATTCGACAATCCGACATCGCCCTGCAAAATGTTTGTCGGATTACCGCGGGTCTACTGTAATCGCAGTTTTTATTTTCTTTTAGACTTTTATGGGATTAGAGGGACATTTTCAGCTTTTTCCTTTTTACAAAAATTACGCACTGATAAAACATTTTTTCTACCACTACTTTGTATCCTTTTTGGCATGATGGAAGTTAAAAATTATTAATACAAAAGAAAAATCCAAGAATAATGACAGCAGGTAATGCCAATCTAGTGGGAAGGTACAATGACAGGTGTCAGAGGTAAAATAACTTTGAACGGACTGTATCTTGATTGTTGTCGCTTTAAACTATATTTTGTCAAACAGCAAAAAATTATACTCTGTGACATACAGATTAAGTAGGAAGGTGACATTGACATGGGCCGCGTTCCACTAGACGCTCACAACGACCAATTCGCGTTCCACTTGGCGACCACGGGCGTCATGGTAGCGGCGAAAACGTCATTGATGACGTCCTTAATTTCACTCACGGCACGCTCAAAACAACCCACCTCACGGGGTGGGTCGAAGTGGTCGAATTGCAGTGTTGCCAGATACAACGAAGTTACTCTCGCCAGTTTTTAGACCTGGCAGCACTGGGTAGAAATGGATCTTGATAGAAAGGCGCAATTTTATAAAAGTTCAGGATGGCGACGGAAAAAATAACTTTAAAACGATTCCACAAAAGATACTTTAGTTTAGTGGAACTAGTAGTTTCTCCAGCAGACTATACACCTTTCACTTGGGTTGGGTGTATGATTGTAACGCTCACAAGCTAGTGGAACGGAAAAACCGCGGTCGTGAGCGTAATCGTTGTGATCGTCTTGTGGAACGTATCAACGTAGGGATGAAGACATGAATGCAGTGTTGCCAATGCTACGGCAATTATCGTGTTCTACAGCTTTCAGGCCAAAAAATCACAAAATCTGCGGGCTACGGCTGGAACCCTATTGCCGTAGCAAATTCTACGGCTTTTCGCAAATTTTCACAAAGTCAATTTTATTTATTGTTTTGCAAACATTTAACGAATGTTAAAACCCTTAAAACAGCGCCACTAAGCTTATATTGATGTTAATGTAGGCTAATGAAAAGTATTACTCGTTTTGTGGGCATCAAATTCACTGCCGATGACCTTTTTTTTTTAGTTCGAGCGCTGAACGGATGGTATATATTGGCGTAATTGGATTGCTACGGCCCACACTTGATCCTTTTCCATATAAACACGGCTTTTTTATCTAATGTACACGGCCTTCCAAAAATTTTCATTGGCAACACTGCATGAATGTCAACGTCAAGTCACAGTCACTCAACCCAATGTCAATTTATGCCAGATAACAGCGTAGTGATTAAGTACTCTGTGGATAACAGTTTCAGCTGTTTCAGTATTTTTTAATTTGATGAATATATATAATATTATTTTAAAATAATGGCGCTCAGAAGCGGAATAGTAGATCTATCACAGGCGCACAAAACTTGGCGAGTCTTGTGTGGACTAAGGAATAAAAGTGTCGCTGCCCCGAAAGAAAACGACAGTGAATATCGAAAAACTCACTTTGGATTCGATACGGTGGATGAAGATGAAAAATGGAAAAAGGGTAAAAATTTTCTATACCATAGTTTAAGTAGATAGCGCCGTTTGTCTAAATTATGTTAATTTTCGTCACTTCGCGCCAGGGGCATGCTAGGGGCGCCGACAAAACAGCATAGAAATGCAATTTTATCTAATTGCTATCAGAATGTTATGATCGTGCAATCATACTCAACCCTAAAATAATTTTATTTTATGATTATATTTATTGATATATTTTATGATTTACAGTTCACAAGGTATTTGAAACAGTAGCCAATAAATATGACGTTATGAATGATGCAATGTCATTTGGCATTCATAGAGTTTGGAAGGATATATTCATGAGCAGGCTAGCTCCCCCTCATGGCACTAAGTTGTTAGATGTAGCCGGCGGCACTGGTAAGTAAAGTAATCCACAGGCTTTGTTTAGTATCTTTTACACATAAACAGATGGCTTCAATCCCTTCACAGCCTAATACTGAGTACGAATCCCCTCTTGAGGAATTCACACTGAGGACGCTAATACATTTCATATTATCTCTCATTCTTCATCATAAAACATCTCATAGGTTTAGATAAGGGATGGGCAATCTCCTGCCCATGAACAGTGGCAATCTGGTCTGCGACCATCCAGTGGCAATATTTACTAGAGGTTTTTGAAATTCATTATCACTAAAATTATCGGCCTGCATAGGAAAAACTGCCCACCCCTAGTATAAAGTCACTGTCATGACCATGGTGATGGAGGTAGATTCTACAAGTGTAATTATATCTGAACTTGTATGCATGTATCCTGGGGACAAAATTTCTCGAGTGTGTTGTGTTACATTAGATAATTTTGACTGTGATAGGCTAGCATACATATATCATAAGATAAGTAATGGTGCTACACTTTGCAGGTGATATTTCTTTTAGGTACATTAATTATATCAAGAATCTTGGTCCACCACCTGAGGGAGTCCAGAGCAGTGTAACAATATGTGACATTAACCAGTCCATGCTAGATGTGGGGAAACTCCGAGCTGAGAAGTAAGCAAGTATTACAGTATTTCACTATTAACCATTATAGTCAATGGTATGAATAAAAGCTGTGCTACTGAAATTGTGAAATCTATTTAGCTATTTACCTCTTAGTGAATCAGAAATGGGATGGATCTTTCTATCGGAAAGCTAAAAACCACATGAAAACCATGCATTTAAAAGATTTTGATATAGTTCTGTTCAGTTTGTTTTATAATTGAAGTGATGTTAGCTAGGTACTTTTCTAAATTGAATTTTATGAAACTTAATTTTGACAAACTTCACTAACCACTGTATACATTGTGTATTGACAGGCAGGGCTACACAAAAGACAGCCCAGTTGATATCAGCTGGCTATGCGGCGACGCCGAAAAATTAGACCTGCCCGACGATAGCTACAATGCTTACACAATTGCCTTTGGAATCAGAAATTGTACACATGTAGAAAAAGTAAGATATTTGATCTTTCTGCTTCTTAATGTTCATAGACTACCTATGCTGTAATATGATGTTTCAGATGTGTAATATAACCACACACAGGTTTGACGACCCGTGTGGCGCAATGGTTACCATGCCAAGGGTCCTCCCTTGGCGCGGCGACCCGGCATCGAATCCAGGATTCGATTTCCAACGAGGCAGAAAGAATGATGAGTTTGAATTTCTGTTTTCGGTCTAGGTGTATGTGTCCTTGTGTTTGTATGTTGTCCATGGCACCTACGACACGGAATCCTAGTGTGGGGCTAAGAGTGTGTAGCGTTATTTATTCATATAATATACAGTTTTTTTTCTCAAGCTATTACTTGCCACATAAAAAGTATAATAATTGTTATTTAAAATGCAGGTGTTAGAAGAGGCATACAGAGTGCTGACACCCGGAGGTCGCTTCATGTGTCTCGAATTCAGTCAAATACCAAACAGCACATTACAATGGTAGGTTTTTCCATTGACATCATTTACTTTTATAACTTTTGTTTTGATGTTCAATACTCGCCTATGCTTCGTTTTACAGTACGGCAGACGGTTCTAGGCCGGCCTGAAGTTAGGCTTTCGGAAACTGTGCGCAGGTATAGCGACAGGAACACTTAAGCGAAAGCTGACGTGTGACTGAAACAAACTGTCTCGTGCGCCGACTGTTCGTCGCGACCCTGCGCGCCATTTCCGAACTAATTCTCCAAAATTAATGATTTTATCTATGGAATATTTCACCAAACCAATAATCGGTGTGTTGATGTTAATGATGATCACTTTGGTGACAGGGTCTACGACCAGTACTCATTCCAAGTGATCCCAGTAATGGGTCAACTCATAGCGGGTCAGTGGAAACCTTACAAGTACCTGGTGGAGAGCATAAGGCAGTTTCCAGATCAGGTTTGTATTATTTAATTTAATTACACTAGTTTACATGACTTTTGTTCATGAAATGGAATACATACGGTTAAGTTACTTTAGGTATCTACATCTCGGAAAAAATATTTAAAAAAATGCAGCACGTCAGTTTTTTGAAATATTTATTAACAAGATTTTTACAAAAAACTACATATAAATAAACAACAGAAAGTTAAAAATGGCTAATTTTTGCTCTTTTTTTATAAATATTTTCATCTGTATCTCTCACAACAGACCAACAATAGTCACCTAGCATATTTTAGTCCCAAAAACCTTGATAATTTTGCTCAAATGATTTTAAATCTTGGTGAAATCGCTCGCCGTGTTCATCACTCACAATACCAAGATTTTCTGGAAAAAATCTAAATGGGAATTTAAAAAATGAATTTTAAGTGACATATTTACACCCATACGCTCATAATTTTGCAATAGATTTTCAACAATCTCTTTGTGATTATCACTTTTTTATTGTCTGAAAAAATTGTAACGACACTTTTGAAAGAGTTCCAGGCTGCTTTTTCTACCTCGGTTAAAATGCTCTGGAATTTTGTATCTTCCAATATTCTCCTGATTTGAGGACCCACAAATATTCCTTCCTTTAATTTAGCCGCAGAAAGATTCGTAATAAAATACAGAGGTATACAAATGCAGGCTTGGACTTATCCAAAGCTTTGGTAAAATTTTTCATCATGCCTAACTTAATGTGAAGAGGTGGTAATTTTTTTTTTTGGAACAACTAAACATGGACCGGCTTAGTTACTGATGGAACGTCTGCATATTTTATACTATCTTTATTTTTTGAGTTAAAACCAAAAGTTTTTGTTAAACAAAAGTAACAGTCAGTTACGTGGTTAGTCGGCTCTCTCCATATCATTGGTTTACCAAATTTCAGTGATCTATTTTTACCTGATTACCAGGAACTAAGGACCAATCTACAATTAGTGCAAATCACATGAGGAACCCAATTTTTATCTTGATTTAACACCGAAAATCCAAAATAATGTAAATAGGCTTCTTGCATTGGTTTTCTTATAGGCAAACCACGATTCAACTGAACAATTTTCCCACAAACATAACAAAATTGATTTGGATGTAGTTTGCACACTCTAGATGACATTTTGATATAAAAATAAGATTTTTCAGTCACACAGTTGTTTACAAAATCGAACGATAAACGTATTTAAACGATTGCGCGTAGATAAAAACAAAGACCTCTATATCTCAGAATTGTGACGTGCTACGAAAAATAAAAAAATATTTTTTTAATCACCGTCCATAGCCTGCATAAATAATATATGTTTCATTTAATGAACAAAAAAATTTTTGTTTTTTGTAAACTAGTGTTATTTGTGTTAGTCTACCCAGGAAGTAAATTTCTTCGTTTCAACATGGCTTGTGACTGGTTTGGAATACCTTAATTTTTGTCTCAATTTATGGTCCCAATCAAAGAGCTAACAGTGATGGCTAGTAACATTTCCTTGTATCAGGGATGAAGGCATACTCCAGTATAATGGACAAGTATAGATTTCACGCACTTTTGATATCAATATGCAATCCTTAGGTTTTTAATTTTCTATGTTTAAATGCTATTGAACATTGCGTTACATAAAACTTTTCTTTATTGTTGGTATATTATCTCTTAATTTCACAGGAAAAATTCAAAACCATGATAGAAGATGCTGGTTTCAGACAAGTCACTTATGAAAATCTCACATTTGGAGTCGTCGCCATTCATTCAGGGTTTAAAATTTAATCGATGTATTATTCGATAAGTGTACAAAGGTGGTGTAAGTTTAAAAATAAAATACAGTGTTTTTTAGAGGAATTTATTAAGTCCATCAAACTGTGGCGTTTGGAATGCAGATCCAGTACCTAAATTACATTTCACACATTACAACTATGATATAGTCAAAAACACGATCAGACGCATTTAATACAATTCAAAATATTATACAATTTCTAGATTAATATTTTCCTTAAATATTGTACATTCATGTAATATTGAGAACACACTAGAGGTTAGCATCCAATAGATGGGCTGAACAATATCGCTTGTGAAAGTCTCCAAATTCTCATAATATTTAACATAGGGGGAAGGATTTGAGGCATGGCTTATCCCATGTAGACTTTCAGCTTAACATCGGTTATACCTCTCGGGACTGTCTTCGTTCATCCATCTCGCTCGCTCGCTAGCCCTTGGCACGGGATGAAAGCTCAGTAAGCATGCTAAGTATTATACAGAGTGATTACTGACGAAATCGATCCATAATCCCAATTACAACGGCACCATCTCTACTCTGCAATAGACACACCTATTTGTCTATAGTTTACCTGCCTGGGCATCCCCAACTTGGGACATTTAGGAAATATTTTAGATGTTACTAAGGAAATTGACAATATTTACGAGTACAGATGGAGTTCATAATTTGGGTTAGGAGTCAACATTCCGCCAAGTAGTACCCTGCTGTATGACATAGTTCTGTTAGGTCTAACACACTAATGAGCAAAGCCAGAGTCTCGCTAGTGACGTCACCTACGTGTAAGACGCAGATGAGAAGCGAGTGTGAGTTAAGTAAGGATGTTCAAACTAACGACCAGTCTGCCGCCGCACGCGTGCACTCAACTTAAAGAACTTTACTTTGGCAATAATTTTAAAATCATACCCAAAGATCCTCGGAGTGATCCAGAGATCCGCGCGTCCGATCCGGTCCGATCCGATCCGAAACGTTAAAAACTTAGTACGAGATCCTCCCGGTCCGTAGATCCTTCGGTACGATCCCAAGTCCTACGCGTTCCATCCCACAGTCCTACCGAGCCCGTCCATCCCTTGGCATCCTGACCCCGACTCACACCTCCAGCCAAGCACATCCAACGATCCAATCCAAAGAGGATGAAACAAAAGAAAATTGCTTTAGTTATACATTCAGTGTCGCGAGCCTTGGCGCCCAACACGGGACACTTGGCTAACGGAGTACACATCTCAAACAGAAATACAACTTGGCTCGGGCCAATCGCGTTAATCCTAAACCCATAAATATTTTAACATCTATAGGCCAATCAGCAACGCCAGATTAATTAATATTAATTAAAAAATGTGTCAATAATAAAATTGAGCCCACTATATCTTTTGAAAATTATCATTTGTGTTTGTGGCTTGATATAAATCTAGATAAAAATCCGGCGTCTCCGATGCGCCTCCCCATGTAATTAATTATAAGTGAAAATGTGAATAGTCGATACACTAAAACTAGCTATAAACTACTTGATACATAGCAAAATATTTATGGATTATATTGTCTAATACAATTCAGTTTTTGTGTTGCTGATCTCGCCGAGAGGACAAGTAACTGCCGAGCCGACCGAGAATAGATACATCTCCATACTTTTTCATACACCACATTTAAACATAATTGATCTTATTTAAGTAAAAATACTTGCGCTATTTTAACCACAATTCCTAATATATAAAGGTAAATATTACGGTATACGAATGACAATTAGATCATGAATAATATTATGGCAAATAAAATAAAAAATGCTTTTTGTGTAAACACACGGGGCAACCTGCCGCAGCCCCAGTTGCAGTAATAATTTATTTCTCTCAAAAACTTATATTTTCATGTCAATATACATTTCATTTCATTGTCCGTGTCTGTTAAGTTTTTGCCAATATTTTGAGCAGTCAGATATTATTATGTTATAAGACATATTGTTTTATTCAGGCACTACAATCGCAGGCAACTCCCGTGTGTTATCGCATAAAATTTTGTCTCCCGAATAAAGCCTGTGTAAGATTTGAGACTCGAGCTGTCCAATCGGTAGCAGATTTGTAATAAAACAAATATTAATTATATTATATATAAACAATATAGTAATGTGAAAGTAGACCATAACATTTGACCTATTTTGTGACCCTTATCTCACGAAAGCGTCAAGTATTTGAGTGTCATTAAAATACATATATAAACAAATAATAAAATTTTCATCCCGAATAATTATAAATTGCGACGCGCAGACATTACATGCGCACTAAAACTCACGATTGACGAGTATCGTACGCCAACAATTTCAACCCACTGGCCTAAAAGTAAGCTTAAATCCATCGTGACTGTCAATACGCACAGGAATTTTCTACACAAGTGTACATCGCACGTGAGTCAACATACACTTGTGTAAAAAAAATTGTGTCCATTACGCTCAGGGATTTCTTCACGAGTGTACGTTGGCAAGTCAATGTACACTCGTGCAGAAAGTGGTAATGTTGTAATGTCTGTTGGTATCGAGCGAGCGCGCACGGTATGGAGACGTATCATATCGGGTGGGCAGTGGGAGTGGTTCGCGAGCCGCCGCCCCCGCGCCCGCCCCCGCCCCGCCGCCGCCAGCTGCAGATAAACACCAGCTTCACAACATCACACAACACATGGTACTGACGGTACTACTGTTACTCCTACCGATATAGCATACACCCATTGTATAATAACAAAAAACAAAGAAAAGTGTACGCCGTTTTGTTATGTAGTAGTAGCGTTTGTCATCATAATTATATGTATCATAATATGGCCACGTCCTATTTGATTTGCTACTTGTATCTTTGGAGTGTAAGAACTTAAAACTAATCACACCAGTATTCATAATTCACATTTTAAATGGTTCTGTTCAGCACACAATGCTTTTAATATTACAGAATCCCAGAAGACATTTTGAGTCATAATACTAATGCAGCAAGTGACATTATTGTTCTATTATTAGTTGTTAGTTTGTTCCATTCTCAGTCTAGGTCTGTCGAAAGCATGGCTACAATAACATAAAGTTAAGTAACCCTGTTATAGTAATTTATGGCTCTGGTTGCCTCGTACAGCAGAGAGAACCTGCAGTAATATAGTACAAACTTACCTGTTACATAATAATCGCCGAGCATTTTTGTACTAAACTTAAATAAAATAACATTTGTGGATCTTGAATATAAAAAAGTTTTTGTTGTATTCAATATCCACATTCTAGCACACATAACTCCACCCTCGTATGAACACATAATCTAGCGAACAAATCACAACATTACATTGACTATTGTGAATAACACATCAATATAATATCAATACCTACCCTGAGCCCAAAACAAACATACAAAACTATCTTAATTTTGAGTAAAATGTTAAGGGTTTAACGCAAAATCACAAATGCACCAAGCCAACACATTCATTAATCTAAATGATACAATGAAAAACAAGCGACTTTAATATTGATGTGCTACAGACCAGCTGTTTACAAAAATAATTGTTGCACTATGATTAGTATGCATAGGTATAGTCAGCAAAAGAGATATGCAGGGCGTGATATAAAAACATTCCCATTACAGAATGTTTGTGCTTCTACATAGTGAATTGACACATACTAATATCAAATGCAAAAATAATGTTGCCTGTTTTTTTTTATGTGTGATGTAAGAAAATCTGTGAAATGGCACACTTTTCAAGGGGGGAGGGGGGGATGCGGAGGGGGGAGGGAGGGGGAGACTTGTTTTTTTTAATGTACTCACATAAAGGTACAACCTAGCAGCAGTTTCATAAAATTATAGATAATGCCGTCAAAAAATCTAGAATGTATGGACTATAAAGAGAGATTCCTAGGATGGCGGACTTTTCCGATAAATATTTCTACTAAATTAATCGAAAAATTTATATTGGTAGCAATACGATTGATTATATTTCAATTTCTGGGTTGGGGCATATGAAACCAGTTGGGTTTTAATTTTTATTACCTCGATATTGTTTTAAAGACAAAAATCGGAAAACATTGATTACGTTTTACCGATTGTGGACATAGATATTTACAAAACAATAAAAACTTGCAACACTGGAAATGTCAATTTGCTTTGTGGAATTAAAAAACAGAGTTTATAGTTTAATATGTATATGTAAGTTACGATTTAACACTGAAAGTAACACTTAACATTCTGTAATAATAAATAAAAAGTGGAGACTGGCTTGTGCCATTTTGATGTACACACTAATTATTGTAACATGCAAAGGGAATTCGCGAAAAAACCGAAGTCAAGTGGAGCACGCGGCGCTCGCCGCGAATGATACATTAAAAAACAAACGGTACAAGTCAGTCTCCAGCTTTACGGAACGTTTTTATATCATGCCCTGCAGACGCAACTTGTTTGCATATTACATGGATGTATTTCCATTGTCTAAGCCAAAAAAGCGCAACATAGGTAAGCAATGAAACAATGAGTAATCTATTGTAGAATTCAATGGACACCACAAATATTTTCAGACCAATACAATGCAATAGCAAGCCAGGGATACAAAGCAAAACTTGATGATGAAGAGATTTTAATAAAGGCAACTATTATAATGTGACTTGAATACGCCTAGATTGTTCCATGTCTATTAAGCTGTTGTGTCTATTTATTAATATGTAACACAAAAATTTAACATTGCTTTGAATTCCGACCAGTTTTAAGTGTGATATTGTATATATTTTAGCTCATGAATATTTTATTCAATATCACACCCAAGTACAATCATACTTGAAGCCTGTCAAATTTTTTTTTATCAGCGAACGAGCCGATGATCCATCTGACGGTAAGTGGATATCATTGCCCATGAACATCAGCGACACCAAAGGCATCACTGATGCATTGCCGGCAAAGCAAGAGAGAAGAAAAATATTTTACTATTCCAGTTGTCAAAGATGTTTTATATTAAACTTAAAAAGATTGCTTTTTCAGATCATTCAGTAACTTTACAGAGACATATTGAGCTTTTCAGAGCTAAAAATTATAAGCATGCAAAAATAGACACGTGCAGGATTAAGATGAACATACATTTGTATCCCTTCGCATCGTCATCGCAATTGGTTGAATATGGATTAATAGTGATATGATACATACAGTATGAATATTGTAACTGCAACTCTGTACATAACGGTAACACATAATACCATGTGTGCATACAATTTGTATTCTCATTGTAAATTCGCTCAGCCATCCAGTATAGGCGCAAATGCCTAACTTCTATAGCTCTATTCGTTAACAGCACAAAATACTAATGGGGCTCCAATTAGGATTGTTATAATACATTTAGTAAATATAATGAAGGACTGTGAAGTAACTGTTAATTAACACTGCAATAATGGTGACCACAAATAAGCTTGTATGACCAGTAATTCGAAATATCATCAGTATTTCATAAATCTTTATCAATTGCATTTAACAATGGATAATAATGATGCCGAACTGGTGTAAGGCTTAAAAATACATGAACTAACTGCTTCAATACTTACAATACTTAGTTTTATTGAAATTTTTATTACCGGTATCTCATAAAATACCGGTAACTACAAATGGCACGACAGAGTAGCAGCCACAATATTTGTACCGTACGTACAGAGAGGATAAGTAAAGTGTGAGTACTGTACCTGTAGGCGTCGCTGGTGGGAGGTGTGGCGGCCGTTCAGTAGTTGTGGTCGCGGTCGCGGGAGCGCGAGCGGGAGTACGAGCGGCGCACCGGCGAGTAGGTCGGGGAGCCGCGCCGCCGCGGGGAGTATGATCGGGATCTGAGGACAATTAACGCGTTTAGTATACCGATAATATACTAAACTCAGTTGTTACTTACCATCACACATAAGTTATCGTGGGGGACTATAGCATCTGCCAAAGATGATCATGAAAGGCGAGGTTAACAATAAAATTCACACAATATTATAACAATTTCACTATTGTTTACATAGGATAAGTGTCTAGGTCCTCTTTCTCTCTCTTTCACTTTGTGTGTGTTTGCGTGTGCACGTGAGTGCACGCATATTGTGTGTGGAAATAGTACTTTACCACCACTCAAATGATCAATAATTACATCAAGCAAGAGCGATATTTGGTATTATGTCAGTGACAGTAAAAGGTGAAGGATCAACGATACCTGTCGCGATCACCGCTGTAACGGTCGCCGCCGCCACCACCGCCGCCGCCGCCGCCGCCACCGTAATCCTCTTTCACGCGAATGTACGACACCTCGCCCTGAAACAAAACATACCATATCAGACGTTTAGATGTTGAAGCTACAGTTGCTGTGATTTGCCTAAGTTGATTTTGGATGATGGAGTATGAAAAGCATGATTATAATAAACATGATTCTAAATCATTTATTCATGTACAACAGGCAGTTATAAGTAAACTAAGCAATCACCTCATGGCTTCTGAATCGTGAGTCATCCAGTTTCTTCACAGCATATTTCATGTCTTCATGACGGAGGAACTCTACGACTCCGGTGCCATCCTTGAAAGTGTCCGCGAAGCACACGTCGCCTGCCTCGCGCATGTGGTCTTTGAGATCCTGCAGAAGTAGAAGATTTGGTACTCAGAGGAATTATTTAGTTCATATTGTATTTTATATTTGAGTACATACCAACTTTATAATTAGAATTTTATAAGTTTATAACTATACCTACCTTCTACTTTGGTTTGGCCTTGAAGCAGTTATGTACTGCTTTACAATTGTTAGAGGTAGTGAATCAATGCAATTTCAATAGTTTCTTGCAGTAATAGTCCATAACGAATCTCTAAGGGTAAAGTCAAAAATTTGATATAAATTGAATGAGTCTTTGTTATCTCATTAGTAACCAAAACCTTTTAAAGATGCATAGTATCGCTATAAGCAGTGGCGGCTGGTGGATCATAGAAGTGGTGGTGCACTTTACAACATAGATATTTTTATAAATTAAATCGATACGTCGATTATTTTCTGCAGCGCAATGGTCAATAACCTGTTTATTAAAATCTGGTATTGATTGAATAAATTAAAATAATAATAATTAAAATTCCTGCATAATGTAAATTCTGGATTTCATTCTGCATCTATGCCGTAGTCAAACGTCTTTCCCTTGTTAATACTCGTAGACACAAAACCAGTCAACCAAAATGCTGCCAAGGATCATCATCATTTGGCCCGCTCCACCCACCTGCCAAGACCCAGACGGTGGCAGGCCAGTCACAAGCACGCGATACTCCGACCTCCTAGCCGGGGGGCCTCGGGCAGGCGGCCGGGTTCCGAACCGGTCGCCACCACCGCGACCACCTCGTGCGCCACCACCGCCGCCGCCCCTCGGGAACTCTACGCGCAGACGATACCCATCGTAGTCGTAGCCGTCCCGAGCTCGGACAGCATCATCTGCGTCTCTAGAATTAATTTATTTATTTATTTATTTATTCTTTATTGCATTCACCTTACACTAGGAGATACAAAGGGCGAACTTAATGCCTATTGGCATTCTCTACCAGCCAACCCAGTGTGACGGAGAGAAATGCGAGGTAGGCGTAAATACATAATTAAAAATTATCAATTTAAAAAAGAACATAAAATTTTACAGATATCTAACAATTAATAATAAAATGATATAAATAATATTATGCAACTTGTATTATATAATATATACATATATATATATATATATATATACATAAGTAATATATTATTTAATATACATACATATAATAATAATCATACATAAATATATAAAAAATACATAAAATACCATAAAAAGTGAAAGTAAACAAAACTCGACAGACTTAGGGGTTCGGTGAAGTTTTCAAAAATTGTTCCCGGACTAATCTTTTAAAAATGTGTTTGCTGGGTGAACTTCTGACAGTAAGCGGCAGGGCATTCCAGAGTAGTATAGCCTGAACTGTGAAAGATTTTCTGAAAAAAACACTGTTATGTGGTGGAAAAGAAAGTTTTAAATTTCTCAATGAACGTAGTTCCCTGCTAGAGTTGGAGCAGAGATACTGAAATTTTTCCTTTAGATAAGAAGGAGAAGTTGGATCATGTAAAATAGAATACAGAACCAAGAGAATTCTAGAATTACGCCTTTCTCGAATAGTAAGCCATTTTAACTGCCTTCGATAACTGGAGACATGGTCATACTTACGAAGGTTGAAAATAAATCGGATGCAATTATTTAACAGGCGCTCTAGTTTATCGAGAAGTTCCTGTGTTAGGTCTGAGTAACACACATCTGCGTAGTCGATAATTGGCAACACAAGACTGTTTACCAGCATTAGTTTTGTCTTATGCGGAAGAAAATTTTTAAGACGGTACAGGGATTGAAGCGTTCCATTGACCTTTCGACAGACTTCATAAACTTGCCTACGCCAATTAAGGCAACTGTCAATGTACAGCCCAAGATTTCTGACTGAGTTGGAGAAGGGTATAAGAATGTTGTTATAGCTTAAAGGTGGCAAGTTCATTTCGTCAACCCCTGCTAACAGTCTTGAGCTACCAATTATGATGGCTTGGCACTTCAGTGGATTAACGGCCACACCATACTGCTCTGACCAAATTCTGATCGAATCCAGATTTCGATTTAAAGTACCAATAGCATTATGAATATCATCAATGTTGGAATGAACGTACAATTGTAAATCATCTGCATACAGATGGTACGAACAGTCAATGACAGAGGTGATTGAGTTAATGAATAACGAAAATAATAATGGAGAAAGAATACCGCCTTGCGGAACGCCAGCAGCGAGATGAGCCCATTCAGAACAGTTTTGTCCCAGACAAACTGACTGCTGACGATCGCGAAGATAAGATAAAAACCACATAAGGGCAGTAGGAGAGAAATTGAGATAAGATAGGATGGAAAGGAGAATTTCGTGGTCGACTGTGTTAAAAGCATTTGAAAAGTCAATTAGCACCACTACAGTTACTTTCCTGTTATCCATGGCGTGGCGGATATCATCAGTGACTTGAACCAAGGCAGTAGTGGTGCTATGACCAGGACGAAACCCAGACTGATAAATACTCAGTAGGTTATATTTGCAAACAAAAGAGGAGACTTGCTTATGTACACAGGCTTCCAAAATTTTGGAGAGGAATGGAAGTATAGATATTGGGCGGTAATGACTGGGAAGGGATGGGTTAGGGATTTTAGGTAGTGGTCGTACAAATGCCTTTTTCCAGAGACTAGGATATTGACCCGTCGATAAGGAACAGTTTATAATGTGAGTCACTGTTGGCAAGATGTTCCCCACTATTGGTAATAACATTGTTCTGCCAATATCATCGCAACCTACGGCCCTCGATTTAATAGATGAAATCACCTTCATTACTTCTCCCTGGCTCACAGGAGAGAAATGAAAGGTTGGAAATGGAAGCTGCTGCATCAAAGCAATGGTAGTTTGAGTTTGACGTTTGACTGCAGAATCTATTAAAGTAGTGGAGACAAAGTGCTTATTAATGGTATCAAGAGTCAAGGAAGGACCACAGTCGTATGATGGTGTTTTAGTAATGCCAAGAGTTTTAAGGAATTTCCAGACATCTGCGGGAGAAGAATTGCTAATATTCTCATGGATATATCGGCGTTTGGCTGTTCGCACCATCTGATTACAGCGATTTCTCGCCATTTTAAAAGCCGACCAATTCTCGGCTGATCGATCCCGCCTGAAAGCACGGAACGCCCGGTCCCGTCGCCTCATAGCATTAATGAGATGTATAGCAATTTATTGTCTAGCCGTCAGGTCAGATGGTAGACAAACATTAACTCATAATAAATAATTGTTTAATTTTTTTTAAATATGTATGTACACCATATCATTATATTTGATAAGATTCACTCACAAATATCATTACTAAATACAAAGGCTGTAATAAACCTAAACTTATCTATAAGCTTCCTTATTATGGTGGCCACTGACGGTCATTCCATCGCGTCAAATGGCGTGATATACAGCCAAAATTTGATCGTGAATGTGAAAAACTGATGGCGTGATATAAAACTCTGGATTTCCAATCGCGCCATGGCGTCACGCCGCAACATCGCGCCGACTGATCGTGAATGCGCAAACCCACATCCATTTTTTGTTCATTTCGCGCCAGGGTTGGATTTAGGTCCATTGAAAAATATAGTACAAAACAATGAAAAGTATAGTATTTATAAAAAAATTATAGTACACTCAGTGTTGCAAGCACAAAATCGGTAGATCAACTGCTTTTGCACCCCCGAATTTGTTTAAATGGAAAAAATACTTTTACTTTCAAGTCAAGTAGTAGGAAGAACTTCGTAAATAAATGTATTATTACACACAAATTCGCAAGCGATTCTTATCGCTTTGATTGAATTTCGTATGGAATGGAAGGAATCATAAGGAACGAGATTAGTTACTGTTAGTGGAAACTGGATAGGAACAAAAGACACCACCTTGGACCACATCTACACTTACCATCAGGTGGGATTGTGGTCAAGCATTAACTTATTCGTGTAAAAAAAAAGAAGCCTACTGCTGAGGACATTGAGACAGGAAACGCAAGATCAGATTTCGGTCGGATACACGCACTGTTGAAATATTCATAATATGTCTTAAAACTAAACATTCGGGACCAAATAAAATTATAGTATTTTAGCGTACTATACTTAGATGTGGATAGTACATAGTACAAAGGGTGAAATTATAGTGTAAATACTATAATTATTATAGTAGAAAATCCAACCCTGTTTCGCGCCGAGACGTTGAACGAAGGAGACAGTTCCAAATGTCATTGTTTAATTTTGTGTAAAAAAATGGCTTCCGAACGCAACGTCATGTCAACGTCTTTCGATCAGGTCAAACGCGCAAATGAAAGAGAATTGGAATGATCGTGAGTGTGAATCATGTTTAGCATCCATCCATTTTGACATATGTCGTTTGGCGTGGCTCCAAAAATGACGCGATGGAATGACCGTGAGTGACCACCATTAGTAAGTACACGACGAGCCGGAAAACCCGGCTAGAGGCCCTTTGTAACACAAATTTAGTGATGTGAGTGTTATTAACATACTATCGATAAACATAATAGCATATCAAAAAACTCGATTGAAATCGAATGAATGAGCCTCTATCCATTCATGAGTCCAACCTACTCTACTCATGGTGCACCTTGCTGAAAAATGGAAAAGGCAATGTTCCTTCTGTTGAAGATCTCTGAGATCAATTTAAATCCGATAATACTCATTCATCATGGTAGGGTTCTTTACCCGTCTAGTTACCTCCCGCTTTTCTTATAAAATTAACCGACGAACTTTGTGTTGACATAAGAAACGAACGCAGTTTTAGCTTGGCACTGATATTTATATGGTTTAGCTTCGGTAAATTCAATTCCCAAAATGGCGGTGAACCAGTACAACTTCAGAATTAAATAAAAAAATTATAATCCGCTAATAACATTGTAAACCTTACCTATTACTTTTAGTAAATATCGATAAAGCAACTATGTATGTGGGTACAACACTACAACCGCCATTAATTTCGACGGCGTTATAACCAAGTCAGTTGGCGTTATTAGCCTTATGGTGGCCACTCACGGTCATTCCATCGCGTCAAATGGCGTGATATACAGCCAAAATTTGATCGTGAATGTGAAAAACTGATGGCGTGATATAAAACTCTGGATTTCCAATCGCGCCATGGCGTCACGCCGCAACAGCGCGCCGACTGATCGTGAATGCGCAAACCCACATCCATTTTTTGTTCATTTCGCGCCAGGGTTGGATTTAAGTACATTGAAAAATATAGTACAAAACAATGAAAAGTATAGTATTTATAAAAAAAAATTATAGTACACTCAGTGTTGCAAGCACAAAATCGGTACATCAACTGCTTTTGCACCCCCCCCCCCATTTGTTGAAATGGAAAAAATACTTTTACTTTCAAGTCAAGTAGTAGGAAGAACTTCGTAAATAAACGTATTGTTATCGCTTTGATTGAATTTCGTATGGAATGGAAGGAATCATAAGGAACGAGATTAGTTACTGTTAGTGGAAAGGAACAAAATACACCACCTTGGACCACATCTACACTTACCATCAGGTGGGATTGTGGTCAAGCATTAACTTATTCGTGTAAAAAAAAAGAAGCCTACTGCTGAGGACATTGAGAGTTGAGACAGGAAACGCAAGATCAGAATTCGGTCGGATACACGCACTGCGAAATATTCATAATATGTCTTAAAACTAAACTTTCGGGACCAAATAAAATTGTAGTATTTTAGCGTACTATACTTAGATAGTACATAGTACAAAGGGTGAAATTATAGTGTAAATACTATAATTATTGTAGTAGAAAATCCAACCCTGTTTCGCGCCGAGACGTCGAACGAAGGAGACACTTCCAAATGTCATTGTATAATTTTTTGTAACAAAATGGCTTTCGAACGCAACGTCATGTCAACGTCTTTCGATGAGGTCAAACGCGCAAATGAAAGAGAATTGGAATGATCGTGAGTGTGCATCATGTTTGGCATCCATCCATTTTGTCATATTTCGTTTGGCGTGGCTCCAAAAATGACGCGATGGAATGACCGTGAGTGACCACCATTAGTGGCAACTAGAACAGACAGATAATATGGAGTAATAAACTTTAAGGCATGTGCAGTATGTCATGTACAGTCACCTGCAGAGAAAAGTAACACATCTGTTTATAAATATACGAACAGCAACATTTGCGTTGCCTGTTGCATTGTAAACAGGTGGGTTACTTTTCTCTGCAGGTGACTGTACATATTTAGTTAGTAGCGTAGTATTTCTTTAGAAAAGCAATAAAATTATTGATTTTATTTCTATGTATTACCTATATCAATTCAATGGTGCTATTGTATGAGAAAAGCATAATATATTAAACATAAATATTATACATTAAAACTGAAGTTAAATATATTCAGCGCCAACAGTAATCATGCATACAAAAACATGTACATTTGACTCATTAAATCATTATGATGGTAATTTTCAGCAATAACCATAATTGAGGACCTTGCAACAAAAGGGGGGCAGATCCAAATTTTAAAACTTACGGGTATTAAGAAAAAACGCTTTTAAAAATTAACTGTTACACTAATGTCTTGAAGTTATATGTTATAATATAATATAAACCTAAATACATATTTTACTAAAGTTTTTAAGGTAATTAAATTAGTTTTAGAGTTACTATCAGGTTTTAAAATATGGATCTGCCTCCGTTTTGCACCAAATTCGAAGGAAAATACTACCCCATTTTGTTTGATAGATAATAAAACATAAATATAAGTATTTATTTATTCTAAGAACTATTAATCAGAACGTAAAAGATTAAATAATCAAAAGATCAATGATTTTATAAGTTGCAAAAGAGAGGCAGGTCCGGACCTGCTTCCTAACGTTACAGGGAGGCAGATCGAAATTTCGTTATAGCGCGCTTATTTTTCATCAGATGTACTTCGTTCTTGCATCAAACGATAGCCCTATTTTTTTTTTAATTTTAAGCGAAAAAAACACTAACGGCTAAAATTTGGATCTGCCCCCCTTTTGCTGCAAGGTCCTCAATTATGATCATTATCTATGTCAATGATAAAATGTGTTGAAAGAACGCTCTATGTAAGACTTCCTACTAGTGATTGCATTTTATAACACAAGAGTAAACTACCTCCATTCTTTATTAATAAATATAGGAAAATTGATGCCAAAAAGATGATTGCTAAAAATGACTCTATCACTCTTTTGAAGCTTATCACACGAACTGAAATATAACCTAACAAGTCGTTTGAATCGATTCAACAGGCCGATACATAGTACCTACCTATAGGTATACATTTAATAAGCTAACTTTATGAAAGTTTTCAATAATCACCTCGGATCTTCGAATTCCACAAAAGCGAAGGGTGGTCCTTTCCTGTTTTTTAAATCAACAAACGTAACTTTGCCGAATTTATAAAAGAGGTCTTGAATGTCCTTTGTTCTGATATCTGGGGGCAAGTTACCAACGTATATCCTGCATTCATTTCTATTACCACCGCTTCCACCAGACATTCTCCTTTATTCAAACAAACACAACTTGAATCAAACGCTTTGAGAAGTAAAAATTTTTGTAACGCAAAATAGGAGAACTACAGCCAGTCGGCGTTATTTGACAAATCAAAGATGGCGACCGTACATTGTACGTGGTCGTGCTAGGGATGTTAAAAACAATAGATTTTATTTAAATCGATTATTATTATATTATAATCGATTTTTATTATCGCTTGTTATAGTAATATTAATTGATTTTGTTAATATAACATTGTTAATATGAATCTCTTAGGTTTATTATTGAAATATGAAAAGCATGTACTTTTAAATGATACAAAAAAATAGTTTTTTTTTTACAGAAACCGATTATTTATTTTTATTAAAATCGATTTTTGACAAATCGATAAATTTTGAATATAGAAAAATCTTTATTTTTATTTAATCGATTCTTTTCCATTAATCTCACATCCCTAGGTCGTGCAGAAATTCGCGGGTCCCGGGTCGGTACGGGACGGGAGAAAATTTGACCGTCAAATCAATCAATACACTCTGTGGTTGAATCCACAGACTGTGCAGAATTCTTCATTAAATCAATCGTAGACTATAGAACTCTGCATAAGGGCTTATTCCCCATAGACATAATACTACTAGACTCACGGAACACAGACACAAGACTAGACTACACAAGCGGGCCTTCTTTGCGTCACGCTATTAGAAAGAGAAAGAGACCAAGGAGACTCGCGTAACTCGTAAGTAAGACAAGGATAGGTTTTCCTCCTGCCTTTCTTCGCAGCGTGACGGTTTCACTTACATAATATGTTCAGATACCTTGCCTAGTCTAGTAGTATTATGTCTATGTCATTCCCACTTCATTGGAAGCGAGAAAGGGAGTCAAGCGACGATTGCAAGCGACCCATCACCCAACTTGTTAAGATAAAGAAAAGCATTTAACATGTGAACGTCTATTCAATCGCCGCGGCGCCGGTTACCTTTCTTGTGTTACCACAGAAGAAAATATAATAGTACTTTAAAATAAGTACAGAAGGCGCACTAAGAAAAATTCTGAAAAATCATATAAATAAATAGTGACTTTTGCTCCAATGCAATAAAGTGTAATCAGTAATTCAGACCGCACAGCGCTAATCAACAAAAATGCGTAATGATTTGCCTTCCTTTCGAACACTATCGCTTATCCTGTCTGGCAAAGTCAGGGTTGTCTTTTTTGAAAGATACACATGTGACATGAAAAAAAGACAACGAAGGTTTGTTGTCACTTGTCAAGACACAATCTATGAAGACATGAAGTAATATTACGGATTCACGGAACACAGCCAATGAGTTACCGGTATGTACGCTACCGGTATTTTAGAAACTACAAAGATTAACTTAAAAAAAATACAACACATTTTGCTATTAAAAGCTTCATTGCGTTTTTTACTGATAATAATATTGAATTTCATGTTAAAATAACAAAAATAATTTATTAAAATGAATGCATTCTTATCAATATTCAATTTTCGAACAAGTTTAAATTTGGAACGCCCTCTGCCGCAATACGACGTGATCTGCGCTGAAAGAAGCCAGTGAAAGAATCCTCTAGAAAGTAGGAACAGAATCTCCGGTATCAAAATCATTTCGTGCGAATTTGTTCATTTTCTGAAGTAAATGTGAGTATTTATTTCTTTAATAATTATAAATATTTACGTAATATATGCTTTGATAATGTGAAAATAATTACAATAGGTTTAAATGTTTAAAACATGAAAAATTGTTAAACAAAAATTCTTCGGGAGAAGCTCCTTGAACATTTTCGCTGTTATTAGCTGGAAAGTAAATCGTATCTGAGTTATTGATTAAATTTTTCAGTTTCTATGACGATAAGCCAGGTGAGAAACCGCATTATACTGAATTAGTCTGCTTTTCGGGATCGCATTTTACTAGCTTACTTATTTTCTTTTGATGACGGGTCTCACTGCGAGCGCATCAGTTCGAATATCTACCAAAAAACCCTTGGATCCAGTATCTTTATCCAGGTATATTATATAAGTCAATCCGAAGAAAAAGGATAAGGAATTAAATGTTACTGAATGCGCTATTTGTTATTTTGTTATTAAATATTGTAACATTTTGCGCGCGTCCCGAAGCCTCTTGACCTTTCATGGTATATTATTAGCCCTCTCTTAATAAACATAAACAATCGATGATTTACACGTGTGGAAAATAGATCTAATGATGTCAAAGTTCAACCCTTATTGATAAGCTTATCCACAACCCAGACGGTCAATATTGCTACTTATATTTCAATTGGTAAAATTATTCAATTTGCTGCGTGATTTCACATGTGGAGGTAGGTCCACAGGCTATAATTTCAATTTAATTTTTACATAATTTTTTTGCAGCCAATCGTCACTTATAACACAAACATTAAAAACATTGTGATTTCAATATCTAAAAGATGATTCTTTTTATATTTCCACATTGTGGAGTACAATGTTAGATAATGAAATATACAATTTGGCACATTTAAAAAATTGTTGATGTTATAAACTTGAAGTTGTTCAATCCTTTTCTTTTTGGTTGCCAATTTCCTATCGGACATAGTTTTGTAACTAATAGGTACATACATGTGGTTATATCATCTGGTTACCATTGTCAAGTATACCTGAATTAACTGAAACTGTTGTTGCAGCCCAGGCAACAAGATGTGTGACCGCAAGGCAGTGATCAAGAATGCGGACATGAGTGAGGAGATGCAGCAGGACGCTGTGGACTGCGCAACACAGGCCCTCGAGAAATTCAACATTGAAAAGGTAGACATACTCACATTTGTCATCATCATTTTCATCATCATAAAGGCATTTTGAACATGATCCAAAAATAATATTTGAAAATGCTCTTGTCACATATCATAGAAAATGGATATTTCACAATTTCATTGGACATTGAACTACATGTATAACATATAAATTTTTTGGTATCCAGTTGTGGTTTATTGCAGAAACATATTTACAAACTGTACTGTGAATTGTGATACTGATATTTTTATCGTTATAGGAACAGACTAATAGTTAATAGTAATATTTTTTCCCACAGTAAAATTTTCATAAAATTTTGTGGTTTCTGTGGTTTGTGGTTGGCTTGCAAATTGTTTTAATATGTACAATTATTTCTCACTAAAATATTTTACTGCGATAGAAAGTGGGTAGGTAATATAGGGATTCAACAAAATACAATTTTGGTGGTTGGGTGAACTTGGATTGGGTTATGTGAATTTGGTTTCCAAAAAATGTTTCCTATAAATGCCTTCCCACACTCATGTTTCTGCTTCAAGATTTTGTCTGAAAAATTCATCATCATCGTCAACCAAGTTAGCTGGGGAATGGACATAAGCTTTGCTCATCTATACATATAAAATGAAGTCCCCCGGCCGCATTTGTCTGTCTGTATGAACGCAATAAACTTAAACTACCAAATGGAGTTTCGTATGGTTTTCACCAACAGATAGTGTGATCCTGAGGATTGAGAAAGGTTTAGGTGTATCATTTATTATGGTTTTATGTAAATCCATTGTCAATGTCATTTTCAATCTTTTTTTCAGTGACATTTTCTTGAATAAATAAAAATGCTTTCCACCCCTTTACATGCAAATATAATAACGCCCGCCGCGGCAAATTGGATTAACCTTGAAGATCGAAGGCAGTTAATTCACTTATTCTATTTGCCTGTAGTAATGTCATCTCTCTAGATACGACAACCTTGATGTTTCGTTGCGTTTGAAATGCATTTATTTTTAACTAGCCCTGCCTGCGGCTTTGCCTGCGTTTTCCGGGATAATAATTAATAAGTACCATAAATCCTATTCTAGATTATGGTCTACCATTGTGCTAAATTTCATGAAAATCCGAGCAGTAGTTTTTGCGCGAAGGAGTAACAATTTGTTACTAACAAACATCCACACCAACTTTAACATTTTTATGTGTATTATTAAAATGAGGAAATAGGAATCGTGGCAAAAGAAACATCAATTGCCTCCAAGTCAAATGCAGTCCGTCAGTCCGCATAATTTAGGTCATAGTACGCCGTTTGTCACATACTCAGTTCGTCACGTACACGATTTCGTCAAGTCATGTAGTTGAAGCACGCAATTAATTGCTAATGCTGATCGTCATTATTTTCATAGCTGAGTAACGGAAAAAAAGTGCTCGAACACACTCGTTATAAACGAGTAACAGAAAATACAATTAGAAGTAACAGTTCCGTTTTCTGTAATATGATATTTATTATAATGTTAAAAATGGAATATAATAAATCATATCATCTTTTGTGTCCGGTAGCGAAATAAATAAATTTAAATTTGTAAAAAATCGCGCATAATAAACGAAGATTATGACCTTAGAATAATAATAAACTAGAAGCCACATCTCGCTGTCATTGCTAGCAGTGACGGATTAAGACTACATGATGCCCTAAGCAATCTACGCCTGTGGGCCCCCCTATCCGTATGTCAATTAGAATCGGTCTTTAAACCTTTACCGCAAAAAACATTAGTTTTTTTGTAAAATAAGATGATGAGATGTAGATGTGGATGAGGAGAGTAACGCACTTTAGAACTGGAGTAGTTGCGACAACAATAAAAACCAAAGCATTATTTATTTATTTATTGAAATGCGCCTTGTACAAAACTGAAAGAAAACACACGCTTTGTTTTCGATTTAATCGCAAATTTTGTTTAGAGCCCCCTATAAAAACCCCAAACAATTCCAGTCCCTAAAAATGTCCTTTTTAACACTTCAAGACCCTAAATATAGGAGCAAAACCCCTACGTTGGCATCCGTGGACAGGAGTGACGTCACTAGACGCTGATTGGTGGATAACAATACGTTTCGTTTCAAGTTACTTACGTATTTATTGTTAAAGATCAATATTAACTAAAACAAAAACGTTGCAGTGGCCTTTTTTAATCTATATATATAAAATTGAAAAGCGACACACCGCTGATTAAACAAAAAATCTCAGAAACTGCCGAACCGATTAAGATGAAATTTAGCAGGGAGATAGTTTATGCTAAGGAGACGTCCACTAAGAACGGATTTTTGGAAATTCATCCCCTAAGGGGTACAAATAAGGGTTAGAAGACACTTTCATACAAACCAACTTTCTTAGTTTTAGATTTATAAATTTGATTTTTTTTATGTAGGTTTATAGTAATAAACAAAAGTTAACTTTAATATATTTTTTTGGAAAATCATCCCTTAAAGGGTTAATTTACTGAATTGAACTTAGTAGGCAACTTCGTCATTTTTGAAGTTAAAAACATGAAAATTTACATATTAGCTCCAGACTAGAAACAAAATTTGTAAGTATTATGTTTTTTTGGAAAATCATCCCCTAAAGGGTTAATTAAGAGTGCGAAAGTTAGTATGGACACTTCGTCAGTTTTGAAGTACGAAGGGCGAAAATTTGTATATAAGCTTATAGTTAGACACAAAAAATAACTGTATCACTATTTTCTCAAAATTAATCCCCTAAAAATAGGGGTTGGTAGTCAACTACATACAAATCAACTTCGCCAATTTTAGAGTTATAAATATGAAATTTTTTATGTACGTTTATAGTAATAAACAAAAGTTAACTTTAACAATTTTTTTTGGAAAATCATCCCTTAAAGGGTTAATTTAGTGAATTTAATTTAGTATGCAACTTCGTCATTTTTAAAGTAAGAAGGGTGAAATTTTGTATATAAGCTTATAGTTAGACACAAAAAATAACTGTATCACTATTTTCTCGAAATTCATCCCCTAAAAATAGGGGTAGGAAGCCATTTACGTATAAATCAACTTCGTCAGTTTTAGACTTATAAATATGAAAATTATTATGTAAGTTTATAGTTGTGAACAAAAGTTAATTTTAACACGGTTTTTTGGAAAATCATCCCTTAAAGGGTTAATTTAGAGAATTTCATTTAGTACGCAACTTCGTCATTTTTAAAGTTAAAAACATGAAAATTTATATATTAGCTCCAGATTAGAAACAAAATTTGGAAGTACATATTACGTTTTTTTGAAAAGTCATCCCCTAACTAAAGGGTTAAATAAGAGTGTGCAAGTTAGTATGGCAACTTCGTCAGTTTTGAAGTAAGAAGGCTGAAATTTTGTATATAAGCTTATAGTTAGACACAAAAAATAACTGTACCACTGATTTCTCGAAATTAATCCCCTAAAAATAGGGGTTGGTAGTCAACTACATACAAATCAACTTCGCCAGTAGAGTTATAAAATATATGATTTTTTTATGTAAGTTTATAGTAATAAACAAAAGTTAACTTAGAATTATTTTTTTTCGGAAAATCATCCCTTAAAGAGTTAATTTAGGGGAATGAACTTAGTAAGCAACTTCGTCATTTTTTAAGTTAAAAATGGACAGGGAGCAGGAGAGGGAGAAGGAGCGGAAGAGGGAGATAGAGAGGGACAGGGAGCGGGAGAGGGAGTGGGAGCGGGACAGAAATCGGGAGAGGGTGCGGGTGTGGGCGGGAGAGGGACTGCGAGCGATAGAGGAAGAGGGAGAGTGATATGAAGTGGGAGAAGGACCTCGACCGGGAAAGGGAGAGGGAGAGGGATATGTGGTGGGAGAAGGACCTCGAGCGGGAAAGGGAGAGGGAGTGGGACAGGAAGAGGGAGAGCGAGGGGAAGTGAGACAGGGAGCGGGAGAGGAAGAGGGCAAGGGGAGAGAGGGCGATGGAGAGGGAGAGGGAAAAAAAAACGTTAATGTTGTTTACTATTCCAAACCCGCTCCCGGAGGAATGATCTATGATTGTATCGTAAGTTTCAGTATGTAAATTCCTAAATAGTACTTCAATATAAATGAACCTGTTTTTAAATTTTCTTTTGTAAGGGATACTAAATAATATGATAAGCATAATTTCCGCGTGCGAAGCTGCGGGCAACAGCTAGTATTTTTATAATATTTTAATCACGAAATATTCATAAATAACAATATTGCCGAATGCACTAGCGGGCAGCGAGTGGGCAAGCGGGAGCGGGGTTACGACTCTATGTCGGACTCTATGTCAACTTAAAACGCGCGAATTTTCAAATTAGTGCTAGAAACTTTTTTTGGTGTGGTTTTTGGTGACGTGAGAGTGAGACGTGATGCCCTAAGGACGGATATTTTTGTCTTTCTTCTGGTGCCCCCCAGACGTGATGCCCTAAGCAATTGCTTAATTTGATTAAGGGTTAATCCGTCACTGATTGCTAGTCGCGCGTTGTCTCCAGAACCGCCCGGCCCCGCCGTTCTTCCCACCCGCGGTAGTGTTGCAACGTAAAACATGTCGCATTATTTCGGGAAATGTTTGTGACAGGACGTTGAGAAAAAAGTAAAAGGCGATTATAATTAGGTCTACCAGATTCTGATCGCATCATATTATTACTGTGTTTATAAAAAATGTTTCTCATGTAAGTGACTGTAGGTATCTTAAATATGAGAATCAAAATTCTCTAAACCTAAATAAAACTTGTTGATCGTCATTGAACTATTATTACTTACAATGTTGATTGTTAATATTTTTATCATAATATGTATTAGTTTTATAATAGGTAATATAATATGTGTGGTTTGTTAATTTCAGATGAAAACATTATTAAATAAAGACCCCACCCAAATTTTCATCAATTTTTTTTGGAAAAAAATTATCCGGGATATTTCGGAAACGGTGCATCCTAGACTATTTTTGACACGATTTCCAAGCCCCCAAATAGACCCCCTAGTCCCTATTACATAAAGCACCCCTAAACCCCCAACCGAATTTTCAAAAGTCCAGCAAGGTTTATGTAATCGGGACTGGAAGTTCTTAAGGGGGGTTGGAAATCGTGTCAAAAATCGTCTAGGACGCACCGTTTCCGAGATATCCGTTTTTCCAAAAAAAAATGTTGAAAATTTGGGTGGGGGGTTAGGGGTGGGTCCAGCAAGGTTTATGTAATTGGGACTGGGAGTTCTTAAGGGGGGTTGGAAATCGTGTCAAAAATCGTCTAGGACGCACCGTTTCCGAGATATCCGTTTTTCCAAAATAAAATTTGAGTGGGGGCTTAGGGGTGGGTCCAGCAAGGTTTATGTAATTGGGACTGGGGGTTTTTAAGGGGGGTTGGAAATCGTGTCAAAAATCGTCTAGGACGCACCGTTTCCGAGATATCCGTTTTTCCAAAAAAAAATTTGGGTGGGGGGTTAGGGGTGGGTCCAGCAAGGTTTATGTAATTGGGACTGGGAGTTCTTAAGGGGGGTTGGAAATCGTGTCAAAAATCGTCTAGGACGCACCGTTTCCGAGATATCCGTTTTTCCAAAAAAAAATTTGGGTGGGGGGTTAGGGGTGGGTCCAGCAAGGTTTATGTAATTGGGACTGGGGGTTTTTAAGGGGGGTTGGAAATCGTGTCAAAAATCGTCTAGGACGCACCGTTTCCGAGATATCCGTTTTTCCAAAAAAAAATTTGGGTGGGGGGTTAGGGGTGGGTCCAGCAAGGTTTATGTAATTGGGACTGGGAGTTGCTAAGGGGGGTTGGGAATCGTGTCAAAAATCGTCTAGGACGCACCGTTTCCGAGATATCCGTTTTTCAAAAAAAAAATTGTTGAAAATTTGGGTGGGGGGTTAGGGGTGGATCCAGCAAGGTTTATGTAATCGGTACTGCGGGTTGTCAAGGGGGTTGAAAATCGTGTCAAAAATCGTCTAGGACGCACCGTTTCCGAGATATCCGGTTTTTCCAAAAAAAATTGTTGAAAATTTGGGTGGGGGGTTAGGGGTGGGTCCAGCAAGATTTATGTAATCGGGACTGGGGGTCCTCAAATGGGGTTGGAAATCGTGTCAAAAATCGTCTAGGACGCACCGTTTCCGAGATATCCGGGATTTCCGGTTTTTCCAAAAAAAAAAATTGTTGAAAATTTGGGTGGGGGTTAGCGATGGGTCCAGCAAGGTTTATGTAATCGGAACTGGGGTATGCACGGGGGGATGGGAATCGTGTCAAAAATCGTTTAGGACGAACCGTTTCCGAGATATCCGGGAGTTCATTCACAACTAATTTCATTTTTAAAATAGAAGATATAATATTCACAATTACAAAACTACAAATGAACTCAAGTCGTTTGATAAAATTAAAATACTGTCAGTGGACGAGCGCGTTTAAGTACCGCGCGGGTGTAGGCAAATTTTTCAAGGACAGGGCCGAGTAGGAATATGGCTTATTTGTGCTGCAAAGCCGGCGGCTTCAAAAGTTGCCAATCACGCCAGCGGCAAAGTGTGTAACAGTCATTACGGTAGGGAAAATCAAAACTGTTATATTGGCAACACTGACAAAATGGAGGCATAAATATGGTTGACAATTTCAATATGAATGAAATATTTGATAATTTAATAAGATAATGTTTTATTGTGCTAATTACACATGAAATGTGATCCCATCCTTTTTCTTTTTAAGACCAGCTGCATTTGTACACGTCGGAACGGCGCAAAACGGCATTATTTAATAAAATTACGAGAGCAATTCAGCCGTCCGTCCACAGGGGAATTTCCGGAGAACTAATCGCTCGTTTGTAATATTACGCCCTATTGGCGTATTTTTTGTATCGACCATTTTAGGCGCGTATGAGGGATGCTTGATTATGACCAACAGCGAGCTGTGATCGTCACAAACTGAGAATTTTACCAACCGAGCAAATATAGAAAATAATAGACGCGCCCTTAAACTTTGCTGCTATAATAGTGGAGATGATGGTTTAGTATTAATTGTATATCTGACTAATAAGAATAAGGACTAATTGTAAGATGGATTTGCGAATAGGACGTTTTACGACCGTGGGACAATTTGCGAATGGGACGTTTTGCAACTAGCAGTCAACAGCGTAATGAACTTTGTAGGGTTTCTACAGGGCTGTAGTAACCTTAACAGGAAATTAACAGGAAATAAAATGTTAATTAATTTTCACTGTCATTGATTGGCCTGTAGAGCATTAGATTTCTTTACATTAACGTCTTCATTCTTTCTTTGCAGGATATCGCGGCGTTCATTAAGAAGGAGTTTGACAAGAAGTACAACCCGACGTGGCATTGCATCGTCGGGCGGAACTTTGGCTCGTATGTCACCCACGAGACGCGCCACTTCATCTACTTCTACCTTGGCCAGGTCGCGATACTGCTCTTCAAGAGCGGTTAGGGCACCCCCACAGCAATATTTCACGTTAGGACGCAGTATTCTCGGGTCGGCTTACGCTTCTCGTTCGCACCATTTAGATCTCATACATTCCTGGATGTTTGGACGCATAATACTTCTCGGGCCCGCTTCGCTGCTTCGCAGAGTACGCTGCGCAAGGCGCTTCGGACTCGAAATGTAAACTTCGCGAAAGTAACCCTCGTTGCGACCGATCGCTTCGCGCTTTCTGTCTGTAAAACAGAAACTTAACTGCACGGTTTTCGTCTTGAACTTGTGAATATAATTAAATTCAAGACAACGTATAATATCTACTTATAAATTAATTAAGCTGTTATGTTCAATTGTTGTAAAAGTGTGCAGTGTAGGTTGTTTTTTGCAGACTGTTCCTTAGGTGATTGTCCAACGAAGTTGTTACTGCGCGGTGTACACTTGGCGAAGCCGGTACTTTGCAAGGTACGCTTGTAAGTTTACATTGCGAAATGTGCATGTGAAGTGTGTACACTTGTAAAGCGGGTACTTTGCACAGCGTACACGGTATGAAGCGGCACGGTTTGCAAAGCGTACATTGGATGATGCTTTTTCTAGAATCGTGCGTTTTGCAAGGCGTACACTTAGGCGGGGTGCTTTGCAACGCCTACTCGGCGTGATTTGCATTTAGCGAAGTGGGCGTTTATGTGTATTAATTAAGTATTAAGCGTTTAAAGGTAGCCTACCGACGGGTAGTATCGTCTGTTGATGCATTTGAGCGGTGCGGGCGGGGGGCGCTCCTGTGCGGGTGACACTGTGGAATTTCCGACACTCCTTAGTTCCCGACGCACTCGATGTATGTTCGTATGTTAGCTATATTGACTTAAAAACAATCACTTCTAGTGTATTTATATTAAAGAAATTTTAGTTAATTTATCCTAGACTATACCTAGCATAGCGTAAAGTCTTATGTTAGTACTTACCTAAATTTATTGTTTAATTTTTTTTGTTAATACATTCACTGGAGATATTTTCAATACTTCTATAATTATTAAACTTTCTTACAAACCATAACTTCTTTAATTTTAATCCCGTCCTTCTTCAGGTTAGATTTTATTGGCGTCGTCCTTATCATTTCCATATGTTCCACCAGTGGGGACATGTTGGTGGGAATTTCAGAAACCTTCTGGACCACCCACTGGCTTATTCCTGAAATCCCTACCAAGCTGTCCCGGGAATTCAGATTTTTTCCTGAAACTGGATTATTCTGTGTGCCTACACTCAGCGGGACCCCCTATCTAAAACGATATGAGTATGTCGTTTTTTGTTCCCACTAGTTCTACGGTAGAACTAGTGAGAAAAAAAATTCCCACTAGTTCTACGATAGAACTTAGACCTTGTCCAGAAGGGACGAATTCGCCGCGAATCGTTTCGCGCGAATTCATTCGCGCGTTAGCGAGATACTAGGCGCCAGTAGATCGCGTCCACAAGCATCGCGCGAATTCAAAATACGCGCGTAAATCGCGTGCACTACGCCAGACTCTCGACTCGCGCGTGATTCGCGCGTATTGCGCGCGAGTCGAGATACTAGAGATGCCTTGTTGCGTCCAGGTTAACGCGCGAACAAGTCGAACAACAGAGTGAGGTGCACGTATCAAAGGAAATGGAGCGCCTACATTTTCGTGCGTTGGCAGGCTCCTTCTGGACGCAACGGTCGCGCGTGATACGCACGAGAGAATCGCGGCGAATTCGTCCCTTCTGGACAAGGTCTAAGCAGTAGAACTAGTGGGAATGTAGATACGGTTTTTGTTCCCACTAGTTCTACGATAGAACTAGTGAGAAAAAAAATTCTCACTAGTTCTACGATAGAACTAAGCAGTAGAACTAGTGGGAATGAACGAATGAACGCAGGATATAGTTCCAAATTTGTTCTATCAAATGCAGTCAAAATTAGATTTTGTTCCGTCAAAATGAACGAAGGGCGTTGGTTTTAAATCAACCTCCAGCCAGCGGGACCCTCTCCATTTATAGGTCACAGAAACTTGAAATGGGTGTCAAACTTTAGTTCTACTTTCATTTATTACGATCTAAGTGAAAACGATGTACTAGCGTAAATAATTTCAAAAATAAGGGTCCCGCTGGCTAAAGGTTCTTTTGAACCTTGTTATTTTTGACATTTTGAGAAAAGGACATTTTGAGAAAAGGACATTCTGAGAAAAGGACATTTTGCGAATCGGACATTCTGCGAATAGGACATTTTGCGTCCGCCGAACATTTCGCGAAAAGGACATTTTGCGCCTAAACCAAAATGTCCCATTCGCATAATGTCCGATCGTAGGCGCGTTATGAAATAAATGGAAAAAAATGATGAGAGTGAAATTTAAGATTTGTAGCACGGACGGTGACACAAAAACGACGGTCACGAAAAACGTCACGCGCGTTTTTAAAAACGCTCGTTTTGAATAAATGATTTATTATTATGTTTATTACTAGCTTACCGGGCAAACGTTGTTCTCCCAAAAATTTTTATTTTAGGGGTAGGGGGATAAAAAATAGATGTTGGGATATGCACGCAAAGATTCACGAAAATCGGTCGAGCCGATTCAGAGGAGTTCAACTTCAAAAAAGCGTGACACGAGAATTTTATATATATTATATATTGTTAGAATATTTTTTTTAATATTGTTTTTTTTTAATTGTTTTTTTATATTGTTTCTTTTTGTTTTTTTTTTTAATTATTATTATTTTTTGATGCCAAAGATTTTTGATAACTTCTCACACGCGTACATAAGTACAGGTTTATGTTTATTTTTTATGGAAACAACCGGCAAACGAGCTGACGATCCACCTGATGGTAATTGGATATCGTTAACCATGGACAGCAGCAACACCAAAGGCATTACCGATGCGTTGCCGGCCAAGAAAGAGAGAAGAAAAAGAAAGAAAGAACTGGCTCTCAAAGTTAGTTCCTATAGCATCATAGAAAAAGGGTCCCGCTTTCTGGAGGTTCTTTTGAGCCTTGTTATTCTTGAAATTACGAGTATTTACGCTAGTACATCCTGACCACTGGGAAACACCCTCGTTTTCACTTAGATCGTAATAAATGAAAGTAGAACTAAAGTTTGACACCCATTTCAAGTTTCTGTGACCTATAAATGAAAAGGGTCCCGCTGGCTGGAGGTTTTAGGTACAACTAGTGGGAATGAACGAATTAAAACCAACGCCCTTTTTTCATTTTATCGGAACAAAATCTAATTTTGACTGCATTTGATAGAACTAATTTGGAACTAAATCCTAGACATATTCATATCGTATATGTAGGCACACAGGGTCCCGGCGCTATGCCAGGAATTTGTGGTTTAGGCGCAGAATGTCCAAATGTAAAAGGTCCAATTTGCGAAAAGTCCGAATGTCAGAAATGCTCAGAATGTCTCGAGATCTACAGCTGATGTCTTAGATCTACTTCAAGTCAGCGACACCAAAGACATCACAGATGCATTACCGGCCAAGAAGGGGAGAAGAAAAAGAAAGAGACCCCTCACACCTTATGTACATAATATTTATTTCGGAGTCATTGATTCTTGAAAACTAACTAAACAATAAAATCATTTCATTTATACTCTCAAAATGCTTGTTTTCCACAGCAGTTCAGCAGGGATTTCATTAATTACCTCGTAGTGTAATTATGCCAAGGTTGCGCTTAACGCGGGCGGCTGGCACAAGTGCCGGTTGAACATTGAAATGTGATCCGAAATGGGTCACGTAGGGTTACCACTCGGGACTTTTCCTGATAGTAAATCCGCAAAACTGCAAATCAAGACATTTCAATACAATTGTTTTGATTTATGTTATCTTTGAATTGTTTTGAATTGATATAAGAATCTAGGGGCTCTTTACGGAGGAAGGATCTGGTTACAAAAAAAAAACATATATCTACTGAGTAGCTCTTAGTTTGGTGGTAGAGAGTAAGGAACGGGAAGGGCAGCCAATTTGGTCAATTCAAGTTTTCGCAGTTGGTGCAATTTTTTGTTTTTCCAAGAACCCTAGATCTGGACCCTGACGATGTCATGTGGGAGACGATGTAATGTAATGTAGGAAACACAAAACACAAAATATCACCTTTTTTAGGGTCCGAAGTAAAATCAGAACCCTTATAGTTTTGTCATATCCGTCCGTCCGTCCGTATGTCCGTTTGTCCGAGGCAAAGCGCCGAGCGAGACCCTTAGTGCAAAAAAGATGTAATTTGGCATGGATATACTCGTAGAATAAATATTTTTTTTAGGGTTCCTCCCCTACAGGTAGGTAATGTGAGGATGAATTTTTTTTCGTTGCGTACTCCAGTGTGGGGTATCGTTGAAAAGATCTTTCAAAAATATTATGGGTCTCCTAAGACGATTTTCGGATTTAGGCAAAAGTAGGCATACTCAAAAGTAGGCAGGGAAAACTATCACTATCGATGACTGCTTATGATGAAAGCTAATTTGATACTGCCTACATAATGTAAAATTTTAACATAGTATTCGCATCATTGTATTGACTATTGAGTGATAAAAGTTGAAAATCTTTATGCCACTTCTTGCCAGTAGGTACTACCTACGGTTTGGATTGCCCTGTTGAGCTAATAATAATAATATGTTCAGTTCAGACAAAAGATGGATGGTAACCCTATTACCCTAGTCGAGTAAATACTTCGCATGCGCATTTAAACCGGAGGAGGTCACAGAAATATGTAAGTAATTTTATTTTTGTGCGAGTGCCTTTAATCAGTGTTAATATTACGAGGTTCGCTACGTAGCTTTTAGCTTTAGTACGACGAAATATCATACATTTTTAGGGTGTAGGACTAATAGGGTCTCCAACTTCCAAGTTTATTTATTCAAAACGTCCCATTCGCAAATGGTCTCACTGCACCGTCGCAAAACGTCTCATTCGCGACTGACGGAAAGACATGATGAAACCATAAGTTTTTTGCCTTAACTACGGAACCTTAATAAAAGCAGGCAAGTGCGTGTCAGACCACGCGTGGATAATGTAGGGTTCCGAAGTAGTAAGTTTATCGACTATTACTCATTAACTACTAATCCTAACAATTTATCATAATTAACCTATTTTTGCGAATTTTTTCACTTGTCCAACTCCAACCGTTTAGCCGGCAGGGGCGCGGGAAATCCTGGGCGGAGGGGTAAGGGGGGGTGTACGTCAGTTATTAGGGTTCCGTGTGATCGATCTTAAACCATTTACGCGCATATAAGCAACATTGATTAAAAAGCGGCCAAATGCGAGTCGGTCTCGCCCATGAAGGGTTCCGTAGCAGCAAGTAACATAATATAAAAGTTCTTGAAGTTCGTTGTAACTTTGTTCGAAGTAAATTGCGGTTTACGATTTATGACGTATTAAAAAAAACTAGTTACTAGATCTCGTTCAAACCAATTTTCAGTGGAAGTTTGCATGGTAATGTACATCATATATTTTTTTTTAGTTTTATCATTCTCTTATTTTAGAAGTTACGGGGGGGGGGGGGGGACACAATTTTACCACTTTGGAAGTGTCTCTCGCGCAAACTATTCAGTTTAGAAAAAAATGATATTAGAAACCTCAATATCATTTTTGAAGACCTATTCATAGATACCCCCACACGTATGGGTTTGATGAAAAAAAAATTTTTGAGTTTCAGTTCTAAGTATGGGGAACCCCCAAAATTTATTGTTTTTTTTTTCTATTTTTGTGTGAAAATCTTAATGCGGTTCACAGAATACATCTACTTACCAAGTTTCAACAGTATAGTTCCTATAGTTTCGGAAAAAAGTGGCTGTGACATACGGACGGACAGACAGACAGACAGACAGACATGACGAATCTATAAGGGTTCCGTTTTTTGCCATTTGGCTACGGAACCCTAAAAAGGAATGGTAATTCAAATTGTCGAGACATAATGTACTCAAAAGCAAGCAAAAACATCGCGTTATATATATGTTGGGTAGGTACAGTCACCTGCAGAGAAAAGTAACACATCTGTTTACAACGCAACAGGCAACGGTAACGTTGCTGTTCGTATAATTTATAAACATATGGGTTACTTTTCTCTGCAGGTGACTGTACTTGTTCTATTTTGATTTTTAATGGACTTTATAGATAATGTTTCATAATAAAGTAAACATAGCATCCATTTAGGTACTCGGTTCTAAGGTAGATAAATAATCGTCGCAGATATCGTTGCGTCAGTTAATCAGTTTATCTATCTCCCCGTAGAATGAAATTTTGTTCTGAGAATATGGATATTGGATAATAATACATCATAAGTACATCTTATTTATCTCACCGACATAATACAATAATACATTGGCTTAAAAGCTCTGAGTGGCTCTGAACCTGCGTGCGTACCATACATTCAATTTGTTATTAAATTATCTTATTTTAATGACCTTGCCACAATAAATTTATTAGAGCATACATTTTTGCAGGAGGTCTGGTCTATCTTTTAATCAGTCCTGATTACATTCGCGTATCTACTTAACTATGAGGCAATTTTTAAGATTATAAAATCGCTATTATCTTTTTTACGTTTTTTTGAGGACCTCAGATATCTCGTTACCTGCAATAAAATTACAGAAAAAATAACTACTTACAATTTTTGCTTTTTACATTTTCCGCAAAAATACGCACGAATCTATTTTGATATTGAGATTCAAGAGCGCTTATTCCAACGATAGTTTAAGTATAAAATCTATATAGATTTAGGTAGATACATAAAGCACTTTGATCTAAAATTATCTCAGACGCATCATCGCCCTTTGAGGATAAGATCGAAGGCCTGTGGAGTAAATTATCCTGTCTTTTATCTTTAAAGTGTCGAGCGTTTAACCATGTTTTTCGAAGGATAGTTTTGGGATTAGACATTTAGTAAACTACAGGATTTACACCGATTTTGCAATAATAATAATTATTGCACACAAAACTCCGTAGGCGCCAGTATCAAGTTTTTGCCTCGGTTCGAAATGTCGTAGATCCGGGGCTGGTAAACCTGTGTGGTAAAACTGGTAAACTCTGTTACTAGCGAATTTTGTAAGAACCTACGAGAATTAATGCTCATGGATTTCGTATTACGGCTCTTAGTAAAACTCTGCTTCCTTTTCCTTTTTCTCTCGTTCCTACACCCCAGTTATTGGTCTGAGCAACGCACAACGCAGAAATATGTAGTTCAATACGATATGGTACAACGGTACAACTTTCAGAAATATAATACAGCTTTTTAGTGTTAAGGGATAGGTATTGTATGTAAAAAGAAGAAGATATTCGCTGAAATTGAGACCGTCGAATTAAGTCAGGTGAAGCGATCTTTTGAAAGGAGAACGGGGCTCAATTTTTAAGATAGAATCTCCAGGTGCGACACAAATTTTGTTCGTGATGAGCAAACAAATTCTGATACTTTAGTATATTATACTTCAATGTTACCTACCTGGCTTTTTGATTAGATTTCAATGCCTCTAAATGGTTTTATGATTCTTAGTGCCCTCAGAGGGTCTTTAGCCCCCAAAGGGAGCATTATGCCCCACATTAAGAACGACTAATATACTAGCGGTTATAATAAAAATAGCCATGATTAAAATTGTATTACTCAGTTGGTATGAAAAGAAAATAAATAGGTTTTTAGTTGTAACTTACAGGTATTTTATAGGCAAATTACTGACTATAAAATAAAGTTACACACACGCTAGCAATTGAACTTTAGCCTTGAAGAGAAAATGGAATCGTGAATAGCCTGATACGGTGTTATATGTTTCTAAAATAATTTATCACAATAAAATATAGTTAAAAACCAGCCATGAGCTTGTCAGGCCACATTCAATGTGTGGTTCCGTAGTTGTAAGTTGGTCGATTATACTTGTTAATTTGCAAACCTTAAGTTAAGCCGTCATAATTTTATTCTCCTTTTAAAAGCATCATAAATTAATTACTTAGTAACTATTTATGTACTTTTACCGTGATTTTCACATATCAAACATCAACCTATGGCTGGCAAAGTAAAGGGACACTTGATTCTAACCAAAATGAGCACTTTGAAGCCCGTTAAACAGATTCCCGAGTCCTAAAATGGTTGTAGCAAATCCGTAATAATTTTGAAAGGTTTTTTCAAACGTACCAAAGTACTCTAAAGTCGAGAAAAAAAATCATTCCCTCTTTACGTGTAGGCGACCTGGCGACTACCACTTTCCTTTAGAAATATACAGCTTTTTAGTGCTAAGTGCTTGTTCACACATATGAAATATCAAACATATGACCTACTATGAAAGTGTTCACATCAAAACGCGCGCGCGGTGTATGTATCGTCTACCGCGACCGCTCCCGCGCCCGCGAGTTCAGTGTGAACAAGCACTCTAGGGTCTCTCTCTGCCTATGCTCTCTGCGCTATGCTGCGGACATGACGAAACTATAAACGTTTCGGTTACCGTTCGTTTCGTTTTCGTTTTGACTACGGTACCCTAAAAGCAAGGCCCTATGTCGATGTTAAATTATACTGGACGTTACATACGACTATTGTCATTACATTTGCGTGTTACTCGTACTCACAGGGTACGTTTATTACACAGAAAGGATTCGAGGACACGAGATGTTTGTAATGATTAATGTCGTCGGTGTTTATTCTACGACAGTCGACTTTACTTTACTATTCATTGTTGATAGACGAAGGAAAGGCCTTTCTGAAGTTTTCATATTACTGGTAACTAGTTAGTTACCAGTAACCTGTGTTGCTAGGTCAAAAATCTGGATTACGATTTTTTCTTCCATGAAAAACCGTAGATTCTAGTAAAATACGGTAGATTGTATTAGACTAGATTTTTTTCGATTAAATTACGAAAGATTGAACCTGAATACGGTAGATCTACCGTAACTATGTGGTACCTGGCAACACTGACTTTAACATACCTTAGGTACCTAGTCTAACGCGGGCTATCTCATTAAGAAAACATGAATCAAAGGCTCAGATCATAGTAATTTTTTATCTCACAGGGACAGTTTTTACTGACCAGTCAGAAAAGTGAAGACTGCTATACAATAAGAAATGTATTTAGACATTAGCGTTTTATAAAGACTGGACAACTTTAACCGTAATACCTAACCAAAATATCTGAGCAATGCTTAGTTTAGGATAATTTGCAGGACAGTGTATAAGTTATTCGTACCAGAGCCTATCGTACGCTACTGATATACTGGCCCCTCGCTTACAATAATATGAAATAGGTTTACTGACATAACAAGCATTGTACCATTGTATGTAATGTTTAATATCATAATGTTCTTAGTGTTAAGTAAGTATTTTAAGTATCTACAACTTAGGCTATGTAACTTTTTCGAAGTGTTGAAATGTCTGTCTCTTTAAAAGGTTTTGGTATGTTTATGACAACTACGAGTACATGATAGCTTAATAAATAAAGATTTAGTGGAAGTATAATATTTTGTTTCATTTACCCTAAAAATTACAGCTATTTTTCTTCAGAGGGTACGACATTGGCGACCTAAGCCTACGCCCGACATATCCCGATCGGAATTCCGATTCTCAGGATCCTGGGTTGCTCATTAGGGATTAAAAATGATGGCTTACTTATATAATTGCACTTTAGAACTGACTGTTTATACCTAAAACTTCTTTAAAAATTTCTTTCCCGCTTTGCGAATGACCACTTGATATTAAACTAAAAATGTTAAGTGTTTTCTAGGCAATATTTTTTCAACAGCATTCTATTTAGAGCCGCTCAAACGAATATCTAAGTCGCTAGTGAAGAGTGTGACCCGTGATGGAGTACCTCTCGACTCCATAGCACTTCCATTGAAGATGAAGACCTACCTAGTTGAAAATTTCGCACCCTCAGTGGAAAAAAGGTATAAGATGAAAATTGCAATTTTACAGGAGACCAAAAAATCTGTTAAATATCAGTAATAAGCCAAAGGAATTTACATTACTATTTCTTGCACAAAACCGTCAAGATTAATGATAAAAATTGGAAATAAATTGAGCATAATAATGCAGCTTTTGTCCTTCTTTCCAGTCATATTAATAACTAAAATTCAAAGTAACACGACTTATGCTTTTTTTCCACTGAGGGTCATTGACGGTGCGATTTATTTTCCCTTAAATTGATTCGGAAATCCGTTTTACTTGATTTACCTTTTTTATACAAATATAAAGGCGGGATTTCATTTGCAGTGGGAATGAAACGAACATGGACCATACAAATGATAATTATTTTGTTACATACAAAGGCGCGTCATACACTCTATTTCAAATGCAGTAAGGTTGAGAATTCACTGTACTGTAGGTCCGGCTGAGTTGGACGTTGTTGTAGTTAGCGGTTGCAAGTTTTTGATAGGAAAACCACAGTTTCCTTTTATTCACTCGGCACGATCCTTGCACACGATGTGTTTACAGGAGCACACAGGTTTGTATAAATATAGAGTTTTGGCCAATGTTTGTCATTCGAGCCGTGAGAGTCACGGCTGAACCCGCTATAAAAGTTACTTTGACTTTACAGTTTAAAAAAATATTTATATAAAACTATTTTTAGTTTTTTAGGTTTTGGAAAATAAGTACCGGAACTTGGTAAGTGATTCAATTATTAAATTTTTCAACTTTACGTGTATTTTTTTGTTTTTGTGTAGATAATATTTTATATTTGGAATTTGTAAACAAAGAGGATGTTATGCCAAATTACTTGAAATTACTTTAACTAAGAGACCCGCGAAATTGACAAAGTGTCAAAGGGTGATTTCACATTGCCTTTTTAAGTGTTATATTTTCGTTATAAAAAAATACCTTCTGCACTTTTTCTCTGTAAGCTTTAACAATACTAAACCTCAGAATCCTACGTGTATTATTTTTTCTTAAAAAGGGGTTCAAAGGTTTAACCATCACGTATTAATAGTATTCTACAACATGGTCTATCTTTGTGCTAAATTTCATGAAAATCCGTTCAGTTGTTTTTGCGTGAAAGAGTAACAAACATCCATTTATCCTTACAAACTTTCATATTTTAGATTTTTCTGTAAATGTTACTTTAACCCCCTACGAAAAAAGAGAGGTGTTATAAGTTTGACGTGTCTCTGTGTCAGTCTGTGGCATCGTAGCTCCTAAACGGATGGTCCGATTATAATGCGGTTTTTTTGTTTGAAAGCTGACGTGATTGAAATATTTCTTAGTTAGTATGTTTAGTGTATTTATAAATAGGATACACTCAAAGCGGGGTTTTTTAACCGGCTTAAAAAAGGAGGAGGTATTCAATTCGACTGTATTTTTTTATGTTTGTTATCTCAGAACATTCGACTGGGTGAATCGATTTTGATGATTCTTTTTTAATGTAAGCTGATGCTTGTCGAGTTGTCTCATTTAAATTTGGGCGACATCTGATGAGAAGTTTTTGAGTTATCACTAATTTTGAAGTCGATTATTTTTTGTCAAGAATAGGCATGATGACTAATTTTGAAATACTGTTCTATATTGTTGGGAAATATATTATAATTACAACGTATATCATATTTCCGCAAAAAATAAGGTTTAGTATAAAATAAATACATTTCAATTTATAAGTTTAAAATTCGCACCAAAACGCTTCAAAGTGTCAGGGCGTGGTAGTGACGTCAGTTATCAGGAAAACAAAAGACAATCCGTCAATATTAGTATGGTGATATTCATTTGTTTTGAGATGCGTGACGTAATTCGCGCTAATTGAGACTGACTGGCGTTTTAGCTAAGATGGCGGCTTGCCGTATTTTTAACCGACTTCAAAAAAGGAGGAGGTTCTCAATTCGACTGTCTTTTTTTTTTTATGTTTGTTACCTCAGAACTTTGGACTGGGCGAACCGATTTTGATGATTATTTTTTTAATCGAAAGCTAGTGGCTCTCATGTGGTCCCACATAAATTTTATTGAGATCTGACAATGGCATCCATGAGAAAACTACATAAGTCGTAAATTTGTGTTAAGATGTGCGCGACAAATTGACGAATAACTCAATATCACGTAAACCGATTTCGATGATTCTTTTTTTAATCGAAAGCAGGCGCTTGTCATGTGGTCTCACATAAATTTGAACGAGATCTGACAACTATGTAGTTTTTGAGACTTTGAAGTCGGTTATTTTTTGTTAGTAAAATTTAGATTATGTAGTTTTATTTTATCAAAAATATTGTTAATCTGGCTAATAACAATACGATAAATGCGTGTTTTGTAATCCATTAAAAGGGTTTCATTAAATAAATACATAGTTTTAGTGATTTTTACTTACTGTCATCATCCCTATTATTAAATTTTAAAATTTATATAGGTGTACCAGCATCTCATGGCATTTTTGACAAGCAGAAAAATGGGTTTTTAATATGGCAATGAAATTTTTTAAAACTAACTATTGTCAAGCGGCTTGTCAAGTCAAAAAAAGAGTCATATGGAATTTTTTTCTTTTTCTAAAATTATAATTATTTTAGATTTACCTCCGAAAACAACTTTACGATCACAAGCCACAAATATTATTTTCAATGTTTATTGAAAAACATGTGAGGAAAAAGTTGTATATAAGCGACAATCTGCATTATTAATATTATCCATCTTGTAGGATTAACTCGTTTTGATACTTAGTTTTCGTGATTATGTTTTCTTAGTAAATAATCTACATATGACTTCTTTGTATGTAAGTAAGATTAGCAAATGATATTAAATTAATTGAAATAAATAATACAAATATTGTTACAAATTAAAGGTAGCAAAAATTTTGTGAATATGAAATGAAAAGTTACATCATACAAGTTCACGTAACTGAAACGGTGGAGGAGCAATTTATTAATTATCTATTTGTTCTCTTCATCAAATGAATAAAAAATACTAGTATACAGATGGCAAATTTTAAATTATAGTTGCATAAATTATTGTTAGTCACTTTATAATTAATAAATTATAATATAAAACATATGTGCTTGTCTAATAAAATGTGTAGCTTTGTCTTTTATATATTTTCATCTGAAGTTAATAAACCATACCTACATAATTTATATTGCCTATTATGAAACTAACACTGTTAAAAATATCCAGGATCAAGAAGTTTTAGTCTAGTTTCCTCAACGCTGGGGAGTGTGTTGTCTCCAATTTTAATTTCCCCATTTTGCCATCAGATTCTGGTACACCTATAGTTACCTTCAGTGTTGACAATGAAAATTTTTGGAAGGCCGTGTACATAGATAAAAAAAGCCGTGTTTATATGGGAAAAGATCAAGTGTGGGCCGTAGCTAACCAATTACGCCAATATAATTATACCATCGGTTCAGCGCTTGAACTAAAAAAAAAAATCAGCGGCAGTGAATTTAATGCCCACAAAACGAGGAATACTTTTCATTAGCCTACATTAACATCAACATTAGCCTAGTGGCGCTGTTTTAAGGGTTTTAACATTCGTTAAATGTTTGCAAAACAATAAATAAAAAAAAGACCGTGGAATTTGCGAAAAGCCGTAGAATTTGCTACGGCAATAGGGTTCCAGCCGTAGCCCGTAGATTTTGTGATTTTTTGGCCTGAAAGCCGTAGAACACGGTAATTGCCGTAGCATTGGCAACACTGGTTACCTTAAACATGTTTAGTAATAATTTTATTAAAAGTTACATAAATCATACTGTGTATTTTTTAATAAATAGGATATTTATGTCTTAAATCAATAAACTTTATACAGTTCCTTATAAAATATACTCGATAACAAAATAATATTTTTAATTAAAAATATGCGGGTTTATTTCTCATTATTTGATTATCTCATTAAAAAACAAAGTATAGTATGGCCGCTGTATCTTGGCGCTGTATCTTATATTAATTTAATACTAGGTATCAAAGATAGGTAAGCAATAGTATTTTAAACGACGTATTAATAGACTGTGTTCTGTTGTTATAACTAATTATCCTGTTTTGCAACCGTATTATCCTCTTTATGCCTTCCAATTACAGTGACAATAACAAGCTAGGTAGGTAAAATATCTCGGTAATTAATATTAGGTACACTTTCTAATGTTTTACTATAACTACTGTTTTAATTTTAATTATCATTCAGAACGAAAATGTCGAAATCGGACCTGTTGCTGTTCTTCGACCGCCCCACGGAGCCCTGCTTCATGCAAAAGGGTGAGAAGGCTGTCTTCCAACTGCCCGACAATTACTACGTAAGTCTCTTCAAGTCTTCACTACAACCATCACTTCAGTACTAGAAATAAAAATGCAAGCTAAAATTGTGCATGATTTGGATTTATAAAATCATTCAGTATTACCTACGTTTCCCGCCCACGTCAGTTTTTTTGTAGGACCGATAATCGGGCCGATTTGTTGTTCCATATTATTTCAGACCGACTTTTTGAAGGACGTGTGTGTTGCACTATTGCTATCAGTACGTTCTATTTTTCTCCTACAAAAATCGGTCACCGATTATCGGACGTGGGCGGGAAGCGTTAAGCATAGGTAATAGTTCATTTAGTACCTATAATTATCTTCAATCACCAAATCAAAATATTAAGTTATTTATAGTGCCAATAAAAATCGATAATTTCAAACATATCGTTGTGGACTTGTGGTCATTTTTATTCGCATCGTTCAAAATGAATGCGGATAGGTTATTCCCACGATTTATGCATAATCCTGCGACTGTCAGTAGGTAGGTACTTGTGTTGTGATGATGCGCTGGCAATAAAGATTGCATTGCAACGGCGACGGTGGCACTTAAGTACTGTCACCTGCAGAGAAAAGTAACCCATCTGTTTATAAATATACGAAGCAATTAACGTTTCCGTTGCCTGTTGCGTTGTAAACAGATGGGTTATTTTTCTCTGCAGATGACTGTACTATCAGATGGATGATCAGCTCGTTTGTCAGATAATCACATAAAAATGTGTTGATAAAAGATTGTCGAGCATTAATTTTTTTTCTCCTCGAAGCCCGAAAAATACAAGTCCGCCAGCACGACCCTCTCCAGCCGTTTCGGCGAGGGCTCCAACCGCACCGTCAACATCCAGACCATCGCGCTGCCAGACCTGTCCCTGCCGCTGCAGCTGCCCTACAATGACCAGTTCTCGCTGTTCGTGCCCAAGCACAGGAAGATGGCTGGCAAGCTCATTGACATCTTTATGGGTGAGTCTTTTGAGGACAATTGTTTTACAGTGCCACCAAGTTATCTGTGAAATGGCGAAAATTGGAACTAATGCCGGTTCATTCATAAGTTCTTTGTGCTCAGACATTTGTCATTTACTACATTTCGAATTGCGTCAAATGATTGGTCCAATGCGTCCGACAGCGCCCCCCTTCAATTCACAGATAAGTTGGTGACACTGTACGTTTGCAATTATCTATCTGTCCATTATCTTTGCATAAATTAGTAACGCAAAGTAATAACAATAGCCTAGTTGGTAGTAATAGCTTAACCTACCTGCGAAGCGAGGGTACGCGGGTTCGATTCCCAGCCGGGGATATTTATGCGTTAAATAATTATTAGTTCTCGTGTCAAGGGTGTTATAGTGATGTTTTATTAGTGTTGTCGATGCTACTGTTGGGTTGGGGATAAGAGTTTGCTAGGGTTTATAATGTTGTGACGTTTTGACGGTTGCTTGGCAACTCACTTGAGGATTATGAATAGATAGAATATTGAGAACGGCTAGTAATTCAACTGCTCGTATAATAAAACTCTACCAAAAAGTCTTAATTTTACTGTGTACTAAATTGTATATTCTACTATCATTTATTCCGTTTGTTTTAACTATATTCAGGTATGCGCAATATTCAGGACTTGACCTCCATCTGCTCGTACTGCCAGCTCCGCATCAACCCGTACATGTTCAACTACTGCCTCTCCGTCGCCATCCTGCACAGGTACGGCCAAGGTCATCTATACAATCTTCGGAAGATCAATCAACCCGTAGAAAAGCGTAATAGATAAAAGATATGAAAAGATTCTCATCTATTAGATACCTTCTAATAGTAAAAGTAACGGGATTGAATTTGATTTGATGGTACATTCTATATTTTGATGTGATTGCTTGTTTTTTAGGGATGACACTAAGGGCCTCAACATCCCTACCTTTGCGGAGACATTCCCTGACAAGTTTATGGATCCTAAGGTGTTCCGCCGCGCACGCGAGGTCAGCACGACTGTCACCACTGGGAGCAGGGTACGTATGGATAAATAGGTCCTAATCGCGACGCGCGTTGTGGCGCTAAACTGCCATTAAATTTTCATTGTATGAAAATTTGCGAGTAATGGTTTCCTATCCCATAACTGCGCCATCATCAATCAAAAATTAATAAAAGGTCTCGGGTAATGAGCTGTTAACTTATCCTTCTTTACTTTAATTTAAACTGAGCTCGACATAGTTCCATTCTACGCTCTAAAACTGACAGCAGAGCAGACCCTCCTGAAGTTAGAAGGTCCTGCGAATCAAGGGGTCCTGAGTTCGATTTCCGACTGAAGCAGAACCTCTCAAATCAACCTCTCGAGATTATCACAAAGTACATGATCAATTCAGCATCTATCGCGTCTGACCATGCTCAAGAACATCATAATTTCGCAGATGCCGATAGTGATCCCGCAGAACTATACGGCATCAGACCAGGAGCCGGAGCAGCGCGTGGCGTACTTCCGCGAGGACGTGGGCATCAACCTCCACCACTGGCACTGGCATCTAGTGTACCCGTTCGACTCGGCCGACCGCGCCATCGTCAACAAGGACAGGCGCGGAGAGCTATTCTACTACATGCACCAGCAGATTATTGCTAGGTAAGTCTACAATATTAAGTAGGGAAATTAATATCTTACCAAATTAATATCTTAGATCAGGAAGTAAAATCATTGCACGCTGCTAAAGAAAATGTGTCATCACTACAACAGCGGGTGGAGCAATTAGAACAAAAAGTTAACGAAGACGAGCAGAGATCGCGCCTTAATAATATAGAGATAAAAGGTGTACCGTTCACATCGTCTGAAAATCTATACACTATAATATCCAAGATTTGTGATATCGTTAACTATAAAATTAACCAAGAACAAATTAATTACATTGCACGAATTCCTACAAGAGGCGATAACAACACTAAAAATATAATAGTTTCCTTGCACAATAGATACATCAAAGATAACTTCATGACAGCGGCGAGGAAATGCAAGCACCTAACGGCATCGAGCTTGGGTTTGAACGGTGATAAAAGGATATTCATCAACGACCATCTCACCCTGCAGAATAAAAATCTACTGAATAAAACAAAGCAATTATCAAAGGAAATGGATTTTATGTATACGTGGGTGAAGGGATGCAAAATATTTGTGAGAAAAAATACTACATCACCAGTGTATAAAATAAATTCAGAATCCGATTTAAAAAGAATTACGCGCTAGACAATACATTCACTTTTTCTCAATTGTGTCGTGCATTTGATATGATTAGTATTTGCTCAAGTTGAGACACAGTACATACAGTACTTTAACTCGGCCCTATTCTTGAAAAACTTGCCTACAGCCGCGCGGAGCGTAGCCGCGCGCTAGGGCTGTCCGCCGACAGTATTTTAATTTTATCAAACGACTTGAGTTTCTTTGTAGTTTTGTATTTAAAAATGTTATATTTTCTATTTTAATAAATGCAATTCATCTATATCTATACATCTATATCTATACAAATAAATAAAATTGGAGTGTCTGTTTGTAATATTAAAATAACCGCTTTTTACCAAGTGCATTTGGATGTATACATGGTACATATACCAAAACAACATTTTTCACAATTTTTGTCTGTCTGTCTGTTTGTTCCGGCTAATCTCTGAAATGGTTGGACCGATTTTGACGGGACTTTCACTGGCAGATAGCTGATGTAACAAGGAGTAACTTAGGCTACTTTTATTTTAGAAAAAAAAATAGTTTGGCGCGATACGAAGTTCGCCGGGTCAGCTAGTTATGAATAAAAAGGAAGTGTTCCATAAAAATATATGTTGTGTTTTTATTAGTACTGTGAAGGTTCGTAAGCCTTCAGTATTGTATTAGAGACAGAGACTCTTAGGGCATGGTAAGTTCTTCTTGCAGGTTAAGGTAAATAAAAAAGGTACAACTGTCCGATTCTATAAACTTTATACCTATTGCTAAATTAATTCATAACATTGAAATCAAAGTTACAGTAGTAAGTAGCAATAACGTTTTAATGACAAATTAGACGCAAATATTCAAATTACAATTATTACAAATTACAATTTCTGCAAACGTTGCATTTATTAGTTATTTTTTTTTATGTAAATAGCCGGCAAACGAGCTGACGATCCACCTGATGGTAAGTGGATATCGTCGCCCATGGACACCAGCAACACCAAAGGCATCACTGATGCGTTGCCGGCCAAAAAAGAGAGAAGAAGAAGAAAGAAAGAACTGGCTCTCAAGCCCCCAGCCGGAACACGACGAATCATTTGGCGGCTGACTCATCATACTCAAGGGTGGTAACTATCCAGGCGAACCCCATGGAGATATAATAATAGTACCTAATAATGGTATTAATTAACAATTAAAATCTACCACTAAGTTACCAATATAATCCGTCGAGGGGCCCTACCACCAGCGGGCCGGATTTAGTCGCCTTTTACGACACCCATCCGGCGTGGGATTGGGGTTAGTATTCTAAGCCGCCCCAATACGGCAAAAGTAATAATAATCAACCATTTGATTTTTTTAGCCCCTTATTTATAAATCTAGGCATTTTACTCGGTGGACTTATGAAAAATAAACAATTTAGGTACCTACTTATTGCAATACGTACTTGTTTTTATTTATTTATCCAACATGCACTGATCTCCTTCGGCAGGACCAAAGACCTTGAATATAATAATTTGATTTCTTAATAATAATTACAATACAATAATAAAGTTGATATTAATCAATGGCGCAATAATTATACAATACCTACTTACCTACAAGTTACTTACCTACAATAAGTATATATGTATATCTACCTACAAGTACGTATTACATATTATATTATATTGTATAGTATTATATATACTATATAATACGTACTTGTAGGTACGTATATAAAAATAGTCTTACCTTTGGGAGTCTCCAGGTAATTTAAACAATGATATTCCTGGGTGACTTAATGTCGTATTATAACACCCAAAAACCGCACAATATCTTGTATTCCTGTTTGCCATACTTATTAAATAGTCACACGCCGCATACGGTCACCACAGCCGCCGTAAGGAACTAAACTAAAATAATTTGTTATTTGTACCGTGGGCCGCTTGGCCTCGGCCGTGGCTCAACCCGCGCTCGTTCGCCACAGATACTGCCCTTTACTACACTTATTCCGACTTGCGTAGGTATGGCGCGCGTTTCGACCGTTTGTATGAAGAGCGACTACTGTATAGATCTATATACTGTGGTTGAGAACCGGTCTTGTTTACGACAAAGTGCACTCATCGTCTTTTGTTCGCTTATCGCTTAATCTTTTTCTTGTTCTTAATTGACAATCGTTATGTGTTATTACTTCTTATACCTTATACTATAAGTCTCAAATTTGCATACACGGCAATAGAAGCTCTCGTGCAATTAACGAGCAAGTCAGCTATTAATCAATGTTCCGTATTTGTGTGATGTTAAAGTTGTATTTCGTTCGAATTTTAATTTTGTTTCCATTTTATTCCAATTAAGTGCTACGTTTTGCTACGAGTTTAAATGAAAGTATAAACGTATTATGTTATTAGAATTGTTAAAATGGCTATGATTACTATTTTTACTCAAAACTAATTACAGACAAAATTCGTTCATCTCTAGGGCTTGTAAATTAGTTAATATTGTTACTCAAAAAATAATATAGATATTTTTATACTAAATCTGCAAAAATTAAAAAAAAAAACGTTGAGCCGTAATTTTGTCAGTACCGAACAGTTGAAACATACTTGGAATTAAATGTAATTTTTTTTTTCCTTAGCACCATAAAAAATATCTATTAATTGTACCTACTTATAAGCCTTTTCTTCTGTTATATTTAAGTATGTGTGTTATTTCTTTATATCTGCTGGCATTTGTATATTGTACTATATAATCCTTGTGTGTCCATAATGTGTATTCATAATTCTTTCGAAAAAAATTCTACTCTGTCACCTATCTGTGAAAACTTGTAATTGGCTTTCCTTTTACTACTCAACTGAACATTCATATTGTAATAGCTGTAAGTTTTCCAAATAAATAAATAAATAAATAAATAAATAGGGAATAGAAACAGGAGTTACTTTTTCTCTGCGAGCAAAAGATAATTAATACCTTTCATCTATCAGTTCCTTCTCTTTTTCTCTTCTTTCCTGCTCGGGGCATCGGCATCGGTGATGCCTAGAAATATGCACTTATGTTTTTATAAATAAAGGCTACAGTGTTACAGAAGTATTTGTTGGTATGCATGTTGGTTTTCGTGTGTGTGTGTGTGTGTGTGTGTGTGTGTGTGTGTGTGTGTGTGTGTGTGTGTGTGTGTGTGTGTGTGTGTGTGTGTGTGTGTGTGTGTGTGTGTGTGTGTGTGTGTGAAGTAGGAGAAGTGATGATCCTTTGAAGACATGATGAAACCCTTTTTAATTTCTAGATACAACATGGAACGTTTCTGCAACAATCTTCGCCGCGTGTCTCGCTACAATGACTTCCGCGCCCCCATTGAGGAGGGCTACTTCCCCAAACTGGACTCGCAAGTAGCCAGCAGGGCTTGGCCGCCAAGGTTTGTTCACATTTAACTTGATTAGGTCTACGACTAATGTTAAACTAGGACCATTTGACATGAACATGTAAGAAATAGGTGAAGCCATCACCTTGAGCTTAGCTTGCCGAGTGATACAAGATTATGCTCTTGTAGCTGATGCGATGGAAAAAGTCAAACCATCGTGAAGCGAAGACCACATCAAAATTTTAATTCCAAAGTCATTCATCGTATTTATCACTGATAAAGCACATTGTGTTTCTTTGTGAGTACAATCACCATTTCGGAAAAGAGAGATATAAATGTCATGGAGGAGAAAATTAAACTCAGTTGCTCAACCATGTTTTTCAAGTTAGTAGGCCTAAACATGATCTACGTGGTGTGCATTTCGAATGCATTAGATATATTATCTGTATTTCCACAGATTTGCTGGCTCCACCATCCGTGACCTGAACCGGCCCGTGGACCAGATCCGCAGCGACGTCTCGGAGCTGGAGACCTGGAGGGACCGGTTCCTGCAGGCCGTCAACGAAAATGCTATCGTCCTCGTAAGTTGCCATTTTTAAATACATAGTCCTACCACTTGGTGATGACAATCTAGATTCTAAAAAGGGGACTGGTATGCTATAGTGTAACTATTGTATGAGAGCAATAGCTGGTTTAATTGTGTACCTTATTGGTATATTGTTGGAGATTTCGTCAAAAATTGAGTAAGTTTGCAAAACAAAATCTCGGTCAGTCTTTGATACAGTCTATTTTATTTTTATTCAATAGCTTTATTCAATTCATTTTAAAATAAGTGATTTTCCAATAATATCATATAAACCTCTGCAACCATAAATTCTCAGGTCTTTACTATTTAAATCACTTTTCTTCAATTATTCAGCCGAACGGCCGTAAAATGCCTTTGGACGAAGCCACCGGCATCGACATCCTGGGTAACCTGATGGAGTCGTCCATCATCAGCCGCAACAGGCCCTACTACGGGGACTTGCACAACATGGGACACGTCTTCATCTCCTACTGCCACGACCCTGACCACGCCAACCTGGTAACAATCTTCAATCGTAATGGTTTATTCCTGAGACTGAAAATACTGGAATCTGTAGCAGGTTTCAAATGGAACACATTATGATATCGAATTGGCATTATTTAATGTAATGTTTTGAACAATTTTTTTTTGTTCTTTTCAAACTATATAATTATTATCTATTAGTAGCTTTAATGCTGGAGTAAATTGCTCCTACAAGACTTTTTTGCTCCTCTTTTTTTAAAAGTATGAGTCTACATAAATAAAAAATGTGTACCTTTTAAGCTCGTTCTCCTTTTTTAAATGTTTAAACAGATAATGAAAAATGAAGCTACTCTCTGGTGATTCTAATGTTTGCCTTATTCAACAACAGGAGCTGTTCGGAGTCATGGGAGACTCAGCCACGGCCATGCGTGATCCCATCTTCTACCGTTGGCACGCGTACGTTGACGATATCTTCCACCAGTACAAGAGCAAACTTCCTCCTTACACCAATGAACTGGTAAGATATTCTGTCTCTAAATAGTTGTCTAGTTCTATTTGATCGTGAGGAGTCTATTGCAATGACTCAATCTACGGAATTTAACAAATACTCATAAGTTCAAACTAAGTAATGATCTTTCTTCTTTTGAGATTTATCTGGCGCGCTATGACATGTTCTTCAAAATGGCGTAAAAAGCGCTTTCCTTCACGGCCGGTGGTGCAATGCCATGGCGACTCTACTGTTGCAATATCTAATTGTCAATGGGTGACTTGAACCATTATCATCATCAGGTGGTTCATCTCATTTCCATCCATCAGGCTATAAAAACTGCTAGAGCCTATTTTATCATTTACTGATCAAGTCTCCTTCTGCCGACAGTTGGACTTCCCCGGTATCCGAGTGTCCTCGATCTCGGTGCAAGGTCCGCGCGGCGCCAACACGTTCTCCACCCAGTGGGAGCAGAGCACGGTGGAACTCGGCCGCGGGCTGGACTTCACACCGCGAGGCAGCGTGCTTGCGCGCTTTACTCACTTGCAGCACGACGAGTTCACTTACAAGTGAGTTCTGCTTATAAACCGGTGGTAAAACTATTTATGCTCATATTTTTTTATCTTGACGAGGAACACTAACGGTCTTTTTATCCACGCGCATTAATTAATGTAACTTACAGGAAGTTATTTGGATGTAGGGGAATCTGTTCATCGTCGAACTCGAGATATCTTGATTTGCCCATGGTCTAATAATACATTTTACTAATCCAACAGTATTGAAGTAAACAACACCAGCGGGCAGGCCGTGATGGGAACAGTTCGTATCTTCATGGCACCTGTCATGGACGAGGATGGCGCCCCATTCTCATTCAATGACCAGAGGAAACTCATGGTCGAGCTCGACAAGTTCTCGCGCCCAAGTAAGTTGCCAAACCTTTGAATGGTTTCACTTTAGTATCTTAACTAGGCGAATATAGCCCATGTGGTCTAGTTTGAACTCAAAGAAGACTTGCCTTGCAGAAGTAACATACAAAGGCTTCTGAATTTTCTTCGATAATAGGAGTTGGAGAAGATAGGTCAATACCGCTCTTCATACTGCTACTTTCGTGGTGATCTTCAAGCCAGCAATACTGATAAAATGGGGCATTTGATCAATCATCACCAATATTACATATATGGGAATGACTTTATATACGATTTTAGTCTTATATGAGATTGATTATTTATAGATATACTTAACCTAGGTAGCTTATGAGATTAGCAATATTATCAAGGACTTTGTTTTCCCATTGGTCAAAAGAAGAGGTACCAGACTAGATGATTATGATTTATCATTATCTTTGGTTGAACCTGTAAAAAGCTTCCCAAACAGGATTCAGGGATGCATTAGACAAGAGACATTTATGAGAAATGTGTGGCCTATATAAAATCCTTTTCCAGTCCCAACGGGCTCTACCAACATAACGCGCCAGAGCACCGAGTCCTCAGTGACGATCCCCTATGAGAGGACCTTCCGCAACCAGGCCAACCGGCCCGGAGACCCGGGCTCCGCCTCGGCCACCGAGTTCGACTTCTGCGGCTGCGGCTGGCCGCACCACATGCTCATCCCCAAGGGAACCACCAGCGGCTACCCTGTCGTGCTGTTCGTCATGATTTCCAACTGGAATGATGATAGGGTATGCTTTGCCTTTTTTTTTGGAAATAACCGACAAAAGTGCTGACGAACCACCTGTTGGTAAGTGGCTATCGTCACTCATGGACATCAGCCACACCAAAGGCATCGCTGATGCGTTGCCGGTTGCCGGCCAAGAAAAAGAAAAGAAAAAGAAAGAACATACTTTATTTCTTCTGACTTCTCTATTGCTACGCAACGGTGATTTTGGTTTTGTTGGTGTTTCTGGGCGACGCGGTTTGCTAATTCGATGCGATTCGATGTTAAAAAGGTCGATCTATTGTATTAAGGTTTTAGGTAGCAAGGACGAAATATGTTTTGATAATGTGATAAATAAGTTATCAACATAGTTTATTCCAGAGCTCAGTAGAAGCATTATTGGATTTTTATGCCACGAAAAAGTCTTTGACTAATAAATCCAGATTGACTAAAATTTCTTTAGCTGCTTTGAGTATTACTGTATCTTGTCTCTTCATCTTACTTAACTAACCTGACCTTATTCTCCAGATTGAACAAGACACCGTAGGCAGTTGCAACGACGCAGCTTCCTACTGCGGTATCCGTGACCGCAAGTACCCGGATCGCCGCCCCATGGGCTTCCCCTTCGACCGCCCCGCTTCGGCCTCCACGGTGAACGACTTCCTGACTTCCAACATGGCCATCAGGCAGTGCAACATCCAGTTCACCGACCAGATTCGCCAGAGAGGGCAGCAGTAGGTACGAACACAGTTCGAGGGTAAAGGGCATGGATTTACTGTTAAAGCCTCAGTTTTTTACCCAAAATTATTTATATGGGTATCACTGTTTTTTCTCTTGTTATACCTCTGTATTTTGTATTTGCTTCTACTGTTTTTGAAAAGATGATTTTTATTGTACAAAAAGAATCTCATCACATCAATATTTTGTAAGGTACTCTTTACATTTTACGTTTTTTACATCGTCAGGTTTTAAACTAATATTTTTTCTCACTGATTTTTTTGGAATGGATTGTTGCTGTTGGCTGTAGCAGTCATTACAGCTACAACTGAGGAGCCCTATATCACTCATAAAAACGAGTGGTTAAAAACATAGAATTAATATTACTAGCGTATAGAAGGGACACCGCGAACATCGGGCACGGGGGTGTGCATTGCAGCCGGCCGGCTGCATTACATTCTGTCACTCGGCTGCGCTCATTGCGGCCGCATGTCAAAATTGTTTACGAAAAAACTGAAAAAATGCCGTTCGTGCGTAATAAGAACGTGTCACAATTGCACGACAAAAAACAAAAAAGATAATGTTATCACTTTATCATCAGTAAGAAAACAAAATCTTAACTTAAATCAACTAAAACGAATTTAATTTAATTATTGAGAAATGTTCCCGCCATTTTGAATGAAAAAATCATAAGGAGCGTTTGAACTTGGCAAGTCACTTGCATGATAATGGACTAAATAAGCTTACTTGTGATGTGACCAATTATATGTATTATGGTGTTGGTTTTTCGACACGAATCAATGGTAAACGATTGAAAATAATTCAAAAACGTGCAAAAAGGCAGGTTTTTTTTAATTTTGTTTTTCACGGTAAATATATATACATAGGTACGTAGTAATTACGGCAGACAGACTTATGTGTCGATTTGCAGTGAATGATTTGTGATAAATTAGGTTGCTTTTAATAAATTTTCGTTCAATTATTACCATTTAAAAATAATAGAAATACCGGTTATATAAATACCGGTATTAATTAAATTGATATTAGAAGAAAACCGGCTTTGTAAAATGTTCCAATACTTCTAATAGTCTCTATGTACCTATAAAAAATACAATTTTACTTTTGTGTTTCTATTGAACTACAATAAAAACCAAAGCTTGATGAAATTAAATTGTATAGTTTGTTTAATTTTACTCTTATTCACGACGGTTCAAGGTATTTCGCTTCGATCAACCGTTTAATATTTTCATGAATAAACCCCAAATCTAATAGAATCTACTGAAATTTATCAGAATTTATCGCAATTCATGAAAGAAAATATCTAAACCCAGAGTTTGGACCTGGATTTCCTGGCAGCACTGCATATACTTATGATTATTTCTTACTTTTTACTAATACTTTTTCCTACACTGTCTGACTGTGTTGAAGATATCTGTATCATATAATAGCAAATTGAAATAACAGAATTGTAATAACAACATCATTGATTATAATAAAACGTACATTTTCAGATAACAAAATCGACAGACATTTTATTCAAGAAGAGAATACAATGACAATACAATATTGTTTTTTACAAGTATGTCACGGGGTGCAAAATGCAAGAAGTATCTATATTTTTATATTTACAACAAGAATTCTTATTGATTACGGTCTGTGTCAGAGATCTGAATTAATAAAAAAAAAACTATTGAACCGATGAACATGAAATTATTATTATTTAATATTATTATACAGGGAGATTTTATGCTTAGGAGACGTCAGCTAAGAACGGATTTGTTTAAATGCATCCCCATCAGGGTAAAAATAGGTGTTGGAAGCCAATATTATACGAAGATAATCATCGTCATTTTTGAAGGTGGAAAAATGAAAAATCATAATTATTTTGTAATTTTCAAACATAGAAATTTGAACATTTATATGTGACTTATGTGAGCTACCGTTAGAATTAAAGTTACTCTATGGCAAGTGTGCAAACGAGGCTCCTAGTTTGAAAAGAGAACGGAGGGCAAGCCGGCGGTGGAACACACATTTTGTTTGAGATAGCCTGTCTATGTATAGTACGTCAATGGTTAAAAATGAATTATTAGTTGTCTAACATAGTTTTTATTAATTCTTTTTTTTTTCAAACAGATCTATCCAGAAACCAGTCAACAATCCTGTAGAGCCAGTGGCCAGCGCTAGCAGAGTCAATGAGTGTACCTGCGAAGATACGTACACCACGGAAGAAATAGACGCGTTGATCAGAAAACCCTACTACTATACAAAGTGCCCACATAAACATCACATATTTTAAGTTACACAGTCATTATTTTTTAATTATCAGTTTTACATATAAAAATCTGTCATTTTCTGTCAAAATAGAATGTTAAAAAATTCTATGTTTTAAATTACCGCCAATAAATTTCACTGAATAAATTACTTTTGATACATTCAATGTAATATTTTTTTAAATTAAATCAATTGGATACTCCGCTTTTTACACAATTATTTGTAAAACTTAATAATTTACAATTTTTAAATTAAAACACTATTAAACTGATTTACACCTGTCACTGGTAACGAACTTAGCTATGAACAACGGACAACGATTTAAGTTTAGGTTTAAGAATTGGTCACTTACATAAGTTAGTATAAAATATAATGTAACTAAGTAACTCTTTAAACTATGTACATAATGTAAATACTTATTTATAAGACTTAATAAATCGAGCCTTTCACAAAAATGTATTTTGATTTCTGTTCAGTTCTTCACTTTAGTTTATTGTATAGGTAAATAATGGTTTTGTTCAAAATAATTTTACTCTTCCCTTTACATAAGAATATGAATCAGCTTAAAATACTAATAACAATGTAACTTGTGCCAACCCTAAATTTAATTTTTATGTTTCGAAAATTTAAAAATATTTTGCTTGAAGCTTGTTCCACGACAGAAAATGTCTGTGGTCCTGCCAATACTTTCCATAATTTAATCGATCCAGTCCTGAAATGTCCACCAGGAATTCCCCGCTGGCGGCAATTACAGACTATTTTGTGACTTTTATATTATCTAAGGCCAATAATGGCAATAATATAGTTAAAAACTACTTAATTAATGTATATGTAATCGATATTTAATATGCTGGTTTTATATAATTTAATTAAGATAACAATCGGAATTCATTCTAGTTTTGACTACCGTTGCGTGATCATGGCACAGATAATAAAGGTAGGATTCAATTCATGTAATTTTTTTTATAAAAAGTTATTTTCGTTCCAAATCTGGCATCTAGCCTTTCCCAAAACTTTAATTAGGTTATGTATAAGTAGTATCAAAGATCTAACTCCCGGGTTTATTGTTTTTTTTTATAAGTGACGCTCACGCTCTGCTTCATTTCTTTCTATTGTAGGCGTGTCAATGTGTTGTCTATGTCTTTGTGTTAACGGAGTTTCTATTTTTTTTATTTTGATTTGAATATGACTTTTAACGGCATTTACCTTCCATTATAATGTTAAGTTTGAAAACATTGTGCATAGATAATAATGTGTTATATTAGACATAACCCTACCTACATGCTGTTGTATTTTAGGTTTTACTCTACAGTATGCTTTTCCTGTTGGTCTATGGTCAACAACCCGCACCTCTCCCTATTCAGCCACTTCTAGACGGAAGAATATTAGATTTAGTAAGCCTCAGCAAGTTACTACGAACTGCAGCACGATTAGCGTATCCCATCACTGACAGACTTAACCACGTTGTCGGAAATTTAAGGGACACCGAAAACTATCCATTGCTATCCAACCATCCGCCCAATACAGGATACGCTTCAGGCCGAAGACCAAATGTCAACAGGAATTTAGGCCGTAATAGGTATAGACCCGACTTCCATGACCTGCGAAGAGTACATCAGGATCCTAGAAGACGCCAATCACACAAACCGTTGTATGATTACGACTATGAGTATGAATATGAGTATGATAACGATGGTGATTATAGAGATTACATGGAACCCCTTGATAGCTTAGAAGTCAGAGATGACGTGGGAGTTCTCTTAGAACTTGATCCTAAAGGCCCAAATACCCATGGAGTTTTACTACCTGACAGTAAAAAGAATATACCGATACACAAATTAGCACCAGCATCAAAGAAACCAGGAAAACGACCCAATCGTTTGCCAAATGACGGAGGAAGTAAATATTTAAAATCTGGGAATAGTGCAGCAATAATCAATAGCGTCAATGCTCCAGGAAATGTCTTGCCTACGTCAAATGAACCACAGCCTAAGATAATCTATGTTGTTGTTAGTCCAGGTGACATTAATCCAGGAATGAATAAGGACAACACAATAAATTTAGTAAGCGATCAAGGACTGACATCTATTGAAGATGGAACAGCGAATGCAGGAAATGGGTATTATATTGTACCTGGAGCAGGCTCAGGAGCGCCAAATGTTAATAATCCTGTCAGTTCAGGTATAAATGCTCCTGTGAATATTATACCAGCTGTTAGGAAGCCAAAATCAGAGTTACTATTAAAAGTTTAAGCAGTCTTTGATTTTTGATTAATTGTTTTATAACATTTTTTGTTGTATGTACTTGCAACAAATGTCAAAATTCTTTTCGATATTAAAGACAATTTTAGCATGAGTTTTATTTTATTCCCCATTGAACCTCGGGAGAGAGTGACCGACATCCGACCCCATTTACATTGATTTCCCCCGGGCTCTTTTGGCAACGCTTGCGACGATGGACAAGTTTGCCATTTTTATTCGATTGGATATAAAAATTTAGGTAAAAAGAAACAAGTAAAATAATTATCAAAATATCTATATAAATGGGAAGGTTATGGGCGTTGGTTGTAAATTGAAAGAATGCTTGGAATGAGGTTGATTGACTTTAATGGATGCAATCATCGATCCTGTTTTTGAAAATTACGTTTCGCTCGAGAAGCAGGCCTTTTTAAGTGAATAGCTCACAAAACGTGGTCTAAACCACTTTATGCTATCAGTAACAATAAAATTCATCGATGCATTGCCGGCCAAAAAGAAAGGAAGAACTCGCATTATTTCTGGTTATCTCACCACATTCATGTGGTCCAACACTGCGATGCAAACACGTAACATTTTACGGTCGACTCTAAAAAATAATTTAGTAGGTACATAGACAAGTGGGTAATAACGAATTTTACCACTTAGCACACCTACCGTTGGGATTAAAATCTATAACGTTATGGGCCCTGGCGACCTTCAGCAGAAGGAAAACAGATTCAGAAAACCTCGTCCGTTGCTAAGCTTTCATTTTGTTTCTTCGCTCCTTCTTGGCCGGCAACGCATCAGTGATGACTTTAGTGTCCCTGATGTCCATGGGCGACGATAGCCACTTACCATCAGGTGGATCACCAGCTCGTGTCGGCTATTTCCATAAAATAAGCAGAGTGAATCGCGAATAGGGGAGGTTGGCTGGAACTTGACATGAACTGGAACGCCCTACATTCCTTCGTCTTCTAGTCCAGTAACAAGTTAAAAAGTAAATTTAACACCAAAATTTAGGTAAATTTTACACCAAAATTATTGTAATGATTAAAAATAAAACATTCGTGATTTAAAAAGATTTTAATCATTGACTTCGATATACTTAGGAAATCAATACACAGTTACAATAAAATTCCGGAATTTTTTCCCGTTCTTAAAGAACAATTTTAGCAGCTTACAAATTATGATGTCAATCCGATAAAATTATCTTAAATAATAGGTACAATAAAAATCAAGTGTATCATATCAGGGAATATGCATTAAGGTATATTTGAAATAAATCTGTGCTTTCTTTCATGTGACATTTAAAATTTTATTGTATCACATGGGATACCACGTTGGAACGAAGCACGTTCGCTATAGGCATAGTAAATATTAAAAATAACAACAGGCATAACGCCATGAATTAACGTTTGAAAGTATTTAAATTAAAAAAGTATTATTAAGTATTTATGTTTTTTTTATTAAACATAGCCTCAATAAAGAAATGGTAATAAAGTTTAAATTGTTTTTGTTTTTAAAAAAAGCATATCCTGGCTTCACACTTCCGCCATAGACAATAAACGATTTTTCTCATTACATTCCAGCCGCAATAAGCCGCGATAAGGAACTTCGTTGCAAAAATATTTAATATCAAACAAATTATAGCTACACTATACATGTATATCTGTGATACATACACTTATAGTGTGCAACATCGTTTTATTAATATCTAAACCCCAAAGCGTTGAAAATATAATGCATATACCCTTGTTATTACAAAAAATATAAAACTATATAATAGCAACATGTTCGATGGCGGTAAACTTCGTGTTATGGTAGGAACGTGTGGTTATATTTATCACGGCTTTATCCGAAGTGTATCACTATCGAACGTCGACGTCTTGACATACTCTTACACCGGGGGTACTTTATACCTGTCTTAATTTTAATTTAAGTGGTGTTACTATTCAGTTATTCACATACAATCAGAATAGGAATGAATGTGATAGAATTTATAGTGACTAAAATGTAATCGTAGTCTTCAAATGTGGTTATATTTTGGACCACAAAGATGGCCATATATTGAAAGTATCCCATCATATGGGTATAAAAATAATAATTAAGTTGGTTTGTGTAACGATGTACGCTTCAAAAACTCGAAGAGTTCTTCACCAATTGAGCTCAAATTTTGAGTATTTTGACACATTAAACTATACGCTTCAAGGATAGTTTTAAAAAAATTTCGCGTCAATGTCAAAATCTGCGACTAAAAACAGTTACTTTGCAGAACAACGTGTGCCGGATATGGACGTCATAATCGACTACTATCCACCAGAATCGAACATGTTAATATTATAGTACTTAATTAAACCCAATAATTTTGATATTTTTGATATTATACTGTATAATTTTGCACATTATCATTAAAACAAAAAAATGTATAATTCTTAAATTTGGGAAAATTTGTAAGCCCCAAAACTTACAGCAAAATGTCTATAGCCTTGCACTGTCACAAAAGCGCTCCGAATAAAATATTAATTTTAAAATTTTAAGAGATTTTAGAATCTACTTTGATTTAATATAAGTAATAATAATAATATTATATTTAAAAGCATTCCCCTATTCATCTATCACAACATTTAAAGGCAATAATATAATAATTGGACCATTCGCTTGCCGAGGATGAAGACGCAATTTACCATTTCTAAAAATAAATGGAGTTTTGAACTTAAATTAAGGTTTTTAAACTTTTAAGTAAGTAATAAATTATCATGTTCATAAACATGTTTTTGAAATGTTTTAACCGACTTCAAAAAAGGAGGAGGTATTCAATTCGACTGTATTTTTTTATGTTTGTTACCTCAGAACTTTCGACTGGGTGAACTGATTTTGATGATTCTTTTTTTAATCGAATGCTGGTGCTTGTCATATTGTGGTCCCACTTAATTTGAGGGAGATCTGAAGAGTAGTTTTTGAGTTATCCCTAAATTTGAAGTCGGTTATTTTTTGTCAAGAATTATTAAAATTACAATTTCTCATAAGACGCAATTTTACGGAATATAAATATACGGACTAGATATAAATATTCAATAAACTTACTACTTCGGAATCCTACATTGTGCGTGGCCTGACACGCACTTGCCCGGTTTTTTAGGGTTCTGTTGTCAAAGGTAGCTTAGAAATAACAGGGTAAACATTTTTTTTTCTAATTTTAATCTACTTTGCATGATTGGAAACTGAATCAAGGTAAGATTGCGTCTTATTGATAAATACCTAGGTCTTCTTTTTTACGTTACACAATTGACATTGGAAAAAATGTCGGTAGGTAATATACATAATAATTTAGGTTTAAAACTATAAACCTAAATTTTATACTCATGTATGTACACTTAGTCACATGTTTTGATTTCTAAAAATACACTTTTTAAGTTTTATTTGACAAAGAGACCATACAATTATTCATCGTTTGCGCCATTATTAATAAAATTAAAAAAGTGTTGTTGCAATAAAGCAATATAATGGACGCTTTAATGTAGTATGTAGGGTTTTTTAAATGTGTTTCTTAGCCAGTTTTATATCGAACTATAACAATTTATTTGTTTCTATATTACGTTATTTAATTAAGACGATAGAAAGATGAAAATTTTAGAGAAGTATGTTGCGTAGATAAAAAATAAGTATTAAAAATAGATATATGTATAATTTTATACTTAACTAATTGTTCTTGACATGTAGCTGGCGAAATTATAATTTGTGCCAAGTGATGTATAATAGAAATATTAGTACGGCTAACACTTATAAGTAACTATATTATTATGTGTATCTCGCACAGAAATAACAAAATATCCAAAATAGGTGTGTGTATAGTACATAGTATAGTCGTAGTATCTCGCTGCACTGGTTGACAGAGTGAAGCATATTGCTCGCTCACTCGCACTTAGGCGCAATATGCTTCGCCCTGCTCGCACTTTTACGTCAACGAGTGCAGCGAGATACTGCGACTACTTTAGTCTATGGTCAGTTTTTTAGACGAGTCATATTTGGTCCACAATCTTACAGTGTCTTGTTATCTCAATTTTTATTTCAATGTTTATTTATTTTTATTCAATTTCTATTTTTACTTTATTTTATTTATATTTCTTTTTATTTCAATTTAAAAATAATGCAGACGAAAATGAAAACAATTTAAGAATAAATTATCATAATTATAATGCTAATTTCTGTTTAGTATAAATATCTATTATATTTTTAACTATGTAACTATTTTAATGAAACGTAAGGTTTTGCGTACGTTTTGACTCTATCAAGATTGTCATTTATCAAATAAGACTGGTCTAACAACTGATTATCGTGTGCCTACACTCAGCGGGACCCCCTATCCTAAAACGATATGAGTATGTCCAGGATTTAGTTCCAAATTTGTTCTATCAAATGCAGTCAAAATTAGATTTTGTTCCGTCAAAATGAACGAAGGGCGTTGGTTTTAAATCAACCTCCAGCCAGCGGGACCCTCTCCATTCATGTCAAACTTTAGTTCTACATTCATTTATTACGATCTAAGTGAAAACGATGTACTAGCGTAGATAATTTCAAAAATAACAAGGTTCAAAAGAACCTTTAGCCAGCGGGACCTAAAACCAACGCCCTTCGTTCATTTTGACGGAACAAAATCTAATTTTGACTGCATTTGATAGAACAAATTTGGAACTAAATCCTGGACATACTCATATCGTTTTAGGATAGGGGGTCCCGCTGAGTGTAGGCACACCTGATTATCCACATTTTATCTGTGCGTGTAGATTTGGAAATATTTAGCATATTTTATATTATGTATTTAGGTACTACTTAATGTAAAATTGAACACTAGACTTTGTCTTGGAACTTTACATGGAATCTAAACACTTTGACTAATGACGTTTTGAATACCAAAGTAAGTATATTGATATCATTTATAAAGGGACGAATTTAAATACATAGTTGGATAATGATCTAGGCTCGCCATACTCTAATATCTATATCGCTGGCCGTCTTAAGATTAAATTATGGTGTTGGGACTGTTAGGTCTATCTTACTGGCCCTCTACTAACAGAGGATACTCATGCATTAGGTATTTTATATTTATTTTGTAATCTTTTCCTTATAAATACATGCAAATAATGTAAATACAGATAATCTTATACATAAACCAGGTATAAAATAATAAAAAAATCTACATGGACAATTCGTTGGAATCATGGTCTACACCCCAAACGGTATTATTCGGGTTTTTAGATATTATAATTAAATTGTAATATTACTTTAAGTTTTAAACTTACCAATATAAATATAATTAATTTATACGTGAAAGATTTAGAAAAGATTTAAATAGTTTTGATGCTAATATAAGTTTTCTGTTATGTTTATCTAATAAATGTAATAAATTGAAAGTAATTTGCCTTTTGATTTGTACAGGTGGGTCAATTATTATTATTAATTTAAGTACTTAGTCTTTTTTGTTTTTTCTTTTACCCAGTTATTTACTCATAAAAAATATAAATTATTTCAAAATTACAAATTATTACACTTATTTCAAATAAAAAATGCAAGAATATTACCTAGGTATGTTAAAAGAAAATACTAAAGACGCATTTACCCACCTTCGCACTCACACGCCAAAGAAATCAACTGTGTTGCATTTTTAGTGAACAAGGACGACAATAGTTTTTATCTTTGTTTGCTTAGCCTTTTTATTTGCCGCACTCAATATTACTATACAAGGACTCAATCTAAACAGGTTGTTTTAAAAAAGTAACTTTGTAATAAAACGTGAATATTTTCTATTCCCGTAATTTTTCTTACAAAAGGCATTTGGGTATTATTTAGAAATATTTGCAAGATTATATTTATACTTTATCCTGATAATTAGATTTAGAAATGAAAAGATTAAAAATTGATAGGTATATAAAATTACATAATAACCTATCTAAGCTAACTACTTATATAAAAAATATCAGGTCAGTACTCGCCAGCTTTAATTGCTATGACATCACTTTTCGTCAAAATTACTAAACCTATGCTTATTAACAATAATCCATTACCACACGTAATTAAAACATAATTATACAAAACATAATAATAGGAATATTAAAACTCGTAAAACAAATTGGCAATGGCATTTTACCAAACTTTGTGTAATGCATAAATTGTGCAATTTATTAAGTTACCTGTATACGATTAATTCTATGAATAAACAGGCATGCTGCCTATGCCATGCGAGGAAAGGCTTACGTATATTAATAATAAATTTTAAGCATCATGCAGCAGCATTTGCTGAACCTTCAGACGGTGACTTTACCCGCTATTCCTTCTCTCGTTTTCCTTAAATGCTAAGAAATATCACTAAAAAGTGCTTTATCTAATCGAGAATCCTTTTTTAAAGATGAAGTTTCAAAAAGAGTTTAAGATAGACATAGAGATAGATTGACAAAGAGTTAACTTGTAAGACTTTGTAAAGCGCGTAGCGCAAGCGCGCAGTATCACCGCCCTTCCGTGCCTTCCTTCCCATTCTGTGTTGTTTGCTTCGAGCGAGGAGGATTCTTGCCTTGTGAAGGAATTTGCTTGCCTTGTGGAGGAATTTGCTTGCCTTGTGGAGGAATTTGCTTGCCTTGTGGAGGAATTTGCTTGCCTTGTGAAGGCATTTGCTTGCCTTGTGAAGGAATTTGCTTGTCTTGTAGAGGAATTTGCTTGCCTTGTTGAATAATTTGCTGGTTCTGCTGAGAATTCTGTCTCTGCGCAGCTAGCCGACAAGGCTGCTGGGCTTGCTTGCCATTTTCTTTAGCGTCTGTCGTCTTCTCTTTCGATTCTTCGACGGATTCCAAGCCGATGTCGAAAGATGGTTGCCTGGAAACAAAATTACTTAGTTAATTGGGGATTGAAGACTTTTTAAGTGTACAACAACAAGGTATGGCAACAATTACAATACGCTTATACTCAAAGGCTTATGTTAAAGCGCAATCGATAGGTAGTTGCTTTAGTGAGTTCTAGTCTAGTGGCAAAATATGTTATGCATGTTAACTGTCCTGTATTCCTGTTAGAGAGCAGGCATTAAGCTCTTCAAAAATACTTTATAGGGTAGTATAGTGGTTAGTGACATTCAATAGAACTTGACGCCATAGCTTCTTTCACTGTTTACCAGGGAGACTAGTAAAGATAGTAGACGTAGCTTTAGTCAAAAGTCTTTCACACATACATCGATTTGGCAACTTTGGCCAAAAATCTTTCTTCAGACATACATACATACATGTAGCAACTTCCGCTAAAGGTCTTTCAATGATACGTAGTCTACATAGATGTAGCAATTTTAGTCCAAAATCATTTATGAGATTTAGACGTAGCAACTTCGGCCAAACGTCTTTCAAAGATACAGACTTATGGGCGCCATTGACATGCGATCGATCGGTGCGATCGATCGCAACGATCGATCGATTCAAAAGTGCCACTCATACACGAACGATCGGTCGCAACGATCGATCGCAACGATCGATCGCTATCAAACATTTACTTGTTTGACACGGAAGGATAAAGACGTGCTCAAATAATTCAATACGTGCCCTACAAAATGGAAAATGAACTTCTTTTCCTTAGCTATGTGGCAGTAACTTTGATTCGGCTACAAAAGAAAAAAATAAAACTCTACTTGATTACAAAACTACTAAATTATCCGTTTACACGTATTAATGTACTTAAAATTTAGTTAACTACTTAATACGTGTAAACCGAACATAACCGAACATTTTTTTCTTTCTTTCTTTCTTTTTTCTTTAAATATTGAATTATCATCGGTCCTCGATAGGTCTACGAAGTTTGGTCTTCCAAACTTAGTCTTAGTCTAACTGTTTAAAGCTAATATAAAGCGTTTAACTAGGTTTTTCTTTCTTTCTTTCTTTTTTTTAATATTGAATTGTCATCGCGGCATCGGTCCTCGATAAGTCCACGAAGTTTTTTTTATGGAAATAGCCGACAATCGAGCTGACGATCTACCTGATGGTAAGTGGCTATCGTCGCCCATGAACATTAGCAACACCAGAGGTAAAAGCGAAAAGTAAAAGTAAAAGCGAACCCCATGAAGTAATAACAATAGTAATAATGGTATTAATTAACAATTAAAATCAATATTACCAATATAATCCCTCCGAGGGCCTACCACCAGCGGGCCGGATTTAGTCGCCTCTTACGACACCCATCCAGCGTGGGTTTGGGTTTAGTATTCTAAAGCCGCCCCAATACGGCAAAAAATATATTTGTTTCGTCCATCGAATGTTGATAGGTACGTAGTACCTACGTAACAAGTACGTAACGCACTAGCCAAGGCATTGAAGGCATGCGATGCGTGCGGTGTGGCGGCCGGCATCAGAATGAGACAAAAATCGCATCGGTGATCGCAAAGGTCCACACACTGTCGATTCATCGGTGCGATATTCAAGATTGCATAGATTTTTGTTGCGATCGCCGATATCGTCTGCGATCAAGCAAATCGTTCACGATCACAACATACACTACCGATCCGTCGTTGCGATCGGTCGGCAACGACGGATCGCACCGATCGATCGCATCGTCAATGGGGCCCATTAGCTGTGGTCAAAAGTCTTTCGAAAATACACATACATAGATGTATACATATACATAGATGTAGCAACTTCCATCAAAGTCAAGTCTCACTTCTCTGTAAGGTAGTTGCCGGGCGCCGACAGCGAGCGCCCCGACCTGGCCAGGGTGGTCCGGCGCCCACTCTTATCACTCTCAGTACTCAGGTCTGGCTCACCAGCGTCGCTAGACTCCCGCCGAGCGCTGCCTTCTCTGCTACGGAGAAATGGATTCTGAAAACGAAAAAGATGATAATCACAGTTAACGTTTAGAAACATCCGCGTGAAGATCTTCTGTTGAGGAATCATCGTCATAACAAGGTCAAGAGGCAGACTTCACACACCTTTTGAATGTCGTAGAACTCTTTGGTGCGCAGTTTTCCTTACGAAGTTATCTCAAGAACGATGTTCAAACTATTTTGCTGACTAAGTGTGAATAAAAAGTCGTCCAAGTAGATTCTCCTCAGAACTATATTCGACCCCTTGTAGTTGGAACACTTTATTTATTACTTCTTACCTGGAAGCTATGTTTCTTCAGCATGGTCTTGATGAGAATGAGGGTAGACAGGTTGGGAATGGAGGTCACGACACGCTCCATGTCTTCGTCTGTCACTTCCACCAGGCGGCAGTTCTCCTGCTCCGAGGGCAAGGGTTCTGTTCCATCAGCCGTCACCCATTCATGATCCTGGAGTTATTAAGATGATCTACATACAACTTGGGAAATATGCTGTTGCGAAAGTTATTTTATGAAGTCGTTTAGTTCGACTTATTTTAATTATTGGGTCTTTCAAGCCATCTCTTTCTCCTCTACCTATTTGAATCCTGGGCTGGGCTGAATACCTACTGCACCATGCTGTTCCCAGTGTAAAATTAATATGTTCAAAGGCCTTACCTAACAACTATAATCTGAATCTACTATTTAACGTGCCCTATGAAGCATTTACTTTCGGACTCGAGATTTTAGTCACTTCACATTTTTAGATTGCTTGTGATTATTAAATAACGGACATGGTTCTACTTGAATTTAAATTAACTGAAACCACAGAAGAAATAATAGTACTTATAATAAATACTGAAACTTCAAAATGCAAATCTAAAACAATACTCATAAAATTAACCCATGCAATCGCTGACAATAAAGGAACTGATATATTTTTTATGTAGGTATTCCGTTTTTACCCAAAAAGTAAAGTGGCTTGATAGTCTGTAACTGTGTATCTTAATATATATAAATTACGTGTCACGTTGTTTGTCCGCGATGGACTCCTAAACTACATAACCGATTTTAATCAAATTTGCACACCGTGTGCAGTTTGATCCAACTTGAAAGATAGGATAGCTTACATCTCAAAATAAAAAAAAACTTTTGACAGAACGAAGTCTGTCCGGGTAGCTAGTATGTATTTATGTGTATATTTGTATGTATGGTATGTATATTTTATGTTGGTATTTGTATGTATGTACGTATACAACTTTATTAACCGCCTTTCGTGCATTTCTCTTTTGTATAATGGTTAGCTGGTAGCTCGCCATTTGTACCGTGATATTTTTATTGTGGTCAATGAAGGTTAAATAAATAAATAACTGCCTAAACTGTCTAAAATTTCTTAGACACATTTTGTTGTGTAGAGACACTGTAGATAATTTAGTTTTAGGCGACCGTACTTAAACGTACAAGACAGCGGGGATAAACTTAAGCCATGTCAGTTTTGAAACAATCGTTATAAGGGCTTGGCAACATACAAAACAAAGTTATCTACATGTCGGGAGGATAGGAGGATGGGCCATTTACGTTCTTACTACTACGGGTGAGAATATTCAGCATAGGCGGATCGTGAATTTGTGGGGCCCTGGGCTGAAACAATTTATGGGCCTACCAAATAACTAATAGCCATTTTGTCAAAAAGTTGTTTTCGATAGTACTGTAGATAATGTAGATATACCTAATATAGAAAAAATAGGACAATAAAATAATTAGAATGTGACTTAGTGTTTTTATATACAGACAGCAACTGTACAATATTATTGCAAAATAATTAGACAGGTTATGTGTAGTTACGTTATATAAATTATGAAGCAAACTTTCTGCATTTTTCTGCTGCAAATTCCTTTATTTGCTCATCACATTCCTTCGTTAAATCACAATTTATAGATAGAACCTTTCCCCGTGTGGTGTCCGGGTTCACTTTGTAGAACAGCACCACTGCCGTTCTTCCTGGGATGTCGTAAAAGGCGACTAATAGGACAAATCCAGAAGATGGGCAGCAGCATCTTCCTGTGTTGACGAATACCGGTCATGTCACCTGCGGTCACCAACTCGCAATAGCCAAGCGCGGTGAATATGGCTATTACCCACATGGCAGACACGGAAAAACCACGGCCTTAGTAGTTGAGACCTACTACAGACGTTTGTTTACCTCTTCATGCGCTCCTGTCCCCAGACAGGCGAATGACAAGCGAGCTAAGTTGACCCGACACTGTACCGAAGATATCCCGGACGTCGGTCTGTATGAAATTAGTATTAGGGGGCCCTGAAGCAGCTAAAGAACAACAAGGCACCGGGCGATGACGGAATCACAACTGAGTTGTTAAAAGCTGGAGGAAAGCCTATATTGCTAGTGCTCCAGAAGTTGTTTGATTCCGTTATCAGTAGCGGAACTACCCCGGAAGCGTGGAGCAGAAGTATGGTGAAGCTGTTCTTCAAAAAGAGTGATAAAACCCTATAGAAGAACTATAGGCCCATTGCACTTCTGAGCCACGTGTACAAGCTGTTTTCAAGGGTACTCACTAATCGCATAGCACGCAGACTTGACGACTTCCAGCCTCCCGAACAAGCCGGATTCCATAAAGGCTATAGCACCATGGACCACATACATACACTCAGGCAGGTGATACAGAAATCCGAAGAGTATAACCTGCCACTATGTGTAGATTACGTGGACTATGAGAAAGCCTTCGATTCTATCGAGACCTGGCCGGTACTGGAGTCTCTCCAGCGGTGCCAGATCGACTATCGATATATCGACAGGACACACAGCGCGCTAAGGAACGAGCTATGTTGGGTATTTCACTACGAGATAAGATTCGTAACGATGAAGTCCGTAGGCGAACAAAAGTTACCGACATAGCTCGTAGAGTTAGCCGGCTGAAGTGGCAATGTGCAGGTCACATCGTTCGAAGGACAGATAACCGATGGGGTCACAAAGTCCTCGAATGGCGGCCATGTCTCGGTAAAAGGAGCACTGGTCGCCCCCCGACCAAGTGGACTGATGACCTAAAGAAGACGGCGGGAAGCCGCTGGATTCAGAGGGCCCAAGACCGGTCGGAGTGGCGCAAATTATGGGAGGCCTATGTCTAGCAGTGGACTTTAAAAGGCTGTTTATATAGATAGATAGATAGAAAGAACTGACAAATTATTACATTGTTTTCCTATATTTGTTTTCTATACCTATATGTACACACACATACACGGTATATGCACGTGAGTTGATTGATCTCAGAGTTGCCAACCATATGATCGGATTTTTTAAATTTTTTCTTTTAATTTTAAACATTATTTTTAATTCAAAATATCTCCTATTGTTTTTAGTGGGGGCTGGGGGCCCTTTGTATCCACGGGGCCCTGGGCTGCAGCCCAAAAAGCCCTTAGGTAGATCCGCCTATGATATTCAGAACACTATTGTAATATACTGATATTACACTGTAAAATTATCACAGGACCAAATTGGTACATACTTTAAATATTTCTTGGATATTTGAATGAAGGACTTTATTATCATCATTCTGTGCGAGTACCGTACTGGGACGGAAAACAATCAACAGATATGGGTGAATATCAAATCGGCAAATTTTACGTGTCCACGTTGAGAATCGAGGTGTAAAATGATAGAATGTTTCTGATTTTTTTATATAGTAAACTACGTAACTTCTTTTAATTGGGGCCACATTGTTTTTTTAAATATATGTGTATATAAAAAATCAGGGTAAAAAAAATGCCTTAAAATTCAAGTTTGGTGGTATGTCCCAGCTCCATTTTTTGATATAATTTCATTCACCACAGTGACAATTGAAGTTAAAATAAAAAATATACAATTTCGTTAGTATACACATAAGACACACTATCTAAAAATAACTAATCCTTATTATAAAATGTTATGTAGCATCACAGGATACTCGATCAAAGTTTGTCCAAGAAAAAACCAAAATCTTGGGTGCACTTGTTCAACTTACTAAAACATGAACTTTCTTGCGTATGCGATCATTTAAGTTTTATTATTTCGCAGGGCATAGTTGTCTGGTAACGTTTGAGTGTAACGGGTATGTGATTAGAGCTATGACTTCCCGCCAAAACAAAAGTACCCGCTTGGGTGGCACAGGGGGACAAGAATTGTTCAATTTTTGGTGGATCGATTTGCTGTTTATTTTAAAGTGCTTTTATAGTAAACTACACAATATAGGTAGTGATTTGGATTACGCATAAAACAGTTATATAAATTTAATTGTGTCTTAAGATCCCTATTTTTAAAGATTTTTTTTATGCAGGATCCGAGTTTGGTGGCTCAATTTTGGTGGATTTGGTGGCGATTATGCGTGACCAAAATTTAAAACGAGCCACTTCAGCGAAACTAGAGCTTCAAAGTGTTCGCCAGGGATCTGTCTATTGGGCAAAGTCAGCTTACGAGGTTGAAGACCGAGTCCAGCACCATGTTTTCGTCGAAATCTGAAGTTCTGAGAGATGGTCGTATGCCTCCTCTCAAGCCCCAGCTGCCTGCGAGGACAATAACAATCAAGCTAAACTGACCCGACACTACACACAGGATACCCTGGACGCCGCCTGTATAAGATAAGAGAGGCTCTCAAACAGCTTAAAAAGAACAAGGCTCCGGAAAATGACGGATTCACAATAGCTTCTAACAGCTGATGGGAAACCTCTACTAATGACGCTCCAATAGCTGTTCGTTTCCGTCATCAATACTGGAACTGCCCCGGAAGCGTGCAGCAGAACTGTGGTGACTCTGTTCTTCAAGAAGGGCGAAAAAGCCCTTTTGAAGAACTATAAAGGCCCATTGCATTTCTGAACCACGTTTGTAAGCCGTTTGCGAGGCAGGTTTGACGACTTCCAGCCTCCCGAACAAGCAGGATTCCGAAAGGCTACAGAACCATAGACATACTGAGGCAGATTATACAAAAGACCAAGGAGTATAATCTGTTGTTATGTGTTGCTTATGTATACTATGAGAAAGCCTTTGATTCTATCGGTATCGGTACTTAATTCTCATATCGAGGTGTTGAAGTGTTTGTAATCATCAGGTACCATTTCCGTCAGTGTATACGACATAGCTACGAACCCTATACAACTGCAGAGAGGTGTTAGGCAAGGGAACGTCATATCTCCTTAACTGTTCACTGCTGCGTTAGAAGACGTGTTCAAGCTGTTCACGCACGGCCAAACTCCAGCCGTCCAAGGCGAGACGTCTCGTCACTTCGAGAATTTATTATTTTTTTATTATTATTCGTTATTTAAATCGGCTATTACTTTTTGTTATTCTTCCTTTGTTTTTTCTCTCTGTCATTACTTTCTGTGTCTTTTAAATGTATTAAAAATCTTTCACTCCTAAACGGTTAAAATAATTATTTATTTACTTCACCGACCATCCCCGTCATTAACATTTTGGTCATCTTCGAGCCTGATTTACGGATTCTCTGGAAATACTGGATTAACTAGATAACCAGCAAATAACTGAAGTTGAAATCATAGCCCCGTGTCCCATACTACGTGAAGGCTATAGGTGGATGGGAGGTATCGTCTACGGAGTGAGTGGTATAAAAGTCGGTATAATTTTATTCTTAGCCTTTATTTATAGGATGTTTTGAGGACATTACCTTAATGTAACAAAATTACTTACTATGTATCAATTACATTATAATATTTTACTCAATTAAGTGCAGTAATAAATGTACTGAATGTTATTTACTAACGTATTATTGAGGTGATACATAAGTTTATTTTTGTAATAGCTAGGAAACTATTTTCATATCCCTTGTACTTGTGAATTGTATAATTTCAGTAACTGTCTGATGTTACATATAACTTAAGTCACCTAAGTTCTTCACTTTGCTCGTATATTTGTGAAAAATAGTACCTAAGCAACGTTCCTGTTTAGTAGTATTGGTGAATAATTGTATGTCGATTTCAGGATTGTGCAACCGACTCCCAAAATGACTGAAAAAGCTGAAATTTTAAAAGAGATTGTAGAGTTGACTAGGAAGCGTAGCAGTTATAAAGGTCGGATCACAATTTTTATTACATATTTGAAATCATTTCAATCGTCGGACGTGAAGAACATCGGTGAGTTAGAATTGCGTTTAAGTAAGTTGGATGCATTGTATGCCCAATACGATGAAACCCAAACCAGATTAGAGTGCATTTCTGATAATATAGATCAACAGCTAGCTGAGCGGGATGAGTTTGAGAGTAGGTATTACAGTACATTGAGCCAGGCGCAAGAGACCCTTAGTAATTATAAAATATCTCAAGTGCCTCTGCCTAGTGATTGCTCTCGTAGCAGTGGTAGGCAGAATCCGGTCAAGTTACCTACTATTCAAATCCCTAAATTTACTGGTTATTTTAATAATTGGTTGGAGTTTCGAGACACTTTCACGAGCCTCATTCACGACAACGACGAGATAGACGATGTGAACAAGTTTCACTACTTGCGCACATCCTTGGAGGGCGCTGCGGCGGTGGTTATTTCATCTATCGAGTTTTCGTCTACTAATTATAGTGTCGCTTGGAAACTCCTATGTGACCGTTTTGACAATAAGCGGTTGTTGATTCAACATCATGTTGCTTCGTTATTTAATATCGAACCGGTTACACGAGAGTCCGCCAGTAATTTGAAAAACATTTTAGATCAGTTTAATAAGAACATCCGTGCACTAGATGCGTTAGGCGAGCCCACTAAACATTGGGACACGCTTCTCATTCACATAATGACTAATAAGTTAGATTGTAAAACTTATCGTGAGTGGGAAGAGTACAAGGGTCGCTTGGATACCGAGACGCGCGTGGAGCTTCAACATTTCATTGAGTTCATGCGTATACGAACTAACATTCTGGATACGATTGAGTTTTCACGGCATTTTCACCATACAACTACTATTAATAATAATAAACATCCAAAAGCAAAGGCTATGGTCACGACTGAAAATATATCAAGTAATTTAGTTTCAAAGGACTCATGTCCGAAGTGCAGCGGCGAGCATAGGCTAAATAACTGTCCTCAGTTTTTAGCGTTGAGTAATGAAGCCCGCCTGCAGTTATTACCGACTTTAAAGGTTTGTTTCAATTGTTTTGCTAAATCCCATTTTTCAAATAATTGTAAGAAACAGGGATGCAGAATTTGTAAGCGTAAGCATTCAGTTTTGGTCCACGTTACCAATAATAAGCAGATATCAACTGTGCATGGAGAGCGCACTGACGACGTCAGCGCGACTCCCGCCACCGATCATAACAACTTAACGTTATCAACGAGCGTGTCGTCCGCGAGTCCCGAATCAAACGGTTATCACGGAGACGTTATATTAGCGACTGCGTTAGTTAAGTTATACGATTCCAACGATCGCGCACATATAGTACGCGCTGTCTTGGATTCCGGTAGCACATCCTGCCTACTGTCGGAGAAAATGTCTCGACAGTTAAATCTGCCTTATAATCACATTGATCAGTCTGTTCAGGGTATCAATAATGCAACCACGCATATTAATAAAATGTGTAACTTGCGTTTGCGTTCATTAGATGATACTTTTATGCGTAACGTAAACTGCTTTGTTTTGCCTTCCCTAACAGATAATGTACCGAGTCGTACAGTTAATATATCACACCTCAACATACCTAGTAATGTGCGTTTAGCGGATCCTCATTTTTATAGGTCCTCGTCAGTAGATTTAATAATAGGTGCTGATATTTTTTGGGACATAGTAGGATCTCAAAGAATTAATTTTGGTAATAATAAACCGATCCTTTGCGAGACTGCTTTAGGGTGGATAATTTCTGGTCCGATGAATAACAGATTTACATCTCATTTGCCAAAGCCTATTAAGTGCAATTATGTAAACGGTAATTTGAGTAGTGATATGTCTAATCAAGAGACACAAAGTAAGCTCGCACGGTTTTGGAATTTAAAAGAAATAAATTATTCAAATAATTCTAGGTATTCACGGAACAGAAGTTATGAACATTTTATGAACACCAAATGATGGTTTTTGTGTGAAAATTCCTTTAAAAAAACCCTAGCATTTTAAGACACTCGATGCAGCGAGCTAAGTAGTGTTTTTTATCTTTAGACCATAGGCTCTTAACACAACCCAAACTTTATGCAATTTATCGCGAGTTTATGTCAGAATATCAGTTGCTGGGTCACATTATAATTTAATAATAATAATATACTGAGCTTCAGATGGTGCCAGTGACCAGTTAGTCCACGCACGATTTATATTTTGGGGGTAACGGGTCAAGCATAACTTTAGGTTTAGGATGGCTACCTGAATCGGATCTGCTGCATTTTCCTATAGGTACATCCATTACCTATACAAAGGTAAACTCAAATTGTGACATCCTTTCCGTTATCTCTCAGAACTTTGATCCGCTCGGTCTTGTCTCTCCAGTAGTGATCAAATTTAAAATAATAATTTAGAGTCTATGGTTGTTAAATTTATCATGGGATGATCCCCTGATTAATCTTAAATATTATATTAAATATTATTATTGATTATTTATTAAATATTTGAATATTATATTAAATATTTTAACTCAGTTATGAGTACCACGCCGCGTGATAATTGATTATTTCGTTCAATTAGAATTTCACTTATTCTCTGACAGTTCGGAAAAAGCTTACGGTGCGTGCCTATATACACGTCCGAAGTATAGATAATAGCGGTACGATGTTAGTTAAATTATTACTTGCGAAAAGTAGAGTAGCACCGATTAAAGTCACGAGTCACGACAATTCCGAGACTTGAGCTTTGCGGCGCGGCGCTCACCAGCTGCGAAGCTGTATGAAAAAGCATGCAATTCCTTAAGAGTAATGGTAGCGAGTACTGTGTTTTGGACTGACTCCACTATGATCGTTTTGCGTTGGTTAAAAATGTTACCAAATAAATTACATACGTTTGTTCGTAATCGTGTCGGAGATATTTTAGAAAGGACTAGTAATTGTGAGTCATTAAGTGTCACTTGGAGTCAGTGTTGACGCTATTCAGTCTCTCGACATGTGGTAGTCAGGACCACATTTTATAATGCAGAACTATAGTAATTGTCCTGCTATTTTAATACCTCGCGAACCGTTACCTGAAATACGTACAGAAGTGTCGTTTTAGTTAAGGCAGATAATAATAGTTCTTCTGTATTTATTAATTTTGATCGTTTTTCGAATTTTAATCGGCTTAGACGTGCAGTAGCTTATGTGCTACGTTTTGTAAATGTATGCACAGGACGCCGTGATTTTCTTTCTGAAAGTGAATTAAATTATTATTTAAATGTTATGATTCGCACAGCTCAGAAGTAATTGATTCCGGAATACGATACTTTATTGAAAAAGAAACCCTTGACCACAAAGAATGCTTTGTTGAAATTTAATTGTAGTGATAATGATTTGATGCGTGTTGATGGTCGAATTAATTATTATTCTGAATTTTCGTATGTCAAAAACTTCTTTATTGTTACAGTCCATTCATCGATTAACAAAGTTATTATTTTTACATATGAACATACGAAGCTCATGTATGCAGGACCACAACAATTTTATTATTATTAGCATCAATTCGGGAAGTTTACTGGCCAATAGGTGGACGTAATTTATTAAAGGCTATTTACCGTCACTGCGTTAGGTGTGCAAGAATAAAGTGAAGGGTTGAAGCTCCTCTGATGGGTAACTTACCGCGGCAGCGTCTTACTCCAGGTGATTATCCATTTGAAACTGTCGATGTTGACTATGCGGGTCCCATTGCGTCCGCAAGTCGTCAGAGTCGTGGTTGTCGCATTGTGAAGGTGTACATACATTGCAATTTTTATATGCCTTACTACAAAGGCTTTATATTTGGAACCAGTAGGTGACTTGACCAGTAATAGATATATTCTAACACTACGTAAATTCATTGCACGTCGTGGAAAACCACGTCATATTTACTTTGACAACGGGACTTCGTTCGTTGGGGCATGCAATGACTTAGCTAGCTTCTTAAAAACGAGATTCTAACTCACTATCTAGTGATATTTTTAATGAAGGGTTAAACTATACCAGTTTACTACTACATTTTGACGTCATTTGGGAGGCGGCTGTAAATCTACTTTCATTTGTTACGTGTGTTAGGAAATTGTCATTTGACCTACGATGAATTGTATACCACTTTAACAAAAATTGAGGCTATTTTAAATTCGCGACCACTCACTCCTTTATCATCGCATCCAGAGGATTTGACCCCATTGACACCTGGCCATTTGTTGATTGGACGTCCACTGACAGCCATACCGACCCAAAACTATGAGGGACGGAAGGAAACACACCTCACGAGATTTCAACGAATTGAGCTTATACGTCAGCATTTCTGGACAAGGTGAAGCAAAGAATATATTTCTGAGCTACAAAAGCGGACCAAATGGCAGAATCCATCGAAATCATTAGAGATCGATTCGTTGGTTATTATAAAAGAAGATAACTTGCCGCCCATGAAGTGGAGACTGGGAAGAATTGTGACTCTCTGACAACTGTTGACTGGTCAAGACAACATTAGTCGAGTAGCAGACATCAAGACGGCTAACGGGATTATCCGGAGATCATTCGCTCGAATCTGCCCACTTCCAGCTAATGAATAAAGTTGGTTGAACACACAGTGTTCAACGCCTGGGGGCATGTTCACGCACGGCCAAACTCCAGCCGTCCAAGGCGAGACGTCTCGTCACTTCGAGAATTTATTATTTTTTTATTATTATTCGTTATTTAAATCGGCTATTACTTTTTGTTATTCTTCCTTTGTTTTTTCTCTCTGTCATTACTTTCTGTGTCTTTTAAATGTATTAAAAATCTTTCACTCCTAAACGGTTAAAATAATTATTTATTTACTTCACCGACCATCCCCGTCATTAACACAAGCTGATGGAATGAAAACAACGTGGTATCATGGTGGTCAATAGTGACATCAGACACTTGCGATATGCCGATGATATAGTCTATCTGGCAAGATCCCTTGAGGAACTTGGTAAAATTATAGGGGACTTGAACAGCGCCACAATCGGTGTGTCTTAAAATGAACATGGACAAGACGAAAATCATGTCCAATGTCCATATCATGTACCTAAGTCCAACTTCGAGAAATAAGACTCGTAGAATTCAACTCGAATGGGCTGCGTTCGGGAAACTGCGTCATATCTTGTCGTCCAAAACACTATCTCAGTGCCTGAAGTTGAACGTGTTCAAGCAGTGTGTGTTGCCAGTGATGACATACGGCTCCGAGACGTCGTGCTTTATTATTATTGGCCTTATTCATATACTCAAAGTCACAAAGCGGACAGAGAGAGAAAAAGCGGATGGAGAGGGCTAAGCTCGGTATTTCTGTACGTGATCAAATCAGAAATGACGTAGATGAACAAGAATAATCGACATAGCTCATCGAGTACGCCGGCTGAAGTGGCAAAGGGCTAGCCACATAATTCGAAAGACCGATGACCATTGGGAAGAGGTCCTCGAATGGCGCCCACGTCTTGGAAAAAGGCGCATTAGAAGCTCCCCAACCAGGTGGACTGACGACCTAAAGAAGACAGCAGGCATCCTCTGGATTCAGAAGGCACAGGACTGGTCAGAGTGGCGCAAGTTAGGGGAGGCCTGTGTCCACCAAGGGCTGATGGATTGATAGATGTTAAATAATAATATCTATATTTTTTTAACAATAGAGTTTTATAAAACGATGAAAGTTATTGATAATTCCCGAGAATTCGTGATATTAGCCACTTTGAGCTTTATTTTATTGATTTTAGAGCTTTTGTGACAGAAAAATCCAATTTTGGTGTCACTGATTTTCAATTTTGGTGGGTAATTTCGATTTTGGTGGGCGATTATCAATTCTGGTGGCCACACTAAACTTTGAACTTAAATATCTCAAAAAGTTATCGAGATATTCTCAGACCTCTTGAAGGTTCTTATAGCTTAGACTTTCTATTCTTATACCAGGTCCTCATTTTTCACGAAAACTGAAGAGAAAATTTCGCCACCAAAGTTGAAAAAAAATGCACGTTTCTGATATTCACCCATATAGATCAATAGGCATGATTTAAGTGATATGATGTTTATCACCTACATCATGACATGGATAATAACGTCATTATGTCATTTGATAAAAATGTCATGTTATTTGATGATGATTTCATTAAGATATCCCGGGAATGAATTATTCAAATCATCATCAAAAAGAAATCATTATTTCAACGACGATTGTACCTATTACTATACTGTAATTCTGTATGAATTACTAACGCACCAACGCGACGACGTAGGTAATTTGCTAAAGGCATATAAAGAACCACAGAGAACCCGAATTGCTCAAAGAAATGATAATCAAAGGGACGTAGACAGTTATGCTGTTATCAAGAATCCTTGCTCTAGTGAAAACCCTTTTACATATATCTGTTCTACGAAATTTGAGGGATTTGAAGTAGGTATTATCTACAAATAAACCGGAATATTTTCCTCAACTAACTGCGCCTCACTTTCGTATGATCCCCATTTCCCATTTATCTCAATAAAAGCATAATAAATGCAATCATTTCAGGGGATTTGTGTGAACAACCTGAGTCAGGTGAAGAGATTCGCGCTCTTCGAGGTAATTAAGGTGAGCTACGGTTATGGTTATTCTTGCTTGTTCTTGGTTTGGTTATTAAGTTTTTTGACTTGAATGTCAACCACTTTGGGCCATAGTGCTAATCACACATCATAATATACAATTGGAACCAGATTATTTCTCAAGTTTCAACATAATTTTTAACATTGTTTAATCTACTAAGGATTCATAGGTCTGATATCTGAATCGATAACAATCCTGTTCATGACAGTAAATTAATGTAAGTATGCTACAAATGGACGTTAGTCCGGCGATTTAAAACCTTTTGACATTTTAAATGGAAAGAAAGAGTTACAGAAGAGAATGAAAAAGGGGAATAAAAAATTTCTAGCAACATCAGTGGCATCACGTATTTTATGAGAACAATACTCAGGCACAACTCACCTTTATCTCCTGCAAGGTGGCCCGTTTAGCCGGATCTTTCTCCAACAACCTGGCGAGCAGTCTTCGTAGCGGCTTGGAGAGCACCGGTTTCTCGGGGAACGTGAGAGGTTCCGCCATAACCCGTCGCTGCAGCTCGTTGGCAGACGGCCCAGACCAGGGCACGCGGCCAGTCACCATGGCGAACAGCGTCACTCCTAGCGACCAGATGTCTGCTGCCTGGCAAATAGAAAGTTTCTTAGCATCATTGTAAGCACTCTAACTTAATTAGTTAGAGTCAGTTTCTTAAAATGCAGGCTCGCTAGGTCTGCTTCTTCCCTCCTTGATTTTAAATTAAATAGGGACGTGTTAGGTACGTGTTAGGTACTACTGCAGTGTGGAAATGTCATTCAAAAAGCGGGTTTAGTAAAACCGTTAGTCGTATTGGAGCGGCTTAGAATAGTAACCCCAATCCCACGCCGTAAGAGGCAACTAAATCCAGCCCGCTGGTGGTAGGGCCCCTCGAGGGATTATATTGGTAATATTTATTTTGATTGTTAATTAATACCATTATTACTATTATTATTTCTCCATGGGGTTCGCCTGGATAGATACCAACCTTAAGCATGAGTCAGTTGCCAAATGACTTGTCATGTTCTGGTTGGGGGTTTGAAAGCTTTTAGTTCGTTAGGCAACGCATCAGTAATGCCTATGGTGTTGCTGATGTACATGGGCGATGATAGATGTGCTTTGGCGGTGATGAATGCGGTGGCCCGTCAGCTATGAGCCTTCTTTTTTGTCAGTTTAAATAAAAAAGGATTTGGTTGGTGGAACTCTAGGCCACCTTAAGTGGATATCATCCCGTGCTGAGTAGTGGGCCACTAATGGGTCGAAGCCAAATAAATAAAATTAAAATGTGTGCAATTCACACGTGGTAGAAGTGAAACCTTCAAAATTTTTGTTTTCAAGATAATGAGACGAATGTAAAATTTCGGGAAGATGATAAATGTAGGTTTCACTATTCCACTCCACTCCGCCCCGCCCCGCTCCGCTCCGCCCCGTCCCGCTCCGCCCCGTCCCGCTCCGCTCCGCCCCGCTCCGCTCAACTCCCCTACCCTACCCCTGTACAATGCTTCCTATCTCACTTTAGAATAATTTATGTGTTTGTCTCTTTTTACTGGACAGTTTCGTTTCATAAAATTTGAAATCACCCCCGAACCAAAGAAATTTTCACTTCAAAAAGAGGTAGCTTTCCGAAATGACGTGATTCAGATTAGGTAGGTACCAGGCTTACTCTAAGTTTGCTACAATGCTTGCTTATATATAAATTCCGGACTTAGAACATTCGGAACTACGTCTCTACTTTCGGAACTATGCCACCCTATCTAGCAGGGGTTATTCGCTGAATTGGAAAATAGGTAAACGATTTTTGTTTCACAAATAACAAATAGGTAACTCATCCGGTTTGTAAGTACAGCTTTCAAACTTAGTTAAAACAAAGAGCTGTTTCTGAACAAGACGAGGCGAAGTTAAAAAGTAATTATCAGCTAAATAAATTAAAAGTAAGTGTCATTAATTGAGTGCGAGGTTGTGTTGCCACTTTGATAAGTCAAGGAATTCTTTACTCAACTGATATTACTCATAAATTATTAAGTAGAGCTATGAATAAGTATTTAATGTTAATTTGATTGGTAATTAAGTTTAAACTTTATTGCAGTTGGTTCAGGAAATTCAGGGTAGAAACTTCGCTCACGAAACAAGCTTACGTGCTTTGAAACTCGCGACAAGCTTCCACGCTCCGAAGCTCCACTGTAATGTGTTTATTTTAAGGACTGTAATTACTTTAAGTAGAAGTAGACTGCTTAATGATTAGTTATGGCCCTGTCCAGTTGTAGTCCACTTAAAATAAGGACTGAACTGCAATTTGTAAGAGGCTTTAGAGTTTAGACATTAGAGAGTCCACGGCAGCCTTACTTAAACAACGGGTTAATAACCTTTCCTTGGCAGTCGGGTAAAAAAGAAAGGTCATATAAGGGGAACCTTCGATACAGTGGTAAAGTGTACTTACCTATTTATTATGCACTTATACATGTGTTTATTGAAACTTAAATGTGTGTTTTTTATTTAAACTTGATCAATCGAAATATGCGGATATAAGACAAGAAATTATCGATAAAAATTTGAAAACAATTTTTACTCAACTTTTTCAAAAAATAAACTTCACAAGTGCGAGATAAACTCGTTTGGAGAGGGTTCCGTATGTTAATTTATTTTTGCCGTTTTTTTTTAAGACCATAGACTTCTTATACCTACTGAGGTTTTCCTGTAATATGTTCTTGAATAATTTTAAAACTATCCGTTGTAGAACTGTAACAAAATATATTTGAGATCCCAAGCCCTTTTATTTGATATACCACACGATACGGTTTGCAAAACAGTTTTTGTTTAATTTTGATATCGTTAAGTTTTTTTTCCAAATTCAGTTGTTTACTTTATACCTTCGTCTTTGGGTCACAAAAAAGTACATGAGTACCAAATTTCAATTCATTTGGTCCAATAGTTTCGAAGTAAATTGGCTGTGAACTTTGTTGTTGAACTTTGTTTGTTATTTGTTATAACTTATAACTGATAAAACTACCTTTCAAGACTTTGTTACAACCTTAAAACCAACCGACATTGTTAACTGTTAATCTAGCGCTTCAACTTGTTACTTTGATTCAGATGTCGTAGATTCAGTTTCGAATTTCGTCTTCGTTTTCCAAAGTGCTACGTAGTAGGCCTTAATTGCTACGTAGTAAAACCTTTTCACGACCGCAACTATCTTTATCACCAATTTCGGTGACAGGAAATAATTATGAGTAAATCTGCTTAACTGATTCTAAATTGTTCTCAGAATCACACCTGCATGTCTTAAATTAAAATACAGATAATTCTATTTAAGTACTAAACACGTTTCTTTCCCTTCAATCTATCTTACGCAGAAACTATATCCTAGAATCTCCGAGACAAGCTTGTTCCTTGTAAAATAGGCCACCAAATTGAATTAAGTGCTTCAGACGCGCCAAGAATGCTAATGGCATCAGAAGACCAAAAGAAAAATAAAATACCGCGTACAGAAATATGTTCTCTGTTCTCTTCATTTAGGGTTTTATCTTTTTGTGTGAATATTATTATTTTATTATAATAAGAGGTGGTAAAAAGATTTAATCGTATTACATAACAGCATTTTCTTTGTAATTAACAAATAACAAACGCTTCACACTCATAGCCCCAGACTAGGATTCCCTGTGTCGTGGGTGCCATGGACATGTAGCATGCGTTTTGAAATAATTAGACATATTAGAATAATAATTACACAAATTAGACATCACTATAACATCCATGATCATGATCAAGTACAAATATTCATCTGTCACATAAATATCTGCTCCGGCCGGGAATCGAACCCGGGACCCCTCGTTTCGCAGGTAGGGTCGCTACCAACTAGGCTACAGGGTCGTCAATATAGAATTATAGAGCCTCCAGAGCATCCTTTGTACTAGTCAGTGGATCAACGGTAGAGTTTTTAGATTTTATTCCCGTGTTTTCATTATTTTCAGATACAATTCTTCCTGGTCATGTTGAAACAATTACAATCTATACTAATAATAAAATTGAAGAGTCAAACTGTGATTTTGACAAATGAATTTTTCAAGTGCAAATCGTTACTTGCACGATACCAACACCGAAAAATGAGTTTTTAAAATTTTTGTCTGTCTGTCTGTTTGTTTGGCTTTGCAAATCTCTGAAACCACTGAACGAATTTTAACACGACTTTCACTAAGATATTGAAAAGACTTCAACTTAGCATTTAAGCTATTTTTTATGGTTCCAAACCAAAGGGTTCCTTAGGGATATTTTGTATGGAAAAATAAAAAAATGTCAGCTGATTTGTTTGAAATAATAAAAAACGTTTTCTCCGTACAAAAAGAGTAATACATGCATATCTTAGTTTTTACTTATATGCCATGGAAAGAACATAAAATGCCTTTAAAGGTTATTTTTTTCATTAATTCACAACCCTATTAGTGAATGGATATCTGTTTTCTTATTTTGTTTTCCCCATCATATTTTTTGCCTATCTATGTACTCCAATATAATTTCAGCGTTTTACTAATTTCACCTTAGAAGTGGTGGAAAAACGCAAATTAATTCTGTATGAGTAACCGATCGATTAATATCTTGGCCACTAGATGTCGCTGTATTTGTTCATTCACGCCAACGATTTTAGTACATATACAAACCTCTTTTTTACCTACAAATAAATAAAATGGAAGAGTCCGTCTGTGATTCCAAAATAACTGCATTTTTCATGTTGTAAATAGTTACTTGCACAATATAAAAACTGAAAAATGAGTTTTTGATAATTTTTGTTTGTCTGTTTCTTTGTCGCCACTTATCTCTGAAACCACCAAAAGGATTTCAACAGGACTCTACTACGAAATCGAGTCTTCAACTTAAATTGTAGGATATTTTTTTGGGTTCCATAACAAAGCGAGAAAATAAAATATGAGTCGATTTGTTTTAAACTTACAAAACCTTTTCTTCATCTATCTATACTAATAATAAAATTGAAGAGTCAAACTGTGATTTTGACAAATGAATTTTTCAAGTGCAAATCGTTACTTGCACGATACCAACACCGAAAAATGAGTTTTTAAAATTTTTGTCTGTCTGTCTGTTTGTTTGGCTTTGCAAATCTCTGAAACCACTGAACGAATTTTAACACGACTTTCACTAAGATATTGAAAAGACTTCAACTTAGCGCTATTTTTTATGGTTCCAAAGTTCCAAACCAAAGGGTTCCTTAGGGATATTTTGTATGGAAAAATAAAAAATGTCAGCTGATTTGTTTGAAATAATAAAAAACGTTTTCTCCGTACAAAAAGAGTAATACATGCATAAATGGAATAAAGAAACAAACATAACTTTGTCGTTGAAAAACTTTCGTCCCCATACATCGACATAGGCCCTGATCAAATGACCAAGTTCTGCAAATAGGTGTAAAATCATGTTCTTTGTGATACCTACTTACAAAACAGTTTTCAGATTTTTTTCTTTAACCTATGTTATACCTGAGACATTTCTTCTAGCCGAGTGTCCTTTGATTACGTTGACGACACAGAATATTGATCTTTTCACAGCTCCTAGAGATTGCAGACCTGAGTATTGGATATTAATTTTAATTTGTTACCTTCACGCGTTCCTGCGAAAAAAGGTTTTGACAAACAGACGGGCAATGGAGTGATTGATCTTATGGGAACCGTGTTTTTTCTTTTGCGGTAAGGAACCCTAAAATATCGAAACGTTAAGTCGTGTATTGACCTTTCATTGTAATGCGGTTCTAATGATCATGCTGCTGTTCTGTAAGTTAACTAAATTACCTACTATTTTTGCCGAAGCGAAGCGAGGGCAACTGCTAGTAAATAATAAAAAATAATAATAAAAATATATTAATACAAATAATAATAATACAAATAATAATAAAAATATATTTTTGATGTAATTGAGGAATTTAAGGCTATAAATCTGAAAATTGTAACCTACTGAACTGTTTTTATGTAGGTAAGGTTAGTAAGTAAGTAAAAAGTGTTTGGTCTTTGAAATCACTGAAACTTGATCACTGATTAGTATACCTAATAATAGAAAAAAATATCCGAAACCTTGCAAAAACTTTACTCTTGGATTTCCTCCAATTATCTGTGGAATCGAATCCATCCTTGGTGAAAACTCATCTTTGGTAAACTTGTAGAAAATTCTGCAACTAGGTAAATTAACGGCCTCATTCATAAACGCCTAATAAACCTGTTTTATCTATTGCAATGTTATAATATGTTTATTTTTATCATTTTCCATAAGAGTGAAAGAAACAAAACACTAAGCCTTCTATAACTTTGCTTGTTTTTATGAATGAGAGGGTAAGTCTACGGCACCTATACATACCACTCCACTCTTCGGAGTGGCTAAAATATACGTTCTATCTTTATGGTTATTCATAAGAATAAAAGAAACAAAACACAGCCTTTAATAAAGTTGCTTGTTTTTATGAACATCTATTATACATGTCATACATACCTCTCCACTGTATCTTTCCGTCGGCGCGGCTGCCTCCGGGGCCCGGAAGGCTGGAGTCCCCACGGCGCCGGAGAGTCTCCCCGCGCCGGCCAGCTCGCCGCACGCGCCCAGGTCTGCCAGCTGCACCCGACCGTCGCCCAGCAACAGGTTCGCTGGCTTGATGTCTCGGTGGGCGATGCGCTGGTAATGCACTGGGGAAACGTCAAACGTCAAACCATCTCTGGGATTTGAAGCCTGCCTTGCTGCTCTTTGATTAAGACTACAATGACTGTACAGGGAGGGGTTTAAGTAGAATAAAGAGCGCCATGAACCACCTTGGGGTACCAAGTGGAATATTTAGTGTCAATAGCGCCTCTAGGGGGTTCAAGTAGAGAGTTCAAGTGGAAAGCACGCTTGCTAGCTACAATTTCCTGCACTGTGGAAAAAGGTAAAATCTTTAAGGGTTTCCGTGAAGCTTGCCTTGCTAGGCTTCCATCCTTGGCTTGGTCAGTCGCCAAATGATTCATTGCGTTTCAGTTGATGGTTTGCGAGCCAGTCCTTTCTTTCTTTTCTCATGGACGGCACACGCAACATGATGTTTGATGTCCATATGCGAAAGGAACATTTAAAACTAAAGGCTTCGTTTATAATTTAAAATGTGATCGGTTTTTTAACCGACTTCAAAAAAGGAGGAGGTATTCAATTCGACTGTATTTTTTAAATGTTTGATAGCTCAGAACTTTCGACTGGGTGAACCGATTTTGATGATTCTTTTTTTAATCGAAAGCTGGTGCTTCTCATGTAGTTCCACTTAAATTTAAGCTTATGAGTAGTTTTTGAGTTATTTTGAAGTCGGTTATTTTTTTCTTGGTAAAATTCAGATAAAAGCTTTTATTGACTTTCTCCTGTTCGTAATCCAATATTACGAGTTTTTGACCCACTTTTACATTGAGCTCAAATTTTGTTTAAGTGTAATCGTATGACAGTGAAAATTTAGGTTGATGTTATAGAAATCGAAAGCCTCAAAATCTAAAGTTGTGTGAATACCTTAATCTCGACGGTGTATGAAACTAGATCAAACACCGGTTTCTATCATGGCAAACTATTACCATAAACATTTTTGAAAGTAGTTAGAAATCTTGGGATAACTTTTGTTTAAAAGTTAATTAAACTAGATGATATTAACTAAAACATAAACAAATTACAAAGATAAGTATTTAAAGTACATATTTATCTCTCTGGTCAAGTAAATATATTAACATCATCTAACTTGCTTTAGATAAGTTTTAACTAAAAGGATGAGCAATTTAACTTTGATTAAATTAAGTTTACATGGTCAACTTTTGACCTTTGCATTTTGCTGTTTAAATATCAACCTTAAAACTAAACGCGATAATGATGTAAACGCTTTGACAAAAATGGTTTCCTATGTGATAAACTAGTTTCCTGTGGGCGCAGACAGACAGAGTCAAATATCTATAATTAATAGGCGTCATGGGCGTAGCCAGGTTTTAGTTTCGGGGGGAGGGGGGGGGGGGGGGGGGTTCAAGTTTCGGGGGGGGGGAGTGAGATAAAGCTCCTAAAAATATGAACTCCTAAAAATTGAACCCCCGAAACCCCCCCCCCTGGCTACGCCCATGATAGGCGTTAGTTTATATTCATAGGAACTAATCTATATCTGTACAAAAAAATATATTAAGGAGTCTGTCTGTGATTTGAAAATAAATGATTTTTTCAAGTAGGGTTCCATACCAAAGGCTTCCTTAGGGATAGTTTGCATAGAAAAATAAAAAAAATCAGCTGATTTGTTTTAAATAATTAAAAACGTTTTCTCCGTAAAAAAGGAGCACGCATTTCTAAGATTTTACTTATACGAGTATTATATTACATGGAAAGGCCATAAAATGCCCTTAAATGTTATTTTCTCCATTAATTAAAATCCCTATTGGATATCTATTTTCTTACCTTGTTTTCAAGAACATGTTTTGCGTATCTATTTCGTCCAATATAATTTTAGCATTTTATTAATTTCACCTTGAAAGTGGTGGAAAAACGAAAATTAAGTCTGTATACTTACCGGATATTCAAGTATTCAACAAATGATGGCGACTCACGCCAACGACTTTAGTACATAGAAACTTCTTTTTTACTTATATATGTAATTGCTTTGACGATACATATAATATTGATCTTTTCACAGCTCCTAGGGATTGCAGACCTGAGAGTTGGATATTCATTTTAATTTGTTAGCTTCACGTGTTCCTGAGAAAAAAGGTCTTGAAAGACAGACAGACGGGCAATGGAGTGAGTGATCTTTATGGGAACCGTGTTTTTTTAAGGTAAGGAACCCTAAAAATATTGAATCGTCATGTCGTGTATTGACCTTTCATTGTAATGCGATTCTATTCATCAATCATGCTGCTTTAAGAGTATGTTGTATCTACTATTTTTTCCGAAGCGAAGCGAGGGCAATTGATAGTGATGAATAAATAAAGCTACTACAGGTAGGTATACCAAACGAAGCGAGGGAGGGTTACTTAGTCAAGTAAAAATCGAAAACCACTGGAAAGATTAAGCTAGAATTGTTAGCTTACTACAATAATGGGGTTTAAAAGTAGATTTGATGAAACAAAATAGCCAATTATAATCGTTAACGGTCCCGCTAGTAAAACATCAGACCAGAAAATCACTTACAAAACTAATCTAATCTTACAAAAATCTCTTACAGAAATTCCGACGAAGATAAAAACCAAACACATAAAACAGGAATATTTATGAACAGCATGTAATAGCATATTTCCAGAGCATGATCCGAGCCACAATTCGGCAGAAACATGCCTGGGAATTTCGCTAGAGCTCCGGGAATAAAAATGCGATATTCCCACCGACCTTACAGCGAATCATTAATTTTGAAACGTGTTTTTGTTGGATATTCGTCAGTCAAGCCTACTACGGTATTAACTTTAACATTGTTTTAAGTTCTATTTTTGTAAACCGTTGCCAAATGTAACAAGGAAAGAAGTTAAATATGTATCGCTCGTTAGTAAATGTGTCTAAATGTGTGTAAATTTATGCCATAAAAACAAAACAAAGAATTTAAAATAATATTATTCAGTTAATTTGGAAACTGTTCACCATAAGGCTACAGCTGACATCTAGGCAGCAAGCTATAAATTGTTATAAATCTCTGGAAAAAAATTATATATGAATAATAAATAATTATTCACACCCTCATAGCCATTTACCTGATGCAGGTTGCAATATCAATTAATACGTCACAAACATTTGTATCTGACACATGAAAGATCTTCCTCGGCCAAAAAAACAATGACAAAAGTAACCAGTTATCTTAGCACCAACTGTAAATCTTGGCACAAGCTGTAAAACTTGGCACCAACTGGTACCGCAATATTTTGTTAAAAGTCAAAACTCATAACATGCCATTGACTTGAAAATTTAATACCAATATCCATTTGAAACTGGTGTCACGTCTGCGCTATTTCAAAAGTTGGTCCATTCGTGCACTTTCCTGAACATTTAGTAAGTTTTGTTGCTCAATAAACGTTCGTTCAAGACAACTTAGGTAAGTGAGCTACCACAGCTCACAAGCGAAAAATAGCAAATCCCTGGCATTTATTTAAACTTTATTGAAACAAAATGTATAAACACTAGCATTCTCTCACAGTATATTCTTTTTATTCCTTTGTGAGCGAATCTCCAGAAAACCTACTCGTGCCTTAAATTATAAGTCATGTTTACCTAATTATAAAAAATGACTTAAAATACTTAAAATAACATTATAATAATATTAGGTTAGGAATCTACTTTTTTGAGCCAGATACAGTGGTATTCGAAAGTATGCTGTACTGGCTAAAAAAATTTGGTCTTACACGAATATTTTGCAGTTCTTTTAAAAAATATTTCGAAGTCGGTTTAATAGAACACAAACTTCTCGCAAGCGATACAACAAGGCAGTACGAAGAAAACTTGCGAGTTCATGATGTGTTGCACTTGCATTTGCTACTTGTTCAACTTATTAACGACTAGCAGTTGCCCTCGCTTCGCTTCGGCAAAAATAGTAGGTAATTTAGTTAACTTACAGAACAGCAGCATGATCATTAGAACCGCATTACAATGAAAGGTCAATACACGACTTAACGTTTCGATATTTTAGGGTTCCTTACCGCAAAAGAAAAAACACGGTTCCCATAAGATCAATCACTCCATTGCCCGTCTGTTTGTCAAAACCTTTTTTCGCAGGAACGCGTGAAGGTAACAAATTAAAATTAATATCCAATACTCAGGTCTGCAATCTCTAGGAGCTGTGAAAAGATCAATATTCTGTGTCGTCAACGTAATCAAAGGACACTCGGCTAGAAGAAATGTCTCAGGTATAACATAGGTTAAAGAAAAAAATCTGAAAACTGTTTTGTAAGTAGGTATCACAAAGAACATGATTTTACACCTATTTGCAGAACTTGGTCATTTGATCAGGGCCTATGTCGATGTATGGGGACGAAAGTTTTTCAACGACAAAGTTATGTTTGTTTCTTTATTCCATTTATGCATGTATTACTCTTTTTGTACGGAGAAAACGTTTTTTATTATTTCAAACAAATCAGCTGACATTTTTTATTTTTCCATACAAAATATCCCTAAGGAACCCTTTGGTTTGGAACTTTGGAACCATAAAAAATAGCGCTAAGTTGAAGTCTTTTCAATATCTTAGTGAAAGTCGTGTTAAAATTCGTTCAGTGGTTTCAGAGATTTGCAAAGCCAAACAAACAGACAGACAGACAAAAATTTTAAAAACTCATTTTTCGGTGTTGGTATCGTGCAAGTAACGATTTGCACTTGAAAAATTCATTTGTCAAAATCACAGTTTGACTCTTCAATTTTATTATTAGTATAGATAGATGAAGAAAAGGTTTTGTAAGTTTAAAACAAATCGACTCATATTTTATTTTCTCGCTTTGTTATGGAACCCAAAAAAATATCCTACAATTTAAGTTGAAGACTCGATTTCGTAGTAGAGTCCTGTTGAAATCCTTTTGGTGGTTTCAGAGATAAGTGGCGACAAAGAAACAGACAAACAAAAATTATCAAAAACTCATTTTTCAGTTTTTATATTGTGCAAGTAACTATTTACAACATGAAAAATGCAGTTATTTTGGAATCACAGACGGACTCTTCCATTTTATTTATTTGTAGGTAAAAAAGAGGTTTGTATATGTACTAAAATCGTTGGCGTGAATGAACAAATACAGCGACATCTAGTGGCCAAGATATTAATCGATCGGTTACTCATACAGAATTAATTTGCGTTTTTCCACCACTTCTAAGGTGAAATTAGTAAAACGCTGAAATTATATTGGAGTACATAGATAGGCAAAAAATATGATGGGGAAAACAAAATAAGAAAACAGATATCCATTCACTAATAGGGTTGTGAATTAATGAAAAAAATAACCTTTAAAGGCATTTTATGTTCTTTCCATGTCATATAAGTAAAAACTAAGATATGCATGTATTACTCTTTTTGTACGGAGAAAACGTTTTTTATTATTTCAAACAAATCAGCTGACATTTTTTTATTTTTCCATACAAAATATCCCTAAGGAACCCTTTGGTTTGGAACCATAAAAAATAGCTTAAATGCTAAGTTGAAGTCTTTTCAATATCTTAGTGAAAGTCGTGTTAAAATTCGTTCAGTGGTTTCAGAGATTTGCAAAGCCAAACAAACAGACAGACAGACAAAAATTTTAAAAACTCATTTTTCGGTGTTGGTATCGTGCAAGTAACGATTTGCACTTGAAAAATTCATTTGTCAAAATCACAGTTTGACTCTTCAATTTTATTATTAGTATAGATGGTTCTCTACCCGACCTGACCCGAGACTTGTTGAGATGTGATTTAAAGAGTATTTATATAAGGTAGTTAATAAGGTAACAGGTTTCGTTTTTCATTGAATTATTATTATTTTTTAGTTTCATTTTGTAATATTTCTATTTCTAGACTTACATCAAGTGCAGAGCCTTGGTGACAGTTTTTCAGTACTTAATAACGACGCGGTTTAAGAGTGATATCTATAAACCGTGCTTAGGCTATGCTCAGATTTAAAATTATCCAAACAAAAATAATGGTACGACCATGGTACCAATGGACCAATGATATGAATATACTGGCCATACACGATCAAGTATATTTGTCAAGTTTGCAGCCGACTTGATGCGGCATCCAGTTCCCATGAGCTCTTCCATACATAGATAGGAATACATGTCTGTGGGACGGACTGTAGTCAGTTAGTAGAATATGTTAGTACAGTATAAGACTAAGTTGATAGTAAGAATAACAGTTAGCTATCGTCTAGCTAAATGCTTTAAACTAAATTACGCAGGGATATTAAAAAGGCATCTTAAATTATATGAAACTAGACCCCACTCACAATATTCCACCCCCAAGACGGTATCTCTGAAGTACCTCCGAGCCAGTTCTTCTGACAGCGGCTCGTCAGTAGGAATGTCTATCACAGGGCCGCCTTCCAGCAGCTGAAATACTAGGTACAATTGGTCTTCTGCTGGATCGTCTAATACCTGAAAGAAGAGAGGTTATTAAAAAGAAAATTTTACCAAAAATAATACCGACCTGAAGGAAATAGTCTTTGAAAAAGAAGTATTAAAATTATCGCTGAACGCTTGTCAAAATTGTCTTATAATATACATTCAGTGTATAGGGATTTCCTTCAATTACTCATGGATACCATCACGAGAACTGCATCTTGATAATTAAGGGATTTATCTGGAAGTATAGGTTCTTCAGTTAAAAAAATAAATACAAATAAAGTGACTTTGGTAAATTGGTACTAATTAAATAGGTATGCATACATTTTTTAATCACAAAAGACGTTTGAAATCGATATAAAAAGTTCTCTTAGCAATTCAATTCATTTATTTATGTACTCAATTCAGGTTATCCCGCCCATATAAATAAAACAGAATAATGACATTCCCCTTAATATTAAAATTTGAAATATAAAGTATTTATTTACGTCGCGGTATACAATAAATACGACCACCTTGGGGACTCTTTGAGCGGTTTATTGCTTGTGTTGGTTAGTTAACAAAAATATTTATAAACTTTCAAGTTTTATATATTTTTTTATTTTTCAAGTTGTTATTTATGTTAACATTAATTTTACTCGTAACTGTTCTCATTAAACGGAAAATGTATAATATTTGGTCATATTTGTTTCAAGTCTTTTATTGTGCGAACGTTCGAAAAGGAAATAAGACAAACACGAGATTAATTCAGATAGCATTTTTAGCTTCAAGACGAGTAAAATATGCTAACTAGGTTTCCTCACGGTGAGTGATTTCCTTTGAAATATAAATATTTTTAACGAGGGTTTTTAAGATGCCTGATAGACTGCATCCGTACCGAGGACATCGACGGACGTGTTAAACACGTTCTTTTGAATCCACTCATATATATTAAATAATGGATCAATATATTATGGCTAGTTCCGCAAAATATACCTCAATGTCACCAATATAGTAGTTGAAAGATATGATTGGAGAACATTTTTTTGTGAAACACTCATCATACAAGACAACACAAACAAGACATCACTAACGCCCACGACCGGGAATCAAACCCGGGACGCCTTGCTTCGTTGGCAAAGTCATTATCAACTGAGCTGCGGTCGTCTCAATTTGACTTTTTTTGAGGTAGGTATATCAGATTTTACAAGAAGAAAGGAATAGGTGTGCTTCTCATTCTTCCATATGAATATCATGTAAAAGAAAATCCTTTCCTCTTGTGTACAAAAGTTATGCTCGTATATTTTAATTTCATCGTTTCTTCAGGAATCAGTTAACGACAGGTACTAATCCGTCATTCCTGGAATGATACTGGTCTTTTCCATCCCAACTAAATGATGACAATAATCACCAAGAACTATTATACAACCAGGTTTAGGTTCAGTTATATTATTTGGCCTTTTCGCTAAGATCTAAATGGAAATAACGCTATCTGCATTGTTGTTGAAACCTAATGTGCCCCAAGGGGGATATCGCGTGCTTGTTACTTTAATGAAGTAACAATTCTACTTCTCTACAACATCTTGCTTTGTGCTTAACAGTTTTCTTTAGTTTAGTTAAATTTTACGGAGTTTTTCTTAGAACTTCTGTTTTGTAAAGCAATGATAGGCATACCTCAACTAATTTAACTACGTTAGGATGGTCCAATTTCTTGAGCACTGCTATCTCTCTATACACCCTCTGCAAGGGGTCCGGTGGAGGCCCAGGTCCTGGCCTTCTCGGGGGTGTCCTCCCGAAGAGGCCTGCGCGTCTCATTAGCTTTCGTTTTGATAGGATCTTCATCGCCTGTGAACAAAATGTTTGTTTTGACAGTAGCAATTATTAATTTACAATTTAAATTAAATTCTTATAATTAGGGCTAGCACCCTTTGGGGTTACCTTAAAAAAGTAAGCTTATATTTGGTTCTTCACAAGAAACGCGTCGGGAATACGTATCATGTTATTCTTTATCACATTGAAGAACTATGACCACTTGTTAAGTTTCTTTGCCGACTAGGTACTCGCTTAAAACATAGAAGTCTATATCAAGCTGATAGCTAAGTTGGAAAGCCTACAGAGTAAAGCATAACGCAGATTTAGCGTCGGCAATTCGGGATTTAATCACTTCACGAAAGCTAGACTTGGCATGGACGCTGCGAAGCCGTGATAAATTCTCCTCGTTAGCTTCGGAGGCGAATTTATGCTACAATCCGTAAGTGCATGCATAACATGCATATGCATGCATAATGCAGATTGTAGATTGAATTTTGATTTAGTATGAGCTTCGTTCTATCAATACATTCACAAAAACTGAATTGAATAACACACAAAAAAAATCTTTCTGGTTTGTAATGTCTTAGGTACGCATACTTTTTACGGATTTCATGAAACATTTTAGCTAAGAAAGTAAACAAAACTTCTTTGTTTATTTGACAACCATGTTACCATGTTAAATGGTGTTAATAACTGGTGGTGGTGGTGTTAATAATTGTCGGAATTCATATTTAGTCTGTATTTATATGACCGCCTTCGTTGTTCTCCCACTGCCCAAAGGTTGACTGGCAGAGAATGCTTTTAGCATTAAGTCCGCCTTTTGTACTGTTACTTTTTGTACGGTTCAATAAAGTCTAAATAAATAAAAACGACACGTTAAAAATAACATTCATGGAACTAAGCTATGGACAAGTTTACCCTTTTAACTTAACCGATATTTGCAACTCAGTGAAGGGGTTAATGCCCAACCTAAGTTTCGGAAGTTTTCATATGGCCTGAAGGCTTCCGACAAGACGTGTCGTAAGACAGTTACCTTCCGATAACAATTGGGACCAGCGTCTCTACGTGCCCTCAGGAGCATGGAAACGCTCAAGAAACTTTTGCCACTGGCGGTCATCCATCCAGCTACCGACCGCTTGCTGTTGCTGTACTTTTAATACCAATAAGTACGAAATCTAGCAAAGAAGCGGTTTTCGTTTGCCGATTGCCTGAGTTTTATTTTGCAGCTTTTTTGCAAAAGTCAAATGAAGCACCGTAGACAATATGACTTACTGAATTATAAATAGCAAAATAAAAACTTACATAATGCGTGTCATCCTCTTCATTGTAAGCCAACTTGACGATGCCGTACGAGCCCTGGAGACAAGGAATTCTTACATCAAGCTTGGTAAACGTTAGGGTTCGCCCCAAGGGTTTTGAGTGTTTCATAAGGATATTTATGTAGGCGCCTTTCATTAGGGTTCTTTTCATGCAGAAGTCCTGAAGCTTTATAGGATCATACGTGTGTGTCTGTTTGTTTAACAGGCTCATTCCCACTTGGACGAATCTTTATTTTAATTGCATCGTTTTTAATTTTTTGTGCCAGTGCTTTTTTTTTCGACAACTTATCAATGATGAATTTACCGTCTCTGGTCCAATTACTAGGTATCAGGTGGATCGTCAGCTCGTTTGCCGGGTATTTCCATAAAAAATTGGACGATGTTTTCCTACATCAAAGCATTTATACGCAATAATTAATTTCTGATTTGATTCAAAATCTATTCATGTGAGAGACCAACATCGAAACCAAAAGGCTATCGACAGATTGCATAACAAATTGGCGTTATTGGATAATGCTAGCAAATAATAAGCTAGTGACACTAGTCAATTTGTACACAAAGATGTTAGCGACCCTAAAATACTTGTTTAGATAAATGAATTTATAATTAGGTATACTTGATATACGAAACACGACAAGGAATAATTACAAGTTCGAGGAGCAGGGAAATATTTCAGAGATTTAATATTTTTCTTTTTATTTGAGTTTCATGAAAGGTCACGTTATTCAATTCACAAGTTACAGATGTATTTAACTTTTGGAAACCTCTCCCGGCTATTGATATTTAATTTATTATACCAATCGAATCCGGAGTATTTAAGTTAACATATTAAACTAAAAATATCATTATGGAACTTACATTTAGGTAACTACATTACTTAAGATTACCAAGAGAGCAATTCTGATATTCTGCCCTGCATATCTGTGCCCTGTAGTTGATATACCCCCTTTCATTGTCTTTTTCCATGTCACGTGCCAAAGCTACGCTCTTTTTTTTACAGGGAAAAGACAAATCATAACAAGAATAAGAAGAGAAAGATAAGCTTTCTTTAACCAGAGAATATCCACCTGTCCAATAGGTTCCAGCAATCGGTATTGGTTGAGCTGGACATATCCCGGGGCCTGCGCCAGGGATATCCGCCGCGACTCCCGCGGGGCCCGTCGAGCTCGTGGGGAACCCTGGCCACTGCACTCCGCCGACTTGGCTGCATGGGACTTGATGAGCGCTGATCTGTCTCCAGTGAACGCGGATAGCCTGTCAACAATGTTTTTAGATTATTATTTTGCCTACTAACCTTACCCCCGTATTCAAGAACAATACTTGTACAAGTACAGAAGCAATACTATGCGAAGTAAGGCATTTCTCAGTGCGTTCGTCATGGTAAGCCTTCTGTTTCACAGTCGACCCTTAAGTATCACTTGGCTGTGCGGACGCACAGAGCTGTATACAACCCTCTTATTGGTCCATTTGATGCGGCTAACTTCACAAAAGACAAAGATAACAATACAAATAATCGATCCTTTCTTTCTATTTTGATAGAAGTCAAACCAACACTATGCGTTCGGTTAAGTAGCTCGGCAGCTACTTTATCGATTTTGACAAACGCACAGCGAAGGACTTCAATCAAGTATTGTTTATGAAATGGTTTGAATCACACTATGCGTCCGTGAGCACTGTGAGACCTCATAGTATTGTTCTTGAATACGGGGGTTACATAACTTGATTTGTACAATATGGTTTGAGATGATGTAGTCAAGAAGCAAATCTGTTTGAAAATAGAACGAGACGAAACTGTTTGAAAAAAGACCAGGATTCTTTAAATTGACTTTTTAAAAATTTGTGGACAGTAATAAACCAAACCCTACAAGATTGCTTGCTTACTTTAAGATGTATTGCATACATCAGTGATCGAATGAAAATCGGTTAAGTCGTGTTTGAGATTGCCGGGAACGAACGCACAGACAACCAGTCAAAAATTCTGTTAATCACTATCACAAGATCCATTGCCTTGATATTATCCTTGTACTGGCATCGATCAGATCATAGATATACCTCGACGCAAGCAATGACAAGCAAGCAACAACCCATAAGTGTCCCACTGCTGGGCTCGGGGTCTCCTCTCAGAAAGTGAGGGTTAGGCCATAGTCTACCACGCTGGCCAAGTGCGGATTGGTAGACTTCACCCACCTTCGAGAACTTTTATGGAGAACTCTCCGGTGTGCAGGTTTCCTCACGATGTTTTCCTTCACCGAAGCAAGTGATAATTAACTTGTAATACGCACATAATATTTGAAAATCAGAGGTGCGTGCCAGGATTTGAACTCGGGCCCCTTGGTTCGGGAGACCTACGTTCTACCGCTAGGCTATCACTGCTTTTTTTAAAGCAATGACAATATTTCCTCATAAAATTTAAAGTAACTTTTTTAAGCAGCTTGGCTAGGTAACATAGAATGTAACCTAGGTATGTGTTACGGATAGAACAAAACGTTTCTGTTCATTACGACAGATTGACACACGCCCCCCCGCCTCATACTCCCTCATACCCCGCCGCGCAAATCCACTGGTAAATTGACGTTCGTTTCTTTACCCGGGAGCTATTAGGCCGAGCTGGGGATAAGTATACTTTCGTTTTGTTTGACATTGTCGAGAATAAATTGTTCTTTTTACAGTTCTTTCTATCTGTCATTTGGATAACTGTTGGGTACAAGTCTTCTCAGTACCTATTAGAGGTAGACAATGGACATTATGGATGCATGCTGAGATGCTGACACGTGGATAAGCAGACACATACCTTTAGGAAAATTATGGAGAACTCTAAATCTATCTAATTATGGTTTCCTCACAATGTTTTCCTTCACGAAAACAAGTAGGTATAATTAATAATTATCACTTGTTTGTGTTATGTGTAATTATTAATTATGCAAAAATCTTTTGAAAATTTGAGGTGCATGCAGGAGTCGATCTCAGGTCCTCGTTCGCAAGACCACCGCGCCGTTCACACTGCTAGGCTTAACGCCATTGCTAGTAATGCTGGCCAAATGTGGATTAGGAGAAAGACTTCGCAGACATTTCATAACATTATGGAGAACTTTGGTGGCGGGTTTGCTCATGATATTTTGCTTTACCGATGCAAAAGATAATTTCTGATACATACGTGAACTTTGAGGTGCATGTAAGACTGCGGTCGTGCAATCGTTACTGGTGAGTGCAGGATTTGAACTCAGACCCGCGAACTCAGACTGCGTACAACTATACGTATCATGAAAGTATTACATTATGGGTCCACAGTATATCAATTCGCGTTGTACGAAACAGAATAAAATCTATTTCACGTATATTTACTCGTAACAGTTTGTAAACAGATGCCTTATTTTATTCAGAGTTAGGTACCCAGTCTTTCTGCATTCAATGAACTATGTTTTCTTATTTATTTTCTTTGCTGTCAACACACAGTGAAGTGATATTGTTGGTCAGTTATTTATATTAAGATATTTGAAGAAGCTCTTAACATTTTATTTTGTTTACAAAGAGGAAAACGACAGGCAGTGAATAGAATATTTGTTCGATATTTTTGATGTGAAAAATCAGATTCAAGTGTTGGTGTTGGTACACTTATAGCGTGAAGTAATGTCTGGCCAAGTCTTTCCGAATGTTCCCGAATGAAACTAAACTAAGCCTTGTCACGCATACACAAGGCACGGTATACGCAATTAAGTACCCTACATTGCGCGTGGCCTGACACGTACTTGCCCGATTTTCATAATCATAATAATTTGCCTACCATGACTGGATGATGCGACTAGTGCTATTAATATACCTACTGAAATTACTAAATACATATTATATTAAACTTTTTAATGCTGCCTATCCATGCGAGATTGAAACGAATAAAACATGGATGGGATTGGAATTTTCACGCCAAATAATATTAACTAATTGAAAATTTCACCGAGCGTGCGTAATGGAAACGACTGACGCGGCGACGCGACGGTCGAATTTTATACCAAAATGATAAATGAAAAGCTAAAAGAAATGCTTACACAGTCACACGCCCGGATTAATATAGACACACACACTACATGTCTGTGGTTACATGTTAAAGTTTTGAAGCATATTACAAACGATTTGTATCGATAACAAATAAACAAACAAATAAAGATCAAAGACCTAGTAAACACAACAATGACACGAAAAACAAAACCGAAACTAGCCAAGAAAAACAAAGGCAAACCAAATTCAATAAAAATAAAAGAGATTAAGAATTACAGAAATAGAAAACAAAACATTGGAGATATTTACGACCAGAAATACCGCTACACTAACATTGTTTGAAGTTGGCCTAGCGTGTAAGGAATTAATCGCATTACTGAAGGAGACGATCTTACGAGAATGAAAGATTTAACATTGAAGAAAATGTTCAAGATAATGCAGTAGTAATTGTATTTCGAAAACTTTACGGATTTAATATTTAGGTCGAAAAAGTCGTTACATCGCCGCATAAAATTGATGTTACTGTTTTATACACTCTAATAGTTCTTTAATATCTTTCTATTAGCAATTGCTACTAGGTGAACAAAGCCGATGAGAAATGTAATACCCCAGATTTGTTTTGGCACACTCGCTTGCATGTTTTTGCTATCCTAGTACTGACTGCAAGGAACTTTGTTCCATCCGGGTGTCCTTTGACACCTCTCAAGTTTTTTTTAATTAAACAGGCTTTCGGTTGAAGTTTTCTTGACTATCTTGAGGCAAGTTAATCCAGAGAAGTACATCCTGAATACTGAAGGGATTAGTAGAAAGTTTAGTTTTAATGCTTTTACTCGATTGCACGACGCAAGAGAGGGTAATGTGTTTATCAGTCTATGTATGTATGTTTGTTTGTATGCGGCGTTGTAGAGACCAAACGTGTTGACCGATTTAGCTGATTCTTATCTTACCTCACTAAAGACATGACAATAATCAAAATTCATCAAAGCAAACAAAATGAATAAAAATATTGACGAACTAAGTCAAGTGGGGTATCGTTGAATAGGTATTCAAAAATGATTTTTGGGTTCCTTTTCATCATTTTTCATTTTATGTAACAATTTAGGATATAAAACGATTTAAAGTAGTTTAAACACCAATCTCGTTAATTTACAGCATTGCGAATTTTACCGTCTCATAATCCTAATAAAGAGGTTTATGAATCCTAGCTAAAAAGTAAAAAAGAAAAAATTAATAAAAAAAAGAAAAAAAAAGAAAAACCCGACTGTAGAAAAACTAAAAAGAAAAAAAAGAAGCCCAGCAGTTTAGAATGTTGTTAAAAGTAATACTGAACAAATACACCATACAAGGATTAACAGTTTCAGCTTTAAGTAGAGTGAAATTCTTTGCCTTTTACTGAACAAATAATACATATTTTTTCCTTTAAACAGACGAATCATTTTTAATTATAATAAATTAAGTCATTGTCATCTCTTGGTTAGGTTACATTTGAAGAATGCCTTGGTTGAGTGAATTGAGTAGGTGTAGGTAGTTACTATCTTAATTTAATAATTTAGAAATTCTACTTTTTATGTGAAGAAAGAAACTGTTTTCTTAAAACATTCTACTTATAATGTATACATTTCAAAATTTTAAAAAGGTAACCTTGATAAATATTTGAATAGATGGCAAGTTTCACAATTAAGAAGTCAATAAATATCAAGTAAAATATACTTATATTTGGTTAACGACACGACTCAAAATCCACTTCAAAACCAAACGAAACTCACAGTCGAAGTTAATTTCCATTTGATCCATCGTTTGTGAGTTTGCTTTGATTGCAAGAGCAGAAATTGGAATGAGTTTGCATTGAAGTTCGATTCGACCTACAACTTGTTTATCTTGGAAGTAATCCGTACTTCAATTGAAGACTGTAGTATTTTATTTGTTTCAGAAACATGCAGATTTTTTGTTTCTTAAACAGTGTTTATAACCAACTAGCGGATACCTTGCGTGTGCTACTGCGCTAAAATTTTTGTATGGGAAAAGTCGAAAATCTACTTCAAGAACTGACCGAATTGTTCAGTGGTCTAAAACCATCTTTACATTATAGCCTTTCAAATAAAACCGGTTTTTGGATGGTTTCAGAGTCTATACGGATTGTGTTTTATCAGGGTGGAATGTCTTCTTTCAGCAAAATTTGCTAAGTATCATCAATAATCAGGGTACTTTTGCTCCAATCACGGTTTTTTCCACCTTCTACGAAGATTGTTCCTCAGTGAATACCTACATAGCTGAATTGCGCAATAATGCAAGGAACCACGCATAAATCAGAGGATTGCACGTTCCAGATTGCTATGATGTGCTGTGGTTGTAAGTCGTGCGTGTGAATGGCCATGGTTACTTAGAAAAGTGCTTCGTATTTTCTTTTCGGCAGTGCTCTCAGTTTTACCTTTAGCTGAAGTATTAACAGCACTTTCGTGCGAGGTTGTACCCGGCTTTGTAAGTGCACTAAGATACGGAGTATCTTTTATATCCATGACTGTATGCGACATTTTCACGCTTTGTGCTATATGTATAACCTACGTGTTGTTAGATCAGGGAAAAAACAGGTCTAGCGTAATCCACTATTACGGAGTTAAAACTATTTTATAGACCCGTATATTACGGAGTCTCCTAGATTTTAGTAAATGCACCGATTAAGGAGATAGCTCTTTCCAAGGCAAAAAAGGTTTCTCGGCTAACTACCGCTAGTGAAGAAATTGAACTGCAAATAGCCTTCATTCTGACCGAGCTCAATATTGAACTCTTTTGGCGAGGCGCAAGGTTGTATATCACGGTTGTTATTAAATTCCATTACCTAAACCTTTGATTCTATCGAGATTGTGTGTCATTGGAATGGCCACGAGAGATTCTGAATTTTTATGCCGAGGCCTTCGAAAAGGCTGAATAACGGTATTTAACGATAACAATCTGAACAGACGAGTTCAGATTAGATCAGTTCAAATCTGACCTACAATTATTTGTTTTATTTTGTACTGAATGATTGCAGCGTAAAGAAGTGAAGACGAGAATAAAGTTATCTCTCTCCGTATGCATTTAGATCTGGAGGGATTCACTTTCATCTCGACGCGTCATAGCCGAGCGGAGTTATTTTGCCGTCTTTGTTGTAAGACAAAACAAAGATGTTGTTCTAGATACGATTGTTCTCGCTTTGACGCTTATATTTTTGAATAAAAGAAAACATCTCAGCCTTGTTCAGCGTGTTTCTGTCTATTTAGTTTTCAGCTGGAGTCCAAGGCAAGAAGACAAACAAGTCGGTATTCGAACAAAGGCGAAATACTGCGTAAATTGTTTATCTTGTGACAAAATAAAAGTCGTTCGTTAAAAGACGTTGTCTGAAACTTACCTAAATTATTTGATAGCTAGATTTAAATGTACTGTAATGTCTGCTATGAGTATTATACATAAAGACACAATAATATACAAGTTTAAGTAGATAGAACATACCAAAGTCTTTAAACTATTTTCTCTCGCATCGCTTTGGTGTTGCTGATGTCAATGGGAGACAGTGAACACTTACCGCGTTGCTTGCTATTTATTAGCTACGAGTAACCACCCTCGCTTTGATTCGATTTTTTTACATCTTGGGTTACATCATCAGAGTTTTATTACCGATCCCAAATATTTTTGAAAATATAATATAGCCTATGTCACCCGGGGATAGTGTAGCTTCCCAACATTGAAATAATTGTTCAAATCGGTTCAGTGGTTTCAGAGCCTATTCAATGCAAACAAACAATCAAATCTTTCCTCTTTATAATATAGTATATATTTACATAAAAAAAAACCACAAGGGAATCACTTCCACAAGAAATATAAAATACTCTTGTTAAGAAAAAGTACGAAGGCGGTAATAATGATTGAATCATCGTGATAAATGAGTTGGTCTCGCAACTTGATTAACAAGACATTATACTAATTACACGATCTAGAACTTTGCGAGCTTGCTAAAAGATTGCAGCTTGTAGGGCTGTCACGGCACATAATATTAAAATGCCTCGTGGAAATAATAATAATAATTCATTTATTTTCTCACTAGACTGGTGCCTAAGCTAAGCTTTTGGCTTGTATTTCAAGACACCAGGTTTCCACCCCGATTTAACTTGTGTTTCCTTTATGTTATATAATGGCAAGGAACAATTACATTTACAATTACAGAACAACAAGGTACATTAACAATAACATGGTAAGATAAATACAGTAATTAAATTAGTGTGTATGTATGCAAATATGTGGGTGTGTACCTACACGTTCGTCTTTCGTAAAAAGCTGTAACTTTAAGATCTTGTATTTAGTTTCATCTGTGCATTCCATAGAGCCTAGCCGGTGTACTGACGAATTCGGAAGCCTAACCTTACCGAATTTGGGCACGTTTGATTCGTCTTGAGAAGTAGTCTGGTCTTAGACGATAGATCTTCAGGGTCTGATAAAGACGAAAAGTGGTTACGGTAAAAACTATGTATAACCAATTTTCTCTTTTTTCGACAATTACGCGGATGGAGAAACATGAAATTCGGCACAATTAAAGTTACATAGAGAAGAAGTGCAAAAAGCTAATATTTTATATGCCTATGAAACACATGAAATCAACTAAAAATAAATACATACGGTACGCTACCATGCATTTGACACACACTCATGCCTAATATACACAAATGTCAAAGTGAAACTGACATTTGCCACGTCTGTGATATTTGCGGTTGAATTTTGACCGTATAGCCCAGTGCCGATAGCTCTAAAAACGGTAAAAAGTGGAAGAAAATTATAGTAGAATGAAACCTATTGCAAAAGGAAGAGAATATAACGAAGATTATAGGAAAAATAAATTACGGGCGATCTGAGGTCGGGAAGGGGGGGGAGGGGGGGTTTAAGGGAAAAAAATGGTTTATCTCGATTTCCGGAAAAACTACAAGTCCTATTGAAAAAAGTTGAATGGCAAAGTTGTAGGCATTGCCTACAAAGTTGTAGATCTTTTTATTGAAAAAGATCTACAACTTTTGTATTTACACTCTTTTACATAACCTCAAAATTTATGTGAAAAATTCAAAAAACCACGTTTTTGGTTTTTTATTTTTATCTTTTACAAAAAATATTTTTTTTTCACGAAATTTTGTGAAAACTTACCTTTGTATGTCCTTAACATACTGTAATTTTTTTGATTCAAAAAAATATTTTTTTCCACCTTATTTTGACCTTAAATCAAAAAAACAACCTTATTTTCAGTCGAAAAATCTCACGTCAAAATATCTGATTTTTTTTTAAAGTCGGTAGTCCTCTTGTTCGTTGGAATCTCTACTTTCTAATGGTATATAAAAACTTATACACTACTATGGTAAATGTTCTCAGAAAATGCAATGAAACGACAACTATTTTCGCAAAAAAAAATTCGGATTCCATTGATTGCATATAAGATTGCAAAAAACATGCGAAAATAGTAGTCTTTTCATTGCATTTTCTGAGAACATTTACCATATTAGTGTATAGGTTTTTATATACCATTAGAAAGTAGAGATTTTCGCAAAAAAATTTCGGATTTCATTGATTGCATATGAGATGGCAAAAAACATGCGAAAATAGTAGTCGTTTCATTGCATTTTCTGAGAACATTTACCATAGTAGTGTATAGGTTTTTATATACCATTAGAAAGTAGAGATTTCAACGAACAAGAGGACTACCGACTTTTAAAAAAAATCAGATATTTTGACGTGAGATTTTTTGACTGAAAATAAGGTTGTTTTTTTTATTTAAGGTCAAAATAAGGTGGAAAAAAATATTTTTTTGAATCAAAAAAATTACAGTATGTTAAGGACATACAAAGGTAAGTTTTCACCAAATTTCGTGAAAAAAAAATATTTTTTGTAAAAGATAAAAATAAAAAACCAAAAACGTGGTTTTTTGAATTTTTCACATAAATTTTGAGGTTATGTAAAAAAGTGTAAATACAAAAGTTGTAGATCTTTTTACTACCTACAACTTTGCCATTCAACTTTTTTCAATAGGACTTGTAGTTTTTCCGGAAATCGAGATAAACCATTTTTTTCCCTTAAACCCCCCCTCCCCCCCCTTCCCGACCTCAGATCGCCCGTAATTTATTTTTCCTATAATCTTCGTTATATTCTCTTCCTTTTGCAATAGGTTTCATTCTACTATAATTTTTTTTCGTTTCAAAAATTATCGGCACTGGACTAGTAGAACAACAAGGATATTCTGTTTTGTAACTCAACAGCGGAATCCGCGATGAGTGTCAAAATTCCTTGCCAAAATTGACACTCATCGCGGATTCGGCTGTCGAGTTACAAAAAGAATAGCTTTGTAGGTCTCTAGTTTAATAAAACACCAGTGCCTTACACGTGTATTGTGTCGTGGTACAAGATGAATAAATTTGTCTCCTTTCTTTGAAGTCATTTAAGTTTCAGTCGCGAGAAACTCTGAGCTCGTGTGCTTTGAATTATAATAGAAGTTCGATCTCGCGGGACGAAAGATTGTTATAGTTGTGTGAGTAGGTACCTATAACATACAATACATAAGGTATTTTGTATGTAGGTGAGTTTGATTTTTACAGCATCTTTTTAATTTTCATTAGTTTGAAAGTAATGTGAGAAGTCAAAGTATCCAGCTTGCTTTTTTTAGTGAAGGAAAACATTTTTAAGAAAAAATCGCTTTTAAGAGTTCTCCATACTCTAGACGTGTGACCTGACCTCTTATGGATGACTTTCGCAACAACAATAAAATTACACGAACTACACTCTGATTCAACTGACAAGAAAACATTGTAAACCTACTAATATTACATGTGTTTGTTTGTGAGGATGTTCCAGACATTTTGTTACTCTTTCACACAAAAACTTCTGAACGAATATTACATGGATCAACGGACCAAGATCTGGCATAACATATAGGGTAGGTACTTATTGTCTCGGAAAACGCGGGCAAACCGTGGAAGAGCGCTTGTTTTTAATATAAGCCTAGGTATGGTTTACGTGCATAGACACGTCGATTGTAAATGATGAAAATTCAATGTGTTATGGCTGTGATACCATAGACATGATACTACTAGACTAGACAAGTGGGCCTTCTTTGCGTCACGCTATTAGAAAGAGAAAGAGACCAAGGAGACTCGTGTAACTCGTAAGTAAGACAAGGATAGGTTTACCTCCTGCCTTTCTTCGCAGCGTGACGGTTTCACTTACATATGCTCAGATACCTTGCCTAGTCTAGTAGTATTATGTCTATGTGTGATACACATGCTTGTTTGTAGCACATGAGCATGCGCAATGCAAGCCAGTAACGTGCGGAATGAATTAAGCACTGAGAATTTGTGTTTGCGTACATATTAATTTACTAATGTATGTGTGTAGCTAGCATGCTAGTCTCAAACGTGTATCTCAAGGCTTATGAGAGATGACAGAGCCATCTGTGAGACAGTTGAGGGATTACGTACCTGTCTCCGTCTGTTTGCTGCCATCTTGTATTGATAGTGTGATCTCTGCTTGCTTCGCTGACCACATCCACTGCTGAATGTCTGTAAAGAAGGAGATCTCTATTAATACGTGAAGAGAAAACTGTTTTTAAAATTAAATAAGGTTCATTATTATATCAGGTTATTATATAAGGTTTCATTAGTACATCAGTCTATCCGTCCGTCCGTCTGCGGCTTGGCTCAGCAACCCTTAGGTATATTTTGTCGTGGGTATACATATTTATTACGCCAGCAAAGTGAAGTAACTGTAACTTCTGGGTGTTTTAGGCAGAAAAAAGACTGACCGCTGCCGATATAAATGTATCGTTTACATCATAATCTAAATTTTACTAACAAAAAATAACCGACTTCAAAGTCTCAAAAACCACTTGTCAAATCTCGTTCAAATTTATGTGGGACCACATGACAAGCACCAGCTTTCGATTAAAAAAAGAATCATCGAAATTGGTTGGCGTGATATTGAGTTATTCGTCAATTTGTCGCGCACATTTTAACACAAATTTACGACTTATGTAGTTTTCTAATGGATGCCCTTGTCAGATCTCAATAAAATTTATGTGGGACCACATGACAGCCACCAGCTTTCGATTAAAAAAACAATCATCGAAATCGGTTCGCCCAGTCCAAAGTTCTGAGGTAGCAAACATAATTAAAAAAAAAAAAACAGTCGAATTGAGAACCTCCTCCTTTTTTTGAAGTCGGTTAAACAAAGGAATAAATGTAGTAAATAATATAATTTTTGTTGCTTTATATAAGTAGGTAAGTAGAATAATTTCAGTAACTTTTCAGATTAAAGACTCACCTAATAAGCTATTTGAAAGCATGAAATTAGGAGTGGTAATTATATTTATTCTGTAAAAGTTCAAAAAGCGTTATGGAATAAAACAGCTTGGAAATAATCAGGAATCATTTTTAAATCATTGCTGTAAGCTGTAACTATAAATAAACTTTGGAAATTACAGCTTAGCTGAAAGTTAGAACTTTATAATTTAAAATTGTAATCGCAAAAGAATTAAAATTAGTTCACTTTTGTGCGCAGGAAGCAAGTTTCAAAAGTGAAACGCCTGGCAGCAAGTTGTAATTTAATAATTTAAGAACTTCACTTGTTAATATCAACATGAATATTGTTTAAAGTGAAATTACTTTCTATTAGTTACATTTCAGTGTGAATTTTGCGTTTCTTTTTGTAACTTACTATTTTTACTTACTTTATTTATACTTTATTTACTTATTAATTATTACTTTATTTATTAAAAAAATCAATTAATTTACTCGTACAATTTTTTTATTTCAAATTTCATTTTTTTATGCATATTAAGTTTCTATCACGTTTACTAATGAAATAAAAAGAGCTTCTCAAATAAGTTAATATTCCTAATTAAGCAACCAAGCACGTAATTCATTGCCAGTAGTGGAGTACTAACTTAATGATCTGAGAGTAAGAACACTTATTCTGAGGACCTGTACTTCGCAGAATAGTCTCTTAATTTCATCGGAGGTACGAGTATATAGTATCAGATTTACAGCGTTATTATGTAAATTGTGTCAAGTTATCTACACGTAACGACGGTCGGGCGACTGCGGCTAGCCATTGGCAGTTAACGTCTGGATTTTAGGAGTTATGGAGCTTGTGCTCCTATGCAGATTTAGTGCAAACACACGACGTAACGACCTCAACTAGTCTGTCTCGCTCTATCCATGATTCTGGTTCTACTTTCAAAGTTATTGTATTACTGGCGCTTTGGACTTTGCTCATGTTTTCCGGGACAATAATAGGCTACTTATCTTATCTTTTCTTATTCCAGATGAAGGTCTATCTGTGTGCTAAGTTTCATGAACATCCGTTCAGTAGTTTTTGGGTGAAATAATAAAAACCATCCATATATTCTCACAAGAAATCATTCATATTCATGGTATTAAAATTTAAAAAGTAGGAAGTAGGAATTTTAATCGGTTTGATTTATAGCTTGACTCTGTATGGAGTTTCAAACCATTGGCCCACAGCCGAGCAAGGTTCTAAGTCTAATATAATAAATTATTATTAATATGTACTTACTGTGAGAATTCCTAGAGAATACTACGCTGCTCAAAAGTTGATTTATTCAAAATTAAATGACGACAATTGAGAAAATAATATAATGTATGCTAGATTAAATTAGATTAAATTAATGAAATTTGACGTTATTAATAATTAAATTAAAATACCGTAACACATTCTATCTATTAATATAATTTAATTCATGGAAAATAATTAGTCTAGATATTAAATAAGCAAGATGAATGCAGCCTCTCCCTTGTCTCAAGTTGCTATGCCTACCAAGGTGCATGTGTCTATTGTATTTATGTTCATATTGTATGTAATGTAATGTAATGACATGTGTTATGCAATAAATAAATTATGAATTATGAATTATGATTAGTGGAGGCTGTAGTGGCCAACCGTCGTAATTATTATCTCGAAGGCCTTCGCCAATGCCCAACGACTACTCAGGGTCCAGTGGCTTTACTTGTCCTCCGAAGCACGGGAGCGTTTAAGATTTTTTTGCCAATAGCGGTCACCCATCCATCCAACTAACGACCGCGCCTCCATGTCGTTTTATCCATGTTTTCAGGCAATGAAAAACTGCTAAAATCATTGTAGTATGATGTCATATAATAGACATCTCGAACAAAATGTGTGTCCCCGCCGGGAGGTTCTATTTTCAAAATTGGGCCCCCGTTCTCCTTTCAAAATCGAACGAATCCATTGGCAATTGAAGCCGCGCGGCGTCAATTCATTGGAACATACGTTGTGTTCGCGGTGTCCATTCTATACGCTAGTAATAATACTTCAATGGCTAAAATAGACTCTTCCTGACATCTATTGGCAACACTAAAGCTACATAAGTAGTGGCGTTGTTTGTTAAAAAAAATAAAAAAGCAAATCCGGGTACTAAGTATTTCTTTATTCGTGAAGACACTCACCCTCTCCACAAGAGTTGACCTAATAGTTCGAAGGTATAAAAAAGCCTTACTCAACTATAATTGGGTTCGATTGACCACAAAATTTTGTGTACTTATAACGAACGATTAACCTATATTTTTCCTATATCTATCTTTCTCCGTTATATTATTATTTACAAATGCTACCGTGTTGTAGTGTGTCTTTACGCTACACTACTAGTGTAGCTATTACACGCACACTACAGCTAGAGTTAATATGGGGTAATTCTATACATCGGTCGGAATAGCCTTTGTAGGGTTGTCACTTTTATGACAAAGATATTATAATCATATTGTAAATAGTAATAAATACTAAAGTAAGAAGGAACATTATTCTAGGGAGTTTCTTGCCGCTTCGCTGCCTATTTTGTATTGAGAAGTCTTTTAACGACCAGTTTTATTGTCTTTGGTTTGGGTATCGATGTGCTCTAAGGAATTAGGTACATAGTGACTAAGAAAAATTTTCTTGAAAGTTTTTTCCACTTTTTTCGGAACCACTTATTAGCTGTTTAGGTAAAAATAAATAATAAAGTTAAGTAAACATTCTTTCAGCCCTGTTACAAAGCTCGTCGATGCTTTGAAGTCCTTCGGCCTAATAGCGCGTGAAGCGTATATCAACATAGGTACATCACTAGCATTATATTAAGTAAATAGAACATTCTCTTTAACAACATACGCTACATTGAATAAAGGGATGTCACTCTGTCTACATATAATACAAACTACATCTACATACATATATTATAACAGTGTTTATTTGCATAGCATTGGCGATGACTTCGCGATGTTAGTGACGTCACGTTTGTCAGCTATTAAGCAAACTTTACTTTCTACGATGTGTTAATGAGTTTCTTTCGCTCTTTATAATACTGTATTATAATTATTGATATACGTTTAATAAATAAGTTTATTGCCAAAATATCCAGGGGATTAAATTATTTTAATTTGAAATATTTGCAAAGCACGACGTTACCTGGGTTCGATTTGTTTTTACTTCTACTGTTCGACAAACGAGCATTGATCTACCTGTTGGTAAGTGGCCAACAGCGGCCATGGACATGAGTACCAACCTAACACCAAAGGAATCTCCGATGCGGTGCCGACCAAAAAAACAGAGAAAAAGAAAGAAGCTTCTCAAGCTAAAATTGTGTGATGCATTTTAATATCGTACAAAATTTAAAATTAAATTAAATAGGTACCAATTCAATTATGCCCTACGCTGTAAAACGCTCATAAAATTAAATGCGTAAACATTCCCGTTTGATTATTTTACGGTCCGTGAAAACAATTAATTTTGCTGCCTCCGATTGATCAAGGCCCGCTCTGGCAAACATGTAGCGAAATACGGGTAATAGGTCACTCGGTTTGCACGGCGTGTTTTACATGGAATCTATTTGTTGGGGTTTAAACCATTTTTAGTATAAATACGCCATTCATCGTGATTTATCTGTGTGATATAAAAGGGGAAATCAGTGGTTATACGCATAAAATTCTTTCCTATCAAATACATTCCTATTATAAATGTGAAAGTATGTTTGTAAAGATGTATTGATGTATGGTATGATAAACTATTTAAAATGGATTTTCATGTAAAGCTCACAGACCTTGATCTGGAATAACATAATTAACTGTATTAACCTATTTTTACCCCGAATTGTACGCTTCATTTTTAGGCAGCACCACAACGGTGATGTCTTTGGTGTCATGGATATCAGACCCATGGGCCATGGAAACCACTTGCGTGATTTGTTTGCTTTGTCATCGGCTATTTAAAAAAACACTACTCCTACAATTACTTGACAACTTACACAAAGCCAGTTTACAGCTTGTCATGTATTTTAGAAGATAAATGGGCTATTACAAAGTCTACGGTGTAACTTGTGTTAATTCTTAGTGTTTTTATGACTTGCCTAATTTTTTGTCCATTACGATCTCGCGTGATGGATGATGTAAAAAAATGGCAGCGAATTCTGGCACCAGCCTTGAACAGTGCGTAATCTGCGAATTTTAAAAATATTTGTTTTATTTAAAACCGTTTAAACCGTCTGAAGCCTACGAGTTTGTTTGCGTGGTTCGATTACTTAATAGTTCTTATAAATTCAAACTTTAGTTAAACAATCGATTAATGCATTTTACTATCATCTAAAAATGGTTGTCTGTAAAGTCGGTTTACGGACGGTAGTTTAACGTGACAACGTCATGACCGCTCGACTCATCTACGATCGCCTACGGTTCGCCGGCATGTAGGCGAACCGTAGCTCGCTACGCCGCTCGCTACGCTACGATACGCCGATCGTAGCCGATAGTGCCTCTTTCTCGCTTTTGCCGCTCTCCCGCTCGCGGAACGCTACATTTCTTCAAAAAAGCGCCCGGCTCATCGTTTTATTAGACGATATCACGTCAAAAATATGAAATAAGTAAGCAGTGATTCAGGTAAACACTTTCCTCCCATGTGGGTTTTTTCTATATGTAAATGGATTCACTCTGAAATATCTTGATAGGTATTTATAAGGATTATGCAAATATTTTTTTCCAACAATAAAATGCCATTGTCACATGTCAACTTTTGTGCAAGTACAAAAAATATCATCATCATCTTGCCCATTTCCCAATTTTATTTGGGGTTGGCGTAATATGTTTTCCTCTTCCATACTTCCCTATCATCATTACACTAACTCTCTTATCTTTCATATCATCTGTAACACAATGCATCCATCTTTTCTTTAGACGTCCTCGTCCCCTTCGTCTATCCATCGAATTCATATCCATCACTCTTCTCGTCACATGCGTTTCCTCTCGCCTCATCACATACCCATACCACAACATTCGGTTCCCTTTCAACTTTTCTGTCATTTTTGCCACTTTCAAACTTCCTCTAATATACACCTTCCACATTCCTTACTTTATCCATTCTCGTCACTCCACACATCTATCTACCTCAACATTCTCATCTCTGTGACATGTCTCTTATCTGTGTTCTTTGTAGCCCAACATTCTGATTTGATCCATACATTACGACAGGTCTTATGACGGATTTATAAATTTTACCCTGCAATTTAAGGGGCATCCGTGGTTTGTAAATAGTTCCTGTGATGTGACCTATCGCCATTTAATCCAACCTGCATTGATCCGATGTGTAACGTACAAAAAATATATGAAAAAAATATACCGAAAGTTTATATAATAACTTGCTTTCTATTAGGAGAGCAATTAGTTAATAATTATTTGACTGTTTTTATCTATCTACTAGTTAAAAAAATGATTTTCTGGACACAATACGCGTTTTTTGATTACTCTATGGTCCAAATCCGAAGCAAAGCAGACAAAGTCACGAGCAGAAGCTAGTATCCTATAAAACTTTGAGTACGGTACTGTAAGGGAGTTATGTTCTCCAGTTTGATAAAGTGACTTTCCAAGCTCTTCCTGGTAATAAAACTGCTTGAGTCAAGTAACATTTTGATACCACTTTACGATTTAACGATATCATGTAACTAATGTAGTTAAGGTATGTAGTTAATGTATAGATATTTGACGAGTAACTTGTCTAAATAAATATTTAAAGAGGAAATTTTTGATCTTTTGTTTGTTTGTTTGTAATGGATTTCAAAAATTCTTACAACAATGGTAAGCTCTATTGTTTGTTTCGGAGTTACATGGGCTGAATTTTATTTGAATAAAATTAGGACTTATACGAAAACTGAAGTACTTAAAGCGAGGTTACTAGTTTTAGTATATACTAGCTGTTGCCCGCAGCTTCGCATACGGAAATTATGTTTTACCTTATTTGTACCTCTTGCAGAAGGAAATTTAAAAAACGGTGAATTTATATTGAAGTACTTATATTTAGTAATTTATATACTGAAACCCACGATAAAATCACAAAGGATTCCTCCAGGAGCGGGTTTGAAAAATAAGCAATATTCACATTAATTTGTATTTTTTTCTTTTTTTTTGCAAAATTTTGAAAAACTGAAAAATATGTATTACATAAATTTAAGCAAAGAACATTTGTTGGTTTGTTGCAAATTTGAAGCAAATCGGTTTATGTTTTAAAAATATTCCATACAATCTTTCATCCCGTTTTTCGGGGAAACCTTTTAATTTTCCGGGATAAAAAGTATCCTAAAATATGACCCGGAGTATTAGTAACAACTTTACTCAAAATTTTTAAAAAATATTCAATGTACAGTAAATTTGCCCTTTGAGTTTTATTATAGTATAGATAAGGCGATGTCGCTAGACCTCCTAGAGAGTCAGAGAAAATGATTTGCAAAATTTAGAAGAAAGTTACATCTGCCAGACATTAATATCGTAAGGGGCATTAACCTGTCTTCTTTAAAGATTTTTACAACTTTTTTTTACACGATTTTTACAACACTAACCATTAAATACAGTAAAAATCTTAATGCTTACTTTGTGTTCACTGGCCACAGTAATATGAACCTTTCAATGCTCAGTTTATGAGTTCAGCCATTTTTATCATATTTACTGGCTGGCACCGGCGCCATAAAACATTTTATTTTGCCGCTGTCGAGATTCGTTCCGAATTCATTGTGATTCTCGAGGGAAATAAAAGAGATTGAATATGAAATATGGGGCAGTAGAGGCCGTTTAGACAGAAGCTGGTTTGGGCTTTCACGCTTGTTTTGCTCGTTTACGGGGGTTGCGGAGCCTTCTAGATGGTCTCCATCTAGATTCTAGATCACAGGAGCAAGAAAATGCGAATCTCCATTTGACTCCTGTAAGAGGCTATGGGTATCGTCTTGTCTCTCTCTCTCTTATTTGATCCTTTATTCCTTTTGCACTTTCCAAATGAAAATTTTCCACTCTATTCATGATTAAAAATGAAATACATATAAATTTTTACCTTTTTTACCGTATTAAGACATTTTTTACCGGTTATTTTCATCAAGATCCTAAACTGTTTGTTTTCAAGCTATGATTAAACAATGTCACTGAAACTTAACTTTGGGTGTATGTATTTCCATCTCGTGTACCTACCTGATGATAAAAAGGAATTCATGGAATCGCTATTGTGTCTGTCTCTCTATCGGTCTGCTAATCTGTGATCGTCTATGTATGTTTTTTTTTGTAAGCATTAAATCTCTTATCCATCCGTCCTTATACTTACGTAAGTTTTTAGTGCAAAAAATCAATTTTATCTCTAGCGTAGCGAGTGCTCATAGGCTTCTACATAGCGGGCACGTCTATGAATGAACCCCTGTTGGAACACACTTATTTATTCTTTCTCCCGACTTTATACAAGGTTAAGAGCAACATGATTCAATATTTATGTACATGTTGCGGAAATAGTAGAAGATGGAATCCATCATGCGTTCGTTCCACTTAACACACCTACATATACATATGCAGCAAGGTTTTGGGTCTTGGAATTTTTGTGTAATTGGACTGCTTAATTTTTAATCCCCGACGAAAAAAGAAGGGTGTTATAAATTGACGTGGTCTCTGTGTATCTGTCTGTCTGTCTGTGGCATCGTAGCTACCAAACGAATAAACCGATTTTGATATAGTTTTTTGACTTTGAAAGGTGATTTAATCGAGAGTGTTCGTAGCTATTTTAAGTGTCAATAAAACTGTCGGGGGTTTTTTAAATTAAGATTATTTATATCTATCTACTGTGCCTATACTTGGCTTAAATTTATTTTATGTGCTAATATAGTTTTGTTTGGAATATATCAAGTAATTGAATTTATCCACTTTTACTATAAATGTGAAATTTTGTGAGGATGTTTGTTCCTCTTTCACCCAGAAACTACTGAACGGATTTCATGGAATTTAGCATAAAGGAAGACCATGATCTGGAACAGGACATAGAGTAAACACAGCTGAAACACATGCCTTTAAGGCTTAGCACGCATTGCGAATTTTCACCGCGCGATTTTTTCCGCAAAATTCTGTGAGATATGGATGTTGTATGAAGCTGCACGCACTTGCGAAAAAAAATCGTGTTGGTTACGCGATTTAAAAATCGTCAGAAAAAAAATCGCGCGGTGAAAATTCGCAATGCGTGCTTACCCTAAGAAACAAATAGACAAAAGACGGTTTATGTAATAATAGTTAAATACAATTTCTTCTCTGCACGTAGCACAAGTCGATAGCATCCGAACATATGAGGCGTTTCCCTGATGCGCGTTTTGCATGCAAATTTATTAAATAATGCAACTGTAAATAGCGCGCCCGACTTGCTTGCATCAAACATAATCTACGCAGTTCTAGGATAATAATTTTGAACGTCGTAGACTGATTTGTGGTTTGAGAATCGCAGATGATGTTGCTCTCCGTCTATTTATCCTCTAGGTCTAGACGTTTAATAAAGTAAATGAATACTTCCCTAGTGGTCTAAATTCAATTGTTATCATTTTGATGAGAAAAACATTACGAATTCCATTTTTCGAACCAAAATTTACCATTTACCTACCAAACAAAAAATTATGTAAAATAGACTGCCAAGACTCACAGGTTATACGATCTCATAGATCTCATGAAGCACTAAGCCCCAAACTCTACAAGGCATGACAATACAAGCCTTCTCTTCGCAAACCACATGTTGAGCAAATGGGCTTGGTGGTTTTGCCGGAAATCGCACAAACACTTTCATAAAGCAGTAGTTATTTGAAACGGTCAAATTATTCTTGTCCAAGATATGGCGTCGACCAAGAATGAAAAATAAAACGTGCAACAAAAAATCAGGATTGATTCTAGAAGCAAACAGATGATACTTAGGGTCGCAGAGATAGGACTTAATTTTGATCAACACCCTGGCCCCAAGAATTAACATTTTCTGACACAAAAATTGCCTGGGTCAAGAACCGAACCACGTCAACCAAGCAAATGTACTAGAATACCTATCACCAAATTTTATATTAAAATATCCAACGCAATCCCTAAAACACGTACCAGGTTTCATCAACACCACCTAAATACCTGGCGTTCGTCCACAGTTCGGTTTTCACGTAATTTCCTGCCACGGACGTGTAAACTGTGGAACAAACTTCCTGTATCGGTGTTCCCGCTAAGCTATGACATGGGGTCCTTCAAGAAGCGGATCTTTTCTTTTCTTCGTGGCCGGCAACGCATTGGTGACGCCCCGGGTGTTGCTAATGTCAATGGGCGACGGTGATCACTTACCATTAGGTGACCCGTCTGCTCGTTTGTCTGCTTAAGGCAAAAAAAAAACAATGGCTTTAGAGAGAGATTACATCTTAACTATCCACAAGTTTGTTCTAGTTAACAGTTTGATTAGCGCTTTATATCCTCAAAATAAATTAAATTATTCTTAGCTCCTGATATTATGTTACGAGAATAAGGTTTTCTATTAGCTCGCTGGCTGGATAATGAATACAAACAGGCAATAATTAACAAAGCAAATTACGTGACGCGATACGGTAGGTGTATGTATCTATTTTGTATAGTGGTGGAGTCCTGTGGCTGCATACGAATGTGCTGTTTAGTTGAGATCGTATCGCTCCTGTTTTGTCTGTGTAACATATATGTAGATATTTAATAACTATAAAAAGGTGTAAGAGAAAAATACAACAGTTTTAATATATCTATCAGTTCGGTAGCTATAGCTACGAAATAATGCATGAAATAATATTTGTTAACATGAGATTGTATCTTAATACTGTGCCTATATCCAGGGCATCCAATAAAAAAATATAGGTTTTATTTGGCGAGTACGTATGCTTATATTTCCGAGCGCTGTGTATTGGCATCTCACAATTTGCATTAAGGAAGTAATTCTATTACTGTCACTGTATCCGCCATCAATTGTGTGTGATCTTCATCGGCAGATACAGATCCTGAATACGTGTGTTTCGAATACGTTATTCTATTACAGTAAAAGCTGGCCAAGTGCATGTCAGGCCACCCAAGCCAGATGCCAAGACTGAAATATCTGGACAAAACTTCAAAAAGTCGGGATTTATCGGGACAAAAAATTTTTGTATTGGAAATAGTTGGGACATTTTGAATTTTGTCGGGTTTTTTGTCGGTCATTTTGAAGTTTGTACTTGTATTTTGTTGGGACTTGTCTGGACATCATGTGAAATGTCGGGACAATCCACACGAATCCTGACCATCTGACAACCCTAGGCCACCCGCAATGTAGAGTTCCGTAGTTGTAAGTTTATCGACTACTTAAGTTATCCTAGCCGTCGGGTGATAGTTTTCCTTTAAGTCGTCATTATATTATGCTACTGCCGTAATTTTTTCATATGTGTAACACCGACCATTTAGCTGGCGGGGAGGTGGAAGGGGTGGACACTTTACTGTACCCAAAATTAGCACTTTGAAGCCGAATATTTCTTAATCAGTCCCTCACATTATCCAATGTCACGTAATCCGTCCTCTGGTACCTCTTCGAAACCGTCCAGATGTAGGTATATTATAAAGTTCGTGATTAAACCTATTCACATCCATTTTCACATATTTTAATTTAAGTAGATAGGTACGTTTAGTTTAGAATTAGCCGTAACGTAACCTATAAAAAACGGACCGATTGAATTAAATAGGACGCTCAGTCATTCACGTATTCCATTTGGTAGTGACCCAGCCTTCTACAGTTGGATTGTTTTGACGGTTCAAAATAATGATAAAACCGAATAGGTAAATAAATAAATAAACGTTCACACTCATAACCCCCCCGCAATAAGTTTTTACCTGTGTCTCGGGTGGCATCGACGACATATATAACACATCACAATAACACCCATGACCTGAGTACAAATATTTATCTGTCACATAAATATCCGCCCCGGCCGGGAATCGAACCCTGGACCCCTCGCTTCGCAGGCAGAGTCGCTACCAACTAGGCTACAGGGTCGTCAATAAAATATCTCTTGTAAGTTTGTCCTGTCGCAGCAGTCTTTCTCTGTATCTGAAGTCTGATTATCGCTGTGAGATTCTTACAAAAACTGTCAAACGTATCCAACCTAATTGTAGATATTCGAATTATTTTTTATCATCATTATTTCAAATAAGCACTTAAATGTTGAAGTGCTGCTTTCAGCCTCTCAGCTGCAAAACTTTATTAAAATATTTTACAAGTACCGTCGGCGTATCAAAAATTCAGTGCTGAAAATAAATAAAATATTGTTACCAAGATTAAACCACATTTGTTTATTGTGCTGTTAAATATTGAAGTAACGTTGAAACACGGTGTAACTACTTACATGTGTTCCTGTAGACGAAAGAAAATGTATGCTGACTTTAAAGCAGAGGTTCCCAGACTTTTTTTTCATAGACCACTTTCAAAATTTAGCTAGTTCCAGTGGACCATCTGCCGCTACATTTCTACCATATTCTCAAAACTCGACAAAAATGTGAAGATTAATTAGATCTAAGAGTTTAGATTATATAGAGATTAATAGTTTTCGAAAAAAAGAGAGATTTGATTGGTTAATTAATTAATTGATTTTTTTGTCATGCCAACGTAAACCCCCGTCGAGTCTCCCGTGGGCCCCTGGGGTCCACCTGGATTACTTTGGGAACTAAGGCTTCGCCAGACAACATGCTTGTGTTACCAAATATTAAGAAGTTTCAATGGTCAATAACCACGAGATTGTTAACCATGCGACAACAACGGTTGAGGAGTATCACAACCTAACCTCAATATACCTAATTCATCAGTAGATGAATAGAGCAATCAGGTATTTATTTTGTCGTATAGCATTTGTCTTATCCGTGACGTCATCAGGATTCAGGCTGGTGTAAACGCCTCGGCGTAGTCCGCTTGAATAGATGATTACTGTGATTTAGCGTAGTGTAATATTATAAATTAGTCAGTGGCGTAGCTTGGCTTAAGCTAATATTTGTTGAAAGGTCTCTGCTCCAACTTAATAATAAGCTGTCAATTTCGGTAGAAAAGCAAAGTACATCGACAAAGTTCGTCATTAGACAGGGCGTCATTAAGGTGCTTGTCAGGGCATATATAGGCTAGGGGCCCCGCATAATTGATACGGCTGATACGGCGTAGCTACGCCCCTGAAATTAGTGTAGCATGAGAACGTGTTTAGCTAGGCAGGTAACATTATATACTTGTGTCCCTAGAGACGAGAGAATGTGTGTGTGTGTGTGTGTGTGTGTGTGGCTATTCCGGAACAAAATAATGTCCTAGCATTGTTTACACGGAACACAATTGCCCAGTCTCACTGTGTTGTGTTATCTCAGCGGATTATATAGACCCCAAAATAATGAAGTTGTTAATTATGCTTATTATTTTATGTGCTTCATAATTATGTTTCCCTTGTAACCGTACACTTGTATGTATTTTATTAGTTCATGCTGTTGCAATCAGTTTGGTTTAAACTTTAAACGATGAAACCATTTTTCTTATGATTCATTTACCTATTCAGAGGGCTCCTGGTCCTGATCAGATTCTTTGCATTTTGAGAAATTCTAGATTTTTTTTGTAAATAGTGCTTAATGAAAACCGTATTTTAGACGAACTCAAACGTTTCAGACGTGAAAACAATCTTGTCGAAGGTGTCAAAACCATGTGGCGTTATTATAGGTACAGTATATCTACTGTACAGGTACACCGAATGCAGAATTGCTTATTTTTGCTAAAATAACCGCAAAATGCATGTGTACTGGCAGAAACACAGGATGTTAATCTGTGAGAATACAGAACAAAGGAGTCGCGATAATTGATCTCAATTCAGACGGAGCCAAATTGAAGGTATTAATGTTTTCAAGTCATCGCTAAGTCTGGCACTGATGTCATCGAAGAACGTTGGAAAGGATTTTGTTATTTTAACTTTTTGGCTAAAAGTAGAGTATAACTTTGTTGTTAATTTGATTCTTGTGTGCCAAATAGGTACCGGTTATTTTAGGTCTAATTCACCATAGATATACTGACAGGGAATTTACTTATTTGTTTTAAGTACAAAGTATTTTGCTTTTTTATATCGCGTGTAATTTCCCTTTTTCGCTAAAATCGTATGCGAGTGTCTCACGTCACGGACACTTGATTCGAACTACGCAGTTACGTTGCCAATTTTTGTTGAATCAAAATAATTATGCATGAAATATAAAACGACGAAATGTTTTTTTTTTGATCTGGCTGGGGTTTCATTGCTAGTTCTTTCTTTTTCTTTTCTCTCTTTCTTGGCTATGAATCGGTGATGACATAGACCTGTCATTGATGGGCAACGATCGGTCAGGTAGATCATCTTGTTGACTCGTTTGTCGATTATTTCCATAAAAATATATAAAAGGTAATTAACTTTCTTAACAGTAGGTACGAGTTCTGTCCCGAATTAGAAATTTTATATTTAAGTTTAAGTAGGTACACGAAAATTAACACCCAATGGACTGAGGACCTGAGAAGACAGTGGATATTTGCTGGATTCAGAAGGTTCGGGACTGGTAATGGTGGCGCAAGTTAGGGGAGGCCTATGTGCAGCAGTGGACCATTAAGGGCTGATAGGTGACATTTATCAGCATCTTGATACAGAATTATTTTCTCATGTAAGTCAATGTAATAATTAATGTAAGTGGGTTTGAATAGGATTTACAAAAATGAGTCTTGAAAATTCTACAGAATAAAATTGCTCTCATTCCTTAAATTCTTAACAACTACGTTTTCAAGTTTAATTTGTAAAGCAAAGAAAATAGGTCGCGTAGCTGGTACCGTTAACTTGGAGCTTTTAAACAATTGTGTTTAAAATCTTAATATATATAAATTACGTGTCACGTTGTTTGTCCGCGATGGACTCCTAAACTACTGAACCGATTTTAATCAAATTTGCACACCGTGTGCAGTTTGATCCAACTTGAAAGATAGGATAGCTTATATCTAAAAAAAAACAACTTTTGACAGAACGAAGTTTGTCCGGGCAGCTAGTAATTAATATTTCTTTTCTTAGTTGATTTTTCAGCGCAATAAAAGCCAACCATACTTTGCATTCCAAGTCAAGAGTCATACATCCGTTTTTTCAGGCGAGTAAATATTTGGTTTTATATTATCTCGTAATATATCGTTATTGCCTTTGATGAACTTAATAACAGCGCTATTATTATGTCCATAAAATGGTTTTTGAAATATAAATATAATCTGAATAATACCAAAAAAAAAAACTGACTTTAAAATAACTCAAAAATTACTTGTCAGATATAGCTCAAATTTAAATGGGACCACGTGATAAACACCAACTTTCGATTGAAAAAAGAATCATTATAATCAGTTCACCCAGTTGAAAATTCGAATTGAATACCTCCTCCATTTTTGAAGTCGGTTAATAAAAGACTTATTTCAATGCTACCAACATTACGCCCAAGTGAGGATTTAGTTGAAGCGCACTATAGGGTATTTATTATCCCGGAAAACACGAGAAAAGCTGCGGAAAGAGCACTAAAATAGATATCGTTGGACCTACCAACGACTTTACGGGGTTGTCGTGAAAAAAATATAAAAATGCATTTGATAAAAAGGCATTTGAACTTCCATCTTAACATGCAGATCGCATTTTAATGTCACTAAACGTCAACGCGTCACGTCACACATTAGCGCCATCTTGACGTTATCCCTAACGTGTCGTGTTGTGACGTGACGTGACTCCTTAATCAAACACGTACGAAACATTTTGCCTACGCCAAGTTTTATTCAAGACGTTATTGGTAATAATTGTATTTATGCTATTTAAGTTCATTTTCTTTTACTATAAATTACTATTATAAACTTATTGCTGTGGTTATGGTTACCCTAATAATATTATTAATATGTAAAATAGAAAAGCAATTCAAAATCCTCATAACTTTTCACTGGGTGGATTTCGATGATTTTTTTATATTCAAAAGCTGGTGTTTGTCATGTAGTCCCATTTAAAGAGTTCTGTTTTTGAGTTATCCCTAGATACTCGTATGAAAACGTATTTAATAGGGATCAGTAAATTAAAATAAATTTATGTTTAAAGTATCAAGGAAAACATTTAAACACCTAAAATATTATTCTTTTGTCGAAATCAATCAATATAAATTAAATATAATTATTTTAAAATGTTAAAAATAGTACTCACTGTCACGTGACCTCAAACGCCGTTTGGAGCTTATGACGTCATTGTTCCTATTTTATATGAAAGTGCAACTAACTTCAGTCGACAGATAGTATTGAATATCGGCTAGTGACGTCACGTGACGTTTTTGGCGGGAAATTTGAAAATGATTTGTATTTATCAATTTTTGTTTTTAAATTGAAGATTATTATTTTTATAATTTTTTTTTTTTCGTGAATCTTAAGGTTCTATCTATAAAATGAAATTGAATCCTAAAATAAGTCAACATCCCTATTGTGTTTACGTTGATGATGTTTTCATTTTATTACTAGTCGATGTATTGAAGGTTTTTTAATATCACATAACTGAACAAATCTATTGGAGCTGCACCAGTCTAATGTACAGACATTCTTAACGTGTTTCACAAAACATCCCATACCCACTTCAAGTGTAAAGATTCGCATATTGTTTTACACGTAACCCAATCTATTTTTACCACAAACCCACTTTATTGAGGTTAAGCCACGAACGCTGGTGTATCTAGCCGACTCACATTACGGTGTTAGAGAGCTATTATTTAGATATGAGTGTGGTTTATAACCTCAGTACTCGAAAAATTAATAACATAGATTAATTATTTTACTCCTACATCTACTAATATAATAAATGTAAAAGTTTGTTTGTGAGAATGTATGGATATTTTTTACTATTTTTTACACAAAAACTAGAGAACAGATTTTCATGACATTACCCATTCATGAAAGTACTTATTATCCCGGAAAATGCGGGTAAAGCTGCGAGAACAACGCTAGTATTAAATTAAAAATTCAACAGCACAGACATAGATCAGCTCTATTATATGCATAAATCTGATATATCTATGATATATCTAACTATATTATTATTAGGTATTACCTTTATGATATTACATAGGGGGCCATTCATAAATTACGTCATACGTTAAGGGGAGGGGAGGGGGGGAGTCCTAAATTTTGTGACGTCACATTTCAAAATCGAATAATTGGTATGTATTTCGGAACTGCTGTTTTAATTTCTAGGTGTATCATAATAAATGTGAAGTCACACTTGGTCTCACAAATGTGTCATGTCAAAAAGTCATGAATTTAGTGTGATGTAATTTATGGATAATTTAGAGGAATCTCCATCTATCGGCTTGTGACGCGCGCCCGTATCGAATATCGCTTAGTAATAAATAAATCAGAGGTCCACTGTAGGGTTACCATCTCAAAATTTTAAAAGACCGAGTTAGATATAAAAAAATACTTCATCATCAGATCAGCACCCATATACCAAAATTTTGCATTGTCATCCAAATTACCTAACGATAAGTAGAAGTACGTTTAGATTCACTTCCAAGATTTGTTTATATTGTTAGTAAGTTAGTTCTTTTACAAGTAAAGCGCGGAAGAAAAGCGTCTTGAAAATATATTTTTTTGGTTTACATTAAATTACAAAATAATAATGTAAATAAGAATATTTACGTATGATTGTAGTTCACTAAAAATATTAAAGCTTAGATACCTCATTTATTTTAAAGTTTTTAATACGCAGATAAATTAATAAGCCGCACCGCACAGAAGGCAAAAAGTCCAGGACATATCCGGACAAATCCGGATAGTTGGCAAACCTACTCCTGTCTCCACTAGAATCACAGTGTGGGAGAGGAATGGGGACTCATAACTCTACATCAATGTAGAATCATTTGTTTGTCACATTAATATCCATTGTCCTGAGCCATATCTGATGCGATCACTTCGTGGGCTGGTATTGAAAACATATCCGATATACGATGATAAACAAAAATGTTATGCAATGTAAGTACTAAGTAATCGAAACTATTGCATATCTACGTATAATAATGCGTCGGATAAATGTAAGTAGGTGTATGTTAAATAAACCATAAAAAATTAAGTAGACTTTCGACTTACCTGACCTGTATCAAAATTGGCTAAAGGGACCTCGTTCCAACGGGGTTCGTGAAACATTCTGAATCATTAAATGATTCAGTAGTTTCGATTACTTACATTGTGAAACATATTGATTTTTTTGAGATTAATAAACTTAATAGCAAAATTTTATCAACTATATCATATAATTATCATAATTATAAAATTTTATCAACTGGCTGGAAGAAAATGCTGTGTTAGCATTAAGCCCGCCTTTTGTACCATATTTTTTTTGTGTGCAATAAAGTATTTTCATTCATTCATTCAAACTATAAATTAATCAAGAAGCAATCAATTTTAATAATACTTAAATGTAAATAAAACTTAAAACACTGTTACAAAAATTTTATTCGTCAAAAACCAATGGATATTTTAAATTTCGCCGACGAATGCTGAACAAATGCCGTCGAATTATCCAATATGCATCATGAATAATTTTTTAACTGTGCTAGTATTGTATTTATCTTTTTGTACCTTTGTCAGAGTACATATTCTTGTTTGTCTAGTATACTACCTGAAAAACTTTTTTTTATTTTTTCACGCATTATCAATTTCATAATAGTTACTATAAATGCACATAAATTAAATTTCATATTTATTTATGGCAATTTAAGGTCAAACATTCAATACTTTGAACATAACCTCCATAGTACTTTTGTATCAGTAATCTCTTGGGGACGGAACTATTTTACCGAACGAAAAATATCCAATCCATACTGTGAAAGTGTGTTTGTTTGTTTGTTTGTCCGTCTTTCACATCGCAACGAAGCTGTTATGTGGTATGGTTTTTGTGTGTGGAGATAGTGAGGAGGGTGGAGAGTAACGTAGGCTACTTTTTACCGCGGTAAAACATCCCCATGGGAAAATCGATATTTTGTTAGTTGCTAGATATTTAGTTTCGGATCTTGTTAATAGATGGCGTTAATAAAATTCATTTGCAAGTTCTGAATCACGCTATCTAAAAGTAAGTAGGATTTGTAAAGCTAGTATTCCATAATCCACGTTATGAGCTATTCGTGAACGTGTACTAAGTGTGAAACGTGTAAGACGTGTACTGAGGTGGGATAATCGAGTTTCCACTGTAAATTAACGCAGACAATAAATAGTAAATTCAGCGGTAGTATATATCAAATTCATCTTTCCTACTTATGAAATCGCTTCATTATTTTTTTACATCAGTAGCTACTTTGAAAGCATAGGGACATTTACAGTTCATTAATCCTTTTACAATTATAATGTACGCTGAATTCTGCTAACAAAGACGTCATACGTAATAAGGCCTTTGACTGTCTACTCTCAAAGGCTCAAAAGTATTGGCTGTACAATACAAAACATAATATGTGTCTGTAGAATCCTACATCCTTGTATGTACATTATTTGTTTAAATTGGTTCAGAAAATAAAAGTAAAGTGTTCAGTCTGTGACCAATCCTTTATCATTTCGTCATATCCGTATAATATACGAACCTTGTCAGACAGACATAAACTAAACACTTTTACATGAGTTGTTTTGAATGATAAAAGTTCACATCAAATAAATATTGTTGCAAATACTCGTTTGGTCAACGGCGTGGCTTATCACAACATGTCAAAGCCCAACGAATCGATCGCATACAGCGACGGACAGTGGAATAAACAACAATAAAATTGTACCACTCCTGTAACTTCGAATAACATACGAAGAGCACTGCTAGTTTTGAATAACACTGTAATTTCAAAGCAAACTACAGGGGAAACAATAAATAAAACTTAGTTTATTTCGCTTATTCTGGACTTCTTTTTTAGCTTTACTGTAAAGTTACTTAAGTTTATCTGTATGTCTGTCTGTGGCATCGTAGCTCCCAAACGGATGAACCGATTTTGGTATTGTTTTTTGACTTTGAAAGGTGATTTTATCGAGAGTGTTCGCAGCTATTTTAAGTGTCAACAAAACTGTCGGGGGTTTTTTAAATTAAGATTAGTTATATCTATCTACTGTGCCTATTCTTGGCTTAAATTTATTTTATGTGCTAATATAGTTTTGTTTGGAATATATCAAGTAATTGAATTTATCCACTTTTACTATAAATGTGAAATTTTGTGAGGATGTTTGTTCCTCTTTCACCCAAAAACTACTGAACGGATTTTCATGGAATTTAGCAACAAGGTAGACACAGCTGAAACACATGCCTTTAAGGCTTAGCACGCATTGCGAATTTTCACCGTGCGATTTTTTCCGCAAAATTCTGTGAGATATGGATGTTGTATGAAGCTGCACGCACTTGCGAAAAAAAATCGTGTTGGTTATGTATGTAGTACGCGATTTAAAAATCGTCAGAATAAAAATGGCGCGGTGAAAATTCGCAATGCGTGCTTACCCTAAGAAACAAAGAGACAAAAGACGGTTTATGTAATAATAGTCAAATACAATTTTTTCTCTGCACGTAGCAAAAGTCGATAGCATCCGAACATGTGAGGCGTTTCCCTGATGCGCGTTTTGCATGCAAATTTATTAAATAATGCAACTGTAAATAGCGCCCCCGACTTGCGTGCATCAAACATAATCTACGTATGTAGTTCTAGGATAACAATTTTGAACGTCGTAGACTGATTTGTGGTTTGAGAATCGCAGATGATGTTGCTCTCCGTCTATTTATTCTCTAGGTCTAGACGTTTAATAAAGTAAAGTAAACTCTCCTGGTGATCTAAATTCAATCGTTATCATTTTGATGAGAAAAACATTACGAATTCCATTTTTCGAACCAAAATTTACCACTTAACTACCAAACAAAAAAATTATGTAAAATAGACTGCCAAGCCTCACAGGTTATACGATCTCATAGATCTCATGAAGCACCAAGCCCCAAACTCTCTTCGCAAACCACATGTTGAGCAAATGGGCTTGGTGGTTTTGCCGGAAATCGCACAAACACTTTCATAAAGCAGTAGTTATTTGAAACGGTCAAGTTATTCTTGACCAAGATGTGGCGTCGACCAAGAATGAAAAATAAAACGTGCAACAAAAAATCCGGATTGATTCTAGAAGCAAACAGATGATACTTAGGGTCGCAGAGATAGGACTTAATTTTGATCAACACCCTGGCCCCAAGAATTAACATTTTCTGACACAAAAATTGCCCGGGTCAAGAACCGAACCACGTCAACCAAGCAAATGTACTAAAATACCTATACCACCAAATTATATATAAAAATATCCAACGCAATCCCTAAAACAATGGCTTTAGAGAGAGATTAGATCTTAACTATCCACAAGTTTGTTCTAGTTAACAGTTTGATTAGCGCTTTATATCCTCAAAATAAATTAAATTATTCTTAGCTCCTGATATTATGTTACGAGAATAAGGTTTTCTATTAGCTCGCTGGCTGGATAATGAATACAAACAGGCAATAATTAACAAAGCAAATTACGTGACGCGATACGGTAGGTGTACTCGTATGTATCTATTTTGTATAGTGGTGGAGTCCTGTGGCTGCATACGAATGTGCTGTTTAGTTGAGATCGTATCGCTCCTGTTTTGTCTGTGTAACATAATATATGTAGATATTTAATAACTATAAAAAAGGTGTAAGAGAAAAATACAACAGTTTTAATATATCTATCAGTTCGGTAGCTATAGTTACGAAATAATGCATGAAATAATATTTGTTAACATGAGATTGTATCTTAATACTGTGCCTATATCCAGGGCATCCAATAAAAAAATATAGGTTTTATTTGGCGAGTACGTATGCTTATATTTCCGAGCGCTGTGTATTGGCATCTCACAATTTGCATAAAGGAAGTAATTCTATTACTGTCACTGTATCCGCTATCAATTGTGTGTGATCTTCATCGGCAGATACAGATCCTGAATACGTGTGTTTCGAATACGTTATTCTATTACAGTAAAAGCCGGCCAAGTGCATGTCAGGCCACCCAAGCCAGATGGCAAGACTGAAATATCTGGACAAAACTTCAAAAAGTCGGGATTTATCGGGACAAAAATTTTTTGTATTGGAAATAGTTGGGACATTTTGAATTTTGTCGGGAATTTGGTCGGGCATTTTGAAGTTTGTACTTGTATTTTGTTGGGACTTGTCTGGACATCATGTGAAATGTCGGGACAATCCACACGAACCCTGACCATCTGACAACCCTAGGCCACCCGCAATGTAGAGTTCCGTAGTTGTAAGTTTGTCGACTACTTAAGTTATCCTAGCCGTCGGGTGATAGTTTTCCTTAAATTCGTCATTATATTATGCTACTGCCGCAATTTTTTCATATGTGCAACACCGACCATTTAGCTGGCGGGGAGGGGGAAGGGGTGGACACTTCACTGTACCCAAAATTAGCACTTTGAAGCCGAATATTTCTTAATCAGTCCCTTACATTATCCAATGTCACGTAATCCGTCATCTAGTACCTCTTCGAAACCGTCCAGATATAGGTATATTATAAAGTTCGTGATTAAACCTATTCATATCCATTTTCACATATTTTAATTTAAGTAGATAGGTACGTTTAGTTTAGAATTAGCCGTAACCTATAAAAAACGGACCGATTGAATTAAATAGGACGTTCAGTCATTCACGTATTCCATTTGGTAGTGACCCAGCCTTCTACAGTTGGATTGTTTTAACGGTTCAAAATAATGATAAAACCGAATAGGTAAATAAATAAATAAACGTTCACACTCATAACCCCCGCAATAGGTTTTTACCTGTGTCGCGGGTGGCATCGACGACATATATAAGACATCACAATAACACCCATGACCTGAGTACAAATATTTATCTGTCACATAAATATCTGCCCCGGCCGGGAATCGAACCCGGGACCCCTCGCTTCGCAGGTAGAGTCGCTACTAGGCTACAGGGTCGTCAATAAAATATCTCTTGTATGTTTGTCCTGTCGCAGCAGTCTTTCTCCGTATCTGAAGTCTGATTATCGCTGTGAGATTCTTACAAAAACTGTCAAACGTATCCAACCTAATTTTAGATATTCGAATAATATTTATTTTTTATCATCATTATTTCAAATAAGCACTTAAATGTTGAAGTGCTGCTTTCAGCCTCTCAGCTGCAAAACTTTATTAAAATATTTTACAAGTACCGTCGGCTTATCCAAAATTCAGTGCTGAAAATAAATAAAATATTGTTACCAACATTAAACCACATTTGTTTATTGTGCTGTTAAATATTGAAGTAGTTAACGTTGAAACATGGTGTAACTACTTACATGTGTTCCTGTAGACGAAAGAAAATGTGTGCTGACTTTAAAGCAGAGGTTCTCAGACTTTTTTCTCATAGACCACTTTCAAAATTTAGCTACTTCCAATGGACCCTCTGCAGCTACATTTCTACCATATTCTCAAAACTCGACAAAAATGTGAAGATTAGATCTAAGAGTTTAGATTATATAGAGATTAATAGTTTTCGAAAAAAAGAGAGATTTGATTGGTTAATTAATTAATTGATTTTTTTGTCATGCCAACGTAAACCCCCGTCGAGTCTCCCGTGGGCCCCTGGGGTCCACCTGGATTACTTTGGGAACTAAGGCTTCGCCAGACAACATGCTTGTGTTACAAAATATTAAGAAGTTTCAATGGTCAATAACCACGAGATTGTTAACCATGCGACAACAACGGTTGAGGAGTATCACAACCTAACCTCAATATACCTAATTCATCAGTAGATGAATAGAGCAATCAGGTATTTATTTTGTCGTATATCGTATAGCATTTGTCTTATCCGTGACGTCATCAGGATTCAGGCTGGTGTAAACGCCTCGGCGTAGTCCGCTTGAATAGATGATTAACTGTGATTTAGCGTAGTGTAATATTATAAATTAGTCAGTGGCGTAGCTTGGCTTAAGCTAATATTTGTTGAGAGGCCTCTGCTCCAACTTAAGCTGTCAATTTCGGTAGAAAAGCAAAGTACATCGACAAAGTTCGTCATTAGACAGGGCGTCATTAAGGTGCTTGTCAGGGCATATATAGGCTAGGGGCCCCGCATAATTGATACGGCTGATACGGCGTAGCTACGCCCCTGAAATTAGTGTAGCATGAGAACGTGTTTAGCTAGGCAGGTAACATTATATACTTGTGTCCCTAGAGACGAGAGAATGTGTGTGTGTGTGTGTGTGGCTATTCCGGAACAAATGTCCTAGCATTGTTTACACGGAACACAATTGCCTAGTCTCATTGTGATATGTTATCTCAGCGGATTAGGTATATAGACCCCAAAATAATGAAGTTGTTATGGTTGTTGTTTTATGTACTTCTTAATTATGTTTCCCTTGTAACCGTACACTTGTATGTATTTTATTAGTTCATGCTGTTGCAATCAGTTTGGTTTAAACTTTAAACGATGAAACCATTTTTCTTATGATTCATTTACCTATTCAGAGGGCTCCTGGTCCTGATCAGATTCTTTGCATTTTGAGAAATTCTAGATTTTTTTTGTAAATAGTGCTTAATGAAAACCGTATTTTAGACGAACTCAAACGTTTCAGACGTGAAAACAATCTTGTCGAAGGTGTCAAAACCATGTGGCGTTATTATAGGTACAGTATATCTACTGTACAGGTACACCGAATGCAGAATTGCTTATTTTTGCTAAAATAACCGCAAAATGCATGTGTACTGGCAGAAACACAGGATGTTAATCTGTGAGAATACAGAACAAAGGAGTCGCGATAATTGATCTCAATTCAGACGGAGCCAAATTGAAGGTATTAATGTTTTCAAGTCATCGCTAAGTCTGGCACTGATGTCATCGAAGAACGTTGGAAAGGATTTTGTTATTTTAACTTTTTGGCTAAAAGTAGAGTATAACTTTGTTGTTAATTTGATTCTTGTGTGCCAAATAGGTACCGGTTATTTTAGGTCTAATTCACCATAGATATACTGACAGGGAATTTACTTATTTGTTTTAAGTACAAAGTATTTTGCTTTTTTATATCGCGTGTAATTTCCCTTTTTCGCTAAAATCGTATGCGAGTGTCTCACGTCACGGACACTTGATTCGAACTACGCAGTTACGTTGCCAATTTTTGTTGAATCAAAATAATTATGCATGAAATATAAAACGACGAAATGTTTTTTTTTTGATCTGGCTGGGGTTTCATTGCTAGTTCTTTCTTTTTCTTTTCTCTCTTTCTTGGCTATGAATCGGTGATGACATAGACCTGTCATTGATGGGCAACGATCGGTCAGGTAGATCATCTTGTTGACTCGTTTGTCGATTATTTCCATAAAAATATATAAAAGGTAATTAACTTTCTTAACAGTAGGTACGAGTTCTGTCCCGAATTAGAAATTTTATATTTAAGTTTAAGTAGGTACACGAAAATTAACACCCAATGGACTGAGGACCTGAGAAGACAGTGGATATTTGCTGGATTCAGAAGGTTCGGGACTGGTAATGGTGGCGCAAGTTAGGGGAGGCCTATGTGCAGCAGTGGACCATTAAGGGCTGATAGGTGACATTTATCAGCATCTTGATACAGAATTATTTTCTCATGTAAGTCAATGTAATAATTAATGTAAGTGGGTTTGAATAGGATTTACAAAAATGAGTCTTGAAAATTCTACAGAATAAAATTGCTCTCATTCCTTAAATTCTTAACAACTACGTTTTCAAGTTTAATTTGTAAAGCAAAGAAAATAGGTCGCGTAGCTGGTACCGTTAACTTGGAGCTTTTAAACAATTGTGTTTAAAATCTTAATATATATAAATTACGTGTCACGTTGTTTGTCCGCGATGGACTCCTAAACTACTGAACCGATTTTAATCAAATTTGCACACCGTGTGCAGTTTGATCCAACTTGAAAGATAGGATAGCTTATATCTAAAAAAAAAACAACTTTTGACAGAACGAAGTTTGTCCGGGCAGCTAGTAATTAATATTTCTTTTCTTAGTTGATTTTTCAGCGCAATAAAAGCCAACCATACTTTGCATTCCAAGTCAAGAGTCATACATCCGTTTTTTCAGGCGAGTAAATATTTGGTTTTATATTATCTCGTAATATATCGTTATTGCCTTTGATGAACTTAATAACAGCGCTATTATTATGTCCATAAAATGGTTTTTGAAATATAAATATAATCTGAATAATACCAAAAAAAAAAACTGACTTTAAAATAACTCAAAAATTACTTGTCAGATATAGCTCAAATTTAAATGGGACCACGTGATAAACACCAACTTTCGATTGAAAAAAGAATCATTATAATCAGTTCACCCAGTTGAAAATTCGAATTGAATACCTCCTCCATTTTTGAAGTCGGTTAATAAAAGACTTATTTCAATGCTACCAACATTACGCCCAAGTGAGGATTTAGTTGAAGCGCACTATAGGGTATTTATTATCCCGGAAAACACGAGAAAAGCTGCGGAAAGAGCACTAAAATAGATATCGTTGGACCTACCAACGACTTTACGGGGTTGTCGTGAAAAAAATATAAAAATGCATTTGATAAAAAGGCATTTGAACTTCCATCTTAACATGCAGATCGCATTTTAATGTCACTAAACGTCAACGCGTCACGTCACACATTAGCGCCATCTTGACGTTATCCCTAACGTGTCGTGTTGTGACGTGACGTGACTCCTTAATCAAACACGTACGAAACATTTTGCCTACGCCAAGTTTTATTCAAGACGTTATTGGTAATAATTGTATTTATGCTATTTAAGTTCATTTTCTTTTACTATAAATTACTATTATAAACTTATTGCTGTGGTTATGGTTACCCTAATAATATTATTAATATGTAAAATAGAAAAGCAATTCAAAATCCTCATAACTTTTCACTGGGTGGATTTCGATGATTTTTTTATATTCAAAAGCTGGTGTTTGTCATGTAGTCCCATTTAAAGAGTTCTGTTTTTGAGTTATCCCTAGATACTCGTATGAAAACGTATTTAATAGGGATCAGTAAATTAAAATAAATTTATGTTTAAAGTATCAAGGAAAACATTTAAACACCTAAAATATTATTCTTTTGTCGAAATCAATCAATATAAATTAAATATAATTATTTTAAAATGTTAAAAATAGTACTCACTGTCACGTGACCTCAAACGCCGTTTGGAGCTTATGACGTCATTGTTCCTATTTTATATGAAAGTGCAACTAACTTCAGTCGACAGATAGTATTGAATATCGGCTAGTGACGTCACGTGACGTTTTTGGCGGGAAATTTGAAAATGATTTGTATTTATCAATTTTTGTTTTTAAATTGAAGATTATTATTTTTATAATTTTTTTTTTTTCGTGAATCTTAAGGTTCTATCTATAAAATGAAATTGAATCCTAAAATAAGTCAACATCCCTATTGTGTTTACGTTGATGATGTTTTCATTTTATTACTAGTCGATGTATTGAAGGTTTTTTAATATCACATAACTGAACAAATCTATTGGAGCTGCACCAGTCTAATGTACAGACATTCTTAACGTGTTTCACAAAACATCCCATACCCACTTCAAGTGTAAAGATTCGCATATTGTTTTACACGTAACCCAATCTATTTTTACCACAAACCCACTTTATTGAGGTTAAGCCACGAACGCTGGTGTATCTAGCCGACTCACATTACGGTGTTAGAGAGCTATTATTTAGATATGAGTGTGGTTTATAACCTCAGTACTCGAAAAATTAATAACATAGATTAATTATTTTACTCCTACATCTACTAATATAATAAATGTAAAAGTTTGTTTGTGAGAATGTATGGATATTTTTTACTATTTTTTACACAAAAACTAGAGAACAGATTTTCATGACATTACCCATTCATGAAAGTACTTATTATCCCGGAAAATGCGGGTAAAGCTGCGAGAACAACGCTAGTATTAAATTAAAAATTCAACAGCACAGACATAGATCAGCTCTATTATATGCATAAATCTGATATATCTATGATATATCTAACTATATTATTATTAGGTATTACCTTTATGATATTACATAGGGGGCCATTCATAAATTACGTCATACGTTAAGGGGAGGGGAGGGGGGGAGTCCTAAATTTTGTGACGTCACATTTCAAAATCGAATAATTGGTATGTATTTCGGAACTGCTGTTTTAATTTCTAGGTGTATCATAATAAATGTGAAGTCACACTTGGTCTCACAAATGTGTCATGTCAAAAAGTCATGAATTTAGTGTGATGTAATTTATGGATAATTTAGAGGAATCTCCATCTATCGGCTTGTGACGCGCGCCCGTATCGAATATCGCTTAGTAATAAATAAATCAGAGGTCCACTGTAGGGTTACCATCTCAAAATTTTAAAAGACCGAGTTAGATATAAAAAAATACTTCATCATCAGATCAGCACCCATATACCAAAATTTTGCATTGTCATCCAAATTACCTAACGATAAGTAGAAGTACGTTTAGATTCACTTCCAAGATTTGTTTATATTGTTAGTAAGTTAGTTCTTTTACAAGTAAAGCGCGGAAGAAAAGCGTCTTGAAAATATATTTTTTTGGTTTACATTAAATTACAAAATAATAATGTAAATAAGAATATTTACGTATGATTGTAGTTCACTAAAAATATTAAAGCTTAGATACCTCATTTATTTTAAAGTTTTTAATACGCAGATAAATTAATAAGCCGCACCGCACAGAAGGCAAAAAGTCCAGGACATATCCGGACAAATCCGGATAGTTGGCAAACCTACTCCTGTCTCCACTAGAATCACAGTGTGGGAGAGGAATGGGGACTCATAACTCTACATCAATGTAGAATCATTTGTTTGTCACATTAATATCCATTGTCCTGAGCCATATCTGATGCGATCACTTCGTGGGCTGGTATTGAAAACATATCCGATATACGATGATAAACAAAAATGTTATGCAATGTAAGTACTAAGTAATCGAAACTATTGCATATCTACGTATAATAATGCGTCGGATAAATGTAAGTAGGTGTATGTTAAATAAACCATAAAAAATTAAGTAGACTTTCGACTTACCTGACCTGTATCAAAATTGGCTAAAGGGACCTCGTTCCAACGGGGTTCGTGAAACATTCTGAATCATTAAATGATTCAGTAGTTTCGATTACTTACATTGTGAAACATATTGATTTTTTTGAGATTAATAAACTTAATAGCAAAATTTTATCAACTATATCATATAATTATCATAATTATAAAATTTTATCAACTGGCTGGAAGAAAATGCTGTGTTAGCATTAAGCCCGCCTTTTGTACCATATTTTTTTTGTGTGCAATAAAGTATTTTCATTCATTCATTCAAACTATAAATTAATCAAGAAGCAATCAATTTTAATAATACTTAAATGTAAATAAAACTTAAAACACTGTTACAAAAATTTTATTCGTCAAAAACCAATGGATATTTTAAATTTCGCCGACGAATGCTGAACAAATGCCGTCGAATTATCCAATATGCATCATGAATAATTTTTTAACTGTGCTAGTATTGTATTTATCTTTTTGTACCTTTGTCAGAGTACATATTCTTGTTTGTCTAGTATACTACCTGAAAAACTTTTTTTTATTTTTTCACGCATTATCAATTTCATAATAGTTACTATAAATGCACATAAATTAAATTTCATATTTATTTATGGCAATTTAAGGTCAAACATTCAATACTTTGAACATAACCTCCATAGTACTTTTGTATCAGTAATCTCTTGGGGACGGAACTATTTTACCGAACGAAAAATATCCAATCCATACTGTGAAAGTGTGTTTGTTTGTTTGTTTGTCCGTCTTTCACATCGCAACGAAGCTGTTATGTGGTATGGTTTTTGTGTGTGGAGATAGTGAGGAGGGTGGAGAGTAACGTAGGCTACTTTTTACCGCGGTAAAACATCCCCATGGGAAAATCGATATTTTGTTAGTTGCTAGATATTTAGTTTCGGATCTTGTTAATAGATGGCGTTAATAAAATTCATTTGCAAGTTCTGAATCACGCTATCTAAAAGTAAGTAGGATTTGTAAAGCTAGTATTCCATAATCCACGTTATGAGCTATTCGTGAACGTGTACTAAGTGTGAAACGTGTAAGACGTGTACTGAGGTGGGATAATCGAGTTTCCACTGTAAATTAACGCAGACAATAAATAATAAATTCAGCGGTAGTATATATCAAATTCATCTTTCCTACTTATGAAATCGCTTCATTATTTTTTTACATCAGTAGCTACTTTGAAAGCATAGGGACATTTACAGTTCATTAATCCTTTTACAATTATAATGTACGCTGAATTCTGCTAACAAAGACGTCATACGTAATAAGGCCTTTGACTGTCTACTCTCAAAGGCTCAAAAGTATTGGCTGTACAATACAAAACATAATATGTGTCTGTAGAATCCTACATCCTTGTATGTACATTATTTGTTTAAATTGGTTCAGAAAATAAAAGTAAAGTGTTCAGTCTGTGACCAATCCTTTATCATTTCGTCATATCCGTATAATATACGAACCTTGTCAGACAGACATAAACTAAACACTTTTACATGAGTTGTTTTGAATGATAAAAGTTCACATCAAATAAATATTGTTGCAAATACTCGTTTGGTCAACGGCGTGGCTTATCACAACATGTCAAAGCCCAACGAATCGATCGCATACAGCGACGGACAGTGGAATAAACAACAATAAAATTGTACCACTCCTGTAACTTCGAATAACATACGAAGAGCACTGCTAGTTTTGAATAACACTGTAATTTCAAAGCAAACTACAGGGGAAACAATAAATAAAACTTAGTTTATTTCGCTTATTCTGGACTTCTTTTTTAGCTTTACTGTAAAGTTACATAACTGTACCTACACCCGAAGATTGGACAAATCCATATAGAATTTGACGTAAGTATCTACTGTGCATTCTATTTATTATTGTAAAGAGCAAAGACTTGTTTTTGTAATTTTTTTGTACCGAATATAATCTTAATACCTATATATAAATTACGTGTCACGTTGTTTGTCCGCGATGGACTCCTAAACTACTTATCCGATTTTAATCAAAGCACACCGTGTGCAGTTTGATCAAACTTGAAAGATAGGATAGCTTAGATCTCAAAATAAAATAAAAACTTTTGACAGAACGAAATCTGTCCTGGCAGCTAGTATAATATAAGTATTTAAAAAATCTTTCGCCAATAGAATATTCTATTCATTCTGAGTAATACCGAGCGATATTTCTTTTAAATTATAACTATGTATACGAAAACCGAAGAAAAGCGAAAGCGTTTACTGGTATTATAATAAAATTCTTACTCAATACGCAAAAACTCCTGAAAAGATTTGAATACAATTTAGTACCCACAAATAGCTAACCTATTTTGGAGAATTTTTTCACTTGTCTAACTCCAACCGTTTAGCCAGCAGGGGAGACACTTGACTCTAACCAAAATTAGCACTTTAGAGCCAAATATTTCGCAAACGAACTCCTAAATCCATAAATAGTCTTAGAAGACCCATAATATTTTTGAAAGACCTTTTCAACGATACCCCACACTATGAGAAGTACGCAACGAAAAAAAGGGTGCGTGTACTTTTGTACGCGCGTGAAAAGTTATACTTCTTTGACTTAATTTAATAAATATTTAACCCCCTCCCCCTCCCTTGCCCCTCCCCCTCCCCTTCCCTCCCTCCCGGATGGACGGACGGACGGACTGACGGTTGGACATGATGAAACTATACTAAGGGTTCCGATTTTACTTCAGAACCCTGAAAATGAAGACTTTATTTCAATTAAAACCTTCGCTCTCCCGTAAAATTACTTTCTTCGATTTACAACCACTTACGTGGGAGGTGTCAATATTCATGTATGTTTATAGGCTCTTTATTATAGAGATGTGCCAGTACAAGCATTCAACACTTGACTGGACACTGTGACGTCACGGGTATCATAGTGTATCGTTCTGGCGCATACTCGTAGTATGAGCATCAGTGAACTGGAAGATTCTCCGCATGCTTTCAAAGTAACTACTCAACTAAAAGTTTATGAAGCGGTGTATCATTATTGATAATAGTATATTCAGTGTATTTTTAGAATAATATTTGAGCACTAGATCAAACAGGTATAAATAGGTACGATCTTTCAATAAATAGGCTGATACTTTAATAATTCTAAATTTTGCAAATAAGTAAGTCTTAAAAAATATTCTTCGTAAATACAATGGTAAAGTACCGTTAGTAATGGTACAATGTTTCATAAAGTTTGTAAAATTAACGAATTTACCCATCAGAGTAGAAAATAAATTCAATATGTTAATAAAATCATAACCGAATTTCGACCACTGCACTGGTTAAACTTGTTAATCATAAAACTGTAACGGGCCAGAACAAACAACAAAACTCATTGAATATTTAATTTTAATGTCGATAGGCTGCGTTATCTATGTAGAGGCCTAAAATTTTGGAAGATTCGTGTGTCAATAAAATGCTCATGGATTATATCGAATATAAAATTAATGAAAAGCAGTCTAATGTTACGATGAGCAATAAACAAATTAAATTAAAATTAAAAAACAATCAATTAAAAACTCTTTCAAATTTATTACCTAATCTTTCTTACTTTAAAATTATTTTTAATTTTTCATTTTCTTATCGATTTTTTACTGTCACATTTGATTTATACATGCAAAATAAAATGCACATCAATAAATGATATAATATCATTTACATAAATTGCCATACAAAAAAAAAAAATATTGTTTCACCCGGGTATTGAACTCGGGACCCCTCGTTTGATGTATCATTTGACCAAAAAATTTGAATAAAAATGCAAATTCTGTATGAGCGTGAAAATTATGGGGAAAGAAAAATTTACATATTAATTGAATAACTTTCTTGTGATAAAAATTCAATTAGTGTTGGACGTTATGTTCTAAAAACCAATTGTTAGATAAATATTGTTTTGGCAAAAATTTCTTCATGAAAAAGGAATGAACAAAAATAAAAATAAATTTGACGGACAAATAATCTAAATTTTACTAACAAAAAATAACCGACTTCAAAGTCTCAAAAACTACATAGTTGTCAGATCTCGTTCAAATTTATGTGAGACCACATGACAGCCACCAGCTTTCGATTAAAAAAAGAATCATCAAAATCGGTTCGCCCAGTCCAAAGTTCTGAGGTAACAAACATAAAAAAAAATACAGTCGAATTGAGAACCTCCTCCTTTTTTGAAGTCGGTTAAAAAACCGTTTCTAATGTATTTTTGATTATTCTTATCCATTGTCTGGTATCATGACAAATGTACTAATACGTTAGTGTTACCATATAGAGGCTTAAAATTATCTTGCATAGTATAGTGTGCCCAGAGCACAGACCACCACGCTATTCCAACTTTGACTGGTGGGAGGCTCCTACTCGTACTACGGATAAAGGTTTAAAGTACCTATCAGGTAAGTGCCTATCAGGCCACGCGCAATGTAGGGTTCCGAAGTTATAATAATTTTATTGGTTATTGCTCACAGTTACTTATGCTGGCGTAGCCTTGTAAATTCATGACATAACCTCAGATGAAAGAAATCATAACCTATTTTTGTGAATTTTTTCACATGTCCAACTCCAACCATTTAGCTTGCAGGGGGGGAGGCAACACTTAACTAACCAAATTAAGCACTTTAAAGCCAAATATTTCACAAACCCTTCATCGAAATATCATCTTAGCAGACCCATAATATTTTTGAGAGACCTTTTCAATGATACCCCACACTATTAGGTAGACGAGAAAAAAAATCATCCGCACGTTACCTGTAGGGATGCTACCTTGAAAAAAAGAAATTTAATTCTACCATTTTGAAGTTTTAATAAATAAGTACATTATATCTATGCCAAATTACAGCTTTCTAGCACTAAGGGTCTCGGCGTTATACTGCGTACGGAGGGACGGACGGACGGATGGACGGACATGACGAAACTATAATGGTGGCCACTCACGGTCAGTCCATCGCGTCAAATGGTGTGATATACAGCCAAAATTTGATCGTGAATGTGAAAAACTGATGGAGTGATATAAAAAATTTGTATATCCAATCGCGCCATTTTGACATATGTCATTTGGCGTGGCTCCAAAAATGACGCGATGGAATGACCGTGAGTGACCACCATAAGGGTTCTGATTTGTCCTCGGAACCCTAAAAACGTGAATGCGACATTCACCGCTGCAGCGTCGTTCATGGCTAGCTAAGCATGACGTTAGTCGAGAGCGATTCATGTTTGACAAGCACTGAAAACAGGTTTACAATAAAGTTTGAGGTTATAACCGAAGGCAGCTTTATTATCACAACCAACGATGCTGGGTTCTTTAATACTTCTACTTATAATACTTCTATTATCATATCTTGTCAAGGGATTATTCGCTTAAATTACCGAGCACTTCATATGACCTGAACCCGCATTAAAAATATTTAATTTCATACACATTTCAACCTCTTAATAATTTATTATAAAGTTAATTACCGTAAGGCCACTGGCTTTCAAAGTGAGCTTAACTAGCTTCGCTGTTTCTCAAAGTAACCCTGATAAAACTTTACAAACTTTCCTACAATGGGGGCTCGGCTTTGTTACCACGTGACCGAATTTATTTAACACATTGGCTGCGGCAAGTAAAATCTTAAACCTTCGTCTGGTGCGGCGGCGGGCCAAATTGTGCCCCCAATGATTTTTTCGCCAGTGCGTGGTAGGCCTTTTTCGACCCGTCAGCACAAGGTTAGATTAAATTGCTATAACTTTGCGAAAACATAATGTAGGTGATCAGTTTTTGGACTGTTGGAACAACCTTTAACCCAACTTCTTTAGATTTGATTCGCCCCGGGATCTGCCGAACAGAAAATGAGTAATAAACCAGGGAAAGTGGCGGGTCGATATCGACCAGAACCGCACTAGAAAGTATTTTTAGTAGTGATGGGAAAGACAAAAATAAGGGGATATCGAAAATAAAACAGAATTATAGTAAAGAAATGAAAAATAGTTTATTTAATTATTTATTAATGAATGTCTTTAAAACATTTCGCACAAAGATTTTGTTTGCACATTCTGCAGTATGCTTTATTTTTTTTTACTTTCTTTTTTGCTTCGGAATTCCTCATGGTTTCCCGCAGTTTTTCATATCACCCTGCACATAATATAAAAAAAGCGGCCAAGTGCGAGTCGAACTCGCCCATGTGAAGGGTTCCGTAGCAGCAAGTAACATAATATAAAAGTTCTTGTAGTTCGTTGTAACTTTGATCGAGGTAAATTGCGGTTTACGATTTATGACGTATGAAAAAAAAACTACTTCCTAGATCTCGTTCAGACCAATTTTCGTTCGAAGTTTGCGTGGTAATGTACATCACATATTTTTTTTAGTTTTATCATTCTCTTATTTTAGAAGTTACAGGGGGGGGGGGGGGCACACATTTTACCACTTTGGAAGTGTCTCTCGCGCAAGCTATTCAGTTTAGAAAAAAATGATACATATTAGAAACCTCAATATCATTTTTGAAGACCTATTCATAGATACCCCACACGTATGGGTTTGATGAAAAAAAAATTTTTGAGTTTCAGTTCTAAGTATGGGGAACCCCCAAAATTTATTGTTTTTTTTTCTATTTTTTGTGTGAAAATTTTAATGCAGTTCACAGAATACATCTACTTCCCAAGTTTCAACAGTATAGTTCCTATAGTTTCGGAAAAAAGTGGCTGTGACATACGGACGGACGGACAGACAGACAGACAGACAGACAGACATGACGAATCTATAAGGGTTCCGTTTTTTGCCATTTGGCTACGGAACCCTAAAAAATATCTCCTGACTGCTGTCACTATCTGCACCGCGAATTAATTTATTTTCCAAAATATTTATCTTCCTTTTGTTGCCTGTCATCGTGCCTTTAATTTTAAGGAATAAAAAAACGCGACGTACGTCAGTTACGATAGCTTGCCCAACACTAACTGGCGAGGCGGGCGCTCTGTGCGGTATCGGGCCGCCAAAAGCCTGTTGGGACGGCGGGCCACAATAGGCCCCCTCCCGCACCGAGTTGATATTTTTTACCGTCAGTGCGTGATAGGCCGATAAAGGCCTGCCGTGATGTTTTTATAGGGAACACCTACAATTTTGACCACAATCTCAAATATATATTTGTCTTTGTCGTATCTTTACAAACACCTGAGATAATCATCCCGCACCAGCGAGAGGGACTTAGTTTTCTTCGTCCGCACCAGCTGAAATTCCGCGGCAGGCTGAATTGGGCCTGTTCCGCAGTGAACGTGTTAAACACTAGTGGATACCCGGGATGTGCTACTATGCAAAAAATGTATGTATGGAAAAAGTCGAAAATCGAAAAAGTGCCTAAAGCATTGTTTTAGTGGTCTCAAACTATCTTCGCATTATTGCCTTTTAAATTAAATCAAATGTCGTCGGTTGAATGGTTTCGAAGTCTAGAGGACATCCGTACATTTTTTTTTTGTGTTTTATATAGGTATAACGGAGAAGTGGGTGGTTCGGAAAATAATAACACAGTGGGCGTTTACATAATTTAAGTCAGAAACTAATTAACAAATAGGTGTTACACTCATTGCAATACGCTTTTTCCGCTGATAGACGCGACTCTTAACAGATTATTATCATATTAAGGTAACGGCTCCAGTAATGGACGAGGCTCCAGTAATGGACGAAAAATAAAGAAATCATTTAGAATATGGTGATGAACCAGTCTTTTTATATTGGCAACACTGTGTCTTAAACTATAGTCATCGAACTACCTAAGTTTGATATTTTATTCAATTCGGTCAGTTAGAATACAAGTTGGCGCGAAATATAAATTGTTTGTCGTTGTAAATTTATATTAGCGGCTTTTATTAAGGAAATCGTTAGTGCGGTAAATAAAAAGTTTCTTCTGTAAATTTGTATTGCTTTATTTAAATCAAAATGTGTTTTGTTTGTTTGGTTAACCATGAAATTAAGTCTACAACACACAGTGTTGTTACTCCAGAGAAGTTATATTTGTTGATATTTTGTTGGTGTTCATTACTGGTGCTCTATAATTGTATAGCTCCAGTAATGGACATAATTTTATCGAAATTTATCTTTGCTATTGTGTATCCAGAATTTGAACTAATTTTACTCCTTGTATTATTTTTTACTATGAGCTTGCTGCAAATTATGAAAATGTTGCTATTATTGGGTATTTTACATATATCCAGTAATGACACTGATATAAAATGATAGATACTGAATGATTCTAGCGTATAGAACCGACACCGCGAACCCGAAATTTTCTCAATGAACTGTAGCCAACTGGCAACTGTTTTCAGTGGATCCTGTTGATTTTGAAAAGAGAACGAGGGCTCAATTTTGAAAATTGAACCTCCCGGTGCGACACAAATTTTACAGTGTAATTTTTATTACTTTACAGAGACTAATAATACTGATAATCTGATATATTATAAGTGCAAGCCAAAATTCTTTACTTACAGATATATCTCATTACAAAAATTGACAGCAGAAAATAATTGTTGTTGCTTAATTAATTTAATAGACTAGCCGTCCCAGTGATCTTTGTAAAGTCGGACAAATTAATGCCATGTTACTAAATTTTAACTAAACTCGTGTACGTGTCTCCCTCTCCTGCTCCATCTCACTCTCCTCCCTCTGTCTTTCTCTATCAATTAATTAATTAATTCTTAATCAATTCACTCATACACCCATTCGTTCATTCCTTCGTTCACTCATTAATTTATCCATTAATTAATTCATTCACTTGTTCAATCAAATTCATTCACTCGTTCTTTCATTATATATTAATCATCACCACCCTTATATAAATATTGATATTACTTTATATTTATAGTTGGAAGGTCAAGGAGGGTCATAGGTTCTACAGTTGGTTCCTCTTAGTAACTTTTAAATTTTGGATTTGTTACTTATTTATTCTTGCACTAGGAATGAGTCATGCATATAAAACCACTCATTGTTACTTCCCTGTGAACATGCGGGTGAAGCCGCGGGTAATAGCTAGTTAATAAATAAAAACCTTAGTATGAGTACAATTTTAATTATTTTCTCTTCCTTAATGCTAACCTCATTGTCAATTTAGAAAACTTACAAGTAACCAAGTTCCTTAATGTGAATGTTACATGTAAAGTTGATTAAACAAGTGCTTGTCAGGCCAAGCGCAATTTAGGGTTCTGAAGTAGTAAGTTCATCGACTATTACTTATTGACTACACAAAATAACATAGCCGGAATAGTTTTTCTTGTAAATTCATCATATAAACTATTTTTCACAATTGTTTCACTTGTCCAACTGTAACCGTTTAGCCAGCACTCCCCTACTTGACTCTAACCAAAATTAGCTCTTTAAAGCCAAATACAATATTTTGCAAACGAACCCCTAATTCCAAAAATGGTCTTTGAAGAACCATAATATTTTTGGAATTCCTTTTCAACGATACCCCACACTATAGGGTACACGAAGAATAAAAAAAACATCCTCACGTTATCTGTAGGGGAGGTACCCTGAAAAAAAAAGTTTTGCAGTATTTTATTCCACTGTTCTGGAGTTTTAATAAATAGGTATATTCATGTCAAATTACAGCTTTCTAGCACTAAGGGTCTCGGCGCTTTGCTTCGGTCAGATGGACGGACATGACGAAACTATAAGGGTTCCGATTTTACTTCGGAACCCTAGAAAGATATTAATAATTATTATTCTTTTGGATTTTCATCATAGATTAGTCGATAACTAGCCTAACTAGTTTTATATGATTCGTGTCCATTACTGGGTGTCCATGACTGCGGTATGTCCATTACTGGGTGTCCATGACTGGGTTTTTGCTGTCCATAACTGGGTAAAAAAATGGTAATTTTTATTTGTTAATTAAATTTAAACCAATTGCAATATCTCACGCGTGACACAACAGAAATGTTGAATAAGAACAGGACTTTACACTTTAAGTACTTTCAGGTTCTGAACTTTCACAATATAGGTAAAATTTCACAAATACCACAAATTTGCTGTTAAACCGTCCATAATTGGGGTGTTTACCTTATATGATTCGAATTAAGACAACCAATCACTAATGGAACGCGGTGAAGTCTTTACAACGCGGTATATAACGGTATATAACCAACAATAATTCACACGTTGCGTTCCACTTAGCCCGGAGGCTATCTAAAAAGTAACCGTTGGTGGCTGCCAGTCAGTAGCTTTCCTCGGTTATCCTGCTACCGCGGGTACTCAAAATGGCAGTAGGCAATTTGCACAGTGCTGCCATCTTCAACATCCGAATACACCTAGCTTGTTCCGGCTTGACGTCCCATTTTATGATTTCCGACATATATGCCAGATAGATTTATGTACACAGACTTATTAACACGTTTACACGTTACGGTATTACACGTTAAACCAGGTCAGAAGTGCGAAAATGTGCAAAAGTGTTCCTCTTGTAACTTAATTTAGCAGTTGGATTTCTGAAAAATCCGCCCTATCTATTTAATGTTAGTAAGTATCATCACTCTAAGCAAAATCGACAGACTGTAATTAATTAAAAAATTGCGGTTTCATTTTAATTACTCACTCACATATTATGCATAATATGTGGGACATAGAAAAAAGTTTTGCAAAGTGAAGAAGTTTCATAAATATTACAAAATTATTTTAAAAATATTTATTGACAACTACCTATTTTCACATGATATACCTAAGTTATAAGAATTTAGATTTGGGATTGAATGGTTAACCAACACTTACTGTTCGGTAGCAATTATATTGACTCCAGGTAACTGTCAATGAAACTAACCTGCAACAAAAAAAAAAACCAATATTATTTTGAAAATCGACACTGCGCTAACTTCTTACTGATCCTAATGTTACAGTATAGATAGTTAAAATTTGTAGTAGATATGATTGCTCTTGTGCGCATGGTACCTATTTATACTTCTGACTGTACCTTATAAACCATCTACCAAATTGGCCCCTGATTAAATCTTGTTCTTCTAACGTTCTCTAGGCCTCAATCACCCGCTATATTAAAGCAGGGGGAGGGCTAAATATTTATTTAATTATGCCAAAGAAACTTCTCACGCGCGTAAAAAAGTACACGCACCCTTTTTTATATGGCAGAACAACGTTTGCTCGGTTAGCTAGTAAATAAAAAACTTAACATACATGACCCTTGTAATGCTTTGTTTCCTAATTAAGCTAACAAAACAATACATATGCAATGAAACTTCTCTGTAACAATTGAAATTTTAGATGAGATAGGTACTTTTAGACAATAGCATACTCATCCCGCGACCGACGGGTTACAATAATTGATTAACATAATATCATAGTTTTCAAGGTCCCCATAATATTATTTATGGAATAATCACAAACTTCATCAGGATACGATTGTTTAAAAGTACACAGTATGTACGCAATGTCAACGATTTCACTATATTTTTATTATACAATTTAGATTGTATTTATTTATTTTATACAATAAACACCAAAGTAAGAAGTTTACAAAATGTTACAAATGGAGAATTTCAATTTATACAAAAGGCGGTCTTATCGCTAAAAAGCGATTTCTTCCACACAACTTCAAACTAAAGTAGGAAATAAGTAGTATAGTATTGGGCATTCTGCCCCACTTGTTCGCTCAGGCGTCTGCCTTCGCGTCGTGGGGCAGAATGCCCAATAAGATTTCTGGTAATTAGGGCTTATAGGTACATTTTTTCCACTGTTTCACTCTTCTATACGCCTCCTCCACGTGGAACAGAATGCCTGACACTGTTTCTGGTAGTAAAGCGTTATACCGCGTTGTCGATGGATGAGATATTCAGTCTACTTACTACATACGCTAATAAATGTTAATGTGATGAGTATAATTACTCATTATCAATCAAACTACCGTCCACTCAAATCATGAAATTTGTAAAACAACCACAATCGCTGAGTTTTAACACAATCTGTGAGGAAGTTTGTAAGGCTGATTCTCGTCATGGCGAATTATTGCCTAATTCAATACGATGCATCATATGCGGGCCCTCCAATTGTGGAAAAACAAATTTGTTAATTGGTCTCCTTTTACATGAAAATGGATTGAGATTTCAAAATGTTTATATTTATTCGAAAACTTTACAACAACCGAAGTACATATTTTTAGAAAATGTTTTAAATCTTATACCTGTTATTTCGCTTCATAAATATCAGGGAAATGAGGAAGTATTAAGGGTTCAGGACGCAAAACCAAATTCAATTATTATTTTTGATGATGTTGCTTGTGAAAATCAAAATAATATGCGTGATTACTTTGCGATGGGAAGACACAAAAATATTGATGCTTTTTATCTGAACCAAACGTATAGTAAAATTCCTAAACAGTTAGTTAGAGACAATGCGAACTTGATTATCCTTTTTAAGCAAGACGAAATAAATTTAAAACACGTTTATGAGGAGCATGTTAACACAGATATGACATGGACTGAATTCCGCGAAATGTGTTCAGAAATTTGGAAAGAACCCTTTAATTATGTTGTAATTAATAAAGATTGTTCTAAAAATAAAGGATGTTACAGAAATAAATTTGACACTTTTGTGGTGTTTGATTGAAACAAAAAATATTTAAATAAATTACTTTTATGAAATCGTTATTCTTTATACGACGCTCAATCGATCACTATCTTGCTGTCATTATGGAACAATCAATGAAAAGAAAAATTGTGAAGGCTGCAGCAGCTGTAAAGAAAAAAGTAAAAATTATGAGGAATATTGACATCGATAATAAGCAAGCATTGGAGACAGTTTTCAAGCCTGTGACTAAACCTCTCAACTTAATTGCAAACGCAAATAATCATTCTCTCCTTCCTACTATAGACGACGAAAAAACTAAAACACCATCCATAAAAAGCATTATTGAAGAAAATGTTACCCCTAAAATTAACACTGGAAAAGTCATCGATCCAGACGAATCTCAATCTGACACCGAAAGTGATTATTCATATCAATCAATAGAAGAAAGCAAATCAGACCGCGATACATCATCCTGGTCAGTATCATCAGAAGCATTAGAAGATATTCCATTTGGCGTCAGAATAGAAAACGGAAAATTAATGTTAGGTTCAGCTAGCGTAGCAATTGGTGATGATTATATCACAGTAGCTGGACGCAAATATCATAGTACACCAGGTATAAAACAGTTGCTGCTAAAAAAAGACGTTGATTTAAGTTTAGTCACAGACAATGATATGCAAAATTATAAATCAATGTTACTTGACACCAATGCACATCGACGGGACTGTGATCCAAGTAAACCAATAAAGAGTAATAAAGGACAAAAATATTTACAAATTGTAAAACCCCTATTTAAACTTCAAACACAACACAAAGGAAAAGGTCTACCTTTAATGAAAACATGGAAAACAAACATAGATTATGTGTATTGGGATGATCCAAATGAATTGGTGGAGAGGTTGAAATTATTAATTGCGTCTCGAGATGCTGGCAATACTGGATTAGACAATGAAATTATATCAATTATTGAAGAATTGCGTGAAAGTAAAATTATAAATAAGTAAATAAATGTTTGCTGATGATGGATGTTTTTTCATTATACTACTAACCTTCGAATAAAGTACACTTTCAACATGAATGTGGATAAATTCGGGCACTATATTCATAAAAGAATGCGTTTGTCAGAACTATTTGACGTTTATGATAACGCTTTAACAAAAACAGAAAACGGAGAGTTTGATTTAAAATCGTCAAGACTTAGAGGAATTAAATTACCCATAGAAGCAGACGATGCTGTGAATAAGGATTATGTTGATAATTTTCAGGATAATTTGATAAAAGAATTACATAAACTGAATGAGACATTGCGTTTACAAACCATGACATATATTCAAAATTTTGTTCAAGCTACTATAAAAACAAAGATATCAGACGTTTTGGCTCATTTGGAAGATAAGTTTTATACCAAATCAGAAATTGATAAATTACTTAAGAAATCTTCGTAATGATGAAACAACAAATAGTTAACGAAATACACAAACAAGCACGAAGAAATTTTCTTCGAAGACCTGTTATTCTAAAGGGAATAGATGACTTATGGCAAGCCGATCTGATAGACATGCAAAATTTAACAAAGTTTAATAAAGGTTTCAACTACATTTTAATTGTGATTGACTGCTTTTCTAAATACGCTTGGGCGGTGCCAATCAAATCAAAAAATAAAATTTGTGTTACCAATGCATTCGAATCTATATTATACAATAGTCATCGAAAACCGATTAATTTGCAAACTGATCTAGGGACAGAATTTTATAATAACGTATTTCGGAATCTCATGAAGACAAACAATATAAACCATTATTCAACTTTTTCTACCAAAAAGGCTTCGATTGTCGAACGATTAATTAAAACTATCAAAAATAAATTATATAAATATTTTAGTTTAAATGGAAGTTATCGGTGGTTAGGATTACTAGAAGTTGTCTTAAAAAAATACAATAATACGAAACATCGTACTATCAATTGTAAACCAATCGATGTAGATAAATCTAAGGAACCTCTAATTAAACAAAATATTAAAAAAACCCACAAATATATATCATCAAGGACAGGACCAAAGTTTAAAGTCGGTGACTATGTTCGAATAAGTAAATACAAACAGCATTTTGAGAAAGGGTATACTCCAAATTGGTCAACTGAACTATTTACGATAAAAAATATTAATAACACAGTTCCAGTTACGTATCACTTAGAAGATCAACGTAAGCAAACTATATTGGGAACATTTTACGAACACGAGTTGCAAAAGACTAAATATCCTGATGCTTATTTGATTGAAAAAGTTATAAAAAAGAAAGGAAATAAGCTGTTTGTGAAATGGTTAGGTTTAAGCAATGATGAAAATAGTTGGATTGAGAAAACTGCAATTCAAGGCTAAAATTGTTATTAAATAAGAAGTTTAGTCGTATTTGTTTCATTGCAACTTTGGCGATGCAAGGAGGTGGGCTAGTTAATAGTATCATTAATAATTTACCGTTTGAACTTCATTTGCCTGGTTATAATTACTGTGGACCTGGCACAAAACTTCAGAAACGTTTACTACGGGGTGATAGAGGGGTGAATAAGCTAGACGACGCTTGTATGCAACACGACATAGCATATGCAAAACATACAGACCTACCTAATCGTCATAAAGCAGATTTACAACTTCTAAATATGGCAAAACAACGCATTAAGTCAAAAGATGCTTGCAAAGGCGAAAAACTAAGTTCATGGTTAGTGAGTAAAGTTATGAAAGCCAAACTTAAAACCGGTGCTGGCGTCAAAACGTTTAAAAATTTTGTATCTAAAATAAGATCAAAAATCAAGAAATTTCAACACAATGATAGTAAATCTTTAATCGACGCTGCTTATTTAGCAGCTAAAAAAGTATTTCCAAATAAAAAGAAAATTCGAATACCACGTGTAATACCCATACCAAAAACTGGAGGTATTCTACCTTTGATTCCAATATTTGCTGGTTTATCGGCATTAGGGACCTTAGCTGGCGGTGCAGCTGGCATTGCGAAAACCATTAATGATTACAAATCCGCTCAGAAAAATTTGCAAGAAACACAACGACATAACAAAGCTATGGAAGGTGTAGTATTAGGCAAGGGTCTATACATTAAACCGCACAGAAATGGTCACGGATTATTTATAAAGCCCTCAAAAAACTGAATTGTAAGCTACCTAATCGTCCTCTAAGTAATATAGATATAATAAAGTACGCATGTGACATCCCCCACTTCAGAGGAGTTTTTATGCGAGATCAATTACCAAGAACACCAAAGGAGATCGAATGTGGTATTGTTAATTTGGATGAGTCTAAGAACAAGGGGACGCATTGGGTGGCTTATGTTAAAATATATGACTATTGTGAATATTTTGATAGTTTTGGCGATCTGAAACCGCCTAAAGAAATAATTCGGTATTTTAAGAATTGTAATGTTTGTTATAACTACACAAGATATCAGTCATTTAATACAGTTAATTGTGGTCATTTATGCTTAAAATATCTATGGCAATTTTGGAATAAAAATGTATAAAATATGTATCATTCTTTTATTTTCACCATTTGCAATATGTCACTCACTTTGTCGATAACAGGAAATTCGTCAAGTTTATCCACGTACTATCCAAACACTCTGCAATTAGATGGACAGTATGAATGTGCTTTATTGCATATCTCAACATTTAATTCCATTCCGAATATTGATAAAACTAATAATAAGTTATTCTATGGATCTAATGAAGTTATTGAAATCCCTGAAGGGACTTATGAATTACAAGATATCAATGATTATTTAAAATCTGAAATAAAGGATGCATCAATCAATCTACAGTGTAATAACAACACATTGAAAGCAACTTTGTACTGTACAAAAGATATTAATTTTTCTGAGGAAAATACCTTTAGAAACTTGTTAGGGTTTAAAAAACAAATATTGAAAGCAAATAAATGGCATGTGTCACAGTTTCCAGTAAACATTTTACCAACAACCGTGATCAGGGTTGAATGTGATATCGTAAGCGGCTCATACATAAACGGCGAATCAAGTCATATTATTCATGAATTTGCACTAAACGTACCACCTGGATATAGGATTATAGAAATACCTAAAAACGCAATTTACTTCCCCATTAACCAGAGCAACATAAGCTGCATTAATATTAGACTTTTAGATATAAATAATCATTTAATAAATTTACGTGGTGAAGAGGTACAGCTGTATTTACATCTTAGAAGAAGAAATGATTGACTATAATAAATATACGCAACAACCAACTACACGTATCAGTTTGACTCAAGAAATCAATCATACAAGAAGTCGTAATAAAAAGAAAATAAAATTAACGAAAAGCAATAAGGCATTCTTAAAAGCGATCGGCTTATTAAAATGAATATTTTAGACGTTTTATCGACTCCGTCTTACGACAATAGTGTGGAAGGAATTGAATATCATTCTTACAAACCCTACATTACTAGTTTTAATAGAAATGATGAAATCCGCATACCAATCAATCAACAGGATTTATATGTACTACCATCAGCAAGCACCTTGTATTTGGAAGGGAATGTTATCGTTAAAAAACGAGATTCTAAGGATCCTGTCACCAGTGTTCAATTTACAAATAACGCTTTATTGTACTTATTTCAAGATATAAGGTATGAGCTAAACGGAGTGGAGATTGATAAAATAAAGAATGCAGGCGTTACGACCACCATGAAATCTTTAATATCAATGAACGAAAGTGAATCTAAGATAGCTTATTCTTGGGGGTGGAATATTGATGGTATAAAAAATGGAGGTAAATTTTCTGCTTCTATACCACTCTGTAACATAATGGGCTTTGCAGAAGATTTTAAAAAAGTTGTGATAAATAGTAGACACGAACTAATATTACTAAGAAGTAACACAAACTTGAATGCTGTGAAACTCAATACCGGTGAATTTGTAGAAGACGTTCAAATAAATAAAATTATTTGGCGTGTACCACACATTAAAATATCTGACAAAGAAAAGCTTAATTTTTTGAAACTGTTAGAAAGAGATAAACCGCTTCAAATGATATTTAGAAATTGGGATCTGTATGAATATCCAGCTTTACCTAAAACTACAAAACATACTTGGGCAATTAAAACTTCGTCACAAATAGAAAAACCAAGATATATTATTATTGGTCTACAAACAAATAGAAAAAATAATGCAAGTTCTGACATGTCTCAGTTCGATCACTGTCTTCTTCGCAGCGTTAGAGTCTATCTCAATTCAACATACTTCCCTTATGAGAACCTAAACGTTAACTTCGCAAACAACAACATTGCCTTATTATACGAACAATATGTTAGATTTCAACAGTCATATTATGGTCGTCGTCCAGAGCCCTTGTTGAGTGAGAAACAATTTAAAGATTTAGCGCCGTTATTTGTTGTCGACTGCTCTAGACAAGTAGACAATTTGAAGACAGGTCCGGTTGTGGACGTTAGAGTGGAAATTGAAAGTGATTCTGATATACCAGATCAAACCGGCGCGTACTGTCTTATATTAAACGACTGTATAATTGAATATAAGCCACTGAGTAATACTGTAAAAAAATTATCATGAAGCAGGATACCATCATAGTGGATATTCAAGGATTTAAAGATCAGTACAATAATTTTATAGTAAAAGAATTAGCGTTCGCAACACGTGATTATACGCAATTATTCTTAATAAAACCCCCATATTTATTCAAATATTTAACAACTGATGAAAAAAGACAAGTAAAGTGGCTGGAAAACAATAGAGGTATTCATTGGAACGAAGGACATATTGACTATAGAGAATTTCATCGTATAATCGTTCCCTATCTAGAAAACAAAAATATCTTAGTGAAAGGTTTGGAGAAGGTTACGTGGATAAAAAACATTTGCGAAAATTGTGAAGTGTCAGATCTTGGTGAAGACCAGTGTCCTAACATGTTTGAATTACATAAAAAATTCTGTGATAACAATTTAAATTGTAATGTACACACAAATCATTGTGCTTTAAAAAATGTGTTATGTATAAAAAAGCATTTAGGGTGGCACTAAAATGTTTTGTTTTGGTTTTATAAATAAAAATAATTTCTTCAGTAAAAATGCATTTTTATTTTTTAAACATAATAAAATAATAACTTACAATAACAATAGTATCTTTATTAAAAATCATTGTCTATTAAAGATTTCGATATTTTCTTAACTAGCGATTCTGTATCGTCCATAACACTATCCATGGCATCCTTAACAATGTACTGCGCACTTATCACAACGTTCTCACTTTCACTATCGCTGCAGCTTGTTTGAGAATTGTTGCTGCAGAGATCAGTAACAGAAATTTTTATTAACCTAATGCCTCGTCGTTGTAATCGGCTCATTACAAAAGATTGTGTAGCGTTATGTTTTTTCAAAGTTTCTCGGCGACGTTGCTTGGACTTTTTCTCTTTCGTTAGTTTGTATTGTTCGGGTTCCCAGCGATTCAGCTCGGAAAATCCTTCATAAGGATCCTGAGCATACTGGCTAAACACAATCTCTGAATCAGATACCTGAAACAAAAATAATTATCCATTTTCAAATCTGATGTGCACACACAAAAATCACTAATATTATATCAGATTCAAATAGGTACTTTACTTACCGTGCACATAATTATTATAATAACACAAGTACTAGGTATAATACTGTAAAAACAACTTCTCAATTCTATTAATATTCCGTAAATAATAAAAAATAAACTAACTATCAACTTTATATATTCAAATCAATCCAAAATTGTTAACTTAGCATTCAATCAAGGATATAGATTAGTTGTTTGAAAATCACTCTTTCAGATATAGTTTTATAGTTCAATATATTAAAATAATTTAGTATGAATTGTAAACTGCAAGTCTGCATAAATATATTATACCTTCTCATAAAGTGCGATGAACTGTAACATGTTATAACATGTTGCGTGTATCAATAATACCTACCATTCCGGAGCATTATTATTATTACGCAAGTATAAGTTATTGTCATGAATTGTAAAAGCTAAATATTTAGGTATTAAGAATAAAATACAAAAAAAATATCAAGGAAATCCTTCTAAAGACATAGGTAGAAGCCACCTTCGGTAAAAAAAAAACTATAATATTATTAGTTTAAATAGATCAATAAAACAAAGTTTATATTTAACAAAGGTTGTTTATTTATAAGTATATAATATTACATAAAAACTTACTAATAAATTCTATAATTTACAATCTTATTTATGTACATTTTTAAGTTGTAATGAAACATGGACACTAACTGAATACAAATCATAGGTTACTTATAGTTATTACAAAATCAATTACAGAAATGTTTATTAACTTTATTATTTTTTATATTTACCTAAGTACATATTTTACTAAGAACATTTACATAATCTCTACATATTATTATAGTAATATAAAATAAATTATATTTACATGCCCATTAAAACCAATTACGAATATCAATATTTAGGATTGAAAGATCCTTTTAAAATTGAAGAATGCCCCCACGCTCGGGTTGCAACATTGCAATTTGATATAACACGTTTATCATCATTACTTGATAGTGCTATTTTATTCACACTTTGTGTAAATATTTCATGCTTAATTGATTTAAATAAGATATTTTTTCGATGGATAACATCTCTATTAAATAATACATTCTGGTAATCATCTATAGTTAAATCACGTACCACGCAGGATTTAATTCCTTTTGCTTTTTTAATTACATTATTCATAGTTTTTAATGAATATAACTTGGACCGCAAGCCAAAAAATTCAGTAATAAGTTTGCCTCCCATTTCATCCTTAAACAATCCTGGCACTTTTTTATTAATCTGAGGTATCATGAATTCATTTTGTACGGTATAGTTACTAGTATCAAAGTACTCTAAAAAATTACATTTTAAGTCTTTGTAGAAATCTTCTGTGTATATTGAATAAACAAAAGAATCCGTATCGGTGTAGCATAATTTTACTCTGTCGCCATAAAAAGGTTTAACTATATTATAATGAAAATGATACATATGTGATTTGGATAGCTCTAAAACAGTAAAACCTATATAAATTGGTTTATCCAAAATGAAATGATCGGGGTTCATTTGTATTGCAACTAAGTTTTCCGATAAAACTGATGCACTATGAAAATAAGGATTGCTTACGAGTTTTTCAGCACAGGTAGTTTTTTTTGTTTTATTATTTGTGCTATTCCAAGAGTTAATTAAATGAACACTCACTCTTTTTTCGGTATTTTCTAATGTTTTCCCAAAAACGCTGTTGTTTAATAATTTGAAAAAATCCTGTTCAAATACACTTTTTGCGTTTTGTCGTAGTTGCGTATTTAATTCGATATATTCCTTCAAATAAGCACTTTGTCGAAACGTAATGGCTCTGTGTATTTTACGTAATTTTAACCCATGTTCAATACATTTCTTTAAATGAACATAATGAATCACATAGTTATACTTATTGTAAAGATTTGAAATAAGTTTTTCTGTTTTGCCCCCTGGCGGTATGCATTTTTCAGCACAAAAAGGTAAATCGTTGTGTAATATATGTAAGGTTTCAGGATACAAAATATCTACTTCTAGTATAAAACCCCATTCTGCGTTGTCGCTGATATTTACTATATCTATCTGATCTATTTCGTTTTGATTTAAAAATCGAAAACCTGAGTGAGGTAAATATTGACCCATACTATAGCCGTAAAGATTGTTACAGTCCAAATAAGTTATGAAACAGGAAGGTTTTGTAGCATCACACGAAGGCATATATTTATTATTAGCTTTTGCATAGCGATGAGAACACATACATAAACCTCCCCTAATACCGCTCTGAATCATTCGTACCATAGACAAGTCTGTTAAGAGTTCTAATTTAACTCCTGTTTTTAAAAGCATTGCATCAAATGATAAACTAGGTGCAGTAATATAAAACGCAGGATCGAGCTTATAATGCAACTTACAAGTTTTTCGAAAATTTTCAAATATGTCGGTAAGTAAAAGTACCTCAGTCTTTAAATACAAATCAGTATATTCACCCAATGTCTTTATGTTAAATTTGTATTATTGTATTGTGTAATTTAAATGAATGATAAAATTTTTTGTCGCAAAAGATTTCAACTCTTGTAGATCATTCTTCAGCATTAAAAAGACTCCGAAATATTCAAAATTTATTTTAACAGAATAATGTTTTTGAAGCGAGCTATCTATTAAAGATTTAACTTGATCATGAATATTTTTTAAGAAACATTCTGGGTAAATATTTGCTTCGGGTTTAGTTGTAGTAATCCGATAACTTGTAATACGTCCTTTGAAGCAGGAATGTATAATTTCAACGTTGTCATTGATACGAATAGTACTATTATTTTTATGTCTGTTACTTCGCAAATGGCTAATCCAACAGCGTGAATTCACATCAATGTTGCAAACCGAACAGAATGGCATTTTTAGAATCACAATAACAATAAAATTATTATATAATTCAGAAATATTGAGTTAGCTGCTAAGTATATCAGACTTTATTACCAATTACTGCCGTAGGTCTTCAAAACTTCACATCTTCAATTGCATCTCTCAATCTCTCATCAAAGTGACGTGCTCTGGAATAAGATACGATCATAATTTAATAACACATATTAAATAATAATTTTAATACACTTTTAATTATTTTGTTACGGGAATAAATCTTTAACAACAGATACAAAAATAATCACTAAGACACATCTACAATTGATTTTGTAATAGAATAGATCTAAGAACATTAATATTATTTTATTGTGGAGATCGAACCAACAATTAATACTTAGCCCACGAGCAGGGCGAGCAGATAATAATATTATTAGAAGCCACTTTGTCATTCATCATAGAATGGATAATTTCTTTCTTTCAATCAGATAAAAATAATGAAAACTATCATAGTAATATGAAATAACAACTAAATACATACCCAATATTCACAATAAAATAATGTCGTCTCTGTTAATTATGTCCAAAGTATTAGCATTCCCTCATTAAGTAGGTATTTCTATACCTGCAAATTTAGTCAACAAATAAAATATTTGCTTCAAACCAGCACCTCTGCTGCCTCACAGTTCATAATAAGTGATGGTCTGAAATAAAAAAAAACACAAAATTATTATAATAATACTGATAATGACAACAAAACTTGAATGAAATATAATAGACTATAATATTTAACATAATAATTACCTTATAATAATTTTGCTATCGATTTTACCATTAATATATACCTATAACTTGTACTCAGTAATCGAATTAAATTTAAATTAAAATACACATTTTGCGTGCAAATAGTACCAATACCTATTGTGTTTTGTCAAAACAAAAGTGTCGTGTTCCATCCGGTTGCATTACTTAACGGTATTTTGCAAGATTTTTCATTTCAATCAGGGTTGACATCCAAATGCAAATAATTATGTATTATTATTACCTATTTACTGGAACAAAATGTTGTATTTATTACTTAATTATTACATACAAAGTTATCTACGTTAAAAATAGGTATAGAATATTTATTTAAGAGTGCTAATGGTCTGTTAATTTACCGGATTATTCAATATTTTCTCGATATGTAATTACCTAAACTAGAATACAAAAGACCCAATGAAACGTAAATAACAAGTCCTTTTAATCATATATTTTTATTTTTACAATTTAAGTTGGAATGTTTTAAATTTATATCGTTTGTCAACCCTAACAAAAATATCATATTTCTCAACACAATACTTGTGATTATTGCACACCTATTTAAAAGTGTTATTCAGCAATACGAATTTTTATTACTACGCAGCTAATTTGGTTATGGATGTCACTTCCACATATTTTTATATAAAAATGGGATCATCAGTCTATACATAGTATGTAACATGTATGACAATTATTTTGGTAGCCCTAAGTCTTTGTGTTGCGTTAGCAAATAATGATTCTAGAACATTCTTAGTTATCATTTTTGTACAAATGTAATACGTACAAATAAGAAATGTCTAATTTGTGTATTATTTTTATTAAACACACTTACATTTCATTTTACCAAATTTACATGTCTTTTCTGACTTATAAGCTAACGTTTTCGGAGCTCGGTACATCAAATTCGAGCCTCGGATAGGAACAAAGTACTCCTACAACGACTACAGTGCAACCAGCGCCGAGTGCCTCCACTCTGCAGTTCAGTCCATCCAAACAGTGGTTGTATTGGTAATTATACTTCAAGTGGCTGCCATTTAAAATGTAAGTCTTTATAATTTTTATTAATTTTCATATTTTACTTCAACCAATTTATATTTCAGATACAACATGTAGCCAAATACTTTGACATTTTTCACTAACTTAATTTACTCATAATTGTTATAATCGTCAATAGATTAATTATAAGTGCGAGTTAATAGTTTTATTATTACTAGTTCATTCCAAGTAGATAAACATTAACTTAACATTTAATCCTTTTTCAGCATAGGTATTTCAAGTAATAATATCTAATTAAAATTTAACAATTTACAGGTCGGACTCTGAGTGCGATCAACGCAGCAACTCTACAGATGTTGAACACAGTGCCGAGCTCCTGCGGAAACATTCTACTCCTACAAGCAAGCGTAAATCTACGAAGAAATCGCCTGCCATTATAAGGTAATCATACTAAATTTACATCTACTCGTTATATTTAAATTATAATATTTCAAATTTTGTACTTACGTTCGATATATTTATGTGGCGTTGCGGTCAGTAGTTGATTTTTTATTACACACATTCACTTTCTGTTACTGAAATAGTTTATGATATATAAATTATGGGAGATATTTTTTTATTTATTTTGAAATAACCAGTAATAGGCACTGGTTATTGCTGCAAATGTCGATCAAGTTTATATTTATTCTTGTTCATGATTTATTTTAATATATTTCACTAATCTTATGATTGCAGAGTAAAAATTTATTTATTCTTCGGTAAACTTGACTTTTGAGATAGACTATATTGATTCTTAATATAATTAAATTGTTACTCTCATTTACAAGTAACAACATTTTATTTACATGACCATGCAGTATGTAAATTAATACAATTTTTGTATTTATTGTGTTATTTTTCGTAATGATTTTGAAAACCGACACCATCAGTAAGTAATTTTATACTTATACGGGTTATTTATGTTTGTTACAGAAAGAAAGGGAAGACTGTGGACATCTTCAATCTTACTCGTGATGGCGGCAAATCCAAAGATCCTCCATCGCGCGTGCTGTCCACGTACTTCGTCAACAGAGTTGCAAACGGCAACGAACGTCGGGCGATCAACACAACGGGGGACTACCTTATCGATTTGAAAGTCTACCAAACCAACGATGCGCGCAATACTGATGCACAAGAGCTCTGGAAGAAAGCGCTAGTACGGATAAAATTCCAGACTCAAGACGATACACCGCAATGGCGTAAGCTTCAATCTTTGGTGCACTCGGTGGATGAACTGTGTGAGGACCATCCTACATTTATATCAAATGATTGTAACCTGTAATTAACATTAATATTATAACTATGAATAAATAATTTTTACATATTGTTTTGTTTCCTTTCTCAGCTGAAACCGCGTTCTTTACAACAACAAACAGTTATTTTGCATTTCTAATTATGAAATTTTAATGAAGCTTTCTGTCCCACATTACCAGAAATCTTATTGGGCATTCTGCCCCACGACGCGAAGGCAGACGCCTGAGCGAACAAGTGGGGCAGAATGCCCAATACTATACTACTGAAATACATTTGAACGGCAGGGTGCACTTATATGAAATAGGATAAAAACAGACAATAGCAAAACTGATAAGGTAGTATGCTGATAGCAAAGAGGGTAAGTAGGAAGAAACACGTGTTCATAGTTGAAAGCAATACGATTTGACTTGTGTTTTAGAGGAATGCAGAGATTCAGCTTAACAAGTTAAGTTAATTCCATAGATAAGAAGAGAATTCCATAGACGAAGGGCAGTAACTGTAAAGGAATTGTGAAAGAAACAGGAAGAGTGTATACTGTATAGGTAGGTGTGCTAAGAGTAAGGTTTTACCTATATTATTTCTTTTATTATGGCCTGTTTGAAATAGTTATTATGTAGCTGTCTGTGTCCTGCAAGAAAAAAGGTTGAGTATAGCTGGATTATAGGATTTTTTATTATTTATATTGATTATATTGATTATAGGATCTTTTTTGAAGAACCCCATGTCATAACGCTCCGGGAATATAGATCTACATCAGAAGGAAGCTCATTCCACAGCTTGCAAGTGCGATTCCGATTCCGAATCCGAAGAAATTCCGATTTAACCCTGTTCTGCTTAAAAGTTTGTATGGGTTTGTTACTTTTTCACGCAAAGGCTACTGAAGGGATTTTCATTAAATTGAATACACATGTAGACCATGATCTGATCACTAGCACAGTAATATTATCTACTGTACAGTCGGCCGCATAAATAGCTTAACATTTTAGTATCTTGTCACATTACATTTCTTGAATTTGTGCTATGTTGCTAGGAAACCGTCGAAACAATTACTATTACAAAGTACTATAATGTTAAGCTACTTCTGCGGCCGACTGTACCGTGGGACTAGTTTAATATAAGCAAAGCAATCTAATCAATGTGTTGATGATCCATGATTAAAACATTTGATCGAGTATGAGAAAATCAGCTACGAGTTGTTATTTTACAATAACACGCATCTCATGAATAATCTTAAACTGTGACGTCATGAATATTGCGTCACTCGACCATGTGTCATTGTAACCACGCAAGTGATGGTGATGGTACACAGATGTTCCATAGATAAATATAATTATAATAAATTATTATGATATGCGCTAAAGATATAGCTTGGTAGCAAACTATAAATTATAGCTTCAGCTACTATTGTCTCCTGTTCCGCTGTCTGTGATTTAAGCTTATTTTATTGGGTTGAAATTTTGTATTCTAAATTAAATTAATGACAATACAATATATTGATGTTATGGAGTTGGTCTGATGAAGAAGCAGGAAGGTCGCCAGAGAAACTCGGAAATTAATAGAGGCAATGAGGCAACTCTTTCGAATTTGCTCGTTTGATTTGCTATGAGAAGTGCCTTTGTTCATGGATTAAAGCAAAGTCTCATATTATAATGAATTGAATCAACCAATGGCGTACTTTTGGCGTCGTAGCGTTCTTTATTTTAAACTTGTTCTTTATCTCTGATTATTTTGATTATGATATAATTAAGTATAACGTCTAAGATTTAAAGTTTTGAGTAACGGATAATTTTAATGGACTAGTTAAAAGAAAGAAGAAAAATACAAATAAGAAAAAGTTGCATTATGCGTTGAATATTTAAACGTATTAATTTTAAAAATCTACTTTTTATTCGCTTAAAAAAACATTAATTAATAACGCTACACTCTACAAGTACCGTCTCTATTTCACACGTATGAGCTGATCAAAAGTTCGATCTGAGGTTGTTGACACCTCCCAGAAGCGAGTTTGGGTTCGGACGTGATTCAGTATTACAAAGTGAGTCATGTTTAATACTTTTTGATTGTTGAATTAGTTTTACTACAAGCTTCGATGTGTTTTTGCTGGGTAAGAAATGGTGCTACGAATTTGTTGCACACCATTGAAGTATTATTACTAGCGTATAGAACGGACACCGCGAACACAATGTATGTTCCAATAAATTGACGCCGCGCGGCTTCAATGTATAATGGATTCGTTCGATTTTGAAAGGAGAACAGGGGCTCAATTTTAAAAATAGAACCTCCCGGCGGGGACACATATTTTGTTTGAGATGTCTTCTCTATGTATACTTAGGGTAAGTCCAGGATAGATGCCCTACTTTTTGAAATCAATTTATATCTCCTGATTTAATGTCAGGAACACAATAAGCGTGACATGTATAAAAACTCTGATCTTTGGTCTACCATAATGCAGAGACAAAAACTCGTACTTATTGATACTTTTCATAACTTTTTCTTTTCTTTACAACCCTTAAATTTTAAGGATACTTGCCTCATAGAGGATAGTTGCCTAACGACTAAAATCTGGAAGAAGGATACGTGCCCCGTTGGGGAAAAAACCTCTATTATGTTTGAAAATTTGTTGTTTTTAAAGTAAAAATAAACCTAAATACAGGTTTTTTTTTTCAAACTAAAAATATGTGTGTGTTACGAAAAATTGGATTACAGGATAGATGCCCCACCAAAAAAATTGAGAATCCACAAAAATACTGACAGATATCTAAGGGAGGCCATGCACGATCAAGTGTACTTGATGATAAAACAACATTTATCATTAATTCACGTTATTAAATGATGACATATTCTGAAAATTGAATTATTTTAGTATTTTTATTAATTAATTATTTTATTTAATTAATTTGACAAGACGATTTTCCTGACAAAGTTTGACATTAATTTTATTATCAATAATTTGACATCATTTAATATTATAAACTGACATATTACACTGACATCTGTTATGTAATGTAATTTGCATCGTGGTTTTCTTATAAGTTATAATTTGTATGTTTTTTTAACTAATCTATTGAATTGGGGACACCTGTGATGTTAGATGCAGTGTGATTTAAAATAAATAAATGAAAATTTTCAAAAAACTAAAGGATATGTATATGTGCATGAGGCATGTACCTCATTTAGGGATAGGGCATCTATACTTCAAAAAAAAACAGGGCGTCTATCCTTTTCTTAGAGGATAGATGCCTATCGCAGCCAAACGCAATATATAACATCTGAATTTACAAAAAGGCTTTAAGTACATTGTATTCTTTACTCCACAATAGATTAACATAAAATCAAACGAATTGGCTTACCATATAAAAAATACCAGCGACAACAAAACACGCACGTAAAATTCTGACGCAAATTTTCGTTGTCTCTTAAGTTTGAGCGGCCATAACTGGATAACGCGACCTCGCAGCGTCTTGTCGCACCGTGTACCAGTCGGGGGCGGAAGAACCTTTCGACGCGCACTGATTATGTCGGCAATCGTGTGCGCGAAACTAGAGTTTTAAAATTTGAGGCGTCTATCCGACTGTGGCATCTATCCTGGAATTACCCTATACCTCAATGTTGCACACAAAATTATTTGTTCTTCTTTGTAATTGACACTTCTTCAAAGGATATTTTTTTAAATAGGTACCTCTAAATTCCCCTGCAATCATTTATAATATAATATTTATTGACTTTATTCTTTCTATAACAATCACAAAACACTTTCGGTATTTTATGATTTTTTAAGTAGGTACTAGGTACTTATAGATAAGCAGTGCTAATGTTATGTTCGTTCCGTTCAAAGTTTACCACTTCCTGATGATATTAAATTTTATTATGGTAGAACTTTTTATTAGGGTTCCGAAGTAAAATCGGAACCCTTATAGTTTTCTCATGCCGCCCGTCTGTCCGAATCCGAAGCAAAGCGCCGAGGCCCTTAGTGCTTGAAAGCCCGTAATTCAGTCAGTCAGTTGAATGTAAAAATCTCTTCCATTGTAACTCCCCAATTAAGCTTATTTATCTGTGGAAGATTTCCCCTTCTAAAGACATCTGCGTCAGCTATAGGGACCATTATGACCATTACTATCATCTTTCTAGTCCGATCGATGATCTTAATACGTAAGTATATTAGGCCCTTATTGTACCAATGACGGAAATATTAACACAATTGAAATGTAATGGAGTTATAATATACCTGACCTCATTTTTAATTGACTTTTGAAGTTTTGATATGTAGGAACATTCTGATATCAGCAGATTAAAATTATTGGTTTATACCTACTTTGGTTTAAACTTTACACCTTAATTTGCCTTGTACCTGAAGGCCTGCAACATGACAGCGTCTGAAGTGTTACTATTGACGTTTATTGTTCGTTAATACCCTTATTATTTCTCTATGGGGTCCACCTGGATAGATACCACCCACTCTCTTGCTTAAGTCAGCCGCCAAACGACTCTTCATGTTCCGGCTTAAGGCTTGAGAGCCACTTCTTTCTTTTTCTTCTCTCTTTCTTGGCTGAAAACGCATCAGTGATGCCTTTGGTGTTGCTGATGTCCATGGGCGACGATAACAACTTATCAGATGCATTGTTAGCTCGTTTGTCGGCTATTTCCATGAAAAAAGAGAACCGTAATTCAAATCAATTCCAATTACGACACTTGAGTCGTAAAAGTAATTGAGAGTAATATTGAGTGTAATATTATGTTTCCTTATTATAATATTATTGGGTTTTTGAACCCCGAAGCAGCGTGTCGGTATCAATATTATGTTATGTGATCGCGCTCGAAAAGTTTCAGCACGGAAATCGTGTATTTCTTTGGTTTATGGTTCAATATTTTTTTATCGCTTGCCCAAATATTTAGCTCCATTCCTAACCACGATAATTGATCCGCGACATGCTATATACCATTTACATAAACTAATAATTTATGCTAATATAACTTTACATTAGCATGAATTCAAAAACACTTGTTTTTGATATAGAAGGTAAGTTTTTTTTTGAAATATCTGTCCCTCTATAATTATTCCGAGTATCACGAAACTTGTTCGCTATAAAGGCCAATAAGTGGCCCTATTGGCTTCTATATGGCCTATATGGCCTTCGGCTTGCTGGCCAGCTCCGCCGGCCAGCCTCAGCTGCTGCGGCGAGCATTAAAACCACCTGCTCCTAGCTCGCGGGCCGCCTCGCCCCTCCCCGCCTACGCGGGTTTACATTACACTCTAGGGGTAGGGCAAACAAGACTACGTGGAGTCGGTTTTGCAGCGATTCGATTCTGTCACCGTAAACCTTTTGAGAAATTCGTGTGTTCGATAGAAATTGTTTCGAATTGGTCGAACCGTTTAGAATCTTACGAATGGATATCCGTTAGTTTATAATTTTACCACGAGACGTCGGAAATTGATAAATTTCCTAAAATGTGGCCGTAAAATAATACAATTTATCTCTCGTTTAGAATCCTACGAAGGTTTATAAATTTCCTAGGAAAATAAATTTGCGGTTCTTGTTATTTTCCTGTTACATATATATTTATTATGTATGTGAATACCTATATTTTTATAGTATCAGTAGGAAAATGACATTTCTGTGCTATAGCGAATAATTTTTGTTCATCCTCATCTGTCCCCACATATCTCCTTATCAGAACAAATAGGGTATAACAGAAGTGCGTTGCAACTGTCCCCAGTCAACCTCTAACTAGCGTAAACAAGTTGGATTTTTTATGATTGTGAGATAAGTATATACCTACATAATATTATTGTGTTTACGACACAAGAACATCGCTAGTCACCCACCCGCCTTTGACCCGGAGTTGATGATAAATTTAGAACGTAGGTTGACGCATTCGCTTGGAAATTGTTGGATAATATTCAGTGTAAGAGGTTATCTCGAGAAAACAAGCATTCAAGTCTTTTGGATGGATAAAAGTGATTTTGATGGATATAAAATCCAACAAACGGGCTAGCTGATGGAAAGTGATCATCTTCCATGGATATCAGCGACTTCAAAGGCACTACTGATGGATAATCAGGCAAGAAATAAATGAAGGAACTAGTTTTCATACCTCAAACCAGCAAGGCTATTCTGTTTTGTAACTTGACAGCGGAGTTTCAAAATTGACGTTCGAGTTCTAGGATCACTTCACTTCGCAAGTGCGTACTAGATGATTAGATAATGACATGTCAATATGATGCAAGTTCGCTTTTGTTTTGTAACTTGACAGCGGAATACACGATGAGTTTCTAAATTGAAGTTAGTGTTCGAGACTCCCTTCACCTCGCAAGTGCGTACCAGATGATTAGAGAATCACTTAGCAAGATCTCGGACTTGAACTTCAATTTTGAAACTCATCGTGGATTCCGCTGTCAAGTTACAAAACTGAATAGCCTTGCAGAACTAGATGAGTCGTTTGGCTACTGACATATATTATTCAACACAGTGGTTTGCCATGCTCCACGTAGGGCATCTATCTGGGTTTGTGTAATAAAAAAGTATGTAGATATAATTATGCTGTTTTGTTATTTTAAGCAGACTTTTAAGTCAGAAAAGGCAGAGGTTTGAGATAAAAAACCTACAAACCGAAAACCTAATGGCCAAATGGCCACAATAAATAAATGTGTACGCAACGTTGGAATTTTCAAGCAAATACGGAAGCCATTTCCCTATGTATCTAATACATAATTACATAAGTTAGTAAGTAGGATATCTTATTTTTTTACAGCCAAATAAAATTACAGCTAAAGCTAATGTGTGCCCATCACAGAGAAAGCACTACATTATATTATGGAGGTATTTAATTAAAAAATATTACATAGATTCCGAAGATTGTGAAATAAAAATTTTTGGTATTACAAGGAGCATTTCAGTTAATATTTTTATAAATGATATATTGTATTTAATACAAACTATCATTTATAAACATATTAACTGAAATGCTTCTCAACAGATGGCGTAACTACGGAAAAAGTAGCTAGATGGAAAAAAATACCTAGAGAAACTTCCTGGGGTAACAACATTTATCAATATTTCCAATACAATCATTGAAAAAGTCACTTTGAATTTATGAGAAATAAATAGAATTTGGTACGTATTTCTCCCGCATTATTGGAAATAAGATACGAAATTTATTGAGATAAAGTTATTTCCTTATTCCGGTAGCCCGTATAAGGTTCATCGGTAATTGATATTGGTAGATATATAATATTACTGTTCTTCGTCGGTTTTCCTCCATTATAAACACCTTTTTCAAACCGTTAAGTAGTTTTTAGTTCGTGGATGTTGTCTTAAAATTAACTAAATAATTTTGACGTGATAACGTCTATTAAAACGATGAGCGCCGGGCGCATCTATGAAAATGTAGCGTTCCGCGAGCGAGAGAGCTGCAAAAGCGAGAGAGAGGCACTATCGGCTACGATCGGCGTTACGTTTTGTTAACTTAAGCGTTATGTTTGTAATTCGCAACACAGAATCCAGATGGCGCTGGATGGTTGATCAGTAACAACGCCATCTAATGATAATACTCGTAATAATCTTGGTACATCCTACTCTGATGATGTGAAACATCATCATCACCATCAATCTACATCATTTTTTGTCATTTAATTTGTCAAATTTTTTGTCAGTTTTTTTATCGATTTTTTGTATTTCTTTTGTCATTTTTTTGTCAATTTTTTATTTAAATTTTTTATGTAATTTTTTTATATCAATTCTTTTGTAAAAAAATTTATGTCAATTTGTTTATCATCATCATCACCATCGTGCGTCGGACGGAGATGACACACCATTCTTTTGAGTCGCTTATTGAATGGCTTATGTGTCCAGGCCTTAATAGTTAAACACTACAACACAATTAGATTCATTTTTAAATACTCCTGTGTATTCTAAGGGATCCAGATCCTGGAATTAGATCAATTTTAATTTTATCACTCCTCCTCTAAATTCCCGGAACTCGGAACAAAATGAGATACGTTGGGTTTATGTAAATAGCGGGAGTCGCCGCGCCGGACTGCTGAAATGACCGTATTATCTGAATTTAAAATACGGTAAATATCATGAAAATATCGCATAAAATCGATATTGAACACTACTTCATATTCATGTATTGTAATGCCAGGCATGAATCTGAGTTATGAGCTATTTCGTTCACTGAAAGGTATTCTTATTAAATATTATGCTGAGACACGCTTCGAATGAACAGGTATCGTAAACTGTTTGTGAAACTGCAGTTTAGGAAAAATAACCTTGTATACTGAGAGGCTTCACACGAAATTCGCATTTACTTTACCTCTCATCCAATTATCTCTCGACATACATCTTTTAAAGGAAAATGTTTTACATGTAGGTTATTTTATTCCTGAATATCCAAAGGAATGAGAAATTTTAAGCGCTTTGGACTTGTTTATAATTTGGGATAAACGGTAACCATACTTTAGTTGTTACGAACAATATTGATACAGCCATTTTGAAGAGCGAATTTAGCTAGTACTTTAATAACCGTATTAAAATAAAACACTGTTACTGAAATAGACTACGTGCAGTCAATTCATCTGATTCTAGAAGCATATTTTTTTTTGCAAGAGAGTCCTCAAGTGAACACTAAGTTTTTTTTTTTAATCCTAAGGGGTTAAAAACGTTATGAAAGTTGTACAATAAAAACTGTATTTCATCGGACAAAGTCGCGGGCAATAGCTATTATTCTTATAATCGCGTAATTGAGGTCTTTTGTCAGACCTCTAGTCATGTAACCTGCAGACCTCACCTCATGATAACACGATAAAACTTTATACAGCGCTATTATGTAATTTTATCACTCGAGACCAAATTACCCACCATTAGGTATATTCTTGTTATAAATGCTCATACAGCTCAAGTCTAATTTAACTTGGTAATTGCGTTATCTTATAAAACTCGCGCGCTAGAACATTAGCTGCAAAATACTTTGATGTATTTAAAGTTAATTTATTTGCAGACCGATTTCATAAAACAAAATGATAGCAAGTAACGTAGATATTAGTTAATTTAATGTGTAATTATAATGATTAGTAGTAAATGTTACATCAACATAATCGTTACCATAATAATTCGGACCCAGACCGAAACTGTTATTAATTTTTAGACGTTTAATTTTTATTATAAATATTATTTAAATAGTAGTAAGTGGTCGGTATTACACCTTTTACTTTTTATTACAAAGTTCCCACGAGAATGGCATAATATTTCGAATGATTGGAAAGGCTAACCCATGTTAGCTGTTTTGTGTCTACCGATATACCGTTTCAGATAGACAGACAATACCAATAAATTACGTTTTGTTATTTGTATCGATAATACATAAACTCCCTGATATCCACAGAAAAGTCCACAGTTTCACCCTTCAATGTTTATTTTTAAATAACGTATTTTGTGTTTAAAATCGACGAATTACATCCATCCGTCTAGTGCTGGACTTAGTACTTCCCTAATTTGCACTTTGGTCTTCTAAACTTATACTTATGTTAGTATCCCGATACAGGTAATGGTAGAAATTGCAGTTATTGATTTGTGATAATCAGATTACAAAGTTAATTAATTGACCAATAACTCCAAGGTAAGTTGGAGCGTGTGGTTAAAACTAGGTGCGTATCGTGATTTTACTTGTCCTTTGTATCTATAGGTATTATATTTAGATACTTTTGTATATAATAATGGGATTGTTAAAAAACGGTGTAGAGTTATCATTCCGGCGTTACATTGGCGATACCTCTGGTATTGCTCATGTCAATAGGCGATGGTAACCACGTGATATCAGTAGCTCGAGCACGAATATTTGCGAGAAAGTATTCGTATGGTTAACGTAAGCAATTTGTATGGCATTTTTTCAAAAGCGCCCCTATCGTGCGTAAATGGCACTAAAATGCCATACAAATTTGACAAATTGCTTACGTTAACCATACGAATACTTTCTCGCAAATATTCGTGCTCGAGCTACTGGTGGCCCTTCTGCTTTTTTGTAAGCTCTTCAGGATATAATAACACTTTAGATAGTCTGGAAAGGGATAAACTAGACGACTTGCGAAGCGACGAGTTCCCTGATCGTGGGTGTTTACGATACAGGGAATCCTATTGCGGAATTATGAGACTGTTAGAGAGTATTTGAGAAAATGTGATATTTACCTACTTTCACAAAAAACTATTCTCGTCTTTACGCGGTTTGTTTATGAAAATAGCCGACAAACAAGCTGACGATCTATTTTTAAGTGGCTATAGTAGGTAAGTATATTTCAAAATCACTGCGTTCAAATACTTTGTTTTGTAATATCTAATACCTTGATAAATCACGGGTTTTATTAGCTATGGTCAGTTATTTGATACAATTTATTACCGAATACGATTAGTGCAAAACAATTCTCTCTAGCCTACGTTGTAACGATTTTCCTAGTACTGCCGACCACATGATTTACACTAATCTGTCAATTTAGATTAGTCGCTAACAGCTGTTCTAGATTCGGTAGGTGGCGCTATACTAAACACTATTTTATACTATACTTATGCTCGTATTGTACGAGTAAATGTAGGTACGTTCTAAGTGCGCACAAAAGCGGTTTGCCTATCCACGTGATAACTGGGGTTGTATTGTAATACACAGCATTTCCTAAAATTCTCAAACGCTTTTAAAAATGAACTTCAACTTTCATACCCTAATTCAACAAGGGTTGGTTGCTTTGGACAAGGCGGGTTTTATTCCATATTTACAATAAAAAAGTGGTCAAATAAAATGCGCACCTTTGCCATAAAATACAAAGTTAAAATAAAAATAGAATAATATAATTAATAAAATTATTCACATTTAAATTGATTTCCGTGGTTACCAAATTTACACATAAATAAAGTAATTAAGGGAGCGGGAGCGGGAGAGGGAGAGGGGAAGGGAGAGGGAGTGTATGTACCTCCTGAACGGATGAAAACAACAGAACCTTTTTAGGATTACATTTCAGTATATAAATTCCTAAAATGTACTTCAACATCAATTAACCTGTTTTTAATTTTTCTTCCAATATTCATATTAGCATCAATAAGCATAATTCGCGTGCGAAGCTGCGGGAAACAGCTAGTAACTTAATAATTTTCCGTTACTTCAATTTGATCAAGTGATTTAATTTGTAAGAAGATGACAAGAGTAAAATATTTCTTGTCAATTTCTGTATTTCTTTCATAAATTTAGTAAAGTTATTATAGAAATTATCATAATTTTATACATTGCCTACGTATTGTTTAGAATACCGGATTTTACAAATTGTCGGTAACATACAGGTATAGGTATTAATATCAAATTCAAATTCAAAATTATTTATTCATGTAGGTATCATTGATACACTTAAGCACGTCATTTTTTTAATGAACCAGCATTATCATGTAAATTTAATAACAGTAGATAAATACCCCTACCAGTGTAATATCTACTTTGTCTTTCAATGTGTCCTCTACTCTACGACTTGCAATTAATGAATTATTTAATAAACGAAAACATAATCTTAAATTCAAATTAACCCCCCCCCCCAAAATTTTTGCCCTTGCTGTTGAAGGTAAATTCCTTTACGTTATCTAGATATTTAAGCTTCAATCTTTATTATATTCCGGATTAAAAATGTCAAGAACCACGAATAATTTGCTCGTTGATTCGTTCTCTTTAACATTGTACTATAAATTTAAAAATTAAATGTAGATAAACTTTACTAAGTACGTTTACGAAGGTACCTAAGTTAGGCTATGTGGTAGGATAAAGCAAGGTAGGACAATAAAAGTTAAGACAAAATAGAATCTTCGAATGACGTCTACCGATGAGGAACCTGGTGCCATAGCCTCGTGCATAATTCAAAAACATTTCAACAGGCAAGGTAATCCGACGCAATGGAATTGAGCTTCAAAATTCGTATTACTAGAGTTCACTTTCCTCTGCAACAAGAATTAAAATTAATTCAAAATCAGTAGCTATTTCTGAAATAGCGCGACCATAATCTTATCGTCCGTTCGTGGTACATTAACGCTGTAGTTTGATATGCGTTTATTTTTACATACTTGTAAAATTATGTGTAAGGAAAAACCCTAAAAAGAAAAATTGTTTAAATTTCTGAAACTGTATAAAAAGGGGTTTGAGCTACTGTTCCTCACGGAAGGTCAATTTCTTTCGCTCGCGCCTTCTTTCGTGGTACACCATGCTGAACGAATGAGGCTTTGGCGGTAGCTCTGTCTTTTGGAGATCGTTCTGTTATATATATCCGTCTGTCAGAGATCCATCTGCTAAAGATCCGTCTGTAAAATGTCCGTCTGATAGAGACCATTGGACATTGTAACATCCAGCTTAATCTTGACGGTACTATAACATTATACTGCCGTCAAATAATAATCAATAGATTAGCACGAAAATTTAAAGTATGCAGCTAGAAATCATCTGTCTTGCAATTAACCGCACGTATTATTTACTTGTTTATTCATAAGCGAAGAGCGCTTCATTAAAACACACTGCGCCAAAATATCAGCATAATACTTAACATTTATTCGACGAAAACATAAATCTTCCAATTAGTACTAAATCCCCAATTAGCTGTGGTTTCGACTGAAATGGACTTTAAACGTACAGAATTCAGTTTTCTTCTGAATTATAATTATTGATATGCAAACTATTAGTGCAACTTTTAAAGGTCCAATAATTCGTATAAACAAATTGCCTTAACTGCCTTCTTATGCTTGATAAAATTTAATTATCACTTGCATTCATGAATGAAAACACTTATAAATAGAGAACTTATAAATCTTCTAATTTATTTTAATTCATAATAAGATTGGAGTAAATTAATTTTATAATTAAGAGAGTCATTCAGATGATCCTGTTAAGCACTTAAACAAGCATACGTCATAGATGTGATGAAAAATAAGAAAATAAATAAGAAAAAAAAGTCTTGACTACTTTACGTTCTTCTATGTTTTCTCATACACACACATGCTTACACTAAGCACGTATACATTCACACACTACACGGTTTTTACGCGAATGTGGAATTTTATAAGAATCTACAGAAAAAAAGATTTGATCAAAAGACTACGGTGAGAGTGTTCCCTGACAGATTAATAGTAAAAGCTGACTCATCGTGGGGTCTAAACATCCAACTATCTAGCCTGTGGGAGATAGGTAGTCGGTTGATTAGCCGAATATACTCGCACATAGATATGACCAAGAGCAGTGATTCTTAACCTTTGGGGATGAGGGAACACTTTACAATTTTTTTGTCTAACCATGGATATTACTTCTAAAATATACCTATGTATAGTTTACGATTATATCACAGTTATTTCGTATTTAATATTTTTGGGAGGCAAACTTCTGTATTTTTTGGTACCACTTCGGACGCTTTCAGGGACCAATAGTGCTCCGCAGCCCGAATGTTAAGAAACACTGCAGAGCTTCTATACTGTAGAACGTGTACCTAGTAGTAACGTGTAAGTAGATTATTCTACTTTTTTATGTGAATAACCAACAAACGAACAGAGGAGCCACCTGATGATAAGTGGTCATCATCGCCCATTGTCATCAGTAACACCAAAGATGCTGAATATGAAGACACTGATGCTGTCTAGCGAAAAAGAATGCGTAGTCTTGCATAATGACTGGCTCTCCGACATTAAGGATTGAGATTACATTAATTAATTAAATAAATTAATTCATCAATTAAATTAAATCATCAATCGATTAAACTAATTCATCAATAAACTATTTTCCAGATTCCATTCAAGTGGCTATTTTGAGGTTTGACTGAAAAATCGAATGAAATAAACGGAAGAAAAATGAAATGTCATTCGCATTCATTATAAAAGAAGCATAGAAAATTCTTGTTCAGGTATACCTTTGTATGCCACAACAAAGCCGCCGACTCCTTGTTGGTAAAGCTTAACTTAAGGACTTTAAGTATCAATTTGTTATTATGTCATTAATATATGTAATATTTCCGTGATAAGGTATTATTATCTTTCCGTGAAGCCTGCCTGGATCCTTTTTAACCGACTTCAAAAAAGGAGGAGGTTCTCAATTCGACTGTTTTTTCTTCTTTTTTTATGTTTGTTACCTCAGAACTTTCGAGTGGGTGAACGGATTTTGATGATTCTTTTTTTAATCGAAAGCTGGTGCTTTTTATGTAGTCTCACTTAATTTGAGCGAGATCTGATGAGTAGTTTTTGAGTTATCCCTAATTTTGAAGTTGGTTATTTTTTGTGAAGAATTATTGCTGAGTCAGCCTCATGAAATTGAGGTTAGCGAAATAAATCACATTGACATGGAAAAATATAATGGACATTAGGAAATTGATATAATTTTAACACTAGAACAATGTATAAAACGAAGCATTAGAACAGTATTTATTTCTTTTAAGAAAAATAATTTAGCACCAAAATTTTTACGAATACAAAGCGTTGACAGTGTGCGAAACAAATTGGGAAGGTCTTGGCGAACGTGACATGTATGAGTATGCATAACATTTACTCAGCAAACGGCACGACATCATGTGATATTGGCACGTCCTGTTTAAATAAACAATTATAGTTAATAAGTTAACCAGATGGCTGATCATCGCCTTATAACGTGATAAGTAGTTTCAGAGAAGCATTTATTTAACCGAATAAGTAGATTTCGAAGTGCTCGCTAAGTGATTCGATAAATCACTTTCAATAAAATATTGCTCAACAAAAATTATCTCAATGCCGTATGGATGCAAAATTCTTTCATTCTGATTTTTTTTCTGAATGTCGGAGTACTATTCTTAATTTATAAAAACTTAATTAATAAAAACTTTGTTTAATTTTGATCTTCGAGTAACCAATTTCTCCTTTTCGACAAATAACAATGTTTTTATAACAACAGAACAGTAGGGAACAATAAAAATAGGTATTACAAAACTTATTTTGCAGATTTATGTGTATGGCTATGTACATTTTAACAGTTTTTTAATTATTATATTTTCCATATATTTATATTCACACAAAATACACGGAAACATACATGGAAGTACGGAAATAGATTTAGATTGGAAATAGAAAACACGGAATAGATTTGTTATATTTTATTCTTAGATGCCGCTTAATATACTCCTAGATGAATAATAATGAAATATTCCAATTTCATAAATAATAATTCAGACTTCAGTAGCCATACGTATACGTACAAATACTTCGTACTAGCTCAAATACGAATACCTTATGTTCAAATACATACGCCGCCAAAGTAAACAACGTAGTTAAATTATCGACCATCATTGTATCACGATTCTAGATTCGTACAAATATTTGCCGACGAACATTAATATCTCTAAGTATTGTATTGCGTCTCAAGTATTGCACTTGTAGACTTCAGTTGTTAGTGAAAATCTATAGGTATACTAGCTGACCGGGAAAACATTGTGCTGCCATATAAATTATATTTACAATTAGATATAGAGACACCCTAATCACCTAAAGGTATGAAATAGGTGTACTTTACGATCTATTCGCATATTTACCAAAGAACAAAAAAAATAATTAAATGTATGGAATTCACACGTGGTAGAAGTGAAACCTTCAAAATTTTTGTTTTCAAGATAATGAGACGAAAGTAAAATTTCGGGAAGATGATAAATGTAGGTTTCACTAATCTACTTCACTCCGCTCTGCTCCGCTCTGGTTTGCTCTGCTCCGCTCCGCCCCGCCCCGCCCCGCTCCGCTCCCCTACCCCTCACTCCCCTACCCTACCCCTGTACAATGCTTCCTATCTCACTTTAGAATTTGTGTTTGTCTCTTTTTACTGGACAGTTTCGTTTCATAAAATTTCAAGTCACCCCCGTACTAAAGAAGTTTTCACTTCAAAAATTCTCGGTCGAACCATTTCACAGGACTGGAGTTCGACCACAAACACCGTGAGATCGAGATTAGTAACAAATGAAGAGAAAACATTATGCTATAAGTATGTATTACAGCTTTCTAGTATCTACTAAGGGAGGCCATACACGGTCAACTATACTTGATCAAGTTTGCACTTTGAAATTTGCAGTTTGAGTTGACGCGCATTCCAGATAGATATATGGCAGACAGCTATTATCGTGGCCATACACGATCAAGTATACTGGATGCCGCGTCAAGTCCGCTTGACGCTTCATCAAGTACACTTGATCGCACATGGCCTCCATTAGGGGCTATCCATAAATTACGTCACACTAATTTCATGACTTTTTGAACCCTCCCTCCCTCCTTGTCACAGCTGGTCTCATTTGTGAGACCTCCCCCCCTAGTGTGACGCCACATATGGTGAATTTACCTAGAAATTATTAAATTAAAACAGCATTTCTGAAATAAGTTTTATTTCCATTAATTGTTTTTTATATTTACCTATACATACCAATTATTCGATTATGAAATGTGACATCCAAAAATTTAGGACCCCCTCCCACCCCTTGTCAAACGATGTCACACTACATCGACCCCCCCCCCCCACCCCCTCTCCCTAACGTGTGACTTATGGATGGCCCCTTAGTAGGTAGGTAAGGCGATAATTCCGGATTATAACGAAACTTCACAACATCTGGTTTTCTCCACAAAATGCTTTTAAGGACTTTACAAAAAGCTTCTTAAAATCCTGTCTGATTTTTAGAGGTTTCGTAGAGTATGGTTGAGCTAAATTCTCGTTTAATACCGGCCTCGGGGCTACATGATTCTTTAACGAGTAAGGTTTTAGGTCGAACGAATCGCCCGCCCACCGCCGCAGTCCCTCAAATATTAAATAGTTCGTTGCCGAAATATTTATAATTCTCCTTGCTGCTAGAAAATACTCTAAATACGGCCTGACGATACAGTGTAACTGCTCCCAGGTGATACATTACATTCGTAGAGAGCTAGTAACTACTAGAATTTATTGTTTCTGACGCCCTCGTACTTAACTTCTGGTACCGTAACGGTAAATTAAATATTGAGAAACAATATTTATAAAGTCGCGTGCACTCAATATGGGTAATGAACTCTAGGTATACAGATAGGTACATGTCTGTGGTAATGAAGAAAACAGGAAGATTATATTAATGTACTAGCTGTTGCCCGCAGCTTCGCACGCGGAAATTATGCCTATCATATTATTTAGTATCCCTTACAAAAGAAAATTTAAAAACAGGTTCATTTATATTGAAGTACTTATATTTAGGAATTTACATACTGAAACTTACGATACAATCACAGATCATTCCTCCGGGAGCGGGTTTGGAATAGTAAACAACATTAACTTTTTTCTTTTCCCTCTCCCTCTCCCTCTCCCTCTCTCCCCTTGCCCTCTTCCTCTCCCGCTCCCTGTCCCTTTTCCTCTCCCGCTCCCTGTCTCACTTCCCCTCGCTCTCCCTCTTCCTGCCCCACTCCCTCTCCCTTTCCCGCTCGAGGTCCTTCTCCCACCACATATCCCTCTCCCTCTCCCTTTCCCGCTCGAGGTCTTTCTCCCACTTCATATCCCTCTCCCTCTTCTTCTATCGCTCCCAGTCCCTCTCCCGCCTACACCCGCGCCCTCTCCCGATTTCAGTCCCGCTCCCACTCCCTCTCCCGCTCCCTGTCCCTCTCTATCTCCCTCTTACGCTCCTTCTCCCTCTCCTGCTCCTTGTCCATTCTTAACTTAAAAAATGACGAAGTTGCTTACTAAGTTCATTCCCCTAAATTAACTCTTTAAGGGATGATTTTCTGAAAAATAATAATTCTAAGTTAACTTTTGTTTATTACTATAAACTTACATAAAAAAAATCATACATTTTATAACTCTAAAACTGGCGAAGTTGATTTGTATGTAGTTGACTACCAACCCCTATTTTTAGGGGATGAATTTCGAGAAATCAGTGGTACAGTTATTTTTTGTGTCTAACTATAAGCTTATATACAAAATTTCACCCTTCTTACTTCAAAACTGACGAAGTTGCCATACTAACTTGCACACTCTTATTTAACGCTGTAGGGGATGACTTTTCAAAAAAACGTAATATTTACTTCCAAATTTTGTTTCTAATCTGGAGCTAATATATAAATATTCATGTTTTTAACTTTAAAAATGACGAAGTTGCGTACTTAATGAAATTCTCTAAATTAACCCTTTAAGGGATGATTTTGCAAAAAAACATAATACTTACAAATTTTGTTTCTAGTCTGGAGCTAATATGTAAATTTTCATGTTTTTAACTTCAAAAATGACGAAGTTGCCTACTAAGTTCAATTCAGTAAATCAACCCTTTAAGGGATGATTTTCCAAAAAAAAATATTAAAGTTAACTTTTGTTTATTACTATAAACCTACATAAAAATTTTCAAATTTATAAATCTAAAACTAAGAAAGTTGGTTTGTATGAAAGTGTCTTCTAACCCTTATTTGTACCCCTTAGGGGATGAATTTCCAAAAATCCGTTCTTAGTGGACGTCTCCTTAGCATAAACTATCTCCCTGCCAAATTTCATCTTAATCGGTTCGGCAGTTTCTGAGATTTTTTGTTTAATCAGCGGTGTGTCGCTTTTCAATTTTATATATATAGATTGTCTATACTAATATATAAAGAGGAAATATTTGATTTTTTGTTTGCATTGAATAGGCTCTGAAACTACTGAACCGATTTAAAAAATTCTTTCACTGTTAGAAAGCTACACTATCCTCGGTGAACATAGGCTATATTGTATTTTTTTTTTAAATTAGGGATCCTTAATAAAACTCCAATAATGTAACCCAAGGTGTAAAAAAATAGGAAAACCGAAGCAAAGCGAGGGCGGTTACTCGTATCTAATAATGCGTGATTCATAATAGAATATAAAATTGCCCATTTCCCAAAACACACATTATTTCCCTGTTAGGTTCAATAACCAATAATAATGGGCTAATTGGCCTATTTCCAATGCCAGACGGCATTCATTCTAATTTCGTATTCAGTATAAATCTATTTTCAGACTACTTCATGCAAAAATTTATACATTTCAATAAAAATGGACCTGATCGATGTGTGTACATGGAATATCAATAGATTGCAAAACAATATGTTTAAATTTTTGTCTGTTTGTTTATGTGCCCGTTGTTGCTCAAATATGACTTAATAATTTTGGTCCGTACTGATGTATTGTAGTAAGCTAAGGATAACATGAGCGTATTTTCTTTGAATCAAAGAGCAAAGCAAAGCAACAACCCATAATTGTCCCACTGCTGGGCTCGGGGTCTCCTCTCACAGTGTGAGGGTACAGACATAGTCCCACGCCAAAGGATTGGTAGACTTCACACACCTTTGAGAACTTTATGGAGAACTCTCCGGTGTGCAGGTTTCCTCACGAAATTTTCTTCTGATACGCACACAATATTTGAAAATTGGAGGTGCGTGCCAGGATTTGAACATGGTAGTGAACTTAGCAGATCATTTCCCAGCAGATCAAAAAAAAATGTGAGTTCTGTTCGCATGCACAAGAGTTCTAGAGTTCCTGATGCTTTTGGAGAATAGTTCTGGCGATTTAACCCAAAAAATAAATCGATGAAATGCTCTGCTAACTTCCTGACGCAGCAGATCATTTTTTAGTAGATCAAAAATAAAAAAGAGTTCTAGTCACGTGCTGTGAGTTCTACAGTTTCTAGTAATTTTGGGTAATAGTTCTATCGATGAAATTAAAAATAATAATAATAAAAAGACGTAAATAAAAAAAATAATAATTTCAAAAATTATGTAAAAATTGTTATTTTATTTCTAGAAGCTAGAACTATTAAGATTCTCATTCAATTGTAGAAGAACTATAATGGAAAACACAAAACATTTCCAGAACTCACGCCAAACTGCCAGCAGAGCATATTTGAAAAGTTGATATATCAAAATATCATAAATTGTGAAAAAAAATAGTTGTTGTCTTTCTAGAAGCCAGAACTATCAAGTTTCTCGTTCAACAGTATTAATACAACAATCAAGAACACAAAACTTTTCCGGAACTCACGTAAAAATAACAGCAGAGCATAGGTGAAAAGTTAAAATATCGAAATTTCGTGAGTTGTGAAAAAAAAATAGTTGTAGTCTTTCTAGAAGCCAGAACTATACAGTTTCTCGCTCAACAGTATTAGTCCAACAACCAAGAACACAAAACTTTTCCGGAACTCACGTAAAAATAACAGCAGAGCATAGGTGAAAAGTTAAAATATCGAAATTTTGTAAAATTTGGAAAAAAATAGTTGTAGTCTTTCTACAAGCCAGAACTCTCAAGTTTCTTGTTCAACAGTATTAATACAACAATCAAGAATACAAAACTTTTCCGGAACTCCCGTAAAAATGTCAGCAGAGCATAGGTGAAAAGTTAAAATATCGAAATTTTGTGAGTTGTGAAAAAAAAATATTTGTAGTCTTTCTACAAGCCAGAACTCTCAAGTTTCTCGTTCAACAGTATTAATACAATAATCAAGAATACAAAAATTTTCCGGAACTCACGTAAAAATATCAGCAGAGCATAGGTGAAAAGTTGAAATATCGAAATTTCGTGAGTTGTGAAAAAAAAAATAGTTGTAGTCTTTCTAGAAGCCAGAACTCTCAAGTTTCTCGTTCAACAGTATTAAAACAACAATCAAGAATACAAAACTTTTCCGGAACTCCCGTAAAAATGTCAGCAGAGCATAGGTGAAAAGTTAAAATATCGAAATTTCGTGAGTTGTGAAAAAAAAAATAGTTGTAGTCTTTCTAGAAGCCAGAACTATCAAGTTTCTCGTTCAACAGTATTAATCCAACAATGAAGAACACAAAAATTTTCCGGAACTCACGTAAAAATGTCAGCAGAGCATAGGTGAAAAATTAAAATATCGAAATTTCGTGAGTTGTGAAAAAAAAATAGTTGTAGTCTTTCTAGAAGCCAGAACTATCAAGTTTCTCATTCAACAGTATTAATACAACAATCAAGAATACAAAACTTTTCCGGAACTCCCGTAAAAATGTCAGCAGAGCATAGGTGAAAAGTTAAAATATCGAAATTTCGTGAGTTGTGAAAAAAAAATAGTTGTAGTCTTTCTAGAAGCCAGAACTATCAAGTTTCTCATTCAACAGTATTAATACAACAATCAAGAATACAAAACTTTTCCGGAACTCCCGTAAAAATGTCAGCAGAGCATAGGTGAAAAGTTAAAATATCGAAATTTCGTGAGTTGTGAAAAAAAAATAGTTGTAGTCTTTCTAGAAGCCAGAACTCTCAAGTTTCTCGTTCAACAGTATTAATGCAATAATCGAAAATACAAAACTTTTCCGGAACTCACGTAAAAATATCAGCAGAGCATAGGTGAAAAGTTGAAATATCGAAATTTCGTGAGTTGTGAAAAAAAAAATAGTTGTAGTCTTTCTAGAAGCCAGAATTATCAAGTTTCTAGTTCAACAGTGTAAGTACAACAATCGGGAGTACAAAACATTTCCGAAACTCACGCTAAAATATCAGCAGAGCATAGGTGAAAAGTTAAAATATCGAAATTTCGTGAGTTGTGAAATAAAAATAGTTGTAGTCTTTCTAGAAGCCAGAACTATCAAGTTTCTCGTTCAACAGTATTAAAACAACAATCAAGAATACAAAACTTTTCCGGAACTCCCGTAAAAATGTCAGCAGAGCATAGGTGAAAAGTTAAAATATCGAAATTTCGTGAGTTGTGAAAAAAAAATAGTTGTAGTCTTTCTAGAAGCCAGAACTCTCAAGTTTCTCGTTCAACAGTATTAAAGCAACAATCAAGAATACAAAACTTTTCCGGAACTCCCGTAAAAATGTCAGCAGAGCATAGGTGAAAAGTTAAAATATCGAAATTTCGTGAGTTGTGAAAAAAAAAATAGTTGTAGTCTTTCTAGAAGCCAGAACTATCAAGTTTCTCGTTCAAAAGTATTAATCCAACAATGAAGAACACAACAATTTTCCGGAACTCACGTAAAAATGTCAGCAGAGCATAGGTGAAAAATTAAAATATCGAAATTTCGTGAGTTGTGAAAAAAAAATAGTTGTAGTCTTTCTAGAAGCCAGAACTATCAAGTTTCTCATTCAACAGTATTAATACAACAATCAAGAATACAAAACTTTTCCGGAACTCCCGTAAAAATGTCAGCAGAGCATAGGTGAAAAGTTAAAATATCGAAATTTCGTGAGTTGTGAAAAAAAAATAGTTGTAGTCTTTCTAGAAGCCAGAACTCTCAAGTTTCTCGTTCAACAGTATTAATGCAATAATCGAAAATACAAAACTTTTCCGGAACTCACGTAAAAATAACAGCAGAGCATAGGTGAAAAGTTAAAATATCGAAATTTTGTAAAATTTGGAAAAAAATAGTTGTAGTCTTTCTACAAGCCAGAACTCTCAAGTTTCTTGTTCAACAGTATTAATACAACAATCAAGAATACAAAACTTTTCCGGAACTCCCGTAAAAATGTCAGCAGAGCATAGGTGAAAAGTTAAAATATCGAAATTTCGTGAGTTGTGAAAAAAAAATAGTTGTAGTCTTTCTAGAAGCCAGAACTATCAAGTTTCTCGTTCAACAGTATTAAAACAACAATCAAGAATACAAAACTTTTCCGGAACTCCCGTAAAAATGTCAGCAGAGCATAGGTGAAAAGTTAAAATATCGAAATTTCGTGAGTTGTGAAAAAAAAATAGTTGTAGTCTTTCTAGAAGCCAGAACTCTCAAGTTTCTCGTTCAACAGTATTAAAGCAACAATCAAGAATACAAAACTTTTCCGGAACTCCCGTAAAAATGTCAGCAGAGCATAGGTGAAAAGTTAAAATATCGAAATTTCGTGAGTTGTGAAAAAAAAAATAGTTGTAGTCTTTCTAGAAGCCAGAACTATCAAGTTTCTCGTTCAAAAGTATTAATCCAACAATGAAGAACACAACAATTTTCCGGAACTCACGTAAAAATGTCAGCAGAGCATAGGTGAAAAATTAAAATATCGAAATTTCGTGAGTTGTGAAAAAAAAATAGTTGTAGTCTTTCTAGAAGCCAGAACTATCAAGTTTCTCATTCAACAGTATTAATACAACAATCAAGAATACAAAACTTTTCCGGAACTCCCGTAAAAATGTCAGCAGAGCATAGGTGAAAAGTTAAAATATCGAAATTTCGTGAGTTGTGGAAAAAAAATAGTTGTAGTCTTTCTAGAAGCCAGAACTCTCAAGTTTCTCGTTCAACAGTATTAATGCAATAATCGAAAATACAAAACTTTTCCGGAACTCACGTAAAAATAACAGCAGAGCATAGGTGAAAAGTTAAAATATCGAAATTTTGTAAAATTTGGAAAAAAATAGTTGTAGTCTTTCTACAAGCCAGAACTCTCAAGTTTCTTGTTCAACAGTATTAATACAACAATCAAGAATACAAAACTTTTCCGGAACTCCCGTAAAAATGTCAGCAGAGCATAGGTGAAAAGTTAAAATATCGAAATTTTGTGAGTTGTGAAAAAAAAATATTTGTAGTCTTTCTACAAGCCAGAACTCTCAAGTTTCTCGTTCAACAGTATTAATACAATAATCAAGAATACAAAACTTTTCCGGAACTCACGTAAAAATATCAGCAGAGCATAGGTGAAAAGTTGAAATATCGAAATTTCGTGAGTTGTGAAAAAAAAAATAGTTGTAGTCTTTCTAGAAGCCATAATTATCAAGTTTCTAGTTCAACAGTGTAAGTACAACAATCAAGAGTACAAAACATTTCCGAAACTCACGCTAAAATATCAGCAGAGCATAGGTGAAAAGTTAAAATATCGAAATTTCGTGAGTTGTGAAATAAAAATAGTTGTAGTCTTTCTAGAAGCCAGAACTATCAAGTTTCTCGTTCAACAGTATTAAAACAACAATCAAGAATACAAAACTTTTCCGGAACTCCCGTAAAAATGTCAGCAGAGCATAGGTGAAAAGTTAAAATATCGAAATTTCGTGAGTTGTGAAAAAAAAAAATAGTTGTAGTCTTTCTAGAAGCCAGAACTATCAAGTTTCTCGTTCAACAGTATTAATCCAACAATGAAGAACACAAAAATTTTCCGGAACTCACGTAAAAATGTCAGCAGAGCATAGGTGAAAAATTAAAATATCGAAATTTCGTGAGTTGTGAAAAAAAAATAGTTGTAGTCTTTCTAGAAGCCAGAACTATCAAGTTTCTCATTCAACAGTATTAATACAACAATCAAGAATACAAAACTTTTCCGGAACTCCGGTAAAAATGTCAGCAGAGCATAGGTGAAAAGTTAAAATATCGAAATTTCGTGAGTTGTGAAAAAAAAAATAGTTGTAGTCTTTCTAGAAGCCAGAACTATCAAGTTTCTCATTCAACAGTATTAATACAACAATCAAGAATACAAAACTTTTCCGGAACTCCCGTAAAAATGTCAGCAGAGCATAGGTGAAAAGTTAAAATATCGAAATTTTGTAAAATTTGGAAAAAAATAGTTGTAGTCTTTCTACAAGCCAGAACTCTCAAGTTTCTTGTTCAACAGTATTAATACAACAATCAAGAATACAAAACTTTTCCGGAACTCCCGTAAAAATGTCAGCAGAACATAGGTGAAAAGTTGAAATATCGAAATTTCGTGAGTTGTGAAAAAAAAAATAGTTGTAGTCTTTCTAGAAGCCAGAATTATCAAGTTTCTAGTTCAACAGTGTAAGTACAACAATCGGAAGTACAAAACATTTCCGAAACTCACGCTAAAATATCAGCAGAGCATAGGTGAAAAGTTAAAATATCGAAATTTCGTGAGTTGTGAAATAAAAATAGTTGTAGTCTTTCTAGAAGCCAGAACTATCAAGTTTCTCGTTCAACAGTATTAAAACAACAATCAAGAATACAAAACTTTTCCGGAACTCCCGTAAAAATGTCAGCAGAGCATAGGTGAAAAGTTAAAATATCGAAATTTCGTGAGTTGTGAAAAAAAAATAGTTGTAGTCTTTCTAGAAGCCAGAACTATCAAGTTTCTAGTTCAACAGTGTAAGTACAACAATCGGGAGTACAAAACATTTCCGAAACTCACGCTAAAATATCAGCAGAGCATAGGTGAAAAGTTAAAATATCGAAATTTCATAAATTGTGAAATAAAAATAGTTGTAGTCTTTCTAGAAGCCAGAACTATCAAGTTTCTAGTTCAACAGTGTAAGTACAAATATCGGAAGTACAAAACATTTCCGAAACTCACGCAAAAATATCAGCAGAGCATAGGTAAAAAGTTAAAATATCGAAATTTGGTAAAATTCGAAAAAAAATATATTTGTAGTCTTTCTACAAGCCAGAACTCTCAAGTTTCTCGTTCAACAGTTCAACTGCTGTTATTTTTAAGTGAGTTCCGGAAAAGTTTTGTGATCTTGATTGTTGGACTAATACTGTTGAACGAGAAACTTGAGAGTTCTGGCTTCTAGAAAGACTACAACTATTTTTTTTTCACAACTCACGAAATTTCGATATTTTAACTTTTCACCTATGCTCTGCTGACATTTTTACGGGAGTTCCGGAAAAGTTTTGTATTCTTGATTATTGTATTTATACTGTTGAACGAGAAACTTGAGAGTTCTGGCTTGTAGAAAGACTACAAATATTTTTTTTTTTCGAATTTTACCAAATTTCGATATTTTAACTTTTCACCTATGCTCTGCTGTTATTTTTACGTGAGTTCCGGAAAAGTTTTGTATTCTTGATTGTTGTATTAATACTGTTGAACGAGAAACTTGATAGTTCTGGCTTCTAGAAAGACTACAACTATTTTTTTTTCACAACTCACGAAATTTCGATATTTTAACTTTTCACCTATGCTCTGCTGACATTTTTACGGGAGTTACGGAAAAGTTTTGTATTCTTGATTGTTGTATTAATACTGTTGAACGAGAAACTTGATAGTTCTGGCTTCTAGAAAGACTACAACTATTTTTTTTTCACAACTCACGAAATTTCGATATTTTATCTTTCCACCTATGCTCTGCTGACATTTTTACGGGAGTTGCGGAAAAGTTTTGTGTTCTTGATTGTTGTATTAATACTGTTGAACGAGAAAGTTGAGAGTTCTGGCTTCTAGAAAGTCTACAACTATTTTTTTCAAATTTTACAAACTTTCCATATTTTAACTTTTCACCTATGCTCTGCTGTTATTTTTAAGTGAGTTCCGGAAAAGTTTTGTATTCTTGATTGTTGTATTAATACTGTTGAACGAGAAACTTGAGAGTTCTGGCTTCTAGAAAGACTACAAATTTTTTTTTTTCACAACTCACGAAATTTCGATATTTTTACTTTTCACCTATGCTCTGCTGACATTTTTACGGGAGTTCTGGAAAAGTTTTGTATTCTTGATTATTGTATTTATACTGTTGAACGAGAAACTTGAGAGTTCTGGCTTGTAGAAAGACTACAACTATTTTTTTTCTCAAATTATGAAATTTCGATATATCAACTTTTCACCTATGCTCTGCTGACATTTTTACGGGAGTTCCGGAAAAGTTTTGTATTCTTGATTATTGTATTTATACTGTTGAACGAGAAACTTGAGAGTTCTGGCTTGTAGAAAGACTACAAATATTTTTTTTTTTCAAATTTTACCAAATTTCGATATTTTAACTTTTCACCTATGCTCTGCTGTTATTTTTACGTGAGTTCCGGAAAAGTTTTGTGTTCTTGATTGTTGTATTAATACTGTTTAACGAGAAACTTGATAGTTCTGGCTTCTAGAAAGACTACAACTATTTTTTTTTTCACAACTCACGAAATTTCGATATTTTAACTTTCCACCTATGCTCTGCTGACATTTTTACGGGAGTTCCGGAAAAGTTTTGTATTCTTGATTGTTGTATTAATACTGTTAAACGAGAAACTTGAGAGTTCTGGCTTCTAGAAAGACTACAACTATTTTTTTTCAAATTTTACAAACTTTCCATATTTTAACTTTTCACCTATGCTCTGCTGTTATTTTTAAGTGAGTTCCGGAAAAGTTTTGTGATCTTGATTGTTGGACTAATACTGTTGAACGAGAAACTTGAGAGTTCTGGCTTCTAGAAAGACTACAACTATTTTTTTTTCACAACTCACGAAATTTCGATATTTTAACTTTTCACCTATGCTCTGCTGACATTTTTACGGGAGTTCCGGAAAAGTTTTGTATTCTTGATTGTTGCATTAATACTGTTGAACGAGAAACTTGAGAGTTCTGGCTTCTAGAAAGACTACAACAATTTTTTTTCAAATTTTACAAACTTTCCATATTTTAACTTTTCACCTATGCTCTGCTGTTATTTTTAAGTGAGTTCCGGAAAAGTTTTGTGATCTTGATTGTTGGACTAATACTGTTGAACGAGAAACTTGAGAGTTCTGGCTTCTAGAAAGACTACAACTATTTTTTTTTCACAACTCACGAAATTTCGATATTTTAACTTTTCACCTATGCTCTGCTGACATTTTTACGGGAGTTCCGGAAAAGTTTTGTATTCTTGATTATTTTATTTATACTGTTGAACGAGAAACTTGAGAGTTCTGGCTTGTAGAAAGACTACAAATATTTTTTTTTTCGAATTTTACCAAATTTCGATATTTTAACTTTTCACCTATGCTCTGCTGTTATTTTTACGTGAGTTCCGGAAAAGTTTTGTGTTCTTGATTGTTGTATTAATACTGTTGAACGAGAAACTTGATAGTTCTGGCTTCTAGAAAGACTACAACTATTTTTTTTTTCACAACTCACGAAATTTCGATATTTTAACTTTTCACCTATGCTCTGCTGACATTTTTACGGGAGTTCCGGAAAAGTTTTGTATTCTTGATTGTTGCATTAATACTGTTGAACGAGAAACTTGAGAGTTCTGGCTTCTAGAAGGACAACAACTATTTTTTTTCAAATTTTACAAACTTTCCATATTTTAACTTTTCACCTATGCTCTGCTGTTATTTTTAAGTGAATTCCGGAAAAGTTTTGTGATCTTGATTGTTGGACTAATACTGTTGAACGAGAAACTTGAGAGTTCTGGCTTCTAGAAAGACTACAACTATTTTTTTTTCACAACTCACGAAATTTCGATATTTTAACTTTTCACCTATGCTCTGCTGACATTTTTACGGGAGTTCCGGAAAAGTTTTGTATTCTTGATTGTTGTATTAATACTGTTGAACGAGAAACTTGAGAGTTCTGGCTTGTAGAAAGACTACAAATATTTTTTTTTTCGAATTTTACCAAATTTCGATATTTTAACTTTTCACCTATGCTCTGCTGTTATTTTTACGTGAGTTCCGGAAAAGTTTTGTATTCTTGATTGTTGTATTAATACTGTTGAACGAGAAACTTGATAGTTCTGGCTTCTAGAAAGACTACAACTATTTTTTTTTCACAACTCACGAAATTTCGATATTTTAACTTTTCACCTATGCTCTGCTGACATTTTTACGGGAGTTACGGAAAAGTTTTGTATTCTTGATTGTTGTATTAATACTGTTGAACGAGAAACTTGAGAGTTCTGGCTTCTAGAAAGACTACAACTATTTTTTTTTTCACAACTCACGAAATTTCGATATTTTAACTTTTCACCTATGCTCTGCTGACATTTTTACGGGAGTTCCGGAAAAGTTTTGTATTCTTGATTATATTATTTATACTGTTGAACGAGAAACTTGAGAGTTCTGGCTTCTAGAAGGACAACAACTATTTTTTTTCAAATTTTACAAACTTTCCATATTTTAACTTTTCACCTATGCTCTGCTGTTATTTTTAAGTGAGTTCCGGATAAGTTTTGTGATCTTGATTGTTGGACTAATACTGTTGAACGAGAAACTTGAGAGTTCTGGCTTCTAGAAAGACTACAACTATTTTTTTTTCACAACTCACGAAATTTCGATATTTTAACTTTTCACCTATGCTCTGCTGACATTTTTACGGGAGTTCCGGAAAATTTTTGTATTCTTGATTATTTTATTTATACTGTTGAACGAGAAACTTGAGAGTTCTGGCTTGTAGAAAGACTACAAATATTTTTTTTTTCGAATTTTACCAAATTTCGATATTTTAACTTTTCACCTATGCTCTGCTGTTATTTTTACGTGAGTTCCGGAAAAGTTTTGTATTCTTGATTGTTGTATTAATACTGTTGAACGAGAAACTTGATAGTTCTGGCTTCTAGAAAGACTACAACTATTTTTTTTTCACAACTCACGAAATTTCGATATTTTAACTATTCACCTATGCTCTGCTGACATTTTTACGGGAGTTACGGAAAAGTTTTGTATTCTTGATTGTTGTATTAATACTGTTGAACGAGAAACTTGAGAGTTCTGGCTTCTAGAAAGACTACAACTATTTTTTTTTCACAACTCACGAAATTTCGATATTTTAACTTTTCACCTATGCTCTGCTGACATTTTTACGGGAGTTCCGGAAAAGTTTTGTATTCTTGATTATATTATTTATACTGTTGAACGAGAAACTTGAGAGTTCTGGCTTGTAGAAAGACTACAAATATTTTTTTTTTCGAATTTTACCAAATTTCGATATTTTAACTTTTCACCTATGCTCTGCTGTTATTTTTACGTGAGTTCCGGAAAAGTTTTGTATTCTTGATTGTTGTATTAATACTGTTGAACGAGAAACTTGATAGTTCTGGCTTCTAGAAAGACTACAACTATTTTTTTTTCACAACTCACGAAATTTCGATATTTTAACTTTTCACCTATGCTCTGCTGACATTTTTACGGGAGTTACGGAAAAGTTTTGTATTCTTGATTGTTGTATTAATACTGTTGAACGAGAAACTTGAGAGTTCTGGCTTCTAGAAAGACTACAACTATTTTTTTTCAAATTTTACAAACTTTCCATATTTTAACTATTCACCTATGCTCTGCTGTTATTTTTAAGTGAGTTCCGGAAAAGTTTTGTGTTCTTGATTGTTGTATTAATACTGTTAAACGAGAAACTTGAGAGTTCTGGCTTCTAGAAAGACTAGAACTATTTTTTTTTCACAACTCACGAAATTTCGATATTTTAACTTTTCACCTATGCTCTGCTGACATATTTACGGGAGTTCCGGAAAAGTTTTGTATTCTTGATTATTGTATTTATACTGTTGAACGAGAAACTTGAGAGTTCTGGCTTCTAGAAAGACTACAACTATTTTTTTTTCACAATTTATGAAATTTCGATATATCAACTTTTCACCTATGCTCTGCTGACATTTTTACGGGAGTTCCGGAAAAGTTTTGTATTCTTGATTATATTATTTATACTGTTGAACGAGAAACTTGAGAGTTCTGGCTTGTAGAAAGACTACAAATATTTTTTTTTTCGAATTTTACCAAATTTCGATATTTTAACTTTTCACCTATGCTCTGCTGTTATTTTTACGTGAGTTCCGGAAAAGTTTTGTATTCTTGATTGTTGTATTAATACTGTTGAACGAGAAACTTGATAGTTCTGGCTTCTAGAAAGACTACAACTATTTTTTTTTCACAACTCACGAAATTTCGATATTTTAACTTTTCACCTATGCTCTGCTGACATTTTTACGGGAGTTACGGAAAAGTTTTGTATTCTTGATTGTTGTATTAATACTGTTGAACGAGAAACTTGAGAGTTCTGGCTTCTAGAAAGACTACAACTATTTTTTTTCAAATTTTACAAACTTTCCATATTTTAACTTTTCACCTATGCTCTGCTGTTATTTTTAAGTGAGTTCCGGAAAAGTTTTGTGTTCTTGATTGTTGTATTAATACTGTTAAACGAGAAACTTGAGAGTTCTGGCTTCTAGAAAGACTAGAACTATTTTTTTTTCACAACTCACGAAATTTCGATATTTTAACTTTTCACCTATGCTCTGCTGACATATTTACGGGAGTTCCGGAAAAGTTTTGTATTCTTGATTATTGTATTTATACTGTTGAACGAGAAACTTGAGAGTTCTGGCTTCTAGAAAGACTACAACTATTTTTTTTTCACAATTTATGAAATTTCGATATATCAACTTTTCACCTATGCTCTGCTGACATTTTTACGGGAGTTCCGGAAAAGTTTTGTATTCTTGAGTGTTGTATTAATACTGTTGAACGAGAAACTTGAGAGTTCTGGCTTCTAGAAAGACTACTACTATTTTTTTTCAAATTTTACAAACTTTCCATATTTTAACTTTTCACCTATGCTCTGCTGTTATTTTTAAGTGAGTTCCGGAAAAGTTTTGTGATCTTGATTGTTGGACTCATACTGTTGAATGAGAAACTTGAGAGTTCTGCCTTCTAGAAAGACTACAACTATTTTCTTTTCACAACTCACGAAATTTCGATATTTTAACTTTTCACCTATGCTCTGCTGACATTTTTACGGGAGTTCCGGAAAAGTTTTGTATTCTTGATTATTTTATTTATACTGTTGAACGAGAAACTTGAGAGTTCTGGCTTGTAGAAAGACTACAAATATTTTTTTTTCACAACTCACGAAATTTCGATATTTTAACTTTTCACCTATGCTCTGCTGACATTTTTACGGGAGTTCCGGAAAAGTTTTGTATTCTTGATTGTTGTATTAATACTGTTGAACGAGAAACTTGAGAGTTCTGGCTTCTAGAAAGACTACAACTATTTTTTTTCAAATTTTACACACTTTTCATATTTTAACTTTTCACCTATGCTCTGCTGACATTTTTACGGGAGTTCCGGAAAAGTTTTATATTCTTGATTGTTGTATTAATACTGTTGAACGAGAAACTTGAGAGTTCTGGCTTGTAGAAAGACTACAAATATTTTTTTTTCGAATTTTACCAAATTTCGATATTTTAACTTTTCACCTATGCTCTGCTGTTATTTTTACGTGAGTTCCGGAAAAGTTTTGTGTTCTTGATTGTTGTATTAATACTGTTGAACGAGAAACTTGATAGTTCTGGCTTCTAGAAAGACTACAACTATTTTTTTTTCACAACTCACGAAATTTCGATATATCATCTTTTCACCTATGCTCTGCTGGCAGTTTGGCGTGAGTTCTGGAAATGTTTTGTGTTTTCCATTATAGTTCTTCTACAATTGAATGAGAATCTTAATAGTTCTAGCTTCTAGAAATAAAATAACAATTTTTACATAATTTTTGAAATTATTATTTTTTTTATTTACGTCTTTTTATTGTTATTATTTTTTATTTCATCGATAGAACTATTACCCAAAATTACTAGAAACTGTAGAACTCACTGCACGTGACTAGAACTCTTTTTTATTTTTGATCTACTAAAAAATGATCTGCTGCGTCAGGAAGTTAGCAGAGCATTTCATCGATTTATTTTTTTGGGTTAAATCGCCAGAACTATTCTCCAAAAGCATCAGGAACTCTAGAACTCTTGTGCATGCGAACAGAACTCACATTTTTTTTTGATCTGCTGGGAAATGATCTGCTAAGTTCACGACCATGATTTGAACTCGGTCCCCTCCGTTTGGGAGACCAACGTTCTAACCGCTAGATAGCCTAGCACTGCTGATTGAATCGATTCAATAAATTTTTCATTTTTAATTATATTTCAAATAAATTGATATTCTATCTAAAGAATCCCGCCGGAAAATTTAACTATTTGAGTGTAAATTACAGCCCACGGCGAAGTGTTTTCCGAAGCGAAGAAGATCAAGAAATCTGATACTATTGGTGAGATAAATAAAAGCTCAGAAAAATAAGGTAGGTAACTTAGCCTTGAATCTGATTAAAGCCATAAAAACTACACTACGTTGATGTAACTAAACTAAACTACGATAGTTTTTGCCAGTACATCCCGGCCTGCCGTGCTATAATTTACAAAAAAAATTGAGTTAAGTGGTGCAAAAACAATACAACATCGAGTAAAAATTGTAACGCCCCAACTCAGAGTCATTAACGGTTCAAACTTTAATCGCTCCTTGGTAAAGAATCACCATACAAATTCTGTAGTAAGGAGCGATTTAAGTAAGCGTTAGTGACTCTGAGTTGGGGCTAAGACTAAACTATTCCTAACATTAAGGGGATTTAATTTAACTGAAACTTGTCAACGCTTCGATACGCACACAGATAGATACGCACTTTCAAAATTAGTTAAATTTTGACGTGATAACGTCTATTAAAACGATGAACGCCGGGCGCACGCACGAAAAACCATGACTCATTGTCCCGTTCCGCGAGCAAGCGAGAGCGCGGAACAAGGGATAGAGAGGCACGATCGGCTACGATCGGCGTATCGTAGCCGATGCCGTAGGCGGTCGTAGTTGAGTGGGGCGGAGCGGAGCTTTGTCATGACGTTGTCACGTTAAAGTACCGTCCGTAAACCGACTTTACAGACAACCATTCTTTTTGTTAGGAATGCTTTAACTACCTTTTAAACTCCAGACGCAATAAATTTTCTATTTTTTTTACTGACTAACAAAATAATCGACTTCAAATAAAACGAGAACATCATCAACGTAGTCGAACTCAATGAAATACGCATTATTAAGGATAACTCAAAAACTACTCGTCAGATCTCAACCAGACAAGCACCAGCTTTCGAATATAAAAAGAATCATCAAAATCGGTACACCCAGTAAAGAGTTATGAGTTATGGTTACACACATAACAAGAATACAATTGAAAACCTACTCCTTTTTTGAAGTCGATTAAAAAGAGGGGTGTTCTAAGTTTGACAATTCTATGTGTGGCATCTGTGGCATCGTAGCTCCTAAACGAATGGTCCGATTATGATGTATGTATATTTATTTGAAAGCTGAAGTGATCGACATGATTGCTTTTTGTTGGTTTAAAAAAATTTAAAACGTCTTCTTATTATTTATCTGCGTACTAGATTGTACAATTTGTCTATTTTGAGATTTCGCTGGAGCTACTCGTATTCACATTTCAAAGACACAGATCAAATTATACGTTGGAGAGAAGCTCTGATTTTCAAGTCTATGAACCTGGGTTTACAGCGTGTTGAGTGATGACAGTAATTGACCGCAGGTATTACTAAACAGTTATTCAGAATATTCCTCATTATTCAATCGGTAGACTCCGCATAGAGAGTCTACATCTCTTCTCTACGAAACTACTCTACGAAACTCCTCTACGAAACTACTCTCTTCAAAACACCAATAGGTAGTCAACGTGTTGCCAACCACGAGTGATTAAAGAACCCTTTAATTTGAGTAAGTGAGTATCAAAGTTATATGAAAAGTAAATTAAATGATTGAAACAACGCAGAATATTCTCACTACAATATTATCTTTAGCGATAATGAGTTTTCTATAAGAGTTAATAGTTCAAGGGTAGCATATATTCAAATAGGGTAGTAGATATTCGAGGGTAGCAGTGAAATAAGTGTGACACAAAAAGTTACAGTGATAGTTTATTTAAATTTAAAAATACAATTTGTGTGTTTTGATGTGTCTAGTATACATGTAAACAAACATCCACTTACCAGCTACATTTCCTATTATTAACTCACTCTCTTTGCACAATTTCTACAAAGTAAAAATAAGTTCACAAAACTGTTCACTATGGACTCATTCAAAGACTCCCTAGCGGCCCTATCTGAACACTTCAACACCAGGATGGCAGAATTCCAGCATGAACTTCTGGGGTCAGGTCCTTCTCAACCCACCACAACATCACTAGCAGCTGAATTTTTCACTTTCAAGAAACTAATTCACAGCTCTCTTGAGTTGCTGCACCGGCAAGTGGAGTTCTTGGGCAGGGAATTCGACCGCATGGAGATGAGGGGAAGGCGCAAAATGCTGCTCATTCATGGAGTGCCAGAGGAGAAGATGGAGGATGTAACATCAACGGTAGTCTCGTTAGCCACCAACAACTTGAAGATTGCAGATGTGTCTGTGTCTTCCATTAGTCGTGCACATCGGTTAGGGCAGCACTCTGGCAAAAAGCCCAGACCGGTGTTAGTCAAGTTCCGAGATGTCTCCACACGGGACAAAGTTTGGTTTGCAAAAACCAAACTAAAGGGTAGTGGTATAACGGAATCTGAGTTTCTGACTCGTCCTCGGCACGCTGTGTTTCTTGAAGCCAGGCAGCGGTTCGGCCTAGCAAAATGCTGGACCAAGGATGGTGTGATACACATTCTTGCACCGGATGGCTCACGCCACCAGGTGGAAAGCCTAGTGGAGCTGGACGCCATTCCCGGTGTGTCTGGTCCACCCTCGCCCACGCAGCCATCGGTAGAAGATCCAAAGCCATCGGACAAAATTATTGTCTCGCGCTCCAGGAGAACGATGAAGAAGTAAGATTAAGTCGCTTTGTTGGAATCTCTTGGTGTAACATAATTTTCGTTTGATATTTATGGTTACTTGTAAATCGGTTGTGAATGTTTCGTATATATTTTATTAATTAGTATTACACTCCTTTAAAAAGTCTTCGTACAGTATATTATTATGCAATGTACCATGTACTACACGGCCAAAACAAAACAAAACAATTTATTTATCATGTTAGTTTGACAGTCGGAATGAATTGACGATGGTTGACAGATGACAACGTCTGGCTTGACTTCCGACTGACATGACGTGGATTCCCGTCTTTTGGCTATGTGCGGGGACAGTGTTCACTAAAATTATTTTGTAATAAATATATATTTCTGTGTTTTTATACTTTTAAGTGTTTCTAACTATGTATCTTCCGATTTAAAATATTATGCTTGTTGTTTCTTTGTTTAAATTTGTATAATGAGCTTATTTTATTTATTTTTTACTATTATTATTTTATTTTACTCCTATCTTTAGATTGCTGGCGGGTGGATGACATTTTTAACTTATTGATACACTTTACTATACGTATTTAAACTTTAATAAAAATAATATACACCTATAATATATTCTTTTAGTAGTATTCTGTAATATACTTGCACTTATACTAAAAACATATTCTTATATTCAAATATATAATTACATATAAATATCTGGTCTACCAATTGGAATTTATATCCTATAAAGATTGTCATGTCATCTAATTATGAATCTGATTCTTCTCTTTTCGCGTCTGCGTCTGAAGGGTTGAGTAGCCATGACAGTTTTGAAAGCATTGCTCCTTTAAATGTGGCACTAGAATCGAACTTCGCTGACGCTGTCAAATACTTTAACGTAGTCCACATAAATGCTCAGAGTATTCCGGCTCATTATCCCGACTTACTTTCGACGTTCGATAGCAAAAACCTTCACGCAATCCTTGTTTCTGAGTCGTGGTTGAAGCCATGTCTTCCATCCACGTCTTACGCCTTACCTGGCTTTCACTTAATTCGCAACGATCGTCTTAATCGGGCTGGAGGTGGTGTTGCAATTTATCTGCGTTCACACCTACCATATTCTGTTATTAAACTTTCTCCTCAATCTCCACTTAACAATGAAGCCGAGTACCTTTTTGTTGAGGTATCTCTGTCACATAAGAAGCTGCTCCTTGGTGTTTTGTATAGCCCATCACTCACTGTTGATTACTTTTCAACATTTGAAAATAGTCTTGAAGAACTTGTACCGCTTTACGAACACACAATCATCATGGGTGATTTTAACACTTGCCTACTAAAACATGATGCAAGAACTTCTCGGTTAGAGTCTGTTGTACAGGCTGCAAACATGCACATCTTACCTCTTTCTGCCACTCACTTCTTTCCAAACTGTTCACCGTCTCTTCTTGACTTAATTCTTGTCTCTTCCCTTGATCACGTTGTACGGCACGGGCAATGTGCTGCCGACGCTTTCTCCTATCATGATCTTCTCTATCTTTCCTACAACGTGAAACCCCCTAAGGCTAAGTCAAGGGTACTACTTCAGCGTAATTTTGCCGGGATGGACGTGGGACGGCTCCGTCAAGACGCATCTGATACCGACTGGTCAACCGTTACTGGCGCTGCTACAGTCGACGAACAGATTGCGCTTTTTAATTCGCTTCTAATTCAATTATATGATAAACATGCACCTGTTCGTCCAGTGCGTGTTCGTCACTTACCTGCACCTTGGCTGACTGCCGATTTAAAAGCCGAAATTGAGAAGAAAAACAAAGCAAAGTCCAGGTATAAGTCGGACCCCAGTGACTCTAATAAATATAAATATCATAAGATCCGTAATCGCTGTAATATGAGGTGTAGAGACCTGCAACAACGCCACATTCACAAATCGGTTCAAAACGATGATCCAAGCCAGGTCTGGAAATTCCTTAAAACACTAGGAGTTGGGAAACAAACACAAAATTTATCTTGTAATAATATTGACCTTAACTGTCTTAATCAGCATTTTACTTCTACTTCTTGCCTTGATAGTAAGACTAAATTGGATACTATTGATTATCTTTCACGTTTTCCTGCTCCTGATTTTCCTTGTTTTGTTCTTAAACAATGCGCAGCTCGTGATGTTGAAAAGTGCATACTCTCCATTACCTCGGACTCTGTTGGCAGTGACTGTGTTAGTCGTAAAATGATCATTCCCCTCCTTGATATCCTGTTACCTGTTATTACCTCCATTCTTAACCATTCCATTTCTACTCGCTTCTACCCCTCCCTGTGGAAAGATGCACAGGTCATTCCCCTACCCAAAAAACCTAATCCATCCACAGCCAAAGATTACCGCCCTATTTCCATCCTCCCATTCTTATCTAAAGTTTTAGAGCGGCTCGTATATCAGCAAATTAACTCCTTCCTATCTGATCATGCACTCCTCAATCCTTTGCAATCTGGTTTTCGATCCGGTCATAGTACGACCACAGCACTGCTAAAAGTTACTGATGATATTCGTCATGGCATGGATGAGGGAAAAGTCACATTATTGGCACTGTTGGATTTTAGCAATGCCTTTAACACAGTCGATTTTGATATCCTACTATCCATAATGGGCACACTCAACATATCTCCGACTGCGATTGATTGGTTTCGCAGCTATCTGCATGGGCGCCGGCAGCGTGTGAGGCTCAAAGACTCTCTATCAGACTGGGTATCTGTCACAGTCGGCGTACCACAAGGTGGTGTGTTGTCCCCACTCCTTTTTGCATTGTTCATCAATTTAATAAGTCTCCATCTAACTTCTCTCTATCACTTATATGCAGACGATTTGCAGATTTATGTACAAGCACCGCTTGATAAGCTGTCTGATGCTATTGAAACTATGAACAAGAATTTATCCTCTATCTTATGTTTCTGTAAATCCTTCGGTCTAGTAGTAAACGCAGCCAAAACACAGCTTATAACTATAGGTAGTCCTAGACTTATACCTCGGATCGATTGGTCATTGCTACCACCTGTCGTTTTTGATAGCATTGTGATACCAATGAGTAACACGGTCAAAAACCTTGGCATAACAATGGACCGTTGTTTAACCTGGGCACCTCAGATAACGGAGGTGAGTAATAAATTATTTAGGGCTATGGGATCTCTTAGGCGTCTGCGTAATGTTCTTCCCATTCCGACAAAAATACAGCTTGTTCAGTCTCTTCTACACCCTATCCTTGACTATGGCGACATTTGCTATCTGGACATAACTGAGGAGCAATTAAATAAACTTGAGCGCCTCCAAAATGTTTGTATAAGGTTCATATTTGGCCTTAAAAAATATGACCACATTTCCGAATTCAGATCTTCACTCAAGTGGCTCCCTATTCGCCTTCGCCGGAATTCTCACATACTTTTTGCTTTGTACTGCGTGCTATTTAAACCCACTTCCCCTTCTTACCTAAAAGATCGTTTTCAATATTTACACCTTACCCATGATCGGTACCTTCGCTCCACCCATAATCTTTTGCTTAGTACTCCTATCCACTCTTCCTCCTTCTACAAGAAATCCTTCTCTGTAACTGCTGTCCGTCTTTGGAATTCCCTTCCCTTAACTATCCGTCGCTCCCAGTCCCTTGAATCCTTTAAAAATCAGGTAAAATTATTCTACCTTGGTAGTCTTAACAACAACCGTTAATTTGAAATATTTCTTTTAAACTTTAATTCCTAATCTTGTATATTATATTAATATTTGTATTTATTCCTTGTGCGTGTAGGTATAATATTATGTAATTATTACTTATGTAGTTTATCTTATTTATTTTATTGTCTGTGCACCCTACCCTTTTCACACTGATCTTTATGTCCTCTGCCCAAAGGTTGTCTGGAAGAGATCGCTCTATAGCGATAAGACCGCCTTTTGTACTACATGTTATTTATTTTATGTCCTAATGTATTAATTTATTTGGTGTGTACAATAAAGAGTATTCTATTCTATTCTATTCTATTCAAGTATAGGTTATCTCGCTACGCAACTAAATTGAAAAACATGATATTCCTACTGTTATCTTTAATAAGTAAATGAACGTTTTAAATACGTTGGCCTGTAGTTACTATCTAGACATCTTTGAGCTATAATGCTTTTAGTAAACATTTTAGTATCTGTCCAATACCGAACTAGCATGTCTTTTTGATACTTAACTAAGTATTAACAATAAGTACTATACATTAATAATAATAATAATAATTTATTTGTTGCATAAAAGTACAAAAATATTTTTACAGGACACGTAGTTCCCACACATTAAGTTTGTAAGTTTTCTTTTTATATTACACTAGCTATTACCCGCGGCTTCGCCCGCGTGTTCAAAGGGAAGTAACAATGAGTTGTTTAACATGCATGATTTATTCCTAGATTACAGTTGGAAGGTCGAGGAGGGTCATAGGTTTTACAGTTGGTTCCTCTTATTGTTAGTATCTTTTAAATTTTGGATCTGTCACTTATTTATGAATTATTATATTATATTAGTATGGAAGTTTGGAAGTATGGATAGTATGAATGGATATGGAAGTATAGAAGTATGGACAAATACGCATCATAATGGATCTTTCCATGGGAATGAGTTGTTTTACTGCGGTAAAAAGTAGCCTACGTTACTCTCCAGCCTTCTACCTATCTTCACACAAAAAATCTTACCATAACATCGCTCCGTTACGACGGGAAGACGAACAAACAAACAAACAAACACACTTTCGCATTTATAATATTAGTATGGATGGATGGATATGGAAGTATGGAAGTATGGACAAATACGCATCATAATGGATCTTTCCATGGGAATGAGTTGTTTTACTGCGGTAAAAAGTAGCCTACGTTACTCTCCAGCCTCCTACCTATCTCCACACAAAAAAATCTTACCATAACATCGCTCCGTTACGACGTGAAAGACGGACAAACAAACAAACAAACAAACAAACACACTTTCACATTTATAATATTAATAAGTATATATAAGTATATAAGTATAAGTATAAGTATATAAGTATATAAGTATATAAGTATATAAGTATATAAGTATATAAGTATATAAGTATATAAGTATATAAGTATATAAGTAAATAAGTAATAAGTATAAGTATAAGTATAAGTATGGATATATTATATAAAAATTTAAACAAGAAGCTTGCTTCGATTTTACAAATTGATAATTTTTATATTTTTTACTTTAAAACCGAAAAAAATATCTAACCCTATTGTTAAAATTAGCAAAATGAAAATTTAAAAAAAATGCTAATTAATAATATGTTTTCCGCAAATATTCACTGGTGCTTACAATCTTTCGTCCACTGGTAGAACACTGGCGTTAATTAATCTACTTTTATTAATAATACACAATCTTAATTACAATTTCACGGAACTCCTTTAACGTTTAAATTACTGCTGGGTTCAGTATTTTTCTAACCACCCACACAAGACCGTACATAATGTTTAATTTTGCCCTTAGTTATTGTTCGTGCGGATACGAAATTGTAGCGTTGGTTAGGGATAATATTTACAATTCAGCTCCTATTCAGCGTCGTGCTGAAATACAGTTACGTATAAATATTTTGAATTGCTTTTACAACGCTCACAGCTGCTAGGATGTTATGAGTGGCAAAAAGCCGAGGCTGTGAGTAGTAAAACTGTCATAACTTTGTTCCTTATTTACAATTATGTAAATAATATTTATCCATTATACTATGGTTATTATAACAATATAATATTATATAACAATAACAATATAATAAAACTAGCGCTGTGTCCGCGGCTTTGTCCGGGTTTTCACGATAATTAGTACCAGTAATTATTAATAATAATTAGTAATAATTAGTAATCCAGATAACGGTCTACCTCAGTGCTAAATTTTATGACAATCCGTTCAGTAATTTTCGGTCAGAGTAACAAACATCCATACATACTTTCACATAAACTAGTATAAAAAAAAAAATCAAAAACCCGACTGCAAAAAAAAGCATGACACCTTATTGAAATCCATATGATGAGCTCTTTAATTTAGTACTCATATTGCAGTATTCGATTTATTTTTGATCCTTCACATATGGCATTTCACAACCTCACAGTATTTGTTTTTTTTTTCTAATTTCATTTATCTAAAAACACTTGAACTGTCAAGACGCATCTAACGATATTTTAATTATAATATAAATCGGTCCAGTGGTTTGCAAGATATGATATGAGGTAATAAAGAATATTACATGCATACATACAAGATACGGGGGAAACATAACCCTTCCTTGGCAGTCGGGTAAAAAAAATTGGATAGAATATTAATTTTTTTATTTCTTTTTTTATTCAATTTTATATCCTACTATCTTTATTAAACGGTTTCATTTAACTTGCCCTGTTTGTTTGTTTGGGTCAAATCTTGCAAGCCTAATTAGACTTAGTTCCACATGAAATAAGGAGTTGTTTTACACATCGCTTTAGTTCTGATGATAATGTATTTTTGCGACAAGCTTGACCTGCTTGACCCAGGTTTGGCTCCAGCCGATGGAACTTTTTAATGGTTAACAGCACAATCCTAATTTTTTTCTTCAGTATTTAGGCGCTCCACCCACTGCACCGCGCCCCGTCGCGGTGCGCGGGATGGCAGATTTTACCATTGTATGCAATTATGTCAATTTGTATAGAAATCACGCCTAGCACAACACACTGCCGACGCGGCACCGCGCGGGAAATTGCCCCGCGCGCAGTTGTGTTATCCGTCGCTCTGCGCACCGCGGCGGGACGCGTCTTCAGTGTGTGGAGCGCCTTACATTGACAATATAAACCGCGTATTTAGTAACCGTGTATTTTATAATAGTTTAAACTATTACTTGTTTTTATAGTAAAATCATGTAACGAAACATGTTCTCACTCGGTCGGTGGACCTTTTAGGGCTGTTACAAATTGCATGTATTTCCGCGTATATAAGCTCCTTTTTACGCTCGGATGATAAAAGCTTACATTAAGCAGAATTTTATTCATAAAATATAAAATATCGTCTTGCTCACTCCATTCGTTTGTTTGCGCATTTTCCGGCTTATTTATGGATTTATACTTACTAACGACCTGGAAGGCTATACAGTTTTGTAACTTGACAGCGGAGTTTCAAAATTGACGTTCGAGTTCTAGGATCACTTCACTTCGCAAGTGCATTAATAGATGATTAGATAATGACATGTCAATATGATGCAAGTTCGCTTTTGTTTTGTAACTTGACAGCGGAATACACGATGAGTTTCTAAATTGAAGTTAGAGTTCGAGACTCCCTTCACCTCGCAAGTGCGTACCAGATGATTAGAGAATTACATATCAAGATCTCGGACTCGAACTTCAATTTTGAAACTCATCGCGGATTCCGCTGTCAAGTTACAAAACTGAATAGCCCTCCTGTTCTGAGATCTGAATTCGTCAATGGGTTACTTCACATTGACAAATTGTGTGTATATGCGTATGTGTGTGTCAAAGCCATTTTTTTTTAATGGTTTTTGTTTCTAATACTTATTGTATAAAAATATCACTCCTTCTTCATGTAAACTTTAACTGTATCAAATTTCATACTTACGTCCGCATACTAGGTACAACATTTTTGCTTCACGTATTCATATTCCATCTCAATGTTTACGAAGCCACAGATATCCCACCATATTGAAAAACTCCATTCACCCGTGTTTTTCTTAAAAGTAAATAATAGTAACATAAAAGAGATAAGTTAAGCGTCTCATGGGGATGGTCTGAGAAAACGGCGCTTGGAAAATTATGGCCGAAAATACAAAAATGCTCAGGAGTTGAAACTTGAGTTTTTATTTGAGAACTTTTAAATGTTGGAACTAATAAGCACTATTCATGGGTGTGAAAGAAACATCTGGGGAGTTTCCATTTCTTTTTATTTTTTCAGCGGAGAAAAGAGAATGAAATGTTATACCCACGCACATGCATCGCTAATTCGGTACTCAGTAATACTCGTATCCGATGTGTTGTCGGCCTGTTAATTGCTTTATATCTGGCTATAATATGTGAGAATCTTAATATAATAATATCTTCTAGAACTTCCATTTGATAACACGCGGTTAGCAAACACGGTATCGAGCCTACTAGTGGGACAGTATGAGTTATTTATGATGATGAATACAGATAATAATGTAAGTTTAGGGTGGCTTGTTGCGGCGGAATTACACCACCTTATCAAATAAATAGAGAAGGAGATAGAGATAGACAGAGAAAGAGTGGGAGTAGGACGAGGATTTGTGACGATGACACATTAAGGATTAAGGATTAGGTAATCTTTTGAATGGTGAAAAGTATACGTACTGCAAAATAGAAATGATAATAATAATATTACTTAGTAGTATTAATATACTTACTAATATAGTAATACTACGCAATTTCCATAAATAATTAATCAAACATTCTCTCTGCGAGAAGGTTGCTACGAGGTAATTACTAAAAAATACATTCAAGGTTTCAAAGCATAATCAAAATAATATATTTACCAACACCAGCGCGACGAACCGGTATTATAAAACTTTGGTGTTAAGTTTATTGCTACTATAAATGCCTGTCAGTATTATATCAGCATTTTCAACCCTTAACAGCCCCACTGCTGGTCAACACTTATATGGTAATGTGAGGAGTACAAGCCATAGTCCACCACATCTCGGCTGAGCCTCTCCAGGCCTACCCAACTGTCCGCGTGAAGCTGTAAAGGTCAAAAGCGGCTATCTATTCGAAAAAAAAACACCACGCTGGCCAAGTGCGATATTGTAAGCCATATAAAGGCAGGGCATATTAAGCCCTGTTTTGATAAAGTAAAATAAGTAATTCTTGGTACTAAAAATTACCGACGCAGGCAGCTTTTATCTATTTAATAAAAACTTGACAAGTGCGAGATAAACTCGCTTGGACAGGGTTCCGTACGTTCATTATGTATTTACCGGTATTTTTCTATTCTATTCACTTTTGTTTTTTTTTTAAACCATAGATTTCTTATTGGTTTTCCTGTAATATAAGTAAAGAACTATTTTCAGTATTTTTCTCAAAATTCTACTTTAGTCTTCAATTTTCGTTCTTTTTGAATAATTTCAAAACTATCCATTGTAAAACTATACCTAACAAATGGTAATTACCATGAGCCTTTTCATTTGACATGCCACAATATGACATGGTTTGCTAAACAGTTTTTTTTTTAATTTTAATTTCAACTCATTTGGTCCAATAGTTTCGGAGAAAATTGGTTGTGAAGGGCAATCGCCCAGACACACGAGTGATCCTGTAAGGGTTCCTTTTTTCGTTTTTTTCGTTCGGAACCCTAAAAATTATTAACTTTACTTTATAACTTCGATCTACAATTTATTAACAATTACCTAAATGGACATTCCATTGCTTGTATTGGATATACACCATATTGCCGATAGCGTTTTTACGTAAGTATAAATAACAGGATAAAAAAATATTTTAAAATATTCATAAGTAATTAATTTAAATGCAAGAATAATTTGTCCTTCACACTTGACATTTAACACATTCGACTTCGGTTCAAGTGTATGTTACAGTCGAAACCTGTCTTTAGTTAAAACGCATTTTAACCAATAGATATACCTACCATAAGGACGTTCAAACTAGTGCAAAAAAATAGTTATATTTTGTTAAATTCTGCTGTGTTAATTGTTTTAACAAATTCCTTCAACAAACACTAGTTGAAACAAATTTTAACTAAAAAGTGTTTTGACGGTAACATACAGGTACGTATATATATATGTACCTACATTAATGATTTATGAAGTTATGTACAGGTATAATTAATACAGGTACTCTACACTCTGTCATCATCATTCATCTATTAATCATCGTAGTTATTATACCTAAATCTTACATGGCAGAATGTCGATAGGGTCAAAATAAGTAATTAATAATTAAAAAGACTTAAAAAACAGTTTTTAAAATTTTGTTTATGCTGGTGGCCGCTGACGAGTTTCCTCAAATATTAAGAGTATAAATATGTTAAAAATCAATTCACTCAATTAAATTTTATTTTATTTTTTGATAACAATAATAATTATTTTTTACCCTTTACTGTATAATTATTCAAGATATAAACATTTATTTTTACCCAATTTCGAAAAGGAGGAGGTTCTCAATTCAGTTGTATTTTTTCATGTTTTTTTCTCAGAACTCTGTCAATCAGAAACGATTTGAAAAAATTTACTTTTTTTTGTAAAGTATTTACTTATTATTTTCAGATTGGTCCCAGGAATTGCTGGAAATCCTCATATATAAAAGTTTAATCTATAATAGGGCGGTTTTTTTAAATATTTTGTTATAATTTGTGGTCCTTATCAAATGCTATTTTGTTGAAGTTGGTTGTTTTTTGGTAAAATGTTGATTATATTTTATGATCCCTGTGGCTGTGATATATCACAAGAAATAACTTTTTTTATGGAAATAGCCGGTAAACGAGCTGACGATCCACCTGATGGTAAGTGGATATCGTCGCCCATGGACACCAGCAACACCAAAGGCATCACTGATGCGTTGCCGGCCTAGAAAGAGAGAAGAAAAAGAAAGAAAGAACTGGCCCTCAAGACCCCAGCCGGAACACGACGAGCCTTTGGCGGCTGACTCATGCTCAAGGGTGGTAGCTATCCATTCGAACCCCATGGAGAAACAATAATAGCAATAATAGTATTAATTAATAATTACTCGAGGGGCCCTACCACCAAAAATTACTAATGATCTGTAGCCAGATGTTTTATCCACCTATTGTCTATAATGTTCTTTGTGATATTCATGACATCAGTTTATTTTTACTATATTTAAACTCATTATTATTAACTATACATGTTATATGCACAAGCTTATTAAATAAAAAGATGTTTTGAGTTTTAATCCATTTGAATTGAAGCCATTGGTCAAAGCGATTACTATTTTTACTTTCAAGTGTTCATCTCTCTAATCATCCAAGTTCCCGTAAAATATCATCAAAATCTATAAAAATCAACAGTAAGAAAATACTGATCATACGAGACATAAAAAAATTATACCAACTTTATGATAAATATATGAGGTACATCAGTTTAAAAGTTGCTTTAAAAAAAATAAAGTAAAAAAAACAAACAAAAAAACTGACTGCGTAAAAAAACTAAAAAGAAAAAAAATAAGCCCAGTAGTAGAATGTTGTTAAAAGAAATACTGAATAACTACATAGAAGGATTATTGATATTTATTGATACTTCAAACAATAGCATCTCTTTATTTATATCTTAATTATATAAATCCGTTTAGCGGTTTGGAAGATACGAGGTAATAAAGAATATTACATGCATACATACATACATACAAGATACGCGCGAAAAACAACCCTGGCTGTCGGGTAAAAATTGTTTGAAGAATTCATTTCGTTAAAATTACATGCAAAGCTCTACGGTAGAGCTTTTAACTTAGTGACAGGCTGTTTCTGATTTTTAATTTTCACGGTTAATCTATGCTTCGAAATTTATTAACAAAGAAGGGTCCATCATATTATCTTTTATCATGTATGAAATCTAAGCTTAAATATAAAGTTATAAAAAAATAAAAACAAAATTGTAAAACATATTACTAATGCATTATTATATAAAATAATATATATCCTCGCTCGATCGTTTTATATGTACATATAAACAAGTTGTACCGTAGATAAACAAACAATTGGATTTTAAAATAAAAAATTCTTGACAACAACACATCCGGAAGTAATAAAAAAGCTACCTGTCAACATTTCCCGCCATTTCCGCGCGCTCCGATTCCATCACTACTCCGTTCATTCTTAAAACTTTCACAACACAGCACAGACAATATAAAAACACATAAAAAAATCGACACACAAAGGCATTTGAGCACCGTGGATAGATTAATAATATTTTTTATTTTTTTTAAATAGTGATATGTACAGATTGTAGAAAAGTTTTCAAAAGAATCGTAAGTAAATAAAGGGCGGAACACACGTCCGACTCAGTCGAGCCGCTAAGCGGTTGTATTGCAGCGGTGTTACGAGAGGCTACCCGTCATAGATTAAGTACGTAGGAGGAAACGTAGAGTTACTGATGCTGTGTCGGTGTATGAGGTCGTGGGTTGTTATTAGTTAAGTAAGTTACTTTTTTTTTACTATGAAAGCTTCATTGACGCGACCTACGCTTTTATTTAAATGCAGTCACATTTTTTACGTCCGCCTGCAAGAGCTAAATTGGTATTATAAATATCAACTTTGTTGGTTTTAATTTTAATAACTTTGTGAACATATTTTTGATTTAAAGTTTTAAACTACATGGTAATATATATTTACGATAAAAATGAACTAAGTGGGATACGTTCAAAATGTTTTAACATTATGTTCACAATTTCACATGCACTTCCTTGGTCCATACACTTATAAAAAATAGATGAGAATACAAAAACGATAACCATAAAACATGATGACTGGCGGGCGTATCAGTGAAGACTCAACGATATTTTAATTTGAGTTAATGTTTATTTAATATGATTTGACTTCACTTGTGCATGTCTGACTAGGAAGACTATTCTTTCATGTTTCTTGGACAAAAAATGGGTGATGCCTTTTTACTCATGTCCATGGGCAACGGTGATTGATCACTTACAACAAGTTAACCAGCTCCGCTCGATTCTCCGCTTTTCAGATAAGTAAACCGGCCAAGCGCAATATCTCAGGCCACGCGCAATGTAGAGTTTCGTAGTTTATAGGCTATTACTCATTAACTACTTAAGCTAGTCTTGATAATTTTCCTTTTCAATTCATCATAAGTTACTGTCATGAATTTTTTTTACATGTCCAACTGTCCGACATCTACCATTTAGCTGGCATATGGCCACTTGACTCTTAACAAAATTAGCACTTTTAAGCCGAATATTTCGTAAAGGGACCCCTAAATTTATCAACGATACTCCGCAACATGAGGTAGTCGAGAAAAAAAGAACAGCCACACTTTACTACCTGTAGGGGAGGTTCCCTGATTTTTTTTTTAAAGATTTCATTCTACGATAAATATGTACCTCCATGGCGTATTTCAGCTTTCTAGCACTAAGGATCTCTGCGTTAGGCTGCGGACGGACGGGCTTACGGACGGACATGACGAAACTATTAGGGTTCCGTTTTGATTAAGCAACCCTAAAAAGTATAAGAAATTACATTATTTCAAATGTAATAATTTTCTTCGCTTAGCTACTTTGTCTAATTACCTATGTAATTTAAAAAAAGTTGGAAAGTTCGTTCGATAGTTGGATTAACTAGAAAATGACCTATAACCACAGAATACATACAGCTATAACGCTAATCTGACCGCCGACATATACAAACTCCTAAGGTCAATAGGGGTTAAAATTGGTTAAGTTCGAACCGAATTCAAGTGGAACAAGTTTCCGCATCTACTGTAACTGTATCCTAAACTATTTTTAGTTTTTCTAGAAATACCTATATGCAGGTAATTCCTGAAAACTATTATTTTTTACACCTTTCAAATTTATTACTTTCACAAATATAGATTAACAATGATTATTGGGCAAACTCATAGATATTTTACCAAAAAAAACCGTAGAAAATGTAACATTTATTAGTTTCAGTATCAAGTAACCATTTGATGAACCAACGAAATGAATGCCGAAGTTCGATCGCTGTACTAGATTCAATGACGATGCGTGAGTTTAGTTCGAATTTAGTTACGGATATAGAATTAGCTAACGAACTTGCAGTTGAAGTTTAATTTGGATATGTGAGTTGAATTTGGGTTTGAAACACGGAAGTTGAATGATGAAGTAAAGTTACAATCCAATTTGAAGCTGCTTGTAAAAGTTTTCCTACTCTTCAAGACTTCAAGCACATCATTATTATGCGTTGGCTCGAACAACCTTGAAAAAATAACTTCAAGTTATTTAAAGCTAGTTTTACGATAAAACTTAAGAACTCGTTCCATTAAACCTCCCTCAAGTAACCAAGTCTTGCTCTAGAACTTTATACCCTGCTAGGAGTTACATCTGTAACAAATACTTTTTTAATAAGTACCCAATAATTAGTATTTTTTTCAGCCTAACAATTTAATCTAGATGGGCGTGCAAGGTGTGACGCGTTCACAAATCTGTAACAAAGTTTGGGGAAGCGCATTAAGGAAAAGCGCACTTGACATAATAATCCACTGGGCCAGTCAAGGACTTATAGACAGTAATTATGAACATCCTGAAAATCCTGATATCCTTCTAAGAAACATTATCTAATAATTAGGTTTACTCAAAAAATAATAGTATATAGTAATTAACCTAACCTTAACCTATAATAATGTATAGTGAATGGTAACAAACAATTATTATAAAATATGATATCTTCTGTTACATTTATCAGGCGTTGTAGAATGTGTTACTGTTATCCGGCAAATCGACACACCAAAATTTTCTTCACAATATACATCGTTCTATTTATTAGTAAAACTTCCTAAAAACCCATGCAGCAGTTTTCGTTCAAGAAATATCGCGTCTTTTACAAAATTTAAAAGCAACTGCAGTACTTCTACAACAAAAGCCTCATTTTCCGTGCCTCGACCACGAATACTTTGCTTGGTATTTTACTCGATATTAATAACCCGAGCACTAGGGCACTTCGCTTACTCAGTTCAGTGCCTTCGTGGATTGCTGCATAAATAATTATAACCAGTGGACCAAGCCACCAGAAATTGTATTATTCATGCAGTTTTCACAGAGAATAGTGCTATTCAGTGTCTGTGGACGGACACAAAATTTTCTAGGAGCAGAAATTCACTAGGCGTTAAGTGAAGAAATAAATAACGTGATGTGAGTGAATAGCTACAGACGTTTTCAATAAACTATTTTTCCGTTCTGGATAAGTTGATAGGTAATGTAATAACCATTAACACTGTAATGATGTGACATTTTCACAGTTGCTAGGCAATGTCATGACTTGGGGTTTGTGGGTAGATTAGATAGAATACTAAAACGGCCGAAAGTAGATAATACTTACTCAATCATCATCATTTCCTTAATTATTAACCAACTTCAAAAAAAGGAGAAGGTTATCAATTCGTCGCGTATATACAGGGTGGAAAAGAAAGACGGTAGTTTTAGGAAAAGTACCCTGAATATTGATGATGGCAAGTTTTATTTAAATGAAACATTCTTTTATTTTCAAAATCGGTGCGAAACGTGAAAAAAACATCCTGTATTTTTTTCACATTTCAACGGTTCGATTCCCGGCTCAAGTAGGCGAATTTTCAAAAATCTTTGAATGCAGTTTTACTTAGTTTTGAAAATAAAGGAATGTTTCCTTTCAGTAAAAGCCATCATCAATATTTATACTTCTGCGCACGAACTCGCGGTCGCTGATCGTAACGTAATAAAGCGTGAACCTTACCATAATTACTTAAAACAACACTGTTCAAGAAACCAATTACTAAGTAAATAAACAAACAAACAGCCACACACTTTCCCGGTACATTAGTATTCCCAGTGACACGAGGGGCTTGAATACAAACAATTAAATCACGAACAAACACTAGAACAAACATTCATTCGTCACATAAAACTCACGTTGCGAATTGAATCAACGGGTCACTCGTATGTTGATATTATGATTCGCTCTATGGAAATGTCTTAAAAACCCAATAAAATCTCTGTATTAATAATATGTGAACGAAAATCGGATCTTTATACCCCTTTACGCACCAAGGGTCCTGGGTTCGATTCCCAGCGAGGCGGACATTTGAATGATGACTTTGAAATGCTGTTCTTGGTCTGCATACACACATAATAAGTAGAACTTCTTGACGACATATTAGGTACAATGTAAACAGTTGAAGTTTGGTATACAGGACAATATTTTGTGTCATTTATGTGATCGATGTGAACGTGGGCTTTCTTGCACATTTTGCGATTTGTACATTTTGCGTGTTGTGTACATTTTGCGTTTTGTACATTTTGCGTGTTGTCTACATTTTGCGTTTTGTACATTTTGCGTGTTGTGTACATTTTGCATTTTGTACATTTTGCGTTTTGTGCATTTTGCGAATTGTACATTTTGCGACTTGTGTTCATTTTGCGTTTTGTACATTATGCTCCGAAGGGGCCTGTCACTATCTAATTTCAATCCGTCAGCAACTACTACATTCATACCATAATCTTTGCCTACTCTAGCGCTAATTTACTGCTCAGAGCTGGACACCTTTTCAACTTTCCCCCATGAGTCAGTTTTCCTTTACCTCTGTCCTCCCTGCTATATACTCGCCTCAGATTAAAGAACAAAGGACTCATGCGGTCGTGACGTTAAAAAATTTCAAGAAAATCTTTTTTATTTTTCCGACTCCACAATCAAAAATTTGTAAATACGAATTTAGAAATAAAACGCTAAATGTGGCCATTCGTAACATTTGTAGAGGGAATTCTGAATTCTTAAGTTAGTAAATGTTTGAAGAGGAGAGATTTATAGCTCAAACTTAGAAATGGATTTCTACGAAGGATTACAGTAATCCCGATAAGGACTGGACTTTGGTAAAATTCAAGTACCTGTTTTTATTCTTAGATAATCTTTTTAGGATTCTTTATTCGTATCATATACATATACCATATGCTAATGCCGTGAATGTCTAACATTTAGGTGGCAGAGGAGAGACGGGACACTTGACTCTAAAAAACATTAGTACTTTAATATTTCGTAAATGCATCCCTGAGTCCCTAAGTAAAATCATCTTGCAAATTCCACAACATTTTTGTTACAGTTAAATCATTGGACTCAAGTAGATACCTGTTCATGTATCTCTAGTTCTCAAAGCATATACGAGTATAACAATTTAAGTGAGCTTACAACAGTGTATAAAAACTTTGTAAGGAAACTTGCAAATGATGGCCTAAGAATTCTAAATAATGGATCCGTAGTGTAACTGCCTAACTGTACGAGTGTGGTGGATTATGGCCTATACCTAGGGTTGCCACCATTTACGATAGTTAATAAATTCCGAGAGAAAAAAGTGCGGCAAGGGCCGCCGACAGTAGCAGCCTTAGGCGGCTGGCGAGCTTTTTGTAGACGTACGTTTATGTAGAAGGGCGTCGTTGAGCTCTTTAGTTAAGACGTCTTGTCGTTATTTTCGAGCAAACTGTAATTAAATAAATAAATAATAAATAACGCTTCACACTCATAGCCCCACACTAGGATTCCCTGTGTCGTGGGTGCCATGGACAACACACAACATAGACAAGGACATTCACACCCAGACCGAGAACAGAAATTCAAACTCATCATTCAAATTTCCGCCTCGCTGGGAATCGAACCCAGGACCCTTGGTGCGGCGATCCGGCATGGTAACCATTGCGCCACACGGGTCGTCTAATTCCGAGAGAATTTTGTTCAAATTCGTTCTAGGAGATTTTAATTCTCAGAGCTGAATTCCGTAAGACTCCCGGGATTCCGGGTATACGTTTCGCATTGCCCGAAGAGATCTGATATTGTTATGGCTGAAGAAATCGATTCAGCGCGATGCAAATTCGGTATGTACATATGTAACTCAAAGTGTTCTATACTTACTTTAATACTTCTTTCCTTATTTTATAAGTACTAAAGTGTTACATTTGGGAAAGAATAAGCAAAAACGTTAAGCAAAAATCCTATCCGCCTTTATAAATCGTTGATGATCTGTTATACTGGGTATTGATAAGCTACAGGCGATGATATGGATCGCTCATTCGGCGTTGCGCGCGATATCTAAACAAACACAATTTATATCCCTTTAGCCTAGTTCGTAGTGACACTGCTTGGCCAGGGCAGACATTTCTGTTACAGATCATCTAAGTAGAAATACTCGCATTTATTAATATTTATTTAACATAACGTTGAATTAAAAATGTTTTTTTTTTAATATTTTTAACATAAAATGTTTCATAACTATTAAACATTACCAGTTATAACAATAATACAACGCGCAAGTAATATAACTCACCCACCTTCATTTTTAATAACCGCATTTTCATAAGTAGACGATCTCTACGGTTGTTCTCAGGTTTCAGGCCACGACTTTTGTAATGTCATTTATGCATGTAAGTTTCTCTGTACGATGGTATGCAGACTTAAATCAGACATAAAAGATATCTAAACATGTGACAAACTATTATTTGTCCTAAAAGTTTCTGCTCTGGCAGAATCGATACTGGCATGTCTCGTAAACAATTCTAGGTAACAAACACAGGTCTGTGGTAAAAAACTATAAATCAATATTATTATCGCTTCTCGTTTATCGTGCTCAGTGCGTCTTTGAATCGGAAACGCTCTGTTGTATTAAGACACTAAAAGTAAGGACAAGAAATACATTTCGATGGTTATCGAAATTTTTACAGCCGCTATTAATTATGCCTGCTACAGGGCCAACGAATAATAAAATAAACCACTTATACACATCTAAATCCACAAGTAAAATTGAAGTAGCTTTCCGTATAAAAATAAAAACTTTTATTATATCTTAGATATTGGAAACAGGCTAGATGAAAATTAAATTAAATCTATGTTCCCATTAAAAATAAGTAGGTACTGTAACATAAAAATAACTTTCAAAGAAATAGCAGTGAATAAAGTCTTTTACCGGGACAGAGGCATTAGATTTATTATTACATTGGGCGGGACTAAGAAGGTATCTATTATATAAAAGACTAGTTACCGCTTCCTATCGGGAAAATTATACGAGTACCTTGCCACCCACACTCGAAGAAATACTTTTTCTAACTAAATAGCCAAAAACGAACAGATGAGTTAGGGACTTACCTCATAGTAAATGGTCATGATCTGTAAGAACGCCTTAGGCAATAATCAAACAATCAATCAATCAAATATTTTGTTTGTAAAATAAGGGCACATAAAGATGGTAACATTAATACATAGTTTGCTTACCTACTCTACAATACATCAGTGAAAACTGCATCTTAATCCGAAAAGCATTTTTAATGTTAGCGGGAACAAACACACGGAAAAGCAGACAAAAATTCTAAAAATCAACGTTTTGGTTTGTATCTTTATTGCGTTAAAGCTGTAAACAGTTTGTACAGAACCCTCGATAGTTCACTCCAACTTTTACTTGGTTGGTTTTTGTTTATGAAAGACCTCACGTCCATCCTAGAAAATGTTAACAAATGTTATTCAACGGTACAGCCTGATTGTAAAGCCGGCATGAACGCTCCAATATAGGAGATAGGTACTAATTGAATTTCATGCGAGCCTATCCAGTATAAAATGGGGTTAGTCCCCGCTCACAATTCCCAGAGCTTGGGAAATTGATACACTTCATATTGCATGAGAGAAGTTGCACTAATGATGGTGAAACATCGAACGAAATCCAATCTGAGCATGCTTCATTATTTGTCTGACTTTTAAAATAATATTCGCTTTATATTCCAAACGAGAAATGTGCTATCTCTCCAGTTTTCCTTTGATTTTAGTGCTAAAACGAATGTAGTATAACATTTTATACTCGTAAAAACTTATATGCGTAGCCGCAAAGCTTAGGATAAACTTGACACTTATACAAGATAGTATACATATTGTATAAGTTATTAGAAAAGTATTTTCTTTCTCTATACTCTGAGGAATTAAAAATTTTAAGCGTTTTGAGTTAAATTCTTTCAAGTTGTCCCAAGTTTCCAGTCGGCGGGCTCTATGAATACATTATTAGGCATTAAATAGTTCCGAACTCAATTACGGAGTTCCCTAGATAGCCCCTATTGTTGATGCTATATATTAATATAATTAACTATACATGTATAGTTATTTCTATACACGCCGCTTTTGCCTGTGTGTGTGTGCGCGCGCGCGCGCGTGTGTGTGCTTGATTGTGTATGTGTGTGCTTGTGTGTGTGTGTGTGTGTGTGTGTCGCGCATGTGTGTGCGTGTGTGTGTCGCGTATGTGTGTGCGTTAGTGTGTGTGTGTCGCGCTGTTTAATGAAACATACGGCAAACGCGACGATGCCGCTCCATGGACAGATTTCGTAATTATACTGCGCAAGATGCAAGCAATTGACGATAGCATGCGTATGACGTGCGTACGTGGACAGAAGACCTTAGGTTAGGTGGGCACCGGGCCTACTCATTTCATATTTGGCGTAATTTACACAGATGTGATTGTATAATGTTACTGAGCTTATCACGCCGCGTCTATTTCGGTGTTTGACATGATCGCAATTTATTACCCGAACGTGTAATTAATGGCTGACTCGTTTAACTGATATTGGTTGTAAATGAGCCTTGTAATTAATTTATACTGATTTGCCTTTACATCTACTTTTACGTATTTCTTGTACCCATGGGCGTCTTGTCTTTTTATTATTATTTATACTTTGTTTACTCGTATTTTCTTTTTAACCGATTTCATAAAATAATAAATATATTTTACTTTGTATATTAGTACTGATTCTTGTCATTTCACTTAAAAAAAACTTCTTTTAAATAAGGAGGAGACTTTTATCATTTTATGCGACGACCTGAAGATGATAGCGGGTATCCGCTGGATACTTCTGGATGCTTCAACGCGAGACTGGGCACGCAGAGCGGCGTCGAGACGAAAGTGGGTCCCTACGGAATTGGACGACGGAACCACCGAGGACACTTGCTGGCCAACTTTTTGGAGAAGGAAGATCTCTTCATGATGAACTCCTTCTTCAGAAAGAAGCCACAACGCAAGTGGACTTGGATAAGTCCTGATGGTTCCACGAAAAGCGAGATAGACTTCATTCTGGCAGACAAACGGCACATATTTAATGATGTCTCTGTGATCAGCAGGTTCAAAACCGGGAGCGATCACCGACTTGTAAGAGGCACATTAAATATCGACCTGAAGCTGGAACGGTCACGCCTGATGAAGTCTACGCTTCGCCCAACATCCGTCCAAATCCAGGGATCTGAAAACTTTCAACTTGAGGTGCAAAATCGTTTTGCGTGCCTAGAATCGTGCACATCAGTGGACGAGTTTAATACCAGGATGGTAACAACTGTCCACGAGGTAGGGTCGAAGTATTTCAAGACCCACCCTAGTGGTAGATCTCAGGTTCTCTCAGAACAAACTCTCGGTCTTATGAGGGATCGACGAGAACTATGTGTGCAGTCTCCAACCTCTATGAGGGAATACCGACGGCTCAATGAACAGATCTCCAAGTGCAGGCGACGCGATTTGCGAAAACACAACGCAAATCGTGTAAAAAACACAATTGAGCGAAACCAGGGCTCCAAAGTGTTCGCCAGGGATCTGTCTATTGGGCAAAGTCAGCTTACGAGGTTGAAGACCGAGTCCGGCACCGTGGTTTCGTCGAAACCGGAAGTTCTGAGAGAAACTGAGAGATACTACGGACGGTTGTATACCTCCTCTCAAGCTCCACCTCCTCGCGAGGAGAGCGACAAGCGAGCTAAACTGACCCGACACTACACAGAGGATATCCCGGACGTCAGCCTGTATGAGATTAGAGAGGCTCTCAAACAGCTCAAAAACAACAAGGCACCGGGAGATGACGGAATCACAACCGAGCTACTAAGAGCTGGAGGTAAACCCCTTCTAGTGGCGCTCCAGAAACTGTTCGATTCCGTCATTAATACTGGAACTACCCCGGAAGCGTGGAGCAGAAGTGTGGTGACGCTGTTCTTCAAGAAGGGGGATAAAGCCCTTTTGAAGAACTACAGGCCCATTGCACTTCTGAGCCACGTTTATAAGCTGTTTTCGAGGGTGCTCACAAATCGCATTGCACGCAGGCTTGACGACTTCCAGCCTCCCGAACAAGCAGGATTCCGAAAAGGCTACAGCACCATAGACCATATACACACACTGCGGCAGATTATACAAAAGACCGAGGAGTATAATCTGCCGTTATGTGTTGCCTATGTGGACTATGAGAAAGCCTTTGATTCTATCGAGACCTGGGCGGTACTAAATTCTCTCCAACGGTGCCGGATCGACTACCGGTATATCGAGGTGTTGAAGTGTTTATACTCATCTGCCACCATGTCCGTCAGAGTACAAGACACAGCAACGAACCCCATCCAACTGCAGAGAGGTGTCAGACAATGGGATGTCATATCCCCAAAACTGTTCACCGCTGCGTTGGAAGACGTGTTCAAGCTGATGGAGTGGAAACGACGTGGCATCGACATCAATGGCGAATACATCACACACCTGCGATATGCCGATGATATAGTCATCCTGGCGGGATCCCTGGAGGAACTTGGTACAATGCTCGGGGACTTGAACAGCGCCTCACAACGGGTGGGTCTTAAGATGAACATGGACAAGACGAAAATCATGTCGAATGTCCATGTCACACCCGTACCGGTTGTTGTTGACGGCGCTGCTCTCGAAGTTGTAGACGAGTACATTTACCTGGGACAAGTGATCCAAATGGGTAAGTCCAACTTCGAGAAAGAAGTCACTCGTAGAATCCAACTCGGATGGGCTGCGTTCGGGAAACTACGTCATATCTTGTCGTCCAAAAAGTTACCTCAGTGCCTGAAGTCGAAGGTGTTCGAGCAGTGTGTGTTGCCAGTGATGACATACGGATCCGAGACGTGGTGCTTCACTATTGGCCTTATGCATAAGCTTAGAGTCGCCCAGCGGGCTATGGAACGAGCTATGCTCGGTATTTCTCTACGCGATCGAATCAGAAATGATGAAATCCGTAGACGAACGAGGGTGACCGACATAGCTCAGAGAATTAGCAGGCTGAAGTGGCAGTGGGCTGGCCACATAGTTCGAAGGACCGATAACCGTTGGGGAAGAAAGGTCCTCGAATGGAGACCACGCCTCGGTAAAAGGAGCACAGGACGCCCCCCGACCAGGTGGACCGACGACCTGAAGAAGACAGCGGGTATCCGCTGGATTCAGAAGGCTCAAGACCGGTCAGAGTGGCGGAAGTTAGGGGAGGCCTATGTCCAGCAGTGGATCTACAAAGGCTGATGGATGGATGGATGGATGGATGATCCGCTGGATTCAGAAGGCTCAGGACCGATCAGAGTGGCGCATGTTATGGGAGGCCTGTCCACCAGTGGATCTAGACTCTAAAGGCTGATGGATGGATGGATGGATTATAATATAGCATTGTAAGCACACATTCTCGATTCCTGAGGATAAACGTTTCACTAAAAACGTCACATACATATTTTAATTTGGTCACTATCTGCGCAAAGTCATTATAGAAACACTTTAAAAAGTGACGTCAATTTAAATCATACTTTTCATATCTTTTCTGAACTAGTTAATATTTAGAGTTTCTTTCAAACTTCAAAAGAATATTTAAAGCTGGAACTCTAGCCTTGACATGAAACTAACCCTTATCTACATGCTAACTTGCCATTCTATCAGCTTGATCTTAAATGCAATTTTATGTTGTATGCAATTTGTCAAGTTAAGTCGGTCGGTACCATTTGTCAACTGAAACTCATTTTTCATGCACAATATTATACCAAATGAGATCGTGACTATTTTTCTTATACTGCTGAAGTCATTCGTTAGTAAATAGATACATAGATACATAAATAGATACATACTGCATGTGTGTAAATGATTATGCAATTTTACACAATACAGTAATTAATAACATACCGTTTAAACTGTTTAAAGCATACATACTTGAATTATTAGCTTCTGTAATTGTTAGGTATTTATACATTTTTTTATCGTTTACAATAAAATTATTACACTCTACCATTGAGGTATAAGTATACATAGAGAAGACATCTCAAACAAAATGTGTGTCCCCGCCGGGAGGTTCTATTTTCAAAATTGAGCCCCTGTTCTCCTTTCAAAATCGAACGAATCCATTCGACATTGAAGCCGCGCGGCGTCAATTCATTGGAACATACATTGTGTTCGCGGTGTCCGTTCTATACGCTAGTAATAATACTTCAATGCACTCTACAGCGTATCCCAGGGCGAAGTGACCGCCCGGCGTCTATTGATTACTTGGACAAAACTATCAACATATACCATTAAAGTACAGGTCTTATCGGTTTGGTTTTTTTTCTTAGCTTTTTTTTTGTAGAGAAACCCGACTTGTTGCACTATTTTTTTTTCTTTTTACATTTATTTTCATTCTATTTTTTTATTTACCACTTGTTATCATAGTTTATCTATTTGAGGTATAAAATCTTACCAAAATTAAATAGGATATTTTTTTAAAGAAATTAACTGATTTTTTGAATACCTCTTTTTATTTCATTTCCCTAAAAAGTTGGAAAAATGCCCTATGAATATTATTATTTTATCAATTATTATTAAATTACAAAATCTAATAAAAATGTGTGTAGTTATCTTAATCATTTACCGAACTACAAACTCTTGAAATATGCACCCCATTTTCGATAATAAGAAAAGTAGACTTTTAAAATCAGGCTAGTGGGACATTTAAGTGTCCTACTATCAAAAATACGTTTTGACCTTTGATAGAATAATTTTAAATGTAAGGAAACAATAAAAACAAGTGTAAAAAATAATTTATTAAAAAATACAGTAATTAATTCATAACGTTTTCGAAATGACCGCATTAATACAGGCTAGGCTCTAAATGACATCATTTGATTCGTTCTTTTCACTTCCGAAAGGTTAATACAATAGATAAACATAAAAACCGGTTAAACTCATAATCTTCATTTTGGCTTAGTCATGGTCACCGGTCGGGTAAAAAATATTTATCCTCAACAAATAGTTGATTTGGCCACACCGACCTGTCCAACCGAAAGTGGTGTAATACTCCGGGGAACAGGTGTGAAACTGAAAACAACCATTGTTCGTATATATCGTGTGATTATTCCGTGTCTGAAACCAGGGATGTTACGGATGTTTCGGATTCGGATGCGGATACAGATATCGTAATAATATTATTCCTGTTTCGGATACGGTAACAGAAATGAGATTATTTAGGATTATACGTTAGTTTCGGATAGTTTCGGTTACGGATATTAGTTATTTTTTAGAAGTATATTACAAATGGTTCAAGAAAAATACATACAAGAAATCTGAGCAGCGTGTGTGTCGGTCAGCTCGGCTGAGCAGAAACAAAAACCTCGTCTGATTTTTAGACTCCGTCTCTATCCGAAAGTTTTGTCGGGTTTGATAGCCGTTACGGACATAATTTTTATTTCAGATATCCGATAGTTTCGGTTACGGTTACGGAACTCCTTAATATCCTTGTTTCAAAGAGAACGTGCCGAACAGATCGCATCGCATGCTAATGAGTTCAAACTTGCCATCCAGGCTTTAATCATAGTTCACAAACAGACTAAACAAATATTGATGTTCCATCTGCGTCTGAGATTAATACTGCAGTCGTAATCTCTCTCCTCTTTATAATTATTAAGCTTCCTCGTATAAATCCTAAGTTTTGATTTTGATTTAAGTTCCACTCCTATCATACATTGGCATACCTAGACGTTTTTAAGACAGACTTGCTAAACTATCTTGGCAATACTTTTTATTGAAATATTAGTTTAAAAAAAATATTAGGAGTAGGTAAATAGAAATTATAGCGTTAACGATAATTTATTATTAATCTTCTAAATTATTTTTTATGTGATGCTTGCCTTATTTTTAAATTACTTTTATCAGTAATTTTGTAGTAATCGACAAAAAGACCTTGTCAGTTTTTTTACTACATCGTACTCATCTAAAAAAATCGACTAGTGTACCTTTGATTTTCGTATTTATTATGTTACGGCAAAGATGTCGTACTATTGGTAGAATGGTTGTGTTGGGTTATAACTAGATATGGTTTGTGGTTTACCAGTAACCAACCTTAATTAGTCATGATTCCATATGAGATGCTGAAATATGTTAAATCATAATTATGAAAAAATTACATTAATTGTAAGATCACTAAGATCTGAAATCGTGCTTTTATAGCGAGATCGTTCCTTAGAGTATGTCACTGTTATTTGTAACAGGTACCTAAATGAACTAGTACAAACCTGGCAATGTCGGCTAGTCTGGGCGCCCTGGCGCGGCGGATCGAACCCGGTAATGGCAACACTCCCATCTGGAACAAATTGATGATATGCTATGAAACAAGATGAGAAGAAATATTGCTAAAAGGTTTTTAATATGGTTAACTCATACAATCATGTATGTATAGTTTGTTGGATACATGTAAAGTAGACATGTTATTTTTAATAAACTTTATCTGAAGTAGAGTAGAGTTGAGTAAGGTGGGCTTGAGTAATTGAGGCTATACATGATCAAGTGTACTTGATCAAGCGTCAAGCGGACTTGACGCGGCATCCAGTATACTTGATCGTGTATGGCTATCTCATGCACACTAGATGGCGCGTCAAGTCAAACTGCAAATTTGACAAGTTAAACTGCAGACTTGATCAAGTACACTTGACTGTGTATGGCCTCCATAAGGTATATGACTAATATGACTTAATATTTAGCGTTGGAGTAGTGTTCATATTTGTCTTTTAGTACTTAAAGTACATAACATAGAAATGAGTTTTCACTTAAACAATTCACCGATGCACGATGTAGCTATAGCTTGTACCTAACAAGCACTGAGTGCAGAAAATTGAAGGACTGACTTTATTGTTGTATTCATAGATTTAGAACCAGTAGATTAGGTACGATTTTGTTACATATCTTTAAAATAATCTCAAACAAAGGTACCTATGTATGTAAATTCTGTCTCATATGCGGGCTGTGCGGCCACGCCCGCGCCGCGCCGTGGCTGAAAGTTGAAACTATAGGTTATCTATGGTTGTGTTAATAATTTCAATAAAAACAAAATAAACAGATTCCTAAATCTCACTCAATACTACTGGTAACCTATTCGTATCAGGTTAATTTTAACATAAAGGAATCCTAAAATTGTGAACATAGCTATATTTTAAAAAGAGCCGCCATTCAAACACTAGATGCATTTATTATTTTTCTCATCAAAACATCCACTATTGAAGCTTTTACAATATTACATTTTGAATAATGAGGGCTGCTGCAAGCTTTATGGAAAGAAGTTTATGAATCTGTCTCATTGCAAGCGAATAAGCGATGGATAAATATCGTTTTAAGGCTTTGCGGCTTAGTTGGTACTGGCTCTGTTCACCTAAGGATTACATCCTTGAATAATTTTAGAGCATTAACCCGTCGCATGTTTAGCCTACACCGCACCGGTGTAAATCACGTGATCACCTTTCCTTTCTTATACTACATTTGCATCAAATAGATTCTTGCATGTGGATAAAACTTGAACCATCACCAAGTGGTACCGATCAACTGAAGTTCATTTGGCCATCACTTAGTTAAATTAATTAATTAGACAACAAAAAATAAAATCATTGTCATCGCTTCACTTACAATCTTTATGATACTATCGCTCCTCGCTTATCTTTACCAAAGTGTCAGGTGTCTAACCACAGCTCATATGGTTCTAAAGGTTTGTTGGCAATGTTTCCTGAATGTTCTAATTTTTTATTTATAAAGGTTCCTCCATTTAGAAATACCTGGTTGAAACAATTACTTAAAACCATTACGGATGGAAAGTTTTAATGACTACTGCCGTGTTTATTAAAATGTAGTCCGATACTTTTTGGTTTGAACGTAATTTATAATTATACACTCCATTATCTGCATATTGAAGCATATCGGTAACGTACCTGCTCGTAGCAGAATGTTCACCATGCTTTCGAAGGATTCCGGGTTCGATTCCCGACCAGAAATCTGAAAGATGAGTTTACTATCTGTTATCAGTCCGGGTGTATGTATGTGTTCGTATATTGTTGATCGCACCAACTATCGGTCTGTCAACCATGTCAACTCAATCAATTCGCATTAGAGCAGCGTGGTAGAGTATGCTACGCAGTGCCGGCGTTAGAGCCACTGACGCCCTTGGCAAGAATATTGTGGCGCCCTCATAAGAATATAAAAAAACAAGCTTTTTTTGCTCGAAATTTTTTTTAATGAACCAATGGGATCATTTATTAAGAATAATATTCATTTTTTTTGCTCCTCACTCCAAATGTGGCGCCCCTCCAAATTTGGCGCCCTAGGCCGTCGCCCCACCTCGCCCCCTCTCCCTAACGCCGGCTCTGATGATACGCCTTCTCAGCTATGGGAAGAAGAGAGGTGAGACCCGTACATGTAGTAGATGTCATTATAAACTATCACTAGTTTTTGAAAGGCGGTTAACTAAAACCTAACCTACATTTACTAAACCTATATAATCTAAGTTAACCGCGTCTCTAAACTCCGACGCTTTCGTACAAGACCTTTTCATAAAAATGGCGTCTTCCAAGGATCGTAATTGGAGCTTGGGGTGCATGTAAATAATACCTTTTAGAGAGTAAACGGCCTTTGTCTCTCAAATTTAAAGGGCAGCCCGGCAGGTGCAAAACAAACAGTTGTCAAACTTAAATTGCTTCGCATTTGCTTGTGTTTGTATGTTATGTGTGCTGTATCTGTAAATTGTAATTTATTTTTACTTATCGCGGTGGATTAAAAGTTTGGCTTTGCTAACCATTGAGGTAGTATAGGTACATAGAGAGGCTATCTCAAACAAAATGTGTGTTCCACCGCCGGCTTGCCCTCCGTTCTCTTTTCAAACTAGAAGCCTCGTTTGCACACTTGCCATAGAGTAACTTTGTATATGTCACTTGCCGAACCAAGACAAGCAGTCACAGACTCCAAATCTTTACAAGCTCTTACTCCAACTTTATTTAACGTGCAAAAGCGTTTAAACGATTTCAAACGTAATTACCATTGATTCGTGTCAAAAAATGCAACACTTTAAATTGGTCACAAGCGTCGCGTCGGCAAGCTTATTTAGTCCATTAACACGCTAGTGGCTTTCCAAGTTCAAACGCTCCTTATGATTTTTTCATTCAAAATGGCGGGAACATTGCTCAATAATTTAATTAAATTCGTTTTAGTTGATTTAAGTTAAGATTTTTTTTCTTACTGATGATAAAGTGATAACATTATCTTTTTTGTTTTTTGTCGTGCAATTGTGACACATTCTTATTATGCACGACGGCATTTTTTCAGTTTTTTCGTAAACAATTTTGACATGCGGCCGCAATGAGCGCAGCCGAGTGACAGCTGAGTGACAGAATGAAATGCAGCCGGCCGGCTGCAATGCACACCCCCGGACCCGATGTTCGCGGTGTCCCTTCTATACGCTAGTAATATTAATTCTATGTTGCTAACAGTTTGATGTCCATTGAAGTATAATCAAAGTACTATTATTTCTTTAGTAAAGTACCAAAACAGACATCGCGAATATTTGCGTTGCGCCGGGAGGTTCTATTTTCAAATTCGATCCCCGTTCTCTTTTTAAAATCGACTGAATCCACTGAAAACTATAGCCAATTTCCAACAGAATTGAAAAAAAGCCAATTTCATTGCTCAAACATCGGGTTCGCGGGGTCGGTTCTATACGCTAGTAGATAAATAGTTCAATGTTGATGTCTATGGTTTTCATTCGACAACTGTGAGAGCGCGTTTGTGTTTGTCATAACGTGTGTAGCTATTAACCACCTATGTAAATACAATTTTATCTGTAGAATGTTTCCATGTGTGCATAAATTATTAAATAAAAAAGTAAATAAGTTTCTACGTACAAAGCTTTTGAGTTATTTAACTCGGGTCACCTAATACTAAAGGGATACTCTTACTCTGAGGTAAAGGTACACAAGTAGTTAGTTTAGGTTTTAGATATACATGTAGGTATACTTAACTACGAGTATATCTATGTTCCACTAATATTATAAATGTGAAAGATAGTAGGGATGATTGGATGTTTGTTAAAAAAACAATGGCGGTCGCTAAATAATGAGTGTGCAGCCCCCACTCCCTGACTCAGACTAGACGCCACCTGACTCGAAAGCTGGATCCATCTCATCCATCCTTGACTGCATACCAGTACAACACATTCATAAATCAACAACACCTTCAAAATGAAAAGGTCACTAGCCAGTTTTTTTGGATTCTTGAACCAAACTGTATTAATAATTTAATAACTGCACAAATTAAGGGCGTATTTTAATGTAATATATGAGCCCTCGCCCTCTTGTTAATGTCTCAGACAATTGTTCTGTAAGTCTGGGACAATAGGCCACGGAATTAGGCCATACCGAGTTCAGTCCTTGAAACTGATACGTAACAAGCTTATTGTCTCTGGATAACAAAGACTTATGACATCCTTGCACAAAATAGCCAAACCAGGAGCCGTAGCGTATTCTCAAATGGATTTTGATACTCATTAATACATGTATTTAATCTTTTGATCGCGTAAGGTATCCTCCTAAAATTTGTTAAATATAAATATGAAATCTCATAAAAATATGTCAGAATACTTTGCCTACGGCTTTGCCTACGGTTTCTGAGATAACAAATACCATATATCATATTCCAGAAGTATCTACAAACGGTATCTAAGTTACAAACGGTATCTAAGTTCAATAAAACCCTCAATCCAACACCTGCCCTCAAAAGAAATTTTCAAAATCGATGTCAATCACGTTAACGTTATGACTACGGTAAGGGTTAAAGAGCAGAGGACGGAAGGGTTCATTATCGCATTATCCCAAGGTCGAGGGTGCCGCCCTTCGCTGAAGGCTGAACGGAACAATATTCTTCAAGGTCTAGATTCCAATACTCAATTTTCTGCTTCTTTAGACGATATCGTACAACGGTTGTGCTTCGTTTGCATCTTGTTGCTTCGGTGTTCCTTTCATCCGAAGCACCACAGATCAGCTTACAAATTAATTCCGATTTTGATTTTAGTTCCAAAAAGTAATGGTATTTTTTAAAAATTTAAATTATTTTCTTCGATTTCTCGATATCTGAGGACCGAATTGCGTGTACCTAGTTTTAATTAAGTGATTCGTTAAACTCCAGTTTTATAAAAATCTAATGATATGACGTGTCTGTAGCAACAATGGGTTATGGTAAATCAAGATGGATGATGGTAGATTATCTTAATCAAATCTATCGAGAAATGCATTAGTTAATCAACTAGAATAAAAAAATATTGATTTACCATAAAAATTATAAAAAATGTAATTTGAATGTATAACTTATGGCGTAGATACCCACCAAATATAATACATTTAATATTTGCATTTATTAATTGCAGTCAATAATAACTAGGGAAATAATTGTTCTGCAATAAATATCCATAATTTAATTAAACAATTGAGTTCCCATTTTCTGAAAATTCTCAATTTACGCTTCACAATTGAGTTTTCATATTTCACGGCTTAAAGAAAATAGAATTGTTGCGTCACTCCGACAATTAAGCCAGCGACGTTGCTTCCTGCTAACTTCCGCGAATCTTGATTACTGCGGATTTACTCGTGGTGGAGAAATTTTCTCAACTTTAAGTTTAAGACTGCACGATGTTTTTATATTAACCGCTATTCAAGTATATAATGTATTCAAGTAAATATGTCAACATAAGTACTACCTGACGAACCACCTAATCCTAATAGTAAGTGGCTATCTTCGCTCATGAGCATCATAGGCATCAGTTGACGTTGCTGGCCAAGACAGAAAGAAGAAAAATAAAGAAAGAACTGACTTTGAAGCGCTCAGCCGAAACCATCGGTGGCTGACTTCACGTAAAAAAATTACTATTACTTCTGCGGACGAAGCCGCGGGCAGAAAATAATTTTATTACTAATGTTGCACTGTAACTTTGTTGTTTATTATTTTAGCCACAGGATGACATAATCTAAATTTTACTAACAAAAAATAACCGACTTCAAAGTCTCAAAAACTACATAGTTGTCAGATCTCGTTCAAATTTATGTGAGACCACATGACAAGCGCCTGCTTTCGATTAAAAAAAGAATCATCGAAATCGGTTGGCGTGATATTGAGTTATTCGTCAATTTGTCGCGCACATACTTAATACAAATTTAAGACTTGTATGGTTTTCTCAAGGATGCCATTGTCAGATCTCAATAAAATTTATGTGGGACCACATGGCAGGCACCAGCTTTCGATTAAAAAAAGAATCATCAAAATCGGTTCGCCCAGTCCAAAGTTCTGAGGTAACACACATAAAAAAAATACAGTCGAATTGAGAACCTCCTCCTTTTTTGAAGTCGGTTAAAAATTCTGCCCTGCTTGTAACCATCGGGTCGTTTGTGTTGGTTGTGACTCTCAACAGTCTCAACAAGAGAGCCAGTCTAAACTCTAAGGCGCTCCACCCACTGAAGACGCGTCCCGCCGCGGTGCGCAGAGCGACGGATAACACAACTGCGCGCGGGGCAATGTCCCGCGCGGTGGCGCGTCGGCAGTGTGTTGTGCTAGGCGTGATTTCTATATAAATTGACATAATTGCATACAATGGTAAAATCTGCCATCCCGCGCACCGCGACGGGGCGCGGTGCAGTGGGTGGAGCGCCTTATGGTTGTCAACATATACATGGAGCTAAATGCATAAACACCGACATTGACCTTTGCGAAGCTTGTGTGACCTTGGCACTCAATGCTTCTCTCAGCTTCGATCGCATTAGCTGAACTTCTTTCGCTCGGCCATCATAGAACACTTGAAAAGCGTTAAGTTTGCTTTTCTACGCTATTATGTATACTAATATCTCGTTTCTAGATGTGTCACCAGCTTTATTTAGATTTGAGCTACGGTATATAAGACGGAGCACTTTAATCGATTTCGTATTCTGTATAACTCTGATCTTTTTACAGTTGTAAAGTTATTTAAGTTATTTTATAGATGGTTATTGTTTCTTTCTTTCTCTCTTGGCCAGTAACTCGTCGGTGATGCCTTTGTTATTGATGTCCATATATGACGGTGAAAACATACCATTAGATGATTCGTCTGCTACGGAACCCTACATTGCGCGTGGCTTAACACGCACTTGGCCGATTTTTACAAGAAGCTTACATACCTAATATATTGCAAAGAAAATTGTCTTCCTGTGTATTCGTCATGTATTTTTTTCATAAACAAATGTAAAACAGAGTTACCTACGTGACAAACCTATGCTATGTGCTAAGTTTACCTAATAAAAATCCGTTAGTTTTTCCCTGAAAGAGTAATAAATATCGCAGTAGGAAAACGCAGGCAAATCCACAAGCATAGCGTGAGTAATAATAATCTTTCAGCCCAGGTCAGTTCGGGTTACGTGATCGTAGTATGTTACGAAGCATCCCCTGCTGAATACTTTATATTCCTCGCCTGCCCGTCACAGATAGCCAACGTACACTTCCAAACTAAACAAAGCCTTCTCATGTTCCTCTCGCCATCGCTTTAATTTGTTGTTCGTTCTACACAAGCTAGAGGCATGATAGATGGATGGATACTCGGTATTTTATTGTGAATATTTTGCATCAACATAAGCCATAGAATTAACATTTTTTTAGATGCATTACTAAGTAATAAAGTTCTTCAAAGTGACATATTTGCTATCCATGTAATTCTAGTTGAATACTAGCAGAATTTTTAGAAATTCAAGAGTAGAAAGTGTTACTCGTAAAAATTCTTCGTTTCTACGAGTGCGATAATATTACTGGGTTGTTTTGTTTTCAAAATACTTTGAAATCATATTGCCATAGATAAAATGGTCAAAGTAAGCTTAGTAAATTTCCAAATTAAAATTGAAGTTTTCTTTATAAATTTAACGGAAAGGTTATGATTAGTTCGAAGGACGAAGGGTTCATTCATTTTAATATTTGTCTTTTGGATGAGACGATTTTGTTCGTATTTTATAAAACTAATATTTTAAGATAAAATTTCATTTCATTTTGCTGACCTGAATTGTTATTTAGGTCTGTCGAGGAGATATTAGTCTTGGTCGTATTAGGGCAGCGTTGAATACTAACCCAAATTACACGACGGCATAACTGCCGAAAGAGGCGACAAGAGTTAGCCAGCTTGTTGGTAGGGCTCCACTAAAAGCTTATAATATCGGTAACAAAAAAAAAACATATTCAATAATAGTATTACCACCAATGAACTAATATACTAACGTATTACCACAGAAGAAATAATAGTACTTAGGTATAATAAGTAGTATTACGGGTATTATTGTCATCCCGTATTAACCTTTGTTTCTCTCTCACGATCCAGTTTTTCAGTTAATTCGTTCACCAATAACCCTCAATTCACTATAGAACATTATTCCTCCTTATTGTCTGGAAGAGATCTCTCTTAGGGATAAGGCGATATTGTTTACGCAATGTTCTATGTTTTTTTCCAACTGTGTTTTTCTTTTAGTGTACAGTAAAGTATATTGTATTGTATTGTAATTTGTACCCTTTTGCTTGAGTGAGTTTGGACTTACTCAAATGATTTGCCGCGTTTTTCTTTCTTCTTTTTTCTTCGTAACCGGTAACGCATCGGTGATGCCTAAGATGTTAACAGTTCCGCCGTCTGTTCGATTATAAGGCTATTATGGCTTATTACAGTTATACTTTATACTTAACAGGTTTGACGATCCTGTAGCCTAGTTGGTAGCGACCCTGCCTGTTTTTTTCCCGGGTTCGATTCCCGGCCGGGGCAGATATTTATGTGACAGATAAATATTTGTGCTCGGGTCATGGGTGCTATTGTGATGTGTTATTGTGATGTGTTATATGTGTCGTCCACGCCACCCGCGACACAGGTAAAAACCTACTGCGGAGGTATGAGTGTGTAAGCGTATATTTATTTATACTAAAAGTATAGATAAATTGCCAATTTTGGAAAGAATCGTAAATAAACCTCAAAGGGTTACTCGAGCCGACATTAAGATTGAATGCTGGGCAGATTGATTGTGTAATGGACTGCCTAATGGATACTAATGGACTTATTGTCTACACGTGTAATGTAGCTTTGTCCAATATAATGGTGATAATCTTAATATATATAAATTACGTGTCCCGTTGTTTGTCCGCGATGAACTCCTAAACTACTTAACCGATTTTAATCAAATTTGCACACCGTGTGCAGTTTGATCCAACTTGAAAGATAGGATAGCTTACATCTCAAAAAAAACTTTTGACAGAACGAAGTCTGTCTGGGTAGCTAGTAATATATAGGTACCTAAACTATACTTAGCGTTTAACATTGCTGAGACCACATTCAAATGTCGGTACTAGATGAATGATTAATAAGTAAATAAATCCTTGTCAAAAACCCGCGCTTTATTCCCTGTGTCGTGGGTGGCATGGACAATACCATACGACTGTACCCATTGTTAGGGTTCCGAAGTAAAATCGGAAGGAACCCTTATAGTTTTCTTTTCTTGCTGTTTTCTATCTACTACTAGGTTGCCTGGAAGAAATCGCTTTAAAGCGATAAGGTTGTTTTGTATTCCTTCCTTGTGCTCTTTATGTATATTATTTTATGGTGTACATATAAATTGTTAAATAAATAAATCCTATTAATATTATAAATATGAAAGTTTGTGAAGATGTACTACGCGTTCACTCTAAGTTTGCACTCGTCGACCGTTACGATTTAACAGCTAACGGCACTGTAGACAAAAAAGTAATAAAATAATTTCACTAACTTAAATAACAAATTACGTTTGCCACTGTGTAAAACATTTTCTATTTTAGTCATTGTAGCGACAAAAATCAACGAACGTAAAATAAATCAATAGAAAAATAATTTAACGAAAGTAGAAAATCGGTAAGCCCGCGAAATTTGAAAAATTCGTAGATGGCAACACACAAATTAGAGCTATAACTGATGTTGATACTTGAAAAGTAGAATATTACTATTTATAAATACAAGTGGTTCATATTATTACAATTATTATTAAAATTAGAGTTTCATGTGTTACATCAACCAACAAACCGAGGAAATACATAGATCAATTATTATTAAGTGTGAAAGTATATTTCTACGGATTTCAAAATGGCTGGACAAATTATAACATTTATGATTTAACTAAAAGCAATTTTATATGTATATAGATAATTAATAGTTAATCATATACATATTGTTCAATCCTTTAACACTGGTCGGTGTGAAAGAAAAAGTAAAACCCTTCCAAAATTGACACTTAATGTCAAAGGAAAAATATCGCGAGTTGCGTCAACTCCGTCAACAAGATCGCTTGAATTCACGACGTTCGTGGAGTTTCCATCTTAAGAAGACCATAACGTTTATGGTGCTGTCCTCCGGCCGTGCCGTGAAAGAAAGAAGCAGTCGTGCGCAGCGCAATCCTGCGACATTGGATGTTAAGGTTGGTGGGTTCTTTCTTACTGATTTTGGTATTGGATTGGACATACTACCAACCTACTGCTTCATACATACATACATACATTTATACAGTCCACATTACATACATCGAAGGATCGCCCCTGCGATTACCGCATAATTTTTTGTGGCCTTCGAGCCGAACATAGAGTAGGCAATTCATTATTCATTTATTTTTTTGTGACATATTATATTTAGTTTGCACGTTGCAATGGCTAAAAAGGGTCAGAAGGTTCAGGAAGTGTACGAGGAGTGCATAGCTGATGTTGAATTAAACGTTTTAATCAACAAAAAGCAAAGAATTTTTGAACAATTACAAATATTATCTGACATGTCATTAAATGTGACTGACAGCAATATTCGTGAAATGTTTCTATTGCGTGTCACGGATATAGATGAGCTACGTTCATCTTTCGAATTATGTATTTTTGAAATTTATAAATGTCAGTTACAAGCTGGTATGAAAACCATATTTCAAAGTCAGGAATTGAATAGTTTTGATGAGTTGTATTACCGTATAAAATTGATTTCTTCAAAATTACTAGCGAATGATAAGAATGTCAAAACTGAAAAAACACAGTCGTGCATCGAATCTAGACCACGTCTTCCAAAATTGGAGTTGTTTTGTTTCGATGGAAATATTGAAAATTTTAATACCTTTTACGAGACATTCTGTTCGTTGGTTCATAATCAGCCTCAGATACCAAAAATAGATAAATTTCACTATTTACTCTCATGTATCAAAGGTTCCGCTTTGAACATAGTCAAAAGTATTCCGATATCTTCTAATAATTACGACATAGTTTGGCAAGCTTTACTCGACAGGTATCAAGATAACCGTATGTTAGTTGGGAATTATTTAGATAAAATGTTAAACTTTACACCTATTGCGAAGGAATCATCTTTTCAGTTAAATAATTTCATAGAAAACTTTGATAACTCATACAAAGCTATACAATCTCTTAATATTGAAGATTTGAATAGTTACATTCTGTGTCATATAGCATTACGCGCCTTGGATCCATACACTCGTAGGTCATTTGAACAAAGTATCAATCAGAAGTCGATACCAAAATTCTCTGAATTGATTACTTTTGTCACTAATCAAATAAAAGTGTTGGATCATTCTAGTTCATATGGTGCTAGTACAAGCAACCAAAACGTTGTACAGAATAAACGTCAACCAGATGTAAGTAGGTTTACGGCGCGAACTAGAAACAGTGCACAGAAAAACTACGCGCATGCATCGTCATCAAACTCAAAAAATAATTTATCTTGTTTGCATTGCGGAGACAATCATATGATATATCGCTGTGCTCAATTTCGTAAATTGAGTGCTTCGCTACGAATCAGCCGTGCTGATGAGTTGAAGTTATGTCATAATTGTCTTAAACCTAATCATACTGTTGAACAGTGCAGGAGTGAATTTAAATGCATTATTTGTGAGCGACTACATAACTTATTATTGCATCAGGACGTAACGAAAACGTTTCTCGCTTCCTCTTATGACTCCGGTAATGCATCGATTCCTGTAAGCGCGCCCGCCCAGTCGGGAGGCCCTTCAACTGATAATAATAACAGTTACAGTACGGTTTTGTTGGGTACCGCGATTGTTTATATTTTAGACAACTTTAACGTCTATCAACCATGTCGCGTATTAATTGATTCCGGTGCACAATCCAATTTTATTTCCGCTGCATGCTTACAACGTTTAGGTTTATCTCAACGTAAATGTCCGTTTAGCATTTGCGGATTAGCTGATGGTTTAGTTAAGAACTACGGCATGACGTCATGTAGCTTAAGGCCGCGTCACACTGATAAACCTGTTTTTAATATTGATGCTGTTATTCTTCAGAAAGTAACTTCAGATCTACCTACCATTAAAATTCCTGAGCATATAATAAAACAGTATGATAATTTATTTTTAGCTGATCCTCATTTCTATAAGCAATCGCCAATTGATTTAATTTTAGGCGGTGACGTTTTTCCCCATATTTATAGTGGGAAGAAAATTATTATGGGTCCCAATATGCCAGCCGTGCTGGATAGTATATTTGGGTATATCATCACAGGTAAACTAATTACCCCGTCGACTTGTGACGTCACGGATGTGAACGTTGTAGCGTCTACAACGTTGGTGTCGAACACCACTGATGATCATTTAAATGATACTCTTAAGCGATTTTGGGAAATAGAATCCTCGCCGTGCGATGTTCCTTTAAATCCCGATGATGAAGTCGCTGAAAAACTATATATTGAGAAACATTATCGTGACGAGAGTGGCCGATATGTTTCACCTATTTTATTAAAGCCAAATCACGAACCGTTAGGTAATTCGTATGACATAGCCTTTAGGAGACTCACGCATGTCGAGCGCCGACTTGCGCACTCACCCGAGTTCCGGAAGGCTTATTCTGATTTTCTGAAGGAGTACGAGTCACTGGGGCATATGGAGCTATATCGTGGTACGGAGCCGTCTAAATATTTTATACCACATCACTGTGTGTTAAGGCCTTCTAGCTCCACAACACCGTTGCGTGTGGTCTTTGATGGATCACAGAAAACTAGTACTGGGGTGTCACTAAATGACAACCTTTTGACCGGCCGTAAATTACTTCCAAATATTTTAAAAATTATTATTAACTTTCGTCTCTACGACATATGTTTTACGGCGGACGTGTCAAAGATGTATCGAGCCGTGCTCATCGACCCCGCTGATAGGTGTTATCAACACATATTATGGCGTGATACACCGTCAGACCCAGTACAAGTTTACGAGTTGAAAACGGTCACTTACGGACTGCGTAGCGCGCCTTACACGGCCATTCGCACGCTGCTTCAACTTGCCCAAGACGAACGGTCAGACTGTAAGGCTTCCCGAGTTCTAGAAGAGGGTGTCTACGTCGATGACTTTTTGTGGTCATGTCAATCTGTAGATGAAGCTTGTACCTTACAAGACGGCTTAATGAGTCTTCTGAAAAAAGGCGGGTTTGAATTACGTAAGTGGGCTAGCAACTGTCCCGAGCTACTGACACGAATGAAATCAGAACAAATAACGCAAATAAATTTTCAAGATGATACGTTATCATCATCCTTAAAAGTCCTGGGATTGACATGGTTGCCCTCATGCGACTTCTTTTCATTTAATTATAATTTAAAAGATAATGACGGAACGAAACGTTCAGTACTTAAGCTACTTGCTAGTATTTACGATCCGGTTGGTTTTATTTCGCCGTGTACTTTCGTTGCCAAATGTATCATGCAGGATCTTTGGAAACTGAGCCTCGGCTGGAATGACCGTTTACCATACGAATTGTTACAAAAATGGGATAAATTTATCGGTCAATTACCGATCCTTTCACAACTTCGCATTGAGCGACACCTTCTAGTGAATTCGTTTGTAAACGTGCAATTAATAGGTTTCTGTGATGCGTCATCACTGGGTTACGCAGCTTGCATATATCTTCGTAGTACTGACAAGGATGGGAACGTCAAAGTCAAACTATTGACGAGCAAATCTAGAGTTGCTCCATTGAAGCCGTTAATGTCTATCCCTAGGCTTGAACTTATGGCAGCCGTGCTGTTATCGAAGCTAGTTCGTTTTGTCGTACAAAACGTTAAAGATTTTAATTTACCAATAGTTGCCTTTAGCGACTCGAGTGTAGTTTTGTCGTGGCTACAGACTCCGCCATACAAGCTAAAGGTGTTCGTGGCTAACCGTGTTAGCGAGATTGTTGATGTGATTCCGCCCAATTGCTGGTTTCATGTAAACAGTGAGAACAATGCAGCCGACCTCTGTTCTCGAGGCGCGCTGCCTGAACAACTTTTAGCAGTAGCGGACGAATGGTTTAGTGGCCCTGCATGGCTTGCTGGAGATCCGCGTAGTTGGCCAAGAAGTACTTTAATTTTAAAAGAAAGTGATATCATTCCAGAACTTAAAACTAATGTAGACACATTCACTTTTAATTCTTACAATTTAAATAACTTCAATGATCTTGAACGTTCCTTTAATAATATTTCATCCTTTAGTAAACTCGAGCGCGTAACAGCGTGGTGTCTTCGTTTTATAAATAATTTAAAATGTAAAAAATCTGATCGAACATTTGGTTCACTAAAGTCTTGTGAGTTAAAGCATGGACATGATTTAATTATCAAAGTCGTTCAAAATAATTATTTTTATTCCGAAATACAAATGTTGGCAAAGGGAACTCATGTATCATCCCTTCGCAAACTATCTCCCTTTATAGACCCTGATAATTTCCTCAGGGTGGGGGGTCGAATACAACAGTCGGATTTACCATATAATGTAAAACATCCGGCACTATTACCCAAGAAGTGCCACATAACAAATTTAATAATTGATTATTTTCATAAATTGTACATGCATGTAGGACCGCGCACCTTGCAAGGCATTTTGAATAACAAATATTGGATAATAAATGCTCGTAGTGTAATTCGTTCAGTTTTGTCAAAATGTCGGGCTTGTTTTAAATTTCGTCCATACTCCACACAGCCTATGATGGGTACGTTACCTGCAACTAGGCTTAAGGCCAACAAGGTGTTTGACCATGTTGGTTGCGATATTGGTGGTCCATTCTTTATAAAAGAAGGTATGCGGCGAAACGCAAAGGTTACTAAGTCATATTTATGTTTATTTGTATGTTTCTCTACAAAAGCAGTGCACCTAGAGGTGCTCTCAGATTTATCTTGCGAATGTTTTCTGGCCACATTTGATCGTTTTGTGGCACGCCGCGGTCTCTGTACTTGCTTATATTCTGATTGTGGAAAAAACTTTATTGCGGCAGCTAAACATTTAAAAAACGTTACTAATTATTTTAATTCTACATCAAATTCTGATGAAATCCTTTCTGGATTATCCTCGCGAGGCGTCGAATGGCGCACGAACCCGCCTAATGCAGCTTCCATGGGTGGTCTGTGGGAGGCAGGTATAAAATCAGCCAAACATCATCTCTACCGTGTAGTAGGTGATAGGTCCTTGACTTTTGAGGAGTTGAGTACTTTATTTTGTAAAATTGAGGCGATTATGAACTCGCGACCATTATGCTCCCTTTCCAATAATCCTAACGAATTTGAAGTTCTGACTGCGGGTCATTTATTAATTGGACAGAATTTATTAACTGTTCCGGAATATAATTTTGAAGATGTACAGATGAATCGATTGTCACGTTGGCAATGTATTCAAAAGGCATCACAATCATTTTGGAAGCGATGGTCAAATGATTATTTGCACACTTTACAGCAAAGAGAAAAGTGGTTCACCTCAATTCCAAATGTTAAGAAGGGTGATTTAGTGCTTCTTAAATCTAACTTAACCAAACCTTTGCAGTGGCCTCTTGGCAGAATAGAAGAGGTTCACCCTGGTTTTGATAACATTGTACGTGTAGTTACTGTACGCACGCAAACTGGGGTTTATAAAAGACCAGTAAATAAAATCTGCCCATTGCCATATGCAAACTAAATATAAAATTAGGTTATTTGGTTAGGACTTTGATTAGGCTCATACACTCAAATTTTTACTTAACACTAACAAGTTTCTTTATTTTATTTTGAATTATTTCGTAAATATTCATTAACACAAATTATTAACACACTCATTCTTCACACACCGACACTATTAGGAAATCATCACACTGATTTCGGTGGGGGGTATGTTCAATCCTTTAACACTGGTCGGTGTGAAAGAAAAAGTAAAACCCTTCCAAAATTGACACTTAATGTCAAAGGAAAAATATCGCGAGTTGCGTCAACTCCGTCAACAAGATCGCTTGAATTCACGACGTTCGTGGAGTTTCCATCTTAAGAAGACCATAACGTTTATGGTGCTGTCCTCCGGCCGTGCCGTGAAAGAAAGAAGCAGTCGTGCGCAGCGCAATCCTGCGACATTGGATGTTAAGGTTGGTGGGTTCTTTCTTACTGATTTTGGTATTGGATTGGACATACTACCAACCTACTGCTTCATACATACATACATACATTTATACAGTCCACATTACATACATCGAAGGATCGCCCCTGCGATTACCGCACACATATATACATTAATATAATATAATAAAATCCTTTAATTATCTGTGATATTATAAATTATACATACCTATTAATATTATAACATATTATATGAATTTGTCATATAAATAATCAACAACCGAGAACTATTGTCAAGTACGGCGAATCAATAGAAAAATAAACGCAAATGTCGCTATACAATTTATTTTTTGTAATTTGTAATTGAACATCAAAAAATTTATCAATATTGCTCGAATCACTGTTTCTAACATTTATAATAAAATTATTCAATTCTTCTTCTGTGATTCTATCGCATTTCTTATATTGTTATTGCTTTTTTTTAATGTACAACATGGTCAGTCATGAGGCCGTTTTTTGCCCAGAGTACTCCATACCCCATTATTTGATTACCTACTCCTGAAAAATAAAATAATTGTTTCATTTTTAACATACCTACTCAATTTTATTTGTAGGTAAATAGTTACTCTAAAATTCAGTAATAGAATAACGCATAAAAATTATCTGTTAGTGAAGATAATTATAATCTTAGTTCTCTATGTATTTATTTCGATTTTATGTACCCAATATCCTCTAGATTTGACAAATCTTTGATTCTATCACGTATTCCGTTTTCTCTTTCAATATTTGAACCCTTCCACTTGTCTGTGAAAAAAAACACAAAAGATGTTCATTTAAATTAAATTTCACGCGTTGTTTATATAAAAATAGCACAAAAGTATCAAGTATCTTTTACAGTTGATCCAACTCACCAATAAATGCAGTTACGACATGTAAACATTCCACTTTTTCATATAAACATTATGAATTTCTTGTTGAGGCTCTTCATACTTTGAAATTATCCTAAAAAGTAGCTTTCTCGACCCACTTTTAATTGTTCTAATAAATAACGCAGCTTATTTCGCGATTAGAAAATATTAATGACATGACATGACAGTCACACATCTGACAGTAGTGACAGTTGTCAGTAATTTTGACATAAAATTGGTGCTGCCATTTAAAATTGTCGGCATTTTACGATTTTCTACTTTCGTTGGCCAGACTCTAACATCAAAATCAACAACAAACTCAAGAATGCACGCACCGCAAAAATACGCGACTAGCGTTGCTGTCCGTACTAAATGAGCTGCGGTATGAGGAGCGGGACGGGAGGTAAGTGCAAACTTAGAGTGAACGCGTAGTATCGATGTTTGTTCCCCAATCACGCCACAACTACTTAACCGATTTGGCTGAATTCGGAATGGAGATAGCCTATACCCTGGATTAACAGATACTTTTTCCCTTTATCCTGGAAAAATTCAGGGTTCCCGCGGGATTTGTAAAAATCGATATCCACGCGCGCGAAGCCACGGGCAAAAGCCTGGCAACGACCTGGAAACAAACATATTTGTCACATAAATACTTACCCCGGGTAATCAACCAGGCAAACAAAGACGGTATAGTAGGCTAGGATTAAAAACGTATTATTTATAGATAAAAATGATAAACGATTGTGATGAAATAAGGATGATCGTAGTGTTTTACCGAAAGGTTTTCTTACCAAACACTTGACATACATGTGTCAAGTTTATAATGTTATTGAAATCATGAACCCGCCCTAGAAACGTCCGCGGAGCTCTGGCGTCACTAAAATTGAGTTTGTGGTAATGCAAATTGACATGAACCTTCTATAGGGAGCTTTCTTTTACTAGTAAGTATATTCAATATTCATAGTACGGGAGGCGGTTGAGTTTTAAGCACTGCATTAGTTTTAACGCTCTGTAATGTTCATCTATATAAATAAAACACAAAAAATGTTTGTACGGATGTCCTTTATAGACTCTGAAACAATGCGTTAAGCAGTTAAGCGTATTCGGTCCATTGATAAAGTCAATTTTCCACTTTTCCCATACAACAATTTGAAGATATTATGCAAAGATGGGGCATCAACGTCAACATTTAACAAAAATCTGTCATTCTCATCAGATTTCTTTTAACGTAGTGGAACACGCCGGGTATCTACTAGTTTAATTAATAATTACCACTACCGGCACGCGGCGTTAGGATACCCGGCGTTTTCTACTACGCTAAAAGAATAGATACATTTAAAGTAGGGAAAATGTTTGTTTGGGAAAAGTTCAAAATGAATTGAAAATGTTGAAATGGACCGCTATTCATGAGGTCGATTTTCAACAATAGTTTTTTTGGATAAAACAGTTTTATCTACAAATATAACTTCTTGTAAATTACACCACAACTAGTAGTTGGTCCACGGGCAATACAAAATTTATTTTTTAAACCAACTAAGTAGTTTATCTACGCACGTGGTTCACGGGCAACAAAGGAATCATCTTAATGTTAATAATTTATTGCCATTCTTTGTTGAAACAAAAGTACCTAATTGTTAAAAATCAACGCTACCTCCCGTACTTTAATATAGCCATAACTCATGCTTTGCAAAATCTATAGGTCTTTGACCTTGACCCGAAAATGTGGCAAGTACATTCTTAATATTATTAAGAGTAAAATCTCATATGAACGGTGTGGGGATAATAATATTAAGAAGTTCCCCTCAAAACCCTGAAAAAGAATGTTTTCAATATTTTATTCTATTTACTACAGCTTTCTAGCTAAGGGATCTCGGCGCTTTGCTTCGGACAGACGGACGGACGAACGGACGGACGAACGGACATGACGAAACTATAAGGGTTCCGATTTTACTTCAGAACCCTAAAAACGAGTTTCCAAAGTCGACGAGTCTTATTTGGTAAACTATCTTGGCATTACAGTTTATTGAAATAATTATTGATTTGAATTAGTCCAAAAAATATTTAATTGATTAAATAATAAAATTGCTGTTTAAATCTCTTCGACTTTAAATTATTTCGAAACTAATTTATTCGTAATTGATTCGAAATGTTTAAAACTTACAATCTCTCCCCCTCTCCCTCTCCCTCTCCCTCTCCCTCTCCCTCTCCCTCTCCCTCTCCCTCTCCCTCTCCCTCTCCCTCTCCCTCTCCCTCTCCCTCTCCCTCTCCCTCTCCCTCTCCCTCTCCCTCTCCCTCTCCCTCTCCCTCTCCCTCTCCCTCTCCCTCTCCCTCTCCCTCTCCCTCTCCCTCTCCCTCTCCCTCTCCCTCTCCCTCTCCCTCTCCCTCTCCCTCTCCCTCTCCCTCTCCCTCTCCCTCTCCCTCTCCCTCTCCCTCTCCCTCTCCCTCTCCCTCTCCCTCTCCCTCTCCCTCTCCCTCTCCCTCTCCCTCTCCCTCTCCCTCTCCCTCTCCCTCTCCCTCTCCCTCTCCCTCTCCCTCTCCCTCTCCCTCTCCCTCTCCCTCTCCCTCTCCCTCTCCCTCTCCCTCTCCCTCTCCCTCTCCCTCTCCCTCTCCCTCTCCCTCTCCCTCTCCCTCTCCCTCTCCCTCTCCCTCTCCCTCTCCCTCTCCCTCTCTCTCTCCCTCCCCCTCCCTGCTTGATAGTGCCCTCGTCTCGGCGGGGACACAACCGTGCCGCCAGATTCTAATATCTCTCTCATCAATCTTACTACTAAATCCGGGGTAAAATTAATGGCAGACGTAAATGAAATTTGAATTATTGTGCTAAACAAATTGTATTAACGTAAAAAGGTATTAATCTAACCATTATATAGCACGCAATCAACGATGTTATTCAACGATTTTTTTGACCTGAGTTCAGCGACTACAGAATTACAACATTAAATTATTTGAATTTAAAGCCTCTTGATTAATGCCTAAAGGCAATTAAGTAGTTTAAAAGACATAATAATATACAAGTAACTCATTTAATTAAAACTACTTCAAATCTATTTGTTTCTAGATTTAATACTGGTCTCTTGCCGATTTCTTACCGAAGTTGAGAGCTATAGACTGGAACGTAATATGACATACAAATATTTTCCCCAAGTCCTACAGTTTTTTGGAATAATGCCAAATATTAAAGAATATTGAGGCCGAAGAACCGATAAAATAAAGTATAATTATTATTCTCTCATAATGTAGGTACGCTACTTTCTGAATGTGTCCCTGCTCTATGGGCAAGACCGCGGAATAGACAAGACATAATGACGAAGAGACGAGAAATAAATGGCAAATTATAGTACATTATGATACAAGTGTGGTATGTTGGTCATTACACTCGAGGTGATATTGCACAGCGCGAGCCGAAGGCGAGTGCTGCAAGAAAACCGAGAGTGTAATGACCAAACCTCACGTGTGTCATACGACGTTTTTCAACACACTTACGAGTAAAAAAACAAATTTTATAGTTATATTCGTACTCAAATAAACAATGCTCACATACCAGACGGAAAGTTTGTTAAAAATGGTGCGCTCCGCGCTGATATTTTTTTTTCTGCGCGTGGCGTGTTAGCTATGCGCCACAGATTGGAGCGTAGGCACGAACAATTACGCTAAACAGCCAAAACGCAAAATGTAAAAAAATATAACATTTATGTATTTATGAATTAGTTTCACGTTGAATTATTAATTAAAGTAGTTAAATAAGTTGTTGAAAATTTATCATATTCAAGGTGGTACACTTCTTTTTTTTACAAAAATAGTGCTATTTTTAGTCTTATGTTGAAACAAAACGTATCTAAGTCAAAACTTTTTTCCGAAATTTAAAAATAAAACTATAAACTAGCCGGGTTACTAGTTAAGAGCAAATAGAATGCATAAATAATATCTTTCAGCAAGGTACAAGCTTAATTTGATGGAGTATAAAATAAAACACTAGTGCGATCAAGAAAAAAAAGCACAAGTGTTTAATACCATGGTTTATGAGTGTAAAAGCCATGTGATTAAAACCAATTTATGAGCAAGGGTGTTGAAAAATAATTTTCATTTCTGAAATGACGAAGATGATACTAATGAAATATGTAATCTGTTTCGTACCCCAAAAGAAAAAAATGGATGTCTTGTAGAATCACGTCAAGATTCTTTGAAATTTATATCCAGTACTGAATGAAGTCTGCAAATCTTTGGAGCTATTGAAAAATCAAACTTCTAGGTCAACAAAGCAGTCAAAATATACGACAGTTTACAGACACTCGCAAGGGTATCAAAAACCATTTTGGTTATTTTATTCACCTAGAATCAAGAAAGGCGAAAAGTAAATCCTCCCTCAAAAAACACATTTATTATTTTAGTAGGAAAAGGGGTACAAAGCTTTACGCAAACAGTAAGACATGTCCCTAATATTAAATTTGTTCTTTATAGGATTGTTTGGTTAGCTGTTTGCCGTAGCAAGTTCCTATGGCAAACAAGGGGCGTAAATAGGGGCAAGAGATAACATTCCTAGCTTATTACTTGGAAAATGGCAAACTTTTTCGCTTTCCTTTCTTGTGCTATTTCGTTTTGTAGGTTAAGACGGTTATGACACTATTAATGTATGTAAATATTATACCGTTCTCATCTAGATATGTCACTAGCGTACGATAAAGAGCGTAAGAACAGGCAATTGTCCGTTCTGCTCGTAGTCGCTCTCTCCATACGAAGACGATCGCACGCGTTTGTTGTTGTCAAGAATGCTTACAATTAGACATACAGCATTAAAATTAATGCATTTTATTTATTTTCATTATTTCTCCAAAATAAGTATGTTGCCATGACAACCCGAGCCGAATGGCGATGTTTCATTACAACCACAGAAGAAATCATGAAATGAAAGAAGAGTAGGTACTTATAATAAGTTACAACTTTATAAATCTCTAGTAATAAACACTAGCTGTCTTTTTTACTGTTATGGTTTTAATAATGCCATCCTTTTTTCATAATTTACCAGTGTAGTGATTGGTGTAGTGAAACAAAAGATAAACACGTGTGTGTGTTGTAGCTCTTTTTGGAAACAGATTTTTTTGTTGATTTGTAAGGGCATAACGTATCTATATCTTTTAAATATCATTGTTCTCATCCTAGTTATTTATTTTTATAGGTGATTTTATGTTGTAGATATGCGCCACATTTCGCTTAATGGTACAAAAAAGATTGTCACATTATTTTACCGCTACGTTCCTGTCTGGAGGAAGAAACTTCGAATATCGTTGAAAGAATATCATGTTGTGTTTACCAACAGATATACTAAACCAAGAACGTTTCCAATTAAAAAAAAACCTGATAAAATCTGTGCTTCGTGCGGTTATTATTTTGGAGCGTATAGGATGACGCTCGAAACCTATTTTTTTAGTTTTTCTAGCCTCTATGTTTGCCGTCAATATCAATCCAGGAACATTAATATTGCGTTCTGTTCGTCGATGCTGTCACAAACTGTCTTTTTTTAACCCCCGACGCAAAAAAGGGTGTTATGTTGCTGTGCGTTGTTTGTCCGTCACTGACCTTATGTTTTATTAAGTAGTAAAGAATTATAAAATTCAAAATTATTTTGACATGAAAGTATTACAGAATTCAATACACTTATGAAGGTGTTTTTTTTATTCTACCACCACATGGAGGTGCTTTGTTATGGAGGAGAAGATGGCACAACTTTTTTTAAATATAATAATATATCTAATATATAGAAGAAATTTCTGACCTATATAGAACACGACCCAACAGTCAACACTATTATTTCCACGCGTTCTTATCGTTAATATACACATTACACATCTGTACCGTAGAGTCTATAGAAGTTAATGAAAGACTCATAACTGACCACCGCCCTCTCATCTCTACAAATTTTTATTTCTTTATTTGTATCATTGTGACAAATAAAACATGTCTAGACGGCGCAGCGTCGCGACGTCGCCTTCCATCACAAACATGAAAAGCCACTGTTAATTCTTAAAATGACAGAACTACAACATCAATGGTGATTAAATTTTATGATACGTCGTATCCCAACTCAATTCCAGAATCAATAAAATCTACAAATTAAGCGTCACAGCCTCGGGCAAAGCGAAAAAGGGTGATGTGGGTGAACGTAAAATACATATCGTTCAGTTTAGCTTGAGGGTACGATGAAAAACGTTTTTTTGCAATGAAATTCCATAGAGGTTTAATCATGATTTAACAGAACGTATTTGATTAGGATGAATTCATAATAATGTTTAAATAGGTGAATTGTGGGTTCCAAGTGTAAAAAAATATTTGCCTATAGAATTTATAATGGAAATTTGGCGTGAAACCCAATACAAAAGCGGCTTTTCAGCCTGGAAAATATTATTACTTTATGTGAATTGACTGTAACTTTTAGACTTTCACACAAAAAGAAACTTTACAATGAATGCGCATTGTCGATATACATGAATTAATTATTGAAATTAAATTTATTTTCAGAAACATCAAAAATCAATATGTATTGGTATCTTTTTATGAGCTTGCCAATGCTTGGCCGGCCTTGAAGTACCCTATGTTTTGGCGCTCCGGGAAAATCTCGTAAGGAAGCTCGTTAGGTACACAATTTGCAAGTAGGTACGCGGCAAAACGATCGCGGAAAATAAACTGTGGAGAGCCACGAATACAGTCGATGTGGACCGAACTTAGTTCTACGCAGGAATGGAATGATGACGGAACAAACAAGCAGCATAGTGGACGCACAAGAAAAAACTAGGAATTTTCCCGGAAATAAAGCTACGCGACTGTTTGTTAGTAATATTGACTTTCAAAGAAGATGAACGGATTTATGGGGCTCGATTCTAGAGGTCTATTCTATTTTGGTGTACAGATAGCAAATAGACCTAACCAAACAAATACTAGACGAACAAACACGTAATGATTGGTAAATAAGGTCGCCTACAAAACTAACCATTTCATGCGCTTATTAAAGATATGTACACCACGTACGTTTAATTTTTTTTTACTCTGTATGTTTGCTCCTGCTAATCTCAGAAACAGCATAACTTATCAGATTTTATTGTGATTATCTGATAGTGTAGTAAGCTTGGGGTGACATGTATAGTACATCAAAAAAATTTATGCTAATTTGACTAATTCTGTCTAGACATTTTGTCAAGTGTCGGTTACAGACGTAGCTGCGTAGGTGTCCGGAAGTGGGGGCGGTTAAGACGCACATAATTTGATAAATTGGAGGCGTATGCTAAATTTTTTCGAGCAAACAAAGGAAAGGACATCAAAGGTTAAAGTTACTATATTAATTTTCTATGGTCAGTTGCTGTTGGCCTTAGCGGCCTTTACAGCTTCACGCGGACAGAAAACTCATAGGTTTAAAGATTTATGTAATACATTACAACTAATGATGTATTTTTTTACCATGTGAACCTAACTAACAAATGAATTAGGAGATCTGGAAAGTTTTCCCAATCTTCGTAACTCGACGATTCATTATTGAAAATTAATACCATTCATCACAATATCACATAATAACAAACTAAAAAATGCAAAAAAATGCCACGTAGAGGAGAAAAAGGGTACACATACGTAACTGCTTTCTCTTGGCCTATTTATAAAATAGGTTTCGAAACAATAATATCTTAATGGCGTCAGAAATACGTATCAAACGCTAAAATATCCAACATATCAGGTTCTATTTGAACGCGATCTGTAGAACAAATAGTAATAATGCCCCGGGTGTTCTAGGACAGAGGCGTTCAAAGTGGTGAATCGGCGTCCGTCTTAGATAAATAATGCTAGTGTCTCGTCCGTCCAACGGAAACGCTTTTAGCCGAACGGCTATTGTGGATCGTAAGCAATTAATCGCAAAGCAACCGTATCTGCAATCGACAGATAATGGAGTAATCGATATTGCAAAAACTCTGCTGTTTAAGCAATGTTCGTAACTAAACGTTTAGAGTAGAACTTAAATGAACGATAAATATAGCCACCCAAATACGGCTAAAACTGTTTTCTAAATGTTCATAACTATTGGAATATGTAGATCGTGTAAAAAGAAAGAAAGAAGAGTTTTTTACTTGCTACAATAAGTCTTTATGCTACGACATTTCACTTCAGTGGAATCGTATCTTTCTGAAGAGGCCTTAAGCAATGGTAAAAAAATAAAAAAAACACTCGTCCTCAAAACTACAATAGTAGCTATTGACATAAATATATAAAATACTTTTCCTTTAGCGCTATTTCAGAAGATATTACAGAACCTTGTCACAAAGAGTATAAAATATGCAGAAAATTTTTTCGACCATAAAAATAAAACTTTGAGGGTTGATGTCCGGCGCTTCGAATTGATGTCACGGTAAAACTAAACACGGTGACTCAGCGTTTTACGTGACATTATATTTGGTGATATCTGATTATTTTATTTGTACTTTATCAAAAAGAAATGTAATAATAATGTTGCTTATCTACTGCTACTGTCGGCTTTGTAAAAATGTAGACTTTGCTCCTAAGGTGTCTCAGTAGATATCTAAGATCATGGGCATACCTTGCAAATGCTATATAATATGTATATCGTAGAAGGCTGTGTGGCGCCAGCCATAATGAATATGCGAGAAGATGATTTCTTTGAAAAATATTGTTAAACGCCATGTTTCAGGTAAAGAAATGAAGACTTCATTCGCGCAATTCTTACGCACTCTCTCTAATATTGGGTATATCTTCGCTGAAGTGTCTATGTCCAACTATGTATATCATAGAGTCACGCTCTACCATCATACTTATATGAAATTAACTAGAATTTAATACAATATAATAGTTACTGGCGCCAACTAACCGCCCGTTACCCGCTGCGTGGGTGATTTGCCGCGATCAAGCCGCGACCCAGTAATCGCCCACAGAAATAATTTGTAGCAACATTAGTGTAGGTATGTAATGTGATATATGTAACAGTGTAAGATATACGTTGCTCAAATGCTTTTGTTCAGGTTTGTGTGAGAATTTGTGATGGATGTCAATATTCTCGTATATTATTACATGCATCTAAAACTGCTTTAGAGATGATAAAAATTACAAATTGGTTTTTCTAATAGATTTATTAAGATTTCATTTTCAAAAATTATCTGCTTCGTGTATTTTTATTTTGGGGCGCCCTTAGCTCTGTGTATCATATGGATCTGTGAGGAGGATGCACCAGCAGGATTTTGCTTGAGCTCAAAGACAATGTGATAGACTGATAATTCAGGTAGATTTATTATTTGCGTTGTCTATCAAACCTCGACATGGAATCCTAGAGCAGAGTATGAGAGCGTAAACATTATGTAATTTATTTTATTTCTTTATTCCTTTACAGCATGGTTTTTCTAAAGAATGAAAGATTCTAATTGGCAGCTTACATAAAACCACTCAAGTTATTTACAAACACGAGCCTAAAAACATGACTTTATGTAGCAACTTCGGAAGTTTAACTTTTATGGCTTTCTTTCAGCGAGCACCTTGAAAAGTTTTAACTAGGTTGTGGGAACGTGACCGAGCGATACAGACATTCTTAGATTTATTTTCGCTCGGAACAAAGAACGTACTCGTACAAGATAAATTAGTTTGATCTTTTGTATTAGTTGAGTCTTTTTATCTTTCGAAGCCTTAAAAATATAATGGTTACGTATTTACACTTTACTACCACGCCAGCTTTGCCTCCGCGTAACATGCACGGGGGAAATCTTCCATAGATACCGGAACCTACAGGTTGCGGGTTATTTCTACCCACAAAAACCATCCTCGGCAGCCATCTTGCGCATATGGTGAGGCTCCGGGATCTCTGGTGAACGCACCGGTGCCTCTCCTGCGTGCTCAGTAGTCCGGTCCCACTTTTCTTACTCAGCGTCTTTGCCGTCTACGAGCTGGATCAGCCCTCTCCCGATCCCGCTCTGCGATTTCCTTCTTTACCATGACGAAGGAGACCACAGCTTTCCACGCAGCTTTCTCCGCCAGCATCGCTGCTACTATTGCTGGCGGAGAAAGATCTTCCCCAGTCCAGTCGACCAGGGCGCGCCGCTCGGTCACCCATGCAGGACATACCTCGAGCGTGTGCTGTGTGTCATCCCAGTCCCCTCCACAGTGGTGCCATTGTGCTGTTGCCTCGCGTCCAATCCAATACAGATTCACCGAAACAGCCATGTCCAGTGAGGATCTGTGTCAGACTGTAAACATGCCTGATTACCTACCAAATTGAAAACTTTTTAATCTTGTTATTAAGTAAGACAGACATGGAGAACTGAGACCACGCCGGGGTAAAAGGAGCGAAGTATGCTCCCCGACCAGGTGGACTGACGACCTGAAGAACACAGCGAGTAGCCGCTGAATTCAGAAGGCTCAGGACAAGCCAGAGTGCAAGCGTTTGTTAGGGGAGGCTATGTCTAGCAGCGGACCTCCAAAGGCTGATTGATAATAAGAACAATTCATAATACAAAGATTTCAAAAGTAAAGAAGGATAGGCCCATCAGAAAAATTCCACACAAATTTCAATGTTCTTCATCTTCATACAAGGAAAAAGTTGCGTCATCTGTCAAAACTTACGAACTACGTCAGTTAAGTGTTGCCACCTTGTATAATAAAAATATGTACTGACTGGCTGTAGGGTTAATTTGAGCTCCACGTTTAGAGCGTTGGGAAGTTCCTCAAACAACAAAATATAAGTCAATTCAACAACAAATATAAGTCAATGACCATTATTATTTATATCATTTTACATTATTCAGTCGGCATGATTTTTTCCTACATATTCAACAATCCTATCCTATCCGATCGTATTTCAGGCAATTCGCACAAAACTTTTATGAATCAAACACTTAAACCTTTTTATGAATAACTTCGTCTATTGGTGAAATCGTTATGAATATTCATTCCGCAGTTTTTGAGTTTATCATGGACAGGCGTGGCGGATAGTCTTAAAATATTAAGTACCTGGTGATAAACAAAGCCTCTCTCTGTCTTTCTATTTCAGAAATTACTACTCTTATTGTTACATGGTTAAAATGACAAATAGACTAATTTAGGAGGAAATAAATACCAGTTAATCCAGTTTCAACATCAAATTACTACCAAAGTTAATTGGGTACAGAAAAAGGAAAGCCCTCTACCATAAGGCTAGAGATAAAAGCTTTTCGATTTAAGTTCTGCGTTCAAAACGTGAAGATTTTATCGGCGTACCATTGTTGGGAAACGACAAGTCAGAAGAGGGATTTGAATATCTTGAAAGACATAATATGGTTAGTTGGAGAGGTTATCTTCAAAGTAAAGTGAGGATGAATAATGGTTTGGATATTCAAAAATATTACAGGATAAAGATTTTTCCCACGACTGATCACTGAAAAAACCTTCCGGGCGGGAATTAAATTACTGCTTATTGAAAATGGTTAAAGATTCGAATTGAAACTGTTAAGCTAATCAGTAAGAGTATTATGACGCAGGCATTAAGAACTCAGAGCAAGTTAAGTAACTAGTAAATTCGTATTTTTTGTGTCGGTAAAATGTTAAGTTATATAAAGCAACAAGAATACTGTAAATATAAAAATCTAGCTTTATTTAATAATTAAAAGACTGTTATTCTCAGTTACATACTGCTACGACATACTAAGGTGAAGAGAGTATCTACTGACACAGCAATTCTTATTTTTAAAGGTATGGATACATTGTTCTTATGTTCTAAAATTTTGAAGTTTATAAATGAACCAAATGAAATACAACAAAGCCTGTCTATAATTATGTTACCCAAAGGTTACTACAATTATACAAGGTGAATTTTACATGTAGCGATCCACGAGGCCAGATCCGACTATAAGAAATAGCGTAAACTACTCAAAAGAGTCTCGAGCCCGATTTTTATGAACATAAGCTGCATTATTGGATTATAATAATCAATATTCCTAACCAGTCGTTGATTTTGAAAAAAAATCTAATGTATACAAGGATCATTATGCGGGAAACTGAAAATGTTGAATTTTAATACCGCCTCATAAAACGATTTTAGTATTTTCATGTATTTGTGAATCCAAATCAATCAAGCCGTTTAGATGAGCGGGAACAATCGTATAGAAAAACATCTAAAAATGATTGTTAATATATACCGACCACTTGTTTTCTCAAATATCTTATAAATAGATCTGTACAGTTTTATTACAGCACTTATAATTTGCCCTGACGTTACCGTTTTCCGATTTGATACGGTAGGATTGTATCGTTATCGCTGACTGATAGCGTCGCTTGACAATACTGTGCTTGTCATTGTACCCACTTACCCAGCTGTACAGATACGACGAACGGAGAATTCGCAAGAGATTATTGATGCGTAGCTTTAACATGAAGACACTTCTACACTTATGAACGCTTGTTACTTTTTGGACACACATTCCCTTGTAAATTGTGACTGTGATGGACATAGAGACGACATGTCTTCTTTTTAATATGAATGATCGACAAATTCTGGCATATTTATAATAACTTAGCTTGAATTGAGAGAAAAGTACCCAAAATCTTACATCAACAAAGCCACCGTGAACTACTAATACTAACTAGGCTACAGTGTTATTATGACCGTAGCTGTAAAACAATACTTGTACTGACATACAATCATCATCGTGTACATATGACTCTGCATACCTAACTTTTTTTACTTAATGTACTTAATTGAGAGGTGTCCCCGCTAACATTAGACCAGTGCCGATAATTTTTGTAACAAAAAAAAAATAGTAGGATGAAACCCATTGCAAAAGGAAGAGGATATAACAAAAATGAAAAGAAATAATTTACGGGCGATCCGAGATCGAAAAGTGGCGGAAGGGGGGGGGGGGGGGTTTAAGGGTGAAAAACGGTTTATCTCAATTTCCGGCAAAACGACAAGTCCTATAGAAAAAAGTTAAATGGCAAAGTTGTAGGTAATAACATTTATGTGAATTTAACCAAGTTTTTAGTTTTTTATTTTTATCTTTTACAATTTTTTTCACTATATTTGGTGGAAACTTACCTATGTCCCAAAGATACTGTAATTTTTTTGATTTAAAATATTTCTTTTTCACCTTATTTTGACTTAATATCGAAAAAGCACCCTAATTTTCAATCGAAAATTCTCACGTCAAAATATCTGCTTTTTAACCGACTTCAAATAAAGGAGGAGGTTCTCAATTCGAATGTATTTTTTATGTTTGTTACCTCAGAACTTTCGACTGGGTGAACCGATTTTGATGATTCTTTTTTTAATCAAAAGTAGGTGCTTGTCGTGTGGTTCCACATAAAGAACGAGATCTGACAAGTAGTTTTTGAGTAATTTTGAAGTCGGTTATTTTTTGTAACTAAAATTTAGATTATTTTAAAAAGTCGGTGGGCTTTTCGTTAATTGAAATCTCTACTTTCTGATGGTGTATAAATATATACACTATTATAGTAAATGTTCTCAGAAAATGCAGTGAAACAACAACTCCGGGATAATAATTTATGTACCCTATAATAAACGCTTACACACTCATACCCCCGCAGTAGGTTTTTACCTGTGTATTATTGCATCTTGGTATACCTGTGTGCTAAATTTCATGAAAATCCCTTCAGTACTTTTTTGCGTGAAAGAGTAACAATCATCCTCAGTAACAAACTTCCACATTTATGTATAATATTCGTAGGAAGTCCTTGGCCCTTTTTTACTAGAGCTACATCATAATGAAACTGGATCATAAACCTCTCAGACTAGATAGCCCTGTTTATAGCACTAGGTATGCCTTCTTCTCGTATACCGACTTGTAAACAAGACTGTTGACATGAATTACGGCACGTTCGTTACATGAAATAGCCTATTTACTTGTCTAGACAAAATAAAAACATTCTATTATACCTAGTGCCTTGGATAAATATGAACAAAAATAAAAAACTTGAGAGGTGTCAAGGGACACCCGGATGGAACGAAGTTCCTTGCAGTTAGTACTAGGATAGCAAAAACATGCAGCAAGTGTGCCAAAACAAATCTAAGGTATTAAATTTCGTGAGAAACTCGCTTGCATGTTTTTGCTATCCTAGTACTCTGGCTTGCTTTCTATTTAAAAAAAACTACGTCGGCAAAAAGTGTCGTTACCTGTCAAAAAGTGTCGTTACCAAATTTTCCGCCTAGCCCCCTTTCGCAACGCGCGATAAGGAACTTCGTTCCAAAAATACAATGGCACTCCGGGAGTGCAGACAGAAGTGAAAACGCCATCTAGTGTACGACGATGAAAATATACAGAGGTGTCGAGGTGTCGGTAACGGTGTCGCGAGTTCAATGGTTTTTTTCCATCTCAAAAATGCCCAACGCGCCTAAAGTTTTCACTTCAAAAATTTAGTAAACAAAAAAATCTGATGTGGCAACCTCTGTAAAAGGGTAAGGTGGGGCAAAATATGACAGATAAGACAAATATAAATATCTACTGTAAATGTCATAATATAAAATATGCAAGTTACATTTGCCCCGCCTTACTCTACTTCAGTTGCCGTATTTAATTTCTAAAGTTTATTAAAAAATGACGCCATGTCTTCAAACATCCATTCTCATCCATCTTGTTATTTATCCAACAAATAATTATTGTAATTCAATTTATTAAATATGAGGGAAATTAAAACTGCTCCTTCCAGGAACAGTTTGCCGCGCATAAAATAGTTATAAAAATAAAATTAATATTAAAAACCATCTTTTAAAATTTAGTGTTTGTTCTATTGGCCGTTGAAGAGTTCCCACGTATGGAGCCAACCCTGAGCGTACTATCAGTTCACCATTATCATAAAAATGCGTTGCCATTGGAACCAGATCATTGTATAAAATTTCAACTTCGTAGGAGTTTGTAACTTCAGAGTTGAATTTTCACAGCTGAATTAGAATTCGGCTTGCAAGATTTGTCCTACGCACAATGACTTGCTAACAAACTAACGAACAAAGCAAGTTAAATAAAAGCTTTTAAAATAGTAGGTAGGAAGGGCGGTTATGAATAATACTAATTTTGGCGGGAACAATTAAGTGTATTCACCAAGCGTGCCACTTTTAGTGCGAAACTAGACTTCCTAATAAAATCTAATCTGCAGATTTTGGTTGGTTAATTCGGGAGTATGGTATGGCAGTAGGTTAGTTCTCAAAATCTCTTTACTTTGGGGGGAGGAGGGGGTTAAATGCATTCTTACGCAATCTATACTAATATTATAAAAATGAAAGATTTGATTGTTTGCATTGAATAGGCTCCGAAACTACAGAGCCGATTTGAAAAATTCTTTCACTGTTGGGAAGCTACCCTATCCCCGGGTGACATAGGCTATATTACCTATATATTTTTTTTAAAATTTTGGATTCTTAATAAAACTCCAATAATGTAACCCAAGGTGTAAAAATAAGAAAACCGAAGCAAAGCGAGGGCGGTTACTCGTATTTCATAAGTAGAAATTGCGATTTCTAACATCTATCCGCCTACAATCTTTTTTCCCTCAAATGAATTTTTAATGCGAGCGTTACGTAAGAAGGGGGAGGGAGTCCGAGAAATCTTATGTGTCTTTACATAGGGGTAGGGGAGGTCAAAAATAGGCAAAATCGTCCTTACGTCATTAATGAATGGCCCCTTATGGAAAGGACTAATTTGCACTTAAGTACTGCACTGGGGAGTAATATAATAAAAGCTGCAATAAACCAAGTAACTCATGCAGGATGCAGGTATTATGATTTGAAATGAATTGAAAATGAAATTGGCAAACATTCCTACTACTATTTTTAACCGACTTCAAAAAAGGAGGAGGTATTCATTTTTTTGTTTTTTAGCTCGGAACTTTCGACTGAATGAAATCGAAAGCTGGTGTTTGTCATGTGGTGCTACTTAAATTTGAGCTAGATCTGACGAGTAGTTTTCAAGTTACTTTGAAGTTCGGTTATTTTTTCTTGGTAAAATTCAGATTATAAGTAGAAAAGTGTGTGAGGTTGGATGTATGTATTGATGTTTGTTATTCTTTCACGTACAAACTATTGAACGGATTTTCGAGAAAAGCACATACGTAGACCGTGATCTAGAATAATGTACCTACCCTGATGTAGGAATTTCTTGTTCTTTTTATCTTTATTGATTTCGGATATTTTTTGCCAAAGTAATGTCTTCCTTAATATGTTCTTTGAGAAGTGTTGTTGATTTTTGAAATATATAACATTTTAACGAATTTATGATATTTTTTCTTAACTATCCGGTGTCACCCCACTCTCCCCTACTTATTATCCTGGAAAACGCGGACAAAGCCACGAACATAGCGAAAACACAAGTTTCTTGAAGCGAACTTGCTTTAGAGCAGCAAACTTCCTTGCCTAAACCAGTCAACTTAACTTAACCAAGTATGAAATCTCTGTACAAACAGATGTTCCTTATAAGTATGGAGGAGGGATAAGGAAGGATTTCAGAAAATGAACCCTTATAAAGGGGTTCGTATAAAAATAATATTTTACCGATTCACTGGAAACTTGGAAATTGTTCTCTTTAATGTTCGGTTTACACGTAGTAGTTAAGTAGTTAACTAAATTTTAAGTAAATTAATATGTGTAAATGGCCAATTTTTAGTAGTTTAGTAATCAAGTAGACAAGTAATTTAGAATTTTTTCTATTTTCTGTTAAGTAGGTGGGAGGGGCTTATCACTTAACACGTTTGGACAGGCACTTTTTACTTAAAATTTAGTTAACTACTTAACTACTTAATACGTCTAAACCGAACATAAGGCTATACGAGCGGGATAGAACTATAGTGATGGCCGATATCGTATCGATAAGAAAGGCAGCCAGTTTTAAGCGCTTCAATCGCTTGATATACATTTTTGCAAAGTAATCATTAGTGAAGAACAACTCCCAGTGTAGTTTCGCTGTCGAAACTTGAGGAACAAAGAACAAAGCCGAAGTACCAAAGTCTTAAAGGTGCTTTGAAAACTTCCTTTATATTGTTCACGGCGGAATTTCTGTCATGAATTTGTAGCCACTTACGTAGTTCGCTTATTTGCTTTATAAAGTTATTTTTACAGCTAAGGAGGCATTTTTATATTCTGTAGAGGTTGTTTTATTTTCTTGTTTATAATTTTATAGGTACTTTGCTCTTTTTTGTAAAACAAAGGGTAGTTTGATTCATTTAAGGTGTATCATTTATAAGTACATATTCTGTGCACAAATTCGATAAAGGAAAGTACCTATTATTAGACTGTAAATAATTGGAGTTCGTAAGTGACTATTGGAGTGAAGAAGTAACAGAGTAAAAAACAGAATTTTTACAATAATTAGGGTAAGTCCAGGATAGATGCCACAGTCGGATAGACGCCTCAAATTTTAAAACTCTAGTTTTGCGCACACGATTGCCGACATAATCAGTGCGCGTCGAAAGGTTCTTCCGCCCCCGACTGGTACACGGTGCGACAAGACGCTGCGAGGTCACGTTATCCAGTTATGGCCGCTCAAACTTAAGAGACAACGAAAATTTGCGTCAGAATTTTACGTGCGTTTTTTGTTGTCGCTGGTATTTTTTATATGGTTAGTCAATTCGTTTGATTTTATGTTAATCTATTGTGGGGTTAAGAATACAATGTACTTAAAGCATTTTTGTAAATTCAGATGTTATATATTGCGTTTGGCTGCGATAGGCATCTATCCTATAAGAAAAGGATAGACGCACTGTTTTTTTTTGAAGTATAGATGCCCTATCCCTAAATGAGGTACATGCCTCATGTGCAAATACATATCCTTTAGTTTTTGACATTTTTCATTTATTTATTTTAAATCACACTACATCTAACATCACAGGTGTCCCCAATTCGATAGATTAGTTAAAAAACATACAAATTATAACTTGTAAGAGCAAATTACATTACATAACAGATGTAAGTGTAATATGTCAGTTTATAATATTAAATGATGTCAAATTATTGATAATAAAATTAATGTCAAACTTTGTCAGGAAAATCGTCTTGTCAAATTAATTAAAAAAATAATTAATCAATAAAAATAATAAAATAATTCAATTTTTAGAATATGTCATCATTTAATAACGTGAATTAATGATAAATGTTGTTTTATCATCAAGTACACGTGATCGTGTATGGCCTCCCTTAGATATCTGTCAGTATTTTTGTGGATTCTCAATTTTTTTAGTGGGGCATCTATCCTCTAATCCAATTTTTCGTAACACACACATATTTTTAGTTTGAAAAAAAAACCCTGTATTTAGGTTTATTTTTACTTTAAAAACAACAAATTTTCAAACATAATAGAGGTTTTTTTCCCAACGGGGCACGTATCCTTCATCCAGATTTTAGTGGTGAGGCAACTATCCTCTATGAGGCAAGTATCCTTAAAATTTAAGAGTTGTAAAGAAAAGAAAAAGTTATGAAAACTATCAATAAGTACGAGTTTTTGTCTCTGCATTATGGTAGACCAAAGATCAGAGTTTTTATACATGTCACGCTTATTCTGTTTCTGACATTAAATCAGGAGATATAAATTGATTTCAAAAAGTAGGGCATCTATCCTGGACTTACTCTATTAGTTTTATCAGTCTGTGCATCTTAAATAACAGCATTAGCACTTTGAATCTATTGAAATTAGGTACAATGAACCTTGCATAAATATCATGTCCAAGTCTGATAAGGTCGTAACCACAAATTTTAACACAAATACATTTCATGTCTGAGTCCGATAAGATCGTAATAGTAACCACAATATATAATTAAATAACGACCGTTCGCAATGTAACCAACACAAGAAATTTAACCGGGTTCGGAGCAACAACCCGGGTATACCAGGCCGCCAAACCCGGAATTGATTCTGACAAATGATGTGGTTATTCGGGTCACTAAATTCAAAATTAATTCATACAAAAATAAATTCATGACCAATATTGCTATATCAAATTGATAACGACTTTTGGTAGAAAGTTCGGTACCGTCAACGTTATTAACCCAAGGTTAATTATTCATCCAGGTGTCTTAAATCTACTTTTAGTATAGTTTAGGTATTCACCTATGCACCCAGGTGATTTAAGTCTACTGACCCAAGTGAATTAAATATATTCAATCAGTAGGCTTAATTCACCTAGGTGTCCTAGGTGTTTAAGGTAAGCTATATGCGAGTCTTCTTTCCAAGGTATACTAAATAACATGTCCAAGTAGGTATACTAAATAACATAAAAAATAACCGACTTCAAAATTAGGGATAACTCAAAAACTACTCGACAAATCTCGCTCAGATATCGCTTTCGAATATTAAAAGTATCATCAAAATCGTTACAGCCAGTAAAAGTTATGACGTAACACACATAAATATATATATTCGAATTGACAACCTCCTCCTTCTTTTGAAGTCGGTTAAAAAGAGTTCAGCATATTAAACTACTAACACCCCTACTCAGAGTCACTAACGGTTACTTAAATCGCTCCTTAGCACAGAATTTGTATGGTGATTCCTTACTAAGGAGCGATTAAAGTAAGTTACTGACTCTGAGTTGGTACGTAAATTAGTATACTTAATTCACCTTAATAAAAATTGTTTTGGTGTAATATCGAATCTCTCTAATAACTAACCTTATTAAACTTGCTTTCTTGTACGGTTATCGTTTTGTTAGGTACAGTTGGAAGGATGACTTTGAGATATTGTAACCTGAGAATCCGCTAGAGATTTGCAGATGTGCGTGGTAGCGAGAGTATGTAATACCTACGTGGGGAAATAACCCACCAATCTGATTACTTTTGTCCCTAGGCTAGCATTATGAAGTATTCCTTCCGCCTTGCTACCTCGCAAACCTTTAATGAAATTCCAACCATAACCCAAACTCCGTCTGTTTAAAATTATTTATTCACCTCGGTTTTCGTCTAAATGACGGGGTTTTCGCAGATTTTATCCGGCGACGTGATATGTGGCAGGTAGGTCACTCTAGGTACAATGGATGGAGTCCCATTGCTAAACTAGAGAACTCCCCAACTTAGAGATTTTATATGTATTAACTACCTGCAAGGCTATTCTGTTTTGTAACGACAGCGGAATCCGCGATGAGTGTCAAAACTTCTCTCTTTAGTCGTTTGAAGTTCGAGTTCGAGACTCACTTCACTTCGCAAGTGCATACTAGATGATTAAAGAATGACATATCAAGATGATGCAAGTTCGCTTTCGAGTCTCACTTGAGTGAGCTTCGATTTCGAGTTTGTATTTTAAAGAATAGCCCTCCTGGTGACCGAGACGTCGTGCTTGGAATAATATTGTACTTCCAACAGGGAAGTATTACGTAGTCTGAATCTAAATTTTTAACAATATTGAATTGATTCAATAATATACTTTATATTTTTATGTATTTGCCGATATTAATACAAAGTTTACAGCCTTTTTTGGTCCCTTCAGAGAATGAATTTTCAAAGACCTCAGTGCTCGCTCACATTAGTTAAGTAACTTTGGATATTCAAAGATTACTTATGTGGGACATTATTCCATATGTGGGACAATTTTCTAAAAAAAACACATTTCTGTTAAATTTTGTTGCCAATCTTGAGCTAATATATCAATTTTCATATTTTTAATTTCAAAAATTACGAAGTTTCGTACTAAGTTCCATCCCATAAATTAATTTTTTAAGGGATGATTTTCCAAAAAATGTTTTAAAATTAACTTTTGTTGATTATTATAAACTTACATAAAAATTTTCATGTTTATAACTCTAAAACTGACGAAGTTGGTTTGTATGAAAGTGACTTCCAACTACTAGTTTTTCAAAATGGATTCAGTGATTCCTGAGATTAGTGCGTTCAACCAAACAAACTCTTCAGCTTTATAATATTAGTATAGAATATAGATGCATGGTTTCGGTCCACTGATACAGACTCTGCTTTGTCTGTCATTTAGTAACAGGTAACGTTTTATTGTAGAAGAAGAAAAAGATTTGGACTGCATGTTAAAGAAACTGAAGACTTTGTCACGACAAAATCTGAATCGATTTCCCCATAGCATTTGATAGCAATTCGTTTCTTTTGAGCGAGTCCCAATTAAAAGTTGGCGAAAACTTTACATTCCGTCTGTGGCTGAAGCTACTATTTGCGAAGAACTTTATTGTTACTTGTCGAGCTCAAGCACACCGCTTTTTAAGCTTTATTTAATACTAGTGGATACCCGACGTGTGCAACTACGCAAAAAAAATTGTATGGGAAAAATCGACAGTCTAAAATAATAATATATTTTCATTTATTGCCTTTCAAATGAAAACATTTTGGGGCATATCGTTTGGATGGTTTCAAAGCCTATAAAGGACGTCTGTACAAACATTTGTCTTATATTATGTATAGATAGTTAAGATGTGTGAGATATATAATATAATACTTGAACAAATATACTTCGTTGAAAGCTTTCAACAATGTATCTCAATGAAATATTGTTTTTAGGTGTAATATTTACTCATTACTAAATTCCCACGCTCATATTTTTCAAGCTCGGTCTAAAAATAATTATTTTTTTCTTGTCGCAGATGCCTTAGACATGCGCAAAGTTTTGCTCAAAAAACTAAAAAGCAAAGCACTGATGGCAGTGTAATAAAATGAGTCTTTAGTATTATTATTATTTAAAGAAACCAAAGGACGCTGTAATCAATCTCAATCTAAAACAATCTCGCTCTACTCCGATTAAAGGCTGGCACTGATTATTTTTTCCTATTGATATTATTGCTTGGCAATAAATAGGCTAATTAATCACTTGGAAATATTATAGCTAATTAGCTTTATTAGAAAATTTTTACAACCGCACACTATTTGAAGTATTTAAGTAGGTATATCTTAAGAAGGTGGTGTTCATTCACTATACATACATTGATATACAGCCCAATATAATAATTCATTAAATTTAAAATTGATTGGAAATAAAGTGGAGCTAACAAATAAACTTAAAGATAATATTGCTCCCTCCTAGCAACCTGGAAGACTTTGAGCTTATCAATGTACGTTTCAAAGTAAATAAATTCAACATTTCCGAACGCAAATGAAATATGTTTTTGAATAACTACCGTATCCACGTTCGTTAAAACTTTCTGAATAACATTAAATCATACTTTAAGCTTTGGGAAATTTTCTCTTCTCTATTACTGTTTTCTTTTAAGTACAGTCTGTAGGTAATATTTAAACATTAAGGAATGTTTTTGTACGTTACTCATATTAAGCTTACTGCAACTGTACTTACTACGCAGTCATTCAACGATTTTTACGATTTATTTTAATGTGAATTTCGTTTCGCTTATAAAATGTAGAATATGTTAGTGACTTAAATTGACTATAACCACAGAAGAAATAATAGTACTTATAATATAACACCAATAAGAAAAAGGTTTCAATGTATTTTTTTTTTATATAGTTATAGAGTCTTTGATTTTATCAATAAAACAAAATTTAGTATCTACCCAATTAATTTCGCGCTTTTCATACTCAAACCGTCAAGAGAAACCATTTTATATGTTCTGTGGAATTAAAAGCATGTAGTTAATATTTTATCTACCTTTAAAATAAAACTTTACTTTCAGCGTACTAATCACTTCATTGAAATACTAAGGTATTTTTCTATTGAAACTCTTACAGATCATTTCCTTCGGATATAGCCTGGAATTTATTGGGTGCTTTAAGCTATTAACAGCAAATAAACCTGTATAAATCTCTATGGAATAACATACTGGCATTATATTGCCTAAGATAAAATAAATAGTTTATCAAGGAGCAACAAGGCACCCGGTGGTAAGTGGTCACCGTCGCCTACGGACATCAGTGAAAACAAAACGTCAAATTCATCACCGATGCGTTGCCGACCCAAAGGATGTTCACATAATCTCGTCCGCTGCTCAACAGGCTGCACTAGGAGCCTAATTTCATACTATGATACATTTTATAAAATATCATTTTAGTTAAATTCAATTTCTACTTTTTACAGTCATGACCCACGAGGGACGTCATTGATACGTTGCCGACGATTAAAAGTGAAATTTATTGTTAATTTTCTCTCCATTATAACTATTGAAACACGTATAAATAATACACGGTTGGTTATTTATGGACAGTATTACTATTCCCTTACCTTTTCTGTTTATTTTTTCACCATTTAGTCGGCATTACATATGGCAAGGTATCATTAAACAAGTGGCGCCATCTATCACACACTTAGCTCCGGCACGCCCGTCGGAAACTCGAGAGTCATGGCTTTTAACTTCAGTGAAACCCACGTGAAAACACTGAATCACTGTGTTGTTCCAAATCATGTCTGCACTCTAACGGAGCTATAGTGCTTTATCCCAAACGATTAAATCTGCAGATATAAGTTAAAATTCCGGGATAGCATTAGTCCTGTATTCTGCAATGTATGTAATGGTGGTCATCGTTGCCTTTTAACTTGAGCAACATTAGAGGTGTAACCATTGCAACGACCATCCCAGAAGGTCCCTTTTAATGCCCTTTTTAAAGCATCTACTTGTCATAGCGCTCTGGGAACTTCATGGGAGTTTCACCTGACTATGACCTCATCCCAGTCCCCATGGATTCGACAGAGGGTTTTTTGCATTTCTAATGTCCTTGAGCCACAGTATCTACTTACCAAAGGTTTGTCGGCTGATTTAGTTAATCATAAAACAGTGCAATTTAAACCACAATTTGTCGGAAAGATTCGAAAGATACCTTTGTAGTTTTTGGAAAACAGGATCTTTGTCTCTGTATTCTATTGTCACAGTATGTACAGTGTACCAGTACAGTAGATGTACAGTAGATATCCAAACCGACAGGCGTCCTACTCCGGATTCAGTTTGTGATTTTTAAACGAGAGATTAAACACGCCGCCGGTGCCGCGGTGGTTTGAATCGAATTGGTTTTTAAATTAAAATTCAGAGATTGGATCGCACGTTTCATATTGACTCACATATTTCCATGAAGTATGCTGAAGGTTTGAACAAATTATTACCTTTTCACGAAGGTAATCATGTTTTCAGGTTCATTGGGATACCAATTACCATTGATCTTTTGTATTTGTGAATGCTTTAATTGAACTGAAAGTTTTTTAAATAATGTAATGTGAGGGTAGATGAACAAAGGGTGATTTTCCTGTGGCAGTAACGGTCATCAATGTGTAGGGTTAATATTTATTGGTTTAGATAAAAAGGGGAGTGTAGGAGAAAATATTTAATAATTAGGCTGTGTAATGATGAAAAGACTGAAACTTTTTCTAAGACGCAAAAAATATGAAATGGTTCTGATGCTTCTTTTTAGGAAACAAAACTATTAAAATTCCTAAACCTAAATAACTAGTTTCAGAATTTCAAACAACTACAAAAGCTTTGCATTTAAAGAAATAATTAATAAAAAACAAAGTTATTTTTGAAGTTGTTAACTAAACACTTCATAGTAACACGGATGCTTAAGAATTGAATGGACAACCGCAAGTGACAAACTTTATAACTTTGTTAACAATTCGTTGCTTCGCGAAGTACCACCGTTAGCAGTTTGTTATTATAGTTAAAATGCTTAAGTTGAACCTTGTTAGCTAGCTCTTCGATCGGTGAACTAACTTCTGACACTTCTCAATACTAACTCTTGCTGCTGCTAATCAGCGCTGACAAAACGAGTTCCAGGGTAGCCTAGCACAGCTATACTTTAAAGTTTAAACTCAAAGTGAGCTCAATGAACTCCTATAGTACTTAATTCAAAATATTGGTAATATTGAAAAAAAATACTATTAGGTAGGATTAAAAATATTGTTGCAAAATAACACTATCTAAATATTCCAACATAAAGCAAAGAAAACTAAAAAAGAGTGGTAGTAGACAACTTCAGTAAACAACATTATGAAATTACATAAAGTTAATAGCTTAAAACCACATAACACTTTTTTGAAAAAGCATTATTTGTTGGTCTCACCCATTTATATAAAATTGTAGAATTTATTCGTGCCTTAACCGTGTATACAAATCGTTCCGGTCGACTTTTATCCACAAATTACTTTTCTATTGGACGTCAAAGGCCGAGTAATGAATCGATTGGTCTATATATAGTCGACAGGCTAAACGTTAGCTAAATTGGAAAGAAAGCTCGTATAATGGTTATTGGAAGTGTTGGTTTATTACATGACATAACATAACATTGACAGCTAGGCGCGTATATTCATTGGTCCAGGTTACACTTCAATTAAATTATTGTGATTTCTGAATCCTTCAAATTATGATAGATTATGATGGATGTCATTTGCAGGAACCCAGGCTCTAATGCGTTTCATATAAGTCTGCACTTCGATATTATGTTGGTACTTAGCATTGAAGTGGGAATTACCAACATAATAGCGAAATAATAGTGAAGTGCAGATTTATGTGAAACGCTCTAGATCCTGAGTTCCTACAAATGACATTGACATAGCTATCATAATTTGAAGGATTCAGTGTGGCCGCGTTCCACTAGACGCTCAAAACGCTCAAAACGATCAAATTACTATGATATTTTGATCGTTGTGAGCGTTGTGAGCGTCTAGTGGAACGCGCCCACAGTCATTTGATTGAGGTATAACTTGGCCGGTAGCATTGACATCCAATGTGGCCTAAAGGTTACCAAGCCGGACAGTCGTGCCAAGTATCCTGGATCCCAGTCCCAGCGAAGCGGTTTTCTATAATCCATTCCTTGAAATACAACTATAGTGAAACCGGAAACCTATGTGTTACATATTAAAATCAAAAGATTAAGAGCGCTGAATAAAAAAAAATAACCACAAAAAAATTGGTTGTGCCATACATTGAAGTATTATTACTAGCGTATAGAATGGACACCGCGAACATAATGTATGTTCCAATGAATTGACGCCGCGCGGCTTCAATTGTCAATGGATTCGTTCGATTTTGAAAGGAGAACGGGCGCCCAATTTTGAAAATAGAACCTCCCGGCGGGGACACACATTTTGTTCGAGATGTCTATTCTATGACATTATACTTCAATGGTGCCATACCACTAATTGTGCATACGTAGTTGGTCCATCAGGAAACCGCGTAAGTAGCGCCTACTTATTGCTTTTACGAAGAAAATTTTGTGTGAATTTAAAACATTGGTAGTCACCATCCATAATTATGATAACGCCTGATAAAAGCGGTTGTTTAATTTAATAGATGTAAAAAAACCGGTGTTAAGTACGGCAATATTTTCTACGGCTTTCTTTACAAATTGTGTGTCAGAGTAAAATTCTTTGATGGATCTAATCTCCTTCCTTACAACTCCAACAACCTGTAAGCCTTGCTACAGTGATTAGTCTGATTGATGTCGCTTTATGGAGAAATAAATTTCCTTGCATTATTTAGCACGGAGTTATCAAGTTATGTCCGAGATGTTGGGTCCAGAAACATTAAGAAGCATTATTAGATAATATTTTATTTAAAAAGTGCCTTGGCTTCAACCCATTAATGGCCCACTACTTGGCACGCGTCGCTCCTCTTCAGGAGGCCTAGAGCATACTCCACCACGCTGCTCCAGTTAACAAGTTTAATTTTGTACCGACTTTTTATGTGTGTGTTACTGTTACCTCATAACATTTTACCGGCTGTACCGATTTTGAAGATTCTTTTCATATTCGAAAGCTGGTCAGAATCGGTATACCCAGTAAAAGCACTTAAAACACAGTCGAATTGAGAACCTCCTCCTTTTTTTGAAGTCGGTTATAAAGTATAAATACTAGTTTATATACTAACCGGAGTTATTCTTAAACCTGAATTCAACACAGTTTTCCCGTAAATATCACTTGATCCTTATACATTTTCCTTGGCTCTGCTGAGAGGATAACTCTTTATAATTTGTAATAAGTCACCCTACGACGGCGCCTAAGTGGAATCCATTTACAGAAATATGATGTTTCTCGGATAGATGGTACATACCTACTCGTATGTGCATACATATTTGTACTGTACTTTAAACTACTTGCCACCTTTGCTTCGTTCCGTTATATCTATGACTTAATTGGGTTGGGTACTAACGTCCCAACTCAGAGTCACTAACGGTTACTTAAATCGCTCCTTAGTACTGAATTTGTATGGTAATTCTTTACTAAGCAGCGATTAAAGTAACCTTTAGTGACTCTGAGTTGAGGCGTATGTCTCTCAAAAAATGTTTAGACGGTATTTTAAATATAAACATCATTTTATTCTAAATCGTATGTAGTTTTAAGAATTCCCTTTAGGATTTTTTTCGAGGGCATTTATTAAGATATAGTTTTATCGAATTGAGACCAATGAGCGTTTCTAGTGCTAAAATATATACAAGTTCTGAATTTCTGTAATTATAAATTATGAAGTTATTAATATTATGACTGGTATCTTCCGTTACCGTTCCGTTATTCGTTATCTTTCCATGAAGCCTACCTGACTACCACTCTTCACTCTTTCGTATTCCAACTGAGAGTTTTGAGAGCCAGTCCTTTTTTTACTTCTCTATTACTTGGCTGGCAACGCATCGTTGATGCCTTTGATATCGTTGTTGTCGATAACCACTTATCTGGTGGTTCGTCAGCTTTTTATGTCAGCTATTTCCATAAAAAAGTTCCATATAATTTCCATAAAAAATAATAAGTGTTTGTCCAAAAGGAAAACAGGAGCATCCATAAAAGCCTCTTTCAGCATACCCACGCAAGCTCATCACATTCACAGTAGCTGCCCACGGGTTGAATGCACTCTGTATCAATTTGCTAAGAATATAAAACCATAAGTTTAAGAGAAGTTATATAATATACTTTGTATAAAAATTCAATTTCCGCATTGAATCCCATAATTAGCTCCCTCATATTTTCTCAGTATTTTAATGGAAACTTCAAGCATTTTCAATTGAATTCACTTGATGTAGGTAAGCACTGTTTGTTACTTTAAAGATAAGGACAAAGACACATTGTTACATTTAGTATGGAGTGGATTCAATTAATGGATCTTCCCATGGGAATGAGATGTTTTACTGCGGTAAAAAGTAGCCTTTGTCACTATCCAGCCTCCAAACTATCTCCACACATAAAAACCATACCATAACATTGCTTACTTGCAACGTGAAAAAAGGACATATTGTATGGATCACTGGTATCATCGAGCGGATTATTGGTGAAAACTTATTCGCAGACAAAAGTTCTATTGAGTGTGGCTTCGCCCTAGAGATAGTGGTTTCACAAAATGAAATCAGGAACATATTATCGTCGCAATCATCTCAGGGGCAAAAAATTGAATATTATTCACGCTATTTTCTTGTCCTAGATTATACACTGTCTGTGTTCCAAGTTCTTTGGCTTGAGAGCCAGTTCTTTCTTTATCTTCTCTCTTTCTTGGCTGGCATCGCATCAGTGATGCCTTTGGTGTTGCTGATGTCCGTGGGTGACGATACCACTTACCATTTCGTTTATCGTCGGTTAGTTTGACGGCTATTTTCATAAAAATGTTTCATCTTAATCCGAACAATGATTAATACGTGACGAAAGGCAAACATAATTACAAACTTTAAGAATTTAAATTTTAGTAGGATATAAACACTTTAATCTTGTTATGTTAATAACGTGCAATTTCGACAACGAATTACCATATTAAGATGTCGTTAGAACTCCCTTTGTAGGTGTCGTATTATCATGTTAATTTAACCAATGTGGCCAGATGTATGTATTTTGAACAGCCTTTTGTATTTAAAAACTTTTTCATTAGCAATTTGAAGCACTCTTGATTGGAGTATGTCAGAGAAACATTTGATTTTGTTGTAAAACTAACGTCTTAGGTGACTTCTTATTTTGATTTTGAAACTATAGAATTGTGAAAAGGAATTACAGACAGAACGGTTCCCAAAGAGGCGTTTGAATCTTGTAAGCACGTCTAATGTAATATGCCTGGCTTCAACCCTTTGATGGCCCACCCTTTGATGACCTCTTTAGGACGCCTAGAGCTATAGGCGTTAGAGCATGCTTCTTTCTCCACGCTGCTCCTGTGCGGATTGGTGGAGAAATATGCCTATTAGAAATTAATTAACACTTGTTTCAGTGAAGAAAAATATCTCGAGGATTCTAACAATTTGCACTTGGCAAGAGTGGACTATGGCCTGTACCCAGTCAGGAAACTATCAGTTCGACAGTTTTGAGTTGTGAGTTTGTGACACCACAGAGTACTTACACGTACTTTAACACTATGTACGTTGTGCCACTTGGGACGAGGATGACGATAGGTAGGTAGATAGGTGGATAATATGTATGCCATCAAAAACATAACTTGTAAAAAAACCCAAGTCTCGCAACTCAGTTCTTCTACCGTAAAAACTTGTGAGATCCATGTAATACCAAGTCGGTTATTTTATTCAGTTCCTACTTAAGGTTCCTTCTGTCTTAGGGCTTGTACACAAAACTGCGATGCGACGTCGCATCGCAAAAACCTGCGAGCTCGCACGTCGCATCGCAAGAACTTGCGAATTGATTCGCATCGCGCATTCCTGCGATGTTACGTCATACTTGATGACAACACTTTTATGTCGGCTCTGAGACAGCGTGTTGGCAAGACGTACACACATCAAATAAAGTTTGAGATCACTTTGAAAATACGAAATCTTTTTTGTTACGTTAAAATGAAACGTTTTTTTCTTTTTCTTCTAACATTCTTCATTTAAAAATCAAATCTTTTAATAACAAATTCATATTTTCGATGAAAATAGTTCCCTTCGGCGTTCATAATAGTAATAAATGGATGAACCCAAAATCTTCTTTGTATCTTTTGCCTGTATCTCCTAAGCAATAACAAAAGTGCACACTTCTTTTTACGATCCATGTCACGACCTAGTTTTCAACGGTCGTCAAAGGAATGGTCACCTTATCGTGGAAGGGACACGCCTTGCCGCACGAAATCGCATCGCAGCAATTCGTGTCGCAACTTTTTGCGTTGCGAATTCGCATCGCGTCGAATCGCAGTTTTGTGTACGGGCTCTTAAGTTATTACGTAATTAGCTAACCTAACAAGTAACAACATCTTATAGTGACCATATCAATATTAAAAATCTTTTATGTTTTAAATAAATAGATCGACTTGACCATCGCACGAAAACACAATGTATCTCACAAGTAATATCTACCTACATATTATATTTGTTTAGTGCGATTGCCAAGTCAATCTATTTATTTAAAATGATATGGTCACTATAAGATGTTGTTACTTGTTAGGTTAGCTAATTACGTAATAACTTAAGACAGAAGGAACCTTAAGTAGGAACTGAATAAAATAACCGACTTGGTATTACATGGATCTCACAAGTTTTTACGGTAGAAGAACTGAGTTGCGAGACTTGGGTTTTTTTACAAGTTATGTTTTTGATGGCATCTCATTTCTTTTTGTAGATAGTCCTACTACTAGGTACTATCTAGGTACCTATCTACACCTATTATTCCATTATATTATATATGTACACTGATTCATTCACTGCAAATGTAACTTTGTTATACAGGTACAGTGATTCATTAACTGCAAATGTAACTTTGTAATCCTATACCTTTATATAGTATTACAAAGTTATTTATGCAGTTTATGTATCTAGAAAACTGGAGCGAAATTGCAAAATATTTTAGTTTTCCCTTGATCTATATACTAAACACTAATTGTGTTCCAAATTTGAAGCTTCTATGTCTGCTAGAAGTGCCTTAGAGTTTTGATGATCGGTCAGTCAGTGAGTGACGAAATTAAGAAATTTTGACTAGTTATAATTCTTAAACTACTGGTTCAAATTGAATGAAATTTGAAATATACTGTCTTTATACAATGCCTGCTTGGTTACAAACGAAGTTATAGGGGGTCGAAAATGGCCTGAATTGCTTCGAGAAAAGGATGGTACGGCCGTGCCGCTTTTTTGCTCGACTTGGCGGGGGCACTGCCGTGCCCCCAGACCTATATATTGATCACAGTCAAAGGCGACCCTATTGCAAGATCCTTTTGTAATAAAGACGAAGTTTTCGGAAAGCTCGATGCTATAAATAAAACGAACATACGAGGCGTAACTGAAGTTTTGTACGAAGGTCCTCGTAAAGTTGAACATCTGACTACGATAACGTAAATAAAAAATAACGTTCCCGTTAACGGATACACTGCGTCGCGTTGGTGAGAATGTCATGACAGTTGACACTTGACGGTTGACATACTCGAATGACAGTTGTGGGACTTGTCAAGCAGATGTTTATGACTTTGTACCTACCTACACTACCTACATTTTACATTTTAGTTACCTATAAGTACGATATGAATTGAAAGATAGATAGGTATAATAATAAGATATTAATAATTATGATACAATATGATGTAGTATTCTATAAAATTTATAGAAATATGTAATGTTTTCACACGTATAAGCAGTGATAGCCTAGCGGTAGAACGTTGGTCTCCCGAACGAAGGGGCCCGAGTTCAAACCCTGGCACGCACCTCTAATTTTTCAAATATTATGTGCGTATTACAAGTTAATTATCACTTGCTTCGGTGAAGGAAAACATCGTGAGGAAACCTGCACACCGGAGAGTTCTCCATAAAGTTCTCGAAGGTGTGTGAAGTCTACCAATCCGCACTTGGCCAGCGTGGTAGACTATGGCCTAATACCCCTCACATCAGGTGAGAGGAGACCCCGAGCCCAGCAGTGGGACAATTATTGGTTGTTGCTTTGCTTTTGCTTTTGCTTTGCTTTTTTTCACATGTATTTAATTCTAGTACATGCCTAGATTGAATCCGGACCTTGAAACCTTATAGTGTAGACTATTGTAACGTGATACTAATCCCCATCTGGATTTAGTGCCAGATAAGGTAATACAATTACTCTACATAAATAATAAAGTATCCATCCGATTGACAGCAAAATTATCCAATGTAAACTTTTTGGATAATCATTCATTATTTTTAGTTAATCTTTGTAAACCATTATCATAGTCTCTTATTTTCAATGGTGTCTTATCTTACTTAAAAATACATAAACATTGTCTATTTACTTACCGTGCCACCGCACTTCACGTCCTCTGCCATCGAAACTTTGTGTACCGACCATACCATGAAACCACCAATCAGAACATTAGAATAATCACCGTTTCTAACATGACGTGATAGCACAGCGCTGCGATTGGCTGACGTAAACAATTTTCAAAATTCGAATCGCAGTTCGAAATTGCAATGTTTACATGTTTTATTTACATTTGGAAAACAACGCGTCTAGTCTCTCTCGGGGCGTCGCGGCGACTGGGTGCGCGCGCCGCGCCGTTGCCATGACAACGAAGCTTTATTTTCTAGGTGTTTGTTAGTCCGGATATAGGCTTTGTGATATAGGTAGGCATATATCTATCTGGCGAGATAATCTATCTATACGTTGTAATGAAATTTTTCAATGCTGTTCTACAAGTTTACGGACCGAAAAATCGTGTCATTTCAGCCTCAGAAGATTAACGCAGAGTCAAAATATTTTTTGTTTTTGTTTTTTCAAGCTAATTGGCTTTGACGCTAGACCTCTCCAACCAATCCCAAATACAACTAGCGGTTCTGTAGCTGAAGACTGAACCTATAATAAAAGAAAATCTGTCTGTAGACAAACCATTCGATAATAAACATCGTTCTACTATTTATATGTGTATTGCTGAGACATCACAAAGCCGCGGCCATCTAGGTATGAAGGAAATAATTTAAGGTGTACGTTGCTCTATCCATCCTTGCGAGGACCTTGTAGTGGTACTTGCTTGGTAGTAGGGTATTGAACCTGTGCTTATCAGAATCAGATAATAAAAAAACACCTTTAAATGTCACTCGTGTACAACATGTAGATATGTACCTATTTGTAATTTTAATAGTAGTGAGAGATGTAAATACTTATTATGAGCTTAACAAAACAGAAAAATATAAATCGGGGTCCTCAGGGATGGGAGCATCGCGTATCGGGACCCTCAGAGAATAATCCAAAAATATTGATGACACTAAGGACAATATTATTATGTATTAAAAACACAACTCCCAAATGATAAATTTTAATAAAATTGCTCTATTACTGAGGAAACTAGGTAGAGTTACTAGGTAGAGTTACGAGTAGGTACTCGTGCTAGTATACACATCCACTTTTTCGGGAATCCCGGTTGACAAAACAGGTAACCACGCTGAAATGACTGATAGGTACAGACTCCATCAGAATTTTTTAAATTTCACATTTACCCATTTACTGACTTCAGTTAATGTAAAATGACATTTAAAAATGTTATCTTTTGTTTATTATGCATGTGTGAAGTTACTAAATAAACAAAAGCTAAGACACTCATACTGTCTCATACCCTCCAGTTGGTTATATCGCGGGTGGCGGACGACATATTTAACACATCACAGTCACACCCATGACCCGAGTACAAATATGTGTATGTCGCATAAATATCTGCCCCGGCCGGAAATCGAACGCGAGATCCCTCGCTTCGCAGGCAGGGTCCAACCAACTAGGCTACTTAATAGAAATCATAAAAATAATATAAATCTAGTATTTATATTATTCGCACGGTGTAAAAAAGGACTGCCTATTTAAGTTACGAAAATGCGTCACTTAAATGCAGTCACATAGTGTCATGAAAATATTACAACAGTCAGTTTAGTTAACACTGTCAGTTTTATGTTCACTATTTTATTTCAGTCTAGTTGCTCTGTGCTAGTGCTGTGCTGTGTTCTCTATGCTATTATATCTATTTATTTTCGTCATTATACCGTAACAAAGCCAACTTATCTCCAGACATTTAAACTGCATAGGAAAAATAATAATGGAAACTTTCTTATTAAAGTACAAGAAACAATAACAGTTTTACATTTTCGTTATAATAGAGTTCTTTGTGATGAAGACGAAAGAAATTTAACTGTAGCTACCTAGTGGAGACTGACGTCACTAGAAAAGGAAGATTTCATTTATTCAGAGAACATTCCAATTTAACGACAGTTGGGAATGAATGTTGGCTGAATGAGATTATCTTAACAGAATATTTTTTCTCCTTTTACTTTTCTACTTGCGCTCCGATAAAATATGTTAACCTCCTTACGGCTCCTTCCTACATACATACATCCGTCATTGACGATTCGCTGTTTAATCTTGCTCTTAAGCGTAGCTACCGTGTCAGTCGTATCAACTATACAGGGCCCCCAGTCTTTACGCCCCGACTAATAGCTAAATACCCCTCTAGTAACTATCCAAACGCCCCTTTGTCGCCTTATCTAACGATTCTCGGCGATCACTAGGGCGACCTAAACCTTGGACACAGCAGCTCTACGGATTAGGTGCTTTTCTTAGACTATTGGAGATGACTTAAGCCATGATGTTCTTCTTCAACAAACTCTTCTTTTAATGTTATCTCTTTCTCATTATACGGTCCATATATAGCAACTTTTCCCCTGATAATTTTAATATTATTTGCACAAAATTCCAAGCACACTGCATGCTGCATAATTGTCACATTCTGAGTTTTATCTCTCCAGGATATTCTTAACATTCTTTTGAATACCCACATTTCGAAGACTTTCTTGCAAAATTAATCATTGAGTGTCTATGCTTCTACTCCGTAAAAAACTGGCCAAGTGCATGTCAAGCCACGTGCAATGTAAGGGTTCCGAAGGTGTAAGTTTATCGACTATTACTCATTAAGTACTTAATCTAACCTAGATGTGATAGTTTTCCTTGTAATATCATCAAATTATAACCTATTTTTGTGAATTTTTTCATAATATTTTTGAAAGACCTTTCCAACGATACCCCACACTATGGGGTATGCGACGAAAAAAAATTCATCCCCATGTAATTTGCATGTAAATATTTTTCTGTATTTTATTCTACGATTCTTGAGTTTTTATAAATATGTAGATTCATGCCAAATTACAGCTATCTAGCACAAAGGGTCTAGGCGCTTTGCTTCGGACAGACGGACGGACATGACGAAACTATAAGAGTTCCGATTTTTCTTCGGAACCCTAAGAACAATAGAGAATGTTCCTCCTTCAGCACCGGCATTTCATTGGAGATTCCTCTGGTATTGCTTACCTACTTCGATAGGCAAAGGTGACTACATATCATCAGAGGGCCTAGCCAAGACACCTTTCTACAATTGCTAACGCTTGAAAAATGTATGGAGCGAACGATAAGTCACGTGATCAAAATGAACGAATAGAAAAGTCGTAGCCAAATACACAAGGTTATCGAAGCGTTCGAGCGGATAGAATGGAACTAATCGTTTCTACAGTGTCTTTCGTTACATGCTAGCCATGTTGCTAGTTTTGACATTTGCATACGATTGTAAGCGTCGATTGCGTACGCTTATCAATCGTTCACTAGAACCCAGTAGAAATGCGATAGAAACGCTAAAAAATGGCGTCTCGTAATTCGGCTTACGAAGTACTTGAAAGTTATTTATTTACTTTCAAGTGCTTGGTGAGCTTGAGTAACTTGAGCTGTAAAATTTTACAGTTTAAATGCATAGATACTTTAACCCTAGAAAGATAATCTGCGTAAAATTTACGCATGCGAGTTTGAAAAAATGCTCTCTCTTTTTAATTAGTGCGAATTTGTCATTGTGCATTTAGGACATTTCAGTAGGCCCTTGGCACTTCCGTTGGGTGCACTTTTGACTGCGGTAATTCTCACCGATTTTGAAATATAGCATTCGCGTGCGTCAAAATTACGCATGATTATCTTTTACGTGACTTTTGACATTTTAAGTTATGTGCATAACAGTTTTGTTTTTTGCACTTTATTCTATTTATATCATTATTATCTTTTTGTAGATATCGTATCTGAAAAATATTATATTGGGGAGTAGAAATTTGAACGACGACAGCATATTGTGTGCTCTTTTACAAAATTTTGACGATATTGCCTTTGAAGGAAACGACATTGAGCTATAGTCGAATCACTAATACACTGGACCAAATTGACAGAAACTAATGCCATTTTGTGAAATAATATTGCCGTAGTAATAGTTATATTGACTTCTTGGTCCCTAAAAAATACATATTTGAAATTTCTTCGTGCAGTAAATGTAAAGAAAAAAATTTCGACAGCATTACATAGATATTATGTGTCAAAGCTGTCTTTGACTGATATTTTACATATCTATTATGTTTATATAATAAAGGATATCTTTATTTATTAGTCTTTTAAGTTAAAATGGCTGATTACCAAATAATAATATGTGATGAAAGAAAACAATATAACAATGTTTTACTAATTATAGAAGAGGTTTAATTTTATTTTTTATTTTTTACATAAATAAATCATTATTATGAAATACACGATGACATTTTTTATATCATTTAAGTATAACTAATTAGTTACAATTGCTTTTTTAAAAATAAATAAGCAAATTTGGACATTTCATCTAATTAAATCTCATGCGTAAATTTTACGCATGATTATCTTTTACGTATATCAAAATATGATTATCTTTCTAGGGTTAAATATGTTGTGGCAAGCTCATAATAAGGTCGGTAAACAAATCGCAAATAAGTACTTGTAGAAAATAGAGAAAATGCGGGATACGTAGTTTGAATAGCGATTTCGTTTAAACAAGGTAATCAAGGTCAAGAGTTACGAGAAATAGGCCAATTAAAAGAAACTACGATAGTTAGAAGGTAAAAGCTAGATTCCCTCTTTACGTGTTGTAATACATATTATGTCAGTGTTTATGCACATTATAAATTGTATGTTTGTATTGTAGGTGTTGTGCGCTCTTAGTTTCTTGGCCACTGGATCCTACCAGCGTATATTGTTTATAATAATCATTATTTACAATGTAACTTGTAATTTTTAAACTTTGCTTCCAATCGCGGAATGTTGAAACCATGGACATATGCTCAAGCTGGATCGACGACTTTGTAGAGGTACCTGACGCGATGACGTTCAATTTTGATAAAACGTCATCGATGACATCATATCCTAATTAACTATTCGAACCAATCACAGGCCGGATTGAGATTGACCTTCATAATTATAGGGTATCCACACTTACATACTTAGAAAGATTATGTCCTATTTTGATATAGTTCGTCAAAATTTTTTCTGTAGATAATTTTTCTATAGGTAAAAATTATATTTTAATAATACTTTTTATTAAAATTTCTTCAAAATTATAGAATTTAAATTGCAGTTAGAGCAAACCTGAAAATATTGCACATTCAAGATTGCAGATTCCAGTTATTCATTAATGAAATTTAATGAGTAATATTTAATGTGCAGAATTATGTTATTATTCTCCACTTTAAGTTGCTTTACGTGTTTTAAGATTTACGATAGCAAATCCACCGATCCTCTGCTGCCCATGACAATATTGATTACCTATAAACAAGACTCGGGAAGGGACTGGGAATTATTCAGTTAGGAAAGGATGACAACACACGACTATCACTGATTTGATCAGTACAACACCACATTTTATGCAACACAAACAAAAACGACGAGTACCTACGACGACCACAATCTTCACAAATCCCCGAAGACCATAATCGCCACTCTGAAAAATTGCATTAATTTTTTGGCGCAGTGTTGCAAGCTACCACACAATTACGGTACCTATAACATTCATCTTAGATGTTTTTATATCATTATTAGCTTTTGCCCGCCGCTTCGCCCGCGGTAGAGATCGATTTTTTATAAATCCTACTTACTTACTTTTACTTAGTTAGACTTAGTTGCCTATGACTTAAGTAATTTACATGTATCATTTGATACCGTGAAATGCAAATGAATTTTTCTAACGCCATCTATTAACAACCACCGGAACTAAATATCTAGCAACTAACAAAATATCGATCTTTCCATGGGGATGTTTTACCGCGGTAAAAAGTAGCCTACGTTACTCTCCACCCTCCTCACTATCTCCACACGCAAAAACCATACCATATAACAGCTTCATTGCGACGTGAAAGACGGACAAACAAACAAACAAACAAACACACTTTCACATTTATAACATTAAGTATGGAAGTATGAATAAAAAAATCATAATCAAATGCATCGAATGATAACATGGACACAATGGAAAAATGTTCATTAGGGTATGACCACAGAACACCTAATAATTAGTTAGAAAGGGCATAGCGCGTAATTTGTATGGGAACCACTGTCGCCATTCCGATCCCCTCCATTTGCTTACTCCTACAAAAATGAACAAATACGCACGAGGGTCGTTATGTGTGCGTGAGAGGCGGAAAAATGTTCATTAGGGTATGACCACAGAACACACTGTAGCTAAGGATTGATTGACGTAAACTTTTATCGGTATTTATTGTCGTAAGGTCGACAGATATGTAAAATAAAGGTAAAATATCATAATTATTGGAAAATAATATAGGAAACTTGCTACGTATGTCAGATTCAGATTCATTTGTTCTTCATCATACTTATTTTATTAAATATACTTATCTTCAAGGCAAGAGTGAATAGGCTTTTGCTAATTTAGTGCGTTTTACCACCCATGACTACATCGCCACTTACCATCAAGCATTAACTTATAAGATATAAAAAATAGGATTAAAAAAATATATAGGTATATAAAAAATAGGATGTAAAATACGTCAATGTTCTTTCAAACTATATTTCAATGCATAAAATATTAAATTTATCTGGCCACATGTACATTATTTAAGAAAGTTGTTTTTTATTATAACTTCGAAAGAATCTATCGAATATCGATGTCATCTTTTACTACGCCCAACGCTAGAGCTACTGCTACGTGATCAATGAACTAATATACTAACGTACATACGTGATACATTACGCGTTCTCATTGATGTGTTAAAAATGACGAGCGCATGAAGCCCGCAATGTATATTTTTTGGGCAAAGAATCATTTGAAGGACATTTTTAAAGATTTAAACTAAAATATCCTAGTTTTTTACTTAACGATGAAAAGAAACGCTTCCTTTGTTTATTTTAAGCATTTCGCTTCTTGTACGGCAAGTAATTACCGTACATGTAGGCATTTATAAGTAATTTAGTCGCAGTATTTCGCAGTACTTTTCTCCGTTGGAGTTCGCGAGTCACTAAACAGCGCGATCGCGTGTTTTTGAGGATTGTGCTCGTTTGCGCCTAATATTGGCGCGCCTGCCACGCCCACAACGCCTTTCTAACTAATTATTAGGTGTTCTGTGGGTATGACACTATGACGTATAGGCTTTTACTAAGTTAATGCGTTTTATCACCCATGACTGCATCACCGCTTACCATCAGGTGGGATAGTAGTCAAGCATTAACTTAAAAGATATAAAAAAGACGTCATCGAACGTCAGATACCTTTACAAAGTCGTCGATCCAGTTAGAGTATACAGGGTGGATTTTTGAGACGGGTCAGTAAGGGCAGGTACCTTAACCGTTATAGTTACAGGAAAACGTTCCTAGGAGACTATCCATAACTTTTTAAGATATTCTGAACTGCATTCACAGATTTTTGAAAAAATGTACGGTCAGTGAAAAAAGTACTAAAATCCAAAAAAAAATATTTTTATGCCTATCGATCCTACTTCGTATGGGGATCAAAATACTCTATGGGACCATTTAAGGTATGAGTACTAGAAATGTCAGAAAACGCTAAAAACATTTTCCATACATTTTGTACTGAAAAACGATAAATCAACTCGAAATATTCTTTATCGCCAAACAATCCTATTTCTTACTGCGATTAAAAGATTATTTAAGGCCTATTGAAATTTAAATACAAAAACTACGGTAAGACAAAACATATCACACAAACTTAAAAATAGGTTATCTATTATTCAAAATGACCGCCATTTTCACGAAGACACGCTGCAAGAGGTGCTGTAAGTGGTCCATGGTCCAACACATGGTCCAATTAAGTGGCCACCTCGCAGCCCCGATCTAACGCCTCTCGAGTTTTTTTTTTTGTGGGGCCACCTAAAAAATGAAGTCTACAAAAGAAAGTACGAAAGTGTTCAGGAGCTGAAAGAGGCATTAACGAGGATTTTAAATAATATCCATCAAAGAAAACTTTCCGCTGCTACTTGCTCAGTACAAAAACGAGTGAACTTATGTATTCGTGAAAACGGCGGTCATTTTGAATAATAGATAACCTATTTTTAAGTTTGTGTGATATGTTGTGTCTTACCGTAGTTTTTGCATTTAAATTTCAATAGGCCTTAAATAATCTTTTAATCGCAGTAACAAATAGGATTGTTTGGCGATAAAGAATATTTCGAGTTGATTTATCGTTTTTCAGTACAAAATGTATGGAAAATGATTTTAGCGTTTTCTGACATTTCTAGTACTCATACCTTAAATGGTCCCATAGAGTATTTTGATCCCCATACGAAGTAGGATCGATAGGCATAAAAATATATTTTTTTTAATTTTAGCACTTTTTTCGCTGACCATACATTTTTTCAAAAATCTGTGAATGCAGTTCAGAATATCTAAAAAAGTTATGGATAGTCTCCTTGGAACGTTTTCCTGTAACTATAACGATTAAGGTACCTGCCCTTACTGACCCGTCTCAAAAATCCACCCTGTATATCCATGGTTGGCACAGTCGATCCAGCTAGAGTATATATCCATGGTTGTCACAGTCGACACAGCGGAGCTGTGACGTAATGTCAAATGTGACGGTCTTCGTTTGACATACATTTTGACACCACAAAGAACGCTAACCATAGACTATACCCATGGTTTTTTCTCTCGACACTGTAGAATGAGCGTCAGACACTATTAAGTGCTCTTGGCTACCAAATTATCGCTTTCTCCGATCGCGAACGTTTAAGCGTACGCAATCGTAAAAATAGATTAGAAACGAAGCGTTTGTGTTTTGGCTAAGGGGGCAGATGGCCCGGCCCTACTGCATTTTCGACTGCCCTTCAAGCTAAAAAAAAATGTAACAGCGTGAGAGCAAATTTAAGATTGTGATCACAAAGCAGGCTTCAGCAGTCTTCAAACACAGCACTTCGGGTCTACTCAATTCAACACCTCATCTCTAAATTGAGATCTCATCAACGCATCATACAAGTACTTTTATTTACGAACTCTTTCTAGCTTCTTACCATCGCTCATTAAATATGTGATGGGTGGTAGACTTCTTGTTACAGTCATTGTACTTAGTTTCCTCTGTACTGACTGTACTCTGTCTAAGTAGTAACATCTGTAACTCTATGATATCTTTGAGAGCAAGTAAAACAGTGTCATCAGCGTAACGGATGTTGTCAATTCTTACTAATGCTTACTCATTTACTTTCAAATCCACGTCAAAGTCTTACAATCATCTTACAATGCATCCCTTAAAGTGGCTTCCAAAAAATCCAAAAAGAAGCTGGGGCGATAGTGATGTCTTTTCCGTCTCCCCTCAAGATGTCTTTTTCTCCTGTTAATTTGTCTTTTAAGAGTACTGTTGCTTTTTGGTTGCTTCAGTTATAAGTCTTTAAGGCACTTTATATCCTTCGAGTTAAGGCCAACACTATTTAATAACGATTTGTTGGATTGGACCTACTTCCAGAACTGAATGCCTTTTTACTTCTCTGCCAATTGACTGATGGTAAAAAATATACGCGTTGAATTGAGAACCTCCTCCTTTTTTTCGTCAGTTAAAAAGTAAGTTCTATTTGTAAGACTTACATATATATAAAGCGAGCCATTTTACAAGGGCTCTAGAGAATTAATATAATGGATATTGACGTTGAAAAGGGTTTGAAGATTACTTTTGTGGACGAGACCAAAAAAATATCCATTCGGATGAACAAAACGGAAATGTTATTTAAAGCATGACAAAAAGACACTCTATACATCAAATACTGTCCTGAGGTTTGAAAGCGCTCATAAAAGTGCTGTCACTTGTGTGACGATTAGGTACATCGAGGTAACAAGTGTTTTATGGTCTTTTATGTTTATTTAACCACTGGTTTTATCTGGCTACTTCTCTTGCGTTAAATTCCAGGATAGCGAGGATTATAATCTATCTTTCTCTGTTCTTTTGACAGTGTAGGTACCTACTAATTTTCCGGCCAAATGAGGTAATAAAATTCTCTTTTACTATTTAAGTGAAAAATTATATCGAAAATGTTAAAGATTTTATTAATACTATACTCAAATGACTATTCGAGCAACATAAATTAAACCATTATAAATTCAATTTAATATAATTTGAAATATACGAAACACATTTTAGTTTAGAAATAATAGTAGATATAGTTCTATTGAAGAGCCTCACAGCTATTAATAGCACGGTCAAAGTTAATACATATTTTTGCCACTTCATAATTTGGAAGCCAGAAGTAAAAACATCGTTAAAATCTTACATTTACCTACTTCTGCTTTTGTTTTCATTTCATAAAAAATCACAAACAGAGTTATTTATTTCTATAAATAAGCATCAAATATTTTTCACGTTTATTCGAGTTTACTCCATGGGCAAACCTAAAAATAAAAAATAATATCTTGAAAAAAAACATTCAGCGGAATTTAAAATATTCTATTCAGTCAGTATATTATTTTCAGTCAGGTAAAAATAATTAAAAAAACACGCTTCAAAAGGCCTTGAAATTTTCGCATTCGATTTTTAAATATGGTCAACATTTTTACTTGTGATGTGACGATATATTATTATTAATCACAATCCGATATAGTCTGTTACTCCATAATAATGTAGCTTTCTATTGGCGAAAAAATGTTTGAAATCGGTCCGGTAGTTTTTGACTTTATTCGTTACAAACATACAAAAATACAAACCTTTCCTCTTTGTAATACAATATTAGTATTGATATTATGTACTATCCCTAGAGTTACCTAGTGCTTTAGCACAGTGAAATTCATAAACTAAGATAATGTTTTCCTGAAACAATTCAAGCTATAAAAATGTTACGCTTACTCAGATATTATTATCCAAAAGAACTACAACTCAAATTTTAATCTTATGTGAACGTAATAAGGTACAATCTCGCCGGACCCTCCGTTCCCCCTTCGTCGCGTTCTCTCTTGACCTTTTCACCTATTTTTGCTGAAACTTGTAACTATTTCCGGAGTCACATTGTTTGTGCTGTCATTTCGATATATTTATCGTCTTCAGTGGTAAGCAAACGTATTCGATCGGTCTCAGTTTGAGGATTTTTTATATGAGCAGTCAGCACTCTGAAACTACATAGTTCACACGTAATATCCTGGCTCCCGTTGTCTTGGCGTTATTGATTTCTATAGGCGACGGTAATCGAAAAACCGGTGATAAATCTAGTGGCTCATTTGTTCGTTTTGTAAGACAAAGTACTCTTGAAAATAAAGTACGAGTATCAAAATAAACAAGAAAAAATTTCAAACAGAACTGAATATTATATAGAGCCAATGTAACAGCTGATCAGACAGTAAATGGTCACCACCAAGGCAGCATGTTACCGGCAAACAATAATGCGTAAACTGTTCTATGAAATTGACACCGAATCACTGGTTTAGGAAACACTATAGGGTAATTATTATACGAGTAAGAATAAGTAATGTTGAGATTAATTTTATTTTCCTTCTTTCTTCTTTATTCTCTCTTCTTTCTCAACTGGCCACGCATCGGTGAAGCTGTTTTACCATAAGATGATTCGCATGCTCGTTGATCGGTTGTTTCCATAAAATACGTATAATACTTTTGAAGCAGTCATAAACAAAGTCATAAAAGTTCAAAAAGTGTTGTCCTCCAAAGTTGACGTTGCATTAGCAACGCTGCTCTAGCGTTAGTCCACGCCCATTAGTGATCGCTTACCATAAGGTAGAGTATTTTTCTTACTCTAAAAAATACGATTGATAACAATGACACATCGAGTCTGTTCTGTGGGTTATTTAAAGTTTTTTTTGTTTTCTATATAATTCAATGTATATGATGCTAATTACAAGTGGTCACAGTTCCGAGCACGCGTAAGAAACCATCAGATTTGAAGGCAATTCTGCACGGCATTTACATAACCTGATAGGTACTAATCTGTAATTTCAATAAAATTTCAGTAAATTAACTAATGATGACAGTATCTAGTAATATGATAGTATTGACAACTCAGAACCTTTGTCATCCTGGTCTAAGCTTAAAGTGTCCTAAGTTTATGAAGTTCACACGATATTAAGCTAGAAACATCTTAGACAAAATTGCGTGTCAAGTGTACGTAACGTTTAAACAAATCTTGTTATCTCGAGGTAACTAAATAACTCCCAACTTGAACGGGCAGCCGTGGTTTTGTGAAGTTTTAACCAAATTAAATATCTTTGTCTAGAGCTCTGAAAACCAAGTGACATTCTGTGCAACTTTAAAAAACTTAATCTAGAGGCTTAGTTAATGTAATATTTCTTTGGTTATTATCTTAGATCTCCTACTATACCTTTACACAATAATGCTTTCAAAAATTCTTTCATTAGAAATTTTATTATTTACCTTGTACCTAACAGGTATGTACCTACCGTATAAATCTAAATCATCGGTAATTCGTTAGACGACATTATATATCTAGTTAAGGAGAAGATAATAAAAAACAGATACTAAGAAGATGATAATTTATCAAAATTTTCTATTAATTTTAAAACAAACTATACCTATACATTATAATAACAGTAAGCTGATATTAAAAATAACTAAAATACAGTTATTGTTATTTGTACATACATGTTATTAGTAATCCTCATCACTATGATCTTCGTCATGATATCCTATGTCATCATCATTATCGTGATATTTGTGTCTTGAAACTGCATCATGAAGTTTCTTGACTAAATCTGAACTCTTTCTATGTAACTTACTTAAAAACGAAATTGGACCATGTACAATTTTATGTAATGAATCATGAATTCCATCTTTATGTTTGTCTACAACACTGTTAAATTCATTAACTATGCTCTTCTTAAAATTATAGAAATGATCTTTAAAACCTTTCCTGGGCTTAGGTTCTTCTTTAACTTCGAAATCCTCAAATTTATCTTCATCACTACCAAAATGTTTATTAAATTCTTCCTCGAAGCTTTCTTTTGGATTCAAATTACTGAAATAATCATATTCCTCTTCACTTGCATCAAAATTAAATTTGCTACCTTTGATATTTTTATCCTGTTTATTATTGATAATTTTACGATTATTGGGTATTAAAATAGAGTTGATTATTTCGTCACCTTCATCTTTAACATTCGCTCCTGCATTATTTGTTCTATTGTTAGGTACACCCGCAAAATTAAGTGGTCTTGTTAAAGTGAAATTGGTTACAACTGGGACACGTATTGTGTTAACGTCAGGTACATCTATAACCAATTCGGTTACTTCATATTTAGCGACTTGTTTCTCCGTTGTAAGTTCTTCTCTGTCGCGCTTCACTTTGAGTAAATTGGGGTCAGTCGTCGGAGCTTCTTTTGAATTATTTTCGGATACTGGCGTTAAATCTTTTGATTCTTGTGTTTCAGCTGAAACATTAATTGGTTCTTGATCGTCATAATAGTCATCTTCGTAATCATAGTCTGAAGCTTGTGTAACATTTTCTTCTAATGACACCGTCAATGTGCTTAGAAGTAACTGAAAAAGAATAAAAATATTACTTAGTGATTAATTTACCTGACCAGATGTCTTGATCTTTGATTTTTGAACGTCACAAAATAAGATTTTAATTAAATCTTGTTAGCACAAAGAAAGGTCAGGATTGTACGTAACATTATACAGGAAATTCCTTGGTAAATTTCTTATCCACGTCAAAAGAATGCTCTACGACAAAGAGCTTTGTGGGTTTATAAAATATAATATGAGAAACGAAATGCAAGGACCTCTTTGTGTAGATTTACAGGGACGACATGACAACACCATAAATATCAATTTATTATTAACGTTCGTTGCGTTTGTGTTTCGTTGTGCGTTGCCGGCCAAGAAAGAAAAAAGGAAAGAAAGAACTGGACACTCAAGCCCCCAGCCGAAACACGACTATTTATTTGCGGCTGATGAAAGCAAAAGGGTGATAGGCGTGATAGCAAACGAGGCCAACCCAATGCGGCGAAAAATATATACAAAAAATATTTACGTATAAAAATATCTTTAGGTAAGTATGAAATATATGTCTCAGGGGATGTTTTGTTTATTTATTATTTAGTGTGTGATAGCAGTTGAAGTAAACAATTTTTCACTTCTTTCATTTGCTTATTATAATGTATTCCGTTTCGCTGGATTTCTGCCTAGTGAGCGCAAGCGTTTCATACCAGGCGTTAAAATATGAACGCGAGTTTTATACGTCAAATTATAAAGCAAAACGCTTGTAAATTTAAATTCCCATGGGAATATTGCGATTTAAAGTAGATAGGATAAAACAATATCCTATTAAAACCAATTCATTAACTTTTTTATGGAAATAACCGGCAAACGAGCTGACGATCCACCTGATGGTAAGTGGCTATCGTCGTCCATGGACATCAGAAGCACCAAAGGCATCACTGATGCGTGGTGTGTGTGTGAACTGTTTGGCTAAAATTTAGAAGCATTATAATATATTATTTGCATAAAATAGAGAAATAACACTAAGGGAAAATATCAACAAAAAAATATTAGATGTAAATTAAATAGTTTCCGAAATTTACCCAATGTATGAAAAATCCAATTAGACACACAACATGATAACATACGAGCACGAATCATAGTTTTAGCTAAACTTTACCTCACTCAACATAATATTATTAAAAAATATCACACCCTTTGTAATATTTTGTATCACAACTACCTTTACATTTTTAACTATATGTAACTGAAACACTTAAAGTAAAATTCCATTCATTCGCTTCAAGTTGTATAAAATTCTTCTTAAAAACTAGACATTTTTAAGTATTGTTCAATTTTATACTTAATTAAATTTCACTAATTTTATTTGTAAAACTTTTATCATTTCAAATAAATAGCACTATATAAACAAAAATATAATTAAAACTCACAGTAACAAAAATAATCCCATAAGCCATATTTGCACCACAAGTTACTTTAACAAGATTCAGTCCAACACTGTACTATCATCACAGCCGCTACAAAAACTACTATTGAATGACAATTAATTAAAAGGCTACGGCAGGAACTGATACAAGCCTTAAAAAGCCTCTACTTTTTACACAAATGAGTCAACTATTGAACTCGCGTTGCTTTTAGCTATTTAATATAAAATGTAAGTGATTTAAGTGTTACTAATCATGGCTAAGTTATGCAGTTCCGTTTATTTGTATCATGTATGGTATGAGGTATGAGACACAAATTGAAAGGTCTCATTTTGTACAAAATCTAAACTAAAACTAAATAGATACCTTAATAATAGAAACTTTTGATGCATATTGCTTGTAAAACAAAGATATTGTGTTATTAATATTAAAATTCATCGCATAAAGACGGATGAACATTGTTGAGTATATCAACCCCGAACAAACTACTTAGTGTAAATTCAAAAATAATAAAAAAAACCCGCCTGCTATCAAAAACATAATATCCTGATATACTTTTTTGAAATCCTTATGGTGACCTCTTTAATTTAATACCCATATTGCATTATTCGATTACATTTTTTTTACACTTCAAACAATGGCATCTCACAGCCACTATTTTTTTAATTTCACTTATCTTAGAACACTTGGGTTATCAAGCCAAATCTAACGATATCTTAATTACATAAATCCGTTCTGTGCTTTGAAAGATATGAGACAATAAAGAATATTACAAGCATACATACATCCATCCATCCATCAGCCTTTGTAGGCCCACTGCTGGACATAGGCCTCCCCTAACTTCCGCCACTCTGACCGGTCCTGAGCCTTCTGAATCCAGCGGATACCCGCTGTCTTCTTCAGGTCGTCGGTCCACCTGGTCGGGGGGCGTCCTGTGCTCCTTTTACCGAGGCGTGGTCTCCATTCGAGGACCTTTCTTCCCCAACGGTTATCGGTCCTTCGAACTATGTCGGTCACCCTCGTTCGTCTACGGATTTCATCATTTCTGTTCGATCGCGTAGAGAAATACCGAGCATAGCTCGTTCCATAGCCCGCTGGGCGACTCTAAGCTTATGCATAAGGCCAATAGTGAAGCACCACGTCTCGGATCCGTATGTCAATTCATCACTGGCAACACACACTGCTCGAACACCTTCGACTTCAGGCACTGAGGTAACTTTTTGGACGATAAAATATGATACATATATACATACATAGATATACATACAAGATACATACAAGATACGCTCGAAAAACATAACCCTTCCTGGCAGTCAGGAAGATAATTATTGTCGTTTATTCTCTACATAAAATAAACTTTTTATAGGTCCTTTGTGCACGACTTAGGTATGTAACTCATAACCCGATTTACTATTATAAAATGTACCTAATAGAAAGGCACACTTTAGTTATACTTAAACATATCACTCAGTAGGATCAACCTTAATAATACTTTTTTCAGGTAATTGAAAAAGTAAATGCCAAAAGATTATAGTTTTGACACAGTTAATGCCTCCGCGATAATTGTGGTCAGGGCGAGGTCAGAATGTAAAAAGATGTTTCAACTTATTGGCTTCACCAACACCTCAAGAATAGTAAGTTGCGTGTTTAGTTTCATTTCACTTTGATGAAGAAGTTCATTTTGTCAAAGGGTAACTTCATATTGACAATTACTATAGAAGGGTCGATTTTCAGCCGATACAAATGTAAACAAACCATTAAAATCGTTTTCTAAGGTTTTTCACCAAATGACATGAATTAGTATGTACACTAAATGCATTATATTTAACAAAGTTCTCATTGAAAGATATTTGTAAATTCTTAAATAAAATATACATATCTATTGATCGATAACAATTATAAACTCCAATAAGATGTGGAAATAAACAAAATTAAATAACACTGTCATTATTCAAACACTTTGCAATGACAACCTTATTTCCAAGAAGTGATTTGAAACTTTTAACTTAATGTACTATTTTGCCTTAATTTTGCATTTGGTGTAAAAATTCATATCAGTTCGTCAAAATCCTTGAAAACGATTTTAATGGTTTGTTTACATTTGTATCGGCTGCAGATTGACCCTACTATAATGTTTTATTTTGTTTTTATATGAATTCGTAGCATAAGTAATAGTTAATTATATTCTACGAATTACTCCTGCTAATATTATTAATGTGAAAGTTTGTGAAGAAGTTTCGATATTTGTATTATAATCATTCGTTGTAAGGATTAAGATGAATCTTGTCATCAACTTCTAATTCAAGTTATGATTGTGAAAGGCGATAGGGTAACAGAACAGTGACTCACCCGTATTATGACTAGGTCGTAAGTCGTAACATAGCCATGCGGATATAGGTCATGTAATAACTTATTGAAGTCTGCGTCCACTTTGAAGTAATTTGACATCGATCGAAGCACTCCTTGTTTTAAGGCAATCAACGTTTCTGAGAAGCCATCGACTATATTACGTTTTATTAAAAGAACCAGCAATCCATATTAATAACCTATGATAAAAAAAACCTTGTTTATTCGTTTTCTTTTTTCCAAAAATGCTTGTTTCTTGTTGTTGTGTTGTTTAAAAAATGTAATTAAAAATTTAAATAAAATCCCGCCTGCCATCAAAAAAGCAATCGTGATATACCTTTTGAAATCCTTATGGTGAACTCTTTAATTTGATACCAATAGAGCATTATTCGATTTATTTTGATTTTTTGATCTTTCAAACAATGACACCTCACGGCCATGCATATACGCGCGAAAAACATAACCCTTCCTTGGCAGTCGGGTAAAAAAGGAACTAAAATTATTTATAAAGGTAAAATAGGATAGTAACAATGTTTCCGCGAACGAAGTCGGGGGCAGCAGCTAGCTTACAAATCACGTAAAAACCAGCAGGTTTCGAGTAACCCCCTATAAACCACAGTGACATTTAAAACTGGTTTTCTTACGCAAATACGAAACCGAGACAGATTAAGGAAAGACGTACCTTTATTTGTTACAACCTTCGATCAATCTAGACACGCGGAGCGTGTCAAGTCAATTTCTTAGCTAACAGAATTGACGAGCAGCACCGTGTGTAATATTACACGAACCATTTGGAGCCACTTTTGACCACCTCATAACTCAAAAACTATTCAACATAAACCTGTCAAATTTGGCTCATTTATTAAAACTTGCGAAATACATACGTCTTCCAAATTTCATAAACACATCTCAAACGGTTATTTAGATATTAACGTCCAAAAATCGAGAAATTTAACACTGACTGACCTATAGATCAAAACTATATCCAACTTCCAGGTGACCTAGAAAGTTAAAATTTGGCATGCAGATAGGTAGTCGAGTGAATACTAAGGAATAAATCTGAAAGAAGTAAATTTTTATCATTTTATGATAATTTTTCAAAAAATTGATTCTATTAGGAACACTTACTTAAAATGCCTGAAATTTAAGAGTAGCGATCAAAATTGATGACATCTGGTCATTATGTGGATTCCAAGGTGAATATAATATAACGAAACATATCAGTTTTAGTACTTTCTGAAGCTTTCAACGGGAGGAAGATGTTCAGTGTCCCAAGTGCCTGTGAGAAGTGCACAGCACATATACATTTACGTGAAGATCAGTGGTTTGTCAGGAGACGTTATTTCCAGTGTATTACGTAGTTTTATTTTTAATGTGTGGAAAATTATTTTTCTCTAATCTACAAGATTACACCACAAAATTTTGTATTATTTCCGTAATTATACCAGTTTAAAGTAATTCGAAGTATTGTTTCAAAATTTATTGTTGCACGATGTCATCGAACATAAACAACTTATCTGCACTAATAGTATAAAGAGGAAAGATTTGATTGTTTGTTTGCATTGAAAGCTCCGAAACTACTAAACCGATTTGAAAAATTATTTCACTGTTGGAAAGCTACACTATCCCCGGGTGACATAGGCTATATTATATTTTTAATAAATCAGGGATCCTTAATAAAACTCCAATAACGTAACCCAAGGTGTAAAAAAATAAGAAAACCAAAGCAAAGCGAGGGCGGTCATTCGTAACTAATAAGAGTATAGTCGACTTTCGTATTTATTACGATAGTATAATTGGGATTTAGTATTAATGATTATTTCAATATTTAGCGGACATCAATAGTGGAAGATCATTACTTATAAATAATGAAATAATAGGTGCCGTATTTCGGACCACGGCGCACTAACTACAGATTTAGTTGAAGAGCACTATAACAGTTCATGTATTAAAATTAATCAGTAACGTTATGAATAAGTACTTACTAATAATTTCTATACAAAAAGTAATGATATCCCATCAAAAACATAAATGTAAAGTGAGAGTCAATTTCAAAAAAAAAAAAAGAATTGAGATCTAAATGGGTGCCAATTTCTGTGTAGAAAAGCCTAAAATTTTAGTCACAAGAACATATAATTCAAGCTTTACATTTGACTTGGCTAGTTTTCTTTAGTTAGCAACCAACAAACCAAATTAGAGAAGATTGTCATAAGCCATCAACCTAACAGATTTGACGAAGCTAATTACATAGATATAATATAGCCTAGGTAGGTACGTGAAAACTAACCAAGTCAAATGTGGAGCTTGAATTACATGTTCTTGTGACTAAAATTTTAGACTTTTCTACACAGAAATTGGCACCCATTTAGATCTCAATTCTTTTTTTTTTTTGAAATTGACTCTCACTTTACATTTATGTTTTTGATGGGATATATTTTTTTTTATTTATTGAAAAGCCGACCAACGATAACACGAGCCACCTGATGGTATCTAAATGGTCACCGTTGCCCATGGGCACCAGTAACGCCAAGATGGTTCGTGGCCGATTTGCCAGCCAAAATCGGGCTTAGAAAACCCATAATATTTTTGGAAGACATTTTAAATGATACTTACTGCACACTATAGGATGCGCGACGAATAAAGAATTCATCCTCACGATCTATGGGGAGGTACCTTTAGTTCAAACGCACTTTATACGACAAAAAGTTTCATGCACCTTTTTGTTTGTCGTTGCTAGGCAACAGTTTGCTTACATTGATTCCGGATCGAATTTGACTGGAGTATAGGATACCTATGTTATTATAGGAACCTACCGGTGTATGTGTAAAATACGGCATGAGTCATGTCTCACATACGAGAACAAAATGTCACAGGAAGAAAATGTCTCGGGGCTTTCCAAGTAACTACTTCGAACTGAGTATGTACCTACATTACTACATTCTTTTATAACCGACTTCAAATAATCAAAATTTTACTAACAAAAAATAACCGACTTCAAAATCACTCAAAAACTACTTGTCAGATCTCGTTCAAATTTATATGGGACCACATGACAAGCATCTGCTTTCGATTAAAAAAAGAATCATCAAAATCAGTTCACCCAGTCGAAAGTTCTGAGGTAACAAACATAAAAAAATACAGTCGAATTTAGAACCTCCTCCTTTTTTTGAAGTCGGTTAAAAATTCAAAAACTTTTGGGTTATTTTGAAGTCGGTTATTTTTTGTCAAGAATTATTTAATGTAGCTATACACTAGCTGCTGCTGTAATAAATTAATTTACATCTTGGGAAATTCTTTCAATTTTTACTTACACGCGTATCCCCGAACTAGGATTCCCTGTATTTTGCTTGTGGGCGATGAAAACAAAGACAAAGAAAAAAAAAATACTTACACTAAGAACAAAAAGCGGCCAAGTGCGAGTCGGACTCGCCCATGAAGGGTTCCGTAGCAGCAAGTAACATAATATAAAAGTTCTTGAAGTTCGTTGTAACTTTGATCGAGGTAAATTGCGGTTTACGATTTATGACGTTTTAAAAAAAACTACTTACTAGATCTCGTTCAAACCAATTTTCGTTGGAAGTTTGCATGGTAATATACATCATATATTTTTTTTAGTTTTATCATTCTCTTATTTTAGAAGTTACGGGGGGTTGACACACATTTTTCCACTTTGGAAGTGTCTCTCGCGCAAACTATTCTGTTTAGAAAAAAATGATATTAGAAACCTCAATATCATTTTTGAAGACCTATTCATAGATACCCCATACATGTATGGGTTTGATGAAAAAAATTTTTTTTCAGTTTCAGTTCTAAGTATGGGGAACCCCCAAAATTTATTGTTTTTTTTCTATTTTTGTGTAAAAATCTTAATGTGGTTCACAGAATACATCTACTTACCAAGTTTCAACAGTGTAGTTCTTATAGTTTAGGAGAAAAGTGGCTGTGACATACGGACGGACAGACAGACAGACAGACAGACAGACAGACATACAGACAGACAGACAGACAGACAGACAGACAGACAGACAGACAGACAGACAGACAGACAGACAGACAGACAGACATGACGAATCTATAAGGGTTCCGTTTTTTGCCATTTGGCTACGGAACCCTAAAAAATTCAAGCGCATCATTCAAATTTCTGACTCACTGGAAATCGAACCAAGGCTCCTTCGAGCGGTCTGGTCCATCCATCCATCAGCGTTTTGAGGTCCACTGCTGGACATAGGCCTCCCCTAATCTACGCCACTCAGACCGGTCCTGAGCCTTCTGAATCCAGCGGATACCCGCTGTCTTCTTCAGGTCATCGGTCCACCTGGTCGGGGGGCGTCCTGTGCTCCTTTTACCGAGGCGTGGTCTCCATTCGAGGACCTTTCTTCCCCAGCGGTTATCGGTCCTTCGAACTATGTGGCCAGCCCATTGCCACTTCAGCCTGCTAATTCTCTGAGCTATGTCGGTCACCCTCGTTGGTCTACGGATTTCATCATTTCTGATTCGATCGCGTAGAGAAATACCGAGCATAGCTCGTTCCATAGCTCGCTGGGCGACTCTAAGCTTATGCATAAGGCCAATAGTGAAGCACCACGTCTCGGATCCGTATGTCATCACTGGCAACACACACTGCTCGAACACCTTCGACTTCAGGCACTGAGGTAACTTTTTGGACGACAAGATATGACGTAGTTTTCCGAACGGTCTGGTATCGGAGTGTATCCCATTATTTCCAAGGTGTATTTCCATACTGGAATCGTATTTCTGGAGTGTATACCAAGTAACCATTGCGCTCCACAGGTCTGCTACAGATCACGTTATAGCAAGCCTAGAATTGATTCGTGGAAACTCATCCGTCCGCACTCTATTAACCCAGAGTTTTAATTCTAATTAATGTTTTTTGTTACATCACAAAGAAACCGTCGACTCGAGAACTGACATTTTCATTGAAAACATTTTATTTCACTATCAGAGTTTAACAAAACATTTTAATTTTGTAACAAATAAAACTAATCGTAGGATGATGGTGAGAAACGAACTAAATTAAAAAATAATAATTATAATAAGTTTTCTTGCGATGTCTACGAAGTGACCCCTTAACCTTTTTGTCTGAAAATGTTGTTTTGTAATCATAACGGTCTTAATAATATCTAAGCCATAGCATTACGTACTATTATGTATTCTGTGGCATTATGTGTGTGGTATAAAGTTGTTTTCTCATCAGATCTAATTTAACAAAAATTCAATAAAAATCACGCATTTATTCATGAATATTTTAAACTTAATTTGCTACCTATAGATAGATCAAGTAAGTGAAAACATACAAGTTTCAATAGAAGTTAATTCAAATATTATTGCAATAGGTAATATTTGTTTGGGAGATCTAATAAACTTATAAAATATAGGTATCTCTACCCAATATTTACTCGTAGAACCCACTCATGAAGTAAGATTATCGTCCACTCTATACGAGTGTGTACTTAGGCTAAGTCTACTGTAATAAGACGTCTTATATCTACTTGACCACGACCCTTGACTGTGACTAAGATTATTTTTTCTGAGGCAATTTTTTTGTATTTATTGCATAAACTTTTGCTAAGAGTCTCCAAACAAATATAATATGTCGCAAAATATTTGTTTCAAGATTCGTAGCTATACTACCTATGGTTTTTTACCAACACTTAAAATTCAAGATGTATAATAAAATAGATATATTATAGTATGATGTATAGTATGATGAGAATAGATGTATAGTATGATATAGGTACAATAAAAGATACCTTATTTTTATTTGAAGATGAGTGCTTAGGAGATAAATGAAGAGATCATCCAACCGAGGGCATAGCGGCTAATGTTCTATAAACTTTAATCTACACCAAAAAACTAATTTAAAACTAATTGAGAGCAATGATTAATTACGACTCAGTGTTTTTGTGACATCAAAGGGCAATTGACCGTACAAGTCGTTTCGTTCACCTTAAATAACCTTTGAATCCGGTTTATTACGTTAAACGCATTAACACGCAATTGCCAACGGGTCTAAAGGACCTGATACGTATATTTGTAAAATATTTTAATGATATTTAGTAGCTTGTTACATACAACGTACAACCCTTCCGTGCATTACTTAACAAGAAGGACTTATGCTCCGACCCAGTGCCTCTCGTTTACCCAACTTCGGACCGAGCGGACGCCCCTAGTTTTAATCGCATCACCCTAACTTTGGGAACTTAAAGTTAATTTAGCTAGCTAAGAGCACATTTGAAGAACATGGACGCATACGCACACTCCAACATTTTAGTGCCGATTGACAAAGGGGTTCGTTGATTTCTATTAAGAATGTATTTCTAAGCTGACTTTGTAGTAGACAGTCGCTTAATTGGCACTCATACATTTGCATAATTATGTTAGCATTACGCACACACCCGTGTGTCATTCGGATGGCTTCTCAGTCAATCTTACAAGTACAAGGTATCATGAGATTATTCTCTTAGAAGTTAAATCACAAAGCTTTTGATGTAAGAGATGTTAATAGACATCTGAGGATTTGAGAGAGTGCAGCTAATGAGCATAAAATAACTAACAGCCCACAGAGCTGCCCGTGGTTTCCGGGATAATAAGAATCCTATATAATATTTTATTCCAGATCATCTACCTGTGTGCAAAATTCCATGAAAATCTGTTCAGTAGTTTTTGCGTGAAAGAGCATCAAACATCCATCCATCTATCCATCCTCACAAACTTTATATAATGTATAGATAGTAGCAATAATTATAAAAAGTTACAGTTGGGTAGGTACCACACAGCATTAAAACAATTTGTCTCTCTGAGCGCTATAGTTGCATTGTTTTAGTGGTCTCAAACAATATTCGCATTATTGCATTTCAAATGAAACCATTTTTGGGCATATCGGATGGACAGTTTCAAAGTCTATATAAAAGACATCCGTCAAACATATTTTTGTGTTTTATATACAATAGATTTACGAAGAAAGTTTTAGATCATCAACTAAAATTCAGTAACAACTGAAGGGCGATATACTAGTGAATTTATTAAATCATTGCCATGTAATTTAATGTAAAAATGTAATAAAAATTTACTATTAGAAAAAACAAATAAATAGTACCTGTAATTTTAACAGATTTTACTCTGTTCGTGTTTCATTTTGAAACCAGATAACGGGCTTAAACGGCCCGGTAATGAACAAGCATTCTGAATTCGGAGTCGATTATGTGAGTGTTAATGAAATCATAAAGAATTAGGTTTGATAAATATATCTCGCTAAGTTGTTTATTTAAAATACCGTTGGGAAGCTTAGAAAAGTACCTGATAGACAGACAGACGAACAACAACAAAACAACTTTCTGCAAAAGAACGGATTACAGTTGATATCATGAAGGACGCAATGTAGAGTTCCATCCATAGTTTCATCGATCATTAGTATAATTACTCATTAACTACAATTAAGCTACCGTAGAGGCTAGCCGTGAAAGGATTCCTTTTTAACCGACTTCAAAAAAAGGAGGAGGTTTTCAATTCAACTGTATTTTTTTTATGTTTGTTACCACAGAACTTTGGACTGGGTGAACCGATTTTGATGATTCCTTTTTAAATCGAAAGCAGGTGCTTTTCATGTGATCTCACATAAATTTGAACAAGATCTGATAAGTAGTTTTTGAGTAATTTTGAAGTCAGTTATTTTTGTTAGTATTTAGATTATAGATTCATTATATTGTTAGCATGCTTTCTATTATTACAGTGTAAAGCGCCCCTTGGGACTATTTTGTACTAATGTACTGTATTTATAATGTAATGTATTTTGTACTAATGTGACTATTGTGAATAAAAGTATGGTAGAATATTTTCAATATTTTATTCTACGATTTTGGAGTTAACAAATATCTATATTAATGCCAAATTACAGTTTTCTAACACTAAAGGTCTAGGTGCTTTGCGTCGGACAGACGGACGGACGGACGGACAGATGGACGGACAGACGGACGGACAGACGGACGGACAGACGGACGGACAGACGGACAGACGGACGGACAGACGGACGGACAGACGGACGGACGGACGGAAATAACGAAAGTGTAAGGGTTTTGATTTTTCTTCGGAACCCTAAAAAGTATAAATAAAAAGCTAAAGCTATTAAAAGTCCTTAGCGGGCGAAATGGTCTGTATAAATCTATTACATGTGTGTGAATTTACCTGTATGCTAATGCTGGTCGATGAACGCTCAACCACTGTCCTGGCAGCTTATATATACGGAGCTGTAATAACCTCCTCTCTTGTAAAAAGAAAAAAATGAATTTTAGAGCGATTTCCACCAAAATAATGTCTTGTTAAGAAACTATCCCCCTCGAGATTGATGAATTTTATGTTTAATTCTAAGTCACAACATTTTGTAAGCTAAGCACTTCTAAATTAATCTTTAAATATTCAAAGCAATTAGTGTGGCAAAATATTTTACATTTAGTTAGAGTCCTTGACATCCTATCCAAAAGTCATTTAAATAATTGTAACCTTTTATTTCTCCGTTTACTTTCATTTCAAGCTTTTAGGCTTTATTACATTAAATATTAAAATTACTTTAACTTGAAGCTATCTCCGGTTATTGTCTAAAAATCTAACTTAATAGTTTTAGTAAAATGTAAAAAACAATCTTATATATTTGATATTCAATTAAAAATAATATTTATAACACCAATAGATAATAGCAAAAAGAACTCTCTTCCAAAACGAAGCATTGGCGAAGCGTGTGGTGTTGCTCATGTCCACAGGCGACGGTAACTACTGATGGTGGTGATCACTTACCATCAGGTGGCCCGACTACTTATTCATCAGGTCTTTAGTCTTAAATATCAATCCATACTAATATTATAAATGTGAAAGTGTGTTTGTTTGTTTGTCCGTCTTTCACGTCGCATCGAAGCTGTTATATGGTATGGTTTTTGTGTGTGGAGATAGTGAGGAGGGTGGAGAGTAACGTAGGCTACTTTTTACCGTGGTAAAACATCCCCATGGGGAGATCGATATTTTGTTAGTTGCTAGATATTTAGTTCCGGATGTTGTTAATAGATGGCGTAAGTAAAATTCATTTGCAAGTTCTGAATCACGCTATCAAATGATACATCTAACTAAGTAAAAGTAAGTAGGATTTGTGAAAAATCGATCTCTACCGCGGGCGAAGCTGCGGGCAAAAGCTAGTATTACATAAATTAACTCAATATTACTAATTAACAATCACCTTTAGATTTTTTAAATAGGCAGCTCTATATAGATCCCTTGACCACAGCGAAGGTCATTATCCTCTAGGATGCTGTGGCAGTACCGCGCCGCACGCGCAACTAACGCACGCGTGGAACGATTTAAATTCAATTTTCAAATCGTGGAACATAAAACAATTTTGAAAAATATTGCATCGGTGATTTGAAGGTAAGTGAAATATTAAATTGATTTTATTCGATGTTTGATTTTTTTTAATTGATCATACATGTTTGTTGTGTTCTACGGAGCACGGCTGTGTTCTATAGGGGTTTGAAGTATTGTGTGATAAAAAAGTAATTTCTATATTATGAATAAAAAATACATTGAAAAAATTCAAAAAAAAAATCAAAATGACTGTCCTGCTTCTCAGCATATTCGTACATCTACAAAAAAAACAGAAATTACAAACACTAAATCACAGGTTGATTATTATTAGAAAACAACGTATTTTTTATTTTGTTTTATTTATGTAATGTTTATGGAACATTGTATAATCAAAGTCCGAATTTAAAAGTCAAATAAACAATCTGTTTTTAGTCCTGCTGATTTTAAAAAGTAAACAAGTTATATTTTTTTGCTAAAAAGTGTTGAAAATGAAAAAGGTTTGAATAATAAATAATTAAGATATTTTGGTATACCTATTCCTAATGTCACCTTGTCCACAACGGAACGTCGATGACATGGACATGCAAATTTTTACGACCAGCAAATAAAAGCCCAAAGCCTTTTAATTTTTTACCTTTTTTGTTATTTTTTTCTTTATTTTGCGCACTACCTTTTTAGAGATAAATTTATTCCATTATGGCCGTGATGTTATGTTAGAAACATTCTAACAAATAATATATGCATCTAAAACCATTGTTGTTGTGCAAAAATATGCTTAGGCCATAGCATTTATGATTTTATAAAGTTTTTTTTCCCTTTAAAAAGTCCCAATTTTAAAATTACCCCATCGTGGAGGGTCCTTTTATCATGATACGGGTATTCACGAAATGTAGCCAATATTTCAACGCAATATCATACTGTAAAGCTGTAAAAATGTGTAAAGCCCCTTTCTATAACTAATAGGCACTCAAAAAACTTAATTACCTATTTACAAAATAGTTTTCAGAATAAAATTGGAAAACATGTCAAGACTGACACGGGTTCCTTTAGGAGTAAAAATTATGCTTTGTTACCCAATATACAAAAAACTAATAATAAGTTAAGTTAAAGAAAAAAACCTACTAAAATGTCTCACGTAAAAAGAGTGTTAAGTAAAATTCAGAGGACACCCACTAGTACAACTATTGAATTATATTTAGAACAGAAAAAATAACACAGCTTAAAAAAACTTTACTTGTTTTGCACACTGTACCTACCAAACGATAGGTAAACATGCTAACGGTACTAAGGTGCGCGTTTAGATGATGGTGTTATTGAATTATTATTATTAATTAATTAATGATAATTAATTATTGTTTATTATTGATTCAAACGGCATGTTTGAGGCCGCATTGGAATTCCTTTCCAGGTTTCATAATTTTGAAAGTCGCGTCTGTTTATCTATCAGTATGTCCATCCATCTGTCCGTCTGTCTACCCGTCCTTCCGAAATTTCGTCCAACCGTTTATCCACGCGTCCATCAGCGTAAGCTCTAGGGCGTAAAATAGGAGTTGAAATACGTGGGTTTTATAACGAAAGTATGTCTTATTAATTTTTAACTCTTAAATAAAAATAGAAAAACACATAAACAGCATAACTACTCAAGGTATAAGAGCTTCTTCAAGTTTTTTCGCTTTAAAATTGGCGTTAACCCGTAACGCAATTGCGTCAATTTCCACATAGGTATGTATTTTAATAAACGAAGCCGCATATTTACTTAAGTAATTTTAATTGGGTACTTAAGTTACTCAGTCGCAAATAATGTCTAGACTCCAAAAGTATCGACTAGAAAGCTAATAATTCTCGCAACGTTATCTACCACTTAGGCTATGTCTACACTACACTGGTGTGCTTTTGAGATCATGTTTCGACTTTACCTTTCAAAGGTATGCAATGTTGTTTGCATATTATTATTATTATGCAATATTATTGGCATGTGCAAACTAGTTCTATAGTCGAATCTAATCTACCAGACTGATTTGACGTTTACAATAATACCAATTTTTAATGAAAAATAAATAGTGTCGTGAGTGTCGTGACCGACCGATTCTTGTAATGTGATTCAAATGTACAATAATTCATTCGTTGTGATTCGAAGAAAATATTGAAGAAGTTTCATGATGTAAAAAATACTATATTTAGCACAATGAAATTAAAATATAGATCACTAATAAATTACCGAAATATTTTTTCACTCTACTATTAAACTATGATTTAAATTAACGTATTCTCCGACTCCTATGTGACGTCGTCATCGCATTTTTCCGAGATCGTCGCTCGTATAATTTATTTGGTCTAGCCATTCGAGGGCCTCGTAAAAAGTAAATTTAGTGTGAATTTGCCTCCAATTTATATAATAATATAGTGTAACTATTATATTACGAGCCGTGTGGGATAAGTACTGATACGTCACAAAATATTCTTGAAAAACACAACTTTAAAGCTTCATTAATTTTCCATATCTAAGGTAAGGTATGAGGTTTCTTTCACATTAAACTTTATTTTTATACATTTTTTTTAATCGAATAAAAAAATGGGCCAAAAAATCGACTGTATAAAGCAAAATTGTTTTATGAAGTGACATTAGTATCTGTCATTTTGGTCAGGTAAATTAGTGATTCGACGATAGCGCATGAATCATTGCATGCGCTATGGTTTTTAAGCGATTTTATTTATTTAGCTTGTTGTCTAATCTTGCAAGCTTAATTAGACCTACTTCCTCGTATCTTAAGGAGTTGAAATTTTGCACATTGCTTTAATTCGGATGACTATGCATTTTTGTGTTAATCATGATTTGATACTACACGAGTTTCTCCAAGCGAGGGAACTCCTTAAATGTTAAGCACAGTCAGAAAGTTAGTACAGCAAGGCTATTCACTTTTGTAACTTGACAGCGGAGTTTCAAAATTGACGTTCGAGTTCTAGGATCACTTCACTTCGCAAGTGCGTACTAGATGATTAGATAATGAAATGTCAATATGATGCAAGTTCGCTTTTGTTTTGTAACTTAACAGCAGAATACACGATGAGTTTCTAAATTGAAGTTAGAGTTCGAGACTCTCTTCACCTCGCAAGTGCGTACCAGATGATTAGAGAGTCACATATCAAGATCTCGGACTCGAACTTCAATTTTGAAACTCATCGCGGATTCCGCTGTCAAGTTACAAAACTGAATAGCCCTGCTGGACCTACAATGACTCTATAAAACCGTGTATTTTGTTTTTAAACTTTTATCTTGTTTGGGCATGCGGTCCAGTAAAACGCAAGGTGGAACAATCCCTAATTCCATGGAATCAGACCACGGGTTAAAATTACCCATGGACCCAGTAATGGGTCGACCCACCGTGATCAGTAAACAGAGTGATCACGAACGCGTACTGTTATAGACATAGCTTTACTGCGACACAATGAGACAATTACCTGCAATATATCGTACTGCTTTCTAGCAAGCCTTTCGTGCAGAATAACGGTACCAGTACTAGTACCAGTAAAGTAGATTGGCCCAGTTTTGGAATGTTAGATAGCTGCGAATGGACCCTTCGGAAATAAATACCTTATACGGAACAACTTATCTCAGATTCTTGCAGAGAGCTGGAGTATTAAACGAGTAGGTACCGCTAAATGGAATATCGATAATTAACTTTATTTATTTTAATTTAATTTATTTGTCAAATTTACAGCTCTTAACACACATTTTAAGCTCAATAGGTACCAAACAAATTAAAAATACATTACATTTCTGTGTAAGAATCAGAATTCATTTAGGCAAAATAAAAAATACAATACTTAGCATTAAAAATGGGTAGGTAAACTTTTACTTTCAAAAAATTTTACTTCGTAAGATAACAGTCGTTTGGCTACATTGGAGGCCTTAGGACGGCATGAAAACTACCGACACTTGGCTTGGCCACTAACCCTTTAATCAATCCACACTGGAGCAGCGTGGTGGAGTATGCTCTAGGCCTCCTCAAGAGAAGATAAGTACTCGTGTTCAGTGGGCCATTAATGGGTTGAATGCTTATCAATAAATTTTTACCTTCTTGTAAAGTTTAGGTGCCATAAAATATATCGCCCATAAAAATGAACAGGTATTATCAAACACGGTGAAAAGATACAGTAAACGAATTTACCTGAAGGTTAGGTTAGAGGATCGTAAAGGATTTGAAAGGTCTGAGCGGTCCGTAAAAGGAATATGTTTGAGTTTTTTTTTGTAAATATGTTGAATACCTATAGACTGGTCAAGCTTTTTAGATGGATAAAGACACCTACCTCTGCTAAGATTTTTGTGTAGTCCTTAAACATTACTCGAATAAAATAAAAACTCCGCGGTCAGTTTGAAAGTAATAATCTGTGAAAGTAGTGTAGTTTTTGATGTAAATCGATGAAATAATACATATTTTCTGACCTATGTTTCCGACCGCCAATCTCTTTGAGTTTGATGCTAGCATACTCATCCGATGTCTGCACACCTACCTTAAAAAAATGTTAATCTCCAATTTACTATTTCAAACTTTTCAGTTTCCTTTTATGAAAGTCGATTTAATTATTACTTATTTTTATACTTTGCATTCAAATCGCAAGTGTCCTATAAAACCGCTTCGGATGTAAGCTGCTCTTTATAAACATTGATAAAACTATATTTTCCGTCTGTTACAGAACAACAGAATGTTGCTGCGCCTGCTGTTAATAGCAACCATGCTGCAAGTCAGCAATATTGCTCTGGTAAGTCAAATATTGTGTCTTTAAAATTAACACAAACGTCACCTCGTTTACGCCTGTTAACCCCTATTAGCTTCACCTAGGGAGCGTAGAAAATACGCCACCATCCTGCTCAAATGAGGATTGGTGAATGGGTTAGTAGTCAACCCAAGAGTTAGAAGGTTTTATGCCGCTCGAACATCAAACGACCGCGACAGGCGCGTTTGCGTCGTCGGCTTGGCTCAATATTATCCGGATATATATAAATGATTTAGATTTAGATTTTATGCAGATTTGAGTCTCCTCTGCGAAGGATTCCTTGACATTGCGATAAATGTGAAGTGTTTAATTAGAAATGTGTGTTTTCTACACTGTTGGTCTTATTAGCAAATTAACAGTTGGCTATTAGCAATTTTTGTATAACATTTTATTGTTATTTGTATAGGTTGCTTTAAATAGTAGACTTTGAATCAACACACAAGTTTTTTTTTGTATTGGAACAACAAGTTGAAATAAATGTAAGAAAGCTGCAAGTCGCCATGAGCCAAGAGAATGACTTAACGCCAGTCGTTAATATTCTATCACCTCCCTCGAAAGTGCCAAATTTCAGTAGCGGCTCGTAACAACATGCATATTCATTAGATTTCACTTTCGGGAGAATAGTTACGCCAAACAATGAAATTTAAATAGACTTACTCAGGTGACACTCTGTGATACATGTAAATTTGGCTTGAGTGTGCTAGTTTTTTATTCTTAGCTGATAAATGATAAGACGAGCTTCTGTAAGACCAATGCTTTGAAGATCAAGCAGAATTACGTAAAGAAAGAAAACATTATCACAGTGTGATCTAATTTAGCCAATCTAGGAGAACATGTTTAGTCATGGTGGCCAGTTGCTCATCTGCTCTGTATCATCTGCTCATTTGCAGCTCATCGTCATGAAACATTTTATATATTTACAGGTGGAAACAGCCAAACAAGTAGTGAAGCTTTCTGACTCCTACCTTCCAGTTGCAATGCAGGTTATCGCCCACCTCACGGACCAGATGGCTTATGAAGTTAAAGATGATACTCCCTCTAAACCGGCTACCACCCAGAAGCCAATGTACGTGGTCGAAATATGTACCAAACCTACATAGCTCATTTATCTTTATAGTTTTTTTTTTAATTTCTAGTAATTCAAATCTCAAAATCTTCTAAAATGGTCTAAACCATGATAAAGAACTCAATATTTCAAACATAAACTTACTTTTCCAGGGATCAAACAACACAACACCATAAGCCAGGAATCTACTCACCAGTTTCTCCACCTAAACCCTCAGACAGGATTTCCGCAAAGAGCCAGCATCGCTTCGTTCTTCTTCCAATGGAAAACAACTCACAGTACACGTTAATCGAGCCTCAAGAAACGAGAACAGAAGAACCATTATTGGCTGCACACAACGCAGAAGTTCAGCCTTTAGTGGACCCAACACCAAACGTTCATCACTTGCTGCCACCTCACTTTGACGCCCAAATCGATAAGATATCAAGCAGATCTGATAACTACGGCGAAGAAGAAATTAGTGAGGATAGTCTTCAGTATCTCTCTGAGAATGTAAGGGAAATGATAAGGATGGCAAATGATCCTGAAGACGAGAGAGTGGTGGATATCTGGGACGGTCTAAGAGCCAATCAGGTGGAAAGTTCTCCTAGAGCGAAGCTTTCAGGATCCAACCTGAGACTTCTGCTGCTGTATGATCTTCTCAGCAGGGACGCCAAGAGACAAAAGCTTTCGGAATACAGCGTAAGATATTTTACTTATTTTAACATCAAAATTAACTGTTGCGTTGACCACCATGGAGGACATTTGCGACCCACTTATTACAGTCTTTCCAGTACAATACCTAACCTAAACACGTTCAAAATATTTAGTAGATTCTAGAAAAGGTTGGTATAAAATCCTACCACCGTGCAGAGTACCGTTGGGATTAAACAAGAGGATACCATGCCCATTAATAATAGAGCACTAGGTATCCAACTAACAACTATCTACCATAGTGGCGTCCGTTGTTCCGCAGAGTTCACGTCAAATTCAGACAGACGATGAGATTTATTTAAGGTAAGTATATGTAACGTAGGACGTAAAATCGGAAGGAGTTACACCTGAAAAATTACTTCCCATTTAGCAACGAGGAATGCTTTACAGAGCCTATTCGAGTCAAATGTTTTCTTTTCAGAATATGACATCAATTCAAATAATTGAACTTGAAAAATATATGCATGAGCGTGTCATATCAAGTAAGCATTTCAACTCAGTGAATGTCTGGATGAATCTTAGTGAATATTTTACAATTTTCTTTTGTCAGGGGACTTTTTTGTGCTCCACCAGACTCGATAGCAACTTAAAAAATTAATTAACTATTAGTCCTATTATATTAATAGACCAAACGCATATTGCAAAATGCTTTTCAAATATAAAATTTTATTGAAGAATCAGCTTCGAGTTGAATTAGTTTATTATTATTTTAATATTAGTAGTATTAGTAGCAACGCGAAGTAATTCACATTTATCTTTGATTTTATTTCCGACGTAACATTATTCATAGGTAGATAATGTTTAACAAGCAGACATTTTGTAGTATCCCATCATAAAATGTATTGCAAATGGATCGTTTTGTTTTATGAGCTGTTAACAATTTGTCCCTAATTGTGTTTTAAGCAGCGATAGCTTAGCGATATCTTAGTCGGTTTTACGATGGATCGGAGTCGAATCCATCGTACTACCGTCATACTATCGTCATCATCATCGTACTCATCATCGTACTATCGTATCATCGTACTATGGTCGAATACATCGTAATCCATCGACTATTCATCTGATGATGAAACCTGCACACCCAGAGAGTTCCCCATAGTGTTCTCAAAGGCGTGAGGATATCCTTTATCCTTTTTATCATGATAGGAGACCCTTAGCTCAGCTTTAGGGATAGTTGTGTATTTATATAATGTAATGTAATCCATATTTATTTATGAAAGTACTCATAGCTTCGATGTCTAATGTGTTAAGTTATGTGTTAAGCTTAATAAGTGTTAAGTATTAGGGTGACTGTTATTGCCAAAATATCATAACTTAAAATAACAATTGCTTATCCGCATTCATGACGAAGCAAGGCATGGCAAGTGAAGTATGTATTTTGGATGTTTGAAACGTCCTAAAACCCTCTGTGACCTCCTGGATAGAGGCTTTATCTTTCTATATTTTGGAATCGCATTGTTTATACCTCTGAGTATTCTTAATTCATGAGGAAAGAAATGTAACCTCTAGGCTTCAAATAGGTTGAAACAGTGCCGGCGTTAGGGTAGGGCACGATTTGGCCACCGCTCAGGGCGCCAGATTTGAAGGGGCGCCGCAGGTAGTCATAACGGAACCCAGTTTCGTCTTGTCTGTCCGTCCGTCCGACCGTCCGTCGAGACCCATAGTGCTGAAAAGCTGTAACTTGGAATGGATTTACATAATTATGTATTATTTTCGTATTGGTTTTAATGGCAGAATGAGGGCGCGTAAGGGGGTGTAAAAATCTCACTCAGGGCGCTGGTAGTGCTAAAACCTTCACTAGGTTGAAACTTGAAATACATTCAGGACTGCACTAGCATCATGTCTGTAATTTCTTTAATGGACTAAGTTACAATCTCGTCTTCAAAAAAGACTGTTATTTTAGTCCTAAGAGTTCTAATATTACTGTAATCGACTTCAGGTCTTTATTTTTAATATAAATAGTCAATAGTTCATACTCAAAGTTATAAAAGGTTAAAAGAATATATAATCTCCCTTAAATTAGCAGCATGGCTGAGCAAATGTTTTATTAGGTCGGAATAAGGCAAAAAATGGGGAGGGTATAGCCAAAGAAGGCAAGGGTATTAGATCCCTAAATCGAAAATGTCGTTATGTCACTTATTCCTGTCGTAAACCCGGTATAAATCCTCTTTCATAGAATAGGGTTGTCACTGTTTAAAAACATGTTTTATTTTTCAAAAAAGGAGTAGGTAAGCTTCGTGAATGATTTACACTTTTGTTCGCGTAATGATTGGCCAGGGCTGTCAATTTTTTCTAAATTGTCAGTACTTCGCTTAGTTTAGAACTTCATCGAGAAGGAAGTTACATACCTACCAGTATAGTTCTATTAAATGATTAAACCACTTTTCTAAAGTCACCACTGGGAATGGAACATAGAGATTGGAGCCTTGGAGGCCATAACCTCTAATTTTCATGAGAGATTCTATACCAAGTAATAAAGACAATTGAAGGTTGAGAATATTGGGATAAAAAAATTATTATTCACAGAAAAAATATTGACAGCCCTATTTGCTATGAGTCGTCAATATTCAGCACTCTAATCAATGACCTATTTTATTGGGCTGTTTACTTCGACGTGAAATTTATAGTGTTTTCAATAATCTAGTTATATTTAAGAGATATCGAAAAACAGGAGCCCTTTGAACTTTGTTCAAACAAAAAAGGGTTCTTTTCAGAGCTGGCGTTGGCGTCTATATGTGACGGTGACCAATTACCATCAGGTACATCTGGTTATTTCGTTCACCCTTCAATCTATTAAAAACGCAGTATTTCAATACAAAATATATAGCTACTCAGTCAATGTAGCCCACGTAACATGTAACATGTAAAGACCCACGCACGCTTTTTTATCGAATCCAGAACCAACCTAAACTTCTCCAGATAATTGCAACATTAACATTACAACATAAATTCCAGGGTTTCTCTCCGGAAGTGATGAAGAGCTTAGTGGAATCTTCAGGAGGCGGTGCCCGAGCGCAACTCAGCATGGCTCTCGCAAAGATGGTGGAACGAAAGGACTGTGGGCATGACTACGCCAACAACCGCGCTAAGGAGATGGTGGTGGAACTGGCCAAGGATGACTCCAAGTTGTCCTCTGAGCTGCGGTACTTGCAGCCGCTGGTCTACAGACAATAGCTTAACCATTATAGAATATTCACACTCGTATAATAAACTGTATTGATACAATGTCCATCTGTTTTTACACCCTGTATTTCACCTACCTTTTTTGGGTTCCGTTTGGACAGTTAACTATGTTGACAACTACATAAGGTCTAATAATTATTCCAGTTCTTTGCAGGGCGGGACGGTGACGTAAGAATCGTACTATTCATCCTAGATATCCATTATTGGTGTTAGTTGTTGGTATTGTGTTCAGCCCAGTCATCCATTAAGTACAATGCAATAATTTGTTACAATTTACAAAGTAGATACCAAGCCATTTTCCTCAGTAATAAAAATGAACTTTTCTTTGAACGAAACGAAACATCCCAATTTAGCTCGCAATCAACTCTCCACATACGATTTCCGAGTAATCTCATCGCTAAATTGATATTTACTCGCGTGAGCAGACACTCCAACTAAAATGAATGTGTTCAATACTTACCTGTCAATTTGATCTGACTTCACACCTGCGAACACAAAAAACATCGCCGCTTCCCGCTTCACACAGGTCACGTAAAGGAAGACGATCAAATTGTTGGACTTAATCTTTTGTTATAAATTAAATCTTATCATAATCGTATACGTAATTTTACATATTATAATAGCAATTAAAAAAATACAGTCAAATTGAGAACCTCCTCCTTTTTTTGAAGTCGGTTAAAAATTGCAATTTGCTGTCAATGCATTTTAAATCGTGACTGTAAATTTTAACCCGTTAACCGCTTGCAGGAAAAACGGCAACCAAGAAACAAATAACCGATTTCAAGAAACCTCAAAAACTACTTGTCAGATATAGCTCAAAAAGAGGCACCATATGACAAGCACCAGCACCAGTTAATAACCTATTTCGTGTATCACTGTGGTGATAAAGGGGTCCTCCGTTCCCGATTTGACCAGCAAATCCAGCAATGCATAGCTAATGCTTTAGGTAATCCCGGTGACCATTTACCATTCGGTGGCTCGTTTTTTCGCTTGTCGGCTAGTTACATAAAACAGGCATCCATTGGACACTAGCGTTAAAATCTGATCTAAAGTTTTTAACATTATTGTGTAGGTCCGAGAGAAACCTTTTTATTCTATGTAGTGTAGTATTATATACCTAATAGTAGTCTACTATATCAGTAGTTTAATGCCCGCCTTCCACTGCAAGCGGAGCGGACTCCGTACGAACTCCGTTGGACTCGCAACTCTAAATTTCACAGGCGCTTCCACCGCCAATGGAGTAAGGGGGCGTCCATAAATGATTTTATTCAACCCCCTCCCCCATCCTCCAATCTCACGTGAGATTTTTCAAAATGTGGGTTTCTTACGTAAACGCGTTGAATTGTTATTGTAAAAAGAAAAAAAAATGCTTCGTGCTTTTATTTAGTGAATGATCTTAATCGTATTACCATTACGCTTAAGATTATAATAAATCTTAAGCATGTACAATCTGGATTAAATGGACCAAAAGAGTATAATTTTTTTTTTGTTTCAATCAGAAAAAAAATTGCGTGATATTTGCCGAGACCCCCCTCTCTCCAACGTAAGATTAGATGAGATTTGACTCGACCCCCTCCCCCCTTAAGCACCTCACGGAATTTATGGACGCCCCCTAAGCGAAACGGCCAATTTTTTGTTTAATTTTATTCTATATCAGTGGAAGATCGAAACTCTTTTACTCTGTTTCTCCCAGCTATACTATTGCGAGTCGAAGTTCGTGCGGAGTCCGCTCCGCTCGCAGTGAAAGGTGGGCATACGGAATGTAACAGAACTGACAGGCCAGTTAAGCTTCTAATTGGTTTTCGTCAAATACAATTTACTTTCTTGAAGGATAATAAAATTGTGATTTCGTGGGTCAATTGTTTTGTCCCGTAAATGGGAGCAAAAGGTTTTTTATAGCATTTATTTTGTAGGAAAGTAGGAATTACGTGTTTTTATTTATTTATTTATTTATTTATTTAATCTTTATTGACCACAATACAGGATTACGGTACAAATGGCGAGCTTAATGCATAATGCATTCTCTGCCAGCTAACCATCAGGCCAAACAGAAACACACGAAGAGCGGTATCATTAAGCAGAAGAAAAAAAAAAAGAAAAAGATATAAATAATATTTAAAAAAAAAAAAGTAACTACAACAAAATACACCAAAATACAAACCAACTGAATAAATAATAATACGATACAATAACAAAATATATAGTCATACATATAAACATAAATTACATACGTACATAACTATAAATATTATAATACATATATAATATATAATATATATATATATATAATATATATCGACGTAAGAAAACGTATTTGCTGTAAGTAGCAAGAATGGCGTAAGTAGACTGAATACACTGCTAGATTTAGATTTTTTTTCTGCGTCGAATGGTCTGGGTCGCATATCGCTACGACGACAAAAATTTCGAAAAAAGGGTATAATTTTGAAAAGTTTACATATTTAATTTGCTGTAAGTCACTAAAAAAACGGTGTTTTAACACTGTTTTACTTACAGCAAAAGAGCGTGTAGTAGTTGTTGTACTTACGTGCTCCGTAATATTTGGATATAGTGATATGGTTGACTTGCATTAGCTCGTTACGTCACCAGTGGTAGGGGAACACGTCTGCCTGCGTCTACGGCTGTCTCGCGACTGACTCAGTGTTGCCCCACTACCCGTGCTCTCGAGATAACATGATTACTGCTATAACCATAATAGCAGTACAAACACTACATCCCTTCCTTATTAAAATCTTTATTTAATATGGAGCCCGATCCACAGTCGACTCTGCAGTTGATCGCAACTCAAGCCTTCAAAGGCCACTCCACGTCTATACCATTCAATATTCCAGTTACTTAGACAAACACATTTGTAACACGCACTATATGTATGAAGCAGGCTACGGTTTGTAAACTTGAGCCTTCTGGGTGCCTTCACTAGCCTCAACAAACTCAAACTGTCATATGCATGCTTCGTATAGAATTACTTATGTAGATTATACTTTCACTGCAATTATTTTAAACATTGAAACAACACCTGAGACTTTTTTCGTCTTACACCTTTCCCATTCGCACCCGTTCTCCTTCTATCTTTATTAAATAATAATTATTTACATCACCTCTTAGCTTTTCATACTTCCCTCTTTCTTCTCTCTTTGATCAAGATCGCCAAGTTATTAGGTTTCATACCAACATTCAAACAAACCTCGTCATTTCTGTCTTTAAATAGACAACTTACTGGTAAAACAAACATAGGAAATATGAGAAACTCGATGAAAATTTATATTATTACTAAAAGTGGTTTACTGTCAACAACAGATTACGTACAGCTTACAACCTGCTTTCGTTTTTTAAAGACTAAAGTTTTACTTGCGAGACAATCCTTTTATATACGTAATATAAACTAGGTCCCACCGACGACCATAACACGCCAACCATGGCTAGACTCGCAACAGGAATTTCCTTTATTTAGGCGTCCTTCCTGAATGGACGGATCCAACGGATCCCAACGGACCCAACGGTGTCACATATGAATCAGACACTGCCGATACCAATCATTCACACACCAGTCATTCATTGAAATACCTCGTCTATTCATTATCTTTATTCTACATCTCAACTCAATCACGCCAAATAACTAATATGTTCACAAAATAACTACATTTTGTATGGTTTTCAAAGTTATGAGGGCCCATACTGCTGTCTAGTCAGTAATTATTTCAATTTCAAGAGGTCCATACACACTTTAGTTACTATGATTTCAAATCATGGGACCTATACTGCCGTCTAGTCAAGTAATGTATGTATGATTCTAAATTTCATGAGGTTACTACTTCCATCAAGTCAATGTATCAATCTCAATTTCATGAGGGCTCATACTGCCGACAACTCAGTAATGTATGATTTCAATTTCATGAGGGCTCATATTGCCGACAGCTCACTTCAATTCAGTAAAGTATGATTTTCAATTTCATGAGGGCTCATACTGCCGACAACTGAGTTGCGTATGATTTTCAATTTCATGAGGGCTCATACTGCCCACAACACAGTAACGTATGATTTTCAATTTCATGAGGGCTCATACTGCCCACAACACAGTAACGTATGTTTATGTTAAGCAAAACTAAACTTCATTATTATTGGTTGATTTTACTCTGATTTCTATGACTCTTCGAGATAGAGTGCCTTTTAAATTTTACTTTCATTGTAACTTTAGCTTGAATACAATTTTTTCTTTAACTCTGAATTTAACTAAAAACACAGAATAAATAATAGTATTTATAAATAATTATAGAAGGTGCACTAAGAAAAATTCCGAAAAATCATTTAAATAAATAGTGACTCTGGCTCCAACGCAATAAAGTGTAATTCTGATCGCACAGTGCTAATCAAAACGCGTAATGAGTTGCCTTCCTTTCTAACACTGTCGCTTATCCTCTCTGGCAATGTCAGGGTTGCCTTTTGTGAAAGAATAAAATTAATCTGAAAGTTTATCTTTATGTGTTACACATGTATTATTATATATGTGTAAACGATAATTAAATATATATCAGTTCGGACTTGATTATTTAACATCTTACCGAAAAACACGCATCAATAATAATACACACACATGTAGTACTCCGTGTCACAAAAGGTATGTACGTTAATTGGTATCGTAAGGCATTTGCTGCCTAATACACAATCATTTACGATTTACGATTTCATGTAGGTTCGTACTACCTGACACACACAATTATGCACGATTTACAATTTCATGTAGGTTCGTACTACCTGACACACACAATTATGCACGATTTACAATTTCATGTAGGTTCGTACTACCTGACACACACAATTATGCACGATTTACAATTTCATGTAGGTTCGTACTACCTGACACACACAATTATGCACGATTTACAATTTCATGTAGGTTCGTACTACCTGACACACACAATTATGCACGATTTACAATTTCATGTAGGTTCGTACTACCTGACACACACAATTATGCACGATTTACAATTTCATGTAGGTTCGTACTACCTGACACACACAATTATGCACGATTTACAATTTCATGTAGGTTCGTACTACCTGACACACACACTCACGCACGATTTACAATTTCATGTAGGTTCGTACTACCTAACACACACATTATAGTTATTGCAATAAGTACATTATGCACCAAAATTTATGACCTATCAAGTCCATCAAATTACTCACGTCAACAATCCTTCAGGCAGGTAAGTACTTAATTATGAGTTTATGACCCCCGAAATCAACCCAAGTAGATCAATAATTGGTAGCGCCATTATAGCTAATTAGATTAGATTACCAAACTTTAATTGTAATCTATTAAAATTATTAATTACTAAGGTCATAGCATTGGTATAATCTGCAAATCTGTTTAAAGAGGACTTCTCGATTTATAACTAAATACATCCAGCTTAATAAATATTTTTTGGACGTCAGGAGAGTTTCTCCTTCACGATTTTTGTGGAATTCTGTCAAAACCAAGGCTCGACTTCTCCAGGGCTATGAATTTACTACAGCATATCAAATCGTGCGTCTTCAAAAGGGCGCTTTCCTCAGGCTACAATAATAAATAGCAACATTTTAAACATTGCTGCACCCATTCGAACAAATACAATTATTGTTCTCAATTTAAAAATAAAAACTTACTCCTTTTGTGCACGAATAACTCAATAATAAATATATAATATGATTTCCGTGACAAAACTTAGTTTAATCACAGTAACAACACAAGAACGCGTCTAGCTCGTAAGCGCTTTTGACCCTCACTGCCTCAATAGATTCTACAGATATAAAATTCAACACAAAAACTAAATTAGAAAAATAAAATTGTCTCATCGCGAAGATTTGAATTTCGGTATCGTGGCTTGTATAATGGTTCCTAATAGGAACGATGATAGGAACTTCCTATCATCTCCCAATACGCAATGATATTCAAAATATAGATACGTTATGCCCTTATAAACCAACCAAGAACTCCGTTCTGAAAAGAGCCACAACACACACACACGCCCATCCTTTGCTCCACTACACCAGTCACATTGGTACAATACACGAGGGCATTCTAACGCTGTATGTCAAATGTCAAGCACTTCTGACCACAACAAAAGCGTCATGTGTTAACAGAGCGACCACGACCATAACGGTCAATTACCCGCTCCCGCGCTCCTCATCGTCGGCGCGCCAGTGACACATCCACCATAGAACCCTAACGATGTTGCTATTCTTATGACGGAATAAATGTTTCTTTCCTTCTTACGCTACCGCCCATCAAACCGACTTTATTTATGATTACCCACATTATGTTATTATATTTTCAGCCGTGTAGTGCAGCCGTGATAGTCAAATACCAAAAGGAAAGACTGCTAAAGAATCACAAAGAACTTACAAGCTGAAATAGGGACCCGGCGCCGCAACGTTAAATTACGTTAACCGTATTACAACAGCTTGTGATAGTTTATGTATATTATTTTCAAAAGAAATACAAGTGCATGGCTGCATGTATACCAAGGCGGCTAGGCATGTATGTATGTTTGATACTGCCAATGCAATACTTTCATAACAGAACATAATTTTTATCAAACAACTTCAGTTCCGTTTTTTATCAGAATTCATATCAAAACGACTGCAATTATTTCAGTTTATCATACCTACATATGTACTTTGTAACTAAAGCAAAACTACGTTTGAATGAAACCCAGGACCTGCGTAGAATATAACTAATAGTCATAAAAACAGCTAATTTTATTGACAATTACCCTTACTGTTATAGTTTTATGGCCGTGAAGAAGCAAACTCACTCTCAACAATTAAACTTAACTTGCATGTGCGGCCATCTATAATGGTAGTAAAATCTATACTTTATAAAGCCGAAGAGTGCTAAATAAACAGCTAGTCCTAAATAAATTTCACTAATTTAGGGAACCCTTTTATTCTTGAATATTTTAAAGTCCCTACTCCTTTATTTAAGTTCATAATTTGTATAATGCTATCTCCTTTTTAGTACTAAGTGTTGTTGTGCAACACACACACGCAAGAATGGATGCCGGACACCCTTCGCACATTTAAAACAAAAAATGGCGCTTTACAAAATAGTAGTTTTTTAGTATAGCCATTCAAAGTTTTCAACTCAAAATTGCGATCACTATCTATGAAGAAAACTGAAATATATCGTTGCAATTAGCCTCTCTCGTCAGTTCGCCCAACCTACTTTTAGTTAGGCACTAAAAACATGCTAGTAAATAAGTAGTTATTCAAAAAAATATATTCAGAAAAAGTTCCGCATGATGCCACTTTTTCTCATTGGCACACATACGCAACCTTAACCAAACACGCGGCACCACACGCAATACTCCATTTATGTAGCAATCCCTCCAACAGATCGATACTGTGCATTGAGGTATAAGTATACATAGAGAAGACATCTCGAACAAAATGTGTGTCCCCGCCGGGAGGTTCTATTTTCAAAATTGAGCCCCTGTTCTCTTTCCAAAATCGAACGAATCCATTGGACATTGAAGCCGCGTGGCGTCAATTCATTGGAACACACATTGTGCTCGCGGTGTCCGTTCCATACGCTAGTAATAATACTTCAATGATACTGTGTATTATATTTAAAACGACACAGCTAAACACTAAATATCACTTCTTATTTAAAAACAAAACCTGTCTCGCTATCACTTTCAGCTAAATAAGTGACACTATATCCAAAATGTCATTTATGTTATTATTACTTCAGTAGCGTGAATTACGCTTATAACACAAAATGCCACTTTTTACTCACCGCACAGTTGTTTTTACAATGTCAATCAATGCCATTTTTCAGAAAACAAAGGGAATTGTGTAGGTAGCGGTAATGGCGGCAATTTTTATACCTAATTAGAGAGAGAACTTCGATAATTATGATGATTTTGCTCAATACGTTATTTAAAGTTACAGCACACCTAAACAAATTCTCGAGTTAACTATTCGGCAGTAATATTAACATTCGTCTGTTGATTATTTCTTGCATCGACGTGTTATTTTCCTTTCAACTCTTCCTTTATCAACACAAAATAAAATATTTATTGCACTGACCTTTTGACCTCGTCGCCATTATGTAGTAGTTGTTGTACTTACGTGCTCCGTAATATTTGGATATAGTGATATGGTTGACTTGCATTAGCTCGTTACGTCACCAGTGGTAGGGGAACACGTCTGCCTGCGTCTACGGCTGTCTCGCGACTGACTCAGTGTTGCCCCACTACCCGTGCTCTCGAGATAACATGATTACTGCTATAACCATAATAGCAGTACAAACACTACAGAGCGGTTTATTATTAAACATCTGATGTCACAGCATTCTTATGGAATGAAACTAACATGTGAAAAGATTACTTACAGCATTATTTTGGGGTGCGAATTAAATACAAGATTACTTACAACATTCTTTCAGTCTGTAATTTAAGTTTGCCATAAGGTTACAACACTTTCTAGTGATGCTTTTAAAAATATATTCCTTGTTACTTCATTCTAGCGAGTTATAAATACTTAGAAAATAAGAAAAAATAATTTTTTTAAGGTAGGAATTGTATAAAAATTTAACATTTAAGGCATTGTTTTGTGACATTTTACTTACAACGAAATTGGTTACGCCGACAAATTTTAGCCCGCGCTTCCTTTTATCCCTACTTACAGTAGTATTGTGGTTACATTTTTATGTAATAATAATAAACAAAATAATAAACTTACAGCATTTTATTTGTACCACACATTCAAACAATTCTTTATTTATAACAATTAAGTGGTATTAGTATTTTTTTTGAGTTAGTCTTACATCTCTTCAATAGTACGTAATTAATTAAATATTCCAAGTACAGCGTTTTAAATGTTTGGAAATATACGAAACTTAGCTATCTCCATAGAAGTCACTAACATACTTACGACGTTCTTCAGGTTTTAAAATGAAAAGTCAATTGCTGTAAGTAGTGAAAAGCCTACTGCTAATAACTTTAACAAAAATATTTTTATTGCTATTCATGAGTATTTTTTTAACAAAACTTTGTTCCAAAATTCATGTTTCTGTCACTGATAATTAAAAAGATATGATTTTTTTTCTAATTTTTTAAAAGTTTTTTGGCTCTGGTGAAAAGTTGGGTTTTGGCTACTTACAGCAAATACGTTTTCTTGCATCGATATATAACAGATGACGAACAAGTGACTTATTGGTGACGATCCAGTAGATGGGCACGTAACCTTTTTTTAAAGGTTAACTTTCCAGCGGGTCTTCGGATGTACTCGGGAAGAGAGTTTTTTCTCTCATTATAATCTATTTCTAAACTCTGTTTTTTAATTCTGTGATGAAATATCGAGTAATAAAAATTAAAACGAAACTTTTTCATATGCCTCAACCCAAAAACATAAAATATATATAATGTATCATTACTACTAATTTCTATCAATTAGGTATACATTTTAATTAATTTAAAATAAATATATATCGAAAAAGTCCGCCATCGTAGGAGTCTCTCCTTACGTTACGTAACGTCTATTGAACTTTATGAATATTTTATTCCATCAGTAATCTTAATTAAAATATTTAATACAATAAAATTTACCGGTTAATGAAATAAATATCTTACGATTCATGTAACCGGAATCATGAAAACATCACTAGCCAAAAAATAGGAAACATTATTTTTGCATTTGACATTAGCATGTGTCAATTGACTTTGCGGAATAAAAAACAGAGTTTAAGAATGTAAGAGCTAAATTCACTTATAGGTAACGTTACATTCTCCTACACATATCTACAATATCATTGTCTAATAATGAATTTAAGATACACAACACTAACGCTAAATTGAAAGAAATTAAACAGAATTCTTTGTTTCGTCTTAGAAACACAATTTAAATACAATTAAGAAACAGTCGATGTCGCTTTTCGATCCGTTTAATCCAATTAGCAAAGAAATTACTGCGCCCTATCAGACAAATAACCGAAACAAATTGCTTTTTATTAGAATCGAAAACCTTTTATTGAGTTCCAAAAGACTTAAACTTTGATGCTTAAGCTTGTTTTAAACTAGTGTAAATATAAAAACCCGCCTGGTATCAAAATATCTATCATGATAATAAATAATATGTATAATATCTACCTTTTTGAATTTTTTATGGTGAGCTCTTTGAATTGATATCCATATTGCATATCGATCTATTTTTAACCGACTTCAAAAAAGGAGGAGGTTCTCAATTCGACTGTTTTTTTTTTTTTTTTTTTTTATGTTTGTTACCTCAGAACTTTGGACTGGGCGAACCGATTTTGACGATTCTTTTTTTAATCGAAAGCTGGTGGCTGTCATGTGGTCCCACATAAATTTTATTGAGATCTGACAATGGCATTCATGAGAAAACTACATAAGTCGTAAATTTGTGTTAAGATGTGCGCGACAAATTGACGAATAACTCAATATCACGCCAACCGATTTCGATAATTCTTTTTTTAATCGAAAGCAGGCGCTTGTCATGTGGTCTCACATAAATTTGAACGAGATCTGACAACTATGTAGTTTTTGAGACTTTGAAGTCGGTTATTTTTTGTTAGTAAAATTTAGATTATTAATTTTTGATACTTAAAACAATGGTATCTCACAGTGACCATGTTTATTTTTTATTTCACTTATATAAGAACACTTGGGTTATCGAGACGAATCTAACGATATCTTAATTATATGAATCCGTTCATCGGTTTGGAAGATACGAGATAAAAAAGAATACTACATGCATACATACATACATACATACATACAAGATACGCACGAGAAAGCAGAGAAACATAACCCTTCCTGGCAGTCGAGTAAAAAGCGGAGGCTATTCTACAGCGGACCTTTAGCATTATCAGGAAGGTAGAGCAGAAATTATTATTCATTGCTTTCTTGCTTCTTGTATTTCCTTTCTTGACCAGCAATGCATCAGTGTTCTGATGGTAGGTATAGAGGTAAGGAGAGCCATCTCTGTGTAAGAAAAATGTCCATAAAACACGTCGATTAACGGGTGGCGCTGCGGTGCGCTAGGATAAATTTTATTGAATTTAGCCTATTTAGCAAACTTCACTCCGCAGCAAACGTTAGATTAAAAAAAATCTGTGTACTTGCAATCAAATGCCTGACGCATTTGTTTTCTAAAGCGAAGCGGAAGTTTTACTACGAAAGGATTAATATCTTAACAAATTATACATTTATGTGACTTTGAAAAGGGTCAGTAAACATTTAAAAGTAAATGAACCAGTTTAGCTAGTTCTTCACAAACTAATGCTTCCGGTGCAGACGGCTGACCTTTACATATTGTCGTCTCGAACAGCAGAGAATTTAGAATAGAACAAAAGGAATTATGAACGTTTATATTCTGAGTTTTTTCCTACCTACGATGCCCTTTAATTGTTATGGTTAGTAATAGTATGCGTTTATTGTAAACATATTTAATATTCAATGTAAGTAGTATATATTTATATGGTATTATATAATTTGATATAATATTAATAATATTATAGTATGTTGTTTCTGTTGCAATTCATATTTATTTTAGTTTGTAGTAATGTGACCGCCTTCGTTGTTTTCCCACTGCCCAAAGGTTGACTGGCAGAGAATGCTTTTAGCATTAAGTCCGCCTTTTGTTCATATACATTTGTATGGTACAATAAAGACTAAATAAATATTTATGGCAAAACTTTTTAATGACATCAGTTTTTTTCTTATTAAAATTATTTTTTTTGGGTGTTATTGTTATATGGGGATGAATAATTATAAATAACTATGCCCGTGACTTCGTTCGTGTGGGAGCATTTCCCGCGTAAATACGGATTCCTGGGAACCCTAAACACACTAAACAAATATACAAAAAATTTCATAAAAATCGGTCGAGCCGTTTCGGAGGAGTGCGACCTCACGACACGAGATTTTTATATATTTGATAAAATCAGACTCGATCGGATATTCATACCTATAAAAAATATAGCCCAAACATACAATATAGCCTTCTCCTTTTGTGAAGCCTGTTAAAAAACGACATCATTATTTTTATCTTCTCTTATCTTCAAAATACAAAGGAATATCCGCGAGAAATGAAATATACTTGTGGATACTATAAACTGGTTACATAAAAAGAATACCAACCTCTTACAGCCCTCGTAAAACTGGATTACATTCAAGTAATAAAAATAATCGTCTAATAAAGATATGCATCAGTATTCTTCATATTTCCGTCAAAACTAAAACTGAAAGCGTTTCTTTAAAAAAAATGAAATAGAAAGTTAATATTTTCGACATTGTTTATCTTTAAACAAGACAATAAAAATGACTTACAATTTGTTTCTTTATGGAATAAAGTAAAATAATAAACACGTCTATGAATATTTTACAATTTCATAAGTATTGAAGACTTACTCATGTAGAATAATAAAAGCCACCAGTACAGAATGGCACAATTTATTATTTTATTATGTCTACAGCGCATTTTCTTTTATTCTATTTTAATTTTAATACAATTTCTTATTGCTTATAGAGACTTTTTCAGACTGATTATTTATTTTACAATACAGGTATTTGACTATAATATTACATATCTGTTTTGATAAATAAATTGCCTCGTCCCAATAAAACCATTTTAAAGCTATTCTCATTTACTTAAATACATAATTATGTTTAAAAAATAATATTTAAAAATTGTGTACCTAAAATAGCAGCTTGTGCAAAGATTTTCTTTTTGGTAATTTTGTGTAATCCAGTGATATCCCTCCTTACAAATATTAGAACTATTTTGGGATTTTCCATTTCTAGCTGTCTGATAAAATTATTTATTTGGATTTACAAATATTAAAGTACAAAAATATTGACACTATCAAACGCTATATCAAAATCTAACTGCTTGGTTTCGGTGAAAATAAGTTCGAAAGACTCCCATATACTATCTGAAAGAAACTTCCTATTAGCTCTAATATGAAAATAAATGGCCCTTCCCGTGGTGTAGAATCACTTTCTCCAATATCTATGTCATCGTCATCATCATCTAAGTCAAATGTTTCTAAATCATCTATTTCATTCGATGTAACATTATTTTCTGTTACTTTCGCTGGTAGGTAACTAGAATAGAGCGTGATCTTTTCTGGTTTCTTATCTTTTTTCGTAAGTGCATCAGCAGATAACTCCTCTACATCTTTTTCTTTAGAGATCGCGTTGTCAACTGGCTTCAGACCCTGTTTGGTGTCATCTTCTTTAGCGTCGTCTAAAATCTCGATTTTGCTGAACGGTCGTTTTGTAGTTGTTTTCGGAGTTTCCGTGTTGGTTCTGTTTATACCCAAAAATCTGTAAATGTGTAAAAAATACAATTTTTCTTAAAACGGTAAAAAAGATTTTGCCGTTTTGGGGCGACTTAGAATACTAACCCAATCCCACGCCGGATGAGTGTCGTAAGAGGCGACTAAATCCGCCCCGCTGGTAGTCGGGCCCCTCGAGGGATTTTATTGGTAATATTGATTTTAATTGTTAATTAATCACATTATTACTGTTATTATTTCTCCATGAGGTTCGCCTGGATAGCTACCAGCCTACCACCCTTGAGCCCGAGTCAGTCGCCAAACAACTCGTCGTGTTCCGGCTGGGGGCTTGAGAGCCAGTTTTTTCTCTCTTTTTCTTCTCTTTCTTGGCCGGCAACGCTTCAGTGATGCCTTTGGTGTTGCTGGTGTCCATGAGCGATGATAGCCACTTACCATCAGGTAGAGGGTCAACTCGTTTGCCGGCTATTTCCATTAAAAAAGGTGTGTTTAAAAAGCGTTGAAGCTATTTCTAGGAACATATCTGTTTACAAATAAAAGCTTACCTTGTATATTATAGTTACAACTTAGTTACATAATAATTATGTAACCTTGACAAGTAAAAATTACAAAACAGTTAACAACCCTTGCGGTGTTTACAAAAGTACCCCAAAGCTGTATAGTATCACCTTGTAATTATCATTTTACATAAAATCTCATACTGCGTCTAATAATTTGGTCAGTGATGGTAATACGTACCTAATATATGTTTATCAGTTTATCTAGCTAACTGCTACTCTACAGATGATTTCCTGGTGACATCTGTCCAGCCAGCTGCCAAACGACTCGTGTTCCGGCTGGGTGCCATAGGAGACGATGACCATTTACCATCAGGTGGTTTGTCTGCTAGATTGGCAGCTAACTTTACCTTTACCCAATGATATTGTTTCAGTATATATAAAGAAGGCTTTACCATTGAACTATTATTTACTAATGTATAGAACCGACAGCGCGAACGCGATGTTTGCGCAATGAAGGAACCAATTGGCTACAGTTTTCAGTGTAGTCAGTCGATTTTGAAAAGAGAAGAGGGGCTCGATTTTGATAAAACTTCCCGGCGTGACACTTTGTTCGCGATGTCTCTTCTGGTACTTTAGTAATTATACTTCAATGGACTTTACCTATATATAGGCGATGTGATCCTCTCAGCAATGTTGTTGGCAATCAGTCCGTATACGTCGAGATGATGGCTGCTGTTGGTTGCAGTGGGGAGGGTCGTGTACACACTCACCACGGAGTCCTCGTCTGGCAGCGTTCTACTGGACACTTGCTGGAGGACCTGGAAATTTATTGATGATATACTGGTGACATTTAATTGGTTATCCTGGTTCATTGTTGGAAAGAGAAGAAGAGTTGAGGATGCTTTTAGTACGGATGTTTATGCTCATCGGTGACCTGAAGGCCTGGTTCGATTCTCGGCTATTATTATTTGCAGAGTTGTCATCGAATAAAAAGATAAAAAAATGTTTATCAAAACTTAAATTGTTCTTCAGATGCAAACTCCATAGTCTTTCGCCCGTGTGATTGGCAAAAGGTGTACTATAAAACTAGCAGAAAGTTCAAAAATAAGAAAATGTTAAAATTCATCTGCGCCACCAGAATCCCCTAGCCTGATTCCCTAGGGGAACCTCGGGATCTTTTATACCACCAGGTCCTGTTGATTTTTGTTGTTTATTGTCGGCAACAACTAGAAAAACTGTGCGCAGTTAGAGTTGAAGACCAGGAATCAAGGTCAACCGCATTCGCTGCTTCCTTCTGCGACAACAGCACCCCTACATGGTCATAAACCGGCATGCGTGTGATGACATTTCTGACATAGAAAAATGTAAACACATAACTAAATCGGCTACATCACAGCTAAAGCATGTAAATACGAAGAAAAACGAATGTTAAAGGTAAAAATCGAGAATAAGAAAAAGCGAACAGAAATGATATCGATAAGGTTAATTTATGCCATTCTTTGATGCTCAGATCAGATGGTACGTGACAAGAGTACAGACGTTCAGATTAGCATCGTACTAATCAGATTGTGACCTCCAGTCTTCGGAAAGACCTGGATGCCTAACTTTTTATTAATTTACCTTTAAAAGAATTTTCGATCGAGGTTTTTCATAAATTGTCTTTTATAATTTGTCAGCGTTTCTATTAAGCGTTAATATTCTTATCGATAGAAGCTTCGTTTTCGGCCCTCGGTGTTATTTCTGTCTACATTTGTTGCCTCAAATTGTATTCTCGCATGTCACTTAAAAGTTAAAATATTCGGGCGAATTTTCCGAAATGCAGGAAGTGTCTACGATTAACTCCTACATTTGGATGAATGATTGAATATATTACAATACGAACATAATATAAATATAGCAAAAAGACAGTGGCGGATGACTTGGTTATTCATCATCAATTATTAATTGCCCCACTCCGATACCTTCGTATCGACGATATTTTCCGCCAAAAACACAACCAGGCTCGTCCGATACATTCAAATTCTACACTGAAAATGAATTGTAGCCAGATAAGCCAAGTTTATTGCGATAAAACCCTTTAGTGTGAGCCAATTTACTGACATCGCGATAGCACCCCTTTTTGGGCTAATAAATCGCGAAGTAAAGAACTGGGGCAAGTAGTTATGTCGTGCTAACGCAAATATTCACCGAATCTCGCTAGGTAATGTAGCCGCAGGATAAGCGGACAGACAAGTTATCCGGAAATTTTCACTAAAGTCCGGTTTACACGTAATAAGTAGTTAAGTAGATAACTAAATTTTAAGTAAATTATTACGTATAAACAGACAATTTCGTAACTTTTTTGTTAAAATTTAGTTTAAAAGTTCTACTTAACTACTTAATACGTGTAAATCGAATATAACAGATATACAAAGGGTGAAATGATCTACTTAACGTCTTCTTAACAATCCATGCCTTGCTATCAGGCTAGGTTCAATATCGTAGAGTAATTTAATATTAGGTATAATATAATTGTCATCGGTTCTAAATCTTCAGTTAAACTGGACAATTTACATAGCTATTGAATTAATATTCAGTTATCGGCTAGATGAGCTATGCAGGGCACGACCCATCTTGATCCTTGGTGCCAATGTCAGGTTACTATAGTTCGCTCACGTCGTCTTGAGCACACGACAATGACACATTTCGTTTTAATGCTCCATTACAGCTGCAATTGTCCTGTATGACGTCACAAGAACAAAGGCGGTCCATCAAATTTACGTAGGCTCGACTTGCATGGTCAGATTAGGATAGTTTTCAATTAACTATCTATCCATAATCTATGAATTAGTAGCTGAAAGGTTCATAGCCCGGCGTCTTAAAAGTCCCAAGTGATCGAGCGAATTATGCAACAGCAGGCGTGGTCAATTGTTGAATGGGTGACCGCTAGTAAAATTAAGCGCTAATTTTGGTTAGATTTAAGTATCATCCCTTGACCCTTGCTAGCTAACGTATAGTTTTGTTGGACATGTGAAAAATTCACGGCATAGTATAACTATTATGATTTCTAATATAAAAGGAAAATTATCAGGGCTACGCTATAAACTAACAAGACAAGTCCTAATAAGGGATCAACTTATAATTACGGAACCCTATATTGCGCGTCGCCTGATTGTAGGTACATTCTGCGTAGTTTATCTTTGATTTCACTGAAATAGGGTGAAAATTTTTTTTTTTTTTTGGGGTATGTTATACAGCGTTACTAGGCTTCTTTAATATTGTGAATGGACTCGTTATAAGGCCCCATTTAACCTCCATTCGGCTTTACGGGTAGTATTGTATGTGCCATTATTTTTTCTGTGATTTTATACAGATATTTCGACCTGTTTGCATGTCTGCCAAGATATGAGTTCTGTTATTATATGTACATATATCATAAACGTATTATATTATATCAATTCATCTGTTCATACGATATTAATAAAAAAGATAGCTTCAATGTTAGACAACTAATATTTGCGAAGCGAGCAAAAACAGTAATAAACTCGCAAAAATAAACACCTCTCAATGAAATTGCAAGGCAATTCACTGTTCAATGAATTTAACGGCCTTCAATGAAACGTATTGAAAATCGTAAAATTATGCGTGTACGTACTTTAATATACTTTAGAAGCTAGAACATTCTCCACCAATCTCCATTGCGAATTGGTGGAGGGGTTAGTGGTCAACCCAAGTATCAAAAGTTTTTAAGCCACTCGAAAGCCTCCGATGTCAATCTAACGATAACAACCGGGGTCGCCGGCTTTACGTGTCCTCCGAGGCACGGAGGCGCTCATGAAATTTTGCCACAAGCGGCCATATATAAAACTAGTGGATACTCGGCGTGTGCTACGTACGCTAAAATTTTTTGTATGGGATAATTCAAAATCGAAAATGTGCCTAATGCATTGCTTTAGTTGTCTCAAACCATCAAATCAAATCATTTATTCATTGCTTCAAATACGGTTACAAAGGATGTTATAAAATATGTTGTAGTTCATACATATTTGGCTTTTATAAGCATGCAATGCAACAACAAGTAAAATTAAATTTTAATACAATTCTTACTAGGAAATTAAATCAATAAATTAATATAATAAATAACAATTAAATTAAATAACATCAAATTAAATAAAATCAAATTAATTAACAATCAAATGTCAAGTGCATAGTCAAATTATATATTTCCAATTCATGAATAAAATGTATTAAGTCTAAAATTAAAAACAATTTCTTATATTGTCACCCAAAAAATCATCTACTGTGTAATAACATTTACTTAATAACCATTTAAATAATTCATTTTTAAATAAATTGAAGGATTTTTCTTTCAATTGGTCTGGTAATTTATTATAGATGCGGATGGACACACATGCCATAGCAATTTCTTAGGTATATGCCTGTTTTTGTTACATCTTCTATAATTAATCTGTTGGGATGCCTTGACCTCTTACTGGTTACAAAAATATGGTGATGCTTTTTCACAAATATGGCTACTTCATAAATATACATGCATGGCAAAGGTAGAATATTAATATCCCTAAATACTGTACGACATGACTCCCAAGGAGCCATACTAACTATGGCACGAATGCACTTTTTTGCAAGAGAAATAATTTATTTAACATTGTTGAATTACTCCAAATAACTATGCCATACCTGAGATTTGACACCACATATCTGTGGTACGCCATTACTGCAATTTTATTATCACCTGTTTTGCTCAGTCTTCGCAGTACGTATACAAATTTACTAATTTTGCAATAAGTATTTTCTATATTATTATGTTCTATCCAATTGCAGTATCTGTCTACTTGGATTCCAAGGAATTTTGTAGAACCTACACTTTCTATGGTTTCGTTTTTATATTTGATATTTAATTTTAATGGAATTGCATTTTGATTGGTGAACTGAATATATTTTGTTTTGTTTACGTTAATACTTAAATTATTTCTTTGTAGCCACTCTATTGTTGACGTAGCTGTTAAATTTACTTCTTCGTTATGACTTTCCTTACATTTTGTAACGACACTTATAGATATGTCGTCTGCGAAGAGAACTGTCTTATGGTTTATAGTTTCGGACAGGTCGATAACGTAAACCAAGAAAAGAAGTGGTCCAAGTATGCTCCCCTGTGGGACTCCACAAGCATTATGTCTGAAACGCGATTTGTAAGATGTGGCAATAGATTTTTCATTTAAAGCGGTGATGTCGACCTGCTGATAACGTTTGTCTAGATAGTTTCCAAGCCAATCTTCGCATTATTGCCTTTAAATGTAATAATATAAATAAACAAGAAAGATGTATTAATTTTTATAGTTGAAAAAAGCTGACGATCCACTTGATGGTAAGGCTATCGTCGCCCATAGACATAAGCGACACCAAAGGCATCACTGATGCGTTGCCAGCCAAGAAAGAGAGAGAAAAAGAAAGAAATAAGAATAACAAACTTTCTTTTACCATTTATTATTATTTTCATTTATTTCAAAGCGGTAGCGGAAGTAAGAATTATGAGCACTCAACAATAAAAACCTAAATTATTCAACGATTTTGAATTGTAACCTGTTAGCGTATTCTGTACAAAATAAATCATCACTGCGGTTATCTTTTCTGTGGCGGAACCAATTAACGCAATGTCATTCACCTTGCCAAAACGCTACAATGACATGATCTAGGTCAATGCCATACAATAATTCGTTTAAATAATGTTATCTAATAAGATAATCTTATTATTAACCCCTGCATCCCCGATGCAAAAAAGGGGTTATAAATTGATGTGTTGTCTGTGTGTCTTGTGCTGTGTATGTGTAAAGAAACCGCATCAAAATCAGTTCAGCCTACACGAAATTTCTAAGCTATTTTTAACTAATTAATAGTAGTGTGGTGGTCACGTATGAAAATTTTTTACTTTTTATATTTCTATTTTTTTGGGGATTCCATACCGAAAAAATGTCAACGGGACCCTTATCATTTGTAAATCAATTTTAATAACCGTTAGATCTAAGAGGGTCCGGTGGTGGCTGGCTACAATATTCACAAGTTTTTTTGCATGCATAATATTTTACTACTATTATTGTGTTGAATTTTATCTTATAGTTATATCTTTGTTTTTAATATTTTCATAATATTTCATTTTGTTTATGAGATTGAGTATATTGTCTAGCTACAAAAGTGCACGTTGTGGCACCCTTTATTAAAATTATGGATACACTAAAAAGGCCTATTACCTGTAGTATTTATAATTGTATACCAGTTCTATCTACGTTGGGTATCCTTTATTAAATAAATAATAATGCCCATTATTTTTGAAAACTGAAGCTTAATATTTTATAAATAGTAAAAACATCGCTAATAAATCTGTTTTTTATTTGCGCGATTTGACCAATTGAAGATAAGATAAGATAAGATATTTATGATTCACGGGAAAAGTCAAAATATAGTTACTCTTTCATTTAAAATTCAAACACTTCAAAAGAACAAGTAGGAAACACTAATTTACGATTATAAAATGTTACTAGTTTAGTTGTAAATAAATAAATAAAACAAAAACAAACTGGCCAAAAACAAACAATCTCCACACGCTAAAAAAACAATCAAATTAAGTTTAGAATATTTACCAGCAATCCAACAAGAACAGTACAGCGCATTTTTCTTTTGTTTTTTTTTAATAACACGAAACTGCCCGAGATGTGTTATGTTATTGTAATTACTGTAGGTCTGCAGTACACATCACTTGTCGCCAGCGCCGAGGGACTGCGCGGGCGCTTCCACGGAGTCTCCGGCGTGAGTGCGGTGGCCATGCTGTCGGGAAATTTGGGACAAATCTTTATTTAAAGTATTCAAATTACCTTACGCCTTGACGATAGCGATCGATTTTCAACCGAAATTTTTGTGCCAAATGAAACGACCATTTTTTATCAAATAAAAGGGTAAAATTAGAAAATTTTAAACATATTTAGATTATTATTTAATTTTGAACTTGTTTTTTTACGTAATTGCGTTTTAGTTTTGAAACCTAAATTTGTAGTAAATAATTTTATTAAGTCAATAGGGAAAATAAAATTATTCCATGTTTTTATTTTTAATGTTAAAGGTACTTATTATTAAAATTGTTTTTTAATATCGACGAAAGCTTTGTTGAAAAGTCAATTAATTACTATCACGCTTATATTACTTTCTTATCAGCAAGGTATTGATTTTATGTCTCTGATGGTATAGAACCATCACCTGGTGGTGCACCTTTTGCTACCTACTATCATAAATCATTTTCTTCGTCTACCAATGTCCTGTATTACTGTCAATGATGCAGTCACCAGTGATCCACGGCCTCCGGTCGCCGTGATGTGACCACCAATTAGCTGTGACCACCGCCGCTCCGTGACGGTCAAACATCTCGACCATACTTTATATTGGAAACTGTTATTATTTATGTATAACAACAATAATATTTTTGTCATTATTTCATATAGACTACATTATATATATTATATGTATTATAGTAACTACTAACTAGATACTATAAAATGTTGTGAGTTGCACACTTAGACTTAGGACTACACACACAGGCTCACACAGCAGTCAAATAATTATACTAGACTGAAAAATTAAAAAGCCATCTAAAATGGCTAACGTTTAGGTCCTAATGATCCTAAAGTACAGTATAATTGTTCGGGTATTTAATAATAAAAAAAGGTTTCATAATAAAATGTCATATAAAACGGCTAATGTTCAGGTTGATTTAGGGCAATTTTTTTCGTTCGGATAATTTTAAGTCTGAGCAAAGCCTAAACACGGTTTACGGCACTTTACGGTTTACTATTCAGTGAACGATTTCGCGACTTTGCGACTAACGTTTGTAGAGTCAACTTATCAGGGCGAGCGAAGCGAGCCCTAAGTAATAGTCGACTCGCCATACAATTTTCTGTCCCTTTTATTGAGAAACTATTACACTTACAGGTTTGAGTTTTGACATAGAATTTTCTATTCGTGTCTAGATGTGTTATCTATCATCAAAATATTATTTTGTCCACTTTAAAAAATTTTTTTTTTCAGAAATTCGATTTTTAACGCCATCTATGGACAAGTAGAACAACTAAAAAAATACAAGGAAATAATATAATTTATGATCAAAAACCTACTTTAGGTCAGTGGCAATAAGGTTCATTTTATGTTTTAAATGGTATTGCTCCTCGTTTAATGTTTCCGGAACACTCTGCTACTCGAGCAGGGATGAGCTACTTTATCGATATCGGAGTTTTGTAATTTTATTTACCAGGTAATGTTATACGACCAAGACACGACGGATAAGGGTTAAAATGGCTATTTATAGAGAAAAAATCTTCGCAAATAACCTATAGTTCATACATATAAGTAGTTAATGCCAGTTGGCAATCTCTAACAGTCAACTTGGTCAATACATTATTATGAATAATGAATTATTTGAATATTATATTTTTTCGCCCGCTGCAGCGCTGTTCCTTAACTTTGTCGATCGCTTAGGATCGACACAAGCAAGCATCCCTCATACGCGCCTAAAATGGACGATACAAAAAATACTCTAGTATAGAGTAATACTACGAACGAGCGATTAGTTCTGACTAGTCATGACGACCCGTGTGGCGCAATGGTTACCATGCCGGATCGCCGCACCAAAGGTCCTGGGTTCGATTCCCAGCGAGGTGGAAATTTGAATGATGAGTTTGAATTTCTGTTCTCGGTCTGGGTGTGAATGTCCTTGTCTATGTTGTGTGTTGTCCATGGCACCCACGACACAGGCAATCCTAGTGTGGGGCTATGAGTGTGAAGCGTTATTTATTTATTTATTTATTTAATTAGAAAGAAAGATTAATTAGAAAGTTCTCCGGAAATTCCCCTGTGGACGGACGGCTGAATTGCTCTCGTAATTTTATTAAATAATGCCGTCTTGCGCCGTTCCGACATGTAGAAATGCAGCTGGTCTTAAAAAGAAAAAGGATGGGATCACATTTCATGTGTAATTAGCAGAATAAAACATTATCTTATTAAATTATCAAATATTTCATTCATATTGAAATTGTCAACCATATTTATGCCTCCATTTTGTCAGTGTTGCCAATATAACAGTTTTGATTTTCCCTACCGTAATGACTGTTACACACTTTGCCGCTGGCGTGATTGGCAACTTTTGAAGCCGCCGGCTTTGCAGCACAAATAAGACATATTCTTACTCGGCCCTGTCCTTGAAAAATTTGCCTACACCCGCGCGGTACTTAAACGCGCGCATCCACTGATAGTATTTTAATTTTATCAAATGGCTTGAGTTTATTTGTAGTTTTGTAATTGTAAATATCTCGGAAACGGTGCGTCCTAGACGATTTTTAACACGATTTCCAACCCCCCTTGTCAACCCGCAGTCCCGATTACATAAACCTTGTTGGACCCACCCCTAACCCCCCACCCAAATTTTTAACAATTTTTTTTGGAAAAACCGGATATCTCGGAAACGGTGCGTCCTAGACGATTTTTGACACGATTTTCAACCCCCCTTATAAACTCCCTAGTTCCAATTACATAAACCTTGCTGGACTCACTCCTAACCCGCCACCCAAATTTTCAACAATTTTTTTTGGAAAAACCGGATATCTCGGAAACGGTGCGTCCTAGACAATTTTTGACACGATTTCCAACCCCTCTTAAGAACCCCCAGTCCCAATTACATAAACCTTGCTGGACCCACCCCTAACCCCCCACCCAAATTTTCAACATTTTTTTTTGGAAAAATCGGATATCTCGGAAACGGTGCGTCCTAGACGATTTTTAACACGATTTCCAACCCCCCTTGTCAACCCGCAGTCCCGATTACATAAACCTTGTTGGACCCACCCCTAACCCCCCACCCAAATTTTCATCAATTTTTTTTTGGAAATACGGATATCTTGGAAACGGTGCGTCCTAGACGATTTTTGACACGATTTTCAACCCCCCTTAAGAACCTCTAGTCCCGATTACATAAACCTTGCTGGGCCCACCCCTAACCCCCCACCCAAATTTTCAACATTTTTTTTTGAAAAACTGATATCTCTAAAACGGTGCGTCCTAGACGATTTTTGACACGATTTCCAACCCCCCTTAACAATCAACATTGAAAGTAATAATAGTTCTATGACGATCAACAAGTTTTATTTAGGTTTAAAGAAACTTGATTCTCATATTAATTAAGATACAGTCACTTATATGAGAAACATTTTTTTTAAACACAGTAATAATATGATCCGATCAGATTCTGGTAGACCTAATTTTACTTTTTACCCAACGTCCTGTCATAAACATTTCCCAAAATAAATGGGAAATGTTTTACGTCGCAACATTACTCGGGTGGGAAGAACGGCGGGGGCGGGCGGTTTTGGACACAACGCGCGACTAGCAATGACAGCTAGATGTGGCTTCTAGTTTATTATTATTCTAAGGACACAAGTCGCCGGGCTATGAGCGCTTCGAAGCTAGGAAATATAATTCCAGCCAAATAAGTTGAGCTACATTGAAATTTCACTTATCCACATGCAATTTAAGTATATTTTATCTACGTCGCTTAAAAACGACCAGGCATGGTATTTCGTGACTGTTTACGTAGCTGACCTTCGCCTTGTAATGTCTGAGATATAAGCTTTAAAAATTTTAAGCATGTTTTTACATAGACAGCACAAGAAAAAGAAGTTTAAGTACCATCATTACGGTAGTACCTACTGCCTTGTAGTATACCAGTTTCGATATAAATATCGATAATTGTCGATAACGCGGTAAAAGCACCACGCACATCTCTAAGCCAAGCCAAAGACAGGGATAAGCAGGATGATGTTGATAACCAAAAATATAACTTACCACTATATCCCTAAGGTTCAATATACATATAGATTCTAGTCACGACATCTAGCGTTCAGGAGACGGAATTATTTAATTAAGAAGCGCAATAAGGGTCCGTTCAGACAGAGCATCGGCCTGCTCTTTTCTTTTCACACAGATCGGATCGTATACGCTTGTAATTGGCTGGAGCGGAGCCGACAACTATTTCACATAGACCGGCTGGAAGAGATCTCAAAGCGGATGCGCTCGGATGTGTTCGGAGCCGGTCGAATGCGCTCGGAGACGGGTGGATACACTACAAAGGCAGTACCAGTATTCCGCGCAGGCCGCAGTCCAAGTTTTGTTTTCGGTGTGTTAACGTGTGCTTTTCGAAACATGGATTTAGATAGCTCCGATGAAGAAATATATACGTATTTGTTAGCAAGATTACTTGAAATAGAACATAGCAAACGTAAGTGCAAGCGGAAACAAATATGGGTAAATCGGAGCTGATCGGCTGCGCGAGCGAGAAAGAGAACGCAATCGGAGCCGACAGGCTGCGCGAGTGAGAAATAGCACGCAATCGGAGCCGGCCGGCTCCTCTTTTTATTTCACACGAAGTGCGTTCAAGCATTTTTATGACAAAAAAGGTGCACATGCAAAAATAAACTTTACTACATTTACTCAAAACTCTGTTTCCAACATGATAAAAATCTGCTCTCCTCTCCGAGCCGGTCTGTCTAAACGGACCCTATCCTACAGCTGGATCTTTGATTATACGTAGAATCTGCCATCTAGCGGTGAATAGAAAAACTTGAAAAGTATTATGATCTTAATGAGGGTTTTCGATACTTTTTCTGCCACCACCAGTGACCAGGCGGCGACGTTGGCGGCAGGTCTAAACAGCTGTCAGAGTCGTAGATCCTGTACTAAACATTAAATGAAATTATGTTGTGTTTGAAAGTGTTATTGATTTTATTATGGATTACGGCCAGAAAAAGGTCGCTGAACTGAAGATTAGGCTCAAAAAAAAGGGGCGCAAAAGTCACTGGTACTAAGGAAAAGCTCATTGAAAGGTAGGTACTAGATTTTGTTTACACAATTTGATTTCGTTCTTTAACTACTAAATTGCAGTTATTTATTTATCCGACCACTGGAACACAGAAAAAGTAGCTTTCTTCCTTCCGCATACATTGTCTACTTAGTACCGAAAACCACCTAATGTGACGGCAGACAATTTTAAATTAATAGATTTAGTGAGTGTTCATACTGAACTCGCGGGCGCGGGCGCGGGCGCGGTCGCGGGCGCGGTGGCGGATTTGTGTTCACACTGGCCGCCAGGCGTTTGCGCGATTGTGACATGTTGTCAGAGGTTGAAAACATGGACGACGATCTTTTTTTAACCGAAAATTCGTACCTAAAGTTCCATTTAGGTACTCACCCTCCATATCAGGAAACAATTCAGCAATTTCCTTCCATAGTTTATTATGAATGTTTCTGTTCATAAGATTCCTGTGTTTATTCTGCCAAATCTGAGTTCAAATCAAATCAGTTCTAGCCTGAATAGTACTAATAAACTCTTCTGTATTGAAGGACATGATCTTAGATGAAAGAACAACCCTTTAATCTGGGGACATAATGAATTCATGTGCTATCGTTTCTAGCGACAAGTTCAAAATGGTTGAACTTACCTGACATAATCGCGCGTTCCGCCGCTAGTTCAGTGTGAACACACTCATACATTCTCATACGTTTGATATTGCCGCTAGCGGGCCGCGCGCGGTTGTCGCTAGCGTGCCCGCTACTTACACCGCACGTGCGTTTTGTATGTGAACACTCTCATAGTAGTTCATATGTTTGAAATTTCGCGACCGCGCCCGCGACCGCGCCCGCGAGTCAGTATGAACAAGCACTTACATTTCGTAGTTCCCAATAGTTAACCATATACATACAAGGAACGAACTGTGCTCGGGTCGAGGGTTCCAAAGGTTTTTGCGTCACATGAAAATTCTGATGACATCAGACGCCATTCATGCATTCGAGTTTCGCCGATTCATATCAATTGGGTTGGTTCCCTCTCAATAGCAAGCGTGTATTTTATAGTAGTGTTATATATCAATAGATTAGGCTTGAAGTGCTCTCTTCAACTGTCCAATTAGTTTTTGATTTACCTTTAAATTTTTCAAAATTTTCTTTAAACTACTTTTTCCTCATATTAACATACGTTTTTTTTGCAATAGTTTCTTTTCAAATTTCACGTCGACCGACCAATGCGTGGTATTGGAAGATTAGAAATTCCTTGGCGCACCCATTTCTATTAGTTCCGTAAAAAATATTTCGTAAATTTCAAAAATTTTTGCCAAAAACTGTAAAAACTACTCTTTTCAAAATTACTTTCTCAAAACACTTTTTACATCAAATTTTATTTCAGTTCTGTGTAGCGCTCACCGAGCCCGATCTACAAAGCATACACGAATTTTGCGTACTGATCGCGTATATTCATGTGGTTTTTATCGTAATTCGTAAGATGCTCGCGTCTTCGTTCCAAAATATACTACACTTCGGGATCTTTGCCTTTTCGCCGAATATTGTATGGCAGATTATCACTTGCCAACTAACGTTTCGCAGAATTTTATTTCGCCGAATAATCATTTGCCAACTTATCACATACTTAATTTTGTTTTATTTCCCAACCTAACAGTTGCCAACTGTACGTTTGGTCTACCTTTTATAATGACAAGTTTCAAAAGGCCAACTCATTCATTTAGTTGTATATATTGTTTACCAAATGATGTATTGAGTAAAGTAAAATGACAAATACAATGATAATTACAAAATTGCATTATATGCACTTTTAGGGAGAATTTAGGGGATTTTGATACACAAACAGGCTTCCAAACGTCTCCGGCGCTGCGGAAAGTGCAGTCCCTCCGCCCTACTTGCTATGCAGGCACCATGCTCGCCTACGCAGCTTCCGTTTTCACACTTAACTCGCGGGCGCGGTCGCGGGCGCGGTTGCGAAATATCAAACATATGACCTACTATGAAAGTGTTCACTTCAAAACACGCGCGCGGTTTATGTAGCGTTTACCGCGACCGCGCCCGTGCCCGCGCCCGCGCGTTCAGTGTGACTGTGAACAAGCACTTAGGGTGGGAATAAAATTTTCAAAAAAATATGGGACCAACTTCAAGGCATACCCTATCTATTAAAAAAAGAATTTAAACTTAACTCATCGTGGACTGAACACATTTTACTATAATAGTTCATCCGTGACCACGATCCATGCAACTGGGTCGAAATATCGGAATACAAAATAAATATCGTGAGTACTCGTATTATAGTAAAAAAAGAATTATCAAAATCGGACCCCCCTGTGCCGATTACTGTGTGATCATACATAATAAAAATATACGTGTCGAATTGAGAACCTCCTTTTTTTTCGTCTCGTATATTATTAACATAGGCTTCTGTAAATAATTTACACATTAACATAGGCTTCTGTAAATTATTTACAGAAGCCTATGTTAATAATTCATACATTAAAAGCTAATTATCTTGAAAAAATTGTCTTCAAAATTAATATGTAAGAAAACTTCGCGAGCCCTCTTAAAGCACCGCTTTTTTGCTAGTTTATACTATTGGCCACGTTGCTCGAAATAAAGATATATTATTGTTATATTTTATCTTTTTTATGCAACTATATAACCGACAAACAAGCTATGTATGTTAAAGTAGTCGCCGTCGCCTATGCCCATCCACACCATAGGCATGAAGGGAGAAGACAGAAGGAAAGAATCCTGATGATGCTCCGTTTTAAAACTATTAATAAATAATTGCAGTAGAGTAGTGGTATTAAATTTACTGGCAAGCTGGAAAGCCTCCTCAAAGGATCCTCCACCTCACCCAGAAACAGTTACGGTATGCAAGAAATTACCTTACAATATTTAAGGCTTTAACTTCGCACATTGCACAAACTGAAGTCATGTCACTTTATACCACAGAACTCACAGAAGACTTATTAGTACTGCTTATACTCTGCGATTCCTAGCGAGGCGGAAAGAATCATGAGTTTGAGAACAGAAATTCTCGGTCTGAGTGTATGTGTTCTTAATTATCTTTGTGTGTTGTCCATGACACCCACGCCGCAGGGAATCTTAATGTGGGGCTATATATGTGTGTTCAATTCGACTGTTTTTTTTTTGTTACCTCAGAATTTTCGACTGGGTGAACCGATTTTGATGATTCTTTTTTAATCGAAAGCTGGTGCTTGTCATGTGGTCCCACTTAAATTTGATCTAGATCTGGCGAGTATTTTTGAGTTATTTTAAAGTCGGTTTTTTTTTTCTTGGTAAAATTCAGATTATATTATTTATTTACGGTTGTATTTTATACAAATAGTAGCTATCTTAAAAGCCTGGATAATATCGAAGTTGAGTATACTCCTGACGAGACGTCTGCACGAGGTCACACGTCCTAGTTTTCTTTTTAGTAAATGTTTTTTTTTAAATTCAGTTACCGTTAGTAACACGATCTATGATAAGGCTCAATGATTTCAGTAGGTATGAAATTAATGTAGTGTGCGAAGACCCTCACTAATTGAACTTGGATCGCAATAAAGTATCCAAAAGTAATTTCTTTCACATTGAGATTAAGACAAAAAACTGCCTGAAAAGAAACAAAATACAGATACTGAAAAAGCTGGAATGATAAATTACCAACGAAGATTATTAAAAATGTTTCCACGAATGATATTATAATGTAAAAAAGAGGTAGATATGTCACTAGCGCGCCGACGATGAAGGGTGTAAGAACTGACAATAATTGTCCGTTCTGCTCGTAGTCGCTCTGTTAATACAAGACGATACGCACGCTTTTGTTGTTGTCAGAAGTGTTTGACAATTGACACAGCGTTTAAATGCCTTCGTATATTAGACCAATGTGATTGGTGTAGTGAAACAAAAGATAAACGTGTGTGTGCTGTAGCTCTTTTCGGAACATATTTTTTGGTTAATTTGTAAGAGCATAACGTATCTATATTTTTTAAATATCATTGTTCCACGAATGATATTATAATTTATAATGTAAAAAAGAGGGTTTCGCACGCTCCCACCCCTCACCCCAGACCCCGATTACATTCAATTCGCGCGCCTACTGTAGGTACTTAAACCTACTTTTTTGTAACAAAATTAGCAATGAACTCTGCAATGTAATAACCTTTCACAGATGTTGCGTTACTAACTTGTTCCTAATGTTCCGGAAAGTTGACCACAAATGAAATAAGACTTTTCCTCTTGAAGTACTTTCAATAGCGGAATGATTTCCTTTCTGAAGTTTCCGAACGAATAGGGATGAACCATCTGAGTTGCTTGACTTAACGATTAGGGACGGACCAAGTAGGTACTTTCTCCATGGAATGATCCCCATTTATGATTCCCATAATTATGACCCCAAATATTTTTACCGGGCAAAAAATATGTATTTAGACCATGATCTTGAACACCATTATAGGTACTTCATTTACCTTTTAAGAAGCTGTATGTCATATTCCTTTCTATCTAAGTACTACATGCCTTATGTTTTCACTACGAGTGCTACGACATACAGATACCTTTATGTAGGTAAGTAAATATATAAAAAATACTAACTTTATTCCAACGCTGCGTAGATTCCAACATTTTAGGACTAGCTAGTGTAATTTTAAACGATTGATGATTTATTTATTATTATCGTCGAAGGTAGTGATGCATCTAACTTAAAACAGATCAAAATAATTCAGCACTGATAAAATAACTGATTAGTTTAGCACGCCAAAGTGAAAAACTTTTTAAGACTAAGCACGAAACTTTTCTTTCATTGTTAAGTTTCTTGCCGACAGAAGGTTTCGGTAAATTAAGTTTGGGCTTTAGTTTCTGTATCAGGAGAAAATTTAGTTATTTTGTATTACAGATACATCTATATTATGATTCAGAAATTTGCTCCAAACTTCTTTTAAATAAGTTTAGAAATACACTAATAGATGTCGCTTTTTATGTAAAATTAGAAATAAAAATATTTGACACATGTCATGTTGAACAACATAGTTTTGAAATAATATCTAAATAAATAAGTTCGACACATTACAATTTTAAAGTTAATTGCTGACTCCGTTTGAGAAATAAATAATTAAGTACTTTTATAAGCGCATTTTATTTATGTAAGTTGGTCAAATTTTCTACTAGACGCTAGATGGCGTAAAACTATATTGTCATTGGCAAAATTAAACATTTTAGGCCCGATGTCAAACTCCATCTTGACACAATCATGTATGTTACTATGGCAACAAATAAACAAACAACTGTTTTCAATTCGAACGGAGAAAAAAGTCAAGAATTACATAGAAAATGTTTAGCAAAACTAATCATTCTTCATCAAATAGGATTTGTGAGCATTTTAATAAACACAATTGTATTTTTGGATCCTGCAAAACTGATAAAACGAGACACATTCCTGTAAAGAAAGTTCTACCATCTAAAAAATTAGAGCCGACATCTTCAAGTGAAGTGAAAAGCTGTTCCACTGGTGTTATAAACAATGTTAAGAAGCTTCAAGTTTCTAAAGAACGGAAAATAACTAAATCGGATATACGGTTCGATTCAAAACGGTCTGTGATTGACTTCTGTACTAAATGTGGTGACTCAAAGACAGATAAGGCTGGTTCCTGCAAGTCATTTAATGGCAATGCTGTTGAAAGGCGCTGTAATGACATAGAAACACAGGTTTTCATTGACCAAGAGAGACGCAAGAAAAAGCTCTGCGAGAAAAAGATGCTACATGAGTATTATAAAAATGAAAATTTTAAGCCCTCTGTAACCGAAAATCTATTAAAAAATACGCTCGACCCTATAACAGAAGGTCCAGAAGGTCAGGTAACAATGAGCAACTCATCAAAGGCCATTTTAGAGTCATGTTTTGATTCTGTAGAAGAAATTGGTTTCTTTGACCCAAAAGATAATGAAAACATCAAGAATATAAAATCTTTCCGTGAGAACAATTATTTTGAATGCCATTCTGCTAAAGCAAGGGTCTCTTCAAAGGGCAGTGTCACTAGCTTAACAGACCACAAATGTGTCTACAGGTTTTATTTGAATGACAGATTATTTCCTGTTCCCATAAGTTCCGACCACAGAAAAAACATAAGGTGTGTAGACTGCCACTTGCCTTTAGAACTCGATTCGAATGTAGAAGATTCAGAAAGAATTAATGGTACAATCCAGGCAAAAGTTAAAATTGACAATGATGTTCAGGATGTAATCCTAATGTTGCCAATAAAAAACTCATTAATTATTAAAGAAAAAAGAACATTAAAAGATGATAAGGAAAATGATGTTTTATATTTTGGAATAGTAAAATTAAATTGCAACGGCGATTCTATTTTTAATTCAACCTTGCCAAATGACTCTTTGGCACTTAAGTATCAGAAGGGGTACAAAGAATATGTTACCAATCACAAATATCAGTATGACAGAGTTAAAGAAGATGATATTATTATTATATAATAGTTTTTTTGGATAGATATAATACGAATTAGGTACCTTAATTATTTAATTACCTTAACAAAAATAAAATAATTATACTCGAATAATTGGCCTATTTAATGTAAGTTGCTATGAGTATTTTTGTTCGTCTGTGATATTTTTATATATCTAATATGAGGTATAACAGAACTGAGAACACGTTATTGAATGTGTGTAAGAGAAAGAGAGGGATTGAGAAAATGTTATTGGAATATGAACAAATAGGTATTATTTTAGTTTATTCTTCGTTTTTTTTTTGACAATCATTTGATCATGCTTTACAATTTATGCCTGCCTTGTTTTTAAATTACAAATTCAACGATACTAATACCCTGTAAGTTTGTATAGTAAACAAGATACGTCTAAGAAATCCTAGTGTGGGTGTAAGAGTATGTAAGAGTTTTTATTACTTTTTATTATTGTTCTGAATTAAGTATTGTTTGTGGTTCACTTTGAATTTACACAAAACAATACGTTGTGGTTGTCTTTTATTTAAAATATTGTTATGGTTGAAAATGAGCAAAGAACCTACTTGTGGTTACCATACTTACAGTAAATATACAAATCACAAGTTATTTTTACTTTTTAAGTGAATAGCCGACATACGAATTGATGGACCACCTCATGATCACCGCCATGGTCGATCGAAGATGAAGGATGGTAGTACAAGATACGTCGGATAAAAATACCTTTAAACTGATAGAAACAGGTAAACTCTTTATTGTTTTTACACCATAGAATTTAAACAAAAATAAAACAAATAAATTAGAAGTACAAAACTACAGGCGGCATTATCGCTATGACAGAGATTTCTGAATATAAAGAATGGTTCAAAATGCTACGACCTTCAACCACAGAAGAAATAATAGTACATAAATAAGTAGGTACTTCAACCAAAGACTTCATAGATGTACGGGCTATACCAATGTAAGAAAACTGCGCAATAAGTTACGGTCAATTCTCCATAACTCACGTACCTACTCTTTCTATGAATGAATGAATAACATAATAATAATGAGCAAGCAGTTTAGCCAACGCGCTGAAAGACGTCAAACTCCTGCGCTATGCCATACTTTTTAACTGACTTCAAAAAAGGAGGAGGTTTTATGTTCCACTGTTTAATACTTTAATTGAGAGGTCTCAGAAATGTTTGTCTAGTATACATAGGGTGAGAACTATAAAGCATACTTACGCCCCAACTCAGAGTCGATAATGGTTACTTAAATCGCCCCTTAGTACAGAATCACCATACAAATTCTGTACTAAGGAGCGATTTAAGTAACTGTTAGTGACTCTGAGTTCGGGCGTTAGACTTTGACTTTGCTCAAACAACAGTCGAATGTACTAGATTACTGACACTTTTTTAATAGAAAAAATTATTAAGTCAATAAAACCGCTAACGTTAAGAATGATTTAGGTCCACTATTTTTATTCGGATATTTGTTAATAAGAAAAATTAAAAAGTCCTATAAAATGACTTTTGTTAAGGCTGATTACCGTTATTTTTGTTCGAATAATTTTAAGTCTGAGCAAAGCTTAAGTACGGTTTAAAGATTTCACACAAAGGTAAAGAGTGTACTCTTTGCCAATTGAAATTTAAAAAACCCCCGACGGTTTCATTTGTACTTAACATAGCTAAGAACACTCGATAAGTCACCTTTCAAACAAACAAAAAAACTAGATCAAAATCGGTTCACCTGTTTGGGAGCTACGATGCCACAGACAGACATATAAATACACAGACACGTTACCCCTCTTTTTTCGTCGGGGGATAATAATTGCCCACCAAATTGGACACCGGCAATAAAAAGTGTTTTTCGTCATACAAATAACGAATTGCTTTGACCTTTGGTTTCCAGTGTTTATGACGTCAGCGTTAACCTCCATTTTCCTTTAAAGTACCATACCGTCACCAAAATGAAAAAAAGAACTGACAAGGAAATTGTGTTTTCAATATTTTATCCTATCTATAAAATTAATATAGTTAATTTATGTGGTTTTTTTCTTGTGATTTCGAAATATTGTTTTTAATTTAAAACGATAACAAAAGGATAACATGTTTTGTCAGTTTATCTGTACAGGATGTCCCAAAAGTAGGTGAGTAGGTACAACAAACTGAAACTGGAGATAGATTGGTTGACCTACCAGATGTCAAAAAATTACCTTTGTAAGGGCTTGTACACAAAACTGCGATGCGACGTCGCATCGCAAAAACCTGCGAGCTCGCACGTCGCGTCGCAAGAACTTGCGAATTGATTCGCATCGCGCATTCCTGCGATGTTACGTCATACTTGTTGACAACACTTTTGTCGGCTCTGAGACAGCGTGTTGGCAAGACGTACACACATCAAATAAAGTTTGAGATCACTTTGAAAATACGAAATCTTTTTTGTTACGTTAAAATGAAACGTTTTTTCTTTTTCTTCTAAGATTCTTGATTAAAAAATCAAATCTTTTAATAACAAATTCATATTTTCGATGAAAATAGTTCCCTTCGGCGTTCATAATAGTAATAAATGGATGAACCCAAAATCTTCTTTGTATCTTTTGCCTGTATCTCCTAAGCAGTAACAAAAGTGCACACTTCTTTTTACGATCCATATCACGACCTAGTTTTCAACGGTCGTCAAAGGAATGGTCACCTTATCGGGGAAGGGACACGCCTTGCCGCACGAAATCGCATCGCAACAATTCGTGTCGCAACTTTTTGCGTTGCGAATTCGCATCGCGTCGAATCGCAGTTTTGTGTACGGGCTCTAAAAGTAGCAACATTTTTTGTCTTTTGCTATCAACGTTTATTACAATTTATCACGTCAGAGTGAAATATATATTTTTGTTTATTTTGTATGTAAGTAGCCGGCAGTAGACAATACATAATTTAGTGCGTCATACTCACATTACAATAAACACATTACAAGCTTACACAAGGTTGCTTACAAAAATATTAAAAAACAATACCAAAATGTAAATGTCAAATAATTAAAATATAATGTTGTTTAGAGAAAGAGAATGTTCCAAAATGAAGGGTTTTATTGTTAGCAACTATTTTAAGCATACGCAGGCAACAGCTAGTTTAGTATACAGGTACAGGTAGTTTAGTATACAGACGAGACTTATTTGGTAAAAAAAAACCTAGCACTTTATTTTATGGAAATACTTAAAATGAATTTTAAAAAATTATGAATGGTAAACATAAATTAGTTCTGCAATGAACGTTTAATCCTTTAAATTATTTATTATCATTTTATGTCTGCCTTATTTTTAAATTAAGTACAAAGAACGATATCGTCGTAAAAAACAGAATATCAGGTATATTCCGTTTTTTACGACGATATCCAAACCAATCGTTACCAATAAATATCATTACTTAATTAATTATTTCTATGCATTCATTTTATTGGTTGCACAAATGACTACGATAATACCCAACAAATTAATATTAATTGACTAGTATTTATTAATAATCTGGCATTTAAGCAATCACTTACATCTATTACAAGATAGCTCAGATTAATGTAAATAATTACAAAAAATACGTTTGTACTTATTTATTTATTTAAAAAAATGCCGGACAAGTGCGTGTCAGGCGACGCGCAATGTAGGGTTCCGATATTAGGTGTTCTGTGGTTCCGATGTAGTAAGTTTAAAGGCTATTACGCATTAACTACTTATGCTAACATACTCGTAACCGTGATAGTTTTCCTTGTAAATTCATACTATCCATACTATTTACTATTTTTACTATTAATATTATAAATGTGAAAGTGTGTTTGTTTGTTTGTTAGTTTGTCCTTCTTTCACGTCGCAACGAAGTTGTTATATGGTATGGTTTTTGTATGTGGAGATAGTGAGGAGGGTGGAGAGTAACGTAGGCTACTTTTAACCGCCGTAAAACATCCCCATGGGAAGATCGATATTTTGTTAGTTGCTAGATATTTAGTTCCGGATGTTGTTAATAGATGGCGTTAGTAAAATTCATTTGCAAGTTCTGAATAGGCAACTAAATCTGACTAAGTAAAAGTAAGTAGGATTTGTAAAAAATCGATCTCTACCGCGGGCGAAGCTGCGGGCAAAAGCTAGTTCATCATATTTTAACATTGGCTTCAACCCATTAATGCCCCAATATTGGGCACGGGTCTCTCCTCTTGAGGAGGCCTAGAGCATACTCCACCACGCTACTCCAGTACGGATTGGTGAAGGATCGGACAATTAGTGGGAACAAAGCGGTAGATATATCTACAGGTTCATTCCCACTAGTTCTACTGGTTATGTCTATCGTAGAACTAGATCATTCCCACTAGTTCTACTGGTTAGTTCTATCATACTCGTAGAACTAGTGAGAAAAAATGTAGATACGGTTTTTGTTCCCACTAGTTCTACGGTAGAAATAATATCCGTTCATTCCCACTAGTTTATTAGTGTATTTTTGAGATTTTATTCACTTGTCCAACTCCAACCGTTTAGCCGGCAGGACACTTGACTCCAACCAAAATTAGCACTTTTAAAGCCAAATATTTCTCAAACGGACCCCTTATTCCCAAAAAGGTCTTAAAACCTATACCAGACCCATACTATTTTTGAAAAACCTTTCCAAGAATACCCCACACTACAGGGTACTATAAAAAATTCACCCTCACGTTACCTGTAGAGGAGGTACCCTGAAAAAAAATGTTTTTCAATATTTTATTCTACGATTCTGGAGTTTTAACAAATATGTATATCCATGCCAAATTACAGCCTTCTAGCACTAAGGGTCTCGGCGCTGTGCTTCGGACAGACGGACGGACAGACGGACGGACAGACGGACAGACGGACGGACATGACGAGACTATAAGGGTTCCGATTTATCTTTGGAACCCTAAAAATGGCCAAGTGCATGTCAGGTCGTAGGCATGCTAAATTAAATTCAAGGGTGGGGTTGGTCGCACACGCACACAGCGTGAAAATTTTTTTTTTATCCTAACACTTTGATAACGTAATAAATATGTAAGTAATAACTGTTAGCTCTTGTATGTTTGACGAGTATTTTTATTATGTTATATAAACTGTTTTAGATAGATGAGATACTGGTAGTTAATCTTTTGGTTTGACGCCGCAGATATTTTTATTTTTGACATATTGTCTGTCGTTCAATACTTATAACCGAGCCAAATTATGCATTTAGAAAAAATAACAAGTGTTAAGCTGTTAATGAAAAAAAATTAAAGAAACTGATGTATTCTTAATACAGTAAAAAGTGCGCGTCGTAAAATAACTTGTAATGAGCTTTAGCGAATTGTTATTTCGTATGGTTATGAGGAGTTATAAGTTTTGAAATTTTGGTTGGCGCCACAAGTCGGCGCCGGCGCATAGCCATTGCTAGACCTCGCACTTTGAAAACTGGCGAAGAATTGCATCCACTCGTGACACCAAGCTTGCGTCTCAACTATATAGTTTGCATACGACCGGCGTTTTGTAAGAACCTGGCGAAAAGAAATAAATATGAGAGAGAATGGCGCGCGATCTCAGTCGATGACAGTTATTTCCCGCGCAACGCCGCCATAGAGGCCAGCCATTTTATCAGTTCGGAAACACGCACAAGCTTTAAATTAAAAATAGTGGAAGATTTTATTTAATCGTGAAATAATTTAAAGTTAAAATTAAAAATGATGAAGTTCTTTGTTTTAGTCTCAATAATAAGTTCTGTGATCGGAGAGAACACATTGCGTAAGTCCATTTTTGTTTTTACGGTGAAGGTACTCGCATGAAGTAATATAGTTTGCGAAAATGTGATCTTTACTACCAATATTAAGGTTTTACGGGATTTGCAATGAGTTGCTTGGGTTTCGGAAAAATTACCTGAATTTTAAAAGTAGATACTGTTAGATTTTAAGCGAACAAATTTTGTCAGAACTAGAGGTAAAAATTCAGGAATAATATCGCACTTACTTTCGCTTTAAATAATGATTGACCATAGAAAATTACGTAAAATAATTAAGTACAAAACCGAGCAAGTACATCAAGTGGGACAATTTTTCGTACATTGTTCATGGCATCCACCAAACAGGGAATCCTAGTGTGGAGCTAAGAGTGTGTTGTGTTATAAAAAATGTAATAAAATGTCATAGAATTTAAAAAAAACAACCCTTAAATATATCCATCATATCCATACAATATAATGAGCAAAATATGCAAAATAATTAATTACAGAGATTAGGTAACTACTTGAAAAACTTTACGATACACTGAAATTTCAAGTATGAAGTATTTTATGGTTTTACGTTTAGTTTTTGTGTTTTTATAATATTCGTAATCAATTAAGTACCTAAATAAAAAATGTTTCAGGAAAATGTATAATAGGCATAAAACTTAAAGTTAAAGAGTTGTTTAAATCATAATTAAAAATTAATGTGATAACAGAGCAACGACCTATCAAGCTTATTAATAAAATTATGCAAAATAAAGTTATTCAAAAATAATTTAAGTACTAATGGAAACGCGTAGGTATGTATATGTATTTGATTAAAATTTTGCTATCTATTGTATTTAATTTAATTAATTGTAAAACTTTTTTTACACATATTCTACATACTTAGGTATAATCAATTTCTGAACGAGTCTAGTAAATAATTATACAGGGTCCTTTTTTCGGAATTTGTAATGTTAAAATACATATATATTTTTAATAATAATTTAATATCATAACTAATTTATATTTGCAATTAATTATTTTATAAACAAATTTCAATTAATATTTCTATAAAAAGTAGTATCAAGATTGCCAAATAAGATTCGTCTAAAGAAATGGGTAGATAACAAAATATACAGGCGCGAATCCGAATTTATCAATCCGCGTAATCATCTTCTAGTTCTTTAACAGAATCCAAGCTAGATCGGAGCTAGAAACTTTCTTGAAGTTCGATCAGGAAGCAGACGTGGTGTAATATTATGCTGGGTTACATTGGTTACAAGTAACTATCGTAACGTATTATAGCACTGATTATAAACAGTGTATTTAGTTACAGACGGCGTTCGACACGAACTGTTTATGTAAACGCGACGATTACTATTTTCCGTACGGAATTAACTAATGATTCATGTTAATCAGTTTAACATTTAGGTTAAGTTTTAGAACCAGGTCAGGATATAAAGGAGTTTTATTTAGTATCAATGTAATTAATATAAGTTTAATTATTACCTAATAATTGTAGTAAGTAACTTATCATAAACATTCATCATTACTTTAGGGCTTTTAATACCAATAATAATGCTATTTAGATACTATCATATTATAATTAATTACAATCCTAACTTAACAATTTATTAATTTGGCAATCGTTTGTTGAATTCATAATAAATAGTTATTTAAAAAATAACATCATGATGTGTACTGTCACGTTTAAAAGATTAATAAAGATAATAAAAAATAAACTTATTTCAATTTTATCTTTTATCTGATTGTAATCGATAAATAATTTAAATGAAGAAAAGATAAATCGGAACTAAAAACTTTGAGGTCGATGAAGTTTCATATTTTAGGGTTTTTATAGCAACCGGTCAATTTTTTTAAGTTTTTATCGTTACAAGATTCTGCAATAGATACATAATAATGTCATTTTTCATTTGTTTTTATTGGAACATTCACAATTGTTTGAGATTAAATAAATTATGTCATGACGGTCAGAATGATGGCACCGTGCTACAGAAAGCGTGACGAATTAGTTATTCAGTGAACAATTCTGGGGTTACGCAACCTGAGTCTTGAATATAAGGAGAGTAAAACTATATATCTACTCTATTCGAAATTCCTATATTACTAAAAATACATTTACTAATTACAGGATCACTAAATTGCCAAAATAATGAATACTTATCTTTTTTCCAATTTTTTTTATATTATAAACTAATCGTCGCTATGTGAAAGATATTTGAAATTATAATCTAAATTTTACTAACAAAAATTACCAACTTCAAAATTACTCAAAAACTACTTGTCAGATCTCGTTCAAAATGTGGGACCACATGACAAGTATCTACCGGCTTTCGATTAAAAAGATAATCATCAAAATCGGTTCACCCAATCGAAAGTTCTAAGGTAACAAACATAAAAAATACAGTCGAATTGAGAACCTCCTCCTTTTTTTGAAGTCGGTTAAAAAGGAATAATATACTCGTACGTACAGTCCATATTCAATATTCTTTGACGACCTACGTTATGCTGCCGACGTGAACTTTCATTGCGCAGTACTTCCGGACACATGAAGAACATAAACTCCATCTCGCTGACTATTGATAAAAAATATAGATAAAATAAATTTAAAAAGTAAAAAAAAACCCACCTGCTACCAAAAAAGCTATCATACACCTTTTTCAAATCCTTACGGTGAACTCTTTAATTTGATACCAATACCCTTCCTCGCAGTCGGGTAATAAAAAAATATGCTAGCGATTAAATCACATAAAAAATCGTTTGATTTTCAAACTTTAGAGCTTTAATGTTTTATGTTTTTTTTTAATTTTTTTTTAATAAATCAAGTGCCTTCATTAGTTTGTTTTAGCTTTTTCAGGGCAGATTAACGATACCTAAAAGTAAGCAATAAGAAAATGTAATTTTTTAAATCGTGGCACAATTTAAGAGAAGATTACAATAATTGACAATTTAAATTCTATAAGACCTTATTTAAGCTATTGATACCTAGAATATATCTGTCCAAATACACATTTAAAATTTCCCTCACGTTCATGTCACGCTCAACTTTGCAAGAGCACTTGAAAAGACATTAAAGTCTAATGTAAGCATAATGTCTGATGCAAAAAATATCACCTGATAATGTAGCTAACTTAGATTTATCGTGATGTACTTGTGTATTCTAGTTACAATATCTTCGTTTATAAATAAAATAATAATAAATCAGGCTAACTAATTAGGGTAACTCAAGAAAGGTTTGCGACTAACCATCGTAGAGTCAACTTACCCTGATGATGCTCCATTTCGGGGCGAAACACGTGTTGGTGCTGGTATGTATGTTGGTACATACTTTTATTTATTGTAGTGCATGTTTTAAAGTATATAGTACCATCATACATGTTAACCGCGGATTGTTGCAAAGTAGACTAATACTAACTTAATATTAAGAAAGGTTACCATTTCTCAGAACTCGATTCTCCTGACCCGTCTTCAGTGATTATTGTTTATTTTATTCTTATTTTTTATCATGGGATGTCTGCCTTATTTTAAAATTACGGATTAAGACAAAAACACACTAAGATTGTTTATTTCAAGATTCGCCTAAAAACGGACTATAAACATTTTTGTATATATCTTATTTGTTTGTAGAATCTCGAAGCAACAGTGGTCTCGGTTGCCACACGCCCAAGGTCGGTTGCTCAAACATGTGCAACGACCTAACGAAAGTGGTCGTGTAGCAAGCCTTGCAAAGAAATGCTATCACGACACGACGCACGATTACATGCCCAGGGTTGCCAGTTGTCAGAATTTTTACGCTCGTCCGGACTTTTGTAGTTCTATCCGGATTTTGTCCCGCTTTTGAAATTGTTTGGATTTTTTTATTTGTCCGAGTAAAAGAACTTATAAATAAATTACGGATTTGAAACTATTTTATTTGTCCGAATTTATTTGCCTTGACTAAAAAAATCTTTAAATATCTGACGTGAGGATGAATTTTTTCTTCGTCGCGTACCCTGTAGTGTGGGGTATCGTTGAAAAGATATTTCAAAAATATTACGGTCCTCTAAGTTCTTCTCTTCATTTTTGAAATTAGGGGTCCGTATGCGCAATATTTGGCTTTTAAATGCTTATTTTGGTTAGCTGACGCTAACTGAGTGTCCCCCGCCCCCCTGCCGACTAAAAGGTTGCAGTTGGACAAGTGAAAAAAATATCAAAAATAGGTTATACGATGAATTTACAAGGAAAACAATCACGGCTATGTTAGCGTACGTAGTTAATGAGTAATAGTCGATAAACTTAGTACTTCGGAACCCTTTGAACATTGCGCGTGGCCTGACACGCACTTGCCCAGTTTTTATATGTATAACATCCAACTAACTTCAAATTTTAAAATGGTAACCCTACAATGTACACACGAGTCACAGATCGTTAACCTGGAATGAAATCTGCTTGAACTTAAAGTTTTTGTCTTGACTACGGTCTGCTTTAAGTCAAGGATACTTATATTTAATTCAAACAATGCAGTAATATTAAGCACTAATTAATACTATGTAGATAAAAAAGTTGGCTGGCAACTTACATTAAAATTAAAAATCGAATCTAATTCCGAACGCTTCAAAATGCTTCTTCAAAAATGGAACGTCCTTACTAGTCTTGTAGTCGTCCGTTGACTTGTCCTTAAACGGAATCGTATACGAATGTAAATAGAGGCATTGTGTCAGTTTACATGCAGTTGACGCTCTGAACCGCCCCGACCTTCGTTGCTTATAGTTTCGGCCTTAATTTAATTATTAAATCGGCACTTAGTATCCGTTAGGTGAAGAACAAGGTGACGATTAAAACCTCGTAAATCCTGATAGAATTTGGGATTTAGGATTTATTTCTTTGAAAACTCAATAAAAAAAAACTTGATTGATTGCATCTGTAAGTGGAAAAAATCATCAACTGAAAATGTTTACGTAAAAAAGTAAAAAAAAAAACTTGAGAGGTGTCAAGGGACACCCGAATGGAACGAAGTTCCTTGCAGTCAGTACTAGGATAGCAAAAACATGCAGCAAGTGTGCCAAAAATGTTTTGGCACACTCGCTTGCATGTTTTTGCTATCCTAGTACTCTGGCTTGCTTTCTATGTAAAAAAAACTACGACGGCAAAAAGAGTCGTTACCAAATTTTCCGCCTAGCCCCCTTTCGCAACGCGCGATAAGGAACTTCGTTCCAAAAAACAATTATCACAAAAGAAATTTATGTAGTACAGATGCAAAAGTACAGCTTAATTGTGTGCACCGCGCCCGCGCCCGCGAGTTCAGTGTGAACAAGCACTCAAAGTTTAATTACATGTAAATTGTAATTTGTAAATAGGTATTATAATAATTATTATAATGTGTGTTGCGGTATAATTTATAACGTGATATTGGTAATTTCCTTCGGTTTCTTGGTACAATTGCATTTCTTATTGTCAGCGTAGAATCCTACGATCTACTGAATCTAAATAAAAGACAAACAATATTAATACGGTCCATATCCTATAAAGACCTATAAAAGATATGCCCCAAAATAGTGTCATTTGAAAGGCAATAATATACGAAGATGTTTGACACAACTAAAACAGTGCATTAGGCACATTTTCGATTTTCGACTTTTTCCATACAATTTTTTTTGCGTGGTAGCACACGCCGGGTATTCTACTAGTTCAATATAAGTGTATGTTGTTTGCTCGTTTATCAACTGTTTAGTACAATAATTCTTTACAAAAAATAACCGAAATCAAAATTAGGGATAACTCAAACACTAATCGTCAGATGTCGCTCAAATTGGGACCACATGAGAAGCACCAGCTTTCGATTAAAAAAAGAATCATCAAAATCGGTTCACCCAATCGAAAGTTCTGAGGTAACAAACATAAAAAATACAGTCGAATTGAATACCGTCTCCTTTTTTGAAGTCGGTTAAAAATATGACCAATCGCTACTAGCGTACAGTGTACACAATACCTTACCTTCACGGTATGTTAACATTATGTTAAGCTACTTCCTACAATTTAAGGCAACCGACCGGGGAAAGGTAAAACGATAACTTTCCGTTACTTTCCTTTTGTTACGGCTAATCTTTATTAAGTAATATATTACTTAACTTATAATGAATTGGCGCGAAGTGGTGCTTCCATCTTCTTGTTCGTACTATCTCGTAATCTATGACCAAGTAGGTATACCTACTTTTTGTGTAATTTCTTTTATGCGCAGTCAACAAACTCTGTCGGGTTCAATAGCCTGATAGCTCCTCATCATCGCAATCCTTAACTGCTTCTCTACTAAGTTTGGATCTCTTTTCACAACTAAAGAATGATAGGCCGATCACAGACCACATATCCTTGGTCCTTGAGGTCAATGGGCCAATTTAAGTGCCACTCTTTAAGCGCGTTGGCCCTTTCAATGTAGATAGATAAACATTGTAATGTTCATCTAAAGCGCTGTCATTTGTTTTGAAGATGTTTAGAATAAGATTACACTATATAAGGGCGTGTTGTAAACTGACGTTACCCAAACCGCACCGAGTAATCACCAATCCTTGAACTGGATTTCTGAATGGGCCTGACAGCTTACAACTTACGTAAGACGGTAAGACAGCACATTATTCCACAGAGTAAAAATAATGCTTTATGTATTTATAATGTTCTATGTTAATCTGATGGTAAGTGATGGTCGTCAATTAAAATTAAAAAACACCCCAAGCTTATCGAAACCGCATCCAAATCGATTAAGCCGTTTTTCATTAGCCGTAACAAACGCACAGCCAAACAGACCAAAATTCAAAAAATGGATCTATGGCATTAATAAATATCTACCCAAACTAATAGTTTTTTTAAAGTTATACTTCTTTAGGCGAGTTATGATATACATAAATGGAAAAAATGATGAGAGTGAAATTTTAAGATCTGTGACCCAAAAAGTGACGAAAAATGTCGATTTTTTCACGCGTGTTTCAAACGCGCATTATGAAAAAATTATTATTTTTATTAAATATCTTTAATGTGCAGACATAGATCAGACATACATTTTTATTACATGTATGTATGTTACTCTCACAACGTCACTATGCAATCCGTCCAAACGAGATGGTAACAAACAAAATTCGGTACAAGGTCACAACGAGCTCGAGATTGCATAGTTGCCGGTTTTTGCGGAATAAACATGTGTAAACCTGTTTGTTTATCTGTGGACTATCACTTAACAAGCTGTGGTAGACTAATGGTTTGAACGGTGGTCACTGGTCAGTGTGGTCACTCGCACAGGAAGACCTGGGTTCGATGGTTCTGAGTTTTCAGAGTTACATACGTTCGTACTAGCGCGTTGCCCATGACTTTGCCTGCGTTTCCCGGTGTAATGTATCATCCCCTATAACTTATTCAAAGATAATAGTCCTGTGAGCAAAATTTCATGTCATAATAAAATATTAGAAGGATTAGTAGTAGGCTAGTAAGAATAGAAGCTAGCGTTCCGCCTCGGCTTCGCACGGATAGCGTTTTAAAAAACCATCACGAAATTTAGAAAAAAAATCATCCAAATCGGTTGAATGGATTTTTTATTTGCGGTGAAGGAAATCTGTACTCGAGAATTATTCATTCACTATCTGTGTGCCGAATTTCATCTAAATAGACTATATCCGATCAGCCGTTTTGCGTGATTGCGTGACAAACATCCAAACATCTAAACTTTCACTTAAATAATATTAGTATGATTTATTTATTCATTTATTTATTTAATTCAATAGAACGGCTTAGCCAATTATACTAAAGTTTACAAAAGTGTATGAAATCTGATCTTTTTTTTATGTTAACGACGGGCAAACAGGCATACGGCCCACCTGATGGTAAGTGGTCACCGTCGCCTATGGACACGTGCAGCATCAAGGGAGCTGCAAGTGCGTTGCCGGCCTTGAAGGATACGATATACACTCTTCTTAAAGAACCCCATATCATAGCACGCAGGGAATGCCTCAGAGGGAAGTTTGGTCGGGGAATCTGGTCGGATAAAAGTATTTTTTTCACATAGTGCATAATTTGAACTTTAATCCTTAATGCGGAAGACCTTTATTTCAGTTTCCTATTAGTTATTGTAATTATTAAGAAATAAACTTACTGTAAGGTTAATTAACTAACCTAACCTAACTTAACCTAACACTACCATTAATAGAAGGAGAATACACCGGAAGTATATTTGTGGCGGAATGGCTCGATAACAAGATTCTATGTGAGTTTTATATCATGTAAATATAATAAATATAGTTCTTAGTAGAAGAAGATACAAGTTAATAAACAAGGCAGGACAGGATCTAAGAACACCATAGCTATTGGCTACCTATCTACGAGTACTTCACGACATATCAGCCTCCGTGGGAGTGTCTCGAACCTACAGATTTTTCGGTATTTCTACCGATATGGGCTCTGTTCTACCGAAATACCGAAATGCAACGATTTTTCCACGATTTCAGAGAATACATGAAAATTCTCCCGATTCTTCTACCGATTTTACGTAATTTTTAAGTTGGTAACCATTTTCATGAATTTTTACGTTAAAAAGGGGAATGGGGAATACCTCAACAGTAAGCTACTCTACATTTTTTCACTCGCTACAGACTGTTGTAAAACGTGAGAGCGGTGTAGATAGTATTTCGCTGTCTCTCCCACTTGTGTTTCGTACGGGAGTGTATAATTTGATTCATATTATTTGAGTAAATAATAAAATACAAAAAAGATATGAGTAAAAACAATATTTAAAAATAGGAATATTCACCATTTTTGTAAAATTATTGTTTCATCGTGTCAACGGTGCTAACACTCACACCACATATCGCTGTCGCTGCAGTAACGTCACGAGGGCGGCAGCAGAAATTAACGTTTTTAGCGATAAAATATTGTTTGACTTAAACCGATTTTGGGTACAAAACCGATATTAATGGGCAACTCTACCGATTTCGCACTTTAACGTTCGAGACCACTGCTCCGTGGGAAATCAAACCCGTTATCTTCTCTGCAGGCATCACAATATACAACATAGTATGTTGCACCTTCATGTATGTCCCAACTTATGCTAAAGTTGGACAAAATAATTTAATCAGTACGTCCGAGGCATTGCTTTGCGTCCTCGGCTCGTGACTCACTCGTTATAATAAAATTAAAACGTACGTATACGAAACGTGTCGTATCAACTGATATTATATTATAATGTTGTAGAGAATATTGTAAACAATTTCAAATTCAAAAACAAAAAAAAATTAATGTGTGCAATTCACACGTGGTAGAAGTGAAACCTTCAAAAATTTTGTTTTCAAGATAATGAGACGAATGTAAAATTTCGGGAAGATGATAATTGTAGGTTTTGGTAATGATCATAGTGATGCAAAGTTAGATAATTATTTTACATTTTATTCGTATACCACAATATATCACATATATTTATTCGGACTCAGAGCTTACATTTTTGATAAATTATACAAGAGGCTTAAGGTAATTAAAGTATGAAATGCTCCTACTGTAAACCACCGAGCAAAGCGGGTCCGGTCTTGAACCAATAAGCGATATCATAAAACTCGCTTCTAGTGTCTCGCCTGAGGTGGAGCTAGAGCGTTATGAATAACATGTGTAAACTAAGGAAGCTATGCATCACATTCTTGGCAACATAATTCGTTTCACACCATCCTTTGTATGCAGCTATCAGAACTTATTACTACTACGAGTACAAACATAAAAGTGTATGAAGTATTGTTATTATTATGGCGTGTGTAGGTGTAGGTAATTCAAAAAACTGTTCTGTGGTTTAAGTGTACACAAAAAATTACAGTTTCTGTGGCATTTCGGCAGAAAATGTACCTACGTAACGTAGCGAAACAGGGTATCTGCACCTAAAATTGGCTGAACTTTGAACGCCACCTCTCTGTGCTACCCGTTTGTTTAAGTTTTCTGGTATTATTTGTCTCGATGTGGTGGTAAAATATAATTCCGCTCAAATAGATATACTACTTTATCATCAAGCGCACCAGCATGTTATAAATGCATGCATGTATTATGTGACTTGTTGACCTTCATTTCATGGAACAGTTGATTTATTAAAATAATTATAATTGATTTAACACACTATTATAATTGCTAAGTGAATAATAATCGTTTCATTAATAATCGTTTCATTTTTATTTGTTTCAGTTACTTTCTTCTTTGTTATCATTAATTTCCGTGTGCTCTAAATTATAAGTCCATACAAATATTTAATTACTTCACTGACTTATAATTTTTTATCTTTCTTACAGCGGAAGACTTCAACCGATGCCGGCAAAGAGACGCGAAGCTGAATGACTGTCTGAAGAACGCGGTACCTGATGCCTTGAGAAGAATGAAGAAAGGTAAGCTCATCTGAACTATGATGAATCTATGTGAATTTTATAAACCGACTTCAAAAAAAGGAGGAGGTTCTCAATCCGGCTGTATTTTTTATGTTGGTTACCTCAGAACTCTCGACTGGGTGAACCGATTTTGATGATTCTTTTTTTAATCAAAAGCAGGTGCTTGTCATGTGGTCCCACATAAAGAACGAGAACTGACAAGTAGTTTTTGAGTAATTTTGAAGTCGGTTATTTTTTGTTAGTAAAATTTAGATTATATTCATGTTTTTTCAAGTTACCCTACCATTTATGGAGTACCGTCGGCATTAAACCGAGTAGTTCAGATCTGAGTGACCTCAACAGGTCTGATGCCGTACCCTCGTCTGTTATTCAATAGAGACCACCATTAGCAGAGCATATTGGCTTGAACTGAACCTCGTTCTGCACATGACACTGAGTCAACAGTTAAATTAATTAGTTGTAAATATAATAAGGTTATTTTTTGTTGTAAATATGGTAGATTCTTACTACCACATTATCCAAAACACGTTCAAAACATACCTTATACTTTTATTTCATGAAGATATGTTATTATATTTAATTAACGACACCTATAGTCGCTTAAATTGCTAACTAGTGGTTGGCCGCCAACCGGCACAGTAACCCTACGTGATCAGTGCAGGCCATTAGAGGTGGGAAAATTCTGCAAGAAACTCAATCGAACTAACCACTTTATTTGTCTTTATAGCTGTTTGTCCAGTCAGTTTATTTTAAACTTAAACACCAATTGACGCACTTAAGTTTTTGCAAATAGGTATAAAACTCAACGAGGTCGTGACCACAAAGAATCATAATGCGCAGTTTTAGAAGAGGTTATTATATTTTTCTCTCTGTATACAACATATTTTTTGTGAATTATGTCGTTAGCACTCATAAGTTTTTGTTAAGTACGGTGATTTTCGGTCCTCACGTATAAATGTCATATAATAACGTAAGCAGTTAAATGTAATGATGGTTTAATTTACCATAGATAAATTTAACCATGTATAAAGCATAATAGTCTTAAGTATTATCAGCCGTGAGTTTCATGAATTACTGAGCAGGCGCTGAAATTGCAATTTATGTTAATATAGTAGAGTTCACATTGGAAAATCATATGAAACAGGCATAGAAATATCATAACAAGACAAAAATAACTCAAACAACTTACTGTGGTTTCATGAAAATGGACATGATAATAATGAATAACATTCTACGACCATAATCATGATAATAATGGCTTGAGAGCCAGTTCTTTCTTTCTTTCTTTTTCTTCTCTCTTCTTGGCCGGCAACGCATCAATGATGCCTTTGGTGTTGCTGATTTCCATGGTCGACGATAGCCACTTACCATCAGGTGGATCGTCTGCTCGTTTGCCAGCTATTTCCATTAAAAAAAATATACATCTATACATACATAATTTTAGACCAATTTGACGTAGGTACGTAATCAACTGTGAAACTATGGAAAAAGAAAAACATTACAAACAGTATTTTTATCACTCAATAATTATAATTCGTATTATTATGAAGTGCATGCTACCCCACACATAATACATAACTAATTATAAATAGCTATTGTACAATTTGTACATGGTCCTGTTTTTTTAAATAGTCGTCAAACAAGTGAACGAACCACATATGGTACGTGGTTACCAATGTCCAATGGCGAAGGACATCAGGTACAAGGAATCACCAATACGTTACTGGCTAAAGCCAAAGCCGTAGTCAGAAAACCGTATTACTTCGATTCGAGCATACTCGAGAATTCACAAAACGGTTTTTTTGTGATATGGCCTTATTGTATACTGTGTATATTTCCGTGATGCAGTGTCATGTATTTTTTCGATATTGATAATAATATGATGAGTCTTGCTATTGAATTTTAAATAAGCCTTCAAGACCCAGACCAAGTGCTTTTTTACTACGGTAAGGAAGCGCTAACCGCTCACTCAATAGCTGTTTTTTTATATGGAAAGATTCTGGAGCTTTCAATGCCCAGGGTCACCAGTCAAATATATCTTGTATGAGCCAATGATGGAAAAATACCTGATGATGAGCTCATAATTATGTTTGTTTTGTAATGTCAACTTCGATAAACAAGGCAACTTATTTCTGTAAGATTTGGGTTCAAACCTTCCGGGTTTTCATTTTAATGACGTAAGTTTAAACCAAGATATTCTATTATTATATTATAAGATTCATTAAAGGAGTTATTCGTAATATTAATGTAATAATAAAGCCTAATCTTAAAATGTAGGTACTCATTCAGTAGGTATACCTTAGTACTAAATATTAAAAAAATAAAAAATGGAATGTTAAGAAGCTTATATTTTTTATAATTAAAATAATTAACAAGTATTGCTAATTTGAGACGCAAAGAATGCCAACATAAGTATATTCATGAAATAATATTAATCATTACAAAATATTTCGCGGGTACTGGCTGCAAACTATTTTATGTATTGCAAAAAGTCACAAATTAAGATAAATTAATGTTGGTTCAAAGATGTTTTAATGAGTTTTGTTAGAATACAAATTAACAGCAAAAAACATATTAAACCATGAGACTCGTAAAAGAACGGAATGTATCTAATGAAGTTAATAATTTTTTATTTAGCAGTTAATTTACACGCAACCCGTAATGACGTTAAAAGAATAACTTATTTAGCACTTAGCAGATTATATTAATAAAATTAATGCTAATGCTAACGATTAATGAAAAGGAATAAAAACAGTTGCTCATATTACATTGTCCATTTATTCCGTGACATTATTATGTCTTTTAAATACTTATTAGGAGTTCCCTAAATTCCTCATGGGTCCCAAGTGATAAGTACATCTGAATTTTTATCAATAGGTATGGGACCAAACTAGAAAATCCTTTCAAACAAAAAAAAAGTTTTTTTTTTCAAATTACGTAGTTTGAGAACTGAATTTGAGAACCGTCTCCTTTTTAACAGACTTCAAAAAAGGAGGTATTAAATGTATGTTTTTTTTTTATGTTTGTTACCTCAGAACTTTCAACTGGGTTTTGATGATTCTTTTTTTTTATCGAAAGTTGGTATTTGTCAAGTGGTCCCACTTTGAGCGAAATCTGACGAGTAGTTTTTGAGTTATCCCTAATTTTGAAGTCGGTTATTTTTTGTCAAGAATTATTTGAAGTCGATTAAATACTCGTATTAGATTATTGTATTCATTACATTGTTATATTCCCGTTTTTCTCACAGACCAACTATGTATGCACAATGCGTCATTAGACCCATTAGGAATATATTTTTGCATTGTTTATTTTAAATTTTACCATCTTGTCACATGTGACAAACTTCCAAAACAACTTTCATAACAAATGGGCGTGTTCCAAATTATATGCCTCACAAAAGATTCACTCTTCTTGAATTTGTTTTCCAGGTATCCCGGACCTCTCCGTGCCCCCCTTGGAGCCCCTGCTGGTCTCCGGGATGAACATCGAGTCTGGCGTGGGGCCCGTGGTCATTGCGCAGAACTACAAAAACATTAAAATACATGGACTCACCGACTCCATCTTGACCACTTATAAGTGAGTTTCTGTCTGTCTGTCTACTACATTGCTACCACGGTAGCCTATTGTAGGGCACGTGAAGCCTTGAACATAGGATTAGTAGGTATAGGGACAAGGTGGGTGGCGTAGCGTGGGAAAAATTGACGCTCCCCGTAATTATAAAAAAAATATGAATTAAAAATAGGTACAGTAGTTACTACTACTGTAGTTACTACTACAGTAGGCAGGTATTTTTCTTGTTATTTTTTTTTCATAGCACATTTACATTAAAATTTAAATAAAAAATAATTAATTTTAATGTATAAAAATTAAAGTTTTCCTGACTGACTCACCGCAGAGCCCAAATTTCTGAACCTAGAAAATGGTATTTGGACCCTTTTATAACGATGCCTTCCTCCTGAAGAGACGATTTTTTAATATATCTCAAGTGGGACTACCGCGATAAAACTAAACCACCAAGCCCCTGGCACAACATCCTGGAGTCAGTCAACCTTTCTCAGTCATAACTGAACAGGTCTTAGTAGGTAAAGTGGGGTAGGATGCAAGACGGGCAATGCAGGTAGAATAAAACTAAATGTCTTTTCCGAAACATGGACGCCCGAAAACATTCTGCAGTCTGTCAACCTTCCTCAAATCGGCTCTAATATTTCAAACTTTTTGCTCTAATGACTAATACCTGTCTATAAACGCAAGAAGTAGATATGTGTACTCTACATTAATCTACAACTGCTCTTGAATATATCACTAGACACAAAGGTGAGTAGAATGGGATTTAACATCGATTAGGTTTAAGCACTACAGTTTTAAGCCTTTGTTTACCAACCCATTATTTTATAGATCTCGCGTCGGTCTTTAATATGGGTGAATATCAGAAACGTACAAATTTTTTCAATTTTGGTGGCGAAATTTTCTCTTCAGTTTTCGTGAAAAATGAGGACCTAGTATAAGAATAGAAAGTCTAAGCTAGAAGAACCTTCAAGAGGTCTGAGAATATCTCGATAACTTTTTGAGATATTTAAGTTCAAAGTCTAGTGTGACCACCAGAATTGAAAATCGCCCACCAAAATCGAAAGTACCCACCAAAATTGAAAATCAGTGACACCAAAATTGGATTTTTCTGTCACAAAAGCTCTAAAATCAATGAAATAGAGCTCAAAGTGGCTAATCTCATGAGTTCTCGGGAATTATCAATAACTTTCATCGTTTTATAAAACTCTCTATTGTTAAAAAAAATTAGATATTATTATTTAACATCTATCAATCCATCAGCCCTTGGAGATCCACTGCTGGACACAAGCCTCCCTAACTTGCGCCACTCTGACCAGTCCTGTGCCTTCTGAATCCAGCGGGTGCCTGCTGTTTTCTTCAGGTCGTCAGTCCACCTGATTGGGGGGCTTCCAATGCTGCTTTTTCCAAGACGTGGGCGTCATTTGAGGACCTCTTCCCCAATGGTCATCGGTCCTTCGAATTATGTGGCCAGCCCATTGTCACTTCAGCCGGCATACTTGCTGAGCTATGTCGGTTATTCTTGTTCGTCTACATCATTTCTGATTCGATCACGTACAGAAATACCGAGCATAGCTCTCTTCATCCGCTCTCTTTCTCTCTCTCTCTCTCTCTCTCTCTCCGCCCTCTGTGTGACTTTGAGCTTATGAATAAGGCCAATAATAATAAATTACGACGTCTCGGAGCCGTATGTCATCACTGGCAACACACCCTGCTCGAACAACTTCGACTTCAGGCACTGAGATAGTGTTTTGGACGACAAGATATGATGCAGTTTCCCGAACGCAGCCCATTCGAATTGAATTCTACGAGTGACTTATTTCTCGAAGTTGGACGTACGTAGATATATGATATGGACATTGGACATGATTTTCGTCTTGGCCATGTTCGTCTTAAGATCCACCGATTGTGGCACTGTTCAAGTCGCCTATCGTTTACCAAGTTCCTACAGGGATCTTACCAGAATGACTATATCATTCGCATATCGCAAGTGTGTGATGTCACTATTGACCACGATGATACCACGTTGTTTCCATTCCATCAGCTTGAAGACGTCTTCCAATGCAGCTGTGAACAGTTTTGGAGATATGACATCCCCTTGATCCCCTTGCCTGACACCTCTCTGCAATTGAATAGGGTTCGTAGCTGTGTCGTATACTCTGACGGAATTAATGGTACCTGATGATTACAAACACTTCAACACGTCGATATGAAAATTAAGTACCAATACCGATAGAATCAAAGGCTTTCTCATAATCTACATAAGCAACAAATAACAGCAGATTATACTCCTTGGTCCTGTTGTTGTATAATCTGCCTCATTGTGTGTATATTATGGTCTATGGTTCTGTCGCCTTTCGGAATCCTGCTTGTTCTGCAGGCTGAAACTCGTCAAACCTGCCATGCGATTTGTGAGCACCCTCGCAAACGGCTTACAAACGTGGTTCAGTAATGCAATGGTCTTTAGTTCTGTAAAAGGGCTTTTTCGCCCTTCTTGAAGAATAGAGTCACCACTCACCACATTTCTGCTGCATGCTTCCGGGGTAGTTCCAATATTGATGACGGAAACGAACAGCTATTGGAGCGTCATTAGTACAGGTTTCCCTCCATCTCTTAGTAGCTGTTGTGAATCCGTTATTTCCCGGAGCCTTGTTCTTTTTAAGCTGTTTGAGAGCCTCTCTTATCTTATACAGGCGGCGTCCGGGATATCCTGTGTGTAGTGCCGGGTCAGTTTAGCTCGCTTGTTATTGTCCTCGCAGGCAGCTGGATCTTGAGAGGAGTCATACGACCGTCTCTCAGAACTTCAGATTTCGACGAAACCATGGTGCTGGACTTGGTCTTCAACCTCGTAAGCTGACTTTTCCCAATAGACAAATCCCTGGCGAACACTTTGACGCCCTAGTTTCGCTCAAGTGGCTCGTTTTAAATTTTGGTCACGCATAAACGCCACCAAAGCCACCAAAATTGAGCCACCAAAATGAAACCATGCATAAAAAAAATCTTTTAAAATAGGGATTTTATGTTGCAATTAAATTGATATAACTGTTTTATGTGTAACCCAAATCACTACCTATATCGTGTAGCTTACTATAAAAGCACTTTAAAATAAACAGCAAATCGATCCACCAAAAATTGAACATTTCTTGTCCCCCTGTGCCACCCAAGCGGGTACTTTTGTTTTGGCGGGATATCACAGCTCTAATCACATACCCGTTACACGCAAACGCAACTACACAACTGTGCGATGCGAAATATTAAAACTTGAATGATCGCATAATCAAGAAAGTTCATGTTTTACTAAGTTGAACAAGTGCACCCAAGATTTTGGTTTTTTCTTGGACAAACTTTGATCGAGTATCCTGTGATGTTAAATAGGATTTTATGATATGGTTTAATTATTTTTAGATAATGTGTCTTATGCGTATACTAACGAAATTATATATTTTTTATTTTTACTTAAATTGTTGCTGTGGTGAATGAAATTATGTCAAAAAATGGAGCTGGGACATACCACCAAACTTGAATTTAAGGGCATTTTTTTTACCCTGATTATTTATATACACATATATTTAAAAAAACAATGTGGCCCCAATTAAAAGAAGTTGCGTAGTTTACTATATAAAAAAATTAGAAACATTCTATCATTTTACACCTCGATTCTCAACGTGGACACGTAAAATTTGCCGATTTGATATTCACCCATATAACACTCGTGCGCGACTAATTTGTTTTTTGTCAAACAATTTTTTTACCTAAGTAGGTAGAGTAATATAGGTATAGAAATTGATGGTTTGTAAGTGACATCATCAATTCATCACCCAAGATAAGAAGGACAATGTCTTATAAATTATGATCTCTAAAAACCTCTCCTCTAAAAACTTGTAACTAAGTAACACCCCAACTCAAAGTCACTAACGGTTACTTTAATCGCTTCTTAGTGAAGAATCACCATACAAATTCTGTACTAAAGGGCGATTTAAGTATTAAGTAGTTGGTTACTCTGAGTAGGGGCGTAAGAGTGTTTACAGAGTGATAAGTGTTTTATTTAAGTCTACATCAAGTAAATAAATCTTCCACATATTCCAGGGCTGACCTCAAACGCCATCGTCTTCGCACAGACTCACTTACACCGAAAATGGAGTTCATTGCTGACTACGTGATGAAGGGAAGGATCTTGGTGCTTCCGATCCAAGGCAAAGGCATCGCCAACATCACTTTGCGTACGTGTTTACAGTGCCATCTATTAGGGAGTAGCGAAACTAATGATATATAATGCCATCTGTTATCCACTTGATACAGCGTAGATTTATAATATGTTTTATATGGAATACAGATGGCTCTGTTATTAATAAGAAGTATAATAAGCAGTGATAGCCTAGCGGTAGAACGTTGGTCTCCCGAACGAAGGCGCCCGAGTTCAAACCCTGGCACGCACCTCTAATTTTTCAAATATTATGTGCGTATTACAAGTTAATTATCACTTGCTTCGGTGAAGGAAAACATCGTGAGGAAACCTGCACACCGGAGAGTTCTCCATAAAGTTCTCGAAGGTGTGTGAAGTCTACCAATCCGCACTTGGCCAACGTGGTAGACTATAGCCTAATACCCCTCACATTGTGAGAGGAGACCCCGAGCCCAGCAGTGGGACAATTATGGGTTGTTGCTTTGCTTTTTTTTTTGCTGTTATTAATAAAAAAACGTGTTTGTGAATGTTTTGTGTGTGTGTGTACGCTCGTACCCACGGGCCACGACCCACGCCTGCGCCTGCAATCCAAGACGAACTGACGAATGATGTGCGCCTAGTATGCACACACCTTCATCTTGTCACTTTTTGACTTCAATTTTACTCTCATAATTTTTTCCAAACGCCCCATGAAGTATAACTTCAAAAGTATCAGTTTTTTCATAAATTTTTTATTGATTAGAAATTTCTATTTTTTAGTAAACCTAGTGGTAAAACACGACCTGATCGGCGAGCCCATTGAGCGTGATGGACAAACTTACATGCACATGAAGGATTATAAAATAAAATTCATCCCACAAAAAGTTATACTGCATTTCTCAAACTTGTTCAATGGTGATAAGGCTCTGGGCGACAACATGAACTTGTAAGTTGACATTTTAATTACTGTTTATTAATTAATCCACGATTTCCAGTAAAATTCAAATGTAACATTCCGTTATAAATAAAACTTACACACACACACATCTATCTCCACATTAGGATATCCAATGCTACGATTTGCTTGAGAAAAATATGTAATACCTTCCCAGCATAATAATACATATATCCCCATCATTTCTTAGTGGGAATTTTAGGAATGGATCATACATTTTTCATCACAAACATTCATGACTCGACAACAAAATTATTTGGAAGACAAGGTATTCGTTAGTACTCTATGTTACCCCACAGAGTACTTAATCACTACGCTTTAAGAGACGCCACATAGAACATTTGTCTATAGCTAAAAATTCAGGTAAACATTTGACATTTTGTTACCAACATTACAGGATAAACGATGAGCCATAGTGTTTTAAATACTCTGTGCGAATTTAATTTAATACCATCTGTGGTAAACCGGAAACAAGGCCGCCAACATACCTATGTGTTACCCCACCTTTGACAACCCTTAATAATTATTACTTATACCCCTATACCACACTACACGTTTTCCTTTCATTCTGTAAGTATAATAATTATATTTTTATATTGTTTTTAGATTCCTGAATGAGAACTCCGAACTTGTTTTCAACGAACTGAAAGAATCCTATGAAAAAAGCCTTAGCTCAGTATTTAAGGATGTGACTAACAAAATATTTGACAAAGTACCCATGAATAGTATCTTCCCGGAAAATTAAACTGTGATTAAGATAAATCATTATCTTTTAGAATTATGTTTAGTTGTAAAAATATGGTGTAAGTATTTTAAGATAAGGACAAAATTAAAAGTAATTTTGTGCATAGGGAACTGTATTTATTAAATGCTTTAACTATTGTACTTTAATGTATTGTAGATTACAAATTAAGTAAAGGTTTCATAAGAAAGTGTCGTTTTATTCCATATCCCAGTTATCAACGGTCAATTTGCTGAACACTGCCATCTATTAGCACATAACTAAATTGCATACACTCTGTTCTCGTAACCTATGTAAGCCGCATCGCCCTTTCCATTTGAATTACTCTTAGGTGATTTAGTCACTGATTTCGGATTTCGCTCATTTAATTCAACATCAGGAGGTACTTCGTTTTGTATTCGCCGTGCATTCCTCAAACAAGCTGACTTGCAAAATGCTTCATTCACAATGACCACTGGAATAAAAAAGTTCTATATTAAGGCAATAGATGTCGTAGATATGTTATACTGAACAAAACAGATTTTGAACATAATTAAAATGATCTTAAATTCGATTATCCAACTCAGATTAATAAATTAATATCTTTTCAGTACCTATACATACTTACATAATCCAACTAGCAATAAATATAACAGTAGTCCTAAAAGGATGGCGTTAAACTCCATTTTCTGTGAGGACTTATTACCTATTGCCAGAGGAGGACACTTAATTTTGTTAGGTGATCTGAAAATAATTTTATTCATTTATTGTTATTATCGTATGGCTGTATAGTGGTATATGACAGCTTATTTATGGGCCAAGGTAAGGTCAACATTTAAATTAACCGCCTTGAATTAGTGAGTACCTATACCATTCAAATTATTTAATTAATAATTATAATTATACCCACACTATCATCTTACATGAAACAGGCATAATCTGGTTGTATTCTCGTATCGCTTGGATAGGTAGTAGGTATAGAAAAATATAATATGAATGACAAGATCGCTTGGAAATAACTGAACCGCATCGAGTACCTACAGGATATTAATCTGTAAATATGCTGAGGAGTTTCCTTCGCCTATTCTTCTCCTCCATGACAAAGCAACTTTCCGAAATGGTGGTAGAATCAACAAAATGACGTTCACAAGTGTATCAGCGATAGCTACCTCTAAAATGATTACCTAAATGATTTTCAATTTTGAATTTTTAATGGTAGTTGTTAATTTAAAAGACCAAGCCTTCCGTCAAACAAGTGAACCGATTCTGATGACAACACTCAAATAGTTTTCAGTGTTCAAAATCCATTTAAATAGGGAAAGACTGAATTAGCAAGACAGGTAGTTTACAAAATGAAAAATAAATAGGTAGGTACCTAGCAAACCCTTGGAAACCTGGTGGCTCTGAGAAGACCTCGTATGGACAGATACGCCGCAAATATGATGAGGAGGAACACAGTCGTCTCCCAGAAGTGAGCAATGAGCATCCGTGGCGTCATCTCCAGGTTTCCATCAGTTTCATCCAAGGGCTAGCAGGAGGCGAAGAGGAATATATCTTCCATTTAGTATTTACTTATTGATGGTTGTGGACTTTTATTATATTGACAGACGGTTTATTTTTAATGTTGTGACAGAAGAGTCAGCCGCTCGCGACATTCATTCGGTATCGATCACAGAGTACTTAATCACTAGGTATCGATATTTTCATCTACGTTTTTGGGAAATATATTGTATTTTAATAAACATTATAAAATCAAATGACAAAATAGGTATAATATATATAAATATAGTATGTCAGATATAAGTAAATATTAATCTACCGTCATTCATTATAAGAGAGGAATTATAAATAAAATATCAGTTGTCCATTACGTAAAATGGTTTATTCAGTGAAATATAACAGTTTCTATGGCATAGTCACTGGTAACGTTGAGTTGAAGAAATCAGTAACTTAACTATGGTCTTAGCCTCTAGATTAGCGATATTACACTATTACTAAATTATACAGACATTTACGAAGAACATATAAATAGATTGTGGAGAAAAACAAGATAATCCAAATGAATCCAAGTAAGAAAATCCATGCGTTTTAGACATTTTTTACCAAATACAATATTAGTAATAGTGTAACAAAAGAGCTATATATATTTAACGTGATATTCGCAAACATACAAGCATTCTCGATTTTATAAAAAATATTTTAATTTAAATATTAGTAACTTAGATTTAAAACTTATTTTTTAATTTAAAAATAATTGAATTAAATCATCATTAAACCAAAAATACGCATGCATGTACCTAATCGAAATACATTTTCTTTAAATTATTTCTATAAGAATGCTTGTACACTTTAACACATAATTTACCAAACGTATGAGTTCAACTTGTTAGCACATAATATGCAAATTGACATTTGGGAAAATGTTCAACATAATATGAAAGTTTTTACTTCAAATCGTTTGGTAAACAAAGTAAGGTCTTGTTTAGACAAAAAAGGAAATTACAATTTTCGTTTCAAATACAGATTTATTATCCTAATCATACGGAATCATACAATTATTTGTATCTTACGATAGAAATATATATATTTTATTATCATAAATAATGAACGATGAATTAAATTATTTTTTCACATCATAATTTTATTAACTAATTAGCAATAAAAAAAATCTTTCCCCCAATTCCGATTTCCTATAACCAAGACCTTTAGGTAATCTAAAAGCAGGGTTGAGCTGTTTACTATTTTTTTATTTATACTAAATACATAAAATGACAAATAATACCTTGCGAATCTAAGGTAAGATAGCAAGTATTTGAGATAAGCTTGAAAAACATCCAATGACTCCTTTGTAACTAGAAGAGTAGATAGTTTGTTATTACGACAAAGTTCTTACGCACTTCTTACGACGCAAAAATATTTATAATTCATAATGTTTTATCAGTTTCGCATTTTTCAAGTATCTGCGTATTCATTTGATTACATTTATATCTTAACGTCGTACAAAAGTAAAGTGTATAAATGCGTTTCGATCATTAATTTAACTACCATTAAATTATTTATGACAATGAAGGAAACGACAACACTACATTGGACGGTGAATTGATATATCATAGATAAATCAATGATTATCATATTCAAAACACTTGTGAAAAAATATCTTTATATTTTATTTTGGTAAACTACTGAGGTATGGCAATGATGGTACGTCTATTTTTAAATTTCGAATTATTTTTCCCGCATATAAGCTCATACCCTTCACAACCTACATTCAAGATGAGATTACTGAAAAACAAAACATAAAATTGCCTAACTCCCGGCATTCAAGTTTCTGGAATGATGTCTTAATTAAATGCGAGCAAATGCTTCTCAACTCTTTTTGAATTAATCAATTCAGCCGGGTATATGTCGGGTTAGAATCTTATCTAACAATTAGTCAAACTAAACTAACTTAATAACATATTGTCTTAATACACAAATAAAATTAAATATAATGTCTACTTGTAAAACCTCATCGCAACTTTTCAATTCGTTCGAATTTGTTTTTAAAAGTTCGAATAGAAAAAAATATATCGAAATTTATTAAAAAATAAATTTGATATGACATCGGGTATACAATTGTACATTTCGAGTATTATTGTATAGTTCAAAATATACCAATTCGTATAACACATGTATAACACCTACTGTAAAATACAGGCCATGTATAATAGAAATTGTAAAATAGAAAACCAAATCTATTAGAAATTTCTCAACGAGTGATCGAAATTCAAACTTAAATAACTTACATACTTCTAATACAATAACAAAACTATTATAGCACCATCTATATTATCTTTGCCGACTCTCCATATTTTTTAGAAAACACTTATGTTTTCAAATTAATTTGCTTTACGTAATAAGCAATATATTTTTATTTGGTGTTAGTATTAAACTAAATCTATTCTAAATAGAATGTGTCCAATTTGGGTTATGACGCTAATTCTACTTTGAAATTCGAATTTAATGATCTTATACTTTTAAGAAAAGTCTTGTTCAAACTGACGACCACTAAACTGATTCAAACGAAGTGTTAATATGAAAGCGTTCTTTAATCCAATCGGAATACGACTATCTACACTACGAGATCGTACGTTTGAACAAAACCTGAAATCTAGGGTGATTACATGATCCTAAATCTACAAAAAGGTCCTAATTCCGAAGATATGAATCTACTCATATAAAACACTCGAAGTCTAAATTATCAACTATTGTACTTTCTAAATCACTAAGTCACAGTTCCAGCCTGTTCATTTCCTGACCTAACCTTCAATATCCAACTAGGAACGAACCAATCACTAAGCACTAAAACCAAGTTTGTGCCAACCACACTCTAGTTTTCAGTCTTTGTCACCTCTCGCTTTGGCTAGCGACTCTCGTCATTGAAACTGCAGCGTAGAAGATGACCGCCTGCAGCCAATAGCAACGGGTGCCGGTATCCTAGACGCCCCAGTCCTGGGGTCCTTCCTCGGTTGCGCCAACTGCCTCGTACTAGTAGACCTTTCCAGCTTCCCATCTGACATCACCCAGGCTGATGTAAAATCAGCGTAATCGGAGTCTTTCGAACTGGTTCTGGATAAAGAGTCCTCGCCTTTGGAGTATGTGCGGATAATCTCCTTCATTTTCTCCAGGACGGTAGCGTCGTCTTTCGCAGTCTCTGCTGATCGAAGAATCTGCTCTAGCAGGGGACTCAACGGTTTCTGATGGGAGGGAGATCGCAATGTCGCGCTGCTGGCTCTGAGAGGAGAGTTACGTTTAAAAGCTTCTGATTGCGCGTTTTTGGGTTTCGTTTTAGGCGATTTGTTTGGATTCTCGAATGTATCTGCTCCAATTGTTGGTCTAGATTTCGTTTTGGCTTGATTAGGCGCAGTTCTGCCACCCCAAGTATTGCGTGCTGTAGGTGGTAATTTGGGGGCTAACTTTGGAGAGGTCTGCAAATTGTTCGGGGTATGCTTCGGGCTGGGAGTGTTTCCACGGCTCGGAGTTCTATTCCTGACTGGGGAGTGAGGAATTCGGCTGGCTTGCCTACTCCGAATGGTTTTCGTTGGCGATTGAGAAGCTTCTCGGTTTGGTCGAAGGCTTCTGCTAGGTGAGTCGTTGCTTTCATTGACAACAACACATTCCGGACTGGCTCTATTGGATTTGTCTTCCAAGCTGGTCTTCCTGCCGCCATAGAAGGTATCAGAGAAGTCGGTTTTGCGTAAGCCGGTGTTGAGGCTGACGTAGTCGTCCACTTTGTCGTTTTTGTCGATATGACAGCCGTCATCTTGGTCGAGACGCTCTGCAAATAACAAATAAACAAGGTTTAATGATACATTCTTCGTTATACGCATAATATGTATATATGCGGCGGATCGCTGCACCGAGGGTTCTTGGTTCGATTCCCAGCGAGGCGGAAATTTGAATGATGAGTTTGAATTTCTGTTCTCGGTCTGGGTGTGAATGTCCTTGTCTAGTGTTGTCCATGGCACCCACGACACAGGGAATCCTAGTGTGGGGCTATGAGTGTGAAGCGTTATTTATTTATTTATTTATATCGAAATTGACCTTTTAATCCGGAGGATATGATACCTCATATCTCGGCAAACGTGCTTGTCGTCATGTTGGAATGCACCTAATCATAATTTAATTGGACTCACTAAACGGACATGGACAGTGACAATATAAATCTTACAGGAGACGTCAATAATTCAGACCCATTGTATTGTCCTATGATTAAACTATTACCTTAAGTAAAATAATAAAGCACACCATTACATAAAGAGCTAGCAAATAACGTCCATTCTAGGCTTATGAGTAAATTAATGACATACAATATTTCCTGGTCGGTTGGCGGTCTATCGCTTATTGCCATAAATGCAGAAGCAAGTTATCGGCCTTCCTTTTCTACGCAGTGTGTGGAATCACGGCTGGTGTCGTGTGCCGATTGCGTATTCTTTTGACCTTTGAGGCCTAGTTGAGTAAGTACGTGCGAATTAATAAACTGAGGAAAGATAAAGAAGGTGGACTGCAGAAATAAGAACTTGGCCACAAATTACAAAAATTTAAAATCTTCGAGTCAAAGTTCAGTATTAATGAATAAATGCAAATATGCAAAATATATGCAAATATGAGGAAATTACGAATTTATTAAGAACATTTCACAAAGTAAGAGCTAAATAGACACGCTCTTTGAAATGGATGTGTTTATCGACAATTGTTTCTGTTTTCTGAAGCGCTCATAGCCCGGCGGCTTGCGCCGATCCTATGTGATCGACAAAGTTAAGCAACAGCGGGCGTGGTCGGTAGTTGTAGATATGGGTGACCGCTAGTGGCAAAAATTTATTGAGCGTTTCCGTGCTTCGGAGGGCACGTAAAGCCGTCGGTCCCGGTTGTTATCATAAGATAACAGTCGTTAAGCCATGTCGGAGGCCCTCGGGCGGTTTGAAAACTTCCGACAGTCGGGTTGGCCACTAACCCCACTACCAATTCGCACTGGAGCAGCGTGGTGGAGTATGCTCTAGGCCTCCTCAAGAGGAGAGACCCGTGCCCAGTAGTTGGCCATTAATGGGTTGAAGCCAAATGTATAAATAAGTATACTATTTTTATCTGCGCTCATGTCTGAGCCATTTTAAGCGTCGACTGCATTCCTCACTTACTCTTATAAGGGAACTTTGAGATTGTGGACGGATGGACATTCATGAGCCAGATATCTCGCCTTGAAAATACCAGCTGAGTTCCGCTTACGATGTCATTTTTTATATTGACAGTCGGCGAATGAATGTCAAACTGATGATAAATGATCATCGACAGTAAATGTCTATGGAGTAAGACCTGGTCTATGAAGTAAGATCTTATCATTGTTAATTTTGGCAACGGAAGCAACTGAGAAGTGTAATTTCAGCATAATGCAGTGAATGACCATCGTTTCGTGGCGTTCTACAAATGGAACAACTATAAAGATGATTGCAATGGTAAGCCAATCATGACATCAGGATTAAACAGAATCCCATTGCCGAGCGACCTCAAATTGAGTAAATGGGCATGGATAAATACATTTAAAGAAAAGTGTTATCTGTTCCCTATGGGCGGTTTAAGAACTTCTGGCGTTGTCAGTGTACATAGACTGGGAATTGTGGCAAGGGATTGTGAGAGATGACTACTAATTATTATAGCCAAGTAAAAAGTGTGAAACCTTTCAAATCTAGGCGTAAGACCTCTTTCAGTAGAAAAATATATGAATACAGTGAAAATTCTTTCAGTAAACCACAAGCATGTAAATGCTGTAACCACATATCAAGCGGTATAAACCTCAAAGGGGGATTTACACTATCGAGCCAGACTCAATTAAATCACCCTTTCCCCCACTAATTGAAATTAGTCCTGTCCGCTAAGCTGTAAACTGGAAATCCCACACGGGATTAATGTCAGAAAGTGAATAATCAGGAACTTAATTTTTGAGTTTTACGAATATAGTTATTAGAATTTAAAGCTTATATTTTTCGGCTGTGACAGAAGAAAAACTCACATGTTTAAACACGATAGCCACTTAACATCAGGTGGATCGTCAGCTCGTTTGCCGGCTACTTCCATAAAAACACACACATGGCACTCTTCTAACTAAATCACGGCGATATGACTTTAAAAATCTCACTCTGAGTTTGTATTTTACACGCAACGATTAGTATAAAAATCGGTCATCATTTGATTCGAAGAAAAAGAAACTACAGCGACTCGTTCAGCATTATGTTACACGAACGAGCCTCTACTAATGCCTTGCGGGCCCTAAGCACCACGAAGTAATAAATCCTTAACCTCACACTTAACAACTAAAAGCCATTAAAATAAAATTGTATCGCCATTGATTCCTAAAAATCGTTCACAAGTGAAAGGACTAAGTCGTCGAAAGCGAACTCCGATCCTTGAACGACACAATGGTCGCCTACCCCCATTTGGAGCAATTTACAACTACCGACATCCACGCCATTAGCACCTCTATTCTCACCGAGGTTAATATCAGAATCGGCTGTGGTTCCAGCTTGAATATTCATCATTTTGCGCATACCACGTGAGAGTATTTCAAAACACCCGTGAGTCAACATTCTTGGGGCACAATGTGCTCCGAATATGGCATGGAGCACGTATGATTCTATATGTCGCCGCTCCGGTTTGGGCAAGCAAATGGATTTTTGGAGTAGATGCTTAGATGCTTTTAAGGGTTATTTATCTTGGCCTTTCCCAGAAGGGAAGGTTTGGATAGATTGTGATAACTTAAGGAATCATTAGATGCTGTAAACGGGTAGTTGAGCTCGCAAAAGGCTTTTCGGATAAGATGGTTTCGAATTTGAAATGCATTTTAATGTTATGTTGACTTAGGTAAGGAGAAGAGGATGATTCAGTGCTACGGTCCTCGCAAATTGCTATTTAAATTAGATGTTGCTACAAAAGTAGAGTTGTTATAGAAGTGATTGTCTGTCGAGAAAGAAACACTGGAGGAAGTACAGAATCAAATGATGAAGATACGACTATGGTATCAATTCGTGCAATTGGCATCTAAATATGGGGCAGGTTACACCCACAGCAAAGTACCAACAAGTTCTCTTCCGTGTCATCGACCAACAAATCCGCAATTCAAAGCGCTCATTGCCGGACGGATCTATTAAAATGGCATACGAACAAACACGATACAAACAATGCATGAATAATATCAATTTCACTGCATCCTTTGGACTTAATTCGCCATTACACGGAGTATGGTTGGGTGGCGTGCTGTGGTTAGAAACTGTTTTATTTTTCGCTGCTACTGGTTATATAGTTAATGCTGTTGTTAAAAAGAGACAGATATAAAAGTATCAATCGCGTCATACAACTCACCAGGTCACAGTTAAAAAGGGATGTCAGAATTCGAAGTCTTCCAAATGTGGCGACATGTAATAGATTCGTATCGTGACTTATGTCATACTTAATACGTCACTCAATGAAGCGTCAATACCAATACATTCCGACCTTTGGGAATTTCGTCATCGACAACAATGTGTTCTATTGTCTAACCTCCCTTGATCTCTTTTCACAGCCAAAATACTCCAAGACTCCAAGCTACTTTAGTTTGAATATGTAGTAACCAACTCGAATAAAGGTACGAGAACATACTGTAAAGAAACTCTGTAGGTGCATAATTTGCATCTCATCATCTTACTTGCATTACAAAGCGGTTTTGAAGCTTATTGCCCAACGTGCCATTTAAGTCCTCAAACCTCTGGAGTAGTACTGAAGTGGGTACCTTCGACTGCCTTATTTGCTTCCCCAATAGATGCTAATTTCGGGACGAATGATCAGACTTACTAACCATAAAGGAGCTATTGGACATTGCGCAAACACAACATTCTCACGTGATTCTCCAGACCATGAGCTATGGACGATTTCAGAGGAAATACATTAAAAGTTTTCCAAGAGCTTGTAGAAATAAAAAAGGCCAAAATGAAAATGACAAAATGATGAAAAGCTTCATTACAGCCAGAATAATCGAACCCCTCGAAATGGAAGTAAAGCTGTTCAAAGACTGAGGTTTAGAGAAGCCTCCACTATCTTCACTCTAGTTGAACCATCAAACAATTCTAGAATATTTCTATTAAAGATTCATTGCATAACAGGAGAAACGCGCGCTAATATTCCCACGAGAAGTAGTGAAACCGTTGTTACGTCGCTCATTGTACGTCAATGTCTTGACTGAGGGTATCACTGAGCTGGTATATTGAACATTTTGTTGTTCTAGACATATTATGTGGAATAATTTTATCAGCTTAACTGACGAGTTTATTATAGGTACACAAATTGGGGATAAATAAATTAGGGATTTTTACTATAGATACTATGTTATGTTCAAAATTGTTTATCTGAGGTTTATACCTACATTTCGAGGTTCAGTTTTTGATGCTAATGGTGGCCACTCACGGTCAGTCCATCGCGTCAAATCGCGTGATATACAGCCAAAATTTGATCGTGAATGTGAAAAACTGATGGCGTGATAAAAAAATCTGTATGTCAAATCGCGCCATTTTGATATAATTATGTCATTTGGCGTGGCTCCAAAAATGACGCGATGGACTGACCGTGAGTGACCACCATAACTTTCTTTAGACTCAGTCACTCAAAGGAAGCTGTCAAATGTCTTAGTGAAATCACTACACCTGACTACATACAATATCATTGTTGGGATCTAAACAAGACAACAAGCCTGTTTAAAATTGTGTATGATGTATGTTTATCCGACATCCAAAGAAATATCAGAAAACAACAACCAACAGTTACATTAATTTGAATATCTATCAAGATATACCTACTTACAAGCCGACACTATTCTCTCGTCCTCTCGATAGGCACGGTCATTACCACTTCGGCTTTACGCTGGTATTAATAGGATAGAGTATAACCGTTAGATTAATCGTAAAACAAGTATAATTATAAAACCAGTGTTTTAAATAACACACGATTGGTCCTAAATACAAAAGTTTCTTATTAAGAGCCTTTGCAGACGGCGCGTTTTTGAAGCGCATCCGTGTTTTCGGCGTCGTAAAAATACGCCGTGTGCAGAGGCTCTTAGCTGTCCTTACACGACAAAACAGTATGTCCACACATTTATTACGCAAAAATATTCAAGTAAAATGGCTGCCCGCTAGTGTGTTCAAAATATACCAATTTAACGGGACAAAGCTAGAGAACTGTCACACGAAGCCACTGCATTGCGAAAAATTTTTGTGGCGTAAGGGATAGGAGTTAGCGATTGGTGAGTTCAAGATATTTATTTTTTATTTACGAGGACTGTTTTAAACAAAAATAAACGCTCGCTCATCACCCAACGGTATTCCAGTTTTGCCTATGACCACAAGCATTTCCTATTACAAAATCAGAGAACAAACATTCGTCCGTTATACAAAAACGTTGGCGGTGAACAATTAGGCACACGATGAGCGCGAGTTGCGCGTGCGCGTCATACGGATCATACGGAGACATTCGCATGTATGTAGGATTTGAACGGCAAAATAATTGGCGTTATAACCTTGGATATTTTTTGACTACCGAGAAACCGGTAGTAGGATCTATGTATCTTATCCCAGTTATTAGACACGCAAGTATGCTACAGAAGCGTCGTTTGAAAAACGCTCCAATAGAAAACAGAGAGTAAAGATAGAGCATAGACATTATGACATTTGTGACGTAGGGGACATCATGGGATTATTGTCGAGAGTTCGAGACTAAACTTACAAAAAGTACAAAAAAATTGTGTGCACGAGAAAGGGTTTTTTTAATGATGAAATCCGCTTTCCGCTCACATCAACCTTACTTAGGCCGCGCGTAAAGCAAACAATTACGGCTGTATTGCACGCGCTATTTTAACGCAGATATTCTAATGGCTTTCCACACGGCAACGCAGCTTATTGGCGAAATGCGAGCCACGACTAGTTACTCGTAATCACCAATTTACTGAGCCAGTGAATGGAAACGGAAATGCAACGCGTGCAACCACAATGAAATGTGTTATTATTGCATTGCGCGTGGCTTGGGGGACGTTACGATTACAATTCGGCACGCTGAGGATTTACCCTCCTCCTATACTAGGATTAGGGTATGCTCCCGGGAAATCCCGGTCTCGCGAGTACCGGTATTGTAGAAACTACTGGTACCTACTGCATGCCTTAGCTGCATGCTATATTAATTGACCATTCATATTAATAGACACTAAATCTGAAGTATCTGATTGTTATCTGTCTGAACACGACCAACTTAAAAATTTTAACAGTCCGATTTCTTCACGAATCAAACCCTAATTTTAATAAAAAAATATCAACTTACCGCTATAATCCGCGTCCTCAATAGAATTCTGACTATGAAGAGAGTATCTGTTGGTGGTCTTCGTCGAGGGTGACACTTGCGTGGAGCCGGCAACCACTCCCAAGCTCCTGTACCCCTCATCAGACACCTCAGATCCATTATCGGAAGCACTCTCAGCAGCTGGGGCCGGAGACACTGGTCTAGGACTCCTATTCCTCACAGAATGAGGCGTGGGAACCAAGTGATTCGACGAAACGATCTTGGTTCTCCTGTCTGGAGACGAGGAATGCCGTCCCGGGCTATTAGTTCTTGGAGACAAGTGTTTTCTGCTAGGAGATGCTGCTCTGTCCAAATCTCCTAAATATGGCAAACTCGCTGGTTCACTTAGCTTGTGATTGGACTGATAATGCAGAGCTCTGGAGTCATCGTTGTAGATCTTGGAGGAGTACTGTAAGGACATCGGTTCGTATGTCTTCGGTTCTTTGTAGTCGAAGTTCTTATCCTTATAGGGTAGCGAAGTTGGACCAATGTCTGGTCTCTCGTATGTGACGGTGGCGCCGGCTAAATCATGCTTGGGTCTGGCAAGGCGTGCTGAGAGGGAAGTGCGGTGTTGAGCGCGGCAGCGACAGGGGTCGTGTTTGTCCAGGTAATGGGCCAAGGTGTCCCAACCGCCACCGACGCGTACCATTACGTGTGAGCGGAGAATCTGGAAATAAATTCGGAGATTAGTTTGTACTTTGTTTTCTTCTCTAACAAATAGTGGTTTATCCTATGCAATGCATCGTTACACACTAATAAGTGCACATATCGGCATGTCTACGGCTAGACAGCGATTCATTAACACAATAACGTTAGATTGCGAGCAGAAATCACCATTTCTATAAACAACCATTCTATTTTGATCGTTCCTCAAACGGATCCGATCATTAGGCGACTCGAGACTCCATTAAAGTCTACTTCGAGATGAATCATACGTCCCGTTCGGATCCATGTTTGGGCAAATCAAATGCTATTGGATATCGCGAGGAACAAGTTTTGAGTTCGACCTTTAGCGTCCAATAAATAAAACCTCGGGTAAGTTTGGCAACGCTCTCAGAGGCAGGTCAGCTTATTCTGGGCTTATTAGGGTTCCTCGAAAAGGAAACTGAAGCGTTTTAATAGAAATTTGCCTAAAAATAACTTAACTACGGAACCCTACTTTGCGCGTGGCCTGACACGCACTTGGACTTTAAATCGATCTAATGCACAGATTAATACATATTTCATTGTGGTCTATCTAGACTTACATCAGCGATTACCTGCCTCTATAAATTAAATTTTATACATTTTGCTATCATGATTATAAGTACTTATAGGTGATATTAAATTAGCACTATTTCAGGATTTGGGTTCGTGCTCACTACCAGTATGATTGAGACAATACATACTGGTCCACACGATCACTCGAACTCAAAACCTTACTACTCGAAGAGGGAAATCTAGTCTTCCCTTTTCGCAAAAATTGTCTTCTCTGCTGAGCCTTTCCAAGCCTGCTTCCGTCGACGGCTATCTACTAATTCATACGGAACCCGGCGCGCGAGTCGAAATCTCACTTGTCTGGTACACAACCAAAATGTTCAGCGCTTTCAAAGGCACCGCGCTCGGAAGAGATAAGGATCAGCATAAGCTGGTGGTCCATTTGGCCCGTCAATCATTCCATATTAAGGGTCACAAGGCCCAGGACCTAAACGAAGGCAATACGAGGTCGTCCGTAATGTCCGTTTCTATTGAATAGTCAAGGTGGATATACTTTCCCACGATGCTATGAGATAGGACTAATTTTGCACACACATGCTTGAAATTCAGGGTCAAAGTTAAACTGGTGAACTACTGTGTTGACAAAATTTACTTTAATAACAAAAGTGCAACGAGGTCAAATCTATAGGTACATTAAATATTTCTGGAAATTAGATGGCTGACGCGGCAAAGACCAAGTTCATCAAAATCAAGATAACTTTTGTTGGGCCATATCTTCAATGTTTAAATGTCCTTAAGTGCTTAGTCATAAGGTCTATTATTAAAACACAGAGGCAAACAGGAAATCAGCGCAGGTATGACCGATTGACATTATTTACTAGAACATTTATCAAGTTTATTGAGTCGACGATAAGATTATCTAATCGAGCAGTGTGTTTATCCGTGAATCATATTATGGTAATCAGTAAGCTTGTTGCTTTTTATTGTGGAATTGATATTATGTACTTGTTTCTTTGTTAGTTGCTTCATTGCTTGCATCATATTAATGTTATGAAAATCTTTACAATAATTTAGAATAAAATCTATTTCAATCTTGTAATTTTGTTCATGTTGCGTTTGTGTATAAACGCATCCGTGATACCTATGGTGCTTATGATGTCTTGTTGATGGCATGTTTTTAATACGTACATATTTTGAATAATTCCAGCTGCCTTTAGGTTTCAAACAAAAGTTACTGTGAGAATGACGTTCAACATTAAATATTAAGCTATGATTAACTTACCCTGACAAAAATCAGCAGTCTGGTATCACCAATCCTGTATTTTCCTTCGGACACCCTAACCATGGGGAACTGTGTTGGGCAGGAGCACCTCTCCACCAAATCCCTAACTCTCTCATCTAAACTCCTCAAGTCATTGGTCACCAATTGCGGCTGTGGTCCAGACGGCACGAGGCCTAAAGCAGAATCGTCAGGCCTCAGTTCCTCTCCAGCTAACTCCCTCTCAATTTGTTTTTCCATTTGAACGAGCAATGGCGCCGGCATTCCCAGAACGGCACCCTTTCTAGCAACTTCTAGAAGGCAAAGCACGACGTGTTTTTCATTCTTTCTCAGGCAGAGGTCATCAGTTTCGAAGAGGAGGCATTCGAGGATTCCCAAGGCTTTCCTGCACCAGTCTATGAAGTTTGAAAGGTTGTCTCTTGCGAAGAACGTGCCAGCTTTTGCTGCAGGGAGCATGTTGACTGGAGGTCTGGTGCGGAGTGCTTTGGCGAGGGTCACGGCATCTTCTGACTCTGGGACTGCAGATTCGAGGATCAGACGCGCCGATTCTCTGACGCGGTTGGCATGCTGGAACAAAGAAAACATGTTTAGATATCGACGAAACAGACTTCTAGTTCCTAGACTTCAGATATTTTCTAGAATATCGCCTGACTGATTTGTAACGCACGGTTTAATGTGAGAGCTGTTATAATCTTTGGATGATATCGCAAAAAAGACCGTAGTATAAGAACAAATATTTCACCATTCTTAAAGTAGCGATTGTGTTTGAATTATTCCTTTCTGTAAAAATCTACTTAAAAATAAACTAATCTAAGAATAACGTATATTGACTTACTAATTAAAATCCAAACCTAGGTACTAACTATTTTTAGCCACGTAGAAAAATTACTAAGTAAATAATATAGTCTCGGCGCCACATACAAATTTGGTACAAATATTAAACCCAAATGAATTAAGATAAGAACCAGTCATACTAACAACGGTTAACTTTTTGTGCGTGAAGCAATAACAGGAAAGTCAAATTATGCTTTAGCTGAAATACAAATGAAAGGCAAAAATTACTCTGAGATCATATTTATGACCGAAATTATAGCTGTAATTACATTCAGAAAATGCATTTTTAATGAAAACGAAAGGTTGATGCACACGATTTTGCAGAACTTGCTTTTTACACAAAATATTACCAATTGCTTTTATACATTTAGTAAAATTTAAGCGTTGGTGTTGATCACTGCCTTTATTTCGTCCACTAAAATGATTCCTAAGTTATACTTGTATTATACGAGTATTATATTATTTAATGTCTAACACTGCAAGTGAAAGATCTCCAATTAGGTACCTTTTAAGTTTAATCCATGACCATTAATAAAATGTTATTCGCAACCCCTCTGCAAACCCTGCAGTTACAGTTTCAACGGGTTTATCTCACTGGCCCCATTGAGTTGTCCCATGAGGGGACAAATGGCATTTTTTATTCTCAATCCCATGGAACAATATTTTCGAGCCAGAAGCACAGACACGTGTATCGCTTCAACAACTCGCGTGCAATAAGACAAGCAATTTAACCATACCAATCATCTCCAAGTTAGGACATCACTAACGAAGTTTTTATATACCGTCAAAACGAAAGCTGTCTAGTATTGATTGCTGTGATATCTTGTTAGGCGAATACTTTGCCTTTTCAGTCGACCGGGTTAATAAATCCGTTCTCAAATCGGTACTTAATTATAATGTTTCGCTGTTATGGACGTGACTGGCTACTAATTCTTGTTGCTTTTACTATTTCCACGCTGATAACATGTGATCAAAGCGGTGTATGGTACCGACTGACCACACGTAGCATGTAAGGGTAGATATTTAAGGGGTCTTATTCATTACTGAGTGCAGGTCAACCTTCTGCTGAACATTGGATATCCCTCATCTGGGAAGTCTACGCCCTAGACTGCATAAAGCCCAGTACCTCAAACGCTTATCATCCATCTTCTAAAATCTATCGTGTAATGTTCACGAAAACTTATTCCAAATTATTGTAAAACGAACTCATAAAACAAAACAAAATTGATACAAAATATTATCTAGGTACTTAAAGGAAAACCCAATTTGGAACTCGAATCACCAGAGGCTACAACAGAACTATACTTAACTTAATAGTTGCCGGTTCCCGAAACAATCATAAAGTGGATAATCTTAATCAGATGACCATGTTAATTTTAATGTTAATTATATGAGTACTCGAAGAACGTATTATACTCGTATCATGTCATTTTCGGTTATTAATTTTAATGGGAGATGTAATGAGAGATGTAAACAAAGCTTGTATATAAAGGTTTATTCTACTTGTGACTTTTAATAAGTTCAAAACTTTTAAAAATAAGCTAAAAGGCCTGGGCAAGAAATTAAAAATTTTCAACATACATAAAAATATAGATTAAGTACTTTACTGTTTCTTTTCTTAAGAAATCTTAAATTATTTGGAACGAAAACAATCTTCAACAATTTAATATCGTAGTAGTGAGGTTCAAAGTGAGGTTAATGTGTTTAAAATGTCTGTAAATGTCAAAAAGATAATTTCTTCCTGATTTAATAAAAATTACAGTTTATAAAACAACCAATTTTGGAATCAAAATCTCTAAAGTTCAAAGACATGAAAGGTTAACTACTAACTAAATAAGGGTCTGTAGGAAACGTTTAAAACCGTTGGTTCATAAGCGATGTTATCGCTTTGACGGTCAAAGTAAAAAACATTTAAAAATATACTTTTTCCAAATATATTATCTTTTTTCAAAAAGACAGCCAAAAATAGCAGTTTTCAATGTATAGGTATAATTTAAATAGCCAAAAGCAGACAACGCCTCTGAGGACCAGTGTAGGTTACTTATTTTAGTAAATATTAGTAATCCTACTGTATTTAATTTTAGTAGTTAGATACTTGGTTAATAACCAAAACCAGTGTTGTGGCTTCGAAGTTCGAAATATCTATACTTACAATTAAATTACCTTTATAGCTAGCACAAGAGGAATATACCTTTTCTTAATAAACTTGTCAATACCATGACCCGATGTTGAACAATGTCGCACAAAGCTTATATTTTGTAGTTAATAATTCTTTTAATGTTTGCACTCTGCACGTAATACAGAGTCCATATTTAAGATTTACAGCGGCAAAATTAGTGTCTTTACAACGCTTTTGAAACTCAAAATGTAGGTTTAATTTTTTGTAGGCAGTAAACGGATGAATTACTCTCATTTTTTTTTCCAAACGCCCCATAAATGAAGTATAAATTCAAAAACCGGGCAAGTGCGTGTCAGGTCACGCGCAATTTAGGGTTCCGATTCCGAAGAGTACCTAGGTAAGTTTATCGATTAACACTCATTAACAACTATCTAATGCTAACATAGCCGTGATAGTTTTCCTTGTAAATTCACCAATTATAACTTGTTTTTGAGAATTTTTTCACTTTTCGAATTCCAACCGTTTAGCAGGCTTGCCTGACATTTTTACAAAATGACTATTACACCGCGCCGTGTAACGTTATCTCTGTTTTTGCTTAATCTGTGGTGTCACAAGCGCGGGAAAACGTTACGTCAAATTATGTTATTCGCACTTGAGGTTGTAATAATTAAAAGTTTATTTTATTGTGAGTGGGCGAGGTGAAAGTAGGTACAATCTAATTAAAAACTTTATTACCTTACTGGGTAAGCCTTGACAAAGTGTGATTCGACTTAAGTTGGTGAATACAGGATTAATACTATGTAAGGTACCTCTATACATAGAGAAAATGGCCCCCACGTCTCGGAAAAAGGAGTTTAGGACGCCCCTCAAACAGGTGAGTTGATGACCTGAAGAAGACAATGGGCATCCGCTGGGTTCAGAAGACTCAGGACTGCTAAGAGCGGCGCAAGTTAAGGGATGTTTATGTCCAACAGTGAACCTCCAAGGGTTGAGGCGGAATCATGCGTTGCCCGCCAAGAAAGAAGCGAGAAGATTTTTGTTAGTAATCGACTTCTAGTAAAAAGTTATTACACCATAGAACTATGTATTTAAGTCTATGCCATACACTCCTGAATTCACACCTGGAAAACAATAAATCAATGCTCAATTGATGATTGAGATTGATACAAAATGCTTATAAAGCGGCACATCGTTTTGTTGGCCCACGCTTTCCTTACAATAAAAGTGTCTCTGAGATGTGTTAAACTCACTGAATAACAGAAAATAAACCGTATCTTTTACAACATAGAACGCATTCTCCAGTGCCTTCGCTGACTGATTTATGACCCTATCTTCTAAGCAATTCTATTAGTAACATGCTGACTCTCGAAAGTGAAGAAGAGAAATTGGACTTAAAACAAAACAGTAAAGTTTAATTTTGTTTGACTGTAAATTTCTTTTGATACTACACACATCTCTAACTATCGATTAAACTAAAATAGTTTTAATGCGTATCACTATAGGTTGAATCTCGCACGCATTGGTTGACTAGTTCGAATGAGTATTACGAATAACTACCCACTTTTCACGTAGTCATAAATAAACGCTTAAGCCGTTAATCTTTTGAAGATGAATCATTGGATTCATTCACAGCTCATTCATAACTTTTTTACTACAGTTACTCGACAGCATATCGATCCATTTTCATTATAGATTTTTATTAATTCATTATTAATTTTTATACTAATTTCCTTTATTTAAATTAAGTAATTAATACGTTTTATGCAACCTTGCTTAAAATAAAAATAAAACTTTTTCCGCATTAGTTATCACGCCTGAAAAATGAAAGTATTGTAAACTCAAATTAAATAGGTACCTATAACGATATGTTATAGTTCGATTTTTTATAATTATATTGAAAAATATACATTGCCATAAATATAAAATAACATGATATGCATCAGATATTTAGTTACTCGCTGCATAAATTATGATGGAAGGATTATTAAAACTATTGCTAGCTCTTAGTAAGTATAAATAACAGCTAACCGTTAATAATTATATGCCTACAGTAATTAGCATGCTAAGTATATTGATTGTAGAGTAACTGCCCATGACTATAAATGGTCGACTACACAAATGTACTTGACACGTTCGTAACATAATAATCTTAGTTAAGTGCTTAAACTAGACGCTAGGTGTTTATGAAAACGTATAATTATAGGCTCATTAAATATCCATATCGCATTGGTCTGTGGTCATGGTAATGCAAATCTTATTCGGTGTTTGAAATGAGGAAAACACACAAAGCAAAACCTACCTTACATTGATGTCTGACAGTTTATTACTGATTGTATTGTTATTTACAAATTCATTCGTCCCTAAACTACAAGAATAATTAAGAATCGCCGAATATAATAATAATATACATATCAGTAATTCAGTAATTAGTAAGAATATTTACCCAACGACAATTTTCTAAACTATATTTTCATAGTTGCCAAACGATAAATACTAACTGAGGTGTTAAGTTAATGACATTCCGCTATCGTTTCAAAATATGCTAATAAGCGTGATATTTAAGGATAAATTATAACGCTGTTATTTAGAAACATTCAATTTCAATCGACTTTTAAATGACTTTTAAAGCTTTAATGTCCATAGTAATGACTCGTCTGTTGCAACATCGGCGCTGCGCCGCGGCCGGTATAAGCAATCGATAGTTCAAATGATTCACAAAAATGTAAGTAAGTAAATTACAGACAGATACATTGTAATATTTAATTTAAATATGTAATAATTCATACAAAACCCGTGCTTATTTATGATGCCCCAAGCTGACTACAAGGCTTCAAAAAAAATCCCGTCCAAATCGATTAATATTATGTCGTTTTTGACAGTGCGTTTGTTAAACATTTTCAATACAGAATACAATCATAGGTAAGTTAAATATCAAGTACCTGTTACACAATCATAATTTTACTACAATGACATTATATAATACAAGAAAGACATAAAATATTTGCGTTTCTCACTCTTTCACATTGATCAGTATGCAAGTTTGATTATGAAACCCATACTCCAATTCGATATGTTATTTATTAGACAATGTCATTAAAATTAAGTGTATGTAGCAGTCCAACTAGAATTTTATTAGAAACATTTCAAACTACTGGCACTACTTTACATTGAAATATTAATAATAATTTACAAAATTAATTAACTATAAACAAAAATAGGTTTTGGCATTAACTTATTATAATTATTCTGTCTTTAAATTGTTTTAATTTTGCGTCAGCCTTATTTTTTTAAATTACAAATTACAATAATACACTGTAAGATTTTACTCTTTTCAAATAGGATTCATGTAAAAAATTTAGTATTTTTATATTGATGTACTTTCACCTAAATTGGATGGATTTATTCTCCCTATTTCCTGACTTCTATAATCTCCACGTCCTACTGCCCCACTCTCTTTCTACATCAATATTTTGTACACAATGTTTGTGGACAAAACTCAAAATATCATAATTATATTCGTATACTCGTATAAAACAACTCCACATATTCTAATTAATATTCAGAAGGCAATCGCGTTAATTAAGATCGTTATTATAGTGTGTTGCGTCATTATTAATATGATTTTTATTTATTGTAGGTACCAACTTAAGTATCATTGCAGGCGTGGGTGGATATTGAGCCATCCACCTCATTAATTGGATCAATTTCTTCGAAACTATCAATTTTATTCATATTTACCGTATTACCTACTTAATAACTCACTAGATATCCTACTAATATCATAAAAGTATAAGTTTGTTACTATGTATGTTTGTTATCTACTCTTACACGTAAAAATTACGATTATGAACGGATTTTCATAAAATTTTGCACACAGGTGCCATGATCTAGAATAATACATTGTATAGGGTATATATTTATTTATTATTAAGTAAAACGCAGGTAAAGCCATGGGGCAGAGTACTAGTGAATCATATCACTTCATGCGGTGTCCATATCATTGACAATAATCTAAATTTTACTAACAAAAAATAACCGACTTCAAAGTTACTCAAAAACTACTTGACAGATCTCGTTCAAATTTATGTGGGATTACGTGACAAGCACCTGCTTTTGATTAAAAAAAGAATCATCGAAATCAGTTGGCGTGATATTGAGTTATTCGTCCATTTGTCGCGCTTACTTAATACAAAAATACTTATATGGTTTTATCATGGATGCCATTGTTAGATCTCAACAAAATTTATATGGGACCACATGACAGCCACCAGCTTTCGATTAAAAAAATAATCATCAAAATCGGTTCGCCCAGTCCAAAGTTCTGAGGTGACGAACATAAAAAAAAATACAGTCGAATTGAGAACTTCCTCCTTTTTTTGAAGTCGGTTAAAAAGAACATAAATAACGTAAAAAACGAACTGCGTTTGAATTTCGATATAAAGAAGTAATTAATAAATAAGGCAACAAAATATAAAGTTATTTATATTAACTTGTCAAGCACAAGTTTTGATAAATAAATGATCAACAATCGATCAATCTAACCCTGATCAAGATTCGTAAAACATGTTCCTACAGACCTGTCCGAGAAAGGGTCAGTTAATGGCAATAATGAGAACGAATCCGTCGAAAGTGAATTCGATCGACGGCCTTGGACTGACCGAGGATCTTTCACTCTCGTTCCGGACAAGAACGGTCGCTGACCCCGCAGATATATTGCACTTGTGGTCATTATCGACCTGTTATCGAGTAAATAGTGACGATATGTTTTAATGACGAATAATGGAGAGTACTCAATTTGGACTTAAGGTGAAAATGTGATAAAACCATGAAATAAAAAAATATTATTTTGCGAATTTCAGTTTCGTTTTCGTAGTTTGATCATGGTGCTTTCACTGCATCATTAATCAGGATTGTTTTGATATGACTTATGAGTGATGAATGTGAGCGATTATTTAGTGGTATTACATTTTCTTTTTTCATGAAAACACAGGAATTATTAGTACCTACTTATAATAGACACGGTATAATAACACGGTAAGCTGGTTGAGAATGCTTCATGCATTCCCAATTTCCCATTAATTTCGGAGTTTCTGTTAAGTATTTTAATATTTTACTGTGGTATGTGTGTGGTACTTTTAATTTAACAAATATAATTAGGATATAAGATATTATTAAATACATTATAATCGTGACGCTTTCTTCAAATCAAAACGCAATCTAAAACATTAACAACAAACAAAAAAGACATTGTGAAATAAGAACATAGGGACCTAGGGGACATAGGGAACATAGGAACCTAGGTAGAACCTTGTATTTGAAGCCAAGATATTATCAAATAAACGGAACATCCTATACTAATTTAGATATTTTAACAGCATGCATCATGATATTTGCACGGACCAAGTGTTTCCTGTTTTCAAGATAACAATGTCCTTGTTTGAGATTTTTAATTGCTACCATCTGTCAGCTATGAACCATTTGACCCTAATGAATATGGACAATAGCTCGATCGAGACACAGTACCCTGAGCACTTTGAAATGTTATTTATTTTACAATGTTATTTTATGTTACAATGTTTGAAGCACAATTTGTTTCAATTTTTAACCGACTTCAAAAAAGGAGGAGGTTCTCAATTCGACTGTATTTTTTTTTTTTTTTTTTTTATGTTTGTTACCTCAGAACTTTGGACTGGGCGAACCGATTTTGATGATTCTTTTTTTAATCGAAAGCTGGTGGCTGTCATGTGGTCCCACATAAATTTTATTGAGATCTGACAATGGAATCCATGAGAAAACCACATAAGTCGTAAATTTGTGTTAAGATGTGCGCGACAAATTGACGAATAACTCAATATCACGCCAACCGATTTCGATGATTCTTTTTTTAATCGAAAGCAGGAGCTTGTCATGTGGTCTCACATAAATTTGAACGAGATCTGACAACTATGTAGTTTTTGGGACTTTGAAGTCGGTTATTTTTTGTTAGTAAAATTTAGATTATTCTGCTTAAAAAGGTAAGTATTAGGTATATTTTTACAAGCTTTTATTTTAGTTTACTTTGTCAATATTCGTTGGGAAATCTTGCAAGCTGAATTAGGTCTATTTTCGTTTATACTACGGTGCTGTTTGATATAATATTATTATGCTTTAGTTTCAATGATAATGCATTTTATAATGAACATGATCATAAAATACACTCAGGTATACTCGAGAGAAACACAGATATCAAATTATAGCTCCTTCTAAACTCCTTGACTCCTATGACTGATGCTCTCAGGATTGACTCCAAAATTCAAACAGAAGAATTCTTCAGCAGAAAACTACTATCGTTATTTTTTTTTAACTAAGGACATGTTTTTTACCTTCGGCCGTTCTTATGGATGTAGGTGCTGGATGACATGACTTTTGACCATAACACAAAATAGAAACCCCGTGCAGAGCGATTCTTTACACCACAGAAGAAATATAAATACTTAAACTTACTTAAGTAGTTACACTGAAAATAGCAAAGTTTGAATTTTGAATGTTTTTTGCATTTTGGTTATTTTCACTAATTTAATACTTGCAGTAAATTCAGCCGTGTCCGGGCGAGGAGTTTTCCTTGAAGGAAGTACTTAAAAAACTTTTATTGTCAACCGTTAATTTTACCTTTTAAAGTGCATGCAATTGACTTATGGTGCTATTTTGACAAATTGGAATTTTGATTACCTACCGCGTTTTTTTTTTGTTGACATTTTATAATAAACTGTCAGAGGTGAATATTTCCAATCCACACTGGTTCGATATTTCGATAGGAAAGTGAGTAGTAGGTATGTACAACAACCCATTGATTTAACATTTCTGCGTTCAATAAACAAATATGGTCTACTCATTACATTGACTTAATTAACTTTAACTGAAGCTTGAAGTTATTACTTATAAAATGTAAAGGTAGAATTATGAAGATATAGCAGTCACTCTATTCTGGAGACAGAGGGAGCTACCAAGTCGTCAAAGGCCATATTGCTCAAAATACTACAATATCGCAATTATAATGAATCGACTATTATAAAGCGTTGGACACATAATAAATCACAATGATTCGAGATCTGATAACAGAGGCAAATAATGCTATTGAAGTCGCAAATACAGTTAGCAATAATAATCAACTATTTCATAACGCAACAATATCTTTATTAAAAAGATTGAGTTGATTAATTGCTTTGTGAACAGATACGTTTGTATGAAGCAAATAATAATGAGACAGTTACTAGACGACGAATGAGCTGACGATCCACCTAACGTAAGGCCACCGCGCCGTCACCTATTGATATAAATTACCAAAGGCATTAACAATGCGTTGTCGATTAAGAAAGACAAGAGGAAAGAAAGAAATAAAGAACTGGGTCCCAACTCCCAAGCCCAGCCAATATACATATAATCCAATAATAAATAAATAAATAATAACGCTTCACACTCATAGCCCCACACTAGGATTCCCTGTGTCGTGGGTGCTATGGACAACACACTAGGCAAGGACATTCACACCCAGACCGAGAACAGAAATTCAAACTCATTCAAATTTCCGCCTCGCTGGGAATCGAACCCAGGACCTTCGGTGCGGCGATCCGGCATGATAACCATTGCGCCACACGGGTCGTCAAAATAATAATTGAACATAACATAATTGATATAATTGATGCGACCCTGTAGCCTAGATTTGGTAGCGACCCTGCCTGCAAAGCGAGGGGTCTCGAGTTCGATTCCCGCGGCCGAGGCAGATATTTATGTGACAGATAAATATTTGTACTCGGGTCATGGTTGTCGCTACACAGGTAAATAACCTACTACGAGGGTATGAAGGTGTAAGAGTTTATTTATTTAAGTAAGAGCCAGGCAGGCTTCCCGGAATGATATCAGTAATAAATAATAATATCTATAAATGATTTAATTCTAGTGTAACTTACGAGTACAATTTTATTTTAGTGTACCTAACTTTGAATTTTAGTGCAACAACCCCGCAGTGGTATAGTTATCTAAGACACAGAGAATCGAAGTGAAATTTACATTCGGTATTAGCAAATTTTCATGTACCTACTTCAAGTGATTCTTTTGTAGTTTTGAAATAATCAATCGAATTATTTGAGTTATACGAGCTTTTTCTGATTGCTAATTGAGGTTATGTTAGGTTAGAAGTCAATCCCTGTATGTTGGGAGTCAATCAATGTCTATTGTGTATTTGTCATATTGAAAATACGTTTGTAAAACTACATAGATAGTTACATAAGGCATTTTTTATGATTTTAGGTCGATAGCCGATAATATAACTGATGTTATGTACCCAATCCATGGACATCCGTGACACAAAAAACTTCACACAGAAGTAGTGTTACCACAAATATTGGGGATGAGGTTGGACTTAAATCAAATAAAAAAGAGTCGATGGAGTTTTCATACATCGCAAACTTAAAATTAGAATCACCAGTGTCACCACAAATACCTATTCATCAAACGTGACGTATAAGTCGATCGAACAACAAAAAGTAAATCAAAACAGATTGGGAATCGAACCTGAATCCCCCCGCTTCGCAGGTGAATGAATATCTCAGTTTCTCACAGTCACAATATAAGTACTCTTAATGTATTGAATTTACCATTTAAGTTAAAAGGCAGTCTTGATAAAATCATAACAGGATCATACTGCCCCCGATAGTAAAAAAGACGTATCTAACATTTTTTTCAGATTTGAGTTATATACATTGCCGGAATCAGAAAAAAAAGGTGCATCTGCATGTATTTTTAATATTTCTCTAACTTCTTCCAGTGCGGTTTTAGCACAATAAAATAGGGCGCTTCTATACATTTTTTTACACCCGATTGAAGATGAAAAGACGAATTTATGTGAAACTTAATTAAAAAGTCGCATTTATGTAGATAATGTCCTTATACTTTATAGTTTTTTTTAGTTCAGTAATATAAAAGGCGCATATTTGTCCCTATAGTCCGGTCAATATAGACATTTGAAATAACAATAATTCCCACACAGCCAAATTTTGGTGGAGAGCTGGAGTTTACCATTACAAATAAAGTTTTAAAAATCCCCATCGATGCTATGTGTGCTACAATAGTTATTCGGGGTCAAAGGTCAAAATTTGAGGTGTTTTGGATTTTTCTCAAAAAGGGTAAGATTTATCAAAAAAAAAACCTCAAACTACAGTTGTAGATCTTAAAATTCTCTACAAAAATGGTCTCATGATTTTTTCCTAAGAGTTACCATTCCTGAGATATCGCAATTCTAAGAGTCACATTATACATAATATGCACACATTTCCACGCCACCTGTGAGGTAGTGTACTCGGCGCGTTTTTTTACCATGGTTTCCCCTGTAGGCCTACTTCACTAACTGTAATGACAATTTCAGGATAATTTAAGGGAACAATACCCGTCAAGTTCTTGATGTTACCTTATTATTGATATTGCTATTGATTATTGGGCTAAGTATTGTTTTGATTTCTTCAGATATTTTAATCAGATTCATACTCTAGATTAAGAAATAAAAGAATAAAGAATTAAGAAATAAAAGGCACATCTGACCACTTGCGCCCTATTTTCTTCGTAAAATTATTTTAGCATAGGCGCATTTGCTTTATGCATCTTAATACTTTACGTTGAATAAAAAAATACAATATGATACTTAATATATGGCTTATAAGATAACCACGAACCTACTGTACTATTTCAGATATACTACCTTAGATAAAAAGATTATAAAATAATTTTAAAACCATTTTATCTAAGCCAAGGGTTATCTACATACTTTCTAATTTTTAAGAAAAAAGGCGGATATACCTATATGCACCCATTTCTGTTAAAACCATATACTAGATAGATAAACTAAATACTTAGAAGAAAAGTACAGTCAAAAGCGTTTGAAATTTAAAGGACGCATCTAGCCATTTACGTCTATTCAATTAAGTATGTAATATTTTTCTTCATTTTTTATGCTAAGATGAATCTGTTTTTTCATTATTTTTATTATAATAATTTAATAAATTCATATTATTACTAAACCAAGTTAAAGCCTTTGTTAGTGGGCATTATTGTCAACTTCCAGTATGTAAATATTTTAATTCACTCGAAGACAGCTAACGATTTCCCGTTTTACCGTGTTAAAACATTTATTTCTCCGTTTTTACTTTTTGTTAGATACCTACGTCTTTTTAATTATCGGGGGCAGCATAGTACAACTCACCAGGAAGCGCAATCGATTTCAATTAAATTTTATTGAGCAGCATCGCCAAATATGGTGCGGGCTGCGGCGTTATCTAATGGGCTTGGAGTCATGGAGTGTTGGGGCCTTCAAACTATTGTAAACACTCGAGAAACACTATAATTTAATTATGAGACATTATTGTCGACTGCACTTATATTATAAAAAGGAAAGATTTGTATTTTTGTAACGAAAAAACTCAAAAACTAGTAGACCAAATTCAAAATTCTTTCATTAATAGAAAGCTTCATTATTCTTGAGTGACAGGCTATATTTGATATGATATGATAAGATTCAGATTGTTTATTGAATGAATTATCATATAAATTATACGGGGACTTGTTTAGATGATGTATGATGTAACATGTTTCACTTATTGACCTTTACAAAACGTTTGTTCTATAATAATAACAATTATTTTAATAACACAAACAAACAAAAGTAAGCAAAGTACCACACATTTTTGTTATAGGCCCTTTTATCATGAGTTTTTTAAATTGAACATTTACTACCCGGTACCTATCGATACCTTTCCTCGTAGTTTACTCTATCTTTATCTAAAAACCACATTTAAATCCAAGCAATCATGTTTGAAATGAAGACAGTTTTTTTTATTTATAAAAGATTTTCCAGTCCATGATAATCATGCATAATATACCAAAGTCGGTAGGTATATCATATCTATAGTACTCGTACGTTCGATATGATTGATTGACTGACGAGGTCACTAATGTTATTATTGTATAGATAGATATAAATCTCAGTTACGCATCCTCAATGACTTATTGTACCTGTAAGCCCGCCAGCAATAAGCCATAAGCAGTCAAACACTAGTTAAGTGTTTGTTTTGTTAAGTAATTAAGTAGAGAAACGAGACGGCCATAACCTGTCATCATGCACCCGCAGGCATCTAATCATTAAAAGTTCAAATGTAATATTAATAAATACATAATAAGCTTCTATTTTGTTCTTCGAGTAGACAGAATTCGATATGGAACATAGGTAAAATGGTTGTCTGTAAAGTCGGTTTACGGACGGTAGTTTAACGTGACAACGTCATGACAAAGCTCCGCTCCGCCCCGCTCCGCCCCAGTCCGCCCCACCCCACTCCGCCCCGCCCCGCTCCGTTCCACTCAACTACGATCGCCTACGGCATCGGCTACGATACGCCGATTGTAACCGATAGTGCCTCTCTCTCGCTTTTGCCGCTCTGTCGCTCGTGGAACGCTACATTATTTCATAGATGCGCCCGGCGCTCATCTTTTTAATAGACGTTATCACGTCAAAAATATAAAACGTAAAACGTTGTAAAATGTTATACGCTATGAAGAAAAATATTGCTATTTCTTCTGCTATAATTAATTATACAGAAAAAATTGTTTAACTACGAAAAGTTAATATTTTGTCTAATAAGTCAGGCAACATATTTTTTGCCGCTGTAGCACGCTCTAGTCGAATTTAAAAAAAGAAATATTTTGTTGTTGAAACAAATACTTTTAAAGATAACTGCTTTAAGTTTTACATTTTAAAATTTTTAAAGGTGTCTTAATATAGTAATTTACTGGAATGGCTACGTATTTCTTGCCTTAGGTGTGGCCATGCCAATCAATCGTTTAAAATATTCTACGTAATTATGAAAAAACCGCTACAATAAAAACCGCTACAGTAAACACCTTTATGTGGTCATGACACGGGTCAGTCACCCCATCTCAATGCCGGCCTTGCTGGCTCGGTGGGGCGCTACATCCCTTATAAGGTTAGTGAGATGTCACGTCAGTTTCCTGTCACGTGTCACGTCTACATTTGTCACATTGCTGACAAGGATTACGACGAGACGTGAGTTCTCTGTGCGTATTCTACCGTCTGTATAATGGGAATGTTCTGAAGAAGTGCGGCAAACTTCTACCATCATTCAACGCGACGCAATGCCAGATTTCACAAACACCATATCGATACCTGGCATTCGTCCACGGTAAGAATTACACGACATTTCGACACGAGAATTGATTAATTTTATTATAATTACGAGCTTTAAATACAATAATGAAAAGTGTATCCTACTCGTATATACTCGTACATAACAGCACTTAATAACAATGGATTTCCGCAAAGCAACGCCTGATACCTACTATTAACTATACGTATCAAACTTATCTGTCTCATACAATATGTGTTTGTCCTGAATCAAATCCAATCGTAGGCCTGGACTCTGTCTTATATATGAATGGTCTGATATTATGAATTTGCGAAATAAAAACGACGATAAGTTAAAGACATTTAAGTAAATAACAAAAAGCCATACATTTGTCCATCAAGATTTTGAATTTAAATTAACATTCGACATTTAAATTGTTATTGATACATAAATTTCTCATGCAATAAAAAAATCAAGTTCTCGTAAAACAAGATAGCAAATAAGATAACAAAAATTTTATTCCGATGCCAAATAAACTTGGCAGTCCCAACCCTGCGTGTCACATTAACTGCATCTAAATTTTATCAGTTTACTTACACAGTAGGAATTCTCTTAACCTTGCATTCCGTCATCCGTGTAGGGTTAAATTACTTACATAACATTAAAAAATCCTGACATTTATAAAAAGTACTGAAATATACCTTAACGTAAAATTAATAATTCTATGGAATAAGTTTAATCAAAATAATGATCATGTTTGTAGACCTTTTACTCTCAAGAAACTTGTCACTTACTTGAGAATAACCAATAAGAAGTTGGTATTGGACTGCCACACGCACCGCATTTCTTTTAAAAACCCTTAAAACTCAGAATTCTGCCCAGAAATTCTTCTAATCTTAATCTTAATTCTTCTAATCTTAGAATTTCTTCTAATTCTGCCCACTATACTGTCAGGACTGTCAGAAACCACAAAATTCTGAAAATTCAAGACAAATCCTGAAATATGGTTACCCTAATTCCGTGTTAATCGAAGAGCATACCATATTATTTTTGTAATGTATGTAAAAACGCATACATAATTTAATTTAAAACACAGAATACATCACAGAAGACATCGTAATACTTAGTACAGGTAGTTATAATCCCATTAACAACAATTATTTATCAATCCACCACGATAACACTCCCTTTCAGCTATCGCACAGTCATGGGAAATCCCGGGAATTTTCCAACAATTAAATGACGTGTCTAGACCACGACACCGCTGGGGTTGCTACCCCCAAGGGACAACGTGCTTTAATATTTAAGTGGATTGCTTGCGAATTTAATATTCGGTCCTTCATAACGACGCGACGTTACCAATCCCTAATGGTGTCCACTCACGGTCATTCCATCGCGTCATTTTTGGAGCCGCGCCAAACGACATATGTCAAAATGGTTGGATGCCAAACATGATGCACACTCACGATCATTCCAATTCTCTTTCATTTGCGCGTTTGACCTCATCGAAAGACGTTGACATGACGTTGCGTTCGGAAGCCATTTTGTTACAAAAAATTATACAATGACATTTGGAAGTGTCTCCTTCGTTCGACGTCTCGGCGCGAAACAGGGTTGGATTTTCTCATATAATAATTATAGTATAATACACTATAATTTCACCCTTTGTACTATGTACTATCCACATCTAAGTATAGTACGCTAAAATACTATAATTTTATTTGGTCCCGAATGTTTAGTTTTAAGACATATTATGAATATTTCGACAGTGCGTGTATCCGACCGAATTCTGATCTTGCGTTTCCTGTCTCAATGTCCTCAGCAGTAGGCTTCTTTTTTTTTACACGAATAAGTTAATGCTTGACCACAATCCCACCTGATGGTAAGTATAGATGTGGTCCAAGGTGGTGTCTTTTGTTCCTTTCCACTAACAGTAACTAATCTCGTTCCTTATGATTCCTTCCATTCCATACGAAATTCAATCAAAGCGATGACAATCGCTTGCGAATTTGTGTGTAATAATACGTTTATTTACGAAGTTCTTCCTACTACTTGACTTGAAAGTAAAAGTATTTTTTCCATTTCAATTTAACGATTTTGTGCTTGCAACACTGAGTGTACTATATTTTTTTTTATAAATACTATACTTTTCACACGGACATGAAAAAAAGACGGACATAACCTCGTATAATCGAGAGTGAAGCATAACAATGGCCGACCGCTTACCATGTGTGCGTAATTTTGTAATTTTTGATTCGCGATGGTGTCAATGTCAAAACAGTATGGTGTCAATGTGTGCGTCTGTGTACTTGTACGAATAGAGAGTTGGAATTCCGATGGGTGCTTCACTGAATTTGTTCTTGGGATTACGTTCGTCTTTTTTTTAGGTCCGTGACTTTTCATTGTTTTGTACTATATTTTTCAATGTACCTAAATCCAACCCTGGCGCGAAATGAACAAAGAATGGATGTGGGTTTGCGCATTCACGATCAGTCGGCGCGATGTTGCGGCGTGACGCCGTGGCGCGATTGGAAATCCAGAGTTTTATATCACGCCATCAGTTTTTCACATTCACGATCAAATTTTGGCTGTATATCACGCCATTTGACGCGATGGAATGACCGTGAGTGTCCACCTTAACTCAATAAAATGGAGTACTTATACATGAAACTCGTATAAATATTTATCCGGCATTCTTTACAATGAAATATCATTTTTATTTATGTAAACAGATTGAAATAAAAATAGTTAAATGAAGTAAAATAAAATAGATTGTTAGCATGATTGTAGTATGGGTCCAATCTTCCAAGCTGAATTATTAAAACCACTTCCTCTAATCTTACGGAGTTGAAGTTTCACGAATTGATTTGCTTTCTATGACAATGTATTTTTATGATAATGGTGACCAGGATACGACGCTCAGGGTTGACTCAAGACGAGGGAACTCCACAAAACAAAATTTGTAAAGCTTGTTTTTAATATTTATTATTTTATAATTATTAAGTTAAAGATTGATACAAACAAAATAATTTGAAAAAGTTAATTTTCTACAAGTACGGAGCGCGGAATCATGAAAATCCCAGCTGGTCATCAATGATTCGTGCAATCGCGATCAAAATAAGTCGCCAAGGTAACGTTACAACACTTATAAAGTTATAAACGCTTCAAAAATATAAACGTGACGAATTCGATACAACTCCGTGACCATAACACATAATCCATTTTCAATTTCACGCTCGCCGAGTCAATCTGCTTGGCTTATCATCGGCTAAAGCCATTTATTTCTAAGTAAATGAGTTTACATCGGTTGTTTTACTTCCTTGACTCAATATTTTATTTATAAGAATTAAACTTGATGTTTTTAAAAATAACTATGTATAGAATCTATTCTATTATATTTTAAATGTATGAAGTGAAATTGAGTTTTACATTTACAAACAACAAAAAAACCCAAAGCTATAAAACTGCATGAATTCCTAAGTAATATTATACTCGTAGTATCAATATAAAAGGATTTTAAAAGTAGGAAAACATTTCTAAGAAAAAATATTTTTGAGTAAAGCTTATAACTAAATTTATGAAAATTTTCAGAAATTTGTGAAAATTTAAATCCATAATAAAAAGAAAAAGTAAAAAAGAGTGCGATGGCCGGGAATCGAACCCGGATCAACTGCTTGGAAGGCAACTATGCTGACCATTACACCACCATCGCTATGAACACTGCAGCGAAATTTTATAACAGTATCATCGCTGTCTGTAGACAATGACATTGAACTTAGAAATATTCTATGGATGGTTTTCAATTTAATTGTGTATGTCAGTGGAAATATAAACTGACTCTACATCTTTTAAGGTTGAATATTAAAAGCTTATTTTGTATCTTTATTTTGCTAGTGTGATTTTTATAGGTTCGACTTCAAGGCCGAGATTATCAATGTTAGTGTTTTTGATTAAATATTCTGCCATTTCAAAGTTTTAATGTCGTTTTCTAAAATGTATCGTTTTGTCTTTTTCACTTCAAACTCAGACAAAAGACTTTAATGTTAATTATCTGCTAACATATTTTTGTATGTTTGTTTATATTTCTCTATGTAAACAGAAGCACCAGTATTTTTGTTAGCGATGTAAGAATGTCGTAAATACCAGATATATGCTGGATAACTGTGGGATTGAAGATTAACTTAAGCTTCTACTACTACAAAAGTAGTAGGAAAGTTAATTTTACTAACTGTAAAATTAAGTTACTTAAGTTAATGCACTTACCATCCTGGACTTCAATGTCATTTATCATGGTGGGATCTAATTCAAACAATATTTTACGATGTAAAAAATATATAAATTTCTGGAATGATAACCAACATAAATTATTCTTATGTGTTGTCCAAAGTATTCATAATTCATCAGATTATTAGAATACGAATACGCAATACATATTCATCGATAACAATGAGGCATAACAATAAATTAACAAGTTAGATTAACAAGTAAACAAGTGGTAGATCAGGCGCCGTTATTAGGGCTGTCACTACAAAATTTAATTTTTATTTGTAATTCATTGTTTTTTGTGCAAAATTTTAGGCATTAACCATTACCGAATTTGTTAAAAAAATGAAATGACAGGATATTTGTTAGGTTGCCATCATCACGACATAATTTTTTCCTTTTAGTGCCGTCACTACTGTATAAATAGCTTATTATTATTTTTCATGATTTAAATTGACATAAACTGAGCTTAATCAATTATACCGTGTAGGTTTCATCTTTAACTCCAAGCCAAGCTAGCTCGGGTACTTTTAAACAACAACGATAATTTAATCGATATTAAGTTTAAAAAGATAAAATTAAAATTCACTAAAGTGGAAGCCCTGATACTAGTGACAACCCTATTCCGTCTCATCTCGTCGCTAGCTTTGTAAACCGCCGCCGGTGGAACGTGATCTGCAGATTGCACGGCATTTTGTGTGGTGGTTTACCATCATTTTGCAATGAAAACATGGACACAATAAAGACATATTAAGCCTAAAGGCGTTTGATAATGTTACAAACAATAAGGATATTACAAAATGTGATAGGTGTTGCGTTGTATTTGAAATACTTACTTTGTTTAAATATTAAAAAAAATTGCAATAGATTACTAAAATCAGCAAAAACATAATTACTAAGTATGTCCTAACAAATCTGTAATTAAAGTTGGTAAATGCCAAAGCACAGGAAAACAGACAGGCGAACAAAAATTCCAAGTAATACATCCAAGTATTTCAAGTAATCACCTAATTGTCTAATCATAATTGTTTGGGATCATTATAAAATATACGTACTTTATAAGAAAACAGTTAAACCCTTTTTCTCCCCTGTTTATTAAATTTTTTGTTTGGTTTACTATAATTATAATTATTAAAAAAAAAATGTGTGCAATTCACACGTGGTAGAAGTGAAACCTTCAGAATTTTTGATTTCAAGATAATGAGACGAATGTAAAATTTCGGGAAGATGATAAATGTAGGTTTCACTAATCTACTTCACTCCGCTCCGCTCCGCCCCAATCCGCTCCGCTCCACTCCGCTCCCCTACCCCTCACTCCCCTACCCTACCCCTGTACAATGCTTCCTATCTCACTTTAGAATTTATGTGTTTGTCTCTTTTTACTGGACAGTTTCGTTTCATAAAATTTCAAGTCACCCCCGTACTAAAGAAGTTTTCACTTCAATAATTTTATGGCACTCTATAGACTGATCAATGTTAATAATTAGATATTGTGATGGTAAATAGTTAGATTATAAAGTACACAGAGTATAGTATACTACAATCAATGTACTGGAGTAGAAATTTTTTGAAAAAAAAAAAGGTTTTTCTGAAGTTTTCAATAATGTAAGTACTCGTAAATGTGGGTATCACTAACTGTGGTAAATTTCGACCACTAGGAGATAAACTTGCCATCCCTATTCCAAAAGCGAAGGTGAACGTGGCAGCCCTATCTATCGCCGCATTTTGCAAATCGCCGCTGGTGCGTCGTGATCGTTCGATTGCATACCTATTTAACCGATGTACGACCACCAACATTTTGCAATAAAATCGGACACTACAGAGCAATAGAACTTATACCACGAATTGCAGGTAAACGTGAAACAGTCATCAGTGATCAGTTAAAGGCGGAGTTGTTGAGCGAATTGGTGCTTGAGATTGCAAGATAAGCAGTCGTTACCATCGCTTTCTTATGGTAACAACACTAACAGCTTACCACGCTTATGGTAATGGTATGGTAAATGGTCACCACTGCTTGTGATATCACTCGGGGGACCAATGAAGTCAAGCAAAAAAGAAAGTGGTAAAACCTCAACTGAAATTCATTTTTCTCAAATTTTGTGAGGAACTTGTGTACCACATTGCCACGAGATATCTAGGGTTATATTCTAATTATAATTTCATCAGATTAACAAAACCCTATTAAGGATAATATAATTAGTATAATTTATTACTGCAACCCCAACTATCTAATTTCTGTAATGTAGCAAAAAACCTCTAAATTATTGCAAATAACACCCAAAACCTGGCAGCCGTCTCATTCAATATTCCATAAATTCAGTGTACATGGTCACCCTAAGTACATTGTCGCTAGCAGATCTGAACCCGCGACCCGCGCGCTCCCACGGCTCTCTGAACCTTGTTACTTTAATTTTATCTTTTTTTTATCTATACCTATCTATTCTACGTATGCGCATGCGCATGACCACATGCAAAATAACATTCACAATCGCGGTATGAAGAGACTAGAATATCTCATCGTACTTGATGTTCACTACTTTCAGTACAGTTTTGTGTATTGGGTATTATTGTGGTACTAGCGGTCAGCTGTGTCGGTTCAGCCCAAGCGAAGCTAGGGCGCGCCATTAGTATACTTATGAATTTAAAAATTAAAAGAGTTTCTAAAATTCTAATACGTTACGTGGCTTATACGATCGTCGTATAAGCCACTATGGCCCAGACTTTTACATGATTTTAAAGTTATCAGTTTATACTTGCACGATACCACGAACCATACAACTGTCAAAATATCGTACAAAATATATCGTGAGTACGCGTATCGTAAAATGTATTCTAGATCAATATTGTTCATAAGATTTATTATCGCAATATACACGACACCTAGTTGACTCAATAAACACGAGATAGGGTCGAACCCACGACATTGGCTAACACAGGAACGACAAAATAATTCAACAGTGTTACATAAATTAACTTTAACCGACACTTACTGGAACGGAATGCGAAATTACGAGTACTATTTAACTGATTTGTGACTTCCAGTACTTTGGAACTTAGGCTGAAATGCTGGAGTCCAAACCCATAGCTGATAAGTCTAATAATTAAGTATTAATCATGTTTGCTTTCACCAATAACAACAATAAATAATCATCAAAATAACGCTAACATAACAACGCGCAAAAAAAGAACGAAAAAAACGAACTGAAAAAAGAAACCAAGACGTCCTATTTAAGAGTTGGAGTTAAAATGCTGGAATACGAAACCATTAAGAAAATAAAGACTTTCCGATCATTTACAATCGACATTAAAATAAAGGATAATACCATGCGACGTATTTCCGAAAATAGCGGTGAATGCTCTCAATTGCTAGTGCCGGTGTAAATTATATCTCTGAAATCTAGATCGCCGTCAAATAGCTACTTATAACGGTTGTACGACACTATCGCAGGATAGGATATATCTGAAAAGTGCAAAAAACAATACAGTTCATTACACTATCATTTACGTAATCATGAATATTGGCAAACGCTGCAGCCTATTTGATAATGAGTCATTACCAGATGGGCTGCAGCAGGGTCATTACTACTGACCGTGTCTGCGAAACAAGTGGTCCCGGGTTCGACTCCCTACCGGGCAGATATTTATGTGACAGATAAATATTAGTACTCGGTTCGTGGGTGTTATAGTGATGTTTAGTTTGTGTTGTCTTTGCCACCTACGACACAGGGAATCCTACTGCTATGAGTGTGCAAGCGTTTATTTAAGCGTTTATCCGTATTATTGTACAAAATGTGTTCAAATGTTGTAAGTTCCATCATAGTCAAGCGAATGCACTTTTATTCCATTTGCCTGCGCTAAAATATAAGTCCTAGCGAGAGTGTACCTCGTCCTCGCCCAATTGTCGCCCACGCGTGGTATTTTACGTTGCGTAACACGAGTCTATCGGACAAGTCTGCACTGCACCGTCGCATTCATTATGACGGCGCAACTCGTAAAGTGCAATTATTACTGTAAATGTTTAGAGAATTTCATTATTAATGTAATTTCGGTTGGTAAATGTAATCTACATCTTCTGAGCTACATTTAACGACCAATTTGGAATTAGTTGAATAATCCGGTGCGAAAATTAAATGTTGCGCGTGTATTAATGTCGGTAGGTTGGGTTGGTACCGCCGTATTCAGACCTTTGTTAGAGGATAAGCTATGTATAATAAGAACCTAATTTGTATAATAAGGACTTCCACCAGTCTTTCGAAAAACCGCTCGCACGATATTTGAGGACTTCCCTCCTCATGGCTCCCTCCCTAGATCTGAAGTTTGATAAATATATATAGGAATAATCGGGTAATGATGATATCATTTCAAATTTTTAAAAAAATCCGAACCGGATTATAAATAACAGAGTTCTGAGCTAACAAAATAATAAATACAACCGATTTGAGAACCTCCTCCTTTTGAAATCGTTTAAAAACAACAGAAAACTTTTTAGTAAAAGTTGTTCTAATATTATCTTTTCTCCCGCTTTCCAAATCATCGGGCACCTTGACAGCAACCCGACAACCCAGTTAACAACCCACCTGTGACAGAGACAATTGGAGGAAACGCCTGTATACAGTTTTGAAACAACGGATTCGTTTGCGACATTACCAAGTTAAAAGCCGGATGTCATCGAAATTACGATGACCAGACGAACAACCAAAAAAGCCCATTTCAGTAAATCTATTCAGTCTCATAACAAACACCAACCAACCTAAAGCAAACATTTATGTAAATGTCTTCCCTGCCCGAGAATTTAACTTGGGACTTCTTGCATTCGGACTACAGCGTCACATAAGAAAGCAACTTGCTTTCTTAAGGTTGAGGTTTCTTGAGCTTGTGAGAGCAATCTTCGAAGAGTTACCTGAAGACGCATCACGTGACATTCAATAAATATCTGCGTCCTATCATCGGTCGAAGTTACACGACACCCTACGAGTGGTTACGTTAATCAGGCATACGAGGATACGACTGGTCCAGTTCCAATGTCATGAGATCCTACTACACCTCTTCGACTATAAACTTCCAATAGCGACTCACTTTCCGGCTAGAACAGAAAAGTATCATTACCATCATTACTTTTAAAGTTTAATCTATGCAACGGACCACCAGACGTGGGAATTGTAACTACCAACCTCTATTAGGTATTATGGTAATTATTTTGTACACGAAAAAGGTGTGACTACTTGGAATGATATTATGTGTTTTAAATGAGTCAGTAGGCAAGATTTATTTAAATCCATTATCTGTCTACTTCAAGCATGGATACTTGTAGAGGAGTATTCTCAACCAGCAGAGTAATGTGAGGATTTATGCAGGAGGCGACAAAACCAAGTGTCTGAAATTCTACTTCCAAGAGATATTTCATACTAGTTACTACCCGCGGCTATTCAAAGGGAAGTAAAAATGAGTTGTTTAACATACATGACACATTCCTGGTGCAAGAATAAATAAGTAACAGTTCCAAAATTTAATAGATACTAAGAGAAACAACTATATGTATATAATAAAGCATGTGAACAGTATTTTTTGTGGGTTATATCTAATTCAATCTGTTCAAATCAAATGGCGATATCTAATTGTTCCGACATTCGAATGTGACAACTGCGAGCCCGCCTAAATACCTGTCACGTCAAATGATCAGTTCGAATTTTAAATTAGTTGTATCGTCGGCCAGGATCAATTTACAATAGATATTAAAACAAAAAAATAAAACTATTATATATGCGAAGGGATTCTACACCGGTTAATTTCTACACTAAAAACCAATAGTAGGTAGGTTATTATCAACGATCAATTTAAATTGTTTACAGTGTACCAATTGATTGGAGAGGCCACGTGAATCATCCAAAAAGGTAAATTAAGGTATGGCGCCGTGAAATTGTGCGCCGAATTACTTAAAGGGATAATCGATGTCCTCGTCAGATGTTATTGTTTCCGAGGTACTGCGCAAGGTCTGTGATAAGGATACAAAAATACTTTAATACCAGCTGAACCCCCAACTTTGGCTATAACAAAAAGTGGGTGGGGACAATCGAATTGAGAGCTAAAGATGGAACAAGATTGAACAAAACGCACCTTTGGTGGTACAAGGGCACATCTTACAAAAAATCGTAAAATGACAAAAATTAAACAAAAAAATATTTTACACCTGCAAAGTACATGGCCATATTCACAAATAAATGGGTCGTATCTCATTCAAAGAACAAACACTTTGAAGCAATACAAAGACGAATAATACGACTCGGAATGCAAAAAAAAAAAACTTTAAAATGGCTCTCCTGTAAAATTACAAAAGTGCAGTTGAGCCCTTGTTCCACCAACGGTGCGAAAAGTGTTTTTAATGTGAATAGGATTAGCTTTTACACCAAAAGAATAACAAAGAGAGAACGACAATAAAATGCTAAGTCTCTGTTTGCAAATAGAATTTTATAGAATAGCTGGAATGAAAATTCGCTCGTTTAAACATCAAGCTAGTCCAGGTAACACACAGATAATGTTGAATTTCAGAATTTGTTGAATATCCGTTTAGTAATTTTTGCGTCCAGTAACAAACATCCATAAATCCTCACCCACAACTTTTCACATTTATAAATATTAGTTGTTATTAGTATTAGTCTTTCTTTCTTTCTTTTTCTTCTCTCTTTCTTGGCCGGCAACGCATTAGTGACGCCTTTGGTGTTGCTGATGTCCATGGCCGACGATAGCCACTCACCATCAGGTGGATCTTCAGCTCGTTTTCCGATTATTACCATAAAAAAAAACAAAAAAAAATTGTAGGACGTACACAAAACGCCAGGTTACGCTATCAGATACGAAAGGAAATAATTAGCCGATATACAACCTTGCTCTCTTTTACACTAATATCGAGTATTGAGATCGGAATGTCGAAGTTTTCTTGACACTGGCAATAACAAATATTTTTTATTGATTCCAGTATATTGACCGCGTTCGATTTAAATCGTTATCGACCGATTCAGCAACGCGGTAAGAAGTGGGGTCACACTGGTTATGGGAGTGAGGTCACACATCCACTCCAAGCCACAGAATCTTAAGCAGTTCCGTGCTTCGAAAAGCATGTTAAATCATTATTATTAATTAACTGAAAAAACAATCATCACACCTGATGGTAATTGGTCACATGTAAAAGTGTCTTGATAAAACCTATTAACTCTATCTTGAGATTTCCATCATAATCATTTAACATACGGCTTGGCTTACCCCTGGCAAAACATCACTAGTCGAACGTAGTGGATGTAGGATTTAATACGATCCCTTGACAGACAAGTCGTTATTTACTTTCCCAAACGACTCGTACAAGCCTACACCTAAACATTTCATTCAAAATCTGACATATTTTCACTTTTCATAATTAACAATACATAGCCACCCCAATAAAGGCATGAGTAGACGGTGTCGGAATTCATTTTCCGCGCCAGAAAAGGTAATCGTCGACATTGACAGTGATCGCACAGGGCCGGTCAAGAGCCCATCCTATAAGGTCGAGACCTTTGCGTATCAATATTTAAAAATAAACGCAGCGCGTGTGATATCTTTACCCAATTAAGCGTATTGTTAAAAGCGATTCGTCACTGCGTACAGTGTAGTGTAATTTCAGAGTCTTCATTGATGTTTTACTGCGAGGGCTGATGGATGGATGGATGGATGGATGGTGATCTATCTGTCTACGTACTAAATTTTGGTGATATACGGCCGGTCTCAATAATGTACTAACAGATGGAAGACTGTGGATAGGGCTGTCATCTGTCATATTTGTCAATTTTTCAGAGGCAAAAATTGACAAATATGACAGATAACATACTAATGGTAGCCCTTTTCACAGCCTTCCATCTGTTAGTACATTATTGAGACCGGCCGACAGACATGTCAACGATATCTTGTTCGGTTAACAAGATATCGTTGACATGAGAATTCAATTGTAATTTGATGTCATTGTCAACCAATACATTGTACGAGACGATTGCTTCACGAGAGAAAGGAATGCTGGTCCCTGTTGAGCCATTGTTTCATCAAACAACCTATCAAAATACGAGGTACTTATTTCATATTTGACATATTTCGACATAAGATCAATTGGAAGTGAATGTTTGCCGGTCATTTCATTTCATTTCATCACTACTCTCTAGTTAATTCTTAATAGTAGCCTCTATCACACATTACTCTGTGCCGAGTGAGGTGAACAGACAATTACAGCATTAATTGTAGCCAAAACAATGTGGTCGCAAGCAAGACGCGTGAGGTCGCGTGACTCATCCCGGCAAGGAAGAAATTGCTACGGCGCCGTCGGCGTCAGAGTCGGGCTGTTTATCCGACTTTCCATACCAGAGTTTTAAATCAAGAACCAGAATCAAAAATCTTTTTTTAAGTCATGTAATTTGAATGCTGCTACAATTATGAAAATATTGGTATTACGATCTACGCAAGAGACAACAGATAGGTAATAAAATAGATTTTTTTGTAGATTTTAGACACTCGCTTGCATGTTTTTGCTATCCTAGTACTCTGGCTTGCTTTCTATCTAAAAAAAAACTACGATGGCAAAAAGTGTCGTTACGGGCAAAAAGTGTCGTTACCAAATTTTCCGCCTAGCCCCCTTTCGCAACGCGCGATAAGGAACTTCGTTCCAATAATATTTCACGGTCCATTTTATAACGGATCTGACGGAGCCCTGAATCAAAAAGATACCTAGAACTTGCAGACCCTTTTCAATGACAATCGATACCCTACAACATGGGGCCTGTCCTAACAATCTTTATCTTTCAATATAATAAATACCTTTACTGGTTCAACTTATCTTTCCCAAACGGATGTTTCGAAGGATGCTGTCGGAGGATTGGTCTTACAGTTTTTAACACTTACCTGAAACAAGGAAAATACATACTTAAGTACATTATGATATGAGCGAAAAGTAAACTAAAAAAATGTATCTTATCGTAAACAAAGTTTATTTGTGATAAAACTTGCATCGAAAACCGTTCATCGGTTAATAAAGTGATGCTCACAGAAACCAACACCTCCCCTATACAAACATACTAATAATATGCATAACTTCAACCCCCAGAAGAGGAACCCGAAGAACTAAGCCCCTGTTTCATTAAACACTTTAACTAGCAGTATGGCGGTGTTTTTCGGAATAATAGGTAGGTATCTAGTACCCAGCCCTGTCTTTTTCTAGGTCATGACCTACCGGTGTGAAAAATTTCATGAATATCCGTTCAATATTTTTTGCGTGAAAGAGTAACAAACATCCTTACAACCTTTCATTTTATAATATTAATAATAATAAGTTTATTCGCAATAAAATTGGTACAGATAATATGTTGTTGTTATCTTAATCTTAACCCTCAATTTTAACCACAGTGTGGTATGCAAATATAAAAAATACATTGTCAGCATCAATAAAATTTATCACATTCATACAATTAGTTAAATTCCCGTCCCAAAGTAAAATGGAAATCCATTTTCTAATTCTGCAATCCTTAATAATTAATTAAGACGAAAAACTACCTAAACGTAACATTAAACCTAAGTAAAAAAACCTAAACCTACCTACAATTAAGGAACCTTATTATTAAAATATCCCGTTAAGGAAATAATTGTTATTTACTCAAAATTACCATACAAAACCATCGTTTATCTTGAACAGACCTGTAGTTGCTCATCCCTCTATAAATACACGTTACATCATGGCACTAAGAGACTGCATAAACATCGATTTATCGTAACTTATCGATCAGATCCTAAGGTCAAACCGTTTAGAACATCACTTCAAAATGTTATTTAAAACACTTACCTACGAGTTTGTATTGTTAGATTTTTTACTTATTTTATAAAAGCTGATTTGAGCGGCCCTGGCGAATGGAAAAAGGCACTTGTTTTCTTTTGAGTGCAAAATTAAACAAAAACAAAAACCTTCTTTCTATGAGTTTTATCAATATTAATAAATATTAAGTGTCACTATTCGTATACGCTAATCTCTGAAACAAGTTACTAAATATCTTGAAAGATAAGATACTTTTGCATTTTGGCCCCATTAGGTGGCGATGTTGTCGAGATTTACTTAACCCAACTTATTAGACATATTGAAATGCATATCGTAAAAGTTATTCAATGTGATGAGACTTCAATAAATGTGTATAAAAATTTAAGGTGTAGAGTACCTGGTGTAGAACTAGGATAAGCTAATCAATACGAGATATTGGAATGCCGTAGCACAAGGTTTACCATGTCAGCTAGTGACATTATAATTTATTCGTAGCCAAACAGAAATCTTGATATTTTTCTCTGAGTAAAATGAATCGTAAAAAGAAGATTTTTGAGGAAAATTCGTCATTAACGTGCGTAACGTCAAAAATTAGAGGGATTTCATTTAATTTTTAAATCTAACCCACACATGATCGTGGTTTATTCTTCTGAAAATTAATAATACTTTTTCTCACGTGTTCATGGTCCATTTTTGTGACCAATATTGTTTTGTTTCTTTTGTTTCATTTTGGAATGGATATTTGCCGTTGGCCCTAACGGTCTTTATAATCTCTGAAACAAGTTACTAAATATCTTGAAAGATAAGATACTTTTGCATTTTGGCCCCATTAGGTGGCGATGTTGTCGAGATTCACTTAACCCAACTTATTAAAGATATTGAAATGCATATCGTAAAAGTTATTCAATGTGATGAGACTTCAATAAATGCGTATAAAAATTTAAGGTGTAGAGTACCTGGTGTAGAACTAGGATAAGCTAATCAATACGAGATATTGGAATGCCGTAGCACAAGGTTTACCGTGTCAGCTAGTGACATTATAATTTATCCGTAGCCAAACAGAAAACTTGAAATTTTTCGCTCAGTAAAATGAATCGTAAAAAGACGATTTTTGAGGAAAATTCGTCATTAACGTGCGTAACGTCAAAAATTAGAGGGATTTCATTTAATTTTTAAATCTAACCCACACATGATCGTGGTTTATTCTTCTGAAAATTAATAATACTTTTTCTCACGTGTTCATGGTCCATTTTTGTGACCAATATTGTTTTGTTTCTTTTGTTTCATTTTGGAATGGATATTTGCCGTTGGCCCTAACGGTCTTTATAATCTCTGAAACAAGTTACTAAATATCTTGAAAGATAAGATACTTTTGCATTTTGGCCCCATTAGGTGGCGATGTTGTCGAGATTCACTTAACCCAACTTATTAAAGATATTGAAATGCATATCGTAAAAGTTATTCAATGTGATGAGACTTCAATAAATGCGTATAAAAATTTAAGGTGTAGAGTACCTGGTGTAGAACTAGGATAAGCTAATCAATACGAGATATTGGAATGCCGTAGCACAAGGTTTACCATGTCAGCTAGTGACATTATAATTTATCCGTAGCCAAACAGAAAACTTGAAATTTTTCGCTCAGTAAAATGAATCGTAAAAAGACGATTTTTGAGGAAAATTCGTCATTAACGTGCGTAACGTCAAAAATTAGAGGGATTTCATTTAATTTTTAAATCTAACCCACACATGATCGTGGTTTATTCTTCTGAAAATTAATAATACTTTTTCTCACGTCGCACCTTTGGTGGTACAAGGGCTCAACTGCACTTTTGTAATTTTACAGGAGAACCATTTTAAAGTTTTTTTTTTTCATTCCGAGTCGTATTATTCGTCTTTGTATTGCTTCAAAGTGTTTGTTCTTTACATGAGATACGACCCATTTATTTGTGAATATGGCCATGTACTTTGCAGGTGTCAAATATTTTTTTGTTTAATTTTTGTCATTTTACCATTTTTTGTAAGATGTGCCCTTGTACCACCAAAGGTGCGACGTGTTCGTGGTCCATTTTTGTGACCAATATTGTTTTGTTTCTTTTATTTCTTTTTCGAATGGACATTTGCCGTTGGCCCTAACGGCCTTTATAACTTCATGTGAAAAAAGCTGACCAATAGACGAGTCTATAGCATCAGATCTTACCAGCGCTAGCTGAAGGAGCTCCATCCAGTTACGGCGTCAAACCCGCATTTCCGTTTACAATAAACCATCTGGAAGCTGACTTTGACTCAATAACCATATTGGATGCTAAAACAATAGATACACGCACTTCCTATATGACTAACACTAATATAGGCCTCTAATAGATACGACCTCAAGACTAAGACCTATTATTACAATAAACTATAAAGGTATCAATTTTTGCCTAGAACCTATTAGCGTTCAAGGTAGAGGTATATTATCAACAAATTAAAGGCCTTTGAACATAAAAAAAATCGTTTGTGTATTATAATATAATTATCAATATTTTAAAAACTCTGTTAATGGTTAATCCTAAAAAACTATCGCCCATCGCTAATTGCAATGTCTACCATTGCGAGACTTACACAAAATAAAATAACATACATCCTTTTCCATTTTCTACGAACTGTCATTGGTTCATTGCCACCCTATTCCTCATAAGGCGGGAAGATTAAATAAACACAGTCATTGAAAACACAATAAAGACGTCATTGTAGTTAAATAAAACAAAGCGTTAATAGGATTACAGTGATTTATGTTACAATAAAAATAATAAGGAGTTCAATGGCCATTTGATTCACAAACTGATCAACAAAAAATAAAGTCAAAATACCCATGCCTTTTGGGAATCGGTCGAGGACTGGAAAGCCATAAATGGAACCTTATGATTTTATTGTAATGATCTTGTCATGGTCGTTTAGACTTAACTGACATAAAACGAATCAATTTTGGTACATTTAATTTTATCACTTTATAAATGTTCCTATGGTTTTGTATTGTCATTACAAATTATTTTCGACAGGCTCTTCAAAACTGAAAATGTTAAGGCCAGGTATTCCCAAAAAAGTATTTCCCGTCGCGTCGTCCGGAAGCAAAAGTGCGCGATTGATCGGGCCTGTTAGTAGATATTTAAAAGACAATCATTGTATTAAATCAAACTCAGCTTTACCTAGAAATATTTCATTTAATTGAGTACAAAAATAAAATAGAAAATCTTAGTAGTTATCTAAGTCACAATATTGAAAAAACAACCTTAGAGATTTTTTTTATCGAGTGGAATTCATTAGATTTTGTTACTGAAAGCAAATTTACCTATATTACATCCTTAACTAATACAAACCTTTTTTCCGAGTTGGAAAAACCCATATTCTCTGTCTCAGATATTTTTAAATACCCAATAATCTAAATTTTACTAACAAAAAATAACCGACTTCAAAGTTACTCAAAAACTACTTGTCAGATCTCGTTCAAATTTATGTGGGATTACATGACAAGCACCTGCTTTCGATTAAAAAAAGAATCATCGAAATCGGTTGGCGTGATATTGAGTTATTCGTCCATATGTCGCGCACATACTTAATACAAATTTAAGACTTAGATGGTTTTATCATGGATGCCATTGTCAGATCTTAATAAAATTTATATGAGACTACATGACAGCCACCAGCTTTCAATTAAAAAAAGAATCATCAAAATCGGTTTGCCCAGTCCAAAGTTCTGAGGTAACGAACATAAAAAAAATACAGTCGAATTGAGAACCTCCTCCTTTTTTTGAAGTCGGTTAAAAAACGGCCCATGCGGGAATAAATAGTCTTTTAACGCGCAAAATGTGACATGAAAGTGAAAAAACTCAGATATTATGCTGATTTCTTCACTTATATTTTACTGTTTCTTCGCAATCGTTAAGGGTAGATAACAAAATGAAACAACGTTATTCATTTTGTTTACGCTAAGTTGACGTTAATTTAAACGCATTTAATGTTACCTACAACAAGAGTTTCTATGACAGATAAGGTCGGTGTTACTATTTCTACAATAGAAGGATCAATTCAAATTATTACAGCATAACATAACACATTCTTTTTTTTTCTTAGCATTCCTGGTATGTATCCAACAAATAAAATCCATTACATATTGTATGTTTATGTAGCTTTCCAACAAATAAAATCCATTACATTTTCAGTCTGTTTTCGTAAACGATTTTCCCAGTCAGGTTTCAGTTACCTACAGTGAAAGCTGAAATAAATCGTTAGTTCTCACGCAACATCAATAATAACAGAGATTAAGCTGATAACGCAACATACACCTTATAAAAATAGGTCACGTGATCCTTATCGCTATGGAACTAGCAAGCGGCCATGGGGTTCACTGCTCGGTAGTAAACGATCAATAAAATATAGGAGACCATAACTTATTGCGTGTGTATAGTCCGTTTTTTCGATAGTTATTTAGTAAACAATGACTTTTGCGTCACATCTTAATTTAAGGTTTTTGCGACTATTGCTCTATCCTATTTTTTATAGGCGTGTAAATCGATCACAGAACATAACTAATAAACAAATAAAAAATACCTACTATATACACATCAAAATAACTATCGCAAAACGGCGCTATGGCGACTTGTAACGCCAGTCGCCCACGATAGAGCTTGCCCAGCGCCCACGACCGACCTTCGACTGACGATCTAATGTAGATTGAACACATTTTTAAGCTAGTAAAGGCGCTTAGGATTTTTAGACGACATTAAAGTCGGTTACGGTTTTGTGAACATACTTGTTAAAGTGGCTAAAAAAATAAAATTACTATTTAAATACACAGAACCACTGACCAACAAATAAACAATTCTAAGAACGTAGAAAAAATTTGCTATCGTGAGAAAATTTTAATAGGAAGCAATACTGCCCTCGTAATGATAAACAACGTATCTGACATTTTTGACGAAAACGAGTTATTAGCATATTCGTAATTAGTGAAAGTCGCTGATTACGAATATGCTAATAACTCGTTTTCGTCAAAAATGTCAGATACGTTGTTTATCCTTAGGAGGGCAGATAGGTAACAGATCCACAATAAAATAAACCGAAACTCAAATGTTAAAAATTCTTATATCCCCCGAAAAGTTCAAGCGATGCTTTTGAGTTATGATGGCTATTAAAAAAAACCTGGAACTTTACTTTCGAAGGCCATCTTATTATATACCCTAACGACTGCCATCAAAAGCAATTTATGGAACTAACAGAATTATTTACCGGTATATAAAGCACGAAGTATCTAAATATCATTAAAACAAAATCAATCTCAGAGCTAATCATGGTGACCTACACGGTATCACGACATCCAAAACAAATCATGATCATGTTGCAAATACCACCCCACTATTAATCATGTCAAAATGCGGCCTTGTTACAATGAGGTATCACGAACCCATGGCGTATCGAATCCAGAATTTTAATTCGATTTGAGATAAAAACATGTTGTTTAATATTAATAAATTGAATAATGAGGCACAGGAGCAGGTAATTTGTGAAATAAAGTTTCGATAACGATTCTCTAGAAGACAATAATTTTATAGTCGTTTTCAAACGGTCGTTTTTAAATAAAGGCGTCTTGCCTGCAGCGATAAGATAAAATAAGCGGAAACGCTAAGATATTGGAAATAAAAATAGATGACTTTAAAAGTGAAGAATGCTCTGCCTGCTTTTTTACAGGTTTAGGACTTTATTGTTCGACGGGAAGACTTGAAGAATTATGATCATCATCTGCTATTAAATATGTATGTATTTTGTGACCTTATATTATGTTCATACCATCAGGTGGCTCATTTACTCCTTTGTCAGCTATTTTCATAAATATATGATAGTGCTAGTATTGTCATCAAAAATTTTATTAGCTGCGCCATTGGAAAACATCTGTTTAAATAATAATAACAATCGACTTCATGTAGAATAATAAACCAACCATGAGTCACATTAACGCTTTGGACACGCTTGGAGCGACGAGCGCAGCCTGGGGAGTATGGATAAAAACTGTAGATATTAGACTTTTCTGTGAATTGAACTCAGCACCCTTATACCTACTGAAAGCAGGGTCGGTCACACAGGGTCACTTGCAGAGCAAAAGCAGAGACAACACCAACTAAACCTAATACATAATAAACTCTGGTCCAAAGAAGAAATTATCGCCAAAGAATTTAAAAGGTATGATTTACGGACTAATTTCGATTATTGGATTAATAATAGCATACATACACAGACATAGATGTAAAAGTCAAACCCAAAAAAAAAACTTAACGAAAAATTGTCCAAAAGATTTAAACGGTGAGTTTAACTCGAGACTCGATCACAAAAATTCGACTCGCAAACAATGTTACCAACATCAATCAAATAAGGTTACAAATTGGGTAATTCTACTAAAAGCTTGACAAATTGATGGCCAATCGCCCGTGACATAATCGAGCGATCTGTGACAAGATGGATTAGTGACGAGTCAGTGTATCGGTCGGTGCGGCCTTGACCACTGATGACACTGTTACGTCATGACCATTGTTTTATAAGAGGCATAAGGCGGTCATTCAATCAGTCATCGATTTTTGTTGTAAGGGTGGTGTTGTAAGGGGGGTTATTCATTTCTGACTTCCAGACAATATCTCTTTATCATGGTGCACATTGAATAAATGACCAGGAAAGTCGCAAGATTCACGAAGATTTCTGGGCCCTTATAATCTTAAATCTTAATAAACCTGACGGTATTCGTGAATGGCGGCAAGGCAAAAAGCGAATTCATGAATTCCATCTTCGCCTTCAACGAGATCGACATCACGATTCCCAGGTACTCAATAGTCTTGAAAATATGTTGCAATTTTCAATTTTGTAAGTAATCATGAATACTTTCCAGCAACTGACTGAGAAACTAGATTTTTGCCAGTACACCTTCACAACAATAAATAAAAAACAAACAATACTAATGTGCGGTAATCGCAGGGGCGATCCTTCGATGTATGTAATGTGGACTGTATAAATGTATGTATGTATTTATGAAGCAGTAGGTTGGTAGTATGTCCAATCCAATACCAAAATCAGTAAGAAAGAACCCACCAACCTTAACATCCAATGTCGCAGGATTGCGCTGCGCACGACTGCTTCTTTGTTTCACGGCACGGCCGGAGGACAGCACCATAAACGTTATGGTCTTCTTAAGATGGAAACTCCACGAACGTCGTGAATTCAACCGATCTTCTTAACGGAGTTGACGCAACTCGCGATATTTTTCCTTTTACATTAAGTGTCAATTTTGGAAGGGTTTTACTTTTTCTTTCACACCGACCAGTGTTAAAGGATTGAACATACCCCCCACCGAAATCAGTGTGATGATTTCCTAATAGTGTCGGTGTGTGAAGAATGAGTGTGTTAATAATTTGTGTTAATGAATATTTACGAAATAATTCAAAATAAAATAAAGAAACTTGTTAGTGTTAAGTAAAAATTTGAGTGTATGAGCCTAATCAAAGTCCTAACCTAATAACCTAATTTTATATTTAGTTTGCATATGGCAATGGGCAGATTTTATTTACTGGTCTTTTATAAACCCCAGTTTGCGTGCGTACAGTAACTACACGTACAATGTTATCAAAACCAGGGTGAACCTCTTCTATTCTGCCAAGAGGCCACTGCAAAGGTTTGGTTAAGTTAGATTTAAGAAGCACTAAATCACCCTTCTTAACATTTGGAATTGAGGTGAACCACTTTTCTCTTTGCTGTAAAGTGTGCAAATAATCATTTGACCATCGCTTCCAAAATGATTGTGATGCCTTTTGAATACATTGCCAACGTGACAATCGATTCATCTGAACATCTTCAAAATTATATTCCGGAACAGTTAATAAATTCTGTCCAATTAAAAAATGACCCGCAGTCAGAACTTCAAATTCATTAGGATTATTTGAAAGGGAGCATAATGGTCGCGAGTTCATAATTGCCTCAATTTTACAAAATAAGGTACTTAACTCCTCAAAAGTCAAGGACCTATCACCTACTACACGGTAGAGATGATGTTTGGCGGATTTTATGCCTGCCTCCCACAGACCACCCATGGAAGCTGCATTAGGCGGGTTCGTACGCCATTCGACGCCTCGCGACGATAATCCAGAAAGAATTTCATCAGAATTAGACGTAGAATTAAAATAATTAGTAACGTTTTTTAAATGTTTAGCTGCTGCAATAAAGTTTTTTCCACAATCGGAATATAAGCAACTACAGAGACCGCGGCGTGCCACAAAACGATCAAATGTGGCCAGAAAACATTCGCAAGATAAATCTGAGAGCACTTCTAGGTGCACTGCTTTTGTAGAGAAACATACAAATAAACACATATATGCCTTAGTAACCTTTGCATTTCGCCGCATACCTTCTTTTATAAAGAATGGACCACCAATATCGCAACCAACATGGTCAAACACCTTGTTGGCCTTAAGCCTAGTTGCAGGTAACGTACCCATCATAGGCTGTGTGGAGTATGGACGAAATTTAAAACAAGACCGACATTTCGACAAAACTGAACGAATTACACTACGAGCGTTTATTATCCAGTATTTATTATTCAAAATGCCTTGCAAGGTGCGCGGTCCTACATGCATGTATAATTTATGAAAATAATCAATTATTAAATTTGTTATGTGGCACTTCTTAGGTAATAGTGCCGGATGTTTTATATTATATGGTAAATCCGACTGTTGTATTCGACCCCCCACCCTGAGGAAATTATCAGGGTCTATAAAGGGAGATAGTTTGCGAAGGGATGATACATGAGTTCCCTTTGCTAGCATTTGTATTTCAGAATAAAAATAATTATTTTGAATGACTTTTATAGTTAAATCATGTCCCTGCTTTAACTCACAAGACTTTAGTGAACCAAATGTTCGATCAGATTTTTTACATTTTAAATTATTTATAAAACGAAGACACCACGCTGTTACGCGCTCGAGTTTACTGAACGATGAAATTTTATTAAAGGAATATTCGAGATCATTAAAGTTATTTAAATTATAAGAATTAAAGGTAAATGTGTCTACGTTAGTTTTAAGTTCTGGAATGATATCATTTTCTTTTAAAATTAACGTACTTCTTGGCCAACAATGCGGATCTCCAGCAAGCCATGCAGGGCCACTAAACCATTCGTCCGCTACTGCTAAAAGTTGTTCAGGCAGCGCGCCTCGAGAACAGAGGTCGGCTGCATTGTTCTCACTGTTTACATGAAACCAGCAATTGGGCGGAATCACGTCAACAATCTCGCTAACACGGTTAGCCACGAACACTTTTAGCTTGTATGGCGGAGTCTGTAGCCACGACAAAACTACACTCGAGTCGCTAAAGGCAACTATTGGTAAATTAAAATCTTTAACGTTTTGTACGACAAAACGAACTAGCTTCGATAACAGCACGGCTGCCATAAGTTCAAGCCTAGGGATAGACATTAACGGCTTCAATGGAGCAACTCTAGATTTGCTCGTCAATAGTTTGACTTTGACGTTCCCATCCTTGTCAGTACTACGAAGATATATGCAAGCTGCGTAACCCAGTGATGACGCATCACAGAAACCGATTAATTGCACGTTTACAAACGAATTCACTAGAAGGTGTCGCTCAATGCGAAGTTGTGAAAGGATCGGTAATTGACCGATAAATTTATCCCATTTTTGTAACAATTCGTATGGTAAACGGTCATTCCAGCCGAGGCTCAGTTTCCAAAGATCCTGCATGATACATTTGGCAACGAAAGTACACGGCGAAATAAAACCAACCGGATCGTATATACTAGCAAGCAGCTTAAGTACTGAACGTTTCGTTCCGTCATTATCTTTTAAATTATAATTAAATGAAAAGAAGTCGCATGAGGGCAACCATGTCAATCCTAGGACTTTTAAGGACGATGATAACGTCATCTTGAAAATTTATTTGCGTTATTTGTTCTGATTTCATTCGTGTCAGTAGCTCGGGACAGTTGCTAGCCCACTTACGTAATTCAAACCCGCCTTTTTTCAGAAGACTCATTAAGCCGTCTTGTAAGGTACAAGCTTCATCTACAGATTGACATGACCACAAAAAGTCATCGACGTAGACACCCTCTTCTAGAACTCGGGAAGCCCTACAGTCTGACCGTTCGTCTTGGGCAAGTTGAAGCAGCGTGCGAATGGCCGTGTAAGGCGCGCTACGCAGTCCGTAAGTGACCGTTTTCAACTCGTAAACTTGTACTGGGTCTGACGGTGTATCACGCCATAATATGTGTTGATAACACCTATCAGCGGGGTCGATGAGCACGGCTCGATACATCTTTGACACGTCCGCCGTAAAACATATGTCGTAGAGACGAAAGTTAATAATAATTTTTAAAATATTTGGAAGTAATTTACGGCCGGTCAAAAGGTTGTCATTTAGTGACACCCCAGTACTAGTTTTCTGTGATCCATCAAAGACCACACGCAACGGTGTTGTGGAGCTAGAAGGCCGTAACACACAGTGATGTGGTATAAAATATTTAGACGGCTCCGTACCACGATATAGCTCCATATGCCCCAGTGACTCGTACTCCTTCAGAAAATCAGAATAAGCCTTCCGGAACTCGGGTGAGTGCGCAAGTCGGTGCTCGACATGCGTGAGTCTCCTAAAGGCTATGTCATACGAATTACCTAACGGTTCGTGATTTGGCTTTAATAAAATAGGTGAAACATATCGGCCACTCTCGTCACGATAATGTTTCTCAATATATAGTTTTTCAGCGACTTCATCATCGGGATTTAAAGGAACATCGCACGGCGAGGATTCTATTTCCCAAAATCGCTTAAGAGTATCATTTAAATGATCATCAGTGGTGTACGACACCAACGTTGTAGACGCTACAACGTTCACATCCGTGACGTCACAAGTCGACGGTGTAACTAGTTTACCAGTTATAATATACCCAAATATGCTATCCAGCACGGCTGGCATATTGGGGCCCATAATAATTTTCTTCCCACTATAAATATGGGGAAAAACGTCACTGCCTAAAATTAAATCAATTGGCGATTGCTTATAGAAATGAGGATCAGCTAAAAATAAATTATCGTACTGTTTTATTATATGCTCAGGAATTTTAATGGAAGGTAGATCTGAAGTTACTTTCTGAAGAATAACAGCATCAATATTAAAAGCAGGTTTATCAGTGTGACGCGGCCTTAAGCTACATGACGTCATGCCGTAGTTCTTAACTAAACCATCAGCTAAACCGCAAATGCTAAATGGACATTTACGTTGAGATAAACCTAAACGTTGTAAGCATGCAGCGGAAATAAAATTGGATTGTGCACCGGAATCAATTAATACACGACATGGTTGATAGACGTTAAAGTTATCTAAAATATAAACAATCGCGGTACCCAACAACACCGTACTGTAACTATTATTATCAGTTGAAGGGCCTCCCGACTGGGCGGGCGCACTTGCAGGAATCGATGCATTACCGGAGTCATAAGAGGAAGCGAGAAACGTTTTCGTTACGTCCTGATGCAATAATAGATTATGTGGTCGCTCACAAATAATGCATTTAAATTCACTCCTGCACTGTTCAACAGTGTGATTAGGTTTAAGACAATTATGACATAACTTCAACTCATCAGCACGGCTGATTCGTAGCGAAGCACTCAATTTACGAAATTGAGCACAGCGATATATCATGTGATTGTCTCCGCAATGCAAACAAGATAAATTATTTTTTGAGTTTGATGACGATGCATGCGCGTAGTTTTTCTGTGCACTGTTTCTAGTTCGCGCCGTAAACCTACTTACATCTGGTTGACGTTTATTCTGTACAACGTTTTGGTTGCTTGTACTAGCACCATAAGAACTAGAATGATCCAACACTTTTATTTGATTAGTAACATAAGAAATCAATTCAGAGAATTTTGGTATCGACTTCTGATTGATACTTTGTTCAAATGATCTACGAGTGTATGGATCCAAGGCGCGTAATGCTATATGACACAGAATGTAACTATTCAAATCTTCAATATCAAGAGATTGTATAGCTTTGTATGAGTTATCAAAGGTTTCCAAGAAATTATTCAACTGAAAGGATGATTCCTTCGCAATAGGTGTAAAGTTTAACATTTTATCTAAATAATTCCCAAATAACATTCGGTTATCTTGATACCTGTCGAGTAAAGCTTGCCAAACTATATCGTAATTATTAGCAGATATCGGAATACTTTTGACTATGTTCAAAGCGGAACCTTTGATACATGAGAGTAAATAGTGAAATTTATCTATATTAGGTATCTGAGGCTGATTATGAACCAACGAACAGAATGTCTCGTAAAAAGTATTAAAATTCTCAATATTTCCATCGAAACAAAACAACTCCAATTTTGGAAGACGTGGCCTAGATTCGATGCACGACTGTGTTTTTTCAGTTATAACGTTCTTATCATTCGCTAATAATTTTGAAGAAATCAATTTTATACGGAAATACAACTCATCAAAACTATTCAATTCCTGACTTTGAAATATGGTTTTCATACCAGCTTGTAACTGACATTTATAAATTTCAAAAATGCATAATTCGAAAGATGAACGTAGCTCATCTATATCCGTGACACGCAATAGAAACATTTCACGAATATTGTTGTCAGTTACATTTAATGACATGTCAGATATTGTCTGTAATTGTTCAAAAATTCTTTGCTTTTTGTTGATTAAAACGTTTAATTCAACATCAGCTATGCACTCCTCGTACACTTCCTGAACCTTCTGACCCTTTTTAGCCATTGCAACGTGCAATCTAAATATAATATGTCAAATAAAATAAATGAATACAGAATTGCCTACTCTATGTTCGGCTCGAAGGCCACAAAAAATTGTGCGGTAATCGCAGGGGCGATCCTTCGATGTATGTAATGTGGACTGTATAAATGTATGTATGTATTTATGAAGCAGTAGGTTGGTAGTATGTCCAATCCAATACCAAAATCAGTAAGAAAGAACCCACCAACCTTAACATCCAATGTCGCAGGATTGCGCTGCGCACGACTGCTTCTTTGTTTCACGGCACGGCCGGAGGACAGCACCATAAACGTTATGGTCTTCTTAAGATGGAAACTCCACGAACGTCGTGAATTCAACCGATCTTCTTAACGGAGTTGACGCAACTCGCGATATTTTTCCTTTTACATTAAGTGTCAATTTTGGAAGGGTTTTACTTTTTCTTTCACACCGACCAGTGTTAAAGGATTGAACAACTAAAGATGAGAGCATGACATGGCTAGACGTGCAAATTTCTTTTCCAAGTCATCTTATCAGATTAAAGACGGTGGAAAGAAGAGATTCGAAAGACAAACATAAAAGGCAACTCGAAAACAATCATACATGGACACGAACATCATTTCTTTGATAGTGTCTGGACATGAAACAAGTCATAGTGAATAAATTTAATCGGATATACCCTGACAGCGCCTGAGGCGTGATCAATGTGGACAGTCAGTACCTTCACTTTACACTCACTTTGGTCACGTGTGATCACGAAATCATTGATGAGCGTTTTTTTTTACTCGTACCTAACAGTAAAAAGACGAAATTAAAAACACCTCCGAATATGATTTCCTAATAAGACGACACAATCTAAATTCTGCACGAGTACATGCAAATGGAGATAACGAAGAATCAATTGAATTTAGACACAAAATCTAACGTATATTATTTGAACACCAATAAAATTATAGGACATCGTTTATTGACGTATCAAATGATTCGACCCTTCCTAGAAACTTGGATTATCATAAACATAGCAAACTTTATTCGATAAGCATTGTTTCCATTACCATATCATTAGGACGTGACAAAAATTTAAGTCAAAAGCCACCACACAATCTCGATGATGATGTAACAAACTGCGGTCAATGTCAATTCGGACGTGTCTTACACTACATGACCGACTGTTCGAACTTAAACAGATCAAATTTTATAGTACAACTAGCTGCCCGGACAGACTTCGTTCTGTCAAAAGTTTTTTTTATTAAAACCTTCCGTTTGCCTTAGGGAAGATGTAAGCTATCCTATCTTTCAAGTTGGATCAAACTGCACACGGTGTGCAAATTTGATTAAAATCGGTTAAGTAGTTTAGGAGTCCATTGCGGACAAACAACGTGACACGTAATTTATATATTTTACTTTTTTGTCGAATGCTTGATGAAGATAAAAAAATACTGGGCTGGAAGTAGTTCCCTGAGGGACTCCTTAATTTTTATTTACGAGTACTAAAATTACTTAAAAAGTATAAAGATTTTTTTTTTGTTAATTATGAATATCAACGATGAAAACTTTCAAATTATGCGATATTTTCATGCGTAATCCAAAGCTTACGGGTAGTTTTCTTACTATCTTTTGATATAAAGCTTCACAAAACTGTCTGAACATATGTAGACCCCTAATGAACTCAAGAGTTACAGGAACCAACCTTGTAAGTTATTGAAATTTCAATATATCATCAATCAAACATTTTGACATATTAAATGAAAGTTTTAGTATTTGTGATGGCCTTCCCACGCGCGACACAGGAAATCCTAGTGCGAATGTGCAAGACTTTTTAAATCATATTTTATTTTTGTTTATGCAAATAAAGTTCTCATGAGAACTTGTCTCATTTAGCAAGCACATGAGTTGTTTTATTCCTTTCATGTCGAAACGATGATATTCAAAATTCACTAATCGCTTCGGGCGAACTTTCGTGGGTACGATAAGATCGTTTTGAGCAATTGGTTAGGCTTCAGTGATATCGCACTGTGTTTAACCGCAAAAACAATAATCTAATCACTGTTAACAAGTATGACTGTGCGTTTGTGTCAAATGGAAATGGATATTCAAAGCTTTTAGCAATTTACTACTAATTTACCACAATATCTGCATCAATGCACGTAGACGATTTCAAAAGTAATAAGAAATTAGTATTATGTGTATCTTCTTTATTCTCCGTTCGCTTCGCTGTAATATCCACTATTAGTACCTATTAAGTATTATTTAACTCTTCAATTCTACACACTTAAGTTGACAGTAAATAGTTTTTACTATAAAAATCCGCAAAGTCGTAGACAATTCAAAAGGAATAAGAAATTAGTATTATGTGTATCTTCTTTATTCTCCGTTCCCTTCGCTTAATTAACTCTTCAATTCAACACACATAAGTAAAGAGTAAGTAAGTAAAGAGTTTTTACTATAAAAATTCGCAAAGTGTGGTCTTTTCTAACCAATTCGAAATCATTTGGATGTTTAGAATCCATTCCTGTTTTACCTGAAATCGCAAACATTAAATATCCTGACTGATAATAGGGTTGTGCAGTTTTTCTTTGGTGAAATTGATTTATTAATGTTTTATATCAAAATATCTCAGGTCCTAATTTGTATTCTGTATACGTACGAATAATCACAGTATTATAATTACGAGTATAGAGCATCTGTACAGTTTCGCCGTTCACCACCATAAAAAAGATGCATGAATCGATAATATAATTTGAATCAGATTATTCTCTTTAGTACTTCTGAGTGGTGGAATACCAGACTTGCCAGCATCCTCTCTTCTTCGAGAATTAGAATAATAGAATTTCAAACCATAGTCCAATACCATAAGTATTAGAGATTCATCAAAAAAGAAGTTAATTCATTCTCTTATTGGCCATCAATCACCGAGGATTGCTTGCATGCATTTGGTGTATCAGTTACAGGCTTTTGGTGAAAGGTTTACAAAACCATGAACAATTAGTGTACAAACAACACCCAATCTTATCATTTTTGTACATTGTATATCACTTTTGCGTTCCTGACGACAATAAAATTGTTAAATTTTAACCTAAGCAGTGTTGCCAACCCTATTCCATTCAATCGCTCGATAACGACGATTATCGTATCGATTATATTATTTAATACGCTCGTTTTATTAGAAAGCTATTTATGAAATTATCGACCATTGAGTGGGATCGGTCATTGTTTTTTTGTAACAACGACAGGTTTCGCTTATTAGCGAGAAATTATTACACGTAGATTGGAGAAATTTTATCGGCATGTGATTGTAATTTTGCTATCGCAAATTTATTGAGTACCTACCTACCAAATTTTTTTAGTAAGTACATACTTCTTTTTCTAGTATCGAAATTTCTTCTTAAGTATGAAACATTTTCATTAGCGTTTTAGTTTTTGCGTGAAAGAGTAACAAACATCGAGACATCCTAACAAACATACCTTCACATTTATAATATTAGTATGGTCAATAGACAACGGTGATCACTGACCACCACCCATTACGTGGTCTGTAATAATCTGAATTTTACCAAGAAAAAATAACCAACTTCAAAATAACTCAAAAACTACTCATCAGATCTGCTTAAATTTAACTGGGACCACATGACAAGCATCAGCTTTTGATTAAAAAAAGAATCATCAAAATTGTTTCACCCAGTCGAAAGTTCTGAGGTAACATACATAAAAAAATACAGTCGAATTGAATACCTCCTCCTTTTTTGAAGTCTGTTAAAAACAAAATGCATAAAAACAGCAATGCCCCAATAAAAGTACGTTTTAACAAATCCTTTTAAAAACAAATCTAAAACCAATTACTAATCGATTAACATAAATAAAACACGTTTATCATTTAACCTTAAAACACATATCAAAAAAATAATGTAAATGTTATTACACAATACATTCAACATTCATTACAAAATGGATGGAAAAATAATTAATAAAATTTATTGGTGTATCAAAATTTGTTTTTAATCGTTATGTTTTATTTCCTTTTCGGCTTTAAATAAAGGACTTTTTATGACATGTAAATTATTAAGAGTAGTAAAATAGCTGGCTGTTACCATATCTTTCTCGGAGTTGTAAGGAAGGTGCTTAGGATCTTCGATGTATTAGGTAGGTCAAATGAAATAAAAAAGGATTCTGTGTCCCTTCAGCCTTAGAACTTGTGAGTGTAGCAGATGTGACTTATCGTGCATCTGGTATTTTTCGGCTGTTTTTATACGAAAAAATTAAATTAGATGTGGCAGTTTCTTAATTCTATCAGCCTAGATAGAATTAAGAAAGTGAGGACGATTTCTTGACTCTCGTGGAGTTAAAATGTAATCCAATTTTTCAAAAATAGAAGTCTGTCAATCTACAAGAAACGTGAAAAGAAATGTAAAGTGTGGCCAATGCAATATATGAAAGAAAGAAAAAAGTTAAGTTTGATATCATTGAAACCCAGACCTTTGACAGTATTTCGAGCAAAACACATTTATCAAGTTCAATATAGTGAAATTGCTACATATAAACAACAATATTTTTATCGAAGACTATTAATGCTTAATATTTGCATTTAAAGCGTAATGCGCCATTTTTTATCTGTATTCTGTAAGTAATGTCAACGTAAAGTTTTTAATGTCGTTGTGTAAACTGCCAATAATAAAATTAAATAACAAAGTATTTAAAAACATTTAAATTTACTTTCTTAACAGTAAGTGGTTTAATAAATAATCTATATGTAACGAGGTCAAATATTCATATTGTATATTTTTCGGAAATATTTATGTAAGTAGGTTGGAAAAGAAAAACAAAAAAAAATATAGCAGTTCTGTTCAGAGATAATTTTATAGTTATTTCATTGTAGTTTTACATACACAGTCTGTGAGTCCTCAGATATACATGCTACTACATGTAAACTAGCATGCTAAGTTAGCACTTAGCAGTTAGCACACATGTATACAGTTTTAAATACATTCACAAACACACGCTTAGAGCTTGCCCCTTCCACCTGACCTGACCGCAGTTAGAGGACTGCATTGCAAATGCACGTGTACTTCTAACTAGCATGTATGTATGTATGAATGTATGTACACCAGTCAAGTCTATTCTCATACACCATGACAATAATTAAGTAATCTATGAACGAAATAGAACTGCGTTCGGTTTTGTTAATGTTCATACACTACTTCAATACGAATAAAAAGTAATATTAAAGAGGTAACACTTAATCAAGGGTCAGTACCATAAAAGCTACATCCGGAAGTCGATAACCTCAGTCGGTACAGTAATGACTCAATGTTCATGATGATAATGATAAAGCTCGTCGTACACAAATAGACAGGTACGTACAGTCTGACCTAAACTTTATGCAATGAAAAAAAGCTGTAAAATTTAATAAAATGATTAAAAATGAGTTAGTAGAAACAATGGATGCGTAATCGAGTTTAAAATTAAAATTTAATCTTTATTGGGTGATAAAACTTTGTGTATCATCCTCACCATAAATCATCTTTACTTAGTCTGTTACTAAAACCGCATCAAAATCGGTCCATTCGTTTAGAGCCAGACAGACCCACTAACAAACACACAGACACGTCAAACGTTTAAACTCTTTATTGCGTCGCATCAGGGGTTAAAAATAGTTAACAACGCGTACGTTGCAGTGTAGTCGTGCTTTACTTACCACAGACAGAGTACTCAAAACAGCAAAATATCCATGACCTCACAAGCCGTGAACAATCCATTTTTGACGCGAAACTATTACGAATTTGGTCAAAACAAGAGGAGTTTCTAACGAGGCTACAGAAGGCCGCAGTTTATTGTTAAACTTAGTTTCCTAAACGGTTTAGCCTTAACAGAACATCCGGTTACGATTATCATTTTGAAAAAAGAAAAATATTCAAAGCACTTCACTATTTTGTGGGTACGATGTAACAGGTTAATATTGTAGTTTAAACCTAAATACAATACAAGTATGTACCTACAACAAAATAAAAAAATATAAAAATAAGAAAATAATTGGCGGTCAATCGGATAGCAGGACAAAGATTTATTAGGTAGGGTGTACGAATATGTGTTACTTAATTAATTTGTGACAATAATATCAAGGAATTAAAAAATATAAATACAAATTACTAATTCTACAAATTATAAAAGGTGATTAAAGTAATCACTGGTAATAATCAGATTAAGGTCAATCTAATTACATTGTTTGGGTTCCGAAATAAAATCGGAACCCTTATAAATAGTTTCGTCATGTCCGTCCGTAGCGTCCGTCTGTCCGTCTGTCCGAAGTAAAGTGCCAAGACCCTTGAATTGATATTAGTGCTAAAAAGCTGTACTTTGGCATGGATATATATAATACATATTTATTAAAACTCCAGAATGGTAGAATGAAAATATTGAAAAACATTTTTTTAGGTTACCTTCCCTATAGGCACCGTGAGGATGATTTTTTTATTCGTCGCGTACTTTACAAAGTATGCTATACGGGCGATATATTAATTGATTATATACATACGCATAATACGTATCACATCAGTCAATCGCTTTTGCCTTTTAATATAATGTAATAATTATATTGTATAGATATTTGTATAGATTCCCATTAATATTATATTTTGTAAGCAGTCCTAGGTACAGTTATGCGCTTACCTCGTAAAACGGAGGAAGGAAGCAATATCGATATGCAGCGCACAGCATAGGGTTTCCGTGCGCGTTCCATGTCAAACGGCATGTTTTGCCCGTCCAAAATATCTTCATAGTGTTCATGTTTCGTGACAGTGGAAACACTTTTTTCAGCTACAGCTTCCGTATGGATAGTAGAGAACTTTAAAATTCCGAATTTGATTTTTGAACTAAATGTGCTTCAAATATTTAAAAACAATTTTCAAATTTAGGGGTCAACTGGTCACCCCAAAAGTTTGTTTTCAACAATCAAAACCCAGACTCAGTCAACTTTCTTCATAATAATCGAAATTTTACTAACAAAAAATAACCGACTTCAAATTCTCAAAAACTACTTGTCAGATCTCGTTCAAATTTATGTGGGACTACATGACAAGCACCTGCTTTCGATTAAAAAAAGAATCATCGAAATCGGTTGGCGTGATATTGAGTTATTCGTCAATTTGTCGCGCACATCTTAACACAAATTTACGACTTATGTGGTTTTCTAATGGATGCCATTGTCAGATCTCAATAAAATTTATATGGGACCACATGACAGCCACCAGCTTTCGATTAAAAAAAGAATCATCAAAATCGGTTCGCCCAGTCCAAAGTTCTGAGGTAACAAACATAAAAAAAAAAAAAAAAAAAAAAAAAAAATACAGTCGAATTGAGAACCTCCTCCTTTTTTTGAAGTCGGTTAAAAATACAAGTATATTTGATTATTTCTTGAAATTCGAACTTTGGAACTTTGAGTTTTATTAAATCAAAACGCAATAAAATGTCCGTGTTCGTAAACGTATGTAGGTATGGATTTGATTTAATAAAAAGTAAAGAAAAAAAGTTGAACCAGCTCTAAAGATAAAAAATTACAAAATGACAAAAAAGTGAAATATGTATAAATGAAAAACTGCTCATTAATTTAGTTAAAATTACATACGCCACGTACTTATATAATACCGCCGAATATTACATTTTTTCCCTAGCAAGCATTGCTAGTCTTTCTAAGAAATCAGCTAAGATAGTTCAATGCACTAAAAACATTTAAATTACATACAATTACGGTCAAAATTATACTCATAAAACGAGCACAGTCAAATTATGAGAACTTTTAACAATGGCAGAATATCAAAGAGTAGAATTACTGCAGAGAAATTAATAACATAAGTCAATTAGAACAGATCTTTTGGGAAAGATCAGTTTGGTTAAACCAACCATGGACATTTAATTGTTGGAACCAAAGACATGCAGGAAGTGAATGTGGGAAGTAGAATGATCCAATTTCCTTCATAACTGTTAATGGTTCTAAAAGAATTCATCATGTTAAAAATAGAGTATACGCTGTATACGACATGTAGTATATATTAAAAGGTGACCATACGTCCCGCTTTGAGCGGGATTGACCCGCTTTGAGGCTGTGTCCCGTTGTGAGCCGCGAGAACAAAAACGTTCCGCTTTGTACCAAATGTCCCGCTTTGTATATACTTACTTAGTTTGTTTTGTGTACATGAAATTCATTTAAACTACGGGAGTAGCTTTTTTTAGCTAAAAATACAAGTTATTGAATTATTCCGATGTTTAGCCCTATTTAGGGTTCCGTGCCCAAGGCGTGTCGCTTAACGGAACCCTGAAACTCCACTACATCATTACTTGCCTTTGGCTTTCAAATTTGATTTATTACGAAGGTACCTTTTACGTTATTAATTACGAATGTTTTTATACCACATTTTCACTAATTGACAATACGGCATAAGGCAATAGAAGGTTTAATAAGTATTAAAAAAAACTATATCCCATATGTGGGAACGCTATTAAATTTCACCCACGAGAAACCGTACTCCAAGGCGATAAAGATAACCGTTTAGATCAAAATCAAAAAAATCAAAAAAATCAAAAAATCTTTATTCAGTCTAAAAGTTACATTTAAGTAAATCAGTTTTTGAAGCATCCTAGTAAGCATAAAATATTTATGCTTGTGGCAGGATGCCCCGCTCCTCCTTAACACAAGCGTTACATAATTATATTAGACAGAACATAAAATTTTCTAATGAACAATGTACTGTTGACAGCAAGTAAAACTAAAACTTAGTACTTTTAGAATGCGCCAATCTGTGTGTGTGTGTGTGTGTGTGTGTATGTGTGTGTGTGTGTGTGTGTGTGTGTGTGTGTGTGTGTATGTGTGTGTGTGTGTGTGGATACCTACAGGTGGTTTATGAGATTTTCAGTAGAAATGTAATTTAATGACTGAAGCCAATTTGTGACAGTTTTTTTACATTCACGTAAGGTCATGGTATAAATAACAAGATTAGATACAAGAAAGTTGTATTAGATGACTACCAAAAACATAATACATACTCACGCTACATATGAAATGATTTAATGTAAAATGTACCTGTTGTCAGTTTGTGTTTCTAGATATTTTCTCTCGAGTTTTCAAGTTAGTTTATTGTTGGTTATTACAGTTACCATCAGGTGGCTCATCTGCTCATATTCATATCGGCTTTATACAACGACCAAGTCTACCCGTACTTTACAAGTGGGCGCATAAACCAGATACTAAAGAGCTAGTTTTAAGAATGACACATGCTGTGCTGTGACAATTGTATCACGCTTTCAAAAACCCGTTTTACGATCGCGATTAGGCTAAGTCTCCAAATGCAAATTAGAGGCAATGGGCGTGTGGGTTAGCGTGACTTTTTATGTTAATGGCTGTGACATGAGGTGAGGTACCGTGTGCCTACACTCAGCTGGACCCCCTATCCTAAAACGATATACTCATACATACTCATGTATGTCCAGGATTTAGTTCCAAATTTGTTCTATCAAATGCAGTCAAAATTAGATTTTGTTCCGTCAAAATGAACGAAGGGCGTTGGAGTAGTGGGGATTCGCCGGTTCTAACTCAGGAGTTAGAACCGGCAAATCGGGCAAAGTCGACGAGCCTCCATCGGTACAAAAAAATATCGAGTTTGGTGTCAAATCGTATGTTTTCGACCATGCCCGATCGAATGCGCTGATCCGTTTTTTGCTAACTAGCGTAGAAACAAAGATAGCTTCAGCATTGTATTAGCCCTACTTCGTTATCTAATGACCTCATTGGGTCGTTATCCTGTCCATTCACTAATTACAATGGGCTTATCGCTTCCTCGGCACCGCATTGTACTCGACTTATCTATGACGCAGTCATTTATGCTAATGAGGGACGTTTTAATTACAAACACATCACAATTTTTGTTTATCGAATGCATATAATTCTTGTCATGAAATATACATCGATTGATTTATTTTGATACCTTTATTGAACATAATGCAATATTCTCAGTAGAAAGTAGTCAAATCATCCAACAATTATTACACAATATCCAAGAATTATTTTCAGAGTAAATACTATGATAACCTCGAGGTAAATCGTCTATATGAGTCAAAGTACTGACCACAACAATTTACATGAAATGGCTTTTATTATGTTGGATGCGGTGACGGAGTGAAATGTGCCTTTGCAAAGTCTACATTATGCGTTGGATGGAAAGTGAAGATCCAGCTGGGGCTCCCGAAGATCTATTTTTAAGAGAACAAGCCCGCTTGCGACGACAGAGATGAACGCGGAATCAAGGCTCCTTCTACCGTTATCTCAGTGAAGGTGATCGGGCCAATGCATCCGCGACATGTCTCCGAGTTTCTACTGCGATAGAGGTTTGAAAGACTGGGAGAGCGGTGATGTCCCGTGGGAAGAGCACGCACGTTGGTTCGACAGATGCGCTTACATTCACTTGGTAAAAGGCCGAGATTATGTTCAGAATGTTTTATCAAAGGCTTGTGCTGTGATCCATGCGCCCAAAGAAAAGAACAAACTGCCTGCAGCTGCACCTTCAGTATTCGATCATTACAAAGTTTTAAAAATAGCTAACATTATTTTTGAACTTTATTGTTTATTGTTGTTTGTACACCTTAAAATAATATACATAAGAGCACAAGAAAAGAATACAAAACAATGGGCGACCTTATCGCTTTAAAGCGTTGTCACCACAAAAATTCACACGAAATGGTTTTTATTATGTTGGATGCGGTGACGGAGTGAGGTGTGCCTTTGTAAAGTCTACATTATGCGCTGGATGGAAAATAGCAGAGAACAAGCCAGCGAGGGTATTGAAGCGTCAGTAGCCCCAGCTTGCGACGGCAGAGATGAATGCGGAATCAAGGCTCCTTCTACCGGCATCTTAGTGAAGGTGGCTGGACCAATGCATCAGCGATATGCCTCCGAGGCCTCTCGTCTCCGATCTTTCAGCGATTGGCCTCGTTGCATAGGTCAAAAGCCCGAGGAATTGTCGGAGGCCGGTTTCTTTTACACCGGGGAGGGGGACAAAACGAAATGTTTCTATTGCGATGGAGGATTGGAAGACTGGGAAAGCAGCGACGTCCCGTGGGAAGAACACGCACGTTGGTTCGATCGATGCGCTTACATTCACTTAGTAAAGGGCCGAGATTATGTTCAGAATGTTTTATCGAAGGCTTGTGGTGTGATTCGTGTGTCCAAAGGAAAGAACGAACTGCCTGTATTCGATCATTGCAAAATATCTAAAATACCTAACATTATTTTTGACCTAAAATAATTACTCCTTTCGAGTAACTTTATTTGAAGTTTAATGAAGATAAATATGTAATAATATTTTCTGAAGCGCTCAAAGCACGGTGACTTTAAATTGGGTTGAGACCGAAGTATGTGTTTTATACGAAATGAACAATAAGTTTCTTTAGTGTTACTACAGACTTTATGTGGATTCGTTTTTAAGTCTAGGAACTTATAAAAAAGGCGCATCTGTTTGTTATTGATTGTTAAAGACATTTAAAAAACTGAATCAATAGATGTGTGAAATACAAATTAAAAAACATTGAAGATATAATCGTTTTATTGAATCTAACCTTTCCCCAATACTATTCGTAGCATATCATGAGTGTGATAGATAATACTTGAGTTCCAGGCTTTAAAAATAATAAATACTTATCTTAAAATAATTTTCTGTTGCACAATATAAAAAAAATATACAGTAAAAAAAAATAACAATGCTTCGTTATTAAAAAATTAAGTTGTATCTTTTTGATACAATAATCATATGCATAGTATAATACCAAACCAATGTTAGCTATCAAAAAATATATATATTTAAAGTTTTAAAAAATATATTGGATTGAAGAAATATCTAAAAATAATACTGGTTGTAATTTAGAAGATCTACCTCGTCTTCTTTAATGAAATTATATGAAAATTATAGTTTGTCAGGCAATATATTTACGATACAATAATTTTATAAATTAACGAAAGATTCGGTGTTTGTAACGAACAATGAACGGCTCACTGAGAAAATCGAGGTAGCTCTCTGTGCTCAGGATTATGTTCATTACAAAAGCAGTTTCAAGTTTTTTTAGTATTTTCAGAAAGTAGGTAATCATTTTAAAAGAAGAAAAACAGTTTATAACAAGTGCATCAAGTTAAGTTTTTATTTGTTGGATATTTTTAAAACTCTGATTTAGGATTTTCATGTTAAAAAAGATTACAAACAAATTAAAATGCACAGAGAAGTTTTTTTTTTTCAAAATCTAAAAGTGTGCATAAAACTTTCACGAAATATTTTAAAATGGAAGATCAATTTAATGAAAAGGTTGAATACAATATTTATAGCTAATAAGATAGGTACCCAGGAATTTGGATCTGTTAAGCATAATATTAATTTTTACTCAAGTTAGATTACCCTTTATGAATTTTGAAACTTTAACGAAAATACTCAAACATTTTGATGTAGAGATAAAAATGTGTTTAAAATTTAAAAAAAAAATGTTATATTTAAAATTTACAGAAGAAAAAAAAGTACAACAAAATATTTCATTGCTTAAAATGTAATTAAAGGAAATTTGTAAAACTGTTCGTTATTAAAATTCTGATGTATGATTTTCATGTTAAAAAAGATATGAATTTTGAAACTTTAACGAAAATACTCAGTTTGATGTAAGGATAAAAATGTGTTTAAAATTTTTAAAAACATAATTGTAATATTTAAAATTTACAGAAGGAAAAAAATAAAGTACAACAAAATATTACATTGCTTAAAATTTAATTAAAGGAAATTTGTAAAACTGTTCGTTATTTGCTGGATATTTTTAAAACTCTGATATGTATTTTGAAACTTTAACGAAAATACTCAAACATTTTGATGTGAGGATAAAAATGTGTTTAAAATTTAAAAAAAAATGTTATATTTAAAATTTACAGAAGAAAAAAAAGTACAACAAAATATTTCATTGCTTAAAATGTAATTAAAGGAAATTTGTAAAACTGTTCGTTATTCGCTGGATATTTTTAAAACTCTGATGTATGATTTTCATGTTAAAAAAGATATGAATTTTGAAACTTTAACGAAAATACTCAAACAGTTTGATGTAAGGATAAAAATGTGTTTAAAATTTTTAAAAACATAATTGTAATATTTAAAATTTACAGAAGGAAAAAATAAAGTACAACAAAATATTACATTGCTTAAAATTTAATTAAAGGAAATTTGTAAAACTGTTCGTTATTTGCTGGATATTTTTAAAACTCTGATATGTATTTTGAAACTTTAACGAAAATACTCAAACATTTTGATGTAAGGATAAAAATGTGTTTAAAATTAAAAAAAAATGTTATATTTAAAATTTACAGAAGAAAAAAAAGTACAACAAAATATTTCATTGCTTAAAATGTAATTAAAGGAAATTTGTAAAACTGTTCGTTATTCGCTGGATATTTTTAAAACTCTGATGTATGATTTTCATGTTAAAAAAGATATGAATTTTGAAACTTTAACGAAAATACTCAAACAGTTTGATGTAAGGATAAAAATGTGTTTAAAATTTTTAAAAACATAATTGTAATATTTAAAATTTACAGAAGGAAAAAATAAAGTACAACAAAATATTACATTGCTTAAAATTTAATTAAAGGAAATTTGTAAAACTCTTCGTTATTTGCTGGATATTTTTAAAACTCTGATATGAATTTTGAAACTTTAACAAAAATAGTCAAACAGTTGATTTCCATCGATATACAAAATGTATTGACACCATAATTTTCAAAATTGAATGGGTTCTTATTGAGAGTTACGTTGAATTATTAACCAAAATACGACATATATGCCGAGATATATTATCAATGTTTTTTCCTTGAACACCTGATGGAATTAGTAAAACTTTAACTTCAGCTCGCGTAATGGGATATTTAGTTGTGGTAGATGCTAAAACTTTTTGTTGTTCAAGTAATACGCTTGGATTGGATCCGTGCTCTACGAACAATCAACGTTTTTTATGACCGTCTCATTCATTTTTCCTGCTGTATCTCCATACCAAAGACCACTAGTTAGATGAGATGACAAATTTTTGCTGATTAATACGAAAGAATGTTACTGATATAACAATATTAGCGAGAAAATAATAACATTCCATAACCGATAACATTTTACTTATCGATCAATAATGCTCTCGTCGCTTAGACTTTGGAATGCTGAACTCGTACCATTATGTTTTATGAGTAAGCTAGCTAACTTAACACACCAATGCCCAATCATTTCAATTTCTTTACTCTCTCTTGCCATGGACTCCCTCTTAACAAAACCCTCATTTTTATGACAGTCTCATTCATTTTTCTGTAAAACATACTAAGATCCGGTATCCCTTGATAATATTTAATACTTTTTAAACTATACAAAGGTTGTGTTTCTTCATTGTACCAAGTTATTTGATTAAAATATGTATCACATATTTCTTTGCATATTTAATAAATTTTGTAACAAAAAATAGATTTCCCGCATCCTCGTGGACCAGCGACTATTGCAGTAAATGGATGTGTTAAATGAATCATTGTAACTTAACGTGTGTAATGTAACCTTATGCCAAATAAGGTTTAGGAAAAGAATAAAACTTTTTGTTTGAATGATAAAAATATATTTAAATATTTACAATATACATAATAACATGAAGACAAAGTTAAAAAAGTCTACCATAATTTATAACATTTTTGCATACAATTGACGTATTACCTACAATTCTAATTACAAACAAAGATTATTACACAATAAAATTATATTTTTTTGACATATTTACATACATTGCATAAAAAAGTAAAAAAGTAGTATATCTTACATTACAAAATCATTATTGTAGACAAGTATATTATACATTGTTCATAAAACTACATCATACATTGTCCGTTAAAATAGAAAATTATAAAACTATATTATTATAAGGAAGTACGAATATTTGATGCATGGTACCATAAAGCAAATGCTTGCACCTCCACTTCACTACAGTGACACGTCCTTGTGGTTTTTACACTTTGAAATTGTGTGTGCCTATCACAATTCTTTAAGTGATTAAGTTTTAAATCTGATATTATTTTTTCAACTTTAGGACAACCAAAAGTCTCTAAATTAATATGTTTAAAATTAAACTTGGACAACGGAAGTTTTTCTATGCATCCTCCTTTATACGCCCACATGTACTCGCGTCTACTGTCCAGTTTGTCAAGTATGTCTAAAAAATCACTATAGGATATGTCATCTGCATAATTTTTAACTGCTAACCCATGTATGTAGTTTGTACAAAAATGTATCTGCTTATAATTGTGGTCCATTAAAAATGAGTAAGGCAGTCGGATATGCAACAAAATAACTTTTTGCTTCCACAAATCAAATATTCCTACTTCCTTATAGTAATAATTGGATTTAATTCTAAATCCATCGATGTCTATAATATATTTTATGTCCGACATTTTTATATTTTATGTCACCGTTTCACAAATTGTTCACTGACTATTTGAAAAACACTCACTTTTAGTACTCTATACTTCCGAGTGCACCAATTGACACAAAAATAGCATGTATGAGCAAGTTGAGCTAAATTGTGCGAGTATCCAAAAACTCCAAATAAATAAAAACACTTAGTATCCAAAACACTCTGATAGTACACAACACTTCTAACCACTCTTGATAGGTCACATTTTCATCACCGATTCTCAATGCTTTTAGTTCTTTTCAGGTTTGGTGATAATGACATAATCAAATCTCTAGTATCTTCTTCTTCGTTAGTTCGAATAGTCATGGTAATAATAAATTTTTGAATGTATTTTCTTCAAGTATATTACACGAGTTCTGTAAGAACAAGAAAACAATCTGTGAGTAAAAATTAGTAGTAAACAAATACAGCGATGAAGTGAAATAAAAAATGTGTAATTGAAATGCAATAATATTCTATTACTTAAATAATAATTAAAAAACTCACCTCCATTGTAATGTAGAGCACTGCACACAAAACAGTTTAGAGACAATAAAGGATAGGGGACGACTATGAGTTTTGGAATGCTGAACTCGTGTAATATACTTGAAGAAAATACATTCAAAAATTTATTATTACCATGACTATTCGAACTAACGAAGAAGAAGATACTAGAGATTTGATTATGTCATTATCACCAAACCTGAAAAGAACTAAAAGCATTGAGAATCGGTGATGAAAATGTGACCTATCAAGAGTGGTTAGAAGTGTTGTGTACTATCAGAGTGTTTTGGATACTAAGTGTTTTTATTTATTTGGAGTTTTTGGATACTCGCACAATTTAGCTCAACTTGCTCATACATGCTATTTTTGTGTCAATTGGTGCACTCGGAAGTATAGAGTACTAAAAGTGAGTGTTTTTCAAATAGTCAGTGAACAATTTGTGAAACGGTGACATAAAATATAAAAATGTCGGACATAAAATATATTATAGACATCGATGGATTTAGAATTAAATCCAATTATTACTATAAGGAAGTAGGAATATTTGATTTGTGGAAGCAAAAAGTTATTTTGTTGCATATCCGACTGCCTTACTCATTTTTAATGGACCACAATTATAAGCAGATACATTTTTGTACAAACTACATACATGGGTTAGCAGTTAAAAATTATGCAGATGACATATCCTATAGTGATTTTTTAGACATACTTGACAAACTGGACAGTAGACGCGAGTACATGTGGGCGTATAAAGGAGGATGCATAGAAAAACTTCCGTTGTCCAAGTTTAATTTTAAACATATTAATTTAGAGACTTTTGGTTGTCCTAAAGTTGAAAAAATAATATCAGATTTAAAACTTAATCACTTAAAGAATTGTGATAGGCACACACAATTTCAAAGTGTAAAAACCACAAGGACGTGTCACTGTAGTGAAGTGGAGGTGCAAGCATTTGCTTTATGGTACCATGCATCAAATATTCGTACTTCCTTATAATAATATAGTTTTATAATTTTCTATTTTAACGGACAATGTATGATGTAGTTTTATGAACAATGTATAATATACTTGTCTACAATAATGATTTTGTAATGTAAGATATACTACTTTTTTACTTTTTTATGCAATGTATGTAAATATGTCAAAAAAATATAATTTTATTGTGTAATAATCTTTGTTTGTAATTAGAATTGTAGGTAATACGTCAATTGTATGCAAAAATGTTATAAATTATGGTAGACTTTTTTAACTTTGTCTTCATGTTATTATGTATATTGTAAATATTTAAATATATTTTTATCATTCAAACAAAAAGTTTTATTCTTTTCCTAAACCTTATTTGGCATAAGGTTACATTACACACGTTAAGTTACAATGATTCATTTAACACATCCATTTACTGCAATAGTCGCTGGTCCACGAGGATGCGGGAAATCTATTTTTTGTTACAAAATTTATTAAATATGCAAAGAAATATGTGATACATATTTTAATCAAATAACTTGGTACAATGAAGAAACACAACCTTTGTATAGTTTAAAAAGTATTAAATATTATCAAGGGATACCGGATCTTAGTATGTTTTACAGAAAAATGAATGAGACTGTCATAAAAATGAGGGTTTTGTTAAGAGGGAGTCCATGGCAAGAGAGAGTAAAGAAATTGAAATGATTGGGCATTGGTGTGTTAAGTTAGCTAGCTTACTCATAAAACATAATGGTACGAGTTCAGCATTCCAAAGTCTAAGCGACGAGAGCATTATTGATCGATAAGTAAAATGTTATCGGTTATGGAATGTTATTATTTTCTCGCTAATATTGTTATATCAGTAACATTCTTTCGTATTAATCAGCAAAAATTTGTCATCTCATCTAACTAGTGGTCTTTGGTATGGAGATACAGCAGGAAAAATGAATGAGACGGTCATAAAAAACGTTGATTGTTCGTAGAGCACGGATCCAATCCAAGCGTATTACTTGAACAACAAAAAGTTTTAGCATCTACCACAACTAAATATCCCATTACGCGAGCTGAAGTTAAAGTTTTACTAATTCCATCAGGTGTTCAAGGAAAAAACATTGATAATATATCTCGGCATATATGTCGTATTTTGGTTAATAATTCAACGTAACTCTCAATAAGAACCCATTCAATTTTGAAAATTATGGTGTCAATACATTTTGTATATCGATGGAAATCAACTGTTTGACTATTTTTGTTAAAGTTTCAAAATTCATATCAGAGTTTTAAAAATATCCAGCAAATAACGAAGAGTTTTACAAATTTCCTTTAATTAAATTTTAAGCAATGTAATATTTTGTTGTACTTTATTTTTTCCTTCTGTAAATTTTAAATATTACAATTATGTTTTTAAAAATTTTAAACACATTTTTATCCTTACATCAAACTGTTTGAGTATTTTCGTTAAAGTTTCAAAATTCATATCTTTTTTAACATGAAAATCATACATCAGAGTTTTAAAAATATCCAGCGAATAACGAACAGTTTTACAAATTTCCTTTAATTACATTTTAAGCAATGAAATATTTTGTTGTACTTTTTTTTCTTCTGTAAATTTTAAATATAACATTTTTTTTTAATTTTAAACACATTTTTATCCTTACATCAAAATGTTTGAGTATTTTCGTTAAAGTTTCAAAATACATATCAGAGTTTTAAAAATATCCAGCAAATAACGAACAGTTTTACAAATTTCCTTTAATTAAATTTTAAGCAATGTAATATTTTGTTGTACTTTATTTTTTCCTTCTGTAAATTTTAAATATTACAATTATGTTTTTAAAAATTTTAAACACATTTTTATCCTTACATCAAACTGTTTGAGTATTTTCGTTAAAGTTTCAAAATTCATATCTTTTTTAACATGAAAATCATACATCAGAGTTTTAAAAATATCCAGCGAATAACGAACAGTTTTACAAATTTCCTTTAATTACATTTTAAGCAATGAAATATTTTGTTGTACTTTTTTTTCTTCTGTAAATTTTAAATATAACATTTTTTTTTAAATTTTAAACACATTTTTATCCTCACATCAAAATGTTTGAGTATTTTCGTTAAAGTTTCAAAATACATATCAGAGTTTTAAAAATATCCAGCAAATAACGAACAGTTTTACAAATTTCCTTTAATTAAATTTTAAGCAATGTAATATTTTGTTGTACTTTATTTTTTTCCTTCTGTAAATTTTAAATATTACAATTATGTTTTTAAAAATTTTAAACACATTTTTATCCTTACATCAAACTGAGTATTTTCGTTAAAGTTTCAAAATTCATATCTTTTTTAACATGAAAATCATACATCAGAATTTTAATAACGAACAGTTTTACAAATTTCCTTTAATTACATTTTAAGCAATGAAATATTTTGTTGTACTTTTTTTTCTTCTGTAAATTTTAAATATAACATTTTTTTTTTTAATTTTAAACACATTTTTATCTCTACATCAAAATGTTTGAGTATTTTCGTTAAAGTTTCAAAATTCATAAAGGGTAATCTAACTTGAGTAAAAATTAATATTATGCTTAACAGATCCAAATTCCTGGGTACCTATCTTATTAGCTATAAATATTGTATTCAACCTTTTCATTAAATTGATCTTCCATTTTAAAATATTTCGTGAAAGTTTTATGCACACTTTTAGATTTTGAAAAAAAAAAACTTCTCTGTGCATTTTAATTTGTTTGTAATCTTTTTTAACATGAAAATCCTAAATCAGAGTTTTAAAAATATCCAACAAATAAAAACTTAACTTGATGCACTTGTTATAAACTGTTTTTCTTCTTTTAAAATGATTACCTACTTTCTGAAAATACTAAAAAAACTTGAAACTGCTTTTGTAATGAACATAATCCTGAGCACAGAGAGCTACCTCGATTTTCTCAGTGAGCCGTTCATTGTTCGTTACAAACACCGAATCTTTCGTTAATTTATAAAATTATTGTATCGTAAATATATTGCCTGACAAACTATAATTTTCATATAATTTCATTAAAGAAGACGAGGTAGATCTTCTAAATTACAACCAGTATTATTTTTAGATATTTCTTCAATCCAATATATTTTTTAAAACTTTAAATATATATATTTTTTGATAGCTAACATTGGTTTGGTATTATACTATGCATATGATTATTGTATCAAAAAGATACAACTTAATTTTTTAATAACGAAGCATTGTTATTTTTTTTTACTGTATATTTTTTTTATATTGTGCAACAGAAAATTATTTTAAGATAAGTATTTATTATTTTTAAAGCCTGGAACTCAAGTATTATCTATCACACTCATGATATGCTACGAATAGTATTGGGGAAAGGTTAGATTCAATAAAACGATTATATCTTCAATGTTTTTTAATTTGTATTTCACACATCTATTGATTCAGTTTTTTAAATGTCTTTAACAATCAATAACAAACAGATGCGCCTTTTTTATAAGTTCCTAGACTTAAAAACGAATCCACATAAAGTCTGTAGTAACACTAAAGAAACTTATTGTTCATTTCGTATAAAACACATACTTCGGTCTCAACCCAATTTAAAGTCACCGTGCTTTGAGCGCTTCAGAAAATATTATTACATATTTATCTTCATTAAACTTCAAATAAAGTTACTCGAAAGGAGTAATTATTTTAGGTCAAAAATAATGTTAGGTATTTTAGATATTTTGCAATGATCGAATACAGGCAGTTCGTTCTTTCCTTTGGACACACGAATCACACCACAAGCCTTCGATAAAACATTCTGAACATAATCTCGGCCCTTTACTAAGTGAATGTAAGCGCATCGATCGAACCAACGTGCGTGTTCTTCCCACGGGACGTCGCTGCTTTCCCAGTCTTCCAATCCTCCATCGCAATAGAAACATTTCGTTTTGTCCCCCTCCCCGGTGTAAAAGAAACCGGCCTCCGACAATTCCTCGGGCTTTTGACCTATGCAACGAGGCCAATCGCTGAAAGATCGGAGACGAGAGGCCTCGGAGGCATATCGCTGATGCATTGGTCCAGCCACCTTCACTAAGATGCCGGTAGAAGGAGCCTTGATTCCGCATTCATCTCTGCCGTCGCAAGCTGGGGCTACTGACGCTTCAATACCCTCGCTGGCTTGTTCTCTGCTATTTTCCATCCAGCGCATAATGTAGACTTTACAAAGGCACACCTCACTCCGTCACCGCATCCAACATAATAAAAACCATTTCGTGTGAATTTTTGTGGTGACAACGCTTTAAAGCGATAAGGTCGCCCATTGTTTTGTATTCTTTTCTTGTGCTCTTATGTATATTATTTTAAGGTGTACAAACAACAATAAACAATAAAGTTCAAAAATAATGTTAGCTATTTTTAAAACTTTGTAATGATCGAATACTGAAGGTGCAGCTGCAGGCAGTTTGTTCTTTTCTTTGGGCGCATGGATCACAGCACAAGCCTTTGATAAAACATTCTGAACATAATCTCGGCCTTTTACCAAGTGAATGTAAGCGCATCTGTCGAACCAACGTGCGTGCTCTTCCCACGGGACATCACCGCTCTCCCAGTCTTTCAAACCTCTATCGCAGTAGAAACTCGGAGACATGTCGCGGATGCATTGGCCCGATCACCTTCACTGAGATAACGGTAGAAGGAGCCTTGATTCCGCGTTCATCTCTGTCGTCGCAAGCGGGCTTGTTCTCTTAAAAATAGATCTTCGGGAGCCCCAGCTGGATCTTCACTTTCCATCCAACGCATAATGTAGACTTTGCAAAGGCACATTTCACTCCGTCACCGCATCCAACATAATAAAAGCCATTTCATGTAAATTGTTGTGGTCAGTACTTTGACTCATATAGACGATTTACCTCGAGGTTATCATAGTATTTACTCTGAAAATAATTCTTGGATATTGTGTAATAATTGTTGGATGATTTGACTACTTTCTACTGAGAATATTGCATTATGTTCAATAAAGGTATCAAAATAAATCAATCGATGTATATTTCATGACAAGAATTATATGCATTCGATAAACAAAAATTGTGATGTGTTTGTAATTAAAACGTCCCTCATTAGCATAAATGACTGCGTCATAGATAAGTCGAGTACAATGCGGTGCCGAGGAAGCGATAAGCCCATTGTAATTAGTGAATGGACAGGATAACGACCCAATGAGGTCATTAGATAACGAAGTAGGGCTAATACAATGCTGAAGCTATCTTTGTTTCTACGCTAGTTAGCAAAAAACGGATCAGCGCATTCGATCGGGCATGGTCGAAAACATACGATTTGACACCAAACTCGATATTTTTTTGTACCGATGGAGGCTCGTCGACTTTGCCCGATTTGCCGGTTCTAACTCCTGAGTTAGAACCGGCGAATCCCCACTACTCGTTGGTTTTAAATCAACCTCCAGCCAGCGGGACCCTCTGAATGGTGAATTGTCACCGCTGACAACTGTCAAAAGTACCGCGAAAATTGTATTAACCCTTTATTTTTCATATAATATCTATCGTTGCCCCTGACGCCAAAAGACGGGTTATATTATAAGGTGTGTGTGAAGGTGCTATAAGGTGTGCGAAGGTGCTATAAGGTGGGTGTGTGTGTATGTGTGTGCATTAGGTCTAAACGACTGGACCGATTCGGATGCGGTTTATTTTGTTTGAAAGCTGACGCGATCGAGATGGTTGTTAGTTTGATGAAAATAAGACAGTCTTTTTTTTAATTTATACTCAGTTATTAGAATTATCAAATAGGTAGGTACCTACTCATGTTAAAAATATACATCGGTAGACATCATTGATAACAAATATTCCTAAATATTTATAACCCTACAATAAGTTTCGAGTAAGAAAGTTAAAACTTCAAGAATTGTTCTCATAAGCTGCTCCGTCTATAGCCTTCTTTATTGTCTAGAAAAACTATTAAATGACCCAAACAATACCAGTTTGTACATTCACTTCACAAAAATAGACATTTTAAATGGTGCCCGATGCCTGAAAAGGATTTCAATAGTAGAATTTCACTTTGCAATTTTCATCTTTCTCTATTGTGCAGTAAAAGTTTGCAATTGTTTTTATGAGATATATTTAAACCTATGCAGTAGAAGGTGCACTTTTTTGTATTAAATTCCTGATATTTTTATCTGCTTATACTCTTACCTTCTGAATAAATTCTAAGATTTGTCTACTTCTTTCGGTGACCAATCTTAATTCACCACTTACAAGTAACTAATGGAGAGACTAAAGAATTCACGGACAACATGATTTTAAAACATACATACCTATTTCAATATAACGATGAATGTATATTTCTCGAAAACTTACCTGCAAACAAAAAAAAAACATTAAATCAAATTCAGCGTATATTTTTATATACTAAGGCTAATTTTTATAGTTCCCAATCCGACTAGCAAAATCTATAAAAGATACATTGAGGTAATACATAGAGAGGCTATCTCAAACAAAATGTGTGTTCCACCGCCGGCTTGCCCTCCGTTCTCTTTTCAAACTAGAAGCCTCGTTTGCACACTTGCCATAGAGTAACTTTGTATGTGACACTTGTCGAACCAAGACAAGCAGTCACCGACTCCAAATCTTTACAAGCTCTTACTCCAACTTTATTTAACGTGCAAAAGCGTTTAAACGATTTCAAACGTAATTACCATTGATTCGTGTCAAAAAATCCAACACTTTAAATTGGTCACAAGAGTCGCGTCGGCAAGCTTATTTAGTCCAATAACACTCTAGTGGCTTGCCAAGTTCAAACGCTCCTTATGATTTTTTCATTCAAAATGGCGGGAACATTGCTCAATAATTAAATTAAATTCGTTTTAGTTGATTTAAGTTAAGATTTTGTTTTCTTACTGATGATAAAGTGATAATATTATCTTTTTTGTTTTTTGTCGTGCAATTGTGACACATTCTTATTACGCACGACGGCATTTTTTCAGTTTTTTCATAAACAATTTTGACATGCGGCCGCCATGAGCGCAGCCGAGTGACAGCCGAGTGACAGAATGAAATGCAGCCGGCCGGCTGCAATGCACACCCCCGTACCCGATGTTCGCGGTGTCCCTTCTATACGCTAGTAATATTAATTCTATGAAAAGATACAATTAATTTAAACTTCATCTATCGTCTGATTGTATCAACCACATACGTCATGTATGGTATCATCATAATTCTTAATCAATATCAATACGACAGACTTGGAGTCAATCCTACAGACCTATTTCTAATTCTTTACACCTTGGTCAAATCCTTTCCTGTACTTACATCTGAATTACATACCCTTTTGTCATGCCTCAATAAAAAAAAAACAATACAAAACTGCATCAACTGTCGATACCAAAAATCGGACCAACCAAATTCATCAATACACGTCACAGATCCATTGATAACGAATTAAATTATTCAAATTCAAAGTTGAATTGGAATGGTCTCCGTGACGTCGATGGCGAATTATAATATGTGCAGTATGTCGTACACACGCGCACACACAATGGAGTTATGTCACCTGATTTGGGTTTAGGGCACTGAGTAAGGTCATAGATTATGACACGTATGTACAGAAATCCTTCTATTAATGCGGTGATGTTAATGCTCAACTAATATAAATAGGCTCGGCGAAAGTAGAAATTATTGTGTCACCTACTTGTCACGATTTTCAAAGGTTTTTTAGTTATGGATTCAGTTTTTTATTTATCTGTAAGAGCTTTAATGTTTTAGACTCTATTAGCTTAGCTAGACATTTGAAAGTTCCAAAGGGAATGGACTCATAATTGGCTATTAGACAATTTTTGGAAAAATATTTTAAAATTTTCGTAGGTTTATTTTATACCTCTTACAATATTTATTTTTTCAAAAAAGTGTTATTTAGTAGGAATAAAAATAACTTTTAATCCATTAATTTGAAATTCGCGCGAAAATAGTCTGCCATCTGTCACTTGCTGGCTGTGACGTCACATTTCTAATAACAACAGTTTATGCTCTAACTCTGAAGATATTTTATGTGAAAAACTCACACCTTTTTCACTGGAATTGTGAAAATGACAAGCTACAAGACATGTGCAGTGCCTATGTGTAGAAGTACTACAATTAAATTTCCTAACAAATTGTTTAAACACGTTCCTAAATGCCTTCAACGTCGAAAACAGTGGTTACAATTCGCACGTCGAGACCAAGTTACCGAGTTAACATCTGTTATATCAGCAATATTATTTTGTGAGGACCACTCTGATGTACCTAAGTATTTAGAAGAAATCAACTTAGCCTCTGATTTACTAAAAAAACAAATTAAACCTAACCTAATATTGTTCATAAACATAACCTATAAGTAATTTAAAATCATTAGTAATATGGTGTCGTTAAGGGGACGTTGAGGAAAAACTTACAAAAAAATCCCCCTGTGACCACTTAGCAAGACTGACCAATTTTACTTTATTAATTTCAGTACTTACAAGGAGGTTTTTGCATTCCGAAACTCGGTAGAGCAAAAGTCAGGGTTACACGCAAAGAAATTTGCGACCATCAATGAATCAACTTTAGGCAAATTTGCACTGTCAGCTTTTATATAGCCTGACTCCATTTTACAAAACCTCTCAAAAGCACAAATCAAAATATATATTATTAATTTTCTCAGTAAATTGCACACGATAATCGATGTAGTTAGTAGTACACAACGCTATATTTTTGGAAGTGTGACGTCATAGCATGCTCAATCATGGCCGCCCGCGTTTCGGTTCTCATGTCCACAGGTAAAAAAACTCAAATCTATTTTTCAAAAATAAAAATATTTACAATTTATTTTCATGCAAAAAATGTATTGTTTAATTAATGTTAACCAATATGCAACCATATTTAACACATTTCATATTTTACCGTGACAACTGTCAAATAGCCAATTATACAATACTTTTCTTGCATGAAAATAAACTGTAAATATTTTTACTTTTGAAAAATAGATTTGAGTTTTTTTACCTGTGGATACGAGAACCGAATCGCGGGTGGCCATGATTGAGCATGTTATGACGTCACAATTCAAAAAATAAAGCGTCGTGTACTACTAACTATATCGTGTGCACTGTGCAATTTACTGAGAAAATTAATAAGATATATTTTGATTTCTGCTTTTGAGAGGCTTTGTAAAATGGAGTCAGGCTATACAAAAGCTGACAGTGCGAATTTGCCTCAAGTTGATTCATTTATGGTCGCAAATTTCTTTGCGTTTAACCCTGACTTTTGCTCTACCGAGTTTCGGAATGCATAAACCTCCTTGTAAGTACTGAAATTAATAAAGTAAAATTGGTCAGTCTTGCTAAGTGGTCGCAGGGGGATTTTCTTTTCTAAGTTTTTCCACAACGTCCCCTTAACGACACCATATTACTAATGATTTTAAATTACTTATAGGTTATGTTTATGAACAATATTAGGTTAGGTTTAATTTGTTTTTTTAATAAATCAGAGGCTAAGTTGATTTCTTCTAAATACTTACATCAAAGTGGTCCTCACAAAAGAATATTGCTGATATAACAGATGTTAACTCTGGGTCTCGACGTGCTAATTGTAACCACTGCTTTCGACGTTGAGGGCATTTAGAAACGTGTAGGTATAAACAATTTGTCAGGTTTAATTGTAGTACTTCTACACATAGGCACTGCACACGTCTTGTAGCTTGTCATTTTCACAATTCCAGTGAAAAAGGTGTAAGTTTTTCACTTAAAATATCTTCAGAGTTAGAGCGTAAACTTTTGTTAATTGAAATATGACGTCACAGCCAGCAAGTGACAGATGGCGGACTATTTTCGCGCGAATTTAAAATTAATGGATTAAAAGTAATTTTTTTCCTACTAAATTACACTTTTAAGAGAAAAATAAATATTGTAAGAGGTATAAAATAAAACTACGAAAATTTTGAAATATTTTTCCAAAAATTGTCTAATAGCCAATTATTGTTAACCATTAAGCAACCATATTTAACACATTTCATATTTTACCGTGATAACGGTCAAATACCCAATTGTTGATGCTGCGGTCAAATCAACGAAGAATTGAGCGGGAGCGATTTCTTATGGCAATGCGTTGCCGGCTAAGAATAAAAGAAAAAGAAAGAAAAGATTGTTATTGGAATGTACATTATTGGTTATTATTTTAAATGAGAAGTTATCAAAAAAACAGTAAAAGAAATCGATAAGAAATTCCAAATATATATAGTTGTTTTCTTAAATCGTCCAAATATCTAATAAACCTTAGTTTATACTTTTTCAGGCTACATCTGCGATAAGTATGATTACCGCTTTCCGCTCTTAACACGCCTCAACTTGAACGGCGTTTTTCATAAGAAAGGTAATATGAAATAAAGAAAAATATTTTAACTGGGCACTCGAGATGTTGCGTTATTGAAAACGTAATTTTAATTTTACAAGTGCTTCATATAACTCGTTATTATTATATGCAGCTGTTAATTTAATTTTTAAGTTGGGGTCACAATAATTATTGTTTATTTTTACGAGCCATTGCAAAAATTGCATCATGAACCCAACAGAAAGGCAAAATATTTTACTATTGTTGTACTGATGTTATTAAAAACAGCGCGTATTTTGTGTACATTTACCTATTTGTAAGCTTATACCCCGGACATTGGCATAAATCTTAGTACAAAATCATTTTGGTTGTACCTATATAGTAGGTATTTTTCAAAATAAATGTAAGAGTCTGTAAATCCCAAAAATACGATCTACCAAAATATCATTAATATTAAAATTACCTACAATATATTATCAAAACCATCTATTTACAATTATACTTTAAAAAAGATATGTTTTTCACCGGGAAGTTAAAAATATGATTACTTTAGCGCTGAAGTCCGCTGAACTTAAAGTTCGCCATTTAAGGCGTGAATATTTTAATATGCATCCCGTATTTCCGTGATAAATTTATCTCGCCGACATTTTAAGCTTCGGTCATGCTTAATTCAGTCTCAATTAAATATCAATCAGTCTCAGCAAGTGTTAACGTATTCATAATTTCGGGTAATGACTGCAGAACACCTTGGAGGTCGTTCAAGTAAACATTTTATTGAAGAAAGGAAGAAACCCGATTTTATTTATTGCAAGCATTATACGGAAGCTTTACGTGACAAGAATTTTGTGTAGTGTTTTGTAAATGAATCATTTATTTTTAAATTCCTTACATGGGAAAATAATAGCCTTACAGTATAGGTTATTGCCCTTTTAGCGCATGGTACCTAACACCTATACGGAATCTGCTAATTAGATACACGTGTTAATCAGTAGATTCGAATAAGGGCAATACCCAACTTTAATCGATTCGATCGTATTGTTATCTTTCCCTTACCTAAGCCTTCCTGGCTGGCTACCACCCCTTTTTTTCGAGTCAGCCTCTAAACGACTGTGTTCTGTCTTATCTGGCGACAACACATCGGTGATGGACGATGGTCTTATTGATTGTAAAGTTAATTTACCGCCAATTTGGCGCTTTCCATAATTATGTCATCGGTTTGGCATGTTACAGTGATGAGTGATGACTGATGACAGTTGCATCCGTGTTCCGCCATTTTGAAAACTTAAAATGTCAATTTAAGCTGATCTCTTCATTATTAATTCTTATCGGGAAGGTGAGGGTCGCGTGCCTCGTAAGTGTCAAATCTTTGTTAATTATTACCACGTTAAATATCTTTTTCTGGAAACCATTGTTGAAGGTTAAGAGTTCAGTTCATGAGAATTAAATTAACCAGCATGATTGAATTGACAACTCCGGCCTTTTTTGAAATAACTATGTACTTGTACGTATTTCATTACGCGATGTTTTATTTTCTTTGTTAACGCTTTCATTACATCCTAAATATCCTAATGAACCGATGGTATTCACGTTTTTTTATTATTTTTCTAAGATACAGTAACGGATTCACGATTTGTATTTTGAACCTCTTTGTCAACTTTGTAAGAAAAAGTCCAAACCCAAGCTCAATATACCTAAGGCTGTTTGTTAAAAATTTATAAAACATTTTCAATAGAATATTAAAATTTTCACTGTAATAAAATTGATGGATAATGTACCCATTTCCTTAGTTAACTTAGAGTTCAAACATTGAACCGACCTCAATAGGTTAACCCCGAAACCTTTGCCCACTAATTGGCATATTGTGGGACAAGCCCTATATGGCTGGATCTTTACAATCAGTGGCCAATCGTGAATAGACCGCGCTTGGAAACAATAGTCATCGTGCTAGCAGTCCCGAAGACTACGACAAGACTTACGACACGATTTATTTGGGATTTATTCTTTCTTTCTTACCTTTTCTTTCTTGGTCGATGACGCTTCGGTGATGCCTAAGATGTTACTAATGTCCGTGAGCAACGATTACCACTTGTCATATTTACATACAAAATCTAAATTAAACTCACACACTCATCTTCTCTATTGATAAGGGTTAAGAATTGATAGTCGAACATTTATTCGAAAAGTCGAATATTTATTCGAAGAGTCGTTGTAAACAAGCGGCGTTCACCAAACATTGTTGCATCTATATTTGATACGACTGAGTGTATGTAAGACAAGTATTTCGTAAGTGTCGTGGTCGTGGTCGCGAGCCGCAAATACGCTAGTTCTTTGAAAATGGCCGTCGCTCTAGCATGCTAAATGCAACTGCGGCAATAAAAATGCGATCTGCTAACGGCAGCCCTTTACTAGTGACGCCAAAATGCGTTTTTTTAGGTGCTTAAAGTATGTTTAAAGCTCCCTTATTTAGACTTTTGTGTGAACTCCATTATATAATAATTCGTATTTATTTATGCTAAAAGAATCGATCGAAGCCCAACATTTAATTTTATTTCATTTGAATTGGATTAACATTTATTGTGTTTGGATTCGGATGCAATGATTTGTATGTATAAAATGAGATGCTGAAGAGAGTTGTATGTAAAAAAAATTACTTAACTTATGAAAAAACGTGGGGTCACGTTATAATAATATTGTTGTTATAACATGTACATACCTAAGTGGCAATATTTAGGGAACATTTTATATTAAATAAATATAAATAAAGATTAGCTCTTCAATGTTGTATTAAATAAATGTAAATATTTCCACTTACCGGTTGTAATAATATTACTGGGGCACGTTCATTTTTAAAGTAGACGATCTCTAAGTATGGTTGAGGCATCATTTATCCACGCACATTATTGACTCGAGCAATAGTTGAACCAAGGCATGAATTAGAACGAGTATTATTAGCTCCGTGGGAACAATATAAATGCGATCAGTATTGGCGCGCGCGTGGCCTGACAATTGCCTGACAACTGATTGTTTTTTACTGTGTCATGCAGACATGCTGATTGGGGAAGATCTTTCCCCGTCAGCGGTAGTAATGGCGATGCTGGCGGAGAAAACTGCCTGGAAAGCTATGTTCACCTTCTGCGAACGTAAAGAAGGAGACCGCCGAGCGGCCGATTCTGCTCGTAGAGGGCAACGGCAATAAGCGCCAATACCCAAGTAGCACAAATGCGCTGTATAACAGTATAACAACCAAGCACAATGGAAACGATAGCTGATAAGTTGCAGTATAGTAGCGTTATAAGCGCTTAAACAGCTGATATAACTCTAATTTGGGCACAAATTTGACAGCACATAGCTGTATAAGATATCCCATTACTAAATAATTGGATTATATCAGCATTATATTAGCATTTTAGGTGGGTAACAGACATTACAAGAGCTGAACACTGCCTGATTTACAAACCACATGTTACCCTATAAAAACAAAGTGAACATTTCTAATGTTTTAAATAGAGTTGAAAGTAAACGTCGAGCGAAATTGTGATATGAAATGTCACTGTCAATACCTTAAAACTTGTTGTGTGCAAGATCCCAGGTGCCATTTTGTGACAAGGAAAATGTAATTTAATATAGTTAAAACTTCGATTTCTTACTATTATATTCGAAATCTTATTGGGAAGGTAACTTTATCGTGAAATACCATATATATATCGTTCAAAATTTTCACGCGCCCTCATAATAACGGTGAATACAAAAAAATATGAACATAATATTGACTGTAAAGAAAACAAAAATATTATTTTGTACATTTATATGCATGGAATGTTGTTTTTAGGTATTAGTCAGTGGTAATCAAGTTAAATTGGCGTCGATATATCTTAAAATAAACCAAACTGAAAAGGTTATAATTGTAAAATAATACGCAGTATAATAAATATGGCGGATATGTTAGTGAACAGTTGTAATCTTAACCTAATGCTAAGGGCTGTATGTAATGTTCAATTGTGGCCTGTTATTCAGCATTGAGTAAAATAGTTAAGCACTTGTGAAAAACTAATCAGCCACGTCACACTCATAACATTTTCGTTGGCAGCAACACCCACGCGCGGGCAACACCGACGCTCGAGCGACCAATAGGAAGACAGAAAATTACAAACGTCATTCGTCACTCTGCGTTCTGTCAAAACGTCATCGACATCCACCTGTCAAAGCCTTTATGTCAACCGGCATTGTCACGAGCAGTGCGTTATAGTAGTTCACAAGGTCTCTCTTAAAATGCAATAGTTTTAAAGTACCCTCGTGGCCCTTTATTCAGCGCTATTGCAGCAGACAGGACACAACAGTACTAAACGCTGAATAATAGTGACGTCTGTGGCTTGTGTGTGGTGCCTAATAGAACCACAATACAGAATAAAGCATTATATTGAGCCTCGCTTCCTTCTATACAGCTGTTACAGACCGAAGGAACTCTTATAAGTCATTACAAATGCTAAGATTGACGATGTGGGCCTTGTGTGAAGGTTTATAATGCAGTTTTGTGCTACTTGGGTAAGCGGGTGAGTTAATGGGAAATAAAGTCAGTACTCAGTACACAGGGGAGGCACCGGTGCGTGAGAGATCTCGGAGCCTCACCATATGAGGCGGATGGCTGCCGAGGGGGTTTTAGTGGGTATAAAGTTCGGGTATCTTTCGAAGATTTCCCCCTCGAGAAAAAAAAGACCTCTATTGCCATTGGCAACTTGTAATTTTCAGGCATCTACAGGATGTATCACATACAGAACCATTTTAGGATTGCTAACGTGTCTCTCAATAGGTATAATTATTTCCTATAAAAAATATTGTTTTGTTTTAAAACAATTTGGTAACAGTTGACCGGAGAAGGCAATACCGAATATGGTACCATTCAGAGTAAATGGTACAAATGACTAAAAGCCTAGTTATTCAGGTAACTTCTTGGGAGGTAGTTGAGACATATAAACGTGACTTGAAAGACTGAGTTTTCGGCGAAATTCCTGACTACACGCGATGTCCTAACGCCCAGGCATGCATGGCGCACCGTGGGAACTGCAGCTCTTCGTAGGACAACGCGCACCGCTTGCCAAATGTCATCGTATGCATTAGTTTGGACACAAGAAGTGATATCTTGGATGTACTATGTATTGAATGTGCATATATAATTTGAAAAGTGTTTTTTACAGAACATAATAAAAAAAAACATTTTATTGTATAATGTTACGTGATATTTTATTTAATACCTAGATGATAAAATATTAAATTGTTTGTAGGTAGGTACTAGGTACCTACCTAGTATCTTCAGTTTCTATAAATTTATATTTTCTTGTTTCATACTTTTAAGAGTGCGATAGTAGCCAGAATTACTTATTAAACAGATAAGTTATACCATTTCTCTTCAACTACGTCACACACCTGTACTAGGTACTATCATGAACTTATAATAATATGTATTTCTAAAATCATTTAGCTGGTAGAAGAAGAGACTTGATTCTAAGCAAAAATAGTCCGAGCTTCTGTTGCGAATACGACCATCAAACATTAGAATTTCAATATTTTAATATTAGTTAATGCCTGTATTAGTACCTTTTTGCATCCAGTACAGTTGCAACGCGAATAACGTGAGAACCAAATTATACAATACTAGCTGTGTCCATGGTTTCACCCGCGTTAATTTGTGGAGAAAACTAACTAAGTACTAATATTATGATGTTATACAGCCTAGGTATATTATAGCCTTCCTCGACAAACGGACTATCAAACACCAAAAGAACTTTTCAATTCAAACCAATAGTTCCCTCCCGTAGATAAGCGCGTTCAACCAAACAAACAAACTTATAATATTAGTATAGATTTACATTCCCTTGCTAGTTTAGTGTCAGTGTTTGTATGCAACGAGCATTCAATACGCACTGTGTGTCCGTCTGTTTGTCTCTGTCGCATTCTTGGCGACCTAGACTGGCTGAGGCGTGGCAACCAGATTCCTGAAATAAGCTTACTCCACGCTTCCTGATCGATATCGCTAATCGATATCGGTATATCGGCGATAAATCGATATTAATCGATTGCGGGTGAATTGATTATCTGTACTGTGTCTTTTGTATCGGGCTGTTTATAAGATTGTCTCGCGCATGGGTTGGGTTTGAATCCTGCGTCTTTAACGTTTTCGAAAATTGTATTTGTTACTGGCTGGCTAGACTTTTTTTCTAGTAAAATACATAATACATAATATTAGCCTAGGGCGCCTTAGGGTAGACACATCCATCCCTTAAACCTTTTGCTTTCCACGACAGACGAAAAAAATGGTTTAATAATTTACGCTTATAAATAAACGTCGGTAACTTTACTGACTACTGATAAGTCGCGTATACTCGAGAAAACCGGGCCCTGTTTAATAAACGTTACAAATTGTTTAATAAAGAATACAACTTACAAGTTTACCATGGTGGAAAATGTACAAAATTGTAAAATTGTACCTACAATTTTAAATATTTCTGTTTAATAAACATTTTCTCTTTACAGGTGACAATTAACATATTTGTAAGGAAAACTGTTTTATTGAACAATAATTGTAATTACAAGTTTACATATTTTGTAAAATTGTAGTACAATTCCGACAGGTGGACTTGTCTTGTGTCAGAATTTTACAGTTTAGTGCCTCAACCTAATAAGTAAAGAAATTTAATTGTTATACACAAAAAAATGGTTCTAACAAGTAGTAGTAGTGGTAGTGATAGTAGTGATGATGAATATAATTATTCGTATAAGTGAACGGCGACGGCGAGTTTTTCGTAAAAGAATTAACTTTACATTTGATGTGACAGATTTCACCTTCAACGAAAAATTTCGAGTCAGCAAAACTACCGTGGAATATTTGAGGGGTATTAGGCCATACTCTACCACGCTGGCCAAGTCCGGATTGGTAGACTTTACACTCCTTTGAGAACTTTATGGAGAACTCTCCGGTGTGCAGGTTTCCTCACAATGTTTTGAACTCGGGTGCCTTCGTTCGGGAGACCAACGTTCTAACCGCTAGGCTATCACTGCTACAGTTACGTTAAGTTTACTAAAGTACCTACCTACTATTTTTGCCGAAGCGAAGCGAGGGCAATTGCTAGTTATAAATAAAATCCTAATTTTGTTATTATGTTACATGAGTTTCGTTAAAAATCAAACAAATAGAAACGCAGTCTGTAAACTAATTGGTAAAACCAAATGCTGAATATTTTAAAAATTTTGACATCTACTACCGTAAATTTCTTCAAAAAAAAAATTACATTTTATGTAATTTGTAACTTACAACTCAGACTTACAACTACAAATTTGTAGATACAATATTTTATCGAAATCTACAGGCGTTTTCTACACTTGTAAACGTTTATTAAACAGCATTTACAATTCTAATATTTGTAAGATTTTTATATGTAAAATTCTTACATAATTGTAAGGTTTATTAAACAGCAATTGTCATACAACTTAACAAATATGTCACTTATTTACAAAATTGTCGAATTGTAATGTTTATTAAACAGGGCCCCTGTTTAAAGGTTTATTTTTAAACTTTAATTTTGTTTAAAGTATAGATTAATGCCGATCCCCTGCTGCGATTCTTCTCGATATGTCTGGCTAGCTAGCTTGTTTTATAAGGATAAATTGCACTTTATATGTTATCAAGTTTTTACATATTTACAACAGTTTCTGCAGCTGTTAACAAGCGGAAAGAAACCAAAAGTACTACAAGTAACGATATAAATCAACATTAAAAAATTCACATATAAATTAAGATTAAATTCCAATCATTCGCAAGACTGTATATTAAGTGGTTTTCCTGCAAACTGCAATTACTTGTTATCAATACGCAAACGGGAGGTATCTTTCCACTTGTGACGAGTATTTTTGACTTAAATGTTTTATTTTTAACTTTAGTACGTTTTTATTTCTTCGCTTTGTTTTTGGAGTTTATTCTAGTACCTACCTATATGAACCAAAATTTTGTAGGTTTTTTTATACAAATAATGCTTGACCACAATCTCACCTGGGCCCTGTTTAATAAACGTTACAATTCGACAATTTTGTAAATAAGTGACATATTTGTTAAGTTGTATGACAATTGCTGTTTAATAAACCTTACAATTATGTAAGAATTTTACATATAAAAATCTTACAAATATTAGAATTGTAAATGCTGTTTAATAAACGTTTACAAGTGTAGAAAACGCCTGTAGATTTCGATAAAATATTGTATCTACAAATTTGTAGTTGTAAGTCTGAGTTGTAAGTTACAAATTACATAAAATGTAATTTTTTTTTTTTGAAGAAATTTACGGTAGTAGATGTCAATTTTAAAATATTCAGAATTTGGTTTTAATTTGGTTTTTTAACGAAACTCATGGAACATAATAACAAAATTAGGATTTTATTTATAATATACCTTTAATTTGACATTGACGTGTTGTTTTTCAAGTCATGGAGCACAATAATAAAATCACGATTTTGTCTTTAATATACGAGAATAAAGATGTTTTATTCGGTTCCTTTAGTTACACCATGCGCATCAGCCAAAATTCGCCGTCGCCGTTCACTTATACGAATATATTCATCATCACTACTATCACTACCACTACTAACTACTACTTGTTAGAACCATTTTTTTGTGTATAACAATAAAATTTCTTTACTTATTAGGTTGAGGCACTAAACTGTAAAATTCTGACACAAGACAAGTCCACCTGTCGGAATTGTACTACAATTTTACAAAATATGTAAACTTGTAATTACAATTATTGTTCAATAAAACAGTTTTCCTTACAAATATGTTAATTGTCACCTGTAAAGAGAAAATGTTTATTAAACAGAAATATGTAAAATTGTAGGTACAATTTTACAATTTTGTACATTTTCTACCATGGTAAACTTGTAAGTTGTATTCTTTATTAAACAGAAACTTGTAAAATTGTAACCTGTAAAATACAATTACAATTTACAATTTGTAACGTTTATTAAACAGGGCCCTGATAGTAAGTGGAGAGTTTAAAATGTGAAAAGATTCTGGAGCTATATTCCTTTTAAAGATGATTTCTAATTTACTAAACAATCTTATACCTGTCTCTTATCAATTTACAATAACCGAATATAAATTAATGTTTCGAAAAAACGTTATGCCAAGATTATTTTCCAAATAAGCCTGCTCTAAAAAAGGACATTACATTATCTGGAAGACAAGTTATCGTATAATGGTCGGTATCGAGAAACCCATGTCTTAATTTTTTATGTCTGTCTGAAAGGAATTTGATAACCCTCCAATACATTAGGAGTCTGTATCGCGCCCCACAACCCGCTACCAGGGCGACAAGGACAAATGAAATCACACCAACCAAAACCTGATAATCAAGAATGTATGTGGTTGAAAATAAGTTATGGTGCCATGATTTAAAGTTTAATACCCATCAAAAATTTAAACCACTGATATGTCTCGCACAGGATTCCAGTAATTATTTGTGTACAATACAAATACAAAATACATTATATATATGAGAGTTTGTAGGGATGTATAGATATTTTTTTACTCTTTCACGCAAAAACTGCCGAACAGATTTTCATTAAACTTAGCACATAGGTAGACCATGACCTGGAATAAAATATAGGGCACTTATTATCCCAAAAAACGTGAGCAAAGCCGCGGACAAAGCGCTAAAATTTAAACCATTCTCAGGAAACAGCATCCATTATCGCGGTAACGGTTACCGCTAATCGCTCATTTACGCATGCTAATCGCCATTGATTACTGAATCCTAATGAGCGATTCTATTGATAACGGTCGCTGCGATGAAGCTGAATGCTAATGCTGTAGGTGGGAGAATCCTGGTTCATTTAGAAAGGATTTACGTACGTAATATGTAGGATCTTGTAATGGATAGTGTAGTCCTGGAAGAAACATGTTGCTTCAAAAAATGGTGTGCTTCGGTACCTAAGACTTATTTATATTTCGGTAAGATTTTAAACTTCAGTAAGAACTTTAGCTTCTGCAAAACGAAGTTATTGTCATTGACGTCAATATGGGACGTAGGGATATAGGACGTTTGATATCAGTTGCGATTATAAATAACTTCGACCAATGATAGGGCTCAGATAACTACTTACAGCCAACATCCCGTCAAACGAAGTATTCGTACGTTTCGCGAACCGATCAAAATGCCACACTCGTAGCACACGTGTAAATCGATTGTGTTCCGATTGGTTTTTTCTCCGAATGTTTCTCGATTGGCATCTTAATGACATGTGTCTGAGTGGGAAATATTTTAACGCAAACTTTGTTTTTTCTACGTTGTTATAAAAATTTTAAACTTAGTTATTAAAACCAGCAAAACAATCTATCGTACCAATAATGAATATAAAAGTTTGTTTAAAAGGATGTATGGATGTTTGATACTCTTTCACGCAAAAACTACTGAACAGTAGCTCGAGCACGAATATTTGCGAGAAAGTATTCGTATGGTTAACGTAAGCAATTTGTATGGCATTTTTTCAAAAGCGCCCCTATCGTGCGTAAATGGTACTAAAATGCCATACAAATTTGACAAATTGCTTACCTTAACCATACGAATACTTTCTCGCAAATATTCGTGCTCGAGCTACAGATTATTATGAAAAGCACACAGGTAGACCATGATTGTAATAACTAATAACATATGTGTACTTGCTTAGTATCCCATAAAATGCGAGCAAACCCGCAGGCAGAGCCCTAGTGTTTAATATTACATAGAATCAACAGTCTATATATAATGAAAAAAAAATACTTAAAAATCTACTTACGCCATGACATAGACATTCAAAATTCTGTTCTTCTATATATCGATGTAGGTTTGTGTATAAAACTTTTATTGAAGTAAATATGCGTCCTTGCGATCGGCACGCGGCGAGCCTTAATCGCTCGGGGGCGGAGGCGCCGGCGCAGGTGTCGGGCTCCAACATGCGGGTGAACCACAGATTAAATAATCGTTTTTATACAATATCAGGCGTAGATCTTATCGAGAGCCTGTCTGAGAGTCTTTTCGTGTTGAATGTTTTGTTATTGTAGAAGATTGACTTTGTAGATTGTGTGCAGTTTACTAAGGGTACTCACGATGTTCAAATGAAAAAATAATGTATATCGCTACAGCAATAAGAATAACTTACTTCTTAAAACCAACGGGCTTGTAATTTCAAATTCAAAACTATATTATTATGTTAGTAATTTTTCACTTCTTCCACCATTTTTCAAGGGTGCTTTCCCATTGAGAAGAAACGTCGAAAAAAACGATTTGATTTTAAATATTTTTTATTAAATGATAGCTATCGTGTGCACACTACCTAATGTTTATCAGATAACAGCGGGTCTTTCCTACATTATTTTGACGCATTGATAAACAGAAAAAAGGCGTGTCGCTTCCTAAATGTTCACGCAAAAACACATGCTCATTATGAGTAATAATGAGTACATATTTATCATTAATCATACAAAAGGATGTAATAATATAGGTGTCTTCAAATCAGGAGTTAATAGGCTTGATGGTAAAACTAAGTAACGCTTTACCACCCAAGACCAACAACATGTCAACGTCATCGTAAAACGATGCGTTAGATAAAATTGTATTCAAATATAAAGTACGAAAAAAAATCACTGAAAAGTGAGAACTGAAAAGTAAAATTTGTTTGGGATGCAGGTAATTTTTCAAACTATGGATTTTATTTTATACAAAAACTGAATAAAACATCGAAGTATCGCATTTCGCGATGTCTACTGTTAGCGTGCTATTATATAATTACTGTGTAATGCATTATCTTTGTATATACTGTATGGTAATTGACTTGTGCAGCCTACTGTCATCAGTCTCCGTCAGGCGTATTGATGTATTGATCCAACGCCAGTCAGTATAGATTGTTAAAGCAAAAGCATTCGTCTTTCGACATTTGGGCTGAACAGTCGGTTGCAAAAGTTACGTCTCTCTGGAAATTAGTAATATTAGAAGTTAGTAATATTAATATCTCAGAATTTTAGTGTTAAGATTATCTTGCAGAAAAGTATAATAAAATAGTTGTTGGATATCGTCGTTTCATTGGGCCCAGCCCAACATCTCAGAAGTGAGATGGAAAGATTAAAAATCTTTCGCCACGACCCACGGAAAGTGAGTATATGCATGTATTTTTCTCTTCTCTGCTCGATGCCACGTGCTAATTGCCACGTGCCAAGACAAGTGCTGAAATACGAAAAAGATTCGATGATTTTTTTTTTCTCTTTCTCTCTTTTCTTTTCTTATTCTGCTTGCGCTTCAACCTTTGTCAACCCGAGAACTGATATTAAGCAGCTACGACATCGTAAAGAGTTTGCTGCGCACAGTTGACCGTATAACCTAGAAGAAATGTACTATAGCATGGGCTTAAGAAAACAATTCGTTACGCCGCTTCCAGTTTTTTCTAACTTACTGATCACTAGCAAACATTTCTCACACTTACCCTCCATATCTAACTAATGTTGTTGGCTTATGAATTATTGTATATTATAACTATAATTTCTTAGTAAGTGATTTTTTGTGAAATCTTTTGAGAAAATATATTTATAAACCGTAAATATATGGGTACTAAACTGAAGTTATTAATAGGACATATACTTGCATGGTCATCCTTGTCCTAAGGAAAGGAAATTAAGTAAACGAGTATGTTTAAATTTAAGTTGCAAAGATGTGGGTATTCATAGGGTTTTTTTTTCATAACGAGAGTTAAGTTCCTTCAGGGCCAGCAACGAAAACACCAATACCTACTGAAAACGACTACCACGAATGCTGTAATGAAATTAATGTACGAGAATTGAAAACTGAAGATTAAATAAAACACCAATTGTTTCACAGGAAATTTATTCATTGTACCTACCTACATTTACTATTGAAATATTCTAAAATATTGTGTGGTGATTCCGTAGAGTGTTACAACATTGCGTTGGTCCATATAATATGTCTGTATGTTTGAATAATAATGCTGCAATTTTATTTTAGACCGTTCTATTTAGGCTGACACTATAATCGTATTATCCTTTGATCACATTTAATGTAAGTCTTTTCAGCATGTAGAACTGCAGGTCACCCAACGCAATACAACAGTATGGCAGTTTCGGCTTGATTACGATGGACTGATGGCGGGATCAAGAGACAGATCAAGGGACAGAGGAATTATTCTGCTGTTATTACGAGCTTCTTCGAGTGCGAATTTGCTTAGTCTTGGAGAGTTCTCCGATATTTTGGTTTATAAACTTTTTCTGTATGTAAAACAAGAAATATAGTGGTGATGTCCTTTTTGGACTCTGAAACCATCCAACCGATATGCTAGGAACTGAAAGGCAATGATGCGAAGATGGTCCATGATGATGCAGTCCATCCATAAAGTCGATTTTTTTTACTTTTTCCGTACAAAATTTTTTAGTGTTGTTGCAAACGCCGGGTATCCACAAGTTTTTTTATACGTCATACATAATTCGTCACACTAGAATTAATTAAACCTATGCAATAATCTGTTACATTTTTTAAGTAAATTCAGTGCAGGTAGTACATAATATAAAAATATTTTTACGATCGTATATACCGACATAGCCACTCCATAGTGTCCATTGTATATCTTTTGAGCGGTAGACCATGACTTAAAATTAAGAGTTCAATTTTAGTGTATTGAAAATATTTGAGTCCAAAACTTTAAGTTCCATACATTAAACTTACCTGGTGACGTGAATTGGATATTAGATGTAGGTAAAAATAATAATTGTGCTAAAAAATAAACACACTTTTATAGGTGTATTTAACGTTGTGTAGTTCTACTGTTGAGGCCAACCTTAGGATGTGCATGTGAAATTTAATGTGATATTACTCTTTATGGAGCTCCTTCTGGAGCCAATTGAGAGTGTAGTGCCTGGTTAGGACATCTTTACCATAAAAATACATTGTTGTAATAACCCAAAATGTGCGCCACATTTCAGATCGATTGGACAAGGAGAAGAGGGTCAATTGACTAGAATCTGATTACAGACACCGGACAGGTAAAACTAAATAGAAGCTTAAAACTGGTAAGATTTATGATTTTTTTTTAGTATGTGAGTTTTGACTATTTGACATGTTTGAGGTTACAACTGTTTTATTGAATTTGAACTGAGGTTTATGTTGGACAATAACTTATTGCCTATAACGGTATTAGACGGTTACTTCGGAGTATTCTTCTTATTTCCGTTGATGTTGTTACTAGTAATGATAATGAAATTATCAAACTGTATTAGAGTTAAGCACATACATATATTAGTACATATATTATGTATAATTGAGACGCACAGACTAATCGGAACGAACCTAAACCTTTGACTAGTGACAGTGTGTGAGAGGATCATGATGATGAGCAGATTATTATAAGTAGGTACTACAGATAAGATTTTATTAAGACATGCGACTCCTGTTCTGCGGTCGGGATTCTGCCGTAATTTATTCTTTAGGGATTTTTAACATCTAAACCTTTGACTAGTGACAGTGTGTGAGAGGATCATGATGATGAGCAGATTATTATAAGTAGGTACTACAGATAAGATTTTATTAAGACATGCGACTCCTGTTCTGCGGTCGGGATTCTGCCGTAATTTATTCTTTAGGGATTTTTAACATTGAGGCTGAACGTAAACAATGAACGGCTAATCCGTAAAATAAAGATCCATCTTTTTAGTACGCGATTAATATTACTTTGGTATTTGCTTACGGTAGACGCAACATTCACATCACCTTGGAAAGCGGGCTTATTCCTAACTTATCAGCATTGCACGTTGTAGCGGTGCACACACACACAAATACGCGACACGCTATGCGATCGGAATACAAAATATATTTTAAAGAGTAAAATTCATGAGTTTCTTGGGTTCGCGAGTTTGTCGTGGGAAGTAATCTCTGCAACTCCTGAACTTCTTTTGAATATTTCTTCATTTGTAGATTTGGTTAGGTTAGAATATGTAAATTTTTGCTAAGGAAAAAAAAAGAATTTTGTGAGCATGATTACCTACTGATGATTACGACACCTATTTGAAAATTCTTCCACATTTGTAAGTTACATCATTCGAGTTATCTTATAAATTAGCTAGATTCGTTAGGAGGTACTATAAGTTCACTTCGAGACAAGTACTTATTGCTCCGAACGGCTGGTTTGCTAGTCTTATATATAAATTTTAGAAATCTTAGAAACTAATTTGTCTGTTTTTTTTATTTTAAATATTCGTGATAGTTGAAATATGGTGAATTATGTATATTCGCGACGAATTGATAAAAGGGAGGAGCCCTTTTTAGAGTCGGTTCGGTAACCAAACTAGAGTTAAATGTATGGACGGTATTTTTTTTTTAAAGTTGACCGGTATATTTTGGAGTGAGTGAACCGATTGTAATAAAACAAACACTAGATGTTAATCCAATTTTTACGTGTATAATAATGATGACGATATGATGTGATATAATGATGTGGTATGACATAATATTATGACGATGATATGATAATGAACATAATGCTGAAGCTCGAGTATCTGGTTTCGGCTAAACAGTCAGAATCTTTTGTCAAGAAGTTGTTCATTGTGAAATAGAAATGATTATGTACCTAACCTTGTATTAAAAACCCTTAAATCGCGATATATTTATAATACCATAGGTTTAGTTAGTTTCATTAGTAAACTAAGGAATTAGGACTAGATCTCTGGAGTAAAGCGATTTTTCAGGATGGTGAATGAAAATAGGCGGCTAAGTAGGTAATATATGTGTTGCGGTCGATTCAGCTAGTAAAAAAAAAATTGTCGACAAACATACAAGTAAAATTTAGTCACTGTTCTTGCAATACAAATTCATCTGGGCACACACACTTAAACATGATATTAATATTAGAGTTAAATAAAACTCTGTGAATGTGTGATTAGTTCCAGGTTTTAACTAGAAGAGTTTTGACATGATGAGTGGCGATGTTGCGATCCACTGAGGCATCAGGCAAACTATAGACTGATATAATATAGTAGGCCTGATCTATAGCACCAAACTATTACATGATGAAGCGTCATTATTACGAGTTATCGAATTCCACATAACCCTTCCTGTAGCTATATAAAAATTGGTGATCTGTATGTGTGATATGATGTATGTATGGCATGTGTGTGTGTATCGCGTGTGTATTTGTATTGTATGTGGTGTGAAAACTTCAAAGTATCAAACTGACTTCAGAGCCACTATTGAATGGATGGGAATACCTACATAATGTTCATTAATATTTAGTAAATGTGATTGTTGTCTTCTTGTTGATGAGGGGTTCATCACGGGGAAAGTTTTATTGAATATGCTTTAGCGATTAAAAATAATCTAAAGATGGTTCAGAGTGGAGGATGTCATTCAGACATCCTTTCCCCTTGCGATGTGGATGTATGTAACACCTTGGTGATATTACTTGGCTGTTTACCGGTCGTAGACGGGCCTCTTTGGAAAGTTTGAGAGTTACCTTCCCATATACTGAAAATTATCCACACAGATTGGACATGATGACGGCTACCATTTTATTAATATGAACTAACCTTGTATGGGCATCTTTGAGCGAAATGGAATTATCATTTATTATTACTTACTTACTTTATTTACTTTTATATGAACAGTTGGATAACTACTTACAGACAAGGAATTTTGACAGAATTTGTCAGGAAATTCCTACTCGTTTTCATTGACGTTTATTATAAATTAACCAATCAATCAACCAAATCAAAATAAAAACGTTTAGTACTTACGATAAAATCTAGTAAAGATTCCATCGCATCATAGTTTATGCAAGATTAATGAAAAATGATTTAATAAAGCAATATGACGGCTTGAGGCCGTTCGTCATTCGAGAGTCATAATCGATACTACTATAATCGAAATTACTATAATCGAAATTTGAGAATGAAAATTGATTTATGTAATTACATTGTTATGAATGTTTTACTTGCATTTGAATTCAAAATTAGGTGCGCAGGGGTGCCACGACGGGTTGGACGCTTACAAGGGACATTTTCCATTATGTATGGGCACTTCGTCATCCATGAACAGTAACCGCATATAATTATATGTAACTAGCTGCCCGGAAAGACTTCGTTCTGCCAAAGTTTTTTTATTATTTTGAGATGTTAGCTATCCTATCTTTCAACTTGGATCAAACTGCACACGATGTGCATATTTATTAAAATCGGTTAAGTTTAGTAGGTTAGGAGTCCATATTGGTGTCGTAGATGCGTATTGGGAATGCGCGGCGCGAGGTAGCTCAAGGGAGCTCAATCGAAGTGGTAGCTCAATAGGAGTGTCCTAATGTTGCAGTTTTGGGAGTTACAATTTGATTAGCGAATGGATTGATGGGTCCTACAATTTGATTTCTTTCGTGAGCCGTTTTTGTTTATCTCTAGTGTCACTTGTCGCCTTATAGTTCGCGTTAACCATAATAGAATGAAGCGATCGTTCTAAAACGTCAAATGAATACAGAGTACTGAGTCATTAATCATCGAAAACCATCGCACTGGATATGGATTATAAATAAGGTTTCCAGATTATTGGAAATAGCCCCTTTGAGCACGGTGTTAATGAAATTTTTAAATGTCGTTTGTTTTATATTTATATTTTACATATGTACCTACACACAAAACATTCGCTCTATCCGACTGACTGACTCATCATAACATCACAACAATGATAAGTTATTCTGAGAAAGGTTTATTTTATTATATCACACTTATTTTGGAGCATATTATGGTAAAAGATAAGATCAAGTATATTGTAAAACCTATGTATGTATATACATCTATGTCAACTATGACTACGAATTATGTCTGTGAATTATGAATGTGAATTATGACTCTGAACTATGACTTTGAACTGTGACTAAACTATCTCTCCTAACTCATAAAAACAAGCCAAGTTATACACGGCTTATAAAGTGTTTTATTTCTTTCGCTCTTAGGAAAAACTTTTGAGATGAAAAAAATGTTATTAAGCGTTTATGAATAAGGTAATGACGATGAATTGATCCATATGACGACAATGAGAAGAAGTAAGGTATAATTAAATAATTCTTAATCGCTTCTATAATAATGTTTGTAACAACTGATTAAAAATTGAAGGAAGGTATAGTCGCTCCATGAAATGTCAACCGTCGTTTTATCATCTTTTACCCACTCCTCTCCTTATCAATCTTCGCGCCGATTCTGCTTCTGATACATTATTATTGCATTTAAACTGCTTTATTTCAGCGACAAAAATCCATGCGAGCGTAGCCGCATTCAGTCGCTAGTTTAGATAAACAAACTCAAAGAACTTGCAGTCATCGCAGTACATTGTTATGAAAATGTGAAAATAATTCCATTAATTGATTCCTAGCAACTTTAGCATCTTAATAATAACGCGATAATATTATTTTCATCATCATTCATATCATAGAGGTAATCTTGGTCTTTTGTCTTGAAGTATGAACCCACACTAATACAGTAATAAGTTTCAGATTCAATGTGGATACATCAGTGCCTGGAGGTAGATACACAGATGCCACTTTTGAGAGAAAACCACGACTGGAAAGGTTGTAAGTTGTAAGTCATAAGAGTGAAGATACACGGTTCGGGCGGTGAGCTTGGATGACGACCGATCCGTGAATCTAAATGGCCCACTAAATTCTTCGGACGGTGAGCTAGAGCGACGGCTGAAGGATTGTCAAAAGACGGTCCGAGCGATGAGAATAAGAATGAGCTACGGACCTAGTGGACCAAAAGCTTGGTCGTGATGGACGTGGTGGAGAGCTCGAGCAACACTCTCCGATCACGGCCAAGTATGAGGCAAAGAGATGTAACTGATTAGAGAAAAGGACAATGGAAGAAGTAGCAGATGTTCAAGACGCGCCACGCAGCAAGGTAGCTGACCTTTGTTACTATTGACCTTTTTTTAAAAAGAGTTCTGGGAGTTTTTTTCCTCCGGCTTTTTTCTCCTGGCCTACCCTAACTTACATAGACTAAGTATAATGTATTTTTCTCTTAAAGCCGATAATAAGTTAGGTACTGTCTATCGTGACATTAGGCAATTTATAGATGTAATTACTGATGTAAAAGATGGTTTTGCTGGTTCGGGTAGTCACAGTCCAGAGAGTAATACGAGTATATAGCCTTGGTATGGCCATATTTAAACATTATACAAATCGTAATTACCTGCTCGCATTAATAAGTAAAACGTATGCTGCCTCGTATTGTATCTATTAAAAGAATTTGATATAAATTTAAAACAATTTTTAAACATTTATACTGTTATTAACGTCCATTTGTAGATGGAAAGTTTACGCGGTGGAATTTCGTGGATATCGAAATAATTGAAATAATTGATTGTGATTACCCTAACTTAGTAACTGGAAGACTACTGTATACAGCTGCTTAAAATATTCGAATATTATTATATTGATATTATTGGGATAATGCTGACCAGAGCAAAAGAAAAATGTAAAATGTTTTTTTAACAAGAGTAATAGTTTACTTTAAAGACATAGAAATTGTCATTATATTATTATTACTGCAAGTGCATAACTTTAATAATCAAATTTGTATTCATGCAATTATTTAAGATAGATAGTAAAACGTTATAAATGACAGAGGTATCTTAGAACAGAGATGAATGTATTAATGATGTAGATATAGGAAGTTCATTGCACGAGTCATGTTTACTTTAAAGACATAGAAATTGTCATTTAATAATCAAAATTTGTATTCATGCAATTATTTAAGATAGATAGAAAAATGTTATAAATGACAGAGGTATCTTAGAACAGAGATGAATGTATTAATGATGTGGATTAAGGAAGTTCATTATCATATCGTAATATCGTAATAATACTACTACGAAGATTTGACGACTGTACAATTTCAACGAATTTTTGTGATCGCGTACGAGGACGTACGCAAAGTCAGATGGCCGAGCTGTTAGCGTGCTATTATATAATTACTGTGTAATGCATTATCTTTGTATATACTGTATGGTAATTGACTTGTGCAGCCTACTGTCATCAGTCTCCGTCAGGCGTATTGATGTATTGATCCAACGCCAGTCAGTATAGATTGTTAAAGCAAAGAGCACCGAACGCGAAGCATTCGTCTTTCGACATTTGGGCTGAACAGTCGGTTGCAAAAGTTACGTCTCTCTGGAAATTAGTAATATTAGAAGTTAGTAATATTAATATCTCAGAATTTTAGTGTTAAGATTATCTTGCAGAAAAGTATAATAAAATAGTTGTTGGATATCGTCGTTTCATTGGGCCCAGCCCAACACTACGTATCGTAGAACTATTTACGCTATGCCCATCCAGTATGTTTGTATCGCCGGAAATACTATGAATGAGTCAAGATTCGCTGAAAATGAACACTGAATCAGCTGATAGGTGGTTCATAACGGGACAGTCATAGTTATTTTATAAACTCTTCGAGTGCGGAAAGCTAATACTTTTTTTAAATATGCATAAGAAACACATAAAATTAATAAAAATAAACATTACACATAATATTACTATGAATTTGACATACACACGCATAATATAGGTATACAGTAACACAGTACTAAATAACTAGCCCTTACTAACCCTATGACACTAATGTCCCAACTCAGAGTCACTAAAGGTTACTTAAATAACTCTGTACTAAGGAGTGATTTAAGTAATCGTTAGTGACTCTCGAATTTTGACCGCAGAGCGGTCTAATTTGAAATTATTATTCGTTCATCGAGAGTCATAGTTTAGTAAATCATAGTTCTCTATGACTTACGCAATATTTATTCGTTAAACCACAGCTATATCTTCTTTTTTGTAATCACCAAGATGGAAATATGGAATCCTGAGCGAGTAATAGACGCCAGCAATGAAGTTTCCTTTCTCCCGAGGCAGATACCTACATCTATTAAATAGATTCTATTTTGATCTATTCATGTTACTCGCCAGAAATATTTACCATACGAGTAACTGCCCTCGCTTTGCTTCGGTTTTCTTATGTTTTTACACCTTGGGTTACATTATTGGAGTTTTATTAAGAATCCCTAATTTTTTGAAAATATAATATAGCCTATGTCACCCGGGGATAGTTTAACTTCCCGACAGTGAAATAATTTTTCAAATCGGTTCAGTAGTTTCGGAGCTCAATGCAAACAAACAATCAAATCTTTCGTCTTTATAATATTAGTACCTATAGATAAAAACTAAGACTACTACTTATATTAATTATTTTTGAAAAATAAATAATAATACCAAGGAGCAATTCATTTTAAATTTCCGTTAATAATGATGTGACCGAGTTTATAATGATGTGGCTGTTAAAATCTGATTGCAATAAAGATATATAATCTGTCTGACTCTGTGTACAATAAAGAGTATTATCTATCCATCTATTATCTATCTAAATATCTATCTGTCTCTCTGTCTTGTACACATTTGCAAAGAACTATAGGCATACAGCATACAGTCACCAATTAGGTAAGATGTTACAACAGAAGGTCATTACAAATTTGACATGTAAATCACATAGTTGCATAATATTTAGAATAAATGGACACATTAAAATATTTAAGCATCACCTACGACCGTTTCAAGGTAACAGATACTATCAGAGAAGGCTTAACGACTGTTATCGAGAGTTAACAGGGACATCCTTAGCAGTATTCTTCGCTCAGTAAAGTTTTATCTGGGTTCAGGGTTCAGTTCTATATGAGTTGGATGTCTTATGATAACAAGCTGAGAGCAAATACTAAATAAGATCTTCATTCATTCAAGCTTTAACCTATTAGCTATTATATAGAGCATGCATTTGTGGAATTGAGGCCTGGAGTAGCAGGAATAATAATATACAATGTATAATTCAGCTTTGAACCGTTTCAAATTTTCAGATCACATCACAGGCAAAATTTATAGTCAGTCGCATTGTAAGCAAATCAACTCAATCAAATCCCAAATTCACGTTTAGCTTCTTTTAAACATTGAATCATTTTGACATACTTCACAGGTCTTAAACGAATGCGAAGCAATGCTCTTATTGAGCCTGATCTATTAGACAATTCACAACTCATACGTGAACCGTGAGCTGAAGCTGAACTATAACTCTCGCATTTGAAAGAAAGAATGAACGCGTGAAATTCATTCGAGTCACGCATGTCTACAACAAAGCGAATCAATAAAGTCGGAACTATCGCGAACTACGAGTATAGTCCATGTTAATCAATAGAGGCCAACAAAATATTATCTTCAGATTACAATATTATCTACACAAAAGTTAGTGTTTAAACTACTAATGGGTTTAGAGTGGCCCCGCGCATTTTTTTAGACTTCTGCAAAAGGTAACTCATATTTTTTTTAGGTAGATAGGCGGTCACTTAACAGTCACCGTTGCCCATGGATACCAGCAACGCCAAAAGCATTTATTTATTAATCCCATACCCATATATACCTATACCCATTGAAATATAGGTATAATACGCTAGTTCTAATAATAATAGTTCAATGGGAATACCGCATTGTGTTGCAATACGATCCATCATACGTCTTATTTTAATCAAAATGCGTTACGGACTTATTCTATTTTTACACCCTACTCTCACTACCTATACAGTACTTATTACTGTTAAACATCTAAATTAATAAAGTCAAGTGTAAAGGATATTACGAAATATTTAAAATACAGTGTAAAAAGACAAAGGAAAGAGAACATCATTACAATCAACCTTCTGAGGTAAATAAATGTTATCTATAATAATTATCTAATCACCTAGAATATCAACAACTGAACGACCATTTTGTATGAATACATAATTTAATATGGATAAGTATTAAAGATTACAAAGTGGTAAATCTCAGTAAAGAAACAAAAAGAGCCAGATAAAAGCCTATCTTCATTCAACAATATTGAAAAACCTAAAAAATGGACTATAGATCCTACTAATACCATAAATGTAAAATTTTGTGAAATTTGGATGTTTGTTTCCATCACGCGCTAACCGGAATTACGGATTATGATTTATGATGAAACTTGACAAAAAGATAATCCATCACCAGGACATGAAAATACGTTAAATGTTTTTCCAGTTTGTATGTTCCCCTGGTATGATTGGGACGTTTATGTTTGTGATTTCGTTTTGCGAAATATAATAAATTTTAACAAAAAAATAACCAACTTCAAATGAGAACATCATCAACGTAGTTGAAGTCAATTAAATACGCATTATTAGGGATAACTCAAAAACTACTCGTCAGATCTCTAATTTAAATGGGACTACATGACGAGCACCAGCTTTCTAACATAAAAAGAATCATCAAAATCGGTCCACCCAATAAAAAGTTATGAGACACACAAAACAAAATACAGTCGAATTGAAAACCTCCTCCTTTTTTGAAGTCGGTTTATTACTCTTTCGCCGTCGAAGCAACGGACGGAAATTAGTTTACACATTAACATAATAAATTATTTACATTATCCAGAACTAATGTAATTTTAGCGTGACGTTTTTCATGGCGCTGAGGGCCTGAAGGTGATGTGTGGTGTTCAATGTCATGTGACAAATTAAATACATTTTAAAATATCAACATTCTCGTTGGTATTTGAAACAAAAAACGTTGAAAATATGACACAGGTAGGTTGTAAGTAGGTAAGTAGCCTGCAGGTAGATAGGTAAGTGATATATGTTGATAATAACAGGTAGCATGTGTTGGTAATATGTATACCAAATGTTATTATTATCAATTCATAGTCAACTCTTTATTTCTGCGAACCAAATATACGTACAACTCGTCTTAAAAGTTTACGAGAGAAAGGAGAACGACAGGGTCATATAATCTGAATTTTACCAATAATGTCTGTAAAGTCGGTTTACGGACGATAGTTTAACGTGACAACGTCATGACAAAACATTGATGAAATGATTGCATACTTTTATAGATAAAATTGAGCGCTTCGGCCGATCGTAGCCGATCTTGCCTCTCTATCGCTTGTTCCGCGCTCTCGCTCGCGCGGAACGGGACAATGAGTCATGGTTTTTCGTGCGTGCGCCCGGCGTTCATCGTTTTAATAGACGTTATCACGTCAAAAAAATAACCAATTTCAAAGAAAGTCTTCGAACAAGTAATAAAACGAGAACATCATCAACGTAGTTCAGTCAATTAAATACGCATTATTAGGGATAACTCAAAAACTAATCGTCAGATGTCGCTCAAATCGGTACACCTAGTAAAAAGTTATGAGGTTACACACATAAAAAAACCTCATGCTTTTATAGGTGTCGGTTAAAAATGGTTGTTAAATGTTACTAAGAGAACTCACCGAACACAAAGCGACGCCAGTATCAAGTCTATCAAGGAAGTTGTCAGCGCTGATCCTCAACTCCGGGTACAGGACCGTGAGCCATTCAGCCAGGTCCTCCTTCATCGCATACAGATACTCCTCGGAGGACTTGAAGGGCCGGAAAGGCCTCGCCTCCAACAACACCGCGCCTGCGCTCGCCATTTTGTTGTGTTTCACTGACTGGACATCACTGGCTCTGGAACAAGGAAATTTTTGATTAGATCCAGTTGAAACATTTTGAGATTTTGCTTCGAGACATTTCAAAGGAAGTTTGACAGGGATTTTGAACTGTGCTAGTTGTTAATTGTTATTTTTTTGTTATAAGATATAACATAAGGTGTTGGTTTATGTACGATATAATATCTCTGTGACACTTCTGCTTCAATACCTGCTACCTTATCTCTAGCTATATTAACGCTAGAATTAATAATAACTATTTTTTTTTAAACTTCTAAAGTGAAGTTAATGCATTACTCATTTTTAGGGTTCCGAAGTAAAATTGGAAGCCTTATAGTTTCGTCATGTCCGTCTGTCTGTCTGCCGGCTGCCCGTCCGTCTGTCCGCCCGTCCGTCTGTCCGGACTTGCCGGCTAAAGGGTTGGAGTTGGACAAGTGAAGAAATGCTCAAAAATAGGTTATAAGTGTGATGAATTTACAAGGAAAACTATCACGGCTACATAGCTAACATAGCATAGCTGAGCAATAGTCGATAAACTTACTACTTCGGAACCCTACATTACACGTGGCTTGACACGCACTTGCCTGGTTTTTTTATAAATTATAAGAAAGAAGAATTATCTAGAGCAGATAATTTGGAAAATTTCTGATGTGGAAAAATCAAGATTAGGACCTCAACATCAATAAATCTCCAGAAAATTATTTTATGTAGCATAAAAACAAAAATAACAATACAAAAGCTACAAAGCTACAAAACGTTTAACGTTGTTGCTATCTTATGATGGAATAATTGTTTCTTTCTTTCTTTCAAAATACAGTCCTATTAATTACAATACACATACGGAACTTCACGGTCTACAACGCTGATAACTTCCATAAAGATACGAGTATGCTATACTTTCGTTAGGTAACCCAATTAATGCAGAGATTGCGCTAAGTTAAATGTAAGTCAATTAGTACATAACATGTTTAATCAACAAATCAGTATCGTTGCGCACTTGAACATCGTATCAAGACGCGGACACATCGTACTCAATTTAAGTACTTTAATACAATCAAGAATAGTATAGCCAGGAATAATGATCAAAATGGGACATAATATTAAAACGGGACGATTGGGTGGTGGTTTTAAATCAATGATAAAAATTATTTTTTTGCAAATTAACCGGTTTTTTAAATTTTTTTACGATCCCGTAGCTCAGTAGTGATTGGGCCAGTAAATTAAAGCCAAATATTATTTATGTGATTGAAAACTGTTTGTTCCAGTCTTTGCTGCTGTATGTCCAATTATGAACATTGGTTGGACATTTATTTTGTTATACCACGCAAATCTCATTTAGGTATAAATACATATGTAGATGTAGTGTTGTGTGTTTGTAGTTTACCAAAATCATTAGGCATCAATAAACCATAAAAACCAGGAACGTCCGTGTAATCCGAGTAACCTGGCCACCCTAGCACTAACACGTTGTCACAATGTGTTCATAGCTCTAATTAGTTTGGTCATTGCTATCAGTTATGAAACCAGTTGATCAGGTCAGGGTCGGGCGTCGCTGACGGCTGCAGTCAGGAGTCAAGGAATGCGCTGATACCAATCAGAATAATCAGATACTCGTTGGTAAGTCCATGCCCCAACTAGGTAAAGTATTATAGGGTTGCCAATTGACATTTTTTGTCAAAAAATCGATTTTATTGCGATTTTTTATGTAATACTCGATAAACGAGCATACGAGACACTCGATAGCACAGGGTACCAGGGTACCATCGCCCGAGGACAAGTACAGTGCAATAAAAGTAAACGAGCGGGTTCAACGCACTTTTTCATCGGCAACGAATATTTAACCTATTACTGCACCTGTGACCACTTTTCAACATCTGAGAACAGAAGGTGATGTTCCGGCTACTTTAAATTTTATTTGTTTTAAATATTTGCAACTCATTTTTTTTAACGTGGTTGATCATTTCAGTAAAAATGATCCCAACGACGTCGTTTAGATATAATCTAAATTTTACTAACAAAAAATAACCGACTTCAAATTCTCAAAAACTGTTTGTCAGATCTCGTTCAAATTTATGTGGGACCACATGACAAGCACCAGCTTTCTAATAAAAAAAGAATCATCGAAATCGGTTGACGTGATATTGAGTTATTCGTCAATTTGTCGCGCACATCTTAACACAAATTTACGACTTATGTAGTTTTCTCATGGATGCCATTGTCAGATCTCAATAAAATTTATATGGGACCACATGACAGCCATCAGCTTTCGATTAAAAGAAGAATCATCAAAATCGGTTCGCCCAGTCCAAAGTTCTGAGGTAACAAACATAAAAAAAAAAAAAAAAAAAATACAGTCGAATTGAGAACCTCATCCTTTTTTTGAAGTCGGTTAAAAATTTATCCGCTTCTAAAATACAAGTACGTTAGAACAACATTGGATTCAACATATCATTCTACATATGTTTTTAATAACATCTCGTGCGGACCCTGATTTAATTCAAACCAACAAAATATTTGATACGCCCAATCAACAGTTAATTTCTGAGAACTAACCTTGTCGCTTCTGTCTAGACATTTGAAACGCTTTCATTAACACTGATTCAGCTGATAAACGTTCCAGGGTTTTTACATGTTACGTCTAATTAAAAATAATTGAAATATTAGATCTTTGTTGCATAAATTTATTAAAATGATTAAGAAGTTTTCCTCTACTTCACTTGCAGAAGATAACATTTTAGAAAGATTTCATTATAGTATCCTGCGAATATTTAGTTTTAAATCTTAGTTAAAAAGTGTAACTTGGGCGTTTAAAAAAAACTATTGCTTGACATAATATATTACATAAAAGAATTAATTCCAAAGTTCATTAGAATGTCCGTATGCCTAGTGCCTACCCCGAAACAGCCAAGTGAAACAGGTCAAGATGAATAGTTTATAGAGTTAAAGATGGTAGAGTCAGGTAGTAGATTAGGCATTGAGCTTCTCACGACATCTGAAATCTTTTTAGCTGTGAAAGTGTTATCGGTAAGTATTTTGGTGAGATATGCATTTATTTTGTAGTCGTAATGCAACAAAGATTCATACAGATACATAATAAACTAATAACAATGTAAAATACGGACAAAACATAACAAAACGGCGCCGGCACGCGAAATCATTGAAATGTGTCGTTTACCCTCACGCTCCGCCGGCTAGTCTGACTGTCAGTCAACGATAGGGCTGTCACAAATACTTTTTTCCTCTTAATAATTGTCGAACAGTGGATACGCAGGTAAGCAAGTATGTCATTAATAACATTATGAAATACTTCGGTTTACGATTCGGATTTTTATTGGAAGATGTTAAGATTACTTTAAAATCGATTTACATTAAGTCACATTTGTTAACTTACGGCTAGTGATGCATATCAGATCAATTAATAAATAATCAACCTCCTGCAAAAATAACGATTTAGTTGCTACATAAAGATATTTTAATAATGAGTAGATCTGTTTTCAAATTACCTCTAAATGCCTACATATTAATTGAACAGATAGAAATATACGTTAATTATATAATTATTTCTTACATTATACAAAGTCTAGTACATACCTAATCTTTGTTTGAATCCAGCGGGTTTTATGACAAACAATAATTATTTAAAAACCAATCTAAATGTAAAAGCGACAACCCTAGCGCGACGCGTGGCCGACACGAACCGCTTTCAAATAACTAGGCGTGTAATTAGGGGCCAATAGCGCACATCACTAGCAATCAATATGTTGTCGGATTTTTACAACAAGTGTAACTTGAACATATCTGATTCCATTGGTCCCTTCGCGAAAGAAAATGTAAAAGAAGTTGTGACTAAAACAAATGAATTAATATAATTTTTTGTCAAGGTTCTAATCAAGCCATAGTAGGTAGTTAGTAGGTTAATGAATTATTAAATTAAAACAAAATATGTTCCATAATAATTTCGGCTATCGGTTTTTGATTAACTTCTAAAAAAGAAGGTTTTGTATTCGACCCGCATGTGTCAACCGAACCAAGCATTTCAGTAAGTAGCCTATTAATATTCCTTATAGTAGCATATAGTCCTTTTGATTAAATGAATAACTATTTAGTTGAGTTTTTCGTACTTTTTATTGTGTTTGTGTTTATCATTTTGAAGAATAATTTATTTTTGTCACTAGGCCAATGGTGATCGGCACGAATATACCATAAGAAGAAAATAACTCCATAAGTACCATTATTTTCACATGCGTTACGCATGGAAAATTTGCGTGTGGAATGCATTACCTCTTCCGACTTAAAGAAAGCTTTGCATGTAATAGATCGATCTAAATTCAATGTTGCATACATGTTTAATTGATGTTTTATTGATGAAATGTAACAGCTATGTAACATTACATGTATTACGCGGAACGCCTATCACCGCCTATGTTATGATATAAGATACAGTAGCAAACTTATAGTATACGAAAAATTGTTTACAGAACACACTAAAACAGCCACTAGAATTCACTAAAAAAGCATCATTGAAAAAAGGAACACTGAATGAAAATTTCGCTGAACATGAAATAGCAAAATCGCCAAATATTTATGTACTTATTGTACGTATGTATGTATGTATGTCTATGTTCCATCATTAATACAGAATTTTAAAAAATATAGAACCAGTCTGGAAGGATTGGATAACATTTACAGAGAGATTTCATTAGGTACTTCCCAGAATTTGATCCTTATTTGCAACACTATCGAATGGTATAATAATACAGGGAGAACTTTTTTTTCCGAAATCAACGTGTTAGATTCCTGGCCAGGAATATTGATTTTTCAAATCTAATGATGCATTTTTATTTTTCAATAAATCGACCCAGAGCCTCCTTTGACCACTTTTCGCTATTCCTCATAGTTTCGGAATTGGCCATCCATGCGTCCATGCCCACTTGAAAATTGCACCCTGTAATATTATGTTATGTTGCTATGTTTAAATCTAAAGCTTTTAATAGAACGATGTTTACAAAAACTGATCGTTACAAATTACAGTGAGACACTTGGTGTATCGCGTAAAGCGAAATAGTGACACTCCAAATATAGTTGAATAAATAAACTGTTGGATATTTAAGAACTGTAATGAATGCATCTATCCACCAGGCCGGGACTCCACCAAAGCGGAGACGAGACGAGCGGAGAGGAGATGTTTTTTAAACAACCAATAGAATTGAGTTATTGACACGTCTCCTCTCCGCTCAGCTTCAGTGGAGATCGCTGTGCGGAGATGTGTAATATTTGTATGTCGCGATGGAAGCGGAGATGTGAGCTGTGCGCTGACGACGCGCAGTGGAGACGAGAGATGTGAGCGGCGTGCAGTGAGCGATGTCACCCTCCCCCCTCTCGCCCGCTAGCAACCCGCAGAACCCCGCGCGCGCGCCGGCCGGCCATCTTGCTAGTACCGTGCGCGCGAGCACACGCTTTTATCGTGAATAATTTGTGCAGTTTGTATTTTTCAACGTAAACAATTAGTTAATTTAAATAAAACGTAATGGATGAACAATTTATTGAATCAGTAAAAAAATATCCATGTCTATGGAACACATCAATAGATACCTATAAACTTACTGACGTCAAAGATGCAGCTTGGGAGAACGTTTTGAAAGAAACTCAATTATCTGACGGTAAGTGCAATTTATTATATTAAGTATTTCGTTCAAGTAATATTGTAATACGAGTGTCTTGCCATGGAACGGCGCCCTCGTTGTTGAAATAACTACAGAATTTTTCTCGAACTTGATAGGCATCCATATTGTCATTCGATAATAGATTTTCCACGTTTGTGTCGTTAAACATAGTCGTGGCCAAACCCGTTTCATTATTATCTAGATAGCCAGGCATCTTGTCAATTAAAAAGTTGTGTAGAACACACGTTGCTTTTATCACTTTTTCCACTGTTTCTATTTTACATTCAAATTCTTTACGGTATACGTACCATTTCCGTGATAATACACCAAATGTAGCTTCCACAATACGACGAGCTCTTGAAAGTCTATAATTGTATGTTCGTTTTTCGTTATTTAAATTATCGCGTGGATATGGTCTCATTAAGTTAGTCATCAAAGGGAAAGCTTCGTCTCCAATAAAAACAAACGGTACAGGTTCTCCATTTTGGTACAAGGGTTGTGGCTGTGGTAGATTTAGTCTGTTTTCTCTCAAACGAATTCCGAATATACTATCAGCAAAAATACCACCATCGCTGAACCTTCCCATTGAACCTATATCTACCATAATTATTCTTCGGGTAGCGTCGGCTACGCACATCATTACAGTTGAAAACCTGTGTTTATAACAGTAATATGAGGACCCAGATTTTGGGGGTGCAAACATGTACACATGCTTGCCATCAATGGCCCCGACGCAGTTTTTGAATTGCCAGATTTCTTCAAATTGCTTTGAAATTTTTTTCCAATCATTTTCGTTAAGTTCTGGCATAACCAAAGGTTGTAATACTGTCCACAAGGCATCGCAGACATCTTCTATAATTCTTGGAACAGTCGATTTTCCAATCCTAAAATTTTCAGCTATTTGTGAAAATTTTGAACCAGTCGCCAAATACCTGTAATAATTATAATATAGATTTATATTTATGTGTCGTGGTTTCAGTTAGAATAGAAGGGTCATTTCAAAATAATATCTTAATCAGTGTCGTGTTGTTTCCGGAACTATAAAAGATTAGGCATTACTGAAATTATGTATTTACAGAATTTTCACTCGTTCAAAAGTTATAGCCATTTTTAAATAATAGAAAAGAAACAATTAAAAGTCTAAGATTCACACGAGCACAATACATTGAAATCAAACAAATAAAATGGATTTATCACTCGTTATTTATTAACATTTCAAATTTCGACGCCGCCGTCTGCCGCGACCACGTACGAGAGATACAATCCGTTTTGTTTGTTTGATTTCAGATATTTTTTTTTATAAATTGGTTTCCCTTGAAACTCTGGTATTTTTTAAATATTTATAATGGTTATAAATTCTGCATGAGTGATAATGCGGTAAGTATATTTTGACTATGGCAATGTCAACATTTAATATTTATAATGATTTCAATTATTTTTATTTCAGTAAAAACGGCTAAATCTAAGTGGAAAAAGTTGAGAGACAGCCACCGGGACGCATTAAAAAGGAAGAATGCCACTAGAAGTGGACAGAGTGGTAAACAAATTCGTGAATGGAAATATGAGAAGGTAATGGAATTTTTGATACCATATATGACGAATAGAAACAGGACTACAAATTATACCTCACAAACAAATATAAATGAACAGGAAACAAATTCATTGGAAAGTAATGTAACCGATGAGTTTTTTGAAACATCAAGCAATCATACAAGAAGCACTCCAGAAGATCGTCCATCTGTACAACATTCGCCGTCACCGACATCAAGCGTCTCAGCCTCGACATGCAGAAATGCAACAAGAAAATCGGATGAAATAAGTAATTTACTTATACAGCACCATGCAAACCGTGAAAGAATACGCCAAGAAAAACTAGAAATACAATCATTGATAGAGAAAAATAATACCCTTGACGAAATGGACACTTTTTTTCTGTCGATATCAAAAAGTGTAAAAAAACTTTCTCAATATATGCAGCTTCAGGCTAAACGTAAAATTTTCAATGTTCTTTTAGAATTGGAAGAACTTGAGCTACAAAACACATGGTATAACACAAATGAAAATAATTGGTATTCCCCCGGTTACACTTCAGCACCGGGTCCAAGTTCGACACCGGGTCCTAGCTCAACACAGGCACCGGTTCTTACATCAACACAGGCCGGTGGTCCTAACTCAACACAGGCACCGGTTCCTAGCTCAACACAAATACCGGGTCCAAGTTCGACACAGGCACCTGTTCCAAGCTTGGAAGATACGCACATGACCGATGAACAGATAGAAGCATTCAGAAACGAAGAAGACACATATGATAATTTGTAACTATATGGAAAAGAAAGCAATATGTCTCATGTGATTTACTGTTATAATTTTTTTGTACGTTATCTATACTAATATTATAAAGCTGTAGAGTTTGTTTGTTTGTTTGTTTGTTTGTTTGAACGCGATAATCTCAGGAACTACTGGATCGATTTCAAAAATTCTTTCACCAATGGATAGCTAAGATGTGCCCGAGTGCTATAGGCTATGTATGTACCACGGGCGAAGCCGGGGCAGACCGCTAGTGTTTCTAATATAACCTTACGTTTTTTTTGCTACTGCCAGAAAGGCAGTTGGTTTTTTTGTTTTCTTTATGAATAAATAAGATAATATAAAAATATATTTGGTTTTTACATAATATGCATCACTCCAGTCTCCCGGAGGGGTAGAAAGAGACAACGGATCTCGATTTCTCGTAATCCTTACATACCTCAGTTTACATAATATTTTTCATGTATTCTCGTACTTCTTGATTCTCGTTTTGAGTACTTCTCACTTAGCCCTTTTACACAAAAAAAAACAAACACTCAAAAAAGACTGATCACATTCAAACGCAGATAACACACATAAACACAAACACACATTAACAAAAACATAATTAGGTAGGTACTTACTTCAAACATACTGCTAGCCGCTCTTGGGTACAGATAGATCTCCTGTAGTTAGTATCTTGCTTAAATATATGTGGTTTAATTAAGTTATGTAGTTCGTAGAATATATTCCTCGGTAGTCTGTAGGACTTGGTAAAACTTTCATCATCTAACTCATTAAACAGAGTAAAAAATTCTCCATGACTGGTATGGTAATACAAGTGACTTCTTTTCCAAAACCGATGTTTTCTTTTGTTTAGGTAGTATAAAGCTATCAATTCTGCTTCTTCAGACTGTAGTTCTTCTTCAAGTAAAAGAAGATACTTTTTTTGTAATAATAGCGACATCGTCTACCTTTCGTGTCAGAATGCGTACTGAGCACTCAACGCCCCGCACCCGAGCTGAAAAACATCTCTTCTCGCACAGCACACAGCACACCGCACACATCTCTGCTTTGGTGGAGTCCCGGCCTAATGGCGTCATTCATTTTGAAAATGAGAAGTTTATTCACACTTTATTTTTAACTTCAGTTCTACAAGGTCTGTTAGATGTTACGTTCAAAAGAAATGTATCAATTACTCACTATGTTATTATGTATGTCATGGATGTGTGGTTGAAGTTCAGAAAATTGAATCATCTACCTTGTTATACAAAGGAAAATAAATAAACAATTTAGTCAACCGTCTCAGGAATTGGAAGGTCTTGGAAACGATTAGGTTCCTAAAATCCTAAATTACAAGTTATTAAAAGTATGTCAAATATCAACATCAGAAACGTCACATAAGTATGACTATATCGTACGACAAATATCGTTTTCGATACAAGCGCGACTAGCACAATTCGTAGCATCTGCGATCTGCCGAATGTCGAATCTTGACCAGTTCCAAAAATCTAAAATAACTTATGTCAAGAATATTTATTTTCCTATGGGAGGCCATGTTGTTTTAAACCATGGACTAACTATCAATGGAGATGTTTCTATAAAGTAGGTACAAAATCTTTACATTTACCGAAACTAACAATAGATTGTAGGTACTACCTACACTGATATCCTAGATGGGGGTTTAAATGTATTCAGGGAATCCAGGTGTGAAACCTGCAACTCTTTTCAAAATACCTATGTGTTTAGAAATTAGAGATAAAATAAGTTACTAGGATAGAACATGCCAGTACAGCATAGCTGAAGTACAATGTTCTATTAACCAACTTAATCGTTTTCACCTAAATACCGGCGCTTAATCTTGTTTGTTTGATCCAAATTGTTGTGAAGTGGTCACTGCGGCTAATATTTGAACGGTTAAGCCAGTTAAGGAAAGTGTTAAACGGGAATCCTCGGATGACTAATTAAACACACTACATAACATACTTATCAATTTTTTTATGAATACACATTTATTTATGTGTGCGCTGTCCTTTTTAACCAACTTCAAAAAAGGAGGAGTTTTGAATTTGACTATTTCTTATGTTTGTTACCTCAGACCTTTCGACTGGGTGAATCTAATTTGATTATTCTTTTTTTAATCAAAAGCTGGTGCTTGTCATGTGGTCTCAGTTTTTGAGCGAGATCTAATGATTAGTTTTTTAGTTATTTTGAAGTCGGTTATTTTTTATCAACAATTATGTTTTCTTCGTATTCAGTGAGTGTAGTAAGTTCACTTTAAAAATGTTTAAGTACTCTGTGGTATACGTGAGATCGTGGCTCTATGCTAGAAAGGCTCCCATATGTGAGGGGTTAGCCATAATTAGAGAGGGTAGTGTCCCTAACTAGTAAGCATTGGTCATCACAAGGACCACCACGATGAGGACTTTAAGAGAATAGTGACTATGTTTAGTTTACATATTACGGAAGTCTAGTACTGACTACTATAAGTATGGAACATTTTATTTGAAACTTGGGTACTTGCCAGAAAACCTCGCCTAAGTTGGGTGGAACGCATTATAATATCCAATTATTAAATCGAATTTTTTAAAGTGATCTGCATAATTATAATAGGTAATAATATTATTTTCCTCAAATTGTTCCCGAGCGTAATGGTATCCGTAAAATTCGAATTGACGTGAACCGCTCAATGACAATAGTGAGCTGGAAATAGGGTTGTCATAAAAAAAAAGTTTGACTAACAATTTATTTTTGAAAAAGTTAGGTTTATGATGATTTTTTAACTAGTGAAGAAAACATATAGGTTAGTATAGGGATGTTGACTAATTTTAGGATTCAATTTGATTTTATAGATAGAACCATATGATTCACGAAAAAAATATTATAAAAATAATAATCTTCAATTTACAAACAAAAATTGATAAAACAAAATCATTTTCAAATTTCCCACCAAAAACGTCACGTGACGTCACTAGCCGATATTCAGTACTATCTGTCGACTGAAGTTAGTCGCACTTGCATATAAAATATAAACAATGACGTCAAGCTCAAAGTGGCGTTTGAGGTCACGTGACAGTGAGTACTATTTTTAACATTTTAAAATAGTTATATTTAACTTATTGTGATTGATTTCGTCAAAAGAATAATATTTTAGGTGTTTAAATGTTTTCCTTGATACTTAAAACATAAATTTATTTTAATTTACTGATAGTGTCAACATCCCTATTCTATATATATATCTAAATATCTTGTCCTATACCGGGTTGCTTAGATTGAACGAAGTATTATTTAATAAAGAACCTCGCTCTAGCTGTGTAATATAACATTATTTTAATAAATGAAAAGTATCCTAATTTTTAATAAAGCAAAAGTAATGTTATCAAGTAAAAATAAAATATCAGAAATTTAACACTTTGCAACGATCGTGTTTTTGGCAGCCCTAATGACCATTACTATAAATATGGGTTATCAGAAGTGACGCACATAATAAAATTATGACTTGTGTTTTCGCGTTAAATCTGTAATAACTGCTATGAAACTGCCTTTTATGAACGATGCAAGGTGAAGGAATCGCTTCTTCTGAGTAAGGGTCGAGGACTTTATTTTGCACTACGTACGAAAACAGAATAGTCATAAGATATTTTTAAGGTTGTGTTCACTGAAATATCCCTTATAGGATCACTCGAATCACTTATAGGTATTTGTAGGACATAGGAATCACTGCATCTACTAGTTAATTTATCACGTTCAGAAATGTCCCAGCATGAATTAATAAGAGGACTCTTTATTTATTTATGAAAGGCGCATTTTTGCAGTTTTAAAATACAAAGTTTAAAAAAAATTCAATATTTAACAAGCAAGGAAACTGAAAATACCCCGTTTAATAACAATACTACCTCATCATACTTATTATTATCTTCATAGAACAGGCAAGCTGTTTACTTGGTCACTTGGCTGATGTTGACCTTAACATTCTGAAAGCATCTGCAAGTCAGCCACACCATGCTGATGACTGAATACGACCCACTTCAAAACAGTCATGGGTTGTGAATTGTGATCAGGATGACTTAATCCAAGATACGTAGCTACTACGGTCTGTAGGTACATTACAGATAAGTTAGTCAGGAATTCAGGTCAACTAATATTAGTCTACATTCGGTGCCTCGCCCACCCAGTTAGTTCGGCTAACTGGAAGTGAGCCCTGATTGTGATCGATAACGATAATTAATCGGGGACAGCTACATCTTCGATTCGTGCACGAACTCATTGGTTTCGTTTTAATTGATTGTTTGGCGAAATAGGCGAGTTACTCCACGAAAATGGCATGTGATCCTGTTAAAGTTCCTGATCAAATGTTTTTAACAAAGAATAGGGGTTTCTGTGGTGGTTATGTAAATGTGAAATTCTCCCCAGTTAAAGATTTTGTAATAGAAATAGCCAGTAAACGAGCTGACGATCCAATACCATCACCAACACCAAAAGATCGTTTTCCGTAGCATGCAGTGCACCTGTGCAGTGCACCCACAACTGTCCCTCTGCAAATTTCGAGTCTCCGTTCACAATTTGAGGGATAAGCCATTGATATTCCATGCTTTACAATTGCAGACTAAAAACCCTTAAGAAAGCTATGGAGAACTCTTACATGAGCAGGTTCTGTAGTTTTCCAACGATGTTTCCAAAACAAGTGATGCTTAATTTTCTAATGCGTATATAAACTAAAAGTAGGTTCTCAAAACAAGCTGATTATTAGTGAATTATAAATAAAAGCTGACCATAAAACCTTCGCTAACAAAGGGTCATTACGACATGACCCTGTTATGTACCATGGTAGATATAACACAAGATCGTGAATAACATTTTATAATCAAGAAGACGCAAGCCTTCCTTCCCACGTTCGTTACAACCAGATTCAAAACAACATCATGCCATGCAGTTCAGGACGGCGCGTCCCCTGAGTCTTATGCCTAGGGATTAAGGACGGATATCGCTTGCAGGTAACGCCGTGGTGAGCGAGTATGTGACACGTGTGAATGCAGGATTGTGACACGGTCAAGACAAAGGGATACGTTGCGCAACGCACGCTCGGCTGACTTCCGTTGTCACAGTGCGTTGTACGGACAGCAGAAGCAGTGGGCTCCATCGTCATAACAGACATACCCACTGTGGTCTATTTACTTTTGTGTGCACTCATGTTAAACCAAAATCCTGACTTTGACCACCCAATAACTTAGTTGTTAGAGATCCGGTCGAGCGAAGGCCCACGATCTTGAATTCCAGTCGGGGCAGACATTTAAGTAACAGAAAAGTCTTCCTTCGAGGGTCCTGGATGCCCAACATATAAGGGAATTAATGAAATGTCGACGTGTGATAATAGTAGAAAACATTTTTTTTATTTTAACACAGAAGCTGTTGAAATTGAAAGTCTGAAAATAAATCTGAAAACTAGAAAAGTCCAAGCTTAGCTTATAGGAAACCCGTGAACAGGTGGACTGATACAAGAAGACAGAACAGAAGAAATCAGCAGGAAATAGTTGGATTAAAATGGCCGAAAGACCAAAGGGGGCCCAATTATTGGAAGACTATGTATTGTTATGGTTAAGTGACCCTATCGCTCAAAGGGCCCCGCCTCAGTATCGATCCCTAGTAAAGCACAGACAAAGGTTAAGATGTTACATTTGTTTATGTTTGCTATAGGCAAACGCATTGGATTCTAGTGCGAGTTAGTATGGTTATGTTTTTAACTATACTTATTTCAAATTAATTATGCTGACGGTACATTCTGACCATAACTATGTTCATGACAAACATACGAGTAGCACAGATGTTGTGTGCAAAATGTATGAATTGTTTACAATTTATTTGTTTAATTTTAATTATTTTTCTAAATGATTATGCTAACGGTACAGTCTAGCTAATCAACGCTGCGGGCACGCGTCCCGCGCGCACGACTTATTTTTGAGTTCCGCACGGCCATTGCTTTCTTTGCCAACGTTACTTCATCGCAAAAACTTTGAGATACCAGTTGACATGTTGTAACTATTTTATGTAACTGAATAGTTACATATACGGTGAATTTGCAAGGTTTACGTAGAGGTCGTTATGATACGTGACTTTAATTACTCATCGATAAGCGATATCTGCATTGAAATAAAATTTTATTTGAAATCAGTTTTTGCAAAAAATTCGAAAGTCAAGACATTCATTGTCAACAAAACTTTATCTTGAATAATTAATTCTTCATTGTTTTGCTGCTTTTCTATGGTTGAACTGGAGAATGATTTTAGTTTCATCTTCATGCATCATATCAGGTACCTAGGTAGTGGACGATCACGCAAATTATATTATTATTAATATTATATTGATTTATATAATATTTTTACATATTTGTTAAGGCGAGCAGAAGAACAATGGTTTAATCTCTTCCGTTCTTGAGCAGTTTGCACCAATAAATAGCAGAGGCGGTTGACATGGATGGATGTATCTGAAAGATGGATGAGGATGGATATTTCCTTACAAATTATCAGTAATCTCATCGCTGAATCACCTGTGAGTTAGATTCTAACCCACTTAGATCAATGAGATTACATGCATATGAAAAGTGCACTATCTGTAGGTACCTAATTGTAATTGAAGATAATGATAGGTATATGTTTTTTTTTTTAATTTTCATCAGCTGTATCATAAATGTCGTTTTTGAAATTTATTTTCTTTACCTTAAATAATTAGGTAAATGCTTCCCACCTGATGGTAAGTGGCGATGAAGTCCAAGATAATCGTATTAACTTAGAAAAAGTCTATTCACTCTTTCTATCTGTATCTTATCCTCCTTTTCTTTTCCTCCTATCCATCCTTGTGGATGGTTTATCTCATATCCTAAATAACAAAAACATAGTATCGTAAGATCCCGAAGGCATCATAAGATTGAGTTACAGATTTCAACCTGATTAAAACTACGTCAGCACATACACATAATATAAAGCTAAAGTAACTCTACACTTGCCCATCTATACCAGAGGGTCCTTCGCCAGCTAAGCAGGATACAGGCAATATAAACAGACAGACCACCCATACATTACTCGCTTGACTACACAAAGACGCCATTCAGAGATGGGATACATTGGGTTGTATAAAGTATAGACTGCGCTCTAAGACGGGATGCATGAAGTATTAATTATACTGTATCGGAATAACTAGTGTCTGTCTTTGACTACGACCGTCTTTATAGTATTTATTTGTCTTTATACATTTGAATTTCCAAATTTAAACTGTATTAAATCATTATCTTACCTATGATAAATAAATATTATCTACCTATGATAAATAATCGTAAACAATATTATAAGAGCTCTCTTAATAATAATTTACGAGAAAAAGGATCATGGCAAAATTTAACACGATTTACAGCAAGATGTTTATTTTTTGTGGATTCATTTATAATCTTTATCTATAAAATCTATTTCGGATGATAAGTATCTAAGTACCTACCTACTTGCTGATAGAGACAACCAAACAAACAAAAAATGCCGAAAAAAAACATGTTTTGGCCGCTATCGATAACAAAGCCCAACAATATCATTGAAATATGGCTTTATTTTAAATCATAGCATTTGATTATTATCTTCGGTATCTATGAATAAAGATAATAACACTCTAAAGTTCAAAAAATAATCATAGATACAATTTTTCCACTGATTTATCGTACAAACAAGATCCTAGAACATTAACTACCATGAATTGTTCTAGATCGTTTAGTTTAGATCATTATTATCGTAACAAAGGAATAGTCGATTATAATTTAATAGAAACACAAAGAGCATAGTTCGTTCAGTTAATCAATATTGGACAATCGGTCGGGTCTTTGTTCATGAATGGCAAATGCACTGATTTATAAGTGTCTTCCGAGGACCCCAGGGATGGTAAACTTCTCACGGACAATAAGGTATAGTTTAGTCACTTTTGTTGGTCAATGTATGTCACCTACCACAAGCTCTCTCCATCACCCTGAGTTGACTGGTAAAGAATGCAAATTCGCATTAGATATCTCCGTCTTTTATAAAACTAACTTAAGGATGATATAATACAGAATAAGTACCTAAGTAAATAGTTGAAAACTAAATAATCTGATATTTAGGTCAAACTGATCCCTGTCAGATCATCTGCATATGGATGCCGAGGTGGTTTTAGTGGGTACAATCTAAAAACCTCACATAACGCGAATCTGGTATCTTCTCAGAATATTTTCCCCAGGAGAAAAAACTTATTACGTACAATCCGAACCACTTCCAGTGACACCAATACAGAAAAAATGTAAGATTCGCACAGGTAGCTCTCAGAATCCACACTTTTACTACCGGTGAATGGTACCTAGAACTACAACGTCATCGTCATCGCCATAACCAATGCAAATGATTTCAGTGCTAGTTGCACAACATTTAATTGGCGCACACCACTTCTGATCTTTTAACAATAAAAAATGTTGGAACGTATAATGTGCGTAATAAATGATATGTCTATCTATTTCCCCCCAATTGGCACCAAATCCACCGGACGGACGGTTACAACCTAAACTTTAGAGTAGTTTTTCGAAGACGTTGGACGAAAATTTTCCAAGCGCTAAATACCAAAGCTACTACTGCAGTTATAAAAATTATTAAAATTAGCGAAAAATTAAGCGAGAAACTTATAATTACAAAAAGTTGGTGTATCATCTTTATGTTGGTAACAAAACAAGTTATGTATATGAATGTAACCGAACATTACACAACCGTTGTATTGTGTACAAAATCGGATGTTAATGTTAAATTAATTTAATTAAAGTTACACAAGAAAAATTTTGATGAAATTTTGTTTTTTACTAAAATTTGTCCTGTATTTCTAAGAATGGCAGAAATAGACTTGCGACATCCCGAGAAGCGTAGCTTCCTTCCTTCAGTTCCTTCCATCATGAAGGTACCAAAATAAACAGCTATTCGTTAACTATCGTTGGAGACGCTGGATACTTACTTCACAAAAAAGGTCAAAATTAAAGTAATATTATAATTATTTTATTTATATTTTGTAACCAACTTACAAAACATAATACAATGAATTAATAGGAGCAGATGAATTTATTTAATTCGGTATCAAAGTTCAGTTCCTTCATGAGTAAAAAAATATCAGTTAATTTAAAAAAAAACACTTTTCTGTGTTTAAAATATCCACATAAATCACTCCCATACCTTAAAAATAAAATTTCTTACGTTTTTAGAGACCGAGAGGAAAATAGAAAGCTTTTCCGCCTCGTCCGCGTTACAGGTATTTATGGAGAGTTTATTCAGCAATGTTTTAAAATAGGTTATCTACCTACTTATATAAACTAAGTCTGAATTTTAGATTTAGGTAAAATGAATGTATTTAAAAACGATAGCAAAATTGATATTTACAAAATTAAACATAATCTGAAAAACACATGACATTCAAAACCAGAAGTTTTTTAGGCACGACTACATTAAGATCTATGCTATTATTTTTTTCAGTCTCTAAGGATGTGTCAATCAAATTAACTGGGTCTGGTATTTATTCAAAATTCCAACAAATTTTTTATTCAGTACCGTTTAAAACAGTTTTAAATCACCCAAAAAAAGGGACGTACCTCACGTACCCTCGATTCGAGTTAAGGAGAACAGGTAAGAACCTTTTCTTATATAGATATTTGTGATCTTTAGATTCAGAATGATCAGATATTATTTAAAAAGTAAAGTTGAACTTCAAACTCTTATGACCTGTTGTCACATTTTAGTTCTGTAGCAGAGGTCGAGTTACCTTTAAAGAGCTTTAAAGCCCATCTTTTGCATTTTGCACATCATTATTTATATTTTTTTATACAAAAATATAATAATATATAATCAATTTTTATCACGAATTCCCTGAATAAACTATTCCTAAAAAGTATTTCAACATGTACGAATATTTTAGGTAGTTACATATTTTTGAAAAATTTTGACAATATTCACATAAAATGACACCTCCAAAATTGGAAGGCAAGTTGATCTCAATTTCAATTTCAGGCAATAAAAGATAGACAAAGATAACGTTGATACCTTATCGAAAGATATCGTATCGTAAGATAAGGAATCTTTTGAAGTGATCCGTGCCAAAACGAATGGCAATCATTCCTGTTTCCCTTTTGGGCGTTGAGACCACCATGCAGTGGTCCGTAGATCATAGATTAAGCTAAGAATCATTGTTTTTGGTATCTTTCTGACACCAATAACATCAAAGACATAAGACATCAGTAACTTCATCATCATGATCATAGGTATCTGATTTTATATTTCAATACTAATGCAAAAAAATACGAAGAATTTCTCTTCCTTGTTTTCGAAATTGATATTAATAAATAACTGATGGCTATTCTAATATTCACATCATACCTAGGTAGGTTTAATGAAAATACCTTTGTAAACATTTACTTTTTTATTAAAGATAGATCTGTATCTATGATTCACAAAATTTCGATAAATTGGTAGGTCCTATGTGGGTACTGGCTGCAGACAGGATTCGAATTCAGCTCCTTATGGTACCTATAATATGAGTTTCAAACTACTTATATGAATAGGTTTAACTTTCAGTATTGTAGGTATTCATAGGACATTACAAATAAGTAGGTTACCTATTTAATATTCTTGCAGGAAGACATTAATAATAAATATCTTAAATTACAATCGCAATATAAACAACCAATTGAATACATTCCATTATGTTTATTGCAAGCAATATCACTAAGACCTTTAGTAATGACTTATTTTATAGCTATACTTTGACAACTTTGTTATAAATTACATATTTCAAAGTATGTGCGATCACCAGAATCGCTAGCAACTAATGACGAAATAATGAGAGTATCAAGTAATTCTAATCTATAATCTAAAAAGATTAAAACTGACGTACATAAACACTTCATTTATCAATGATCATAAATCGTCATAGGTAAGGATAATTAATTTTTATTTAATAATGTATAATATAATTATTAATATCAAACATTAAGTATCAGTATTAAATAAATAAAATATAAACATACCTTATAATAAAAAGAGACACACCGGTCCAAGTTAAAAACACAAGTTCGGAATGAAACAATAACACAACACTTATTAATTTCGGAAGTATATCGCGATGTTTCGATTTCAACGCGGTACACGCATGCACTGCTCGACGGCTGACGACAAACTGGCGAAATTCGCGTGGCGTGAATCGCGTCGCGTTGTTGTTGTGAGCGACGCACGCTCCCGCGCATACGATCAACGGGCAGGTGGCCTTGAACAATGCAATTTCATGATTTATCTTATTATTATTTTACGAGTATTCTGTTGTGACTTTTTTTGTTGGACAGCTGACCTGACTCCGAAAGTTTTGGAATTTCTAAATAAAATACCCTTTTTTGCAATTTATTTCTTAGACAGTTTAAGGATTTTCTTGTGTGATTCTCCGGAGTCCAGAATATAGGTACCTGTACTTATTGGTAATTGTTACGGATGCCGGTTACTTCTCCTGCTGTCTGTCGTATCCATCATTTCTCCCTAAATGGAAAGGAATCTATGTAGATCATTCCCCGCATGCCTCCACAGTGAAGGTCTGTATCGTAGCATTCCTTACTGCGTAGGTAGGGTTGCCAGATAGTCGGGATTCGTCTGGATTGTCCCGACATTTCACATGATGTCCAGACAAGTTCCGACAAAATACAAAATATCGACAAATCCCGACTTTTTGAAGTTTTGTCCAGACAATTCAGTCTTGCTAGCTGGCAATCCTATGCCGACGTGCCTGATCTATCGTAGGCAGGTATCTATCAGGCAGGTATCTATCAGGTAGGTAGGCAGGGATTATCTTGAGTTGCTATCGATGACAACCTCCACTGATGATTTTCTCAGAGCGTAAAAGCGCTGTTTAGTTGCTTCTCACTACAATACTCAAATCCCGACCATCTGGCAACCCTACGTCGGCACCTTAGTTTCAGTCATCTTCGAGCCATCCAAAAAACATTTGACCGCACAGAGTCTTTCCGAATCTGCAACTTGCCTTTTTATACTTATTTATATTGTAATTTTAACCCCTTTGCTGAGCTTGGTTCCTAAAAGAAGTAAAAGGACCTCTTCGTGTAAGTAGTACGTACGTACTTGAATGGTTCTTATCCATCCATCATGTAATGTTGCAACCAATTAGTCTACATTATTAATCAACACACTTAATTCATACATACGCTTTTACTTTCTAATATTACTTCATTTTTGGTAAGTATGTAAATTACTATTAATTATGATTGGCGGATAATTTTATTAATCAAATTAAAGTATCCACGCCACGCCTATTTTATCGAACCCGAAGCTTTACCCGTTCAGTATCTTTTTGTGTTTTTAAACGACTTCAAAAAAAGGAGGATGTCCTCAATTCGACTGTATTTTTTTTATGTTTGTTACCTCCGAACATTCGGCTGGGCGAACCGATTTTGATGATTCTTTTTTAGGGTTCCGTAGCCAAATGACAAAAAACGGAACCCTTATAAATTCGTCATGTCTGTCTGTCTGTCCGTCCGATTGTCAAAGCCACTTTTCTCCGAAACTGTAAGAACTACACTGTTAAAAAGCGGCCAAGTGCGAGTCGGACTCGCCCATGAAGGGTTCCGTAGCAGCAAGTAACATAATATAAAAGTTCTTGAAGTTCGTTGTAACTTTGATCGAGGTAAATTGCGGTTTACGATTTATGACGTATTAAAAAAAAACTACTTACTAGATCTCGTTCAAACCAATTTTCGTTGGAAGTTTGCATGGTAATATACATCATATATTTTTTTTAGTTTTATCATTCTCTTATTTTAGAAGTTACGGGGGGGGGGGACACACATTTTTCCACTTTGGAAGTGTCTCTCGCGCAAACTATTCAGTTTAGAAAAAAATGATATTAGAAACGATGATTTTTTCATCAAACCCATACGTGTGGGGTATCTATGGATAGGTCTTCAAAAATGATATTGAGGTTTCTAATATCATTTTTTTCTAAACTGAATAGTTTGCGCGAGAGACACTTCCGAAGTGGTAAAATGTGTGTTGTGTGTTTAATTAAAGAAAATATACGAATAGGTATTGGTAATTTTCGATCAGCCGAGATTACCGTCCCTTATCCTACGCCAACAGACCAGGTTGTCGAAAAAGGCGACATAACCTGGCCGTCTCGGTGGTAGGACTGGTAGACCTCCGAGGAAGAATTATGTTATCAATATTATTAATAGTTCCTTAACATTGTTATTAAGTACAAGTAAAAAGTTATGAGGTAACACACATAAAAAAATACAGTCGAATTGAGAACCTCCTCCTTTTTTGAGGTCGGTTAAATATTAGCCATCTACAAAAAGGTTATAGACCAGGGTCTGGTCGTGTTACTACCTCTAATGTTATTCACATTAGATAACCTTTCTCCGCACCCGTGTGTAAATAAACATATTTTTAGTGTAAGCTTACGTCGCCAGTCCTGAACACCTGTAAACTGTCCACAAAGCAGTAGAGAGTACAAACAGAGACACAGACAAACAACACAACTCGCTAAAACGGAAAGCGTCGTGTAAAAACGTTTGACAACTCGCAAGTTTCTCGCAGTAGAAAAGCGGTTGTATGATCGCTGGAGATAAGCGATCGTTTTATTATGCTAATATTTCTTTACAATAATTGCTGCAGGTGACAAGGATGACTACAATTAGGAGAAAATTAAAATGAAACTAGCTATTACCCGCGGCTTCGCCCGCGTGTTCAAAGGGAAGTAACAATGAGTAGTTTAACATGCATGACTCTTTCCTAGATATAATAACATAATTCATCATTCATCATTCATCCATTCAATAATGGATCTTTCCATGTAAATCAGTTGTTTTACTGCGGTAAAAAGTAGCCTACGTTACTCTCCAGCCTCCTACCTGTCTCCACAAAAATCATACCATAACATCGCTCCGTTACGACGTGAAAGACGGACAAACAAATAAACAAACAAACAAACAAACACACTTTCGCATTTATAATATTGGTATGGATAATTATTTACTGCAATTAATTAAATAAAATGAGAGGATAACAAGTAACCTACAGTACAACTGCATTATTATAAAACTACATTTTAAAGACCTCTAAGATCAAGGTCGACATATCGTTACACTACAACTTTAAAGCTTGTAAATATCTCTCACATCGCTTATCGTTCATCGCTCACAGTAGACTTGTCAAGAGAACAATAGAGTCGCAACTCATAATTTTCACACATTAATCGTATTTTCTAATCGATGACAATGGCAAGAGTTGCTCCCACACGAGGAAACTCGGTAAGATTACGTTCCAATACAGAGATGAGATATTATTAAACAATACCTATTATATGAGAGTATTGCACTTTAGCGCCGATAGCTCAGCAGTTGCGAATAGGACCTTTCGTTCCGGTTGTTCGGGTTCGAATCTGGGGCAATTAAAGTTTCGGTAATAATTTATGTTCCGGATATTTTCAATCGCGATTATCACTCACCATCAGGCTACGTTTTCTGATGGCTTATCGGTTTTTTAAATATACAAAATAAGTACATAACAGATATTAGATAGGTATTACTATAAAGTACCTACTTTGTCAACTGGACATAAATAAATGTCTATGTATCTTTTTTTAAAGGCCCATGTAGCCTAGTGAATAGGTACTTAGTAGGGTAATCTCGGGTTTGATTTCCGGGCGGGGTAGACATTTGTGAGACAGATAAATAATCGTTTAAAAGTCGTTGGTTTTATTTGTGATGTCAACGCCGTGACACTAGGAATCCTACGTGCGGGTTGGAAATTGGAATCTGCAAGGCTATTTCTGTTTTGTAACTTGACAGCGGAGTTTCAAAATTGACGTTCGAGTTCTAGGATCACTTCACTTCGCAAGTGCGTACTAGATGATTAGATAATGACATGTCAATATGATGCAAGTTCGTTTTTGTTTTGTAACTTGACAGCGGAATACACGATGAGTTTCTAAATAGAAGTTAGAGTTCGAGACTCCCTTCACCTCGCAAGTGCGTACCAGATGATTAGAGAATCACACATCAAGATTTCGGACTCGAACTTCGATTTTGAAACTCATCGCGGATTCCGCTGTCAAGTTACAAAACTGAATAGCCTTGCTGGTGCGAGGGTGTGTAGTGTGTACCTAAGCATTATTTAGTAACTAGCTTTTGCCCGCAGCTTTGCCCGCGGTAGAGATAGATTTTTTACAAATCCTACTTACCTACTTACTTTTACTTAGTTAGACTTAGTTGCAATTATGACTTATTAAGTATCATACATACATGTATCATAATATTTTGATAGCGTGAAATGCAAATGAATTTTACTAACGCCATATTTTAACAACATCCGGAACTAAATATCTAGCAACTTACAAAATATCGATCTCCCCATGGGAATGTTTTACCGCGGTAAAAAGTAGCCTACGTTACTCTCCAGCCTCCTCAGTATTTTCACACACAAAAACCATACCATATAACAGCTTCGTTGCGACGTGAAAGACGGACAAACAAACAAACACACTTTCACATTTATAATATTAAGTATGGATAATGCTTAGGTACACAGTTATAGTTAACTGAATAAATATTATCTGTGCTCATAGTTAAAGGGTATGTGCGTACAAAATTACAAATCTAGACTAATTCAGCGTGTGACTAACAACGAAAGACGCGCGGAAGTCGCTACCGGCGCCGACTCACTCATACATCATGAGTCCCGTACTACAAGTTCGTAACTCGAAGAAATAATCAAAATATTTTTTTGTATATAAATTTTTTATGCATATCGCCTACAAATTAACGATCTGACAGCTGATCTTTCAGCGACACCGAAGGCCGGTGCCGACAACAAAGATAGAAGAAAAAAAACGAAAGCCCAGCTGGAATACGACGAGTCGTTTGGCGGCTGACGCATGCAAGAGGATGATATCTGTCCAGGTGGACCCCATAGAGAAATAATAACAGTATTAATCCTACCTCCTACTTCGTACTAATATCATAAATACCAAAGTTTGTAAGGATGGATGGATGCATAGATGGATGAATGTTTGTTACTCACACGCAAAAAATACTGAACAGATTTTCATGAAATTTTACACAATAATAAATGCTCGTAAGGCAAATAACATCTGCCCCAAACACAACCTTCTGAAGACCACGACCGCTCTGGCAAGAGCGATACGACAAAGAAGAAATTAATGGATACCGTTTTGACTACGGAACCCTAAAAACAACCATATTTACTTTTCGTGTATAATCACAATAAAATCAAACATTAAGTTCGCGAAATTGCGTGGAATCTATTATTTTGGTTGTTGCGAAACCGACACAATTGACTGTGGCACTTGACGTATTCCAGTCATATCTCACGTACCTACCTACTGTTCGCCATTGCTAAACTAATTTTCACAACACAGTCAATTGTGTCGGTTTCGCAACAACCATTATAATAATAATATAAGCATTATAATCATGTGTAAAATATTTGTAGTTCTAATAATATTACGTACATTTGTGTCAAATTGATAACCTCCTGTTTGAAGTCTGTTAAAAATCATTACACAAACACAGTCACACTCATAACACAACTCGTTCAATAAAATCCTGTACTAAAATTTCACGCAAATCTATTATAGTAGGAGCAGCATAAATATTTTACTTGCCGACTTAACCGGCGTGGCTGGGCGCGTTATCGATTCACCTTTCAGCGGGTTTTCACCTCGCTTTTCATGAAAGTAATGAACATTTTAATGAAACGCTGGATGCTTAAACTTATTTCACGTTATAATGGGCTTTATTTTTGTTTTGTAACGAACATTTTTATGAAAAAGTTTCTCATTAGCGTAGGTAATTAATTAAATTTTAAAATGGATATTCTGGTGTTATTCGTAATTAGTCTACTTATCTAGTGTATGTAGGTATGTCTATCTATCGTTGCCTGATATAAATAAATTATATTAAATAAATAAAATGTCTTAACTCTTATCTATACAAGATATTTGTCCTTTCGTTGAAAGAAATACATTAATATGTAATTATAAATTTGTTGACGCTGACTATTAAGTGACTATATCCCTGGGCCTGGGAGTGTTGCCTATCTCAATTTTTTTCACCAACGTATGCATTTGAAAATATTTCTTAAATAAGTATTTTATTTCTTAAAATTTCGAATACCATTGGTAAATACGCGAAAATACATTTATCCTTTAGGGTGTTTTAAGGTCCTTCACATTTCATAAAAGATTCTCAAAAATGAAAAAGTGTGTCTAAGAGTTGTCTTTTTAGGTTTACACACAGAGTGGTAGAGGGCGCTGTCTCGACTGCATTGAAGGACCTGTTATACCCAAAGCGAGTAAATACACTGCATGACAATATAAGTATACTTGTCTACAACATACAAAGAAAGTAAGAAAATACATAAAAAGTATTTCGTAAAAATACACTTACGGTTACACAAAAATAAAAGTTTGAAAGAAAGGTGAATAAAGTACTTAGGTATATGTTAACTCTTTACGAATCGGAGCCTGCTCAGAATTGTACTGGAGTTCAGAGACAGCCAGCGCTGATCTTCCGCAGGACCAGCTCACAAGTGATCACTGTTTCCTTCTTGGATATTAATGCGTCGGCGATGTAAATGTTACGTTAGTGAAGTGTGGGTAGTGTAAATCATTTACTATTAAGTTGTTCGTCTGCTCGAAATCCATATTATTTGATTAATAATATAGACTTAACAAATTTGACTCTTGCTTGATTTTCAACACTAGTAGGTAGGTAAGTATCATATTAATGTGCAATCCACTATAAGTAATCAATAAAATAATGAACTTTAATATGAAACTTGTTATACTTAAACTCTGACTTAATTTATAAATTGGACGGAAAACTATCTACTCGGTGGCGGTCGTGAGAGTGATTAAAAAAGGCCAAATTTTCCTCCCTTTCATTGTTCGTTCTTTCAACGAGCAATCTATTTCTTTCATGAGTCAACCCCCTCTGGCCTGCAGCGTGAATCAGACATTGTCTGGGGAATATTCAGTGAGTTATGATATCTGCAGTATGATTCAGTCCAAAGTGGTTTTAGACTAAGAAAAGAATATTGTTCTATTATGCTTTGTTGGTATATGCTGTAACTAGGAGTATAAGGTCATTGACATCTTACTGAAGATTTGCCATTTGGTTTGGTTATGACAGAGACCTTGGAAACTCCAGTAGGATTTTCTAGTCCCTACACACATACTAACATGATAGCCATGGCTGACTGCTGCGTCAAGTCCTACATTCGACAAAATAGTCTTGTCTAACGACATGTGCAACAACATAGTCGCCAATGCATTTGAGACCTTGTTTACGCCTTTTTTAAAACCAATTTCACAGCTCTCCAAGAATACTTCAGGAGGAAAGTCATTTGATAGTTAGCTCGTAGACCTCCGCGAAGTGGAATTAAGGAATGCTAAAACTCACATCACTACATTCTCCGTCCCGTTACAAATGACATAATCCCGGGAACATATTAACGCGTAACTTCTGGCGGGGCGCCAAAACACCTTCGCGTGCAATTCACCGCAGTGCACCACGTGACACTAATTACTTAGGTCAATGCCCTTTGTTACGCCTCTATAGGGGTGCTATCAACGTCATCTTAAACATTATAAGGTTCATAACACCTACTTCAACAGACTTCTATGTTCTACTAGATAGACCGACTGTACCATAGTAATTGCGCACTACTTACGCGTTTTACTTATGGTCAATTCTCTATAACTTATTTTACTATCTCATCTCTATACTTTTTAGTCCACTCCAATAAGCATGAGCATTTACTAAAGTACTAAACATTGTAGGTATGGAATTCTTTAATTATGCAAAAGTGTATGAAAATGAAGATCCACTGTACGGGGGGTCGATAATTACAGCCCAAGTTCTACGGCATAAGATTACAGTGAATTTTGCCATAATAATCAGTGAAACATACGAATTTGTACTCGCAATCAAAAGATCAACACTAGTCTTGAAGTTGTTCTAATTCAGATTACATCCGTGAGAACAGCCAGATGTTTTCTTCGATAACCGGATATTTTCACGGTCCGCTTATTAAAAACTCGTATGCCAGCCCTACATTGACATATTCAAACTGAAATATATTCCCAGAAAGTGTCTGCATTCCTAGGTTAAAATGCCATGTGCTGTGATTTGCAACCCATTGGCCACTGGCTTGTATAATCCAATCTTTAACTTGGTAATAAGCTCCCCTGAATCCTTTTCGGTCGACTTTGGTGTTAGTGATGTGTTTAATAATAAATGGTCGTCCATTCCATGCCACCCACAGGCCGCGACACAGGTAAAAACCTACTGCGTGGTTATGAGACTTGTGAGTGTAAGCGTTTATAGTTCATTTATTATGTCTTTAACTTCCTGCACTCTTGTTTATTATCCCCCATTATCACAATAACAATACTAAAAACTTAGTTCTAAAAAACTTGTACAGAAACCGTTAAAACAAAGATTTGAGAGCTTCACATACAGCTGTCATGCAAACAAAGCAATGCGTTCAAGTACTCAAGAAACTTTCCTCTACTCGTGTATAAATAAACCGATTGACAGAATGAGTGATCTTATAAATAGAATGATTGTTTAAAAGTAAGTCAATTCAAACAGAGCGCTCACACATCGAGATACTGATCACATGGTCGGTTTGACAAGGAAGTAAACCTAGAGGGTCGGAGAAATTTGATCTTAAATGGATCGTAATGCACCTGTTGTATTGTCTGCGATTACCATCGTTTTATCGTTTCTATGACCGATTTTACAAATGTAATTATGTCTCTCATTAGTGGGCAGAAACTACCTGTTGCACCGACCGCGATAACCATCTTATTATCGCTTCCAAATGTAACAGTTCTAGCTCCTATTGGTGTAAGCAGAAGTTTCTAAATGTAACCTTAATAAGTGTAGGAAGGAAGAAACTGTTTGAGCTGCGTCTGTAATCTCTCCGAGAAAAATATATTTTAGATGCAACTGTCAATGTAATCCGTTGTTTCTATTTGCTTACTAACAGCTGTAGGTACTTCTATATAAAGTGCAAGGAAGTGAGTGGGACATCCATCGACTTAAAAGGCAATGCTCAATTCTGCTTAAAAAATAAAAAATCCGACCGGAGAAATCTACATGCTGCATTAACTTCCGGATAAAAATAAGCATCGGGTAGCCCTAGAATGGACCTGTACAATTAATACAGATTATCTTTTCATCGGACAGATTGCGGTTCCTTAGGAGCGAAGACGCGACCCGCCGCGGTGCGCGGAGCGACGGATAACGCAACTGCGCGCGGGGCACCTTCCCGCGCGTTTTCGCGTCGGCAGTGTGTTGTGCTAGGCATGATTTCTATATAAATTGAGATACTTGCATACAATGGTAAAATCTGCCATCCCGCGTTACGCGACGGGGCGCGGTGCAGTGGGTGGAGCGCCTTATGCTGCAAATACGAGTATAAGTTGTCCATAAATCCTATCCTAATCCTTAGCCTTATGCGTGATCCATCCTTTTAAAGTTTACACAATTTCAGAACTGAAAAATCTTTAATATTTTATCGGCAAGTATAAGACAGGGCCATTAGAGCTTTGACCGACTCCAAACACATTTTATTAAGGGCCGGATGTGTGTCTCGACGCTCAATGAAAGACGCTTGAGTACTTAGCGTACGAGTTGATTGTATGTAATGTTTGTTCTCGGTAACACTTTGTACTGTATAGTGAACTCTACGTTAGAACATGTGAATGTCAGTCCTCTAACCTTTGGGTTTCTTTGATTCAATGCACGTCTGTAATTTTGACATTGTTGGGTTGTTTCCAAAGGTCACTGACTTCCTAGAATACTGGGTTTACAAAAACTAGTATTACCAGATGGAACATTTTTTTTCATGGAAATAGCTGACCAACGAGCTGAAGATCCACCTATGGGAGACCATCGTCGTCCATTAACATTACCGACACCACCCACCATCACCCCCCCCCCCCCCCCTCCTCCAATCCGAATTGGAGCAGCTTGATTACCTACGGACCCTACGGTCTAGCCCTACTCAGTTATGATGAAAGACCCGTGCCCCATCATAGGGTTGTAGTAATCCATGGGTACCCATGCCTTGAGGTGAAAAGCTTAAACCATTCTGTTGAATGTGAGCTTTTATATCTTACATCAGATTATTTAATCATGAAGAGCAAATAGCTAATGTAATACTAAACACGTAACATAAAAGTGAAAAGTAAGGATATTATTTTAGCAACTCCCATTGAGGAGTATAAAAAGACAGCTTGAAAAGGCTTTATTTCCACTTGAACACCAGAGGCGAGGATTAACGTCAGAGCCACACAAAGCGATCACTCAAGGGCTGTGACGTTGTTGTTTCGGATATTGTATCCATCTGAATACAGAGACAAGAGAGATTTAAAAAATATGTTCAAGTTATTATCTAACAAGATATTGATAAGGCAATATATTACCCAAATACAAGTGATGTAACAATTACAAGTGCATCAGTCACTAGTTATCATCAAATGATATTTCTTTTGCATTTTCGCATAAAAAACCTGAACAGAAGTATTTTCAAAATTTTACTGCTTTACTTATTTAACGCACTAAAATTAAGTATAATTAAGTTTTGTTTTCTTCGCTTATATGTAGGTCACCTCAGTCGATAAGAACTTCCCTTACCAGTATTATATACTCAAGACACTTTTCGGATATAGAGTAATTTCGTATATTCTTTTGACATCACTAGTTACATGCCACAATAAACTCGTGGCACTCAGTCACAAACAAGCAGTCATTTTGTGTAATAGCAGCCTGAGGGTAAGTGGCAACAATATTTTTCTCATTACTGAGTGAATGAAAATGTTTTTGTTACTTCCAACTTCAACAAACACCTTTTTTACGATTTTGTAAATGTTGCGATTTTGTACGTACTGCTATCGCTGATCTACGGACGGATTTAGCTACTGGGTACTGACAGTCAATCCACAGCCTGCATCAGTGGACCTGAAGGACCTAGACCTAATCGAGAAACTTTGTCACTACTTGGTTCCTTACAGTTACAAATGTGGTTGAACACTTAAGGCTTGTATTGATAAACCGATCTTTAGATCTCTGCAATCTCAATATCTGAGTTGGTTTATTAATACGAACCATAGTTAGTCGGACATTTCATTTAAAAGCACTGTAACAATATTTTATGAAGTCAGAGAAAAAACAATTCGGTACCTTAAAACTGGTATTTTTGATGAATTTAAAATTGAACTGTTATAAGTGGAAAACAGTTAGATAAAGGTACTGTTTTTCCATAATCAATCAGGACAAGCATGCTAATCCATAGGAATGTGGTAGAGAAAGGTGTGAAGTAACTTAAGTTTAAATCCTGTTCAAAGTTGAAGGACCCGCCTTCGCTGTGTGGTGACAATTGAAGTGATTAGCGATATTTTAACCAACTGTTTAGTTTAGTACTGTTAGCTGTTAATTTCAAATGTTTTCATGTTTTATGCTCTCCCTAGTATCGGAACTTGGAAGGCTGAATCTATATATATAGAATTGAAAAGAGATACACTGATTAAACAAAAAATCTGAGAAACTACCGAACCGATCATGATGAAATTTGGCAGGGAGATAGCTTATGCTAAGGAGACGTCAGCTAAGAACGGATTTTTGGAAATTCATCCCCTAAGGGGTAAAAATACGCGATGGAGGTCATTTTCATACAAACCAACTTCGTCAGTTTTAGAGTTATAAATATGAATTTTTTTATGTGAGTTTATAGTAATAAACAAAATTTAATGGAAAATCATCCTTTAAAGGGTTAATTTAATGGATGGTACTTAGTAGGCAACTTCGTTAAACAAGTTAAAAACATGAAAATTTACGTATTAGCTCCAGACTAGACACAAAATTGTAAGTATTATGTTTTTTTTTTGGAAAATCATCCCCTAAAGGGTTAATTAAGAGGGCGCAAGTTAGTATGGCAATTTACCTACAAGTTAGTATGGCCATTTACATTCAAATCAACTTCGTCAGATTTAGTGTTGTACAAATGAATTTTTTTATGTAAGTTTATTGTGATAAGCAAAAGTTAATTTTGGGTACAAATATGATTAGGTATAATAATTTCCGCATGCGAAGCTGCGGGAAACAGCTAGTGATATATAAGTATACAAGTCAAAATCGAAAAATTTGCATCACTATCCTACTTCCTATCCTATCCTACTAAAATTATAAATGTGAAAGTTTGGATGTTTGTGACTCTATCACACACAAACGGCTGAACGGATATCGGACAGTTTTTAACCTAACTTACCGGATAGGCTACTTTTTATCCCGGGAAATATACCTGTTCCTGAGTTCCTGACCGATTCTGAAGTCCATGCAGCCGAAGCCGCGGGTAGAAGCTAGTATTACATAAATGGGTAGTAACGTGATAAAAAAATTGCGTAAGTTCTATTTTGACAGCGGTAATCATCGATAGCTGTCAAAGTTCAAGCTTTGGTTCGATAATCGTAGGAGCTGATCTTAACCGCACACCTTATCTACCTACAAGTACCTGATAGATCTGTGTTGTGTCATATCTGATAAGACGAAGCTATTAACTATTGCAATTTGGCAACACAGTGACCATGGATGATATCGATATAGATACGATGGAGAAGTTTTATAATATTAAAAATACTATATTTAACATAATTAATTAATTAAAATATAGATAAATTAAGTCACTGTAATTTTGCAAATCCTACTTCCTACTAATATTATAAATGTGAAAGTTTGGATGTTTGGATGTTTGTGTTGCAATCACGCAAAGACGGCTGATCGGATATAGATGAAATTTGGTACACAGATAGTTTAATACCTAGAATAAAATATAGGATACTTTTTATCCCGAGATATTGATCTGTTCCCGAGGGAGAAGAAGTAAATTAAATGGTAATAGGAAAACAGTTTTGGCGTTTGTCTTCACAGTGACATTAGAAAACTCAAAACAGCTGATTGATTGATTCTATTAAAATACTTATGGTTCATTGTTCTAATATGTTTATTAACAAACATATAAAAATTGTGCGATGAGGCACATTGAGATAATTTTTGTCATACAATGGAAGCTTTAGTAGACATCGATCTCGTATAAAATCAAACAAAGCCAACAACAGCATTTTTTACGCATGATTAAGGCTGCTTTCACATCAGCGTTTGTCGAGCGTTCCTCGCGCCCAACGCTTAATCAATGAGCTATAAAATATAATAATTTTACGTAGAAGAAATACTGTAGCTTATCAAGGTTTTTCCCAGGTCTCAATATGAGGTGCGATTGAAATATTATAATAATGTACCGTATCAGGTTTAATTAATTGCATAAAATCATCAAAATTGGTTTTTGACGTTCGTAAATATCTACCTATTTTTTTTTAATTTATTTTATAGAAATAAATAGTAATTCTGTTAACCTATTTAGCAAATCATTATTCAATTGTGTCGGATGAACGCGTACGCTTATAAAATCCTAGTGTGGTGTCGGCCTTATGTCAAGATCGGCCTTATGTCAAGATTTCTTTATTTTTCTATTGCTGTGCATGCATATATTACCAGTGCTATTTACCGAAAACTACAAACCTTCAATAAGTTTTTAATGAACAAGACCGTTATATAGTACTAGCTGTTGCCCGCAGCTTCGCACGCGGAAATTATGCTTATCATAATATTATTTATTATCCCTTATAAAAGAAAATTTAAAAACAGGTTCATTTATATTGAAGTACTTATATTTAGGAATTTACATACTGAAACTTACGATACAATCACAGATTATTCCTCCGGGAGCGGGTTTGGAATAGTAAACAACATTAAACTTTTTTCTTTTCCCTCTCCCTTTGCCTCTCCATCTCCCTCTCTCCCCTTGCCATCTTCCTCTCCCGCTCCCTGTCCCTTTTCCTCTCCCGCTCCCTGTCTCACTCCCCTCACTCTCCCTCTTCCTGTCCCACTCCCTCTCCCTTTCTCGCTCGAGGTCCTTCTCCCACCACATATACCTCTCCCTCTCCCTTTCCCGCTCGAGGTCCTTCTCCCACTTCATATCCCTCTCCCTCTTCCTCTATCGCTCCCAGTCCCTCTCCCGCCCGCACCCGCGCCCTCTCTCGATTTCTGTCCCGCTCCCACTCCCTCTCCCGCTCCCTGTCCCTCTCTATCTCCCTCTTCCGCTCCTTCTCCCTCTCCTGCTCCCTGTCCATTTTTAACTTGAAAAATGACGAAGTTGCTTACTAAGTTCATTCCCCTAAATTAACTCTTTAAGGGATGATTTTCCGAAAAAAAAAATCTAAGTTAACTTTTGTTAATTACTATAAACTTACATTAAAAAAATCATATATTTTATAACTCTAAAACTGGCGAAGTTGATTTGTATGTAGTTGACTACCAACCCCTATTTTTAGGGGATGAATTTCGAGAAAACAGTGGTACAGTTATTTTTTGTGTCCTAACTATAAGCTTAAATACAAAATTTCACCCTTCTTACTTCAAAACTGACGAAGTTGGCATACTAACTTGCACACTCTTATTTAACCCTTTAGGGGATGACTTTCCAAAAAAACGTAATATGTAATTCCAAATTTTGTTTCTAATCTGGAACTAATAAGTATATAAATTTTCATGTTTTTAACTTTAAAAATGACGAAGTTGCGTACTAAATGAAATCCTCTAAATTAACCCTTTAAGGGATGATTTTCCAAAAAACCGTGTTAAAATTAACTTTTGTTCACAACTATAAACTTACATAAAAATTTTCATATTTTATAAGTCTAAAACTGACGAAATTGATTTATACGTAAATGGCTTCCTACCCCTATTTTTAGGGGATGAATTTCGAGAAAACAGTGATACAGTTATTTTTTGTGTCTAACTATAAGCTTATATACAAAATTTCACCCTTCTTACTTTAAAAATGACGAAGTTGCATACTAAATTAAATTCACTAAATTAACCCTTTAAGGGATGATTTTCCGAAAAAAATTGTTAAAGTTAACTTTTGTTTATTACTATAAACTTACATAAAAAATTTCATATTTATAACTCTAAAATTGGCGAAGTTGATTTGTATGTAGTTGGCTACCAACCCCTATTTTTAGGGGATGAATTTCGAGAAAACAGTGATACAGTTATTTTTTGTGTCTAATTATAAGCTTATATACAAATTTTCGCCCTTCGTACTTCAAAACTGACGAAGTGTCCATACTAACTTTCGCACTCTTAATTAACCCTTTAGGGGATGATTTTCCAAAAAAACATAATACTTGCAAATTTCGTTTCTAGTCTGGAGCTAATATGTAAATTTTCATGTTTTTAACTTCAAAAATGACGTAGTTGCCTACTAAGTTCAATTCAGTAAATTAACCCTTTAAGGGATGATTTTCCAAAAAAATATATTAAAGTTAACTTTTGTTTATTACTATAAACCTACATAAAAATTTTCAAATTTATAAATCTAAAACTAAGAAAGTTGGTTTGTATGAAAGTGTCTTCTAACCCTTATTTGTACCCCTTAGGGGATGAATTTCCAAAAATCCGTTCTTAGTGGACGTCTCCTTAGCATAAACTATCTCCCTGCCAAATTTCATCTTAATCGGTTCGGCAGTTTCTGAGATTTTTTGTTTAATCAGCGGTGTGTCGCTTTTCAATTTTATATATATAGATACAATGTTTTTAGATAGAAATAGATTCGTTAGGTATTTATGAAGTGATTTTCATGATTTTTTACTGTATTGGGAATTTACTCAAGTTGGTCCTACTTCAATATAGTGAGATAATGGATTGTGGAAATAATGTATGAGCTTCTCAATCGTAGGGAATAACTGAACCGTTTTTAAATATATTAGGTGTTGTTATCATTGACATCGTCCATAACGTTTTCATTAATTATATTATCAATCGTTGAAATCGCAAGGTATGGTGGTGTGTCTTTTGGAACGAAGTTCCTTATCGCGCGTTGCGAAAGGGGGCTAGACGGAAAAAATTAAGACGAAAAGTTGTAACGACACTTTTTGCCGTCGTTACAACTCGTGCGGCGTCGTTACAAGTCGTGCGGAAAATCATGCACATTAAGTTATTATTGCTATTTCTCTTGTCATGCCAATTAATATGCGGAAGAGCGACAGTGATAGAACAAATCCTTCACTGCCACTCTGACACCTTGTCAGAGCGCTCTGACACCCGTGTCAGAGTGGCAGTGAAGGATTTGTTCTATCAATGTCGCTATTCCGCATATTGATTGGCATGACGGGAGAAATGGCAAGTGTATATTACAATTCCTTCAATAATTAATCGAAAGGAACTTCGTTCCATCCGGGTGTCCCTTGAAACCTCTCAAGTTTTTTTTTTACACAAATAAGTTAATGATTGACCACGATCTTAAAGACGAAATATGACTCCTCAACGGAACAATTGAAATAAATAAACAATTTTTAAAAATATTTGTTGTTCGTAATATTGGCTTCAACCCATTAATGGCCCACTACTGGGCACTGGTCTCTCCTCTTGAAGAGGCTTAGAGTATACTCCACCACGCTGCTCCAGTGCGGATTGGTGGAGGAGTTAGTGGCCAACCCGAGTGACGGAAGTTTTCAAACCGCCCGAGGGCCTCCGACATGGCTTAACGACTGTGATCTTATGATAACAACCAGGATCAACGGGTTTACGTGCCCTCCGAAGCACGGAAACGCTCAAGAAAATTTTGCCACTAGCGGTCACCCATCCAACTACCGACCGCGTCCTCTGTTGCTTAACTTTGTCGATTACATAGGATCGATGCAAGCCGCGCCGGCAAGTTCGTAAGATTAACACTGCAAAACCAGACGCACAGAAAAATAGACTTTTTACACGCTTTATATTAGCTTCACCTGTATTTTTGTTTGTTTGTAACTTCTCTTTTAACTTGATATTGACCCACTTCAAACGGTCAGATTTCTTTCAAACTTCGTGGACTTATTGAGGACTGATGACAATTCAATATTTAAAGAAAAAAAAGAAAGAAAGAAAACCTAATTACACGCTTTATGTTAGCATTAAACGGTCAGATTTCTTTCAAACTTCGTAGACTTATCGAGGATCGATGACAATTCAATATTTAAAGAAAAAGGAAATAAAGAAAAGAAAAACGCTATATAATTTTTAGCTAATAAAAGATATGCATGGGGCAACCTCGCTCTTGCCACTCTATGGAGTACATAAAACATTGAGTCTCTTCGTTTCGTTTCATTTTAATGCCCTTAGGCCGGTACCTCACCGGGACGCCAAGGCGACGTCGCCGGCCACGTATCCAAACAGTTTATATTGAAATGTATGGCGGATACCTCACCTGGCGACGCTGTGGCAACGTAGTAAATTTGGAAGCGTCGCCATGACTGCCAGCGCGCTATGTGGAGTCTGGAGACTGTGGCGAGCTGGCGACGTCGCCAGTAAAATGTACACGTGTAAGTTGCACCTCCCTCACTGAGTAGCCAACCGGCCGCCATTTCAGGCGCTCGGTCAACTTATATATTATGGAAAAATGTTTATCGATACAGAAAAATTTATTATGAAAATTCAAAATTGTCCGTGTTTGTGGGGTAGTGCATAGGATATTATCTAAAAATTCTTAATATAAATTAAAAAAAAAGACCACATCGGCTTCGATCTGATAAAAACGATGAATCCAAAGTTTCTTCTTTTTTTCTTTTCTTGTCGTATTTTTCAGCGACTTACGTAACAAATCAGCGCGATCTCTTCTACGTTAATTCCTGACATTATAAAATCGAACTGACTGAAGAGAAGCCATGGCTACTCTTTTGGCTACCTTCGGACGCCATGGCAACTACGCCGGCGACGTCGCCATGGCGTCCCGGTGAGGTAGGGCACTTAAAGATGTCATATGAAAGTATCCATTAAATATACAAATGTTATTTAAAGAATGCTATAGTTCGTTTGTGTTACGTTTTTGTAAACGTAATTCTCTTAATGGTTCTGCTGGTTGTTCTAATTGCGGAATAACTTTATAGTTTTCCTCCAGAATAAGTTTTGTTCTTTTATTTTCTGTGCATCGCAAAATTTACACGCTTTGTTAATTTTATCCCTTTTTAGAAGCTCGTGGCTATTGAGACTCGCGAGTTGTGACTCGCATCATACTCTAGCCCGTCTCCGACATTCTGTTTCATGAGCATGTTGCTAACGTCGTTTACCTGCCTATCCCGGCGTAGCAGCTCTCATGCTGGCTGAAATTATTCCTCACGACGTTCCATTTCATTTTTATGACCCCTCAGCAGCTCGCTGGGACGCCAAATAATGAGCATGTTGCTGGTGTCGATGATTAACTTAAGTTAGCCTGCCGCTGAACTTATTCGTTAGAACGCGTTATATTAGTTAGAACGCGAAATAATAAGCATGTTGTCGACATCAATAATATCCATTCTTTGGGATGAAAAGCAGGATACTGTAAGTTTAATTTCACAAACATCCAAACCTAGCATCTAAAACATCTAAATATTAGAATCAAGATCCAATTCTAAATTCTCGCAGACGAAGTCGCGGGTAGAAGCTAGTCCATCTATAAATGGCTAAGATAATAGTTTACGTATTCTTTGCCTGTGACCCCATTGCGCCTATTCGAGTTCGTAGCACGTAGATCATAATCATTAGATGATTTGCCTAGAATACATACATAAAAAAATGGTTAACTTCTCATTTGGGGTCATTGGATAGTAGCTTAAGTCAACAGCGAAGTCCTAGGTGGAAAGATGACAAAGACGTCTAGAAAGTTTATTATTAAATTTTATTAAAGTAATTGGCTGACCCGGCGAACTTCGTATCGCCTAAGAATGTAACAAATCAGAGATCATTAAAATCGGTACAGCCGTTCTTAGCCGTTATAGTTTCCGTGTCCTCCCTCTCCCGCTCCCGCTCCCGCTCCTGCTCCCGCTCCCGCTCCCGCTCCCGCTCCCGCTCCCGCTCCCGCTACCTCTCCCTCTCCCTCTCCCCTCCCCTCCCCTCCCCTCCCCCTCTCCCTCTCTCTCTTCCTCTCCCTCTCCCGCTCTCGCTTCCACTCCACTTACTTACTCATGAATGATGTAGCATTCTAATGGTGAAAGAATTTTGAAAATCGGTTCAGTAGTTTTTGAGTTTATTCGTTGCAAACATACAAAAATATAAAAATACAAAAATACAAAGCTTTCCTCTTTATAATATTAGTATAGAAGTATAGATGTGAAAAGATTAATTTTGATGTTAAAATGTCGTACCATCAAACTACAATTTGTAGATTCTGTATTACGAATTACAAACATAACGCATTACGCACATAACGCAATTTTTAACAGTGTAGTTCTTATAGTTTCGGAGAAAAGTGGCTGTGACATACGGACGGACAGACAGACAGACAGACAGACAGACAGACAGACAGACAGACAGACAGACAGACAGACAGACATGACGAATTTATAAGGGTTCCGTTTTTTGCCATTTGGCTACGGAACCCTAAAAACGGAGTATAGTAAAGCAGGTTTCACGGAAAGATAATAATGTCAGTAATAATATCTTTAGTACTGTATGGATCTTTAAAAGTCTATTGACCGACTGAAAGCCTTCACTAAAATGTGGCTAGCCCGTCAAGATAACAATAGACAGCGGATCTAGTGCATTTATGTTAAAGAAATCAGTGGGCAAGCTACATTGAATGTTAAATTAACTTTTGACAATGGAGAGAGCAGAAATAGGTCGAGTGCAGACGACCCACGCGGAGATACGTCGGTTTACGACCGACATCGACGAACTGGGTCTAGGGCGCTGCTTTTATTACATCAATAATTAAAATATAACTTAAAAACAAAAACAAATCTGCTTCATAAAAATCTAGAAAAATAATATACTCAATTAAAAAGTTAATCTAGAGTAAGTAACTTGATAATGAAAACTCAATGAAAGTCTGAACTTATTAATTTAAACAAATATTTGTATAACACACTATTTCCAAGTGGAGAGGTTAGCAACCAACCCAAGAAGATTTTTTCCCTCAAAGGCCACTTACCTATGTACATCTGACCGACGCGACGAATTACGCGCCACCTGTCCACCTGTTTCTTTTTCTCTTTTTTTTCGGGAACGCATCGGTGATGCCTTTGGTATTGCTGATATCACTGACCATCAGGTGGAGTGTCAGCGCGTTTTGGGGGCTAGTAATGTAATTACCAAAGATAAATAATCGTGTGAAAGATTCGAATCCAGACGAAGTGAGAGGCCAGACGCAAATCCGCACGTTACAAAAATACGTTGTCGTCAGTCCCCTCTGAAATACTTTTATCAAAGCATTCTTCAAAATAACATTGACTTATCTGATGTCATCTACAAACAACAAAGCTTTATCGATCGCCGATACGTCTGGGCTCCATTAATTACAAATTTCAATACCTTATTTAAGATTAATTAATACTCCAAGCAAATCGGTCTGACGACTCGTGACATGTGTAGCAAAAAATGCACAAAAGCAATCACGAGATGATTGCGTAAGCTCACAGGATCAGAAGACGCGATGAAATGTGTACGAAAATTAATTATCTTGTTTTTATCAGACTAATCGGCAATCGCTGATGTTCGTGTCGGTATCGGTACGATTTTTACGTACATATTTTAGATTAGATTTGGTAGATTTTTGAAGGAGAGTGGTGATGACACCATTTGCAAGGTGGGCTGAAGGTTCGACACCTATATTTAATACGGTGCTTATGTGCATAAAATCCTGAACATTTTTCGGTTGTAGTTTTAATATATCGGTATATTGGTGGTATCATGTGATGTCTTGGTGACTAGTCTATAAACGAACAGACGAACAACAGGATTGTCGACAAAATGCGGCTGTTGATAATAACATATTTTTTCACAAAAATTATTGTCACTGCAAAATCAATCCTGGTATAAAAATTTTTACCACAAGGCAGTGTGCATATAAAATATTGTCAGGACATTTGTCTACCACGAGACAACTGACGATGATATCACTGACCTTTAACTCTGTTGTCTATGGTTTTTTACCATCGACATAATAACGTATAATAAGGAATTACATCAGCTCAGCGAGTATAATGCTTGATTGATTTAGCAAAAAACAGGTATTTGTTCCTAAATAAAAATCGCACGCTTCTGTGATAGCTACATGTGCCTACTACAAAAAATCTATGTGCGTCAGTAGTTTTAAAATTGATGACAAATTAAAACGAGATGCAAACACACACAAGAATAATAGTAGCAGCTTCTACGATATTTATTAATTTGTAATTAAAATTAAAAATATTTACTAAAAACACCTTTTATAAGAAGTGTCTGTATCTGTCTGTAGTATTGCACTAAAATGAAAAATGTGAAAAGAAATCTCTAATCTAAACTGTCTAACTGTGACCTATTTCTCCGTACGTGTATCAGTAATGTGCGTTACCAAAGATCGTTTTCCACATCCGGTTTCAGCATGTGATGTGTGTGATGTGGAGTGGCCACGAAATGGGTCACACCGTCACACGCGATCCCCACATGGCCTTATCGAGATAACGCGGGCCGTTGACACTCGAGGCACGCCCCAGCGGCCCAGGAACACTGAACGTGGTTTAATATTTTTAACATAGCGTCTACACGAGAAACTTCTATAACTTGATTGAAGTCATATTTTTCATTATGATTATAAGTATTATAAGTTCGTGTTCTGGCTGGTTTAAGAGCCAAATTGTTGTTTCTTCTTTTTTTTTTGGCTGCCAACTCATCGTTGATGTCTTTGGTGCTTTTATCAGGGCGAGCGAAGCGAGCCCTAAGTAATAGTCGACTCGCCATACATTTTTCTATCCCTTTTATTGAAAAACTATTACACTTACAGGTTTGAGTTTTGACATAGTAATTTCTATTCATGTCTAGATGTGTTATCTATCATCAAAATATTATTTTGTCCACTTAAAAAAAAAAAAAATTCAGAAATTCGATTTTTAACGCCATCTATGGACAAGTAGAACAACTAAAAAAATACAAGGAAATAATATAATTTATGATCAAAAAGCTACTTTAGTTCTGTTACAATAAGGTTCATTTCATGTTTTAAATGGTATTGCTATTCGTCTATTGATTTCCAGAACAGTCAGAACACTTTCTGCTACTCGGGCAGGGATGAGCTACTTTATCGATATCGTAGTTTTGTAATTTTATTTACCATGTAATGTTATACGACCAAGATACGACTGATAAGGGTTAAAATGGCTATTTATAGAGAAAATATCTTCGCAAATAACCTATAATTCATACATATAAGTAGTTAATGCCAGTTGGCAATCTTTAACAGTCAACTTGGTCTATACTTTATTATGAATAATGAATTATTTGAATATTATTATTTATTTATTTTTACATAAGATAAGTTAGTGCTTGACAACAATCCCACCTGATGGTAAGTGGCGATTATATTTTTTCGCCCGCTGCAGCGCTGTTCCTTAACTTTGTTGATCGCTTAGGATCGACGCAAGCCGCCGGGATATGAGCGCTTCGAAGCTAGGAAGTATAATTCCACCAAAATAAGTTGAGCTACATTGAAATTTCACTTACCCACATGCAATTTAAGTATATTTTATCTTCGTCGCTTAAAAACGAACAGGCATGGTATTTCGTGACTGTTTACTTAGCTAACCTTGATAAAAATTGCTACGGTTACGTCTTCGCCTTGTACTGTCTGTCTTCGCCTTGTAAGCTTTAAAAATTTTAAGCATGTTTTTACATAGACAGCACAAGAACAAGAAGTTTACGGTTATGGTTACGAATACGATAGTACGGCCTTGTAGTGTACCAGTTTCGATATAAATATCGATAATTGTCGATAACGCGGTAAAAGCACCTAGCACATCTCTAAGCCTAAATCCATAAAAATAAGAAGCAGGATGATGTTGATAACCAACAATATAACTTACCACTATATCCCTAAGGTTCAATATAATATAGATTCTAGTCACGACATCTAGCGTTCAGGAGACGGAATTATTTGCTAGATGGCAGATTCTACGTATAGTCTAAGATTCGGCTGCATGATTAGTGCGTTCATCTGTATTTTGCTAAAAACCCATATACGATAATATACGATAATAAATAGAAAAAAAAATTAGCTTTAATTTGATATATAATTAACTTGCTTTTGCCCGCAGCTTCGCCCGCGGTAGAGATCGATTTTTTACAAATCCTTACTTACTTTTACTTAGTTAGACTTAGTTGCCTATGACTTAAGTAATTTACATGTATCATTTGATAGCGTGAAATGCAAATGAATTTTACTAACGCCATCTATTAATAACATCCGGAACTAAATATCTAGCAACTAACAAAATATCGATCTCCCATGGGGATGTTTTATCGCGGTAAAAAGTAGCCTACGTTACTTTCCATCCTCCTCACTATCTCCACATACAAAAACTATACCATATAACGGCTTCGTTGTGACGTGAAAGACGGACAAACAAACAAACAAACACACTTTCACATTTAAAATATAAATATGGATAAATGTACGTTATGAACGTATAAATGTATCGAAGTCATACCTATTTACACCTGGCTGCGAAGAGGTGCGGCGGGTTGCGCAACGGCAACCGTGATTTTTTAGAATCTTTATTTAAATGGCCGTGATATAGACGAGATTTTATTTAAAAAAACAAGTAAACGAAATTATTTCCCAAAAATAAATTAAAAATAATTTCATTAAAAATACTAGCGGCCAAATTTTGATAGGCAACGTGGTATATTCTCCTAATTATGAATATGTATAACCATTTGGGTTTTAGCAAAAAAACAATGAGTGCAATAATAGGGATGTTGACTAATTTTAGGATTCAATTTGATTTAATAGATAGAACCTTAAGATTCACGAAAAAAATATTATAAAAATAATAATCTTCAATTTAAAAACAAAAATTGATCAATAAAAATCATTTTCAAATTTCCCACCAAAAACGTCACGTGACGTCAGTAGCCGATATTCAATACTATCTGTCGACTGAAGTTAGTTGCACTTGCATATAAAATACGAACAATGACGTCATAAGCTCTAAATGGCTTTTGAGGTCACGTGACAGTGAGTACTATTTTTAACATTTTAAATTAATTACATTTAATTTGTTGTGATTGATTTCGACAAAAGAATAATATTTTAGGTTTTTAAATGTTTTCCTCTATACTTTAAACATAAATTTATTTTAATTTACTGATACTGTCAACATCCCTATTCTGTAGTCGGATCTCAGATTATGCGTGAGATCTATACGTAGAATCTGCCATCTAGCGGTGAATAGAAAAACTTGAAAAGTATTATGATCTTAATTGATAAAGATACTAAAGTCACTGAGTATGACATGGAAAAATAAGAATTAATATAAAGTATTAAGGTGCATTTTCAACTATAAACCGCGGGTTTCTCAGACAACCAATCAAAATGTTATTAATACGATTACGGATTACTTGTGTTTATTTTGGCTATGCTTCGTTATTCGTTAAATGAGCCTTGTTCCTATGACGAAATAAATAATTTTGAATTTGCTTACAAAAGATTCTTGCAATTTCTGCTTTTAGTATTGGTGTACAAGCTAACTAGGTATGTGTAATGGTAAATAATTTGTTTTAGATCATGAGCGTAAGTACTCGTGAATAAATATGTCATGTCAATAATTTTCAAGTGTTTGTGAAAATTGTGACATTGAATTAGTGTGATTTGGTTGTGAATTTTATTGAGATCTCATGTTTTAACTTTAATTTAAGTTTTGTTTAAGCTATAATCTCGTGTTATAATTAAGTTTTGTATAGTGTTGTGTTGTAGTGTTTATTATTACTAGCAAAAAAGCGGTGCTTTAGGAGGGCTCGCGAAGTTTTCTTACCTAGTAATTTTGAAGATAATTTCAATTTATAATACTAAATGGTTTATTTTATTTTTTAACCGACTTCAAAAAAAGGAGGAGGTTCTCAATTCGACTGTATTTTTTTTTATGTTTGTTACCTCAGAACTTTGGACAGGGCGAACCGATTTTAATGATTCTTTTTTTAATCGAAAGCAGGTGCTTGTCATGTAGTCCCACATAAATTTGAACGAGATCTGACAAGTAGTTTTTGAGTAACTTTGAAGTCGGTTATTTTTTGTTAGTAAAATTTAGATTATCGCTTTTCAGTATTTTTTTTTTCGTTAGTTTTATATATTGTTAAAAAGTAATTTATGAAAAAAATTAATAGTCCCCCTGATCAAATGCCACGAGTAAAAACGGTTCGATTTGAAAATTATTCTCATTCAACTTATAATAATAGCGGTTGTGTTCCAATACCAACCTAAAACTAAATTTTGGAAAAGTGAAAATATTAATTGCTCTAGATACATTACAATTAGCTTTTGCCACTACAAAACATAAGTCACAAGTTTTAACATTAGACAAAGCAGTTGTAGATATTGGAAATAAAGAAACGTTTCTTGGTTTAACATAATTATTATTATGTAGCGTTTTCAAGAGTAAGAACAATTGAAGGATTAGCGTTATGATTAGGTAGTATTAAAAATTCACATAATATGTTAAAATGTAGAAAAGAAGAAGAAAGTCAAATGAAAAAATTTATGACGAAATAATAATTACTTTTTAACAATAAATAAAACTAACGAAAAAAAAAAACTGAAAAGCGAAAAATAAAATAAAACATTTAGTTATTATAAATTAAAATCCTAAATTAACAGTAAATAAATAATTTTGAGACCCTGCCAAACAAACAACCAAAATTAATTAGATAAAAAAAAATATACGTGTCGAATTGAGAACCTCCTCCTTTTTTTTTCGTCGGTTAAAAATACTACTTCAATTCTTCTCCTGCTACCTCCGTAACCGGAGGCAGTATGTTCAGTACAATGGATATGTTTCAAAATCGTATAATACGTTTTCTGGGATCAGTCAAGGTTCTAACTTGGGACCTCTAGAATTTTTAATATTCATAAATGACTTACCGGATGTGGTCAGCGCGGCTGTGTGCCTGTTATTTGCAGACGACTTATAGCTATTTTTGGATATTAAACAGTATTTAGACTGCCAACTGCTCCAGAACGATATAAATCATGTTCTGCAATGGAGTAGACGGACGGTTTGTCGTATATACATTACAAGTTAATTATCTTGAAAAAATTGTCTTCAAAATTACTAGGTAAGAAAACTTCGCGAGCCCTCTTAAAGCACCGCTTTTTTGCTAGTCTATATATGTACCATAATTACCATCAGGTGGTCTGTTTGCTTTTTCGTTAGGCCTTAAAACAGTAAAAAGGCAACATGAAGAACAGAATATGGGCTTACAATCCAATCATACTCTATTACAGACCTACATTGTAGTCTCATACATTGTATCTTAAAATTATGTATTATGAAAGCTTCTGAAGATGTTTTTGTTTATCTTCGATCGGTTCATCTCTCTCCTCTACTCCGTGTATTATAACAACCTATATTATCTGTAGCTCTATGCAAGCGGAGTCAGTGACCTCTGTTATCAGCTGATAACATATGACAATCGTGCGACCCCCGGGTCGGGAATGCACTTGATAAACATAGGAGATAAAGTTATCAAGAAATTAGATTATTCAGAACTCATGTCGATGAAATTGGGGGACGAAATGTGACGAAGACAAGAGAACCGTTTTTTAGTTTTGTGAAGAAATCTGCTGCAATTTTACCAGATTGTTTCAGAGTGACGTAGTATTTTTACCCGACTGCCAAGGAAGGGCACCGAACCAATCTATATAATTTAGATATAGATTGGTTCAGTGGTTTGGAATATGAGGTAATAAAGAATATTACATACATACATACATACAAAATACGCGCAAAAACAAGCCCAAGTGTTCTTAGATAAGTGTAGGGATCTCTTATTTATTCCTCTCCAGCGCAATGTCCAAAGAGCTGGGTCCGAAACTCTTGAATTCTTCTCGGGGTCTTGAACAGACGGGCAGACACAGCATGTCTGCTCACGAACCAAGGTCCAGATCAATTTAAAAAGCTGCAGAGCAAAGAACGGTTGCTGTTTAGACATCCTGGAATAAAACTTCAGTCATTTTCAAAGGCAATCTTAGATCCATTGAAATTCCTGAAGTTTCATTAGGGAAGACACAAATTTTGACACGAGCAGAAGCTAGGAATTCTTTTTTAAGATATCATGATTCTCGAAGTCGAACTTTACCGAAGATTAACTCGTGTGGTGCAGGCCCACTATAGACTTAGATGTATTATTTTTATACGAGCATCAAAACTTAGCTACGCATCAAGTACAAAACTCCAATCAACATTGAACCTTATTCTAAATCCGTACAAAATATTTTCTAACAAAACATTTAAGCTACATAACATACACCAATTATTCAAAATTCCAAGTCGATTTAAGTCATATTTTTAACGTAATAAGGTATAATTTAAGTTATGTTTGTAATTGTGAGGGTTCTCACCGGGCGCATATGGGGGCCCACGTGTTGTTAGATAAGTATAATTTAGTCTATTCGTCTGTGAATGGTTTAATGATAGTTCATCTGTTATGAGAATTATAGATTACGAATTAAAAGCTAGTCGCAGATGTAAAAAAATGATATGAAGCGTTTGAATTTACACATGACTCAAAAGGATTCATTAGAACTTATAACTGATTTACTGCCAGTCTCTGGTGTCCTCTCATGTGAGGTATCCAAGTCCTATTCTGGTCTCGTGCGGATTACCAGACCTCACATATCTTTGAAAACATAATGGAGATTTTTTTTCAGTTTTCCTTATCCGAAGAAAGTGGTGGAAATTGGTAAGTGGAAACCTAATAAATAATAAATTTGAAATCTAATAAACACACTATAAATTAAAAAATGTTATGAGAACTTGAGTGCAGGATTCAAACCCAGATTCCTCTGTTGACAAGACCACTAATAATGAGAGGTCACAACTTGCAACAACGACGTATTGTAATGTGGAATACCTTATTGATTACTTCAGATATCAAGAAATAAATATCTGTTCACTAGAATGCAATAAGCGATAGCGAATGTTTTGTCTCGTTGACCTTAACAAGGCAAATAACGTTAACATTCCGTAATCATTATAAAAATGAGAAAACTCCTAGTGGTTTTGACTCCTAGTGGGTTACGTGGGGATGAACCACAAATCCCATACAGAAAACCGTTTAAGAATCGATCTAGCCGTTTCCAAGAAAAATGGCAACATTCGTGTGCACAAGCAAACAACCTCTCTGGACAAACGCAATACCTGATCAGTTCTATCGAGGATAATACTCCTAACTGTATACTTTAAAAATTTTAAAACCCGCGCGTAGTTTATTTTCACCAAACATAGCTAGTAACCATCTCGTTTTCATCAGCTTTCAAACATAACAAACGTATCGTAATCGGTCCATTATTGCCACAGACACATTAAATTTATAACACACCTCTTTCCTCTGTCAAGCTTTGATAAACAGTAAATACCTGATATAAATGATCGACTTTCAGATGCGGATACTAAGTTACAAACCCATTGAATCCTGAAGCGAAGCGAGGACGGGTTAACTGATAAAAACGGCAAAACAATTTTCTTAATATAATTTTATTAGTTATGGAGCATAATGCTCATCTTTAATTTATTTATAACTCACAGCTCATAAGGTCATTGTCAACAGCATTGAGGTCGACTCTTGACGGCTGTACAAAGGCATCCTAGCTATGCGGTAGGCCATCTACTAACTGACTCGATCACATAGATAAGACCTAATTAAATGAGTAATTGGCGATTAAAAATAACTATGTAACTAAATAGTCTTAGTTTATACTATTAGATATTAATTAGCACTTTATCGGCCAAGGAATAAACTTTGTGAGGAAACTTTATGCAATTGTAAGTTTTGCGTAATTCGTAAACGTATGTGAAGTCTATTAAATTAAACTGCAGTTACTCAATAGTTAGAGATAGATGGTAGGTGGCCGTCCCAAGGACATCTGACACTAAAAAAGAAGCTAATAATAAGGTGCAAATAAGGCTCCAAAGTCCAACCCATTAATGGCCTACTAAAAAGCACGGGTCTCTTCTCTTGAGGAGGCCTAGAGCATATTCTACCACGCTGCTCCAGTGCGGATTAGTCGAGGAGTTAGTGACCAATCCTAGTGTCAGGTCAGAAGTTGTTGCCTGAAGGCTCCCGACATGACTTAACAATTGACCGACGCGACGCCACAACGGCTTTCGTGCCCTCAGACGCACGGAAGTTATGAAGCAAATCGTGAATTTTTTCACCATGTTACTCGTAAATCCAAGCATTTATCTGGAAACATTTGACTTCTTTCTTCGTCCAATAGTTAATATAGGTACTTATCTTACTTCAAGCTAATCGAATTACTGGCACATTTCCTCTGAGTAATGATATTAGCTCACTGGCTCAAGTCATAATAAATAGGCTAAGCTGTGAACACTTACAACTAGTCAATATTATACTTAAGCATTATACAAAACTAGGTCTTCTTGAACGAATTATAGAGCATGCTAGCATTCCTACTCTATTATGTAACAAGGTGTAATGGCTTTTTAAATGTCCCTGGCAATAATTTTGTAGTTTCCATGCCGTAGTTATCTTATGAATAAAAACTCACACTCCGCCCTACGATTCCCTGTTGCAAGTGGCATGAACATACACAAATAAGACATAACCTCCACCCGGGTACGAAAGTTAATTGACACGATTCCCTGCAGGGAATTGAACGGTGTCCCGTAGGCAGATAGCTACCACTTTTTCTACAAGGTCAGACAAACACTGTTCGAATACTCTCGCAATCCACACAAGTATCTTAAACGTTACAAAACAAACAAACTACCGTACCATCGATGAATGATAACACTACATACAAACCGACGGTACGCCCACGCCGCTATGCTATACGTACAAATTTGGCAAGTTGACCATTGCGAAGTATGTGACTCATCGTTATCACACCTTGAATCCTTCGTATGAGATGATGTTATAGTTTCATTGCTTGTTAACGGACAAGCTACAGTGCCTATAGTAGCTGCAGTATTTCGCTGCACTCGTTGACGTAAAGCGAGCAGGGTGAAGCATATTGCGCGCTCACTCGCACTTACACCTAAGACCTAAGCCCCAAAGTTACTTACTTAGACGTAAGACCTAAGTGCGAGTGAGTGCGCAATATGCTTCGCCCTGCTCGCACTTTTACGTCAACCAGTGGCAAGTTGTTGAAAGTGCTTTGAAAGTACGTGTGGTGCAATGGTTACCATGCCGAACCACCGAACCAAGGGTCCTGCGTTTGATTCTCAGACAGGTGGTTGGAATGATGAGTTTAAATTTCTGTTCTTGGTCTGGGTGTGTGTGTGTGTGTGTGTGTTCATGTCTTGTCAATATCACCCACGATACAGGGAATCCTAGTGTAAAGCTATAAGTATGTAGCGTTATTTATTATGCGCTATAATTCCCCCGGGTAGAGTCAACACTAATCAAAAGGCATCACGTCCACAATCTGAAAACAATTTTTTTCTGTCATATAATGTCGGCCGGGACTGGAACCCGGGATCACTCCCCTCGCAGTCCTCACCCTAGAGGAAAGACCTAAAAATTCTAATAATTTTCTACCGCCACTTCTGCTTTCATTCGACATATAATGTTTGATAGTTTGTTGATTGTTTGGATGCTTTTACGAAATTATAGCTTTTACACTAAAGTACTTTTTACACCGTAACAATCTCATCTTCTTTGTTTCCTCATCGTCGTTGCTTGGTTGGAATTAATGTTGAGTTAGCATGAAGCCCGTCTATTGTACTTTTAAGTGCAATAAAGTGTTTTCATTCACTTCATTTGTATTTGTCAAGTACAATGAGTTTAAAGAACCATACGAAATGATTTGAGGCTCTCAAGCTCATTCAAAGTTAAATAATTTCGTACGATCGGGGAATGATTATCAAGGTAAAGTCATAAATCCGTCAAGGTCACCAGAAGGGCCATTATTACATTATATAAGAGTCGTGGACAAATATGGTGGCCATAAACACCCACGAGCCTTATACGCGGAGGAAGGCAAAAAAACACGTAATTGTGACATATAATTTGTGCTAACTGAACAGTGAACGCACAAACGTTAACAGCAGATTAATCGACGCATTTGTTTGTTCGTCCCACATTGTTATGGGTTTCCTAACGTATTCTGTAGGTACCAGAGTTCTACCCACGGTTTTTCCCTGCGTTTTCCGGGATATAAGTATGGACTATGAATATAAAAATTGTAAATCCGTAATTGGCTTTAATATTTACTCCATATTAAGACCTGTAATTTACTAAATTAAGAGCTGTGGATTTTATTAATAAACAAAAATAAAAATATAATTACCCTGTATGTTAGTCCAGTTCATGGTCTATCTGTATGCTTAATTTCATGAAAATCCGTTCAGTGGTTTTTGTATAAAAGAGTACTTCCTAACAAACATACTTTCGAGGATGTATCATACCATGATATTTTGAATCTTTGCCTCTTTTCCCACTAATTTCAAACCGAGAACAGAAATTCAAACTCATCATTCAAATTCGCCTCGCTGAGAATCAAACCCAGGACCCTTCGGTCGGTGGTCCAACTTAATAACGCTGGTCGTAAAACAAAGTTGTGATGTCACTTAGTCCTAATGGTACCTTGGTACCTTTGTGATATGGTAGATATATAAGATATATCTTAGTATATAAAGTTTTCTATGTCCGCTACAGACTCCTATGCTATCAATCGCTATGCCATCAACCTCTGGGCGAACTCAACATAAAAAGTTAAAGGAATTCATGAATCATGCCACAAGCATCTCAGAACCGGCTGCCGAATGTCATAGTGCTTATTATTCATTACGAAGAAGCTAGATGATCGCGATTACTTCACAGTTACTTCGGGGAATCGAACCTGTATCATGGCTACGTGTTTTGATCAACATACTTTTAGGCAAGATATAACACTTACTACGATATTCGTCTCGTCCATACGATAACCATAACGGTTAGAGTATTAAAATCTAACCGTTATGGTTAAATTATAATAAGAATAAAATTATGATTATTTAGTTGTAGCAAAAAAGGTTTACATTGTTTGGAAAGGGAGATACTAGCCCACATTATGATTCCCTGTGTCGTGGGTAGATATAGTCTCTCCACCCATATGTATTGTTTTTTTTACTGCATAATTTTAAATACTTAACGAATTTGATGTGTGTGTGTGTGTGTGTGTGTTTGTGTGTTGTTAATTAACCAAAATAATTACCATTGTCTAAATTTAATCCATTATGGTTCATTAAAAGCTCTCAACGGGATTCCCTGTGAGTTTGATCTGTGAAGGTAATCTACCGTGCTGAAACAAGCCGCCATTTTAAGAAGCTCATATCACGCTTTTTATCATAAAACATGTAACAAGTCCCAAATTACCGGTCCAGAAAATGCTATCGGATAATTTATCAACAGTCCTAACTCTGGGTTGCAAAACGCCGAAGAATGCCAGCGTCGCCCACAGCCCACAAAAACTCGGCCCACCCGTGGGCGTACGTCTCTTCGGACTATGCAACTGTGTATTGGCGTTCGGTATATGTAAAACCTCAGCTGAGTCGAATAATTTTGTTAAAGAATAACTTTTCTATCTAGTCTCTACTAGATTTGAGTCCACGGTAGTCAAGTTCTGCGGAATAACTTTTTACGGGATTGATAAAACACGGGATCAGCTTTATGCGGGATTCTGCAAACTGAAAAACATCTCAATCTGGACTTTTAACCAACGACAATTTTTGCTTACAATCTAATCTTTGGGATTTCAACTCAATTTGTGACCTAAACAGTATTTTTTCAAGAAAAGCAGGGTGCTTTTGGTTTGGTTTGTATTTCTTTACGACACATTTTTCAAGGGCCGTTAGGATTCATGACCTTATTAATCTCTTTTGCTAAGAGCTACAAATCTGACTGATCAAAACTGACTAGATTTTAGATTACAGTTCACGTTGAAAAAGGCAAAAACCTAAATGATCGAAACGTAAAAAGGCCAGGCACAGTTCATGAACCCCAAGAAATATAAGTTCTACGGAACTCTCACGCTAGCTTAACTCTTACACTTTAACAGTGTTTACTTTACTTCACCATATTAGCGCATAATTGCGGCAACAAGGCCCTCGAAACAGTTCGTTTCCTCGCGAAACGGCCGTTTCGGCTGACGACGACGCGTACGCTGTAAACACGGTAATGGGGCTGATTCATGCCGGTCTACCGTCAACCAAGTAGTTCAAGATCAAAAGGTTGACTTTTTAAACGCCTGCACAAATGTAGTTTTATATTGCATTCATTATTATACTTAGCTTTTTATTTAACTCGCGACTCCTGCTGGCAGTGGAGTGTAGGTACCATTTGGCCAAGGGTTCTGGTTGAATTCGGGATCACAGCAGGTTTCTAGTTTCTACTAGATTTGAGATTATAGTTTAGAAATGCAGACATTAAACCGAGTATTTTAGTAGTTTGCATGTAAAAATTTAAAAATAGAGATCATATCGTATATGGACACAATACTGATCCTAAATAGTCGATAGTAATAGACTTTCGTAATTTATTCAACGTTTTCGCCCAGATGGCAGCCATCTTAATTCTTGATAAGCTTATGCGCGCCCACGGCCAGTTAAGCATGAATTTTTTTAATTGGACTAAACATTTACATATTTTTTGCACTTTGTTACATAAATAGGACAAATATTAATTGTTTCGACGCAGTTTAGTGACTATTTTGATAGGAGTTAATTTATCAACAATGTGTTTAATTAATTTTGTGTATATTCCAAAGATACATACTTATGTAACTAAATCTTTCGTTTTTTCAGGCCGTAGACAATTTGAATGTAAATGCACATAGGGTAATTAGTTCATTAATTATTTATTTAAAACTAACAAGAATATAAAATTAGTTAAAGTTCATTACCGTCATGGAAATAAACAATGAATTAGTAAACGCTGAGATTTGCCTAGAATATAAATATTATTAAACTTTTAGTATGCAAGCATCAATAAATATATTTTTTGCTACTTAGTAAGTAGCTGATACGAGCGTACCACCTGATGGCAAGTACCAAGTACCCTAATTATTTGCCCATGGACACCAGCAACACCAAAGGCGTCACCGATGCATTGCCAGCCCAGAAAGAAAAAGAAGAAAGAAAGAACTTTTTGACGTGATAACGCGAGCGAGAGAGCGGCAAAAGCGAGAGAGAAGCACTATCGGCTAGGATCGGCGTATCGTAGCCGATGTCGTAGGCGAGTCGTAGGCGAGCCGTAGGCGATCGTAGTTGAGTGGAGTGGAGCGGGGTGGGGCGGAACGGGGTGGGGCGGGCGGGGCGGAGCGGGGCGGAGCGGGGCGGAGCTATGTCATGACTTTGTCACGTTAAACTACCGACCGTAAACCGACTTTACAGACAACCATTTTTTTAATAGCCTGAAAAGCTGACGAAAAAGCAGACAGGCCATCTGATGGTAAGACGTGGTCACCGTCGCGTATGGACATGAGCAATACCAGAGGAATCGCCAATGCAACGCTGGCCTTGAAGGAGAACTCTATATATTCACATCTTTTTTCAAGACCTTTTTATTTGTAACTACAGAAATGATAACTTTTATAATACTTACCAGTACCTACTACAAGCTATGTCTTCAGAAACTATACGAGCCGGGTAAAACCTGAAAAAGAAGATTCTTTAATTACTCACACTTGCTTGCGACTACGAATGATGTTTAAATTTATATGAGTTATTTGTGGTATGTATTAATACAAAGGGACTTAGGGTCGTAGACACCACTTTATAACAAAAGATGCATCTCACGATTACTCGCTGAACAGGCGACTTTCAACCTTACCACTATTATCATAAGAGTAATATAAAGAGAATTAGCAACATGTAATCGTAAATTAAGACAGACGTTCAGAAATACGACACGATTGAGTTAAAGAACAAATTCATAATGGCGTCATTGGACGTAACTAGTATGAATAGGAATAATTGTGACGTGAGTTAAATCATTCCAAGTCACTGAAGTAAGTACGTAGGTTGCTCCAAAAATTTTGCAAAATGACATAGATTGATTAACATTTTTCAAAATATGTATTTACCATCACATCACTTCTTCTTCATTACGTACAAACCAATTATTAAAAATCTCTTGCCATTTATCCTTTGAAACGGAAGCACAGGCATTGTCCCAAGCACCTTATAATTATAATAATAACTAGCTGACCCGGCGAACTTCGTATCGCCTAAGAATGTAACAAATCAGAGATCATTAAAATCGGTACAGCTGTTCTTAGCCGTTATAGTTTCCGTGTCTTCCCTCTCACGCTCCCTCCCCCTCCCCCTCTCCCTCTCTCTATCTCTCTCTCTCTCTCCCGCTCCCTCTCCTCTCCCCTCCCCCTCTCTCACACCACCTCCCCATCTCCCTCTCCTTCTTCCTCTCCCCCTCTCCCTCTCCCTCTCCCTCCCCCTCTCCCTCTCCCTCTCCCTCTCCCTCTCCCTCTCCCTCTCCCTCTTCCTCTCTCACACCCCCTCCCCCTCGAAATCCCCCTCCCTCTCCCCCTCCCCTCCCCTCCCCCTCCCCTTTCGCCTCTCCCTCTCCCTCTTCCTCTCCCTCTCTCCCTCTCCCGCTGCCACTCTACACTCCTCCCCTCCCCGTTTTACATAATCTGAATTCGCGGAACATGCGCGAGCTGTTCTTCCTCTCCCTCTCCCCCTTCCTTTTCCTCTCCCCTTTCCTCTCCCTGTCCCTCTTCCTCTCCCTCTCTCTCTCTCCCTCTCTCCCTCCCTCTCCCTCTCTCCCTCTCCCTCTCCCACTCCCACTCCACTCTCCTCCCCTCCCCGTGTTACATAATCGGGATTCGCGGAACATGCGCGAGCTGTCCGGCCGCGGGGCCGGTGATGATTGTTGCTACTCGTACAATCACGTTGTCACGTACTTCCTTTACTACGTAATATCTTCTGAATGGAATGTCCGATTTGAGTAATTCAAAAAGTTATCTATAGGTATTGAAACAGTTTTGAATATGACATGATTTATTTGGATAAGGATTAATACGAAGGTATGGTTTTCATGATCTGACTTTGGTCATCTTTTTTATTAACTTTTAAAATGTAAAAAGTGGTTATAGTGACATAACTACAATAGTTGGACATATACTATCGCGAGGTTTTTTATAGATATTGATATGTTCTATAATATTGTAGAACATTTTTTTGTTCTATCATCAATAGTTTCTGCAGCGTATGCGATGAAAGAAAATTTTAAGCAAATTTTTTCACACTTTGGTTCACATTACTGATGTTTTAGCAAGGATCCCTAATTTTTTCTAGTAATAAGTATAGCCTATGTTACTCATGAATGATGTAGCATTCTAATGGTGAAAGAATTTTCAAAATCGGTTCAGTAGTTTTTGAGTTTATTCGTTGCAAACATACAAAAATACAAAAATACAAAAATACAAAGCTTTCCTCTTTATAATATTAGTATAGATATAGATAACAATAATAATAACGATTCACACTCATAGCCCCACACTAGGATTCCCTGTGTCATGGGTGCCATGGACAACACACAACATAGACAAGGACATTCACACCCAGACTGAGAACAGAAATTCAAACTCATCATTCAAATTTCCGACTCGCTGGGAATCGAACCCAGGACCCTTGGTGCGGCGATCCGGCATGGTAACCATTGCGCCACATGGGTCGTCCTCCTCAGCACAAATTTTTGGCCTTTTAATTTATTTCTTATGAAAGGAAAGAGTCCAGAATCACACGGCGCAAGTTCTATGCTATAGGGAGGATGATCCAACAGTGTGACCCCCGATTGGATCAAAAACTCCTGACTCCTGAGTAAGGCTTGCTCGATTTGCCGGCGCGTTGTCGTGATGAAAATGCCAAGTAGGTACTTTGTAAAAATAACCATGAATTAAAATATATTAAATTAATTAAAATAACCATCCATCATGAATATTCATAACCATGTAGGTTCATCCATCTCTCAGTTTCCTATCCATATTAAATGAAACGCAAAACTGTTTGATTCATACGAAATAAATACGATTTAAAAACAACACATGGTGGGATTCTAATCTATAGACGTAATGGAGGGTATAAATCTTTCAATTAACTTAATTAAATGGGCACGTGTATGTTTCTTACGCAGATAATGCTAGGAATTATAAGGTCATGTGTTCACTTCTGATGAAACTTCAAAAGGATTTTACTTTGGTAAATAAATCACAATCAAATCGTCATAATTATATGTTTAGATAGATACTATATTCCTTTGACATATAATCAAATTAAACAACATAATAAAGTGTTATTAGTGTGACACTGGATATTACTTTAATCGTCCTTTTTGAATCAATTGATGTTTGGTCAATTGGCATTAAAAAATAATTTATTTGAAATCATTTATCCATTTGCAGCTTTCAATTTAAAAAATTAACTTATGTAAATCCCTCAATGCAATGAATCTTTGTTCCCATGGCCGTACACATTAACACATGGTATCAGTTAACCCGTTGTCAGTTAATTTCAATAAAACGCGAGTGACTAATTGAACCGCTACATAAACAAATCCAGGCAAGTGACATCCCTCCAATGTCAGTACTTCCTGTATTAAGTGCATAAGCGATCTCTAAATTAGGATTTACGATTCCAACGACACGCCGTCAACTACATTGTATACCTACTACATACATGCCTACAACATACTACGCGTACACCCCATCTACCAAGTCAGGTCGTATGAAATACATATTTAATTTATTAGTATGTGGTGGCAAGGCACTGATTTTCTTGACTATCACTCTCTTTGGAACACTCCTGAAAAGATCTTATGTCAGACGTATTCCAGTCACAATATCGGAGACATTGATAAGCGGTTGCCCCGCTTAGCCCGAAAAGCGTAAAAGCGTTTCCCAGAGCGCATAGGTATAATGAAATAATACAATATTCTTTTAAAACAAGCTTTTTAAATTTTGTGTTTGTGCTGTTGGCAGTTGAGAAGTTCTCTCATCTGGAGCCAATCATGAGTGTAGTATCAGGTCACTATTATTATCATAAAAATGCATTGTTCTCGGAACCAAATCGATTTGAGAAATTTCAACTCCATACGATGAAAGGAAGTAGCTCTAATTCAGCTTGCAAGTATTGATCCACGCCAACATACAACTTATAGAAAAAAAAACACGACACTTTTTGCTGTGATTACCTTATTAATTAATCTATGGATTACCTAATTTAAGTGGTCTCAATCGATCTTTTAATTTGGCGCCATTCAGACTTCAGTGCCATACCTATAAGTAAGTCTTACATTTAATTAGCATTAGCACTTTTGTTTATACTGTACCGACTGCAATTAATAAATAAACCAACAGGATGGTACGCAAACACTTGAGTTTTAAATGAATATTAATTTATCGGAGTGTTTACGAGAACATCAGATTTATAGCGCTGGACGAAGGACATGTTTACCGCATTTTTCTTAATCGAAACCGGCGTTGTAAAGGGTTTTGGTTTGTACAGCCAGGAATATTATTTACTAGCTTTTGCCCGCAGCTTCGCCCGCGGTAGAGATCGACTTTTTACAAATCCTACTTACTTTTACTTAGTGAGATTTCGTTGCCTATGACTTAAGTAAACATGTATCATTTGATAGAGTGATTCAGAACTTGCAAATCAATTTTACTAACGCCATCTATTAACAACACCCGGAACTAAATATCTAGCAACTAACAAAATATCGATCTTCCCATGGGGATGTTTTACCGCGGTAAAAAGTAGCCTACGTTACTCTCCACCCTCCTCACTATCTCCACACACAAAAACCATACCATATAACAGCTTCGTTGCGACGTGAAAGACGGACAAACAAACATACTTTCACATTTATAATATTATAAAGTATATAAAGTATGGATTGTAGAAATACCGTAATTACCGTATTTAGATAGGATGGGAGACAGTTCCATTAAGCAGTGTTTCTGAGCTGAGTTGTTTTCGCTAGATAGCAATCGTTATCAAAAGATCGCTAAGTCCTGTTAGAATATGAAATTAAAATTTCCCAAACTTGGGTTGACTAAATAATGGATTTAACCTACATAACATGTTTTTAAAATAGCCGATAACCAAGCAACACCGATGCGTTGCTGGCGTAGAGAAGCTGCCACTGCGACGAAATCACAAAAAAAAACTATTTCACGATCCAAAGTAGAATCATGCTTCAGCAGAAATCTCCTAACGGGAGTTAAATTCGGGCGAACGCAAACTATGTTTTTAAAAAGCAATTTATTTAATCAGTTACCTCGGCCTAACCCGGGCAATGATATTATAAAAATAGACCTTACGGGTCTATTAATTTGAAAAACACCTACTTTATTGAAGACGAGTAATCGCCCTCGCTTTGCTTCGGTTTTCTTATTTTTTACACCTTAGGTTACATTATTGGAGTTTTATTAAGGATCCCTATTTTTTTTTAAATATAATATAGCCTATGTTACTCGGGGATAGTGTAGCTTTCCAACAGTGAAAGAATTTTTCAAATCGGTTCAGTAGTTTCGGAGCCTATTCAATGCAAACAAAAAATCAAATCTTTCCTCTTTATATATTACGATGTACGAGTAACCGCCCTCGCTTTGCTTCGGTTTCCTTATTTTTATACACCTTGGGTTACATTATTGGAGTTTTATTAAGGAACCCATCAGGGTTCTATGTTACTCGGGGATAGTGTAGCTTCCTAACAGTGAAAGAATTTTTCAAATCGGTTCAGTAGTTTCGGAGCCTATTCAATGCAAACAAAAAATCAAATCTTTCCTCTTTATATATTACGATGTACGAGTAACCGCCTTCGATTTGCTTCGGTTTTCTTATTTTTATACACCTTGGGTTACATTATTGGAGTTTTATTAAGGAACCCATCAGGGTTCTATGTTACTCGGGGATAGTGTAGCTTCCTAACAGTGAAAGAATTTTTCAAATCGGTTCAGTAGTTTCGGAGCCTATTCAATGCAAACAAAAAATCAAATCTTTCCTCTTTATAATATTAGTATAGATTAGTATAGATGACGTGACGTTCTCTCTTCGTTACATTTTAGGGGTGATTAAAGAATAAATAAAAAACATGAAACAAAAATATCAAATCGTGTTCAACAATGACACATTTCCGTATATAGGTACTATTAAAATTCAAAATGCAGGCGCCTATACGTATTTGAATAATTTATATATCACTTGCAATTACTATCAGAAGTGAGTTATAATCCGCCATCAATGGAATGTAGATCCTTCAGTTATTCCAGTTAATGGCGCGGTTGTAATGAACAAAACAGTTCTCGGCACCTGTTGTTGTTGACTGTCGGCCGCAGTCCCTATCTGCTTTCAACAGCTTATTTACATAAACTTTGCGGCTTATCGATCGCCAATCGTTACTGGGTACCGTCAGCAGATAAACGAGACACGGGAATAATCGCGAATGCAAACGTCCATTGAAAATTATTATTCAAGCACACACCCAATAAATTATTCAAGCAGAGAGAGAGATTTAATAATCTGAATAATCGATGTAAGTAGACCAAGAACACCCGGAAATTATTTAAAAGACTATTTTGTAATACTTCTGTGTTATTTTAAAAGATGTGCTGATGAGTTTCTTTCACTTTTTCTTCTCCTCCATGACAAAGCACCTTTTCGAAATGGTAACATTGATACCTATTTGTATAAATTATTTTCACTTTGACTTTGAAACGTGTCTGTCTCGGAAAAATAATTTTCTTTGAGATATGAAGTTTATCAGGACTATACATACATACATACTTTATACCATCACATACATACAAACTGATAATCAACATTCACGATTTCTAATTTTAATTTGCCGAATTCCAAACAATAATCATCACATAAATTACCCGCCTATATTGCTGACCGTACCACAACAATTCAATCCGATCCCGTACAGCTCACTGGCCTTTGATAACTCCTGATTTATGATACAATTTATACTACGCGTGTCTGACACCACAAAACTATCTGGACTATGTCTGTCGGTTTGTACATACAATAAATCATCGTTAAAATACTGAAAGTGTGTCCCGTTGGACACAACAGAATTTGCAAGTGCAATTAGATCGAATTTTTTAAAAGTTAAATATAAATGCGATCTTGTATTTTACTTACTTCCAGGCAAAATTAATCGAATTCTTAAAGGAAAACTGTATTTTGGTACTTCGAGGAATGCGAAAACTGAGAGCTTGTAAAATTTCACGGTACCTTCATTAAATAATAATTATGAGATCATGAAGCTTCTCAAGCGCTTGCTATTTCTAGGAGGAATTTTAGTTGAACATAATTATTTAGTATTGAGATGTTTATGATCCCAAATACTTTGTTTACCACCATTTAAGGGCAGCAGGACAAAAAACGGTTGTGTTTGTGATGAGTTGCAAAGGGGATTATAGCAGAATTCATACAAACGCTTATCGATTTAAAGTAGAGATGGGCCGACTACACGCCGACTAGTCGGGAAAACCGACTATTCGGCATGTTTTATAGTCGGCAATTAGTCGGCAAAAATCGCCGAATAGTCGGCATTAATTTTCGCTACAAAAAATAAAAGAAATGAAGAAAATAACAAAATTATACAATCAGCATAATGAGATTTATTTTAATAAATCCGATTATAATGAAAATAAATATTTTATTAGGTTTTTGATGGGTCCTGGGTTCGATTCCCAGCGAGGCAGTTTGAATGATGAGTTTGAATTTCTGTTCTCGGTCTGGGTGTGAATGTCCTTGTCTATGTTGTGTGTTGTCCATGGCACCCACGACACAGGGAATCTTAATGTGGGGCTATGAGTGTGAAGCGTTATTTATTATTTATTATGTAGTAGTAATAGGTATAACGGATGTTGGATTTGTCACATTCGCGAATGCAAATGTTGACCTTCAAAGATTTGGTTCAAAAAAGCCCAGTGGCGCCAACAAACTAATGTTTCTCCATAAAAAACTCAATTATTATTACCTATATTGTTGAAAACTCGTTTTCAACAGACTTGAAAAGGAGGTAGGTAATCAATTAATCGCGTTTATATTTTTTGTTTGTATGTTCCCCGATTGTTATAAATATTTTTTTTCTTTATGCAATTTTTTTTAATTTCTATGATTTTTGCGAATACGAATGTCAAAAATTATGTGAAAATTCGTTGCATCACTAATATGTGGCAATAATAATACAAGTTTGTACTTTTATTTGTACTTAATCATATTTTCAGTAAAACTTTATGAAATAGTATTCAATCAAGCTAAAGCAATTTATGGTGGAGAAACGTCAGACTTTCAGGTTTATCAGGAAGCAATCGATTCCTTTTATTTTCATAAATATTTGACCAAAAGAAGGTTGATCGGCATTGCCGACTAGTCGGCCGATTAGTCGGCAATTTTCTCACCGAATAGTCGGCTAGTCGGCTGATCGGCAAAACCCATAGTCGGCCCATCACTAATTTAAAGTTATCTGATGATGACTGAAAACGGTGATCTTTAATACCTATCCTTATAGGGCTTAGAGAGAAGTCACGGTTTACACTTGTATGTAAATCCACCAGTAAATTTCGTTATCTGCATAGATATCGCGATTTATACAGCATATAATTATCCACTATTCTTTCGTCTATAATTGCCCATAGATTTATCGACAAGAATGGCGCCACCGATATCCATCAGAGCCCAAGTGCCAATTAAATGCTGTTGCAAGCGGATTAATGTAATCCGTTTTATTTTAATGGGGTACAGGTCAAATATGGTATCCAGTATTTCTAGTTAAGGACCTACGTTGTAACTACACTTTGATAGGTATTATTGCGTCTCCGGTATTAAAAAGTGCGTCAAAGTTCCAAATGAGCAGACGATTATAAGACGATATCTAAATTAACTAAATTTCAGTCTCATCATATTGTTAGTTTGGCCCATATACGTAGGGCCCATCGAATATGTCATCCGCATCGGGCTTTCATATGATTTCACACAAATGCGGTGAATTCGGCGCGTACGGTACGGATATATGTGCGTTCACCTTTATTACTTACACCCTGGCATCACCGATTCATTTTCAGTCAAGAAAAAGGGAGAAGAAGAAGGAAAGAACAGGCTGTCAATCCCCCAGCCGGAACACGACGAGCCATTTTACAGCTGATTCAAGCATGGTGGTAGCTACACGGAAAGGTAATTAATAACATTTGCCACTGTTGATTGTTAAGAACATTTCTCATCGAGCCTTTGGAACAAGCTATCATGCATACATTAAAATTCCATCTCTATTTTGTTAACTAACCGGCTACCAAATTGAGCTTGAGATACGGACGCACGATTATTTACATTCTGGTAATAAAATCTCTGTTTGTAATGCACCAGATTGCCATATTTCCACCCTATTCCGGGTACTAAAACAAAACGAACCCGGGACCGCGGCGGGAGCGTCTAATGTTCCGAAATACACTGCAGCTGCGCGGCATCCCGCGTGCAAGGCGATACTGTGTCAGGGCTGTCACACATAATTTTTTTACACTACCGTAATTCTTCAATTTTTTATTTCAGCTGTTTTACTGAGAGCGATGTTGAGGAAGCCTCGACACTGCAGTGCGTCGGCTATGTTTGCGGATGCTCGTGTGGACGATTTCTATGCGATCATGCGCAAGCGTGCCGCGTCCATGATAGGCAGATTATTGAGTAGCTCCAACACCCTTCTCAGCACATTGGCTGTGAAGTTTGACAGCCCTCTCTGGAGGGCTTGGAATGGGGTGCACACCAGCACCAGGACGACCCCACCTGGTGCTCGTTTTGTGAGGATGGGGATAGGTTAGGTTAGGATATAGTTTTTATTTTATTAATTACTAACATAGAATAAGAAAAATTGTTACTAACATTTTTATTAGTATAAGTATTTACATTTTGTTATTATTAGGAAGCCTATGGGCCAAAAGGCCTGAAATAAAGATTTATTATTATTATTATTATTATTTACATAAAATAACCTAAAGCTCTATACTCCACCTTTTATATTACTTAGTTTGAAGGGTTTGATGGTCACTGGCGATGAAGTCAAATCTAATGCAGTAACTCAGTTATAATCTTTTTACACTGTCTTTCACGCTCAAGTCAATCGTGGATTATGGGGCCATCCATAAATTACGTCACATGTTAGGGGTAGGGGGGTGGGGGTCAATTTAGTGTGACATTGTGTGACAAAGGGTGGGAGGGGTCCTAAATTTAGTGAAGTCACATTTCAAAATCGAATAATTGGTATGTATAGGTAAATATTAAAAAACAGTAAATGGAAATAAAACTTTTTTTTGGAACTACCGTTTTAATTTAATAATTCCTAGGTGTAAAATTTCATAACACCTATGTGACGTCACACTAGGGGGGAGGTCTCACAAATGTGACCAGCCGTGACAAGGACGGGGGAGGGGTCAAAAAATCATGAAATTAGTGTGACGTAATTTATGGATGGTCCCTATTGAGTAAATATAAAATTTAGAGTCCTATTGCAAATAATAATGTTTGTGTGCAATAAATTAAATCATTAGATATAGTAATATTGCACTTCCTACTAATATAATAAATATGAAAGTTTGTGAGGAATTGAGGATATACGAACTACGAATGTTTGTTATTCTTTCAAGCAAAAACTACTGAACAGATTAGATCTGTAATAGGACATAGTGTACAGATATGGAAAAGGCTACCCTCGGGCAGAACGCTACTAAAAATAATGCTACGAGTATTATAATAACAAGCTACAACATGGACAACCCTACATCGCAAATATGTGTGGGGCGCGTCGCGTGGCTGTGACGCGCCACTACATACGGGCGTCTTTTTACCACTCAGTCTCGTCAATAGAGTTACCATCTCCCATGCATTCTATTGTATCCCAATTCCCAACTTTGTATTTGTAGATTTTAATTAGGTACATTATCTGAGACACCACCCGCTTGCTTAAGTCAGTCGCCAAAAAACTCATCGTATACTTTTTCTTCTTTCTTTCTTTCTTGGCTGGCAAACCTAAATTGATGCCTTTGGTGTCGCTGATATCCATGGTTGACGATAGCCACTTTCTATCAGCTAGATCGTAAAATGTTTTGTCAGCTATTTCCATTAAAAAATCCAGATGAAGCCTTGCCAAAAGGCGGGGCCGGCTTATCGCCTCTTACGACAGGGTATCGTAGTTCTAGGGAGAATGCCTGGATTGGGGTTGGGGTCAGTATTAGAGCCGCCCCAATACGACCAAAAATTGTCGGTTCTTTCCAAAAGAGCAATGTGTGGTAACCCTACTTTCTTAATGCAGCTAATGACGTCATGTTTCAGTTACGCAATTTTCATAGTAGCGTAAAAGATTTATTCGGGATCACAATAATATCAGTAATCTACTTAGGGTCAATTCTCGTATATTATTTTATACTGTGAGACGACAAGTTAATCTCGTAAGGCCATGGAAGGTAAAATACTTTAGCGGCTCCTGGAGAGGAGGAGAATGACAGCCTCTCTAAGAGACAATAAATTATAAGAATACCTACTTTTTGCTTTGTCTGTTATTTCTTTCCCGGCTTTACTCAAAATTATGTTGAAGAAAACAGTTTATTCCTCTAAAATTGGCTTTTGATGTAGTAGGTATGTAGTTTAACGTCATAAGAAATATGCTCACCTAAATATGGGCCACATTGCAAGATTCAAATGTATGTAATGGGTTGTGTGTCCCTGTTTATGTCCAAAATGGGAGTTTTACGATGTTTATGGACAGCACAGGAAATGAGGTGATCCGTGGTCCGTTTCAAAAACGCAGTAAAAGTTTAAATACATAAACACCCTAGTTGGTTATAGCACAGAGCCCGGATAAGCTATGCAACGTGTCACGACTTTTTCAGTGCGGTATAGTTTATAATAATAATAATTGTTCTATTGCTCAACGCAGCGACCGTCAATCGATTGAGCACTCTTAGATTTCTGAGTTGAAAGAACCAAGAAGAAGAATTCCTATCAATTCGCATTGGCGCAGTGCGTCAGCGTGGAAAACTCTAGTCCTCCTCAAGACCTGTGTCCTATAAGAGGCCATCAGTGAGTTGTAGTTGCCAATGTTTTTTCTTTTTCTCTGTACCAGGTTGTTTAATATCAGAGTAACCTCGTTTTGCTTCGGTTTTCTTATTTTTTACACCTTGGGTTACATATTGGAGTTTTATTATGGATCCCTAACAAACAAACAATCAAATCTTTCCTCTTTATAATATGTGTTAGTATAGATGTAATATTGGTGGATGGTGAGATTAAAATTATACCTGCCTAACTAGATACTTAGAGAAAGAAGATAGCCGTCGCTGTCAAGTTCCGATCGCATTTGAAGAGTTCAGTAGGTATACATATCGAAAAATAAAACTAAATGCACACATTAGAAACAGACGGAAGGATAATATCGTAAAAGTGGCGCGTACAAACGGCGCCAAGTTGCACAAACACCAGCCCTCTGTTTACATGCAGCTTGAATTAGATAGGGTTGTCGATTAAAAGCTTAAAAAACAATAAAAAATCTGGTTTGATTTTTTTTATAGCTCAATCGATATCATCGCTAGGGTGTATTTACCTGTACTAACAAAGTAAAATAATGTATTATTTAAAAATATATTTTAATACTCAAAGAAAACTGATACATTTCTTATCATCACAGTTCGCGTATGGTTAAAATTAAACTACAATCGTTATTGAAAACTCTGGAAATACTTATATTCCAATATTTTTTTTACTCTGCATCCAAAAGTTCGTTAAAAGCAACTGTTTTGTCTTATTGTTAGCCTATTTATACATGGAAATATTTATACGCTACACATAGAAATAGCTCTTCTCGGCACGGAAGTGCCACCCCTATGCTATCAAGAATAGCCGCAGCTGTAAAGCGCATTGCACACTGATTCATTGAACAACTACGCGACGACCGACGCTGCGGTATGTGTATAGTGATGCGGTAAGCTGCTTTATAATGTCGATAATTTCTATTTTTTTTACCCGACTGCACGATGCAAAGGAGGGTAATGTGTTTATCATTCTAGGTATGTATGTATGTATGTGTGTTCCTATGTGGGGTTGTAGAGACCATGTAGAGACCAAATGGGTTGACCGATTTTTATGATTCTTACGTCAATCAATTCGTCTTAACCTTGCGAGTATCAGTAAACACATGGCAATAATTAAATTTCACCACAGTGACAACCAGACGCCATATTGTCGAAATGAAAAAAAAAATCGACGAACTGCTGTCTGCTACGACTTTTAGGTTCCTTTCATCATTTTTCATTTTTAAAGTTGGTTAAACAACCGTTCTTGTTAATTTACTGCGAATTTCATGGTGTTATAATACTAATAAAGAAGTTAATGAATCCTAACCAAAAAGCGTAAAATAAAAATATTAATTAAAATAAATTGTTCAATATTACTTTTAACAAAATTCTGAACTACTGGGCTTGTTTTTTTGTAATTACTACCCATACATTACACATAGCCGATAGGTAGATATACTTAATAGCTACTATCACATGGCTCTTCTACACACAGCCCCTTTGTAATAAACATTGAAAATGTCATTCATTTTCCTCTATTTACCATTACCATGTCGAAGTCCTCTTGCCTCTGAAGCGACGCGACGGTCGATTTACCAACCGGTAACACTTGACCGTCCACCGCTCATCCCACGCGGGATGCTGATTGTCGACCACGCCTAGCGAATGCTTCTCACACGTGACAAGAACTGTGCTAAGAACTACAGGGCTTGGAAATCAAATAGAAATGGCACTTATTCAAGTATGCAGGTGATAGTTATGTTAATTTTACGACCCTAATCTAAGTTGGTAGTTGGGAGTGAGTAGTGACTCTGCCTGTAACTATGCTGCCGCTTTTATTTACTTACTATTCATTGTAAACCTAAAAAACTAGGTTACAATGGCCCTCCCATTGTATAACATTCTCCACCAGTCAACTTTTATCGATCTTAAGTGCAATCACTTAAGCCGAATTAAGCAACAGCGGACGCGATCGGGAGTTGCATAGATAACTGCTAGTGGTAATTTCTTGTTTTTCCGTGCTTCGGTTGGCACGTACAGCCATCGGTCCCGGTTGTTATCGTGAGACCTTTGGGCGGCATGAAAACTTCTGACACCTGGATTGGCCACTAATCAATCCTCTAACTGAAGCAGTGTGGTAGGGTACGCCCTAGTCCTCCTCATGAGGAGAGATCTGAGCTTAGTTGAACTCACTGGGATAGACCAAGTTAATTTCCCTTTATTTTGTTGTGTCATCATCATTTTCCAACAATGATAAAAATGTGTAGCAGGGATATAGAAATTAAGACGTAGCAAGTTAACCACACTAGCAAGTCTAGCAACCCGTTGCGAAATAGGGCTGGTTACAATTTATAATTTTAATCACAGAGTACTATTATAATAGTATATTAATATAGTTCATTATCATATTATTAATATTCCATAAAAAAACAGTATTGTAATTAATTAACAAACAATTATTAATGATGCGTCATTTCTATTAGAGCTGTGAGGTGTTGTCTCCTTGGCATGTCAAGTCTAACCGCTGTAGTATTTGTTAGCCGGGGAATGTCTGACTGACATGAGTGAAGTGCAATCAATAAGCAAACTTGTTCTCGTATTGTGATGTGGCTGAGATACTTTACAATTAACATTTCATTGCATATTGACAGACGCTACTATTAACATGTAGCTGTACGTTAGTATATTAGTTCATTGCATGTAGCTGTTAAGTTGATATATTTTAACTCTTTGTTAATAACTTATCTTTGACACACAATCTCTCTTTATTCATTTTTATAAGTGGAGCATGCGAATTCGACTTTATCCCGTATTTAACCCCATTAGAAGTTAAATTTTCAAAAGAAATCTAATACGTTATTTATTTAGTGAAATAAATCGGATACCCATTTTCCCATTACGGGAGGGATTTTCAAAAATTGTTTTGTCACGTCCTTACGTTACATTGTCTTTGGTCATGTCTTTCCACGGTAATAATATAATCCATTCCAGAAGTAACGAAGAAATTCTACAATTTCAGTAACTTCTTCAACGCGCTACCGTAGTGAAACAACATACTTCAAACACGCATTGCAATGAGACCGTGTCAGTATGCAAATGTTAACATTTCGGAGAACGTGCGATCGAAAACCAGTTCCAATGTGTCAGCCGACAGTAATTACCATTGATTAACCTATTTGCCGTCATTTTCTTCCTGAACGCACTTCCGGATCCGGTACGTAATGCAAAGGACATGACTGGCACGTACTTTTTTAATTTATTAATCTGTTACCAAATAATCATCAGATTGAATCTTTAAACAGCTACTGGTATTAAGTCAACGATTTATTTTAATGTAGATATAATTTTGTACATGTAATGTTCTACATTAATTTGTTTTTTTACCGTTACAGCTACTGATGAAATTGAAAGTAATATTCTTCTTACTTTATTATGATTACGAATAATTTCCGCTTCAATTAAATAAGTGGTCAAGTGCGTTGGTCGTGTTAATAATTAACTTATTATTAACTAAATGTGGTATTATACCATTTACGGTTTGGCAGGGACTGGGGTGTTGAGATTTTACATTCTGATTAAAAGGAAGTGTTGTATATTAAAAGGATTTTGAACTTTTTCCATCTGATAAGTTAATCCTTGACTGCAATCCTCCTGATGGTGTGTAGCAATGCTGTGTGCGCACTAAACGGACGAGAAACACTCTTTTGCGGTGGAATTATTAAGTGTCTTCAGGTGTTTTCGTTTGGTGGCTTGCTTTTCTTGCGCTGGCCTACTCCAACGTCAAAAATCCGAAAATCTAAATTTGACAATATGCATACATTATAAACATAATAAGTATTATAATTATTTTAATACATTACGAGTAACCGCCCTCGCTCTGCTTCGGTTTTCTTAATTTTTCACACCTTGGGTTACATTATTGGACTTTTATTAAGGATCCCTATTTTTTTTGAAAATATAATATAGCCTATGTCACCCGGGGATAGTGTAGCTTCCCAGCAGTGAAAGAATTTTTCAAATCGGTTCGAAACTACTGAACCGATTTGAAAGCCTATTCAATGCAAACAAATCTTTCCTCTTTATAATATTAGTATAGATTACCGTAAAATCAGTTGCTGATTTAGAAATTAGAAGCTAATCCTTGTAGTTATTGGAAAACCGAATATCCAATAGTACAGTACACTAAGCAGCTGTTTGAAAGGCCTACTTCTCGTGACCTTTCCCCTGGTGAGGCAGTGACCGTGATGGGACCCATGCTGAGATCAAGGTACTACAGCTTTAGATCGTTCTGATAGCCGGAAACAAATATAAGCTCAATTTAGTTTATAGCAAAAAACACTGATAAAATCATAACTTGACGCGCGTAAAGTTCAAGTTACTGTTTATGTTTTTCTATATTTACTACTGATAATAATGACGAAATACTTACCAGCGCAATTTTGGGTGTATTTCCTCGTTAGATCTTTCAATATGTGTTTGTGTGTGTGTGTGTGTGAGAGAGAGAAAGAGAGAGACGTGTTTTTAGATTTCTCTGAAAACTTGAATAAGTTTCAAATCATAGAATAGTAATTTTGTAAACTTCCTGAAATTTTGTGTCAATAATCTGTAACCGCTGATGCAGTAGATTAGCCTAGTTGCTAGTAAGGTAGTTCTTCCAGTCAAGGGAATGGATTCGCATTCAAATCCCAGAAGACATTTTATGAATGACAGAGATTTATAGGTAACTAACTTTAATTAGATCCATGCAATAAAACTTAATAGTCATGCCACTTACTTAGCCTAATCTGAACTTATGTTTAAATATTCATCAAAATTTAATTTCATCTGAGATAATTTATCAAAATATCCTATATTAAAACGGAAAGTTAGTGAAAATGTCTCCCAAACTATCGACAAAGCTAATGCAGTCGACGCAGCGCCAAGAGACGTTAATGAACTTGCATTTGAAAATAGAACCAAGATTAGAACGAACGCACGCGTCGGCGGCCATCTTGAGACCGGTTTATGTAATGCAATTAAATAATGCGTAAATATTCTTGACATGACTAAATTGAGTAACACAGGGTTTCTCAAACTTATAGCTCCGCGCCTATTAGATTACCAGGAGAAAGGTGTACCTCGTACCCTCAGAAAATTCGTTTAGGTAGGTTTTGAATAGCATAGTAAAAAATAAAAAGTTTCAAACAGAAATAGTTATTTAATAAGTTGGGCTTGTTATGTATGGAATATTGAGTTGACTCTAGGAACAATTTTAATTAATTTCAATCTTTTCAGACTTAGAGTTCAGTCGATTCCCAATCCTACGACATGTGTCCAGTTTAATATTATTCTCAGATAAATAAGTCATCAGAAGGTAGGTACCAAACTTTGAGAAACAATGATATTTATGTTCTTTAGTTAGATGACTGTATAGCTAGCTAGAGTATCCTTTTGCTTTACCTAAAATATTATCTAATAATGAATAATTGTTGAATAATTGCAGTTGACGATTGAGTTGACGCAAGTAATTAGTGGTAGATTTACAACAGTTAGAGTAACACGCAATCTTTAATTAAATCTAAGTCTGGATTTATGTGTAAGAAGGTAAGTAAGTGGCTAAGTGCATCATACTGATCTTGCTATCGTATTCTCAAGCACACAACTGCATAATGCAATTTTAGAAAGGTATAATTTATATAACTTGTTATATTATCAAAGTTTTTGTAAATTACTTTGTGAAGTAAGAGATTAATAAAATCAATATAATACCTGCTTCCTTTTTGGCCGTGGTGGACATAGACTAATGTGACGATATCCAAGACAAAAAGGAATATCTCTCTTTTAGGGAAGAGGTAGATTTGATTTGCAGTAGAAGTTGAAAAATCGAGATACCTACGTTGAATATTTCGATAAAAACGATTATTTATAAGCTAAACATTCCCCAATTATCTACGATTACGAAACATTTCGGCTAAACGCTTCGACTGTTTACTCAACCATCGCATCTGTTGTAAGTGTTGTAACTATTTTAATACTTTGCACATGGCGTAACTTAGGTGTCGTCAAAACAGATTTAGTGACTGCAAAGCCTTGATAGCCTTTCAATAATTCGATAGCTATAGTAACTGTCCAAGAAGGAGAAGGAAAGAAAGAACTGGCTCGTGAGCCCTCTATCAGAAGACGAGTCGTGCGGCAGCTTAAGCAAGGGGATGTTGGCTAGCAGGCTACACGATAAGACAATAATACCAGCAAAAATAATATCTATAATATCCCTACCCAAAAACTTTGCACTAAACACGATGGGGGCCCACTTCGAGCCTCTTACAACACAGACCAAGGCCGTCTTTAACCTATTGGAGGACCTGGGCATATTAGGATATTGGGGCCTCCATGACTATTTTTTGGGAGAGAGTAGAGTAGCTTTGCGCATGCAAAAGCTAATAAGCAAATTGGTGTTGTAATCAGTAATTTAGGTTCGATTTATTCGAATTAAAAAGATTTTCGGTAATAAATATCGGTTATCGTTTAGTGATCTGGCAGGAACTAGGGGGTCCCTATCGATCACGGGGTCCTGGGCACGTGTCCAGAGTACCCAGTGGAAGAGGGGTCTGCATACGACATGCGATACAGACCGAACACATGGGATTAAGTCAGAATTGTAGGCCGACCTAATAGAGCCAATGTTAAATAATATGTAAATGGCCAATAATACAGCCAATCCATACTAGTTATATGGTATGGTTTTTATGTGTGGAGATAGTGAGGAGGGTGGAGAGTAGAGACCGACCGAAGGTTCGGTTTCGGTTTCGGTTTCGGCCAGTTTCGGCCAAAAAATCTAGTTTCGGTTTCGGAAAAATTTGGCCGAAACTTTCGGCCAAACCGAAACTCTGTGTTCGTGAATTTTCGTGCGTCGTTCGGTTAAGTTCGTGGCTAACCCGTGGGCGCTGACTTTTCAAGTGAAGTCATTGATTTAACATGTTTATTATATTTGTTCATTAATCTGAAGAGCGTCTGACAGGGTGCTTTGGCGCTTGATTTTAGCCGTTTTTTGCTCGATATTAATAACGGCAACAGGTAGAAAAAAGGATATAATAATATAGTGTCTAATGCTGTATAGATAATGATACGGAACTCATATCCAAGCATGGTAATGAAACTGTAACTGGAAGATATTTAAGTAAAACTTTTACTAGGGGTATTAATTAGACTATATAAAATTAAATAGATTATATAAAAAGTAGTTTTCGTCTATTTGTCTGTGCGTTTGTTCTGGCTACTCTCAGAAACGACATAACAGATTTACCTGCGGTTTTCACTCCCTTATAACTTACAATACATACGTATTGTAGTGAACTTTGGTTAACATTTAGTGGTTGGTTTATTTCATACGGTTTACAAATAAATAAATTACGTTATGTCAATTTCGCCCATACTTACATTTATTGAGTGAGGGCTTACAGAAAGGTTTACGGAAGCAAAGCGAGGGCATTCACTTGTAGTATTTTCGAAGTCTAAATCCCAAATCATCCATTACAATGAAACGGTAACTGATCGATATGTCTGTACACAAAAGTCAAAAGGGACCATAGCAAATATTTTTAGAATTTTCGTCTGTTTGTATGTTTGTGCGTTTGTTCAGGGTAATTTCAAAATCGGCTAAATCGATTTGCATGCGGTTTTCACTGACGTATTTTAGCAAAATGGGGCTAAGATTTAAATGATCTATTTAAATGATCTTAAATTAAAATTTAAAAAACCCCCGACAGTTTGATATACACTAAACATAGCTAAGTACACACTCGATTAAGTCACCTTCATGCAAAAAATAACTAGATCAAAATCGGTTCCTCCGTTTGGGAGCTACGATGCCACAGACAGACATAAAGATACATAGACACGTCAAACTTATAACACCCCTCTTTTTTCGTCAGGGGTTAAAAACAGCGTTCATCCATAGGTACCCACATTTTTCGAATTTTGTCGTTTACGTTAAGATAAGTTTACCGAACTGAAGGCAGTTAATACACATCAAAATGTACAAATAAAAATGTGAAAAAAAACACGCAAGATTTCAGTACCTATACTGGGTGTCCCGTAAGTAGTGGGTCAACGTTAGGGGACAGATAGCTTGAGGGTTGACCTACCTAATGTCAAAAAATGACCTTTGTAAAATTTAAAAAATTCGGCTCCTTTAACCTACTTTTTTCTGTTGAGTCCACAAATGAGCAGTTCAAAAAATACCCTAATGGTGTACGTAAAAATACGAGCGTATTTTTTGAGCTGTGCGTCGCGTAAAATAGCGTAAATCGTAAAATACAAATTTCAAAGAATTGAATTAGATCTTTTGTATGAAACCAGCTCATTTCACGTGACTCGCAGCACCAAAAATACGCTCGTTTGGCCTCACCCTAAGTTTCGGTTTCGGTTTCGGTTTCGGCCGAAACTGGACCTAAGGCCGAAGGTTCGGTTTCGGTTTCGGTTTCGGCTGAAAAACCAGTTTCGGTCGGACTCTAGTGGAGAGTAACGTAGGCTACTTTTTACCGCGGTAAAACATCCCCATGGGAAGATCGATATTTTGTTAGTTGCTAGATATTTAGTTTCCGGATGTTGTTGATAGATGGCGTTAGTAAAATTCATTTGCAAGTTCTGAATCGCGCTATCAAATGATACATGTTTGCTTAAATCATAGGCAACTAAATCTAACTAACATAAGCAAAAGTAAGAAGGATTTGTAAAGAATCGATCTCTACCGCGGGCGAAGCTGCGGGCAAAAGCTAGTGTCACATAAATAACGGGACACTTAGAAAATAGGCCGGGGAAACGAAATCATTAGGGAAAAATGCATCTCACGAGATTCGGTCCCGTTCACCTTCACTGGGCAGACGAGTTCCTTGGCAACTAGTATAGTGATGTTTAGCTAATATATCCTATTTATGTATTCATTCATATTACATTCTTTTAACAAAAGGATACATTTCCAACCCTTCAACCCCAAACGCAGAGGCTGCTTGAAGGCAAGAATGGGTAAAACAATGGACCCTCCCCACTAGGGTTGTCAGTTGGCATTCATGGCCTAACTATATATGTTGTTTTAGGATACTAAGAAAACAGATAAAAGTAATAAATAGGATGTAAAATGGAAAACTAAGGAAACTACACTAATCTTATAAAGATCTTACAGAACTGCAATGATTTTCGAACGAAGTTATATCTTCCTTTTATGTAAGTACATTACAGTTAAATAACTTCTGAGTTCTGTTGAATTTGCAAATGAGAGGTGAATGAGATGACTAGTGAAGCGAGATGACGTCGAATGAAGACGCTAAATGGTCCAACAAGTAGAAACGTATTAGGTACCTACATGTAACTACCAAATCATTGCGTAATCCTGAATTTAGCTATTCTAACTGGTATGATAATAAGTAGCGTTTAGTAATCTTTCACGTATAAATAACTGTCACAGAGCTGTCAGATTACCGTCAAATGTGGTGACGGGTCATTTTTCTTCTTAATGTTGAAGGTTATTATGTACCTAAACAATATTTTGTACCTCACGTATATAATTAGGTAACAGCGACTTTAATAGGATATGGGAAACTAGATAATTTATGGTTGATTACGGAACCCTCAAAATGGTTTTACCTTTAACGAATGCATACCTACTACAATTTCAGTATTTCATTAAGGTATAAAGTAAATTACAGAACAACCAGAGAACTGTCTACTCTAACTTCTAAGTAATGAATTTCAGACAGACAGTAGAGACACAATAAGACTTCAGCACGCGATGAAATTGTTGGCGTCACAAGATTGTGTGGCTTACCTGAAAATTGGTATATTTGTTAATGTATCAAAAAATATATACTCATATACCTAGTGCTTTTCAACTAAATCTGCAATGGAGCGTAATGTTGTTAGCATTGAAATAGGAGTATAAAAATTAAAATGTTATAATAAATGTAATGTTTTATAATTATCTCGTGACATATATCGTGATATAATATAGGCCGTCAACGCAACAATCGATAAGAAAAAAATCATGGCAGACGATCCGGCGCTGAAATTGCAATCTGATAACAAGAATAGCAATAACTTAATAACTATTGCAACTTACGTTACATTAATTAATCATATCGACCAACGCAACTAGTATTAAGAAAGTTACCGCTGACGAAAGTCAATCTTAATTTAGATTAAGAATAACAAATCCACTTGATTATACTGCGATTGCTAGCGATACTTACCGCACAGACAGCATACTCGCAGTTCACTGATTCTATGAGATGGATGAATTTCAAATCATTACTATTAATTATACTACTTACTGTGATAAATTATCTCAAAATTGATAATATTATGATGGTATCGCAATGGTTATAATATAAATCGTAACAATTGTCTAAAAAATCCATGATTTTCGCATAAATTTTTGGTGTATTTAAGCGTTCATTTTAACCAACGTATGTCGAGACTATAGCCCATTTTCTGTCACTGGATATTTGATGGCCGGGAAATTTTTCATTTCCTCGAAAACGGGAGTTTTAGGTCACCAAACGTTGATTGAAAGTGGGTCGCAAAATCTGCACGGTACCAATGTATGCACACAATATGGCTTCCGATAAACTCAACCTTAATTACGAATAAAATGCTTCAGTATTATTTGGCTGGGTTAAAAATGAGTTGACCATTTTTTTCTGATGGCTACTATTAGGTTTTAATGTGAAAGTTTGTAAAAGGGTAACTATGCAAGTCATTTTCTAAATATTACGTTCCTGGGCTTTTACGATGTCTTTATCCATTTTTCCATGTGATTGCATGTCCCGAGTATCGTGGCTATAGGAATTTTGAAATAAAACGACGCAACCATATCGCGTTTCGCTATTTCCAATAAAATAACCGTAAAGTGGCTAGTTGGCTATGATAAAATAGTGTAATAGTGGCATACAAACCAGTTTAATTATTCCATAAAACAGAAACAATATGATTTATGTGACCCGAAGCACGTAGTCCACTGCAGCCATTAAAAATGACCGATAACAACTAATCGGTAAACACAATCCGATGTTACTTACGGTATTGGCGAAATTATCAGATAACGGTCAGTAAGCGAAATATTTTACGAGGCTATTGATTACGAATGTTGGGAAGTCTTGCCGGTCTAGTCGGCTTTAATTTAAAGTTACAATTGAAGTAACGACGAGTCACCTGATAATAATTATGTTAAGAAGTCAACGTCGCCTGTCATCAGCAGTCTGTTGGGCAAAGGCCTCCTCTCACAAATCATCAGGGTGAGAGAAATTCGAGTCATATATATAAATATATATAAATATACCAGCTGACCTAATGCGGGTTGCTAACGTCACATATAGACATAACTTACAACTTAGACTTATCACAAATCGACGCCGCGACGCGTTGCCGGTCAGGAAAGAAAATAAAAAGCGCTCAAGCCATAGAAAAACTGAAGAAAAAAGTTGCCTAAAACGGATTTGAGCTATCGCACGTATTTTTAAGAGCAGTATCTCTATTTTCAACCATTTTGAACTTATTGATTAGACTTCATACCCCTCTACTAATAACACTAGTACTCTTTACTTAAAGCACCTTCATTTAACCCACTCATTTTGTAAAGAGCACTCGATTCAATGCTCGATTCGAACAATTTATTGCGCTCGAGTGTCAGTTTGACCCTTCCATGTAGTTATGTGATTTGTCGGCCCGCATCATTTCACCGCATCACGTTTCTAGGGATATTAATCAATTTACTAGGAATTTGTATCCGTATGTAAGTATTGAGTAGGACAAGATAACTATACTTTTATTTTTACGTTTGAAATCACAGTCTATAACTTATTTAACCCCTTTAGGAAAAGAGATTTTTTTTTATGCCAGAGCTTAGATCAGGGAAATAGACTGATAACTAACTTGACGTCTAACTAACGAATAAAGAACAATTACTTAATAACCTTATTAACCTTAAAGGGTTTAGTAAAAAGCCAAGACTCAATATTTTCACCAAATTATTAAAGGTAAGGTATTTACCACACATGTTTTTACTATATACCTTTTTTTCAATAGCTAAAAACAAGTCATTCAGTCATAATACTCTGTTAAATGATTAACTTAAAAAAACAACCCACCACAGCACAGAGTACCTATTAGTCGTAAACAATTGCTCTTTAAGTGTCCATTTAACCCCTCGCTTGTAGATCATGGGTTCGATTCCCGACAAACGACTGCTTCCTGTAGAGAAGGGACAATCCATGCAACATATTATGTCAAGGTGGATACAAAACTTAGTAATGAATTAAATATAAATAAACATTTTGTGCACAATTTACTTTGACTGAAATTTAATTCCACAATTATTTTCAGAAGCATCTAAATTCTAAAGCGTTGGTCATAGTAATACATAATTGATCCGAGATACGCGTAAAGCCGTTTTGATAAAACGCATTATGCAAAAACAAGAATGAACCAAAGATGTTGACTTGACTTATGGCTACGGCATAATATTTGCAATTAACATTAATAAAAATCCTACTCAAAAATATGTAGGTAAAATCCACAGGTAAAATCAATAATACGGCATTCTGTCCATGTAGATGTAGAATATGAAGACGCATGACATACACACGCTATCGTCAATTTTATGTCGCTTGCTTGCAGTTTGCTTGCGTGTTGCGAAGTGTAAAAATCTGTCCACGAAGCGGCATCGCCGCGTTTTCCCATTGCTTGTTTCATTAAGCAGCTTGCATGCAGCTGTTGTCAAATGAATCGCTCCGCGGCCGCGGCGTCGCGACGCGTCGTGGACAGTACGCCTTATCATAAAACAATTTCGACCTGCCTGTTTATCGTTTACTATATACTTCATTACATTTCAAAGTCAAGGCTACCTAGCGTCACCCGGAACCAGTATTGTAATAAAATATCAACTGATATCATTTTATCGTACTATTTATCGACCTTCCACGTCACTAATACCATATTGGGCGCGGCGGAAACGCATCTATGAATGTATTTAAAGCTGTATTTGGACCGTTTTATTACCTGTCTTTCTGGGAAGGAGATAAGGTAGAAAATCGTTTGCTTTGTCCTTTGATGACAGGATGACCAGACAGAATCAATTGGATTTATTTATGTACTTTAAGTTCGAGATGGTAGCTCTCCCGCCGCTGGGCAGGAAGCGGTTCTAATAAGTGGTAAATTGAGTATAAGGGCACTTTGTTATTTGTTTTAAGTTTAAATAGAGTGCTGTTACATTATTGAAAGCGTGAGGAATACGGGTGCATACAATGACTGTTTCTCTAGATACGGGTCCCAATTGAAATGATGAAAGATGCTGGGATACTGTTATGCCTATATACTTTTTTACTATAGGTTTTTTGTTGCTGAACTATCACGTCGCCATCCTCGACAAAAAAGTAATTTAATAAACAGTTCAGTTTATTAAGTTACGTTGGCACATAGTAGCATTATATTAGTAATTAATAATTTATAATTACGTAATTATAATTGTGTAATTGGTATTCTAAAGTTCGGAAACACGTGAAAAGGTTCAGTTAGGTAGTTACATTCATATTCATTCAATTTACCTTACGCCACAGTATGGAGTAGAAACAATGAAAAAGGTTTCCACGCAACCAGTTGGGACGGACGGATCGACAACTGACAAACCGACGCGACGGACGGAAAGCAAAATCTCATGAATAGGGTCCCGTTTGTACCATTTGGGTACGGAACCTTAAAAAGGTACATTATTCATAGTAACACGTAGGACACTCACCCCGCCCAAATTAATTTAGGTAAACCCCGAACCTCGAAGCAATTACGTAGTAGCGACTAGCGGAATTCGCAGACGACCTATTTCGACCTAGCCCCTGGCCCCTCGCACTGAAATAAAACAGAGTTGAAAATGGTCCTCTATGACAAGCTACATACAAAGTATCAAAGAATATTTTATCTTCAAGCTTTTATTTTTGTTTTAAAAGAATTGTATTAAAGTTTGTAGATAAAAGTTTTCGTTGCATAGGAAGATTTAAGCAACAATTTGTAATAATTAACCCAAGAGTATACTAAACTTAACATTGATAAAATTTTCTAATATATAATATTTATCAAGAAAGAATGTAAAAATAAAAGCAGGCCAAGCCAAGTGCGAGTCAGGCGACACGCAATGTAGGGTTCCATAGTTTATTGACTATAACTCTTAGCCGTGATAATTTTTCCTTTAAATTCATTATAGTATGCTAGTGCCGTGAATAATATTTTCAAATGTCCAACACCTACTATTTAGCTAGTAGGGGTGGACACTTGACTCTAAACAAAACTAGCATTTTAAAGCCCAATATTTCGCAAATGGACCACCTAATCAAAATGACAAATCCGCTGCCTAGTTTTCTTCAATAATTCTTAAGTGTAAAATGTGCCAACAGGCAACTGGCCAATTATGTGAGGAGACCTCAAACCCAGAAATGGAACAGGCTGCAATGATAATTAACCTACTAAGAATAATGGTACCTCGGTCTGCAAATTTACTTTTTTTTTCGTCTGCATTTTGTATTCCACTTCAATTAGACTTTTTATACCTATTCCACTCACAGAGCTGCAACGTGGGTGCCAAGTTAAATATCACAGAATTAAAATTAATTACTTTACCCTTCTGACAATCTTAATATTCTTATTAACACTGCTTTGGCCGCAATGCAACATGTTTTCGTATTGTTTGGCTTTCGGCAGTTGACCATGTTGACCTAACATTGTGAAATTATTGCACTATTTTAACTTTTGATAGATCGAAAACCATATTGTTTTTATCACTCGAATTCAGAATCTTTTTTTAATGTAGGTATCACTGATGCGTCACTTATGGAAAGGTGATTTTTCATGGAGGAGAAGAAATGCCGTAAAGAAACTCCACAGCACATTTTAAAAAATATATAAACACTATGGGACTAAGCTGGAGCGCACATTTTCTCAGTAAGTAGGATAATATTTCTTATTGGACACTGGTCTGTCTGGTCTATGTAAAGGTATTCACTGCCCCATGTAGATGCAGAAGATAATCCTGAAGCCAGTTGTGGCGTTTTAATCGCTTTCACGTGAAGCAATTAATCGACCCTTGAGACGTGAGTCGTGACCCCTCTCAATAGACGACACAAGTCATGAGTGGTTGCACAGGAGAAAATACCTACATACTTATATGAAAAAAAAACCTGATCGATGGTTGTTCACTAAAGATGTTTTATAACAGTCAGGATAGGTATATTAACGCAATAGAAAATTACATTAATTACTTATTATGAATATAATGATCGTATGATAATAATAGACAATAGGTATAATATTATTTTCTGTGGAATAGGTAATACTTATAATTTATATTTTAAGTTATATTTTATATTAAAAAATCTTTTGACGCAGCCATTGGATGACGTCATAATTATTGAACATCATGATTGAATGAACGTCATGATTGAATTGAATTTTTATTTTAATTGATTTAATTGAATTGATTGATTGATTGGAGTCGTCATAATTTGAAGTGTTACTTTTCGCGTCTGGGAGTTCCTTCGTACCTTCCTGGAATCCTGAGCATTGTAGGTAACAAGTCATGCCTACATAGTTTAACACAGTCGCCGGTATAACAGGATTCGGGAAATAATCGAAATTTCAATTTCGAAGAGATCATAGAAAAGTTGTAGTTGTAATTCAGCTTTGACCCATTTATAATAATTCATGCGGCATCTATTTGCAATAAATTCTGTGCCTCCTGTGATAGGTGATCTAAGTCGAGTTGTACCCTTTTTTTTATTTTAACTTAGAAATGTATAAGAAAAAATTACGATTTTTTTAGTCTAACTCACGTTCTTCTATCTGCTATAGTTTTGGAGATAATTTAGTGCAAACTGATATAAGTGCACACTGTTTTGGCAAAAAAACCGTGAATATACATATATCTAAAGTTGTAACTCCTATAAATAATTGCTCTACAGATATTTTTTGTGCTTCGTGCTATAACTGCGATTCATACTCATTTTCACATTTTATTTTTCAATATATTTATCGTGAATATTGATTTATTTAGAATTATATCACTATAAACCAATACTGATTAGGGTACAATTCTATATGAATCTATATAGAATTGTACCCCAATCTATTATATATCAGTTTACACAAAGACAATTTATAGGTACAACATAATTTTACTCTACTTGTATAATTTATCACGTAATATTAGCACACATTTTAAATAAAAAAGGTACAACTCACAGGTTTTTGATGAATTACTTTAATATTATAATATTTTCTACAAAAACTAAATATACGGTGACAGTACCTAAATGTTTTTATCTACAAAAGAAGGTACTCATATTACACCTAGCTCACTTAGTTTATGAACTAGATTTTTTTTTTACTTGTTTTCGTCCTCCTGTAAAGTGTCCATTTTTCACTCGTATCACTTATAACAGGAGGCACAGAATTATTCATAGAACTTCAACTAAAATTATTGTAACCTATAAACATTTTCGTACGAAGGAAGTAAGGCCCTGTGGCGCAACGGATAACGCGTCTGACTACGGATCAGAAGATTCCAGGTTCGAATCCTGGCAGGGTCGATTGCGAAGATCGCGGACGTTTTTTATTTTAATTTTTAACCGACGAAAAAAAAAGGAGGAGGTTCTCAATTCGACACGTATATTTTTTTTTTTTTTTTTTTGTATGATCACGCAGAAATCGGCACAGGGTGGTCCGATTTGAATGATTCTTTTTTTATTGGATAGGGTATGTCCTGAAGTTGGTCCCATATTTTTTTGAAAATTTTATTCCCACCCTAAAGGTATGAAAATAGGGAATGATTGATTATTCACCCGTTTTTTACCCGGAATTTTTACATGTTAACCTCAATAACTTTGTACTGGATGATCCGATTTCGATGATTCTTTTTTTATTGAATAGTGTGTACCTTGAGGTTACTCTTGTTTAAATTTCGAAACAAAATTTTACCCCTATAGGTACGAAAATAGGGGATGATTGATATTTCATCTACAACATTTTTACCTGGTAACTGAATCTATAATTCATAAAATCAATAATTTATTATTAATTATAAGTATAATAGCAACTAAAAATTAAAAAATAATTACTTTTTAACAAAAAATAAAACCAACGAAAAAAAAACTGAAAAGCAAAAAATAAAATAAACCATTTAGTATTATAAATTAAGATCCGAAATTAACAGTAAATAAATAATTTTGAGGCGGTGCCAAACCAATGAAAAAACAAACGGCGAAAAGATGTGCGCCACGCTGCTGCTGCCGTGTGCATCGCACTGCCCTCATAATATTATGAATTTTATGTAATTAATTTTGGTTGTTTGTTTGGCACGGTCTCAAAATTATTTATTTACTGTTAATTTCGGATCTTAATTTATAATACTAAATGGTTTATTTTATTTTTTGCTTTTCAGTTTTTTTTTCGTTGGTTTTATTTTTTGTTAAAAAGTAATTATTAACTGTTTTATCATTGATGTAATGTTTTACTTTTTATAAAAAAAAAACAACATTATGTCAGGCATAATATTGTGTGGTCTATATTTTTATTGCCGATACATAATTTCATTCACAATAAAAAAAAATAAAGTTAAAATAACCTATGTAAAATTATCAAAAGCTACCAATCGAACTGGCCTGATTTATATTTGGGTCAAGTTAAAAAACCAAGCCCATTTTCTTTTTTAATTCGGTCAGCATGCAGCAGGCAGGGTGGCATGTTTTATTTGTAAAAAAGTTTGGAACTCTGTGGCCATTTTGCCATAGATCTGATTGATACAAGTCCCGGCGCGAACTTAGGATGATAAAATAAATATGAAAAGTTTACATTGTTAAAATACTGTTTTGCTGAATTTTTAACAAGGTAGGTATTCTACAAAGATGTGGATAAAAAAATTACAAGTAGAAACAGGGGTAGTTCAAAATTCATGGTTTTTGAAAAAAAATTGAAACTTTTAAAATGACGGAGTTTCATACAAACTTATATCCCTGTTTTAACTTTTAGGAGTTGAATTTACGAAAATTACTTAGTTTTCTAAGTTCTACGTCCTACGTTATTCAAAGAACCTTCGTGTAAAATTTCATGTTTCTAGACACAGCGGTTCGACTGTGAGTTGATCGATCAGTCAGTTAGTTCTTTCTTTTATAAAACTAAATAATTATATTATGAATTATATTACTATCATTGTTCGATCAGACAATGGCTTGGCTTATATAGACCTAATGTTATAGCAGCAAAGTCGTTCGCAAGGGCAAAAGTTAATATGAATAGGACGGACCGTGGCGACTCGCGAGTCCCATGGGTCAGGTAGCTCTAAACGGGTTTGATTCGTATTGTTAACACAATGCTCCTCGCGGGTGTTGCAGTCTTTTTGTGATGTGATGTTATTACTTCGTTTTATCTATCATACATCATCATTATTGCTCAAATTTAAATGGGACCACATGACAAGCATCAGCTTTCGAATATACAAAGAATCATCAAAATCGGTACACCCAGTCGGTTAATAAAACGACTTTATGGACCAATTTGCTACAAATATTTTTTTCCGACATCGCTACAGCCTGCGAACACAAAAAACAATAATAGCTAATTGTAAAAGTTTAATTGGTTTTAAATAAATATCACCACGTATTCAGGTTTAAGCTTTTTGACTTTTTTTTGTAAATAGCGACAAACAACGAGCCGCTCGATGGTTAATTAAAGCAGTCAGCTGGTTACAGTTTCCCATGGACACCAGCACTACAAACCCGTTGACGGTCAAGAAGGAGATCCATCCATCCATGCCGTTAGTTCCGTGGTGTAGACTTTAAGTACTATTATATACCTATTTTGTGGTGTAGGTGAGGTCTAACCAATGGACACTGGTACTTCTGACTCAAATTATTGGTCCCATATCACAGTTGTCCCTTCATAGGACAAGGGACAGACCCTACAGGTTCTATTAATAACATTTTATAAGCTTAATTACGTTATCAACTACGTAGTACCGGTAAGTACTACGAAATACTCGTAAGTACATACACATAAGCTAAATCTAACTAACAGTTTAATAGTGTCTAAAGCATACCTCCGTCGCCCGGATCCACCTCCTTGAGACGTCCCTTTGACACAAACACTTCAAAAACTCCCACAAACACAACAACACGCGAAAAACGTGCAAAAACCACTAATTTGTAACAATTAGTAATCTATATCGAGAGATTTATTTCACAGATAAAAAATACGTTTAAAACACGAAATCGCTGTTATCGGAGACACGACAATTTATTTAAATTGGTACTTGAGACCTGTAAAAGGAATAAAATGCGGTATGCGGCACGAGACCACCCTCGGCGTTTGACAGTTTACTGGACGGAAAAAAAACCGCAGGCAAAACGCGCATGCGCCCTCGGGGGATGTTTACGCACCACACGACTGACAAGGGGTGATAAAGATAGGGATGGTAAACTGTCTAGCTCTAGATGCTTTATCTATTTTATGGGATTAACAATTTCGACTCGCATTTATTAAATTTAATACGACCTAGGAACAAAATGTAAATCGTACATTTTGCAAAGAAAACATATGGAAGTACTATTGGAATTTGGATTCAATCAAGTTAAATTACACCAATTAACATTTATAATAACCGGCCAAGTGCCTGTCGGGCCACGCACAATATAGGGTTCCGTAGTTATAAGTTGATCGTCTATGTACTTGTTAACTTCATGTACATATCCATATGTATATGTAGGTCTATGGTTAACTTAATTTATTCATCTTCATCTACCTCTTTAGAATCCTTCAGATGTAGTTATAAAGCTTCTTCGGAAGAACCGTTCACCATCCTCGTTGGATGCTCAGCAGAAGAGATTGGCTTGGACGGTGGATCTTGAACTCAATATGGATGCAGCTCCTTAAGCCCCTACGAAAGGAATCAGATTCTCAACCTATACAGTGTATTGCATCATCATGCAAATCGTAATTCATCATATTATTACGACCCAATTTTAAGTACCGTCAGTGTCCCTAATAAGTCCCTATGCATGTCTGCAACTAAAAACATCACCGACGCCATACCTACTACATATTATTATCGTGAATAGGTACCACAAAATCCACGACCACTGACGAGTAAAGAACAATGCCAAACTGCCATACATAGTTTTATTTCATTTTCAACTTGAGCGTCTTAAAATAAAAAATATACTAAAAAATGCAGCATTAATTTCTGAGCTTAGATATATAAGAATTTTCAGCAGGCACACCCCAGAACCAAAGTATTTTGATATTGAATGTTTTATAACCATAGAAGTATTATACATAGAGTAGCTGGTACACAACAAAACAACGATGCCGGAAGAGTATGTGATGTCACGAATGTGACGATGTGATCACTAAACGCCAACGTCAATTTTAAAAACGACTCAAAAGTTGCCATTTTTCTACTACTGAAAGATTTAATTACATATAAGAATTTCATGAACATGGAGAAAGGTAATATTTTAAATATAAATATAAAAATAAAAAAGTTCAAGCAGAATGTTATTTATTTATTAAAGATTGCCCAAATTACTCACTTTACACAAGTTGAAATTATTAAAATCAGAAAATACGTACGAATATCAAAATATATTTTCTACTATTAGAGTACAAAAGTATGAAATGGTAACATTTTTACCGAATGAAAATGGACATTAACGTCATCATTGTTATTAATATAGTCATTTCATCACTTATTAATAAAATTATTTTACCCTGGGTAATACGGGTACAGGTATTAATATTAAAATACGTAAAAAAATATTGAATTGCTTCGGTATAACTGACGTTTTAAGACGCTACAAAAAATAAAAATAATTTTTGGGCCTTGTTCATTTATTTTAGTATGCAAGTGCTTAAAGCTTGATCAAAACACTTTTACCATGCACGACAAACCTATAAATGTCATGTATCACGAATGTGTGACACACGTGACGAGGAGATGCAACTATTGACAGCCTACATTTCCGGTCAACAGCGTACAGAGAACCACATAGTATTTTTTCAATAACAGCATGCATTCAGGCAATTATAGCCCTTAACACACTCCACTAAGGGTGAAGCTTCTGCGTTACAAAGACAGTTCACGGCTCAAGACGTTTTAACCCTTTCGAGCTATTTTAATCTTTGTGTTGGTGCAAAAGGGTATAAATTCCCTCTAAAATAACACACGCAGTTTGTGGCTCGTTGTATCTCACGATAACTGTGTTCGCACAAACAATGGTAAGCTTTTGTATTTGTTTCTTTTGTCTTCGTAGTTAATGATAAAAGTTGATTTGTTTTTTCTTTTTATACTTTTGCTGCTCTCACTGTCTTATAGGAATTTTCTTTGGAATAATACAACTGATGTCTACGCAATTTATTTATGTAAGTATTATGGTCGTAGCACACATATCAACTCGTAAACGGAACGTAAACGTATCAACTCTTGCATTTCAGTATTCTTTGTATGAAACTCCCTACTGTAAAGCACACTTATCGGAATCGTAACGTAATCGCCTCGCCTCGAGACAAGCTCACGAACCGCGGTACGGTGCGTGGACGACTTGCCGTACCCGCGCTTACGTCTCACCATACGCTATCCTTCGACTTTCCGTTTCCTAGTGCACGCCCCGCGCGCCACGCTGTCATTTACGAGGCAACTTCCGTCAACCAGCGGCCGGCGAGCCGTAAGCGCGGCGTCGCCTAGCCGTAGCCGAGTCGCCTCGGAGCTGCTGGTCGGTTGGTAACGCGCTTACGTTAGGTTGATGCTTGGTTGACGGCGAGGCGATCCGGTGACGATACCTTTCCGAGTTGATATGTGTGCTACGACCATTAGCCGTATTGGAGCGGCTTAGAATACTAACCCCAATCCTACGCCGGATGAGTGTCATAGGAGGCGACTAAATCCGGCCCGCAGGTGGTAGGGCCCCTCGAGCGATCATATTGGTAATATTTTATTTAATTATTAACTAATACCATTACATATTACATTATTACTATTTGTGGGCATGTTACCCAGGGTAACATGTTTGACTTAACCGGAAAAACATATGTAAAAAGAAATTTTAGATTATGGGAAAGAAATGTTAATGATGGGTCTAAATGCTGTTTTCTTAAAATCTACTTTTTGTGCTTTCGTTGCTGTTGTATTCACTCCGTCACGTCGGACTAAACATTCTGTAATGCTAATAACGATACAAAACCTAGGCACCTATAGGATGGATAACATAAAATTAATTTATTAAACGTGAAAAAAAAAAAAAGTTTTGCCCTAGTTGTCCTACAAAGGAAAAAGAATGGAAACTTCATCGACTATTCCAATAGTGAGGTAGAAAAATAAAAAGAATACGTATGAAAAATATATTTTATTCCAAATTAATATTGGACTTAAACATAACACCTTACAAAATAGTTATTTACTTCTGATACGTTCAAATGAGATCCACTTACAAAGAATTGGTATTTTCTTATTTTTTGTTGTGTACACGTACTATTTAGATTTTAGACAGTAGATATGTGACGATTGATATTAAAGACAAAATATTGAAATTATCGCTAATCTTGTTCTTCTCTTGTTCTAATCTTGTTAATTCTAATCTTTGCTGATTTTTACCACTACGACAAACAACACTCACTCGTTTGAAGTTAATTGAACCCTTAAAATATTGTATTGAGGTAGATCATTCAAATATTCGACGCGATTAAATAGTGTTAAATTATTTATTTAGGTGAACCAAAATGATGCATTAAAATAAAAACAGTAACTATTTTTAATTTAACCCTGATGATTCTCGGTTTCAGGATGAAACACGTGTTGTTGCTGGTATGTATGTATATGTTACCGGATATCTGTAAAATTCAGCAGTCTATACAATACCTAGGAAATGTATAGAATATCTAAAACGTTCAGGTAACGCTTTGAATATTATTTATTTCATACTTCACCCAGGCATTCTATACTATACTCCATGCGTAGTTGGTAATGTGTGTAAAAGACAAAAACAAGCAAGTGGGAGAGGGGCGAGACGTCGTCTTTTCCTTCTATACAACGCTAGAACGCAGCGATAGGTAACTGCTCGCGTATATATTGTAAGGCTGTTTTTAAATTTATTGTTATAATGCATACACGAATTTTGCGTATTGATCGTGTATATTTTGTATCGTAGATGGTGTCCTTCTTCGTTCCAAACTAATTCCAAACACTTCGGGATCTCTGCCTTTTCGCCGAATATTGTTTGGCAGATTATCACTTGCCAACTAACGTTTCGCAGAATTTTATTTCGCCGAATAATCATTTGCCAACTTATCACATAATTTTGTTTTATTTCCCAACCTAAGAGTTACCAACTGTACGTTTGATCTGCCTTTTATAATGACAGTTTTCAAAAAGCCAACTCATTCATTTAGTTGTATATTGTTTACCAAATGATGTATTAAGTAAAATTAAAAATCATTATATTTACAAAGTTGCATTATATGCACTTTAGGGAGAATTTAGGGGTTTTTGATACACAAACAGGCTTCCAAACGTCTCCGGCGCTGCGGGAAGTGCAGCCCCTCCGCACTTGCGTAACAAACTGCAGGCACTCCATGCTCGCCTACGCAGCTTCGGCTTTTTGGTCGCCTGCGGCGACCAGCCTCAGCCGCTTCGGCTCACATGGTGCCTGCAGTTTGTTACAGCGGGCGGGGGCTGCTCTCCCTCCGCGCCTCCGGGGTTCACATTCACTCTAGGGGTAGGGCAGACTAGTACCACGTGGGGTCGGGGTTGACTAAGTCGGTTCTGTCACCAATTTTGAAAAATTATCCGCCTCCCACTCCCCCTGTCACGGAGGTTCCGATACACACACGATTAATCCGTATGCGTAATGGCGCTGTACATTATGGAACAAGATATACTTCTACGTCTTCTACGAAGTATACCTACGCGATTATTTGCGTACTGCTCGTGTATGGATTGGAAGAACTTAGTAAAAAAGTTAGTTCCAATCTATACGTGGTTAGTTTCATATCCCTGCGTTCTGGCCTTGTACAGAATGGCAAAACGCGGCGAGACGTGAGGGCAGGCAGTAAAAGTTTACTTGCCACGAAGGGTTTTGGCTGCCAAACCCAAACTTTGGCATTCTTACATTTAAGCAAGCTTCCAGCTCCGACATCTCCTCTGGCCTTATTGGCTAGGTTTAGGATTTCTTCTTGATACATAGAAATGACTCGCTCATGCCTGTTATCTATGGGTACGCAGACGATAGCAGAGTGGTGGTGGAACGTATAAATCTCACAATTTGGGCTGCATCCGAGTGGGGCACGGCCAATCTTGTACAATTCTATGACCCCGCTCACCCGAGCCCTACTTTTCATAACGTACATTAAGAATATACCGATCGCCTTCAGTTGTTACGAGTTAAGATAAAAACCCCAACTTTTGGCGGTGCAGTGAACCAAACGCTTAAGCTGTTGCAACGATACGTGGAATTCTTGCAAAGTTGCGCAAACACTACACCCACCCACCAATGACGTGAAGAGAGTCAAAATTCAAAATATTTTTTCATATCACTGGCACGTTTTTTAATTTACCAGGTTTTCGGAAAGGTGCTTTGTCATGGAGGAGAAGAAAAGCCGTCGAGAAACTCCTTAGCAAATCTTTTAAAAATAAAAATACATTGGTATATATTTTATTACAAAAAAATATCACTAACTTAAACGGAACTGGTTGTAGAGTTGGTCATTTCATCCAAGTTGACTACACATACCCAAATCTATTAATTTTAAGCATTGCCGGTGGACCTGCAGGTATTCTGTACAGTAGATGGGAAACGTATACATTACCTAGGTAAAGTATGTAATGGTGAATAATATTAATATCATTTAACACATTGCCAAAACGACCCAGGTATTATACACATTACCTAGGGATTGTGCTGAATACCTGCATTATACAGATATCCGGTAACATATATACTTTTAATTATTGTAGTGCATGTTTCCGTTGTGTGAGGGAGGGATGCGACACGCATGTCTTAAAGTATATACCATCCAGTGCCGGCGTAGAGTAGTCCAGTCATCTTAGGAATTCACTGCGGAATGAGAGATACCCAGCTGATTTTTTCGTATAAAGTTGTATTTTGGGATTCTAAAACTTGTCTCAAAACCTGCATATGGTAGGGTGACCGCGTCTATTAAAAATTTGAGGACAAAGGTCACAAAAATCGGTTTTTTGCAAATATCTCATTTCCTATGAGTTTTTCGCTATTTGTATCTTCATCAATATTGTAGAGAATTAAATTCCCTACAACTTTTGTTTCAAAAAAATTTTTATACGTTGAATAGTTTTCGAGATAGAGGGCGGAGAACGCGCGGTTAGAGCACAATGTTAGGTCAACCGTACCGGTCCCGGTCAAAACATGCTATATTAAGTTTATTAATTCTATCTATCTAACAGCCTTTTAAACTCCACTGCTGGACATAGGCCTCCCCTAATTAGCGCCACTCCGACGGATTCTGGGCCCTCTGAGTCCACATCGTTCGAAGGACAGATAACCAATGGGGTTGCAAAGTCCTCGAATGGTGGCCACGTCTCGGTAAAAGGAGCACTGGTCGCTCCCCGACCAGGTGCACTGATGACCTAAGGAAGACAGCGGGAAGCCGCTGGATTCAGAGGGCCCAGGACCGGTCGGAGTGGCGCCAATTAGGGAGGCCTATGTCCAGCAGTGGACTTTAAAAGGCTGTTAGATAGATAGAATTAATAAACTTAATATAGCATGTTTTGACCGGGACTGTACCGGTTGACTTTACATTGTGCTCTAACCGCGCGCTCTCCGCCCTCTATCTCGAAAACGATTCAACGTATAAAAATTTTTTTGAAACAAAAGTTGTAAGGAATTTAATTTTCTACAATATTGATGAAGATACAAATAGCGAAAAACTCATAGGAAATGAGATATTTGCAAAAAACCGATTTTTGTGACCTTTGTCCTCAAATTTTTAATAGACGCGGTCACCCTACCATATGCAGGTTTTGAGACAAGTTTTAAAATGCCAAAATACAACTTTATACAAAAAAATCAGCTGGGTATCTCTCATTCCGCAATTCTTACCTAATTTTGACTAAAATGACTGGGCTAGAGCCACTGACACCCCAGGCAAGAATATTGTGGCGCCCACATAAGAATATAAAAATCGAGATTTTTTTGGTCGAAAATTTTTTACTGAACAAATGAGAACGTTTATTAAGAATCTTCTTTTTCCCCTCCAAATTTGGCGCCCTAGGCCCCCCCCCCCCCCCCTCCCCCCTAACGCCGTCCCTGATACCATCATACACATTAAGCGTGGATTGTTGCAAAATAGACTAAAAATTAATTAATAACAATGGAAATCCGGAATGTAACGCCTGATCTATTTACTACGTCTTGATACTATGATATTTACTATTTTTAATGTCTATAACGGGCCACCTGATAGAAGCTACATAATATATCACTGTTGCTCACGGACATCCCTAGAACCCTAGGAATATGAAAGTCCCTGACGCGTGGATTCTTCATCACGTATCGATGATGGCCAACTCCTGGAAGAGCGGTTCCTCCACCTCAGTGGGAAAGTGAGCCCGCTCGAACACATGTTGCTTCGTCACTCGCAAGCTCCTGTCGAAATAACATAGCAGAATCATGAACCTTCACTTTATATTCCTGCACTATACTTTCACGTACAGTGCCACCAACTTATCTGTGAAATGGCGAAAATTGGAACTAATGCCGCGTCATTCATAAGTTCTTTGTGCTCATTCATTTGACATTTACTACCTCTCGAATTGCGTCCAATGATTGGTCCAATGCGTCCGACAGCGCCCTCCTCCAATTCACAGATAAGTTGGTGACACTGTGGGCGCGTTCCACTAGACGCTCAAAACGCTCACAACTGTCAAATTAGTATGATATTTTGATCGTTGTGAGCGTTATGAGCGTCTAGTGGATCGCGGCCTGTATGTGTTCACTTAGCTGTCTTATTAATAGTGTGACGCAAAATAAATGTTTGTTCATGGGTCATTGATGGTTCTAATTTGTAGTCTATGGAACTTTAGAACCACCTGTAGTTCGTTTCAAGTAAGAGTTCCCCTCGCTATTATCTTTCCTCCCTTTCTTTGCCGGCAACGCATCAGTGATAGTGATGTCTTTGGTGTTGCTGATGTTCATGGGCAACGATAGCCACTTACCATCAAGTGGATCACCAGCCCTTTTTGCCGGCTATTTCAATAATAATAGTAATAATGTTTTATGAACTACTACTGGTTAAATATTAGGGTACAAATTAGAATTACAAAACGCCTGATAAAATTTTAAAAGAATAGTTTAAGGTTAAGCTTAGGTTTTACTTTGTAAACGTTAGCATATTATTAGATTATATCATACCATATCGTAGAGCATGAAATAATCATACATAAATATTACGTAATATATAAATAAATAGACACAAATGTATAATAAATTTTATTGTATAATTACACATAACAAAACAGATCTATACTTACAACTAGTACAAATAATAATTATAATATTGTCTACATCTACATACCTAAATCTATGTTGTTTAATGAAATTTTGTGGACATATCACAAATTACATGAAGTCTTTTACGTTGACTTTAGTAACAAATTAGTTTATATATTAATAATAAAATAGAATACATACATAAATATAACCATCACCCAACGGAAATTTTGAATAAATATTTGCAAGTAAAAAACTGGGTTACACGAAGTAAATGTTAGCGTGCTATTATATAGTTACTGTGTAATTCATTATCTTTGTATATACTGTATGGTAATTGACTTGTGCAGCCTACTGTCATCAGTCTCCGTCAGGCGTATTGATGTATTGATCCAACGCCAGTCAGTATAGATTGTTATAGCAAAGAGCACCGAACGCGAAGCATTCGTCTTTCGACATTTGGGCTGAACAGTCGGTTGCAAAAGTTACGTCTCTCTGGAAGTTAGTAATATTAGAAGTTAGTAATATTAATATCTCAGAATTTTAGTGTTAAGATTATCTTGCAGAAAAGTATAATAAAATAGTTGTTGGATATCGTCGTTTCATTGGGCCCAGCCCAACATAAAATATAGTCAGATTTTATTACAAATAAAGGTCATTATGGTGAGGAACAATCATAATAATATTATTATATTGTTTTTCAACTACCGCATCCATATTACAAACTATATTGATAATATAATATATATATTGCAAATATAATACATGTATTTAATATGCACAAGTATTATAACATACATGTTACTTAACTATACTAATATAAAGAGGAAAGATTTGATTTCTTGTTTGCATTGAATAGGCTCCGAAACTACTGAACCGATTTGAAAAATTCTTTCACTGTTAGAAAGCTACACTATCCCCGGTGAACATAGGCTATATTATATTTTAAAAAAATAGGGATCCTTGATAAAACTCCAATAATGTAACCTAAGGTGTAAAAAATAAGAAAACCGAAGCAAAGCGAGGGCGATTACTTGTATATTATAAAATTATAGTGTAGAAAAATGCATTTCGTAAATGTGTATTTGTGCTACATGAACATTTTGCTGAAGTAATTATTTTTAAATCCATACAAAATAGGCGTGGCCTAACTGAACGCGAAATAAGTGCCTCTTTATACTACCTAGATGCATTCATCTAATGCCTATATTGAAGAAACACCATTGGTGTTTTGGTAGTGACACTTTTCATAAAGTTACCTGTATTTCATTAAGGCATGCATATTGTTTCCGCATACATAGGATTACTTACCATTAAATAAGACATAAGTCTCAAGTACAGTTGTTTGGTTCATATAAGAAGTTGCAAATTACGAATTAATTTAAGAATAGATTATTTTTATTTAAGTAATGTTATTTGGCCACTATAAGTGTTAAGTAGTTATTTCGTAATTTATAATATTAAATGTTGATTTCCGTAATAATACGCTTTACACAACTCCAATCCTAATACCACCGAGGTGGAATGGTCTAACTCAGATTGTAAGGATTCGCAGCACCCAGAATCAACTGGGGTACTATTTGACCCCAGCTCCTCCACCGGGGTACCGTGGGACCCCAGCTCCTCGACCGGGGTACCGTGCGACCCCGGCGTGGGGTCCATGCGTTAGCTATCATGAGGCAAGTACCGCTCAGCAGCGTGGAGCAGCTCGAAGCACACCTCCACCAGGATCAGAGCTATGATCATCCACTCCAGCCGCACGTGGTGGCGATCCGCCGCCCATGACGATAGCAGCTCCAAGAGCTCAGCGCAGTGGGATATCCTCTCGTTAAGGACCTAGAAGGGACAGATAAGTAGAATAAAATTGATTAAAATAGCCTTTGAATCTTTACACTGTATGTTACATGCATGCATGTGACATGAATATTTGAAGCAGTTTTTAAATTTTAATAAAAAAAAGCACTAACAATAATTAAATCTGGTTTAGTTAATAAAAATCAAATTTTAATCACAGAACATTAGTCACTAGCTTTCTTGTGAAGCCTGTCAAGATAGCTACCACCCTCATTCTAGAGTCTACCGGCAAACAACTCGTGTTCCGGGGCTTGGAAGCCAGTTTCTTCTTTCTCTCTTCTTTCTTGTTTCTCCTTGTCTAACCTAAGACTCATTGGTCAGGCTCAAGTCAGACATGCAGCCACTTACCCTGGTCCGCCTTGGTATGGTGAAGTAAGCTACAGTATTGGAATACAGTCTCTCCAGCTGTTCCTCCTCCCAGTAGAAGTCTGGTGTATCCAGCAGGTCAGAGTCTACGTTTAGACGGTGCCGCAGGGAGAATAGCTCGCCCAGTTTACGAACCACCTGGAAAATTAGGTGCTCTTTTTAAAAAATAAAACAAAATAAAAGCTTACAACACAATAGATCAAATCTGGTCGCAGTGGCCCTTGGGATGACTGTCCCGGGCCTGAAAAACCAAATAATAATTATACATGCTCATACTGTCAAAAAAGAAAAGCCTGAACCATGGATGACATGGACAGAAAAAGACTAACACATTTGACAGGGGAATAAAGACTATACCTAAAATATTTTTTTTTGTTACAGATTAGCAAGCCAGTGTTTGGTACAGATCTATTTACATGAAGAATACTAAAGGGACTCGCTAATGCTGATAAGCTGAACAATCTTCCGAGATGGTGTCAAAGGAATAACGCCAGCGCATAAACTGTGCGAAAATGTGCTGAGAAATGCTAAAGGAGCTCTTATTTGTAAACATTTAGCAGTTGTAATATTCCATATGTAATTGCCAAGCCTAGCAATATTCCTCACCTCTTTCTTCTCTACACGAGCGGCGCCCTCTCGCTCCATCAACGACGTGTGCGCCCTCAGGGAAGACGCCAGCGCCTCCAAACGAGCTTCCCATGCACCCAGCCGAGCTGACTGCGCCATTGCGTGGCTGTGATGGATATCATAATGTCATCATAATTAGTATTTAATGAATCATGTATTATATAATAACGTAAGATGTTAACTAAGCATAACACAGCATAAAGCCCTTTAAGGATATTAAAATGTAAAAAAAAAAACATAAAAACAAGTTAATACATCAAAACAAATACAGGAATTGAATATAAATTTTAACTTTTTGTAAATAGTTATCCTTAGACCTTATACAATTTCTAAGCAGATCAATTTCTTCTATAAACCACAGCTCACCTGAATGTAAATTTCTCCATCGAGTTATCTGCATTGGGCACCAGGACGAAACAAGACTCTTGTAGAGAACATTTCTTACTGCAAACACATTCAAACATTGTCAAACATAATACTTTAATGACCAAACATGACAAGCAAGCCAACTAGTCTGATTCCAACAAGGACAGATTAGGTGAATGATTACAGACGCCAACAATCAGACAAATATATTCATTCATGATCAAGGCATTGGTGCAAAAAACTAGCCAAAGTATTTAAGATCACATTTCACAACACAACCTTAGGAAAGTTTGACAATGTCCTTACAATATTTTCCCTTTATTGCTTCACATAGTGACAAGTTAAACATGGACAACTGATTCTTCAACCGAAGATTTATGGCAGCCCCCCTAATGGGGTCAACACCCCAAGAAATACATCACAATAGAAAAGGCTACTTACGCATTTTGCTGGTAAACGTAGGACATGACTTCTCTCTCTCTTGCAATCACATCTCTGGGGTAACCCTCTATTTCATAACTGAAATCAATATGAGAGAACTGAATAAAAACCCTTAAATATTTGTTCTTATAATATGAGTAAGCCAATAGTACAGTCACCTGCAGAGAAAAGTAACCCATCTGTTTATAAAAGGTTCCGTTGCCTGTTGCATTGTAAACACATGGGTTACTTTTCTCTGCAGATGACTGTACCAGTCATAAAAAAATAGTTTAATGTACGCACACATACAAAGTGAATTTTACAACACTATCTTTTTTTCATATTAAATTAAAGTTTCACTTCAACTTATGTTTTACTTTGTTGTTATTTTGCTCATGGAGCCAGTACAAATATTACATGAAAACATGACTCATTTGTTACACGATAATCCACTATGTCAATGTAGATAGTTTGATCCAATAAATTCATTAATTTTTTTCTTATAATACATAATAGTAAGATTGTATTACCGCTTAATAAAATCCAAGACATTGCTAGCCTCAATCTCTGTACAGTTCCAGAAGACGACCGCGCCCTCCCGGAAGATGATGAACTGCCGCGGCTCCTGCTCTACGCTGTACACTGCATTCGCTACTATCACATCCCCTACTTCCTGGGTACTTAGACTGGAAGTACAAGGATAATTGAGTACTACATTCCATCTGTGGGAGAGTGGTTGTACAACTATATAAATGTTCAAATCTTCCCACCGGAATGTATAACTGTGATAAAATCTAGCTATTTCTGAAGTTTAGACATGGTCTGTCTGGGGGCCCATTTTATATTTGTAAAATCCGACCTTAGAGCTAACAGTGACCTAAGCGCTCTTACAACTGCAGTTGGCTGCCGTCGTGTGCCGTCGACGTTTGCAGTCGGCTGCCGTCGGCGTCGACTGCAAGCGTCGACGTTTGCAGTTGGCACTCTCGACTGCAAAGTGCTGTTCGTGTGAAAGCGCTCTAAGAGATCTTCAACCCATTAAAGTTGCTAATTATATTGTTTAATGTATTGCGTAACGTGGATTACACAATTACAAATACTTTTATTATTAAGTTTATTAAGGGTAAATAAGGTTACTTTTCCTCTGCAAAAAATGTTGTTTACATATTTCTGGTAGTTATGACTATTACTAAGTATTACGTCACTTTATTAAAGTATAAAAACCTTACGTTCCAGGTTCGTACAGCTTCTGATGCAGCAGTGCCTCCCGAATACCCTTCAAATTATACGCATTCGCTGTTGCATACGCAAAAGTTAAATAATGCCCCTCTTTTTTGGTCAAATCTTCGAGAACAGCTTTCTTGTAAATAGTCTTCTTGATCAATGGTATAGACTTACTATCTATTGGTAATACTGGCTGAATTGCATCGCTCGAATTATTTCTTACTGCTACAAAACTTAATAACCCAGCTTTCGGTGAGAAAACTCGTCTCCCGACCGGTACTATATCACATGTAGAGGAAAACGCAAAACATTTGTTAGATGTGCCTCTCATGGCAGGAAACACAATTCTTGATAAAAACACTGCCATGGTTCATGTAAAGTAATATATTTTTGATGTACTTTCAAGATATTAATCACGATTTTAAATTAAAATTTATTGCATCAATAAAATTGCATGTGCACAATGCATTAAAGAACAGTTGACAATTGACATTGACATGACAATTGACATTTTATTTAACAACTGACAGCTGACAATAGATACAGATTAAATAAATTGCAAACAGCCAAGTTCCTTGCAAAATATAATCCATAGAGCAAAGAGACTTACTAGAGAGAGACATAGAGGACGCCTGCAGGTTATTAGATTTAAAAATAAATACAACCAAATTTGAAATTGTACCTGTATTTGATTAACCATCTATTCGTGTGGTTGCAACTTGCAAGCCAAGCAAACCCAATATGCTAAAGATTTTTTATTAAGATTATTGTTTTGCTGTTAAATTGATAAGGTTCTATTTTATTCATATTATTTCCTGTATTGATTGTATAGCTAGCGCTCCATTGTCAACAATATATGTAACAACAATAAATAAGGCAAAACCAGCATTCAATGTACATTTTTTTTTACAGAGTTATAAATATTTGTTCGTAATAATTATACACAAACACAATTTCACAGTAATACAAAATCATAATAACAATTTCTTTCTTTTATTTACATTAAAACTTAGCATATCTTTTACTTCACATGCATCAACTCATAAACTTTTCTTTAATTGATGTAATTCTGCTTCTATCCTTCTCTCTCATAACCGCCTAGACATCAGTGTTATGCCGCAAGAAGAAAAGTACCGGTTATAACCAACCGGTATTTATGTGATCCAGCATGCGGTCTAACTACCACTGCTTCCACATTTATGACGATTTTATTTTTTTGGTGCCGAATTCCCATAGCCGTATCACCATCACTGCACCAGCGCGTCTCCATCATCAGCGGTGAAGAGAATGGAGAGTTTCCGCGCAAATTCTATACCAGTTCGTCGTGCAAGTGACCCGGGGACAGCCGAGCGAGTCACTCCGATATCTGCCACTTTGTCTATGGCGCCGGGAGATTGGAGTTCCTGTCAGAAGAAAATAAAATTTCATGTTGAAGTTGTAGTTGTGTTGTAGATAAAGGTGTATAAAATTCATTAAGAATGCTGACACACTGCACTATTCTGCCGTCTTAATGAAGAGTGCAATAAGTCGAGTTTTTGGGAAAATGGATTTAAGACCATATCCGCAACCACTGAAGGTCTTAAGTCAATTAGCCCAAAAACTCGACTTATTGCACTCTTCGTTAGGACGGCAGTATTATAATTAGTACACACTCTAGAACAAAGATGGGTACCTAATGCTTTTCCTATGCAAGCAATTATTTACTAAAATAATATATTGGTTGTCTGGTTTTTATTACTTTACTAGCTGTGCCCCACGGTTTCACCCGCGTTAATTTGTGGAAAATACTCACTACTGGAATATAATATGATGCTATATATAGCCTATAGCCTTCCTCGATAAATGGACTATCAAACACAAAAAAAAAATCAATTCAAACCAGTAGTTCCTGAGATTACTGCGTTCAAACAAACAAATTCTTCAGCTTTATAATCTTAATATATATAAATTACGTGTCACGTTGTTTGTCCGCGATGGACTCCTAAACTACTTAACCGATTTTAATCAAATTTGCACACCGTGTGCAGTTTAATCCAATTTGAAAGATAGGGTAGCTTACATCTCAAAAAAAAAAAAAAAAAACTTTTAACAGAACGAAGTCTGTCTGAGCAGCTAGTATTAGTATAGGTTTACTTCAAACAGTCGTTTCGGTGATGAGTACTGCGCGCAGAGTGCTCGCGACCGCTCCAGACTAGACATGGGCAGGATGGCCAACATCTGCTGCCACAGCTTACTAGCACCCACTCCTGCGAGAGAAAAACAATCACGTTTTATAGAGTTGAGCTGCGCGTCCAGATATGCGAGGCAGCTAGGTAGTGCACAGGCTAGGAAAATGAAGTTATTTATTTATTTATATACCATACAAAAGTATAACAACAAAGTATAACAAAAGTATAACAACAAAGTATAACAAAAGTATAACAACAAAGTATAACAAAAGTATAACAACAAAGTATAACAAAAGTATAACAACAAAGTATAACAAAAGTATAACAAAAAAGTATAACAACAAAGGCGGATTTCATGCTAAAAGCATTCTCTGCCAGTCAACCTTCGGGGAGTAATAGAACAACGATGGCGTTATCCCATAAGTGGATTTCTGATGGAAGTCTCAGTTTTTTAGTATTTTCTTTGATTAAATTTAAAATATCCAGATTATAAACTATCTCGGTGTAAAATTTCTTCCAAATCCGTTAAGGCGTTTTTGCGTGAAAAATCTTTCATACATAATTAAGTATAATAATGGTAAGGCATTCATTTATACATTTATAGAACGCACCATTCTTGTTGACAGTAACACAGTTCTTGTTGTCGCCTCGCATGTAAAACTGTGCCTGCTCGTCGCACTGCCTCTTGGTTTTCCTGGCAATATCAAAAGGTTACTTTAAGTGGGCCGCTAAAGAAAGTCGAATATTTCTCGCAATTCGTAAATATACATGATTTGAAACTCATCATGGACTGAACACATTTTAATATGAAATGGGTACTATGACATTTATTTTCTACGCGATATTTCAAATAGATCGTGGTCAAGGCTGAGCTCAGTGTAGTGAGTAACCGTATTTTTTTAAAAAGTAAGTATGTTTCGTTTACATAAGGAACTTTGGGCCTAAGGCATTTCATCTTGATACTACTGATGTCTGCAGGCGGTGATATCCACTTACCATCAGGTACCAACCTCTTCAGCTGGTTTATCGACTAGTTAAATTAAAAAGAGGAAATACAACTTACTTGTATAGCGCTTCTGCAATCGCCTTGGTGAAGTGGAGGATCGTGAGCGCCAGCTCATTGGGTGTCTCCACCTTCACCGTGTCACAGCTCACAGACACCAATAAGTCTGAAGATCAGTCCGAAATTATATAATAGTCTCTACATGTCATATCGCTTTTGGCAACCAGACTATCCAATTAAACTTCATAATATCTTTAGCATAGCATCTTTTAATTAATTTTGATGTGAATTACGATACATAAATGAATTGTGAGCATCAACAAATAAAATATTGTTTACCCGTTAAAGCCATTTCCAGGTTAACCTCTGTCATCAGCTGGCGGTGACTGCTTGCTTTTTTCCGCCCCGATGGCCTGCAACAACATAGGAAGGTCCCAGTTACTCTGATTGAAAAGGGCCATATAAAGGACTTACTAAAATAAATTCTAATAATTACAGCTTAAAGAAATCCAATTTGCTGCAACAGACTGTAATCTAAATTTCACTCACAAAAAATAACCGACTTCAAAATTACTCAAAAACTACTTGTCAGATCTCGTTCAAAATGTGGGACCACATGACAAGCAGCTGCTTTCGATTAAAAAAGAATCATCAAAATCGGTTCACCCAGTCCAAAGTTCTGAGGTAACAAACATAAAAAAAAATACAGTCGAATTGAGAACATCCTCCTTTTTTTTAAAGTCGGTTAAAAACTCACTTGAAATAGTCCTGTAAACCAAAGACAACGAGTGTGGTCTTGCAGCCGGTGAGCTGGGCAATGCGGCTCATTTGCTGCGCCAAACTCTTGGCAGCTACCACCTCGGCCAGTTCTTCAGCAGTCGTCACGTATAGAGCGCGTTCACACTGCTCTTTCGCTGGCGCTAACTGTACCTAGACAGACAATGTTCCATAGTATTCATAAGCCCTTAAATTGTCTTAGTGCTTGTTCACACTGAACTCGCGGGTGCGGGCGCTGTCGCGAAATATCAAACATATGAGCTACTATGAAAGTGTTCACATCAAAACGCGCGGGCGGTGTATGTAGCGTTTACCGCGACCGCGCCCGCGCCCGCGAGTTCAGTGTGAACAAGCACTTAAGATTAATACAGGACATATCGGCAATATTATACAATTTTAACTATGATTATGTTACAAAATTAGTATCTAGATAGTACTAGATTGTAGAAGTAGATTAAATAGTTAAGAATATTTTATAGTTGACTTTAGAAGAAACTGAATGGAAACTTTTTATTGCCAGTGTGGCGACGACGCGCACACGTCATACGGTGACGTCACGCTAACCTGAATCACGCTATCGAAGTTTCTACGATTGCCGGCATATATACAAATGCTCCGACAACATCAGTCGGGGCTCGGCCGCTTCCCAGGCAACACACCTCGCCTGGTGGGAGATCTCCCTTTGCCAAACCAGAATCCAAATAAATAAATAAGAATTTACCAAGCCGCTGTCAGCAGCAAGCGTCGGTGCCACTCCTCTTGTCCACAGCACCAGCGCGGGGTCACATAACGCTGACGACGTGCGCACCCTGGCAGCCGCCGCAGTCACCTCCCTGGTCACATCCGCTGCGTACCACGCTGAAGACAGCGCCGGGTGCAGTTCCACTGTCATATGCTTTAAGTACAAATAAAAAAGTGAGACTGGTTAGTGTCACAACAGAGATTTTCAGTGTAACATATCGTGGCTAAGAATTTATCTGCAATAACTATTACACCCCCACATTCAAAATTCTATATTTATATAGATGTTACTGATACATTTTATGCACGTCATTTTTTAATCTATCGGCATTTCGGAAAGGTGCTTTGTCATGGAGGAGAAGATAGCCGAAAGAAACTCCTCAGCACATCTTTTAAAAAACCAATCAAATTAAAAATGCAATCATAGTAGCCAACAATGCATTGTAGTGGTTATCTTATAGCTAACTTAAGATAACTTTTATGATGATACTTGCTTTTTTTTTCAATTGGACAGTTCTGTTGACCCTAGAAGCTTTTACAACTTTACATAGATAGACAGATGATAATATTTTCTGTAAACAAACCTTCATACATTCCCCTGGCTTGTAAATTTTATTAGCCATCTGCATTTCCTTTCGTTCTTCTGCATTACGTTTCTTGCTGCCCTGTGTCTCTCCTGGCCTTATGTCGACTGCCTTATTGTCTGTTGTAGCTATCCCACAGGTCATAGGGCTACATAGATCTTGGTCTGTCATTGTTGCAGCATTCTGTGAACCTGAAAACATAAAAATGGGACTTTTCAAAATGATTGTAAAAACAGTTTTTCCCATGGGCTAGCGTTGCAATGGCGAGTGATTACTTATCATAGAGCCGCCCATCTAAAAAATGTACAGGACAAACAGAAAATACACATACCATTCTGACATCTTTGCTTTGCACAGGCATCTCCCAATGGTCCGAAGTTATACTTTTTATGTGCCTCGATAATATTTTCCAAAACATCTGTAATTTATTTAACACCAAAATATAAGTATACTGAAAAGAAATTCAACTTGTCACATGAATACAGGTGAAGACTATTATTGAAAATTATTAAATATTATAAGAATAAATTAATTGGCCGACAACGGATCAGTGATGCCTTTGGTGTTGCTGTCGTCCATGGGCGACGATAGCCACTTACGATCAGGTGTATCGTCAGCTCGTTTTCCGGTTATTTTCATTAAAAAAAATTGGTACACTGACACTACTGTACAGGAATTTCTGATTACAGATTGCACGGAGAAATAAACTAACATTATCATAAGCAGTATGCATAAAAAAAAGGGTTTATTTGTTACAGAAGGGTATAATTTGGCCAGGAAATAAACCTGATCAATAGCATTAATTAAGCAACCGTCTTAACACTAAATGACAAAAAATACCCGACTTCAAAATTAGGGATAACTCAAAAAATGCTCGTCAGATCTCGCTCAAATTTAAGTGGGACCACATGCTAAGCACCAGCTTTCGATTAAAAAAAGAATCACTAAAATCGGTTCACCCAGTCGAAAGTTCTGAGGTAACAAACATTTAAAAAAATACAGTAGAATTGAATTTTTTTTTAAGTCTGTTAAAAACAATGATTACCGTCACTAATTTCTCTGTTAACTTTTTGAATCAATTGTTCAAGTTTTCTTTCACATTTAGAATTATCCATTGCAAGTGAAATTGAAAGTTTATCAAAAAAACATAAATTATTTTTATCTTTTGTAAATTGTAAAATAACTGAACTGAAACAGCTGATCCGTTGTCACTTGTCAACGTCAGCTGCAACTTGTAAGCGTCAACGTCTCCTTTTGGCAGATAAGTAGTAAAATTATCTATGGTTAGAGCACAGAGTACGTTATAAATTAATAATGCTCTTCAACTAAATCTGCACTTGGGTGTAATGTTGGTAGCATTGAAAGAAGAGTATAAAAATGAAAATGTTTAAATTAAATGTAATGTTTTTAATGTCTCGTAATATAGGTATATCGTTATTACCTTTGATGAGCATAACAACAACGCTATTATTATGTCCATAAAATGGTTTTAGAGATTTGTAAGACACTTATTTCATTGCTACCAACATTAGTCATTACACCCAAGTGCAGCAGATTTAGTCGAATAGGCATGATGACAGATTTTGAAATACTGTTCTATATTGTTGGGAAATATATTATAGTTACAACGTACCTATATCATATTTCCGCAAAAAAATAAGGTTTAGTATAAAATAAATACATTTCAAATTGGCTATTTGACAGTTGTCACGGTAAAATATGAAATGTGTTAAATATGGTTGCATATTGGTTAACATTAATTAAACAATACATTTTTTGCATGAAAATAAATTGTAAATATTTTTATTTTTGAAAAATAGATTTGAGTTTTTTTACCTGTGGACACGAGAACCGAAACGCGGGCGGCCATGATTGAGCATGCTATGACGTCACACTTCCAAAAATATAGCGTTGTGTACTACTAACTACATCGATTATCGTGTGCAATTTACTGAGAAAATTAATAATATAATATATTTTGATTTGTGCTTTTGAGAGGTTTTGTAAAATGGAGTCAGGCTATACAAAAGCTGACAGTGCGAATTTGCCTAAAGTTGATTCATTGATGGTCGCAAATTTCTTTGCGTGTAACCCTGACTTTTGCTCTACCGAGTTTCGGAATGCAAAAACCTCCTTGTAAGTACTGAAATTAATAAAGTAAAATTGGTCAGTCTTGCTAAGTGGTCACAGGGAGATTTTTTTGTAAATTTTTCCTCAACGTCCCCTTAACGACACCATATTACTAATGATTTTAAATTACTTATAGGTTATGTTTATGAACAATATTAGGTTAGGTTTAATTTGTTTTTTTAGTAAATCAGAGGCTAAGTTGATTTCTTCCAAATACTTACATCAAAGTGGTCCTCGCAAAAGAATATTGCAGATTTATCAGATGTTAACTGTTGGTCTCGGCGTGCTAATTGTAACGCACTGTTTTCGACGTTGAAGGCATTTAGGAACGTGTATAAACAATTTGTTAGGAAATTTAATTGTAGTACTTCTACACATAGGCACTGCACATGTCTTGTAGCTTGTCATTTTCACAATTCCAGTGAAAAAGGTGTAAGTTTTTCACATAAAATATCTTCAGAGTTAGAGCATAAACTGTTGTTATTTGAAATGTGACGTCACAGCCAGCAAGTGACAGATGGCAGACTATTTTCGCGCGAATTTCAAATTAATGGATTAAAAGTTATTTTTATTCCTACTAAATAATACTTTTTTGAAAAAATAAATATTGTAAGAGGTATAAAATAAACCTACGAAAATTTTAAAATATTTTTCCAAAAATTGTCTAATAGCCAATTATAAGTTTAAAATTCGCACCAAAACGCTTCAAAGTGTCCGGGCGTGGTAGTGACGTCAGTCCTCAGGAAAACAAAAGACAATACGTCGTTATTTGTATGGTGATATTCATTTGTTTTAAGAAGCGTGACGTAATTCGCGCTAGTTGAGACTGACTGGCGTTTTAGCTAAGATGGCGGCTTGCCATATTTTGTAGTTTTATTTTATCGAAAATATTGTTTATCTCGCTAATAATAATACGATAAATGCGTGTTTTGTAATCCAATAATAGGGTTTTATTAAATAAATACATAATTTTAGTAATTTTTACTTACTGTCATCATGCCTATTGCTGAGGCCTATTGTATATAAACTAATTAAACGGTTTTACAGTGTCAATGTAAGAGGCACTAAATAAATAATAAAAATAAAAAGACAGTACCTACGGAAAATGTAACAGCCTGTTTTTAGGGTTCCGTAGCCAAATGGCAAAAAACGGAACCCTTATAATGTCGTTACGACGCGCGCGGCGACGTTAGCATCACATCTTACCCGTAGTACGGTTGTGAATGTTGTGATCGACCTTATGGGTACTCAGTTTTGGTTTTAATTGATGAGGTTAAGAATAGTCGTTTCGGCTAAACAAACGACAACGCTTAGCCGATAACGCTCTACTTACAAACTTAGCGTCGTCTAATTTGAAGTGGTCACTTGCTTCGCGCATTTGCCTTCGGCGTTGCCTTCTGTGTGTGTCAATCAACTTCCAAATAGAACATCTTTGACTTCCAAAAACCGAAACGTATACATATATTAGATACTCATCTGAAAACACAGAATTTTTATTGTGTAAATAATGTTATTAAGGTGACAATCACTCTCACTTCGAAGAATAGTACGAATATAATCAAAATTTTACTAACAAAAAATAACCGACTTCAAAGTTACTCAAAAACTACTTGTCAGATCTCGTTCAAAATGTGGGATCACATGACAAGCACCTGCTTTCGATTAAAAAAAGAATCATCGAAATCGGTTGGCGTGATATTGAGTTATTCGTCCATTTAAATTGTCGCGTACCATACATACTAATAAAAATTTAAGACTTATATCTTATATATATATATTTTATCATGGATGCCATTGTCGGATCTCAATAAAATTTATGTGGGACCACATGACAGCCATCAGCTTTCGATTAAAAAAAGAATCGTCAAAATCGGTTCGCCCAGTCCAAAGTTCTGAGGTAACCCCGGTCACTCACATACGCGCAAATGTTTGACATTTTTACGAATGTTTGCACATATGTGAAGGGCGGTCAGGCAAATGGGTTCGCATATGAGTATACAAGCCCATTTCCGCTTCCTCCTACACCTTGTTCACGAATGTTCAATCTTGCTGTTGTTATTATGTTGTTGTTATTCAAATCCATTTTCAATACAGAAAAAAAATGGTAGTACGATTAGACGCCACGAACCACGAAAAATTAAGACTTAGTCACCTTTTTAGTCGTGTTCACAACTGGTCGCACGAATGTGTGGGAGACTACACGAAGGTTCGAGGTTCGCGCGCTTTGATGTGCGACAAAAAACCGACACAGCTTGGAAAACCCCGAATGCCTCGAAAACTTCGCATAATCATACGCGAAGGTCGTCCCACACTTGCGGGTTCGCGTATTCGCGCGAATGTGAGTGACCGGCATAACAAACATTAAAAAAATACAGTTGAATTGAGAACCTCCTCCTTTTTTTGAAGTCGGTTAAAAATAATTTTACTTCTTTTTAACCGACTTCAAAAAAGGAGGAGGTATTATTCAATTTGACTGTTTTTTTAATAGATAAATACATATACGTGCAAAGTATGGAACGAACTTCCTTCTGAGGTTGATAAAGTGGTAGAATAAAATCTTTTTTTCAGTATACCTCCCCTACATCAAAAAAAGGGAATGTTTTTTTTCGTCTTCATATAGTGTGGGGTATCGCTCAACTACGGAACCCTACATTATGCGTTATGGTTAGCTAACACGAACTTGGTCGGTTTTTATTATATTTGTTAACGTCACTAGCTAAAACTTTGGTTCGTTGGTAAATGATATTTTAGTGTTATTCTTTTAGTAGATGGTACATTAACCGATTCGTTGGCGACCCAGTAGAGACGTGGGAGATCGGTATTATTTGCACTGCCCTAATAAGGTACCTACCGAAACTGCGTTCCTATAAGATATCATTCTATCCTCTGCCTGCGGTTAATTATCTATTCCTTTTGGTATATTATTAAGTCGTTTTAAAAGTCAGGTATACAGGCATATTTCTTCCGAAGCGAAACCAGAATTATTACTATGTATAACCTAATAAAAATCTATAGGCATCCTAGACCTCACCTCAATACTAACAATACCTACTTATACCTACCTATAATTCTATAAAAGACCGAAAGGAAGACATCAAGTGATATTTACGACAGCTTTATGTGAAATCGATGGGAACAGCGCCAGCTTTTCGTTATCAGCGTTTTCGTTAAAAGTCGGGCAAACTTAAAGCAGCATACTATTCAAACTTATCTATAGTCCGTTTAGGGTTCTGTGGTCCTTTAAAGTTTCATCGTGTCGTCCACGGTTTAGCTCAGCTCAGAAATCCTTAGTACTTACTAGAAAGTTGTAATTTGGCGTGGGTATATGTATGATATTATACGTATTTACGTACGACGACGTGGACGGACGACGACACAGCGGTTAGTAAAAACGGCGTTCTACAGGGTTCTGTTTTGGGGCCTCTTATAATTATAGAACATCATATCGACTCTACCGTCAAACCTCACACTATGGATAAGGTTTGTGTCATGAACGTCATGGTAGTGTCATTTATCTGACTAGCTACGCGTCATTCCAAAAATTACAATATCTGCAGTCACGCACTCATACCACCTCCGATCGCATTATTGGACCTCGTTGAAAATAATCAACAAGGGGCTTGAGAGCCAGTTCTTTCTTTCTTTTTCTTCTGTCTTTCTTGGCCGGCAACGCATCAGTTATTTCTTTGGAGTTGCTGATGTTCATGGGCGACATTAGCTACTTACCATCAGGTGGATCAGCTCGTTTACCGGCTATTTCCATACAAAAGCAGGTTCCTTACTACTTTCTAACACGTCAGTAACTATTCTGGTGGTGTGACATTTACCATCTTAACGTAGTACGTATACTCGTTTGCTAGCTGAGTTTTACTATTACACAATGTTATCCGAAAACGTTAAACAAATAAGAAATAAATAAACAAAACCATAAAAACGTACATGCTGCTTAAAAACTTATTTGAATAACAATATCATCAAAGTGCACGTCCTTGCATTGCCCTCACAGAGCTTTTGAGCTTTGCAATCCTGTTTACGTGCGATATGTGAGATCTGGCAAAGAATGTTTTAATTAGAAGTACAAGATAATTTACCTTTTCTGCCTACGCACGTCTTGCCTCTGCTGTTCTCAAACTCATAACTCTTGGATTACAATTACAACTTGAACATAACTTACTGAAAATAACTGAAATTGACTGAAAATAACTTACGATTCAATTATATTTTTATGGTATAAATAAGTACTGCTGTAATATTTTAAGTACATTAAAGGTTGATAAATTGCATAATGTGAATTAATATGAAACTCTAAATAGCTATAATTTCAAAAGCTGTGTTCAATTTTAACTCCATGATACTTATTGTAGGTACACAATCCCGATTTATTATCTCTCATTTTCTTATTAAATTAAACGGTTTTATTAATTAGTTACTGCAAACAATTACAAAAATATTTAACAACAACGCCAATAAAATGTTTTCACTGAATGATTCAGTGATATTCAAGTCTGAATATGATCAATGAAGCATTTTTGTAATTGCTGATTTGTGTCAGCTTAAATTCAAATTACTCTTTGTCAATAAAACTGCTGAAAACGCAAAACTCAGGAACCCTATGTTCTCCGAACCATAAAACTCATTTCATTTCATTCTCGGTCGGACGCCTTTCATTAAACTTACCTGTTCAATTAAATACTTGTTCTGTGGCGAGGGTTCCCTCATTTTCCCTCCTCCAGTCTCTCTTTGTTAGCGGGGACGATCGGTCGTTGCTCTGTGCCGCACGCCTATCGAATTATAAAAATAAACTTAGGAACCAGCGACACGGCTTTTCTTAGCTCTGATTACTCATTCACAATTCAATAGTTTGAATGAACGAATCCGAACAAAGTCAGAAGGGTTTGTAAACTTTGAAAACAAATAAGTGCAAAAATCCAGCCAAGCTTTTGAACTTACGGGAACAAAATCATGTGCGCTAGATTTTGAAGTTTAAATTTTGGCAACCGTTGTAAATTCGAAAATGGATTGGCGCGAAAAACTTTTTGGGCGGGTGCTAGTAAAGTGTGATGCGCCGGGTACTCAGAGTGGGAAATTCGAAAACGTACCGACCATTGAGGCTCTGGCAGACTGTGTGGAAGAAGGTGAAGGTCCTGTGTGCGGAATCTACTTCTCATTCGCGAATATCAGTGATACGAGCGACGACTTCGGAGTGCGTTTGGAAGAGGTTTACAAGAAGGTGCACCCAAAGTTGAAGGTGGTGCAAGTAGTCCTTTGGGCTCACGTTGGCACTCCTGAAGGTCCGGTGGAAAGGGAGGCTGGGTTCCGCAGAAGTCTGACTGGCAAGCCGTGGTTTGCTGTCCCATTTCATGATGTCGATACCAAGGTAAGGATTCATTAAGTACGAAGTATTTCGGGTAATTCTATTTTATTTCATTAAACTGTATTTACGTGTTACTTGTGTATACCTAGTTATATTTTTAGAGACGATATTTTTCAGATACTAAGGCGTATCCGCGTGTAATATTCCATTTATGTAGGTACCTAATCTAACGAAATTATCAATAAATTAATAATTGTCTGTTCTGTTGTACATGGAAACGAACAGTAGCAGTTGCAGTATCTAATTGAGAAGGATGCACAGGAAGGATGTATGTAATTTAGACCGAATGACTAACTAGTATCCCGAACAAAGAATCATCCCAATGCATAATAACTTTCTACTGGTAAGCTCCTTTATCGTCTCATTATGAGCTACACATTTCTGAATTCTTTTATAACACCAATAAGTAAATAACGACACATAAATAAATAAAGATCTATCCTATCTATGTGTCAATCCTCCTTGGCAAGGGCACTCCCGTGCCCCTTGTGGCAATTGTAAAATTATAATAACAAACTTTTCTATTCTAACCTAATCAATATTAATGTGTTTCATCACATATTATTACATTTATACCACCACACGATACCACTGATCAATCTGATCATCACGGTAAAAAAAAATCATAACTATCCGCGTGAAGCTGAAGGTTGAAGAAAAATAACCAACTTGAAGTATTAGGGATAACTCAAAAACTACTCGTCAAATCTCGCTCAAATTTAAATGGGACCACATCACAAGCACCAGCTTTCGAACATAAAAAGAATCATCAAAATCGACGACGAATACAACGAGAATAAAGAAAGAAAACGAAAATAAAGAGTTATGAGGTAACACACACAAAACAAAATACAGTCGAATTGAGTACCTCCTCCTTTCTTTGAAGCCGGTTAATAATTCACAGTAAAATTAGTCAAGCGCAAAATTTTTCTTGTCAAAAGACCAATTTCAACAAGACAAAAGATGCAGCGCTAATTTTGAAGTGCTGCTTTTCTTACCTCTCAAAATTCTTGTAGGTACTTTTTCAACTCTTTTAAGTAAGAATCTAGACGAGAAAATATCCAAACTCGCATTTTTCGGACCTGCACTTATTTGTCACATGTTTCAAGTACAATGTCGTTATCAACATCAAATCTTTCCATATAGTCTACCTTTTATAGGGATACCACCATACTTTAAATATGTTTGTTAGTTGGTTTAGTACGAAAAGAAACAAATTAATTTCTGAATGAAATTATACCGCACCCGGTAAAAGTTTGCTATAATATCTATGTCAAGTACATATCTGTAACTGAACCTTTTGCATTTCAATAAACTACAATTGATACTGATTTCTATTCACGAAATTGACCTATCGCTCCCAGGAGTCCCAGGTTCTATCAATTACTGAAGATACCTGTAGTGTTTGTACTGCTATTATGGTTATAGCAGTAATCATGTTATCTCGAGAGCACGGGTAGTGGGGCAACACTGAGTCAGTCACGAGACAGCCGTAGACGCAGGCAGACGTGTTCCCCTACCACTGGTGACGTAACGAGCTAATGCAAGTCAACCATATCACTATATCCAAATATTACGGAGCACGTAAGTACAACAACTACTACATAATGGCGACGAGGTCAAAAGGTCAGTGCAATAAATATTTTATTTTGTGTTGATAAAGGAAGAGTTGAAAGGAAAATAACACGTCGATGCAAGAAATAATCAACAGACGAATGTTAATATTAGTGCCGAATAGTTAACTCGAGAATTTGTTTAGGTGTGCTGTAACTTTAAATAACGTATTGAGCAAAATCATCATAATTATCGAAGTTCTCTCTCTAATTAGGTATAAAAATTGCCGCCATTACCGCTACCTACACAATTCCCTTTGTTTTCTGAAAAATGGCATTGATTGACATTGTAAAAACAACTGTGCGGTGAGTAAAAAGTGGCATTTTGTGTTATAAGCGTAATTCACGCTACTGAAGTAATAATAACATAAATGACATTTTGGATATAGTGTCACTTATTTAGCTGAAAGTGATAGCGAGGCAGGTTTTGTTTTTAAATAAGAAGTGATATTTAGTGTTTAGCTGTGTCGTTTTAAATATAATACACAGTATCATTGAAGTATTATTACTAGCGTATAGAACGGACACCGCGAGCACAATGTGTGTTCCAATGAATTGACGCCGCGCGGCTTCAATGTCCAATGGATTCGTTCGATTTTGGAAGGAGAACAGGGGCTCAATTTTGAAAATAGAACCTCCCGGCGGGGACACACATTTTGTTCGAGATGTCTTCTCTATGTATACTTATACCTCAATGCACAGTATCGATCTGTTGGAGGGATTGCTACATAAATGGAGTATTGCGTGTGGTGCCGCGTGTTTGGTTAAGGTTGCGTATGTGTGCCAATGAGAAAAAGTGGCATCATGCGGAACTTTTTCTGAATATATTTTTTGAATAACTACTTATTTACTAGCATGTTTTTAGTGCCTAACTAAAAGTAGGTTGGGCGAACTGACGAGAGAGGCTAATTGCAACGATATATTTCAGTTTTCTTCATAGATAGTGATCGCAATGTTGAGTTGAAAACTTTGAATGGCTATACTAAAAAACTACTATTTTGTAAAGCGCCATTTTTTGTTTTAAATGAGCGAATGGTGTCCGGCATCCACTCTTGCGTGTGTGTGTTGCACAGCAACACTTAGTACTAAAAAGGAGATAACATTATACAAATTATGAACTTAAATAAAGGAGTAGGGACTTTAAAATATTCAAGAATAAAAGGGTTCCCTAAATTAGTGAAATTTATTTAGGACTAGCTGTTTATTTAGCACTCTTCGGCTTTATAAAGTATAGATTTTACTACCATTATAGATGGCCGCACATGCAAGTTAAGTTTAATTGTTGAGAGTGAGTTTGCTTCTTCACGGCCATAAAACTATAACAGTAAGGGTAATTGTCAATAAAATTAGCTGTTTTTATGACTATTAGTTATATTCTACGCAGGTCCTGGGTTTCATTCAAACGTAGTTTTGCTTTAGTTACAAAGTACATGTGTAGGTATGATAAACTGAAATAATTGCAGTCGTTTTGATATGAATTCTGATAAAAAACGGAACTGAAGTTGTTTGATAAAAATTATGTTCTGTTATGAAAGTATTGCATTGGCAGTATCAAACATACATACATGCCTAGCCGCCTTGGTATACATGCAGCCATGCACTTGTATTTCTTTTGAAAATAATATACATAAACTATCACAAGCTGTTGTAATACGGTTAACGTAATTTAACGTTGCGGCGCCGGGTCCCTATTTCAGCTTGTAAGTTCTTTGTGATTCTTTAGCAGTCTTTCCTTTTGGTATTTGACTATCACGGCTGCACTACACGGCTGAAAATATAATAACATAATGTGGGTAATCATAAATAAAGTCGGTTTGATGGGCGGTAGCGTAAGAAGGAAAGAAACATTTATTCCGTCATAAGAATAGCAACATCGTTAGGGTTCTATGGTGGATGTGTCACTGGCGCGCCGACGATGAGGAGCGCGGGAGCGGGTAATTGACCGTTATGGTCGTGGTCGCTCTGTTAACACATGACGCTTTTGTTGTGGTCAGAAGTGCTTGACATTTGACATACAGCGTTAGAATGCCCTCGTGTATTGTACCAATGTGATTGGTGTAGTGGAGCAAAGGATGGGCGTGTGTGTGTGTTGTGGCTCTTTTCAGAACGGAGTTCTTGGTTGGTTTATAAGGGCATAACGTATCTATATTTTGAATATCATTGCGTATTGGGAGATGATAGGAAGTTCCTATCATCGTTCCTATTAGGAACCATTATACAAGCCACGACACCGAAATTCAAATCTTCGCGATGAGACAAGTTTATTTTTCTAATTTAGTTTTTGTGTTGAATTTTATAGAATCTATTGAGGCAGTGAGGGTCAAAAGCGCTTGCGAGCTAGACGCGTTCTTGTGTTGTTACTGTGATTAAACTAAGTTTTGTCACGGAAATCATATTATATATTTATCATTGAGTTATTCGTGCACAAAAGCAGTAAGTTTTTATTTTTAAATTGAGAACAATAATTGTATTTGTTCGAATGGGTGCAGCAATGTTTAAAATGTTGCTATTTATTATTGTAGCCTGAGGAAAGCGCCCTTTTGAAGACGCACGATTTGATATGCTGTAGTAAATTCATAGCCCTGGAGAAGCCGAGCCTTGGTTTTGACAGAATTCCACAAAAATCGTGAAGGAGAAACTCTCCTGACGTCCAAAAAATATTTATTAAGCTGGATGTATTTAGTTATAAATCGAGAAGTCCTCTTTAAACAGATTTGCAGATTATACCAATGCTATGACCTTAGTAATTAATAATTTTAATAGATTACAATTAAAGTTTGGTAATCTAATCTAATTAGCTATAATGGCGCTACCAATTATTGATCTACTTAGGTTGATTTCGGGGTCATAAACTCATAATTAAGTACTTACCTGCCTGAAGGATTGTTGACGTGAGTAATTTGATGGACTTGATAGGTCATAAATTTTGGTGCATAATGTACTTATTGCAATAACTATAATGTGTGTGTTAGGTAGTACGAACCTACATGAAATTGTAAATCGTGCGTGAGTGTGTGTGTCAGGTAGTACGAACCTACATGAAATTGTAAATCGTGCATAATTGTGTGTGTCAGGTAGTACGAACCTACATGAAATTGTAAATCGTGCATAATTGTGTGTGTCAGGTAGTACGAACCTACATGAAATTGTAAATCGTGCATAATTGTGTGTGTCAGGTAGTACGAACCTACATGAAATTGTAAATCGTGCATAATTGTGTGTGTCAGGTAGTACGAACCTACATGAAATTGTAAATCGTGCATAATTGTGTGTGTCAGGTAGTACGAACCTACATGAAATTGTAAATCGTGCATAATTGTGTGTGTCAGGTAGTACGAACCTACATGAAATTGTAAATCGTGCATAATTGTGTGTGTCAGGTAGTACGAACCTACATGAAATTGTAAATCGTGCATAATTGTGTGTGTCAGGTAGTACGAACCTACATGAAATCGTAAATCGTAAATGATTGTGTATTAGGCAGCAAATGCCTTACGATACCAATTAACGTACATACCTTTTGTGACACGGAGTACTACATGTGTGTGTATTATTATTGATGCGTGTTTTTCGGTAAGATGTTAAATAATCAAGTCCGAACTGATATATATTTAATTATCGTTTACACATATATAATAATACATGTGTAACACATAAAGATAAACTTTCAGATTAATTTTATTCTTTCACAAAAGGCAACCCTGACATTGCCAGAGAGGATAAGCGACAGTGTTAGAAAGGAAGGCAACTCATTACGCGTTTTGATTAGCACTGTGCGATCAGAATTACACTTTATTGCGTTGGAGCCAGAGTCACTATTTATTTAAATGATTTTTCGGAATTTTTCTTAGTGCACCTTCTATAATTATTTATAAATACTATTATTTATTCTGTGTTTTTAGTTAAATTCAGAGTTAAAGAAAAAATTGTATTCAAGCTAAAGTTACAATGAAAGTAAAATTTAAAAGGCACTCTATCTCGAAGAGTCATAGAAATCAGAGTAAAATCAACCAATAATAATGAAGTTTAGTTTTGCTTAACATAAACATACGTTACTGTGTTGTGGGCAGTATGAGCCCTCATGAAATTGAAAATCATACGTTACTGTGTTGTGGGCAGTATGAGCCCTCATGAAATTGAAAATCATACGTTACTGTGTTGTGGGCAGTATGAGCCCTCATGAAATTGAAAATCATACGTTACTGTGTTGTGGGCAGTATGAGCCCTCATGAAATTGAAAATCATACGCAACTCAGTTGTCGGCAGTATGAGCCCTCATGAAATTGAAAATCATACTTTACTGAATTGAAGTGAGCTGTCGGCAATATGAGCCCTCATGAAATTGAAATCATACATTACTGAGTTGTCGGCAGTATGAGCCCTCATGAAATTGAGATTGATACATTGACTTGATGGAAGTAGTAACCTCATGAAATTTAGAATCATACATACATTACTTGACTAGACGGCAGTATAGGTCCCATGATTTGAAATCATAGTAACTAAAGTGTGTATGGACCTCTTGAAATTGAAATCATTACTGAATAGACAGCAGTATGGGCCCTCATAACTTTGAAAACCATACAAAATGTAGTTATTTTGTAAACATATTAGTTATTTGGCGTGATGGAGTTGAGATGTAGAATAAAGATAATGAATAGACGAGGTATTTCAATGAAGGACTGGTGTGTGAATGATTGGTATCGGCAGTGTCTGATTCATATGTGACACCGTTGGGTCCGTTGGGATCCGTTGGATCCGTCCATTCAGGAAGGACGCCTAAATAAAGGAAATTCCTGTTGCGAGTCTAGCCATGGTTGGCGTGTTATGGTCGTCGGTGGGACCTAGTTTATATTACGTATATAAGAGGATTGTCTCGCAAGTAAAACTTTAGTCTTTAAAAAACGAAAGCAGGTTGTAAGCTGTACGTAATCTGTTGTTGACAGTAAACCACTTTTAGTAATAATATAAATTTTCATCGAGTTTCTCATATTTCCTGTGTTTGTTTTACCAGTAAGTTGTCTATTTAAAGACAGAAATGACGAGGTTTGTTTGAATGTTGGTATGAAACCTAATAACTTGGCGATCTTGATCAAAGAGAGAAGAAAGAGGGAAGTATGAAAAGCTAAGAGGTGATGTAAATAATTATTATTTAATAAAGATAGAAGGAGAACGGGTGTGAATGGGAAAGGTGTAAGACGAAAAAAGTCTCAGGTGTTGTTTCAATGTTTAAAATAATTGCAGTGAAAGTATAATCTACATAAGTAATTCTATACGAAGCATGCATATGACAGTTTGAGTTTGTTGAGGCTAGTGAAGGCACCCAGAAGGCTCAAGTTTACAAACCGTAGCCTGCTTCATACATATAGTGCGTGTTACAAATGTGTTTGTCTAAGTAACTGGAATATTGAATGGTATAGACGTGGAGTGGCCTTTGAAGGCTTGAGTTGCGATCAACTGCAGAGTCGACTGTGGATCGGGCTCCATATTAAATAAAGATTTTAATAAGGAAGGGATGTAGTGTTTGTACTGCTATTATGGTTATAGCAGTAATCATGTTATCTCGAGAGCACGGGTAGTGGGGCAACACTGAGTCAGTCACGAGACAGCCGTAGACGCAGGCAGACGTGTTCCCCTACCACTGGTGACGTAACGAGCTAATGCAAGTCAACCATATCACTATATCCAAATATTACGGAGCACGTAAGTACAACAACTACTACAATACCAAAGATAGGTCTTTATGTTATTACAAGTAAGCAATAGACCGATAAGCTGTAGGAACCGGCTACGCAACCACTTACGCTGGCACTATAATGACGTGATCTTGTGGTGAAAAAGTTAATGGTGCTAATAGCTTTAAAGCTCTCCTTATAAAATGCTACAATAAACTATCAGAGTGTTCAGGTTAATGCAATTGGAATATTTAAATGAACCGTCCGCTTCCACTTTTTGCCACACCCCGATAGGCATGCTAATAGGCATGATGACAGATTTTGAAATACTGTTCTATATTGTTGGGAAATATACCTATTATACATAATTACAATGAAAAAACGACAATAATAGTTATAAAAATCAGACAGTAATAATACCTACTGACGCGGCGACGCGTCCGTCGACCCCCAGCCCAGCCCTATGGATCAGATAGGGTTGATAACCCCTTGCGGATTTGATAGCAATTTATGAATAAATATCGATTTATTACGCAGTAGTTTTTAATAAAAGCTTAAATACACGCCAAGTAGATATGAAAATAGAAGAACGTCCTAAAAGTAAAAGCTATATTTTTCAAAAGGATGATAATTAATTTTAAACTTTTATTATCGTTCCAAATATTAAACGTCTCGGTGACTAACAGCATGTAAATCGGGTCATAATAACGGTAAAGAAACAAATCTAAAATGCATAAAATGGTGAGTACTTGCGCAAAATAGCCAAGCTTCTTTTTATCCAAGATGTTGGGTTTGTAGGGTAAAAGTTTGTAGAGTCAGACCTTGTAGAGGCTTGACTCTTCATGACTTCTAATATCTTTTACAATGAAAGCCAAGAGTGAGTCTTGGCAACGTATCTTACATGAAATGTGTGAGATTTAGTAATAACTGCTTAATTTTATTAACAAACTTTGATAACGAATTTTATCCGCTTTTATGTTAGTCGTAGTCGTAATCGAACTTTCAACGTACGCCAACCTTTGACGGAGTTATAACAATTATACCTTTGATTCTTTTTAACCAATTTGGACAAACTGAACTAGTTATTTGAATAATCCATAAACTTAACTTAAATCTTTTTGTAGGCCTTATACCCAAACAGACAAAAAGGAAAAAATTAAAAAATTAAAAACGGCATGATAAACGCCATTATGGACAAGAGTTGTTTAATTTAATAATGTACAGATATCTGTAATTATAATTTGTTTACGCTAACCTCTTCAAACATTCTGAATTTTGGGGAAATTGAGTGAATTAAATTGTCCATGTCACCTCCTGTTATTGACATGACACTGGAAGGCGTAGGTTCAGCAATGGACTCCTCATCAAGACTAGCTAGTCTTGACACTAGCTTAGTGTCCATGACCACACAGCGTTGCCAATTACCATTAAAAAGCTTTTATTAAAATAAATTATACCAGCAGTCGTGTTTTATATTTATTTTCCCTTAACACATTGCGCTAATTGGCACTTGTATAAGCCATACAACTCCACACAGTCGCCATAAAACTGTCTCCACCACTCAAAAGCGAGTCCCTTGTTAGTTAGCGAACTATGCACATAGCGTGGATTGCGGGCTATAAAACACATGATTATCTGCAGTGGCGCGATTATTAATTTAGCCACTGAAAATTAGGTGGTGAAATTGGTGCACCTACTAATTCTACCACACCTACGAATTCTGCTGTGAATCAAAAATCAGTCATTGCTTCTTTTGGTCCTTCGAGCATCCTTAGTTCGTACGTAAGGTTAAACACCAGCCATAAATTTGAACATCGCTATAGAATGTCAGGGAATGCCACTTGCCTGGGCTTAATATAAAAGCCTACATTAACCTCGTTCCAACTTATGGGCTGTAATATGTTTTTGTTTTGTAGACCACCTTATAGCCTCTACAATTTACAGGTCCTGTACCTTACAATTACTACGCCTTATAGGTCCTAATACCTGCTGCGCCACGGCCCCAACGTATTACATCTTACGGACAAAATGGATTACAGTCTGACAGTCATTACCTACACCTTACAGCCAGGTAAATACTACTACGCTTTATAGGCTCTATATCTTCCAGTTTATTGCCCTCAAAGTAAAATAGAAATCTGTCATACTACAGGGCCTACTTTTAACAGCTTTGGGGCTCCCTGGAATGGGCATGGCTTAAGAGCCATGCGGAAATTAAGATTTCCGTATAGAACAACTTGATAATAGCGCCATGGAGCAAACATAAAAATAATAGCTGAAAAAAGTGTACCTGTATAGAATTCTGTACAATTGCGCATGTAATAAAGGAACCAGCACATAATCACGGCATCCCATCTGGATACGTAATTACTCAATTATAAAGTCTGGAATTACTCTCGTAATTATATGACGTGTTCTGAAACAATCATTGTAAAGATCTCTCGTTCTTTCATTTATCCCATTCTCTTTCTGGCATTGTGATTTAAAAACCAATGTGTTTATAGTTTATTTCTAACGGTAATATTTTAATTTTCAACAGCAGTAAGTATTATTTTCCTTTTACAAGCAGCGTTCTTGAATGGTCATATTGGTCATTGAAGCCATGTTTTATTATTTCACAGCCTTAAGAAACTCTAAAGCTTATTAATTTCTGTATTAGACACTGAGGCCTGAGGACATTCCATACATCTTACTGTTACTACTGCTGACAAGGAATCTCTTCAGGAGGAAACTCAAAGCCTTAACTCCATTGTGCAGACTGTAGAGGACAATAGATTTTCAAGATGGAAGAGAATGTAGATGTTTACTATGCGAATAGCAAGTTTTACAACTCCAAATTAAAAATTTGAGTTATCAAACTTCCTCATCTGACATGGTTTTGATGAGTAAATATTAAAATTATTCAATGATATCATAAATCAAAATGGCTTTTATTTCATTTTAATTGATTCGTATTCGGCCATATCCCATACGGTTCCTGACTTATAGGAGTATAAATTACAATTATCAGCTTGAGCGTATTTGGTATCCTCGGCTGAGTCTTTCCAAGATTGCTTCCTCAGTCCATGTGAAGTCGTAACACTGGCCACACGGCTAGCAACTGTTCATTCGAAAAAAAATCGTATTTGGTAACAATTTAACCTACAATCGACCACAGAGTACTAAAACACACAATCGACTGTGAACGGGCCACGATGCAAGTGTATAACATTATTATGTAAAGATACCTATAGCCCTCGCCTCAACTGCTCTTAAGATATTGACACGTAAGCGTCATGCATAATTTAATAGCGTAGCCTCAGCGAGATTACGTCCTCCAGTGGAGTGTGAAACTACATCTTTCCAGGCTTTTAGCTCCTCCCACGAATACAATAGAGGCCGGCCTTTTAGCGGTCCTCGTGCGTATCTACAAAGTTGTTCAGCATGCTAAATATCTGCTAGGGATGTTTCGAATACACAATTTATTTACGGATATCAATCGTGGAAAAGCGTTCGACGAATAATATGTATTCGTTTCTGTTATCCGGTTTATAATAAATGTTGAGTTTTATCATTAAGCAGTGAGCTTAGTTCCATTTTCCATACCAAAAATATTCCTAAGGGACCCTAATAAGTTTCGTAGGGACCCTAATAGTCTTTCGCAAGTTGCTAATGTCCCATTACACTTTCAGATGCGGGACTTTAATATTAGTATTTTCTCGTATGTTAAGTGATTTTGTGATCGTATCGACGTCGTGATCATGAAATGCATATCCATCCTAGGATCCTGAAGCAATTTCCGGTTCACAGAAAAACTATCTCTTAATCATAAAAAAAAACATTTTAAACCCCTAACCAAACGAGATACAGCTTGGAGGGTGCAACGAAATCCGTAACTTAAGTGTTACTGGAGTTCCTTAGGCCATTCAGCTCCCCTGCACGAGGGGCGTCTAGTCACCCTAAATTACTTTGCTCCCCTCGAGGGGGTCACACCGCTACTCATCGACTGGTGTTCCATCGCGAACGGTGAAGCTACATGTTTATTCCTAATCAGTCATGAATAATTCAATTCTATAACAAACCAAAATTAATACGTGACTTGCCTGTGGATTCAAGAAACGTGTAAAAGCACAACTTATTGGCAAGGGTTACTAAGTATACTTAGTGTAGATGAATATATGAAGTACTAGCTGACCCGATGAACTTAGTCCCTCCCCTTAGATGAACTCCCTCTCCCTCTCCCTCTCCCTCTCCCTCTCCCTCTCCCTCTCCCTCTCCCTCTCCCTCTCCCTCTCCCTCTCCCTCTCCCTCTCCCTCTCCCTCTCCCTCTCCCTCTCCCTCTCCCTCTCCCTCTCCCTCTCCCTCTCCCTCTCCCTCTCCCTCTCCCTCTCCCTCTCCCTCTCCCTCTCCCTCTCCCTCTCCCTCTCCCTCTCCCTCTCCCTCTCCCTCTCCCTCTCCCTCTCCCTCTCCCTCTCCCTCTCCCTCTCCCTCTCCCTCTCCCTCTCCCCCTCCCCCTCCCTCTCCCTCTCCCTCTCCCTCTCCCTCTCCCTCTCCCTCTCCCTCTCCCTCTCCCTCTCCCTCTCCCTCTCCCTCTCCCTCTCCCTCTCCCTCTCCCTCTCCCTCTCCCTCTCCCTCTCCCTCTCCCTCTCCCTCTCCCTCTCCCTCTCCCTCTCCCTCTCCCTCTCCCTCTCCCTCTCCCTCTCGCTCTCCCTCTCCTTCTCCCTCTCCCTCTCCCTCTCCCTCTCCCTCTCCCTCTCCCTCTCCCTCTCCCTCTCCCTCTCCCTCTCCCTCTCCCTCTCCCTCTCCCTCTCCCTCTCCCTCTCATTCTCCTTCTCCCTTCTTTGTGAGTTGACCATGGCACCCACGACACGGAATCCTAGTGTGGGGCTAAGAGTGTTTAGTGTTATTTTTGTTTTCTAACACCCTTGTGTGTTCGATAGTGATCGATGTCCATTGTCTTTGTATCGTCATCTGTCGCTATGTAGTTCAATTTATCGCTATTAGTTAAAGCTCTAACGGTAGCCTTACAACGCCGTTTATACGCAGGCCAGGTAGCGATGCTGTCATATTCAAGGCATGATAAAACAAAACAGGATAAAACATGTTTGCTTTTAATCGCTGCCACAATACCGGCGACAACCTTAGGGGACAACACATTTAATTGGTTTTCTTGTTTTCCTAAGGCGCACCATAGATAAGTCAATGAGTTTTCCCTATAGTTTTCCCTTTCCACCCAAGTCCTCCCTTCTTTTGTCTATGCAATCTTGGTTTTAAAATTTCATCTATAATTAATAATCCTCGGGTAGAACCTTAATTACTACTCTATTAGAAACACTTAGAAAGTAGGTATTTGTTTAACTTATCCCATCAAAAACATAATTGTAAAGTGAGAGTCAATTTCAAAAAAAAAAGAATTGAGATCTAAATGGGTGCCAATTTCTGTGTAGAAAAGCCTAAAATTTTAGTCACAAGAACATGTAATTCAAGCTCCACATTTGACTTGGTTAGTTTTCACGTACCTACCTAGGCTATATTATATCTATGTAATTAGCTTCGTCAAATCTGTTAGGTTGATGGCTTATGACACTCTTCTCTAATTTGGTTTGTTGGTTGCTAACTAAAGAAAACTAGCCAAGTCAAATGTAAAGCTTGAATTACATGTTCTTGTGACTAATATTTTAGGCTTTTCTACACAGAAATTGGCACCCATTTAGATCTCAATTCTTTTTTTTTTTTAATTGACTCTCACTTTACATTTTTGTTTTCGATGGGATATCATTACTTTTTGTATAGAAATTATTAGTAAGTACTTATTCATAACGTTACTGATTAATTTTAATACATGAACTGTTATAGTGCTCTTCAACTAAATCTGTAGTTAGTGCGCCGTGGTCCGAAATACGGTACCTATTATTTCATTATTTATAAGTAATGATCTTCCACTATTGATGTCCGCTAAATATTGAAATAATAATTAATACTAAATCCCAATTATAATATCGTAATAAATACGAAAGTCGACTATACTCTTATTAGTTACGAGTGACCGCCCTCGCTTTGCTTTGGTTTTCTTATTTTTTTACACCTTGGGTTACGTTATTGGAGTTTTATTAAGGATCCCTAATTTATTGAAAATACATATAATATAGCCTATGTCACCCGGGGATAGTGTAGCTTTCCAACAGTGAAGGAATTTTTCTAGTTTCGGAGCCTATTCAATGCAAACAAACAATCAAATCTTTCCTCTATATACTATTAGTACAGATAAGTTGTTTATGTTCGATGACATCGTGCAACAATAAATTTTGAAACAATACTCCGAATTACTTTAAACTGGTATAATCTATATATATAAAAGAAAGTTGTGTTAGTTACACTATTTATAACTCAAGAACGGCTGAACCGATTTGGCTGAAAATTGGTGAGGAGGTAGCTTAGAATCAGGAGACGGACATAGGATAATTTTTATCCCGGAAAATAGACCTGTTCCTGTGGGATAAGATAAAATAGTGTTATATGTAGTTGATAGATTAGTTATTTATACAGATATAAAATAAAGCTCGGGGATGGATATAGGATTCTTTTTATCCCGGAAAATAGACCTGTTCCTATGGGATAAGGTAAAATTTTGTTATAAGTATGTAGTTGATAGATTAGTTATTTATACCTACAGATATAAAATAAAGCTCGGAGAGGGACATAGAATACTTTTTATCCCGGAAAAAAAGACCTGTTCCTGCGGGATAAGGTAACATTTTGTTATTATAGTTGATAGATAGCTATTATTAGTCATTATTACTAGCGCCTTTTATGACTCCTTTTTTTACCGAAGTCAAAAAAGAATTCTTATAGTTTCGTCATACCTTTTGTCTTTTTAGAAATATTCAGTCGTTTGACAGTTGGCGCGATTGACAGAATATGAGAGGGATAGGGTGAGGGAGTGGGAGTGGGAAGAAAAGGGAGAGGGAGAGATTGATAGGCGGTACAAAGTTTGCCGGGTCAGCTTGGGAGCGGGAGCGGGAGCGGGAGTGTGAGAGGGAGATGGAGGAGCACACAGAAACTGTAACGGCTAAGAACGGCTGTACCGATATTAATGATTTCTGATTTGTTACATTCTTATGCGATACGAAGTTCGCCGGGTCAGCTAGTTATGGAAATAATACAAAATTTTGTGGTGTAATCTTGTAGATTAGAGAAAAATAATTTTCCACACATTAAAAATAAAACGACGTAATACACTGGAAATAACGTCTCCTGACGAACCACTAATCTTCACGTAAATGTATATGTGCTGTGCACTTCTCACAGGCACTTGGGACACTGAACATCTTCCTCCCGTTGAAAGCTTCAGAAAGTACTAAAACTCATATGTTTCGTTATATATTCACCTTGGAATCCACATAATGACCATATGTCATCAATTTTGATTGCTACTCTTAAATTTCAGGCATTTTAAGTAAGTGTTCCTAATAGAATCAATTTTTTGAAAAATTATCATAAATTGATAAAAATTTACTACTTTCAGATTTATTCCTTTGTATTCACCCGACTACCTATCTGCATGCCAAATTTTAACTTTCTAGGTCACCTGGAAGTTGGATATAGTTTTGATCTATAGGTCAGTAAGTGTTAAATTTCTCGATTTTTGGACGTTAATATCTAAATAACCGTTTGAGATGTGTTTATGAAATTTGGAAGACGTATGTATTTCGCAAGTCTTAATAATTGAGCCAAATTTGACAGGTTTATGTTGAATAGTTTTTGAGTTATGAGGTGGTCAAAAGTGGCTCCAAATGGTTCGTGTAATATTACACACGGTGCTGCTCGTCAATTCTGTTAGCTAAGAAATTGACTTGACACGCTCCGCGTGTCTAGATCGTAGCTATCTATTTTTGGCCTATGAAATATCTTTTGATTTTTTGATCAGTTTCTCATAAATCACAGAGAATTTCACATGAAGCTAACATAGAGTACCTAACTAAAGTACAGTAAATGTTGATTAAGTTTAGTTGCACTAGTCCAAATTCTCTAACCAAAATTCGAAGAGTAGCTACGTACAGAGTACAGACCTACTGACTGATTGTATGAGTTTGTTTCAAGCCATATTGTAAAGCGAGGGTCTGCTCTACATTTCTGATTGAGAATCAAACCAATCAAACTTTAAAACCGACATCTCGACAGCGCGCTGCTAAATATGGACCGCCACCGCCACTCCGTTTTTATGACATTTTTTATTTTATACCTTTAGAGTCGAGACGACTGAAAATATTATTAGACTTTTATTACTGATGCGTTCGTTGCGCAAAGTCCTGCATTAATAATATGAAGGAAGCAGCAATCATCCTGCTTAATTGGCTCTTGAATTTAACCATTACTTCTTAAAAGAAGGTGGTAGTTAAACAGAGCCTATGCCTCTAACACACATTACCTTATTACATATTATTATCACATAAAGTGCAGCATCACAGTATAAAGATCAGGAAATTTTGTGGGATGACAAGCATTACGACGATGATCAGAAGAGGTTTGGACACAAAGATGGATAAAAGGGCTGGCTACCTTTATATACAAGGTCCAACGAACTCCAATATAAAGGAAAAGGACTTAAGACAATAATAAACAGACATAGAGCCAATGCGATTAGTTTGGTTGTCATGATGAAGCTGATTAGATCCTGAATATTATGTATTCGAAACTAAAGGAGTATTTTTAGAATTCCAGGTTTAACTGAGTAAACAGTACTGAGTAGGAATAACCCATTAACCACAACGAAGTAATCCTATTGGAGGATTTTTCTTCGCGCACCGCCTAGCACATCTATGGTGAATTCATCCTTTAGATTGCTACAAACAAGCTCAAACATTGGCCACTTAATTGCACGGGCTTATAGCCAATTGCTGCTCACAGCCACTTGGCGTTTAAACAAAACCTTTAGAAAGGCTCTACAGCATTGTTTCATTCATTGTTCTCCTCCGTCGTAGTTGAACAACGCACGCTACATTCTCGTTCATTCGATCTGACGGCTGCATTGTTATAAATTTGAATACCTCATTAATACTGAAACTGCTCGACAGTGGGTTGTTCAGAAAACTAAAATGGTATGTATGCTTTCATGTAACTGATACATTTACGTGAAAGTGGCAGGTAGTTTGAAGCAGAAGATGTATCATGATAATGTATGCCATTAGTCAATGGAGATTTGAAAACCACATCAGTATGGAATTTGTTGCTAGAGCTTCTTATACCCAAGCTCTAAACTCTAAAGCATTGCCGAAGTGAAAATAACGAGACTAAGAAAAGTCAACAAGAATCGAACCTGCACCAGAGTGGCTTCATTTACAACCACAGCGCCATCTGTCCACAGCTGCGGGATACCTTTATTCATTTACCCATTTTATTTGCATTGCTAAGTACTCGTACATTCCATTCAGGTGAGCGACCGGGTTGTTTGAACTGTCGTTTTGTGTCCGTCGCTTATTACAACAGGAGAGCAGACAGGGCTATCGATTCGTTGGCTCAATAGCTAAAGTTTTATCTAAATATATTACGGGTATTGACAACCCTGTAGTTATACAGCTTGTTACTGACCCTTCGTGTCGAGCAAAAGATCGCTGGTTGGAGATCGAAATAAGATAGACAATATTTTTTTTCTAAAATTGCATTTGGCTTCGGGAGGTATAGTTGACAGCTTACTTTGAATGATGTTTGAATGTGACGCAAATAGTTTTTGTTTTGAAGGTAGATCATGACGTACAGAAATATTTGTTTTTAATATAACAATACAGTTTAGTTATGTGGCACACTAAAGAAATTGCACTCCGGGAGTGCCGACAGAAGTAAAAACTCGAACAATTACGTTGAGTCGTCAGGAAATATTTTATTGTGCAGGAAATACTTTTAAATGAAGTGTTTTTATATTCATTACATTTTTGTGAATGGCTGACAACGCCTCGGAAAGTATATTTAAACTACAAACTTGATATTAATACGAGCTGCAAATTGAGTAATTATAGTTCTATACTTCTCTCAGAGATGGCGCTACAGGTAGGTGTCGATTAATAGTCTACTCGATAAGTTCAAAATGGTTGAAATTAGAGATACTGCTCTTAAAAATACGTGCGATAGCTCATTCTGTTCGGAATGATGTCTAGAAAAATGTTTCGGAAGCGTTTACCAGCACGTAAAAAATTGCAAAAGTTATTGACAAAATAAAGTTGAAAAAAAAAAGTATTTTGTTTTTGGTAATCACTCCGAAACTATTAATATTTAAGAAATTTTAAAACAAGATTCTTAAAGTAGAGGAAATTTCCAAACAATGACTCGCGACTCTCGGAACTCTATCTCCATTATTTATAACTTTAATTTAACGCTGAAAATGGGTCTCCACGCTGCATTTTTAGGTTGCGCGTGCGGCGTCAAAACCGAGTTCGTCACACTCAATAATTTTTTAAGGTATTAATTATTAATTTAAAAAAATAAAAAAAAATATGGTGTATTCGAAACACTTCAAAGAATTTGCTCCCGTAGGAAATTTTGCTTAAAGTTAATTTTTCAACAAGTTAGACGATTGTTAATTAACTAAATTTTCTCGAACTTCCATTTTCATTGTACATTAAAAAAAATGTTTAAGTAATTGTCCTATAAATTTTTCGCTTCGTGGAGCCCTTCTTATATACATGCTTAACGAGATCACGTCATAAAAGTTTAAAAAGTTTTAATACTTTGTGTATAATAATTTTATAAGTTGAATAAACAATTTTTTCGTTTTTTTATCGAATCGAAATTAAAAAATTGAAAAATGTTTTTATCTGTACTTTGTTATACATCGTTGTTTTTTTTATTTTTAGGTGCTTCAGAAAAAATATATAAAAAAGTTGAGAATTTGTTTATAAAAAATTGTTAAGTTAAAAAACAATGAAATTGTTGATAAAAAAAATATTTTTTTACATTTCTATTAAAGATGGTTAATTATAATTTTTAAGAAAAAAAAATTATTAACTAATTATTCAAACAATAGAAATATTAAAAAACAATTATAAACAATTAAATATCATTATTAAGAAAAAATTTTTTTTTTCAAAAATCATAATGTTTTGTAAAGAATAAGATATTAAGAAATTTTTTCTTGAAAGCATTGAAATAGTCTATTTGTGTATAAAAAAAAAATTATAAAAAAATTAGGGATTTTTTTTTTCAAGTCATTAAATGTCTTTTATAAATGCCAAAACGATTATGTAATAATAAATTGAGAAAAAAATATTTTCAATAATATTATTTGGATTTTTCATTTTTTGTTCAACTTATAAAATTATTATACACAAAGTATTAAAACTTTTTAAACTTTTATGACGTGATCTCGTTAAGCATGTATATAAGAAGGGCTCCACGAAGCGAAAAATTTATAGGACAATTACTTAAACATTTTTTTAATGTACAATGAAAATGGAAGTTCGAGAAAATTTAGTTAATTAACAATCGTCTAACTTGTTGAAAAATTAACTTTAAGCAAAATTTCCTACGGGAGCAAATTCTTTGAAGTGTTTCGAATACACCATATTTTTTTTATTTTTTTAAATTAATAATTAATACCTTAAAAAATTATTGAGTGTGACGAACTCGGTTTTGACGCCGCACGCGCAACCTAAAAATGCAGCGTGGAGACCCATTTTCAGCGTTAAATTAAAGTTATAAATAATGGAGATAGAGTTCCGAGAGTCGCGAGTCATTGTTTGGAAATTTCCTCTACTTTAAGAATCTTGTTTTAAAATTTCTTAAATATTAATAGTTTCGGAGTGATTACCAAAAACAAAATACTTTTTTTTTTCAACTTTATTTTGTCAATAACTTTTGCAATTTTTTACGTGCTGGTAAACGCTTCCGAAACATTTTTCTAGACATCATTCCAAACAGAATGAGCTATCGCACGTATTTTTAAGAGCAGTATCTCTAATTTCAACCATTTTGAACTTATCGCGTAGACTATAATGACTACGGTGTCGCGAGCAGATTGGTTTTATCCCATCTCAAAAATGACCAACGCGCCTAAAGAAGTTTTCAAACTATTATACTATATACTATTTAAATTTATATCCATCCATCCATAGGTAATGAATTGCGCTATTCGCTTAACAATACGTCCAAAGAATAGTCCATTTATTCATTTCCCCCAAAGGTATAGTGCATGTACCATACAATGGACGTTATTAAGGAAACAAAAATTGTCCCCATAATTCGGCGTGACCATAACTTGTGCTCAAGTCACGTAGCTGCATATTTCTTATCCACAAATATTTCGTAGGTCCTACAAGACATTCTTTCAAAGCCATAAAACATAAAAAACAAAAAAGGGAAGAATTTTCATAAGTCTCCGTTCTATTTTTATTCTACTTTTTATGAAACTCCTTTTATTATAACGAATGAAACATAAATGAGAAACGGTCATAATTTTATTAAACGAAAACATGGAAATATAACAAGTAAAGATATAGAGCACATCATAAAAACAATACACAGGATACCGCAGTGTTCTTCGTTAAGGACTTCGTCTACGATAGATTCAAGTATTCAACCGAAAGTCCTTAGAGATGCGCCTGACCTGCCAAATTATTAGATACGATGCAAATTCAGCGCACTGACGCAAATAAAGTTATCCCTTTCTGGATAAATGTCATTAAAATCATTTTTATTGAGTCGTTAACCAGAATTCGGGAATATTATCCCGAATATCCCGGCGTAATGTTTTGTAATTAAAAAAAAACATTGCCACATTTTATTCTCGCGCGTTCTTTCGTCCACGAGGCGCTACACTTTTAAAGATATCTGGAAGCACAGGTGAATAACTGGGACCACCGACACCTGTGTCAACAGGTATAAAAGTATCAAAGCGTTCATAGAGCTTCCTGATGTTTTGGCTATCATCTACTGTTATCTTATAACTATGTAATAATAATCAGGTTTTCTTGACATACACAAACAATATTTTACCTAATGATGTAGAACTGAAATAAAAAACAGAAAAAAATAAGTTACAAGTACAGCAATGAAATTAAGAAAAACGTACGTAATACATATTATGAAGTTAGTGTCAGTTATTGAGCTATACGTTTAAAAAAACTGTCTTGAAGTTCCATTAGAGATATGATAATACCTATATCTAAAGCTACATATTCCATGTAAGAAATGAGTTCTTTCTAAAGTTGATTTTAAGGTCCTTTTTAAGGACCACGGCTGTATGTAAGCGTGATCATTAAAACGAATAACTTTCCTCATTGTTCGCCATTTCTCCTTACGAGAACTGAGGCTCTCGTGGACGAAGCACACCACTGAAACCTTTTGTCATTTAAACCCCACTCCAGTGTTTATGACTCTCATTTCTTTCAACGCTGAAACAAAAGAATTTTTCCTCCATTAAAAGGCATTTTCTTCCGCGGCTTTTTTTACTTTGTAATATACGTTGGGTTCTTTAGATTAGATTTAGGAAGGCATTAAAAGAAAGAACCGGAACATCTTGGCAAATAAAAAACACGCGCGAAATTGTTTGTTTTTTAAAAGCCAGACTTTAAAGAAAATGATCGGGACACCCAGCAGATATGAAACATCATGTACCTACATATTTTCAATTCTTCTCTCTATAATATTTATTCATAGCTCGTAATTCTATATTGATAAAACCTCAGGACATGTTATAAGAATCCGTTTTTAAAGAGGAATGAATTAATTAATAGACCCACCCATATTATTACTGAAACATTTTACTTTTGGTTATCGTTCAATACATGTTTAATTTTTGCCTCGATCGAATAGTCTACCCGATAGACAAAAGCTTCATTCAAATTTTCGCTTAGGTACGTTCGAACCGTGGATTTCTAATTAATCTGTAATTGTCAGGTTTTAATATCGAGCTTCGGAAATCGAAGCGTGAATGATTGAAAAGAATGAATGGTACAAAATACGGCTGACGAATGAATAGACAGAAATGAATTGTTAGACTGCTAAATGAAAGAATAATAATCTTTAATTTAAGAGCTATTCATACTCGGTACTCCGTACTGACCACCTTCCCGACGACTAACGTATGATGATGGGGTGTAGGAACATCCCAGTCAGGCAGGAGCCTGACTAACTATTACCCATGGTTTTCTTATAAGAAAGTACCTACTTAATTACAAGTCTCAGACAAAAAATTAAAAAAAAAACCAGATCAATTGGTTCCATAAAAGAGACTCAAGCAATGAAACAGATCATTTCGGTAATTCATAATTTCTTGCCTCTGTCTCTTCACCAAATAAGCGTAACAGACCTGCTGCAGGCAGACAAAAGGAGTGCCAAATAGTTAAATTTAATAAAACTCTGATAAAGCCGGTACGTAATACATTTTGTTCAGCTTTCATTCTAAAAACTCGGAGGAGCGCACTTTAAAATGCATCCAACCGTTTCCTGCGCACCGTTGGTTTACGGCGTACCCTGATTTGTAGTGTAGTGTAGTGATATGGTATAGGGGTGTCAAAAAATCAAAAGAATTTATTCATATAGCTATCACTGATATACTTATGCACATACTCTTACTACCAAAAAAAATAATCAAAAAATCTTTATTCAGTCTAAAAGTCTAAGAAACTACCATACCATAAACTAAGAAGATGAAGTGCAAAAAAGAGAGTGCACTAAGAAAAAGCCAATAAAAAAATCATTTTCATATTCCACATTCATCTTAAATAGACAAAATATAGAAAAACGTCGGTAACTCTTACATTTGAAATGTATACATTCTGAAATGTTATTATTCAGTTCATGAATTTCTAGCTGACAATTTAATTTAATTTTTTAATTGTTTATTATTTTATTTTATTTTTAATAATAATTGTATGCCTGAAAGGGCCGAACATAGAGTACTTTTAATGTATCTTAAGAAATGTAATACCTATGATCACAAATAAAGAATGATTATGATTATTATGAAATCAACAAGAATTTCAGCATTATGTCCGCAGTCCTATTTTCGTCTTGCAAGCATTTACAATTGCTTTCTTCTTCTACTCGGTCGGTAAGTATCTACATTATATGTTGGGACACAACCCTAATGTCCTATGTCATAAATAGGTACCCACGTAAAAAATCGAATTTCCGATTTATGAACATGGAATATAGTGACATGGATTGATACACTACGCTTTCGCATTCATAAAAACAATCCACCACAGCCTTGCCTTGTATCTTGGCATTTTAAAATGTTGATACCAAAGCAGACGTTGTAGTACGGCTTATTTTAGGATGCAGGCGCCCATTCAGCCGTCCATCATCGTACACGCCAGGCGCTGGGAGCTATCATTCCACAGGGGTGGCAAATTACCCGTGAAGATATTTCCTGCGTACCACCGCGCCGCTAGTATAGGGTTTACTGTGATACAGGTAAATTCAGGCGTATTATTAGGAATAGGAACATAACTTTCATTTATTGAGCGCATGTTGTGAGCAGGTTCTCCTTCAAGGCCGATTTTGCGTTAGCGACTCCATTGGGACAACCTCCATTGGTGATGCGAATATTCAAAGGCGATGGTGACCAATGGCCATCATTTGCTCGTCTAGTTTTTCGCTTAACGACTATAAAAAAGCTAGCTTTAAAATTACAGTATTAACAAATTATTATTTGCTATTCACTATACTTTTAACCTGACAAACAAAGCGACAACCCTGATGCGTGAGTATGACAAGAACTGTTGCAACAAGCTAGGGTTATCAAAAGCCCGATCCTTTGTTGCTGATTATTTTGATATTTTCTCTCCGAAATACAGGTACCTACTCTTGTTAATTGAAATTTCCTCATAGAGCAAGTACTCTCTAGACAGGCCACATGAGTGAATGTGGTAGAGACAGAGGTAAATCAGTTAACAACCGATACTTTATTTCAAAAGTCGGTATAGCATTATATTTAAAGAATAATATTGTATGCATAAAAAGAGGTCTTTACCTGTGGTATTACAATACCTACTTTTTAAAGTTCCTAGAATTTTCTCGTCTGAACTACTTTGTTTTGTTTAGACCTAGGCGCCCACGGCATGTCCACCTGTAAAGTTAAGCTTCGCAGACATCTTTTGTATAGTACAAAGAGCTTCGTCGTGTGTTCTTTCTTTATTGCATTCATCTATACTTCTATACTAATATATAAAGAGGAAAGATTTGATTTTTTGTTTGCATTGAATAGGCTCCGAAACTACTGAACCGATTTGAATAATTCTTTCACTGTTGGAAAGCTACACTATCCCCGGGTGACATAGGCTATATAATATTTGTAGACTATATAATAATGTAAATAAATAAGAAAACCGAAGCAAAGCGAGGGCGGTTACTCGTATATTATAAAGTTTAAAATTCTACAGAATCAGATGTAGGTATCATTGTACAGTCACGAGTCACTATTAACGAACTTGTTGCTTTTGTTATGTTAAAAACATACTTAAAAAGATACAATAAAAACCGAATCGACGATCGGGAATCGAACTACATTGTAATTCAGGCCTAGGGTTAGGTACTACCGGGCTATAGGGTCGCTAATTGGAGTCCTTTCACATTTTTTCTTCTCTCTTCTTTCTTGGCCTTCGAGATTTCGGTGATGCCATTTTCGTTACTTATATCAGTTACGTCATATGTTAACACCATCAGGTGGTTCGTCTGCTCGTATGTTGGCTTTTCACATAAAAATTAGGTTACAGTCATAAATCTTGAATAAAGGGAATCTCTATTTCTGAAGTCTGATGTCAGTCGTAAATATAATTGTTATTTCTAAAACAGGCTTGGCTTAAATAGATAGAGTAACTAATGATAGATACTTGCTTGTCTTGCTTAGATGTGAAACATCATTTAGTTATGAGTTTAATCTGTGAGATTACAGATTAACGACGCTGTCGATCTGTGGAGACGATAGTCTACTCGATAAGTTCAAAATGGTTGAAATTAGAGATACTGCTCTTAAAAATACGTGCGATAGCTCATTCTGTTCGGAATGATGTCTAGAAAAATGTTTCGGAAGCGTTTACCAGCACGTAAAAAATTGCAAAAGTTATTGACAAAATAAAGTTGAAAAAAAAAAGTATTTTGTTTTTGGTAATCACTCCGAAACTATTAATATTTAAGAAATTTTAAAACAAGATTCTTAAAGTAGAGGAAATTTCCAAACAATGACTCGCGACTCTCGGAACTCTATCTCCATTATTTATAACTTTAATTTAACGCTGAAAATGGGTCTCCACGCTGCATTTTTAGGTTGCGCGTGCGGCGTCAAAACCGAGTTCGTCACACTCAATAATTTTTTAAGGTATTAATTATTAATTTAAAAAAATAAAAAAAAATATGGTGTATTCGAAACACTTCAAAGAATTTGCTCCCGTAGGAAATTTTGCTTAAAGTTAATTTTTCAACAAGTTAGACGATTGTTAATTAACTAAATTTTCTCGAACTTCCATTTTCATTGTACATTAAAAAAAATGTTTAAGTAATTGTCCTATAAATTTTTCGCTTCGTGGAGCCCTTCTTATATACATGCTTAACGAGATCACGTCATAAAAGTTTAAAAAGTTTTAATACTTTGTGTATAATAATTTTATAAGTTGAATAAACAATTTTTTCGTTTTTTTATCGAATCGAAATTAAAAAATTGAAAAATGTTTTTATCTGTACTTTGTTATACATCGTTGTTTTTTTTATTTTTAGGTGCTTCAGAAAAAATATATAAAAAAGTTGAGAATTTGTTTATAAAAAATTGTTAAGTTAAAAAACAATGAAATTGTTGATAAAAAAAATATTTTTTTACATTTCTATTAAAGATGGTTAATTATAATTTTTAAGAAAAAAAAATTATTAACTAATTATTCAAACAATAGAAATATTAAAAAACAATTATAAACAATTAAATATCATTATTAAGAAAAAATTTTTTTTTTCAAAAATCATAATGTTTTGTAAAGAATAAGATATTAAGAAATTTTTTCTTGAAAGCATTGAAATAGTCTATTTGTGTATAAAAAAAAAATTATAAAAAAATTAGGGATTTTTTTTTTCAAGTCATTAAATGTCTTTTATAAATGCCAAAACGATTATGTAATAATAAATTGAGAAAAAAATATTTTCAATAATATTATTTGGATTTTTCATTTTTTGTTCAACTTATAAAATTATTATACACAAAGTATTAAAACTTTTTAAACTTTTATGACGTGATCTCGTTAAGCATGTATATAAGAAGGGCTCCACGAAGCGAAAAATTTATAGGACAATTACTTAAACATTTTTTTAATGTACAATGAAAATGGAAGTTCGAGAAAATTTAGTTAATTAACAATCGTCTAACTTGTTGAAAAATTAACTTTAAGCAAAATTTCCTACGGGAGCAAATTCTTTGAAGTGTTTCGAATACACCATATTTTTTTTATTTTTTTAAATTAATAATTAATACCTTAAAAAATTATTGAGTGTGACGAACTCGGTTTTGACGCCGCACGCGCAACCTAAAAATGCAGCGTGGAGACCCATTTTCAGCGTTAAATTAAAGTTATAAATAATGGAGATAGAGTTCCGAGAGTCGCGAGTCATTGTTTGGAAATTTCCTCTACTTTAAGAATCTTGTTTTAAAATTTCTTAAATATTAATAGTTTCGGAGTGATTACCAAAAACAAAATACTTTTTTTTTTCAACTTTATTTTGTCAATAACTTTTGCAATTTTTTACGTGCTGGTAAACGCTTCCGAAACATTTTTCTAGACATCATTCCAAACAGAATGAGCTATCGCACGTATTTTTAAGAGCAGTATCTCTAATTTCAACCATTTTGAACTTATCGCGTAGACTACGAACTTGCTCGTCCAACGACCATTAAAAGCTAACTACTTACCATTACAATACGAGGTTCATACGACCGGTGATTAAGGCATTTTCAAACTGGCTCGCCCTAACTTATTGCGAAGATATCAAATCAAATTGGCGTGAGTCCATCGCTATATAACTACCGGATCAACATTCTTTATCCCATATGACATCATTCTTTTGTGGATAACTTACACCTACTAACGCTTTATAGAACGCATTATGCATTATAAGTTGTTTTTTCTAACGTTGTTTCGTTATTTTCGATCGAGATGTAAGAACGAGTGATATTCAAATAGCAATAATTTGAAAGTTGAAACAGTCATAAACAGCATAGTCAGGCTAATTTCCTTCAAAAATCGAAAGCTGAATCTAATCGTGAATCTATGATGAGCATATGTTACAGACATGCATAACACCCTTATGGGGTTACGAAATAAAGTTTCTCCAACCGAAGTAACCAGGTTACATAGTCCGTTGTACAGCAAGATGCACAAAAAGCTGATGGTAGATAGATGCCTGGATCCACATAAAGGAGTGTTGACTTGGACCTGGATGAAGCTCCCTACAGTCAGTAAAAGTTTGCTACCTAATGTCAAATACACATGAAAACTTATTCCGGTATGAGCATGACTCATTTGCTAGCGTTTGGCAGAGATTTTTATATGATTTTTGTTTAATGCATAATTAATGACAAAATAATAACAAAAAATAATGATTCAACGACCTCTTATAATCCAATACAGCAAACAAAATAAATGTTATATAAAATGAAGAGAGTTTTTTAACTAACGAATTCAATTAACAACCTCGCCTGCGAATTATGACACAACATAACATTTTACTAGTTTGAACTCTATCGGGGTACAATACGGTTGATTATGAAGGTACAAATGTTATAAAATGATTCAATGGATATGGGTGGAGGGGTCCTAGAACCAATTTCTTCAAATGACGCCGTCTAACGTTATAGTAAATCCATTTTGATTCGTTATAACGGATAGGATTTTACCCTGGTCAACGAACGGAGCATTGCAGTGTATTTCTTTCTATCAAAACTCACTAAGCTTGGTATGCAAAATGGCTTTAAAGTTTAACCCATTAATGGCCCACCACTCAGCACCGGTCTCTCCTCTCGAAGAGGCCTCTAGCATACATACTCCACGCTGCTCCAGTCCGAATTTGTGGAGGGGTTAGTAGCCAAACCAAATGTCGGAAGTTTTCATGAGCCTCCAACAACTGTTATCTTACCAACCAGATACTCGTATCTTACGATAACTAACCACCTTTACGTGTTCTCCGAAGCACGGTATCCAGAGTAATCGATGGAAGTACTTACCGCGAAGCCAACCTAGTTAGCTAACACAAGGGGTGTCGTAGTATGTAGTAGTAGAGTCAGACAAGTAGAGTCAGTAAACCAATTATGTCGTGTTGCGGCTGGGTACTTGATAACAGACACTTACCATCAGATATCTTCTGCTCGTTTTTCGGCTATTGACAGAAATATCGCCTAAAATCTAAATGCTACCTACCAACTTAAAAAAATTGCATAAACACATTTTGTAGTGTAGATAAATAAAATATCGTATTTAACCTTTTAAAGTACACTTGGCGGCCCTATTACATAAAAATATGGTAGCTACACATAGGTGAAACACTCATCTAATAGCGTCAGCAAATATGATTTTGCATACTGCAACTAATGTAGGCATTGCATTCTTCGTAATGAAAGCGTCAGAACGTATTTCATCGCCAGTAGGGTTCCCATTTTAATTTTTTAGCAACTCCACGCTCGTTTTCCTTGGCGTACTTAGCGATATTATTTCGCATTTTTCATAGGCAGGAGCGTAGTTTTTTTAAGAGCTGGAATCTTAAATATTTTTCCAACTGTTGTACCATGTTTCTGTTTGAAACTACGTAATATTTAAAACAGTTTTCGCTCGGGGTTATGTCAGCGTTTTTTACTGAAAATATTCTTTCGCTCTGTAACTTAATTTTAAAATCGTGTCTCTTGGTCTCTAATTCTTAAGTTTAAGTTATGTTTTAAATGTTTCTCTCTGTGTGTTTTTAAATGTAATTTTTTTCGTTTTCTGTTATTTTATGGTCTGTGGTTTTATAAATCTTGATGCCCGCAGCAATCCCATATTCTTGAGCAGTAATTATTCCTCTGTGGCTCCATTGTATACTTGCACGTCACAAATTACTTTAGCTCTCGTGGTCTTTGCCTTATGAAATCCGGTATACTGAATAGTCAAGGAAGTAATAATTTTATACCCTTGTAATTAGTTTGAGGTTATCGAGGTAGTGTTACAAACTGACCCGGGTTGCAGAAGAAGGTGAATAATGGATGGGAAGCCGTCGGAATAGACTAATTAATTGCGTAACAATGAAAACCCAGGTAGGGAGATACACGACATGGGTATAGACTGACAGGTCCAGCTGTAAATTAAAATATACATAATGGACAGTAGGTAATTACTATACAAAGATCGTTATTGAACTTAATTTGAAAAACATTGCAGTTTTTTCCCTAACGATTTTAACAAAATGTAGAAACTCTATTTTCTCTAAACGTTATGGCTGTAGTGAATTCGACCAATGTGATTTATTCCAGTTTTTAGCGTTCCGAAGTCAAATCAGAACCTTTATAGTTTTGACATGTCCGTCCGTCTGTCCACAACATAGCGTAGCGTAGCGAAGATCCATGCCAAATTACAGCTTTCTAGCACTAAGGGTCTCGGCGCTTTGCTTCGGACAGACAGACAGATGGACGGACATGACGAAACTATAAGGGTTTCGATTTTACTTCGGAACGCTAAAAACTAGATCAAAATGGGTTCATCCATTTGGAAGCTACGATGCCACAGACAGACACACAGATACACAGACACGTTAAACTTATAACACCCCTCTGTTTTCGTCGGGGGTTAAAAATTAAAAATAATCCAATCAACCAACAAGAGACATTTAACGAAATGAACGAAGTAAAGGTGAAAGCTGGTGTGTCTGCGAAGTTCTTGTTATAACTAAAGTCTAGGCATTGCGTCAATGGCACGGCTTTTAGCCGATTGCTCTGAACATTGTTATTGTACTTAGGACGATGGAAGCTCCGTCTGAATTAGCCACGTTAAGGCTTTTGCAGTCGCGTCTCATCGGGGAGCGGAAAACATCATGTTTTTCGTTTTTGGTAACAACCGATGCTCACGTAAACCCTTTAGAGAAACGCTGTTATTTATACTATGCGCTCATGTGTACTTTAATTATAATGTAAAAATATTGGTTCCTATCGTGTGCATTTGAATTTGAACCATTAGGAAAATCAGAGTCTAGGCCGAAGCTGTAAGTATTGCAAATAAGTCGATACGCTTCAATGAAAACTCGGCAATGGAGTTCGTCTTGGCTGGGGCACTCTTGTGCCCCTACATATTACATTGTTTTACATTGTTTGCACAAACAATCATATTGTATATTAGGTAAGTCATTACTTAAAGGTTTGGTACGGAATAGAGGCCAACCTTAAAAAAGATTTCGTTAAGTAGAGTACATCACTATTTAATTCAGTCAATTAGTGTCTCAACAAAATGTATTTGATAAGGAAGGGATTTCCACGAACGTACAGTAAATTATACGTAAAAAGATTGAGACTAAAAAGAAGAAAAATGAGCAAAAATGAAGGAAAAGGTTGTAAAATGAATGCCGAGAATGATTTAAGGGTCTGGAAGGTAAATTTAAAACAGACTTTTAACGGATTTTTTAACGGATTGGATAGTTGGACTTACGTATAATACTTAATATTTGAAGAGAAATAGAATATGGTGTAGATGCAATTTATCACAAACAAATTTTTTAGGTACAAAACTTTTCGTCGAATATAGGTAGGTACATTTTTTTATGCCTTAAGCAGGCAACTGGCAAACGAGCAGATGGGTTACCTGATGATAAGTGATCACCGCCGTCCATGGACATTAGCAACATTGGGGGCGTCACCAATGCGTTGCCGGCCTCAAAGAAAACAATAGACCCGCTTATTGAACGACCTCATGTCATTGCATAGTGTATTTCGTTCCACAGTTTACACGAAATTACGGCACGGACAAACGCCAGGTATTCACCTGGTGTTGATGGTGTTGATGCCGACACTATAACAAATAGGGATTAGTAAACTAGTAGGGACCAAGAGTAGCCAAGGAGAGGAAGCAGCAATAAACTCCCAATGATTCCTCTCTCTGCCTACTCAGTGATTGAATTTCTTGTAATCATTCTTCATTACTTGCCTAGGCTATAAAAGAAACCTACTGTCGAAATTTAATAGTTCCAATCAGTAGTTTCGTTTTCTGTTACGAGACAAAGACCTTCCTCTTTATAATATTCGTATAGATTTTAGTTCTTATCATCGTATGCCATCGCTATGCGAAGCACCACCATGCAGAGGGTTTGATAAACCGGCGCGGCGCCCGTGCCGTAATCTCAGCTTATCCACGGTCGTTTGTATTCATGGGCATTACTTATTATATCATTGCATACATACGATTTGATTTGAATATATCCAATTTAATTAGCGGATTTGTTATCTCGAGCACGACATCAGAATTGCTGTTTTAACCGATATCTGGTATCTTTTTTAACGTGATAACGTTTATTAATACGATGAACGCCGAGTGCACGCACGAAAAAGCATGACTCATTGTCCCGTCTCATTGTCAGCGAGAGCGCGGAACAAGCGGTAGAGAGGCACGATCGGCTACGATCGGCTGAAGCGCCCAATTTTATTTATAAAAGTTTGCAATCATTTCATCAATGTTTTGTCATGTCACGTTGAACTACCGTCCGTAAACCGACTTTACAGACAACCATTTTTTAAAGGTGTTTAATTCTCCCGTTTCGTTCCAACTCATATCTCGCAAATAGACCACTCAGAAATTGAAAGATTCCCTAATCGCCGTATCATCTGATCTTCTGGGAAATACGCGTGGAATAAATGCGATCTGAATTTCTTATTTTGGGAACTTACGCACAATAGGCGTAGATTCTTATGCTCATAAATACAGGTTATAAAAGAACCTTAACATTTCCATATTTGGTTTCTCTATACTTACCTACTATTCTTGAACTGTAACGTTCAGATATAGTTTCTATAGGCTACGTAAAATATATTAATTTGACAATAATTAAAAAAAAAACCCGACTGCGTAAAAAAACAAAAAAAAAGAAAGAAAGTATGAGAGACGGGCAATATTTTAGTGTTTCGTTAATTCCAATCGGTTCACAAATACAGACACCCTAACTATTTTGTCGACTGTACTCTAAAATAAAACTTAATGTAGAATATACAAAATAAACTTTCCACCCCCAATTTCAAGCGTTATTTAACGTACATATTTTGAAGGGCATCATCACGGACGATTGTCTCAACAAACCTAATATACAAGGAGGGGAGAAAATGACGTTTCTCTTATTACATTTTGAGCACACCAGCGCTTGGGACAGATGAGGCTCGTTTGGGAGCTCACACGCAACGCAATTTGATCGCAAATTTATTCGTTCATGAAATTTCTTGGATTTATCATAATTCATCATGAAGCATCAAGATTTCGTACTTTTAAAAATTTTGGTGGAGTTTTAAAATCACAGAAAAAAGTTTCAGTAAAAGCCCAGCTTCAAAAATTATTGCTGTCAATAATTAAACACACTTGCAACATTTAGTTTATGGAGTTATTTAAGGGAGTTGCAATCCATTTCATGTTACGATGGCCATTTCTGAAATCTTAAGAAAATGGAGTGAAATAAAACTTTAAAAAGGTTTAAAAGGTTTTTTAGTTTTAAAGTTTTATATATAGATTGCAACTCCCTTAAATAACTCCATAAACTAAATGTTGCAAGTGTGTTTAATTATTATCAGCAATTATTTTTGAAGCTGGGCTTTTAAACCTTATTACAGTAATTGCAAAATATAATCTACACAAAATATTTTCGTGATTTTTGTCACCAAAACGCTGTATAACCTAAATAGAGAAAAACATATGTTTTTGTATTTTTTGTGTAAGCATAATATGCCCACTTCCACCAAGATACAAAGTAGACAATACTTTGGCGGAAGGTTAATAAAGAATTCTAAAGAAGGTAAATACATATCGGGAAAATTAAATCATGTTACACCTGCTCTTTGAGTCGAGCTTTGATGAAAGATAAATAATAATCTTCACGGCTTTATCTAGACACGTGGCAGCGTGTCCAACCAAAGTTCAAAAAACTGGGCAAGTCCGCACTGACCCGCGTCAGGCCACGCGCAATGTAGGGTTCCAAAGTAGTAAGTTTATCGACTATTACTCATTTACTATTTATAATAGCCGTGATAGTTTTCCTTGTAAATTCATCATATTTTTGAGAATTTTTTCACTTGTCCATCTCCAACCCTTTAGCCGACAGGGGGGGGACATTTGACTCTAACCAAAATTAGCACTTTAAAGCCAAATATGTCGTAAACGGCCACCTAATTCCAAAAATGGTCAGAAGACCATAATATTATTGGAAGACCTTTTCAACAATACCTCACAGTCACACATAACACTATAGGGTACGCGACGAACAATAATCTAAATTTTACTAACAAAAAAAACCGACTTCAAAGTTACTCAAAAACTACTTGTCAGATCTCGTTCAAATTTATGTGGGATTACATGACAAGCACCTGCTTTCGATTAAAAAAAGAATCATCGAAATCGGTTGGCGTGATATTGAGTTATTCGTCCATTTGTCGCGCACATAATACAAATCTAAGACTTAATGGTTTTTAACCGACGAAAAAAAAGGAGGAGGTTCTCAATTCGACACGTATATTTTTTTTTTTTTATGTATGATCACGCAGAAATCGGCACAGGGTGGTCCGATTTGAATGATTCTTTTTTTATTGGATAGGGTATGCCCTGAAGTTGGGCCCATATTTTTTTGAAAATTTTATTCCCACCCTAAAGGTACGAAAATAGGGAATGATTGATTATTCACCCGTTTTTTACCCGGAATTTTTACATGTTAACCCCAATAACTTTGTACTGGATGATCCGATTTCGATGATTCTTTTTTTATTGAATAGTGTATACCTTGAGGTTACTTTTGTTTAAATTTCGAAACAAAATTTTACCCCTATAGGTACGAAAATAGGGGATGATTGATATTTCATCTACTACATTTTTACCTGGTAACTGAATCTATAATTCATAAAATCAATAATTTATTATTATTTATAAGTATTATAGCAACTAAAAATTAAAAAATAATTACTTTTTAACAAAAAATAAAACCAACGAAAAAAAACTGAAAAGCAAAAAATAAAATAAACCATTTAGTATTATTATTTAAGATCCGAAATTAACAGTAAATAAATAATTTTGAGGCGGTGCCAAACCAATGAAAAAACAAACGGCGAAAAGATGTGCGCCGCGCTGCTGCTGCCGTGTGCATCGCATACCGCTGCCCTCATAATATGAATTTTATGTAATTAATTTTGGTTGTTTGCTTGGCACGGTCTCAAAATTATTTATTTACTGTTAATTTCGGATCTTAATTAATAATACTAAATGGTTTATTTTATTTTTTGCTTTTCAGTTTTTTTCGTTGGTTTTATTTTTTGTTAAAAAGTAATTATATCATGGATGCCATTGTCAGATCTCAATAATATTTATATGGGGCCACATGACAGCCACCAGCTTTCGATTAAAAAAAGAATCATCAAAATCGGTTCGCCCAGTCCAAAGTTCTGAGGTAACGAACATAAAAAAAAATAGAGAACCTCCTCCTTTTTTTGAAGTCGGTTAAAAAAATCATCTTCACGTTACCTGTAGGGGAGGTAGATGAGCATGAAAAAAAATTTTTTTCAATATTTAATTCTACGGTTCTGGAGTTTTAATAAATATGCATGTATAACGTACGGCATGTATACCTACCGTATTAGAACGGACGGACAGACAGACGCACGGACGGACATGACGAAGCTATAAGGGTTCCGATTTTACTTTGGAACCCTAAAAACCCGCATTTTGGTGACTGATTCACTGACAAAGGAGCAAAAAGCTAACCTACTTCCAGATGACCTAGAAACTCGATATTTGGTATCAAGGTAGACTATTGCGTATACAAGGAAGAAATGTAAAAACTGAAAATTTATTGATATTTTAATAATAGTGTTAATTACATTTAATTATTAATTTGAATTAATTACTAATTTTATCAATAAATACTAATAATTTCTAGACATAAAGTAATGATATCTCATCAAAAACATAAATGTGAAATGAGAGCCACGTTCAAAAAAAAAGAATTGAGATCTAAAGGGGTGCCAAGTTCGGAGTAGAAAATCCTAAAATTCTAGTCACAAGATCATTAAATTAAAGCTCTACATTTGACTTGGCTAGTTTTCACAGACTGTATTATATTTTTATAACTAGAGGTAAAGAACGTAAGAACAAACTTCAAGAATCGACTGGCAATAAATAACTGAAGGAAGTCAGATAGGGTTAGGAGGGCGGGGATGGTAGGGTGGTCAGCCATGCGGAACAGTCGTGATCCGAGATCTTTATCCTGATAGTGTTGTAACAATGGCCCATCCACTGTAAGGGAATTCTATGGAAAATGGATTAAAATTGCTCAGGGCGTTTTACGGGCCACTCTAATTCACCCGATGGTTAGTGTATACCGCTGTAGGTACATGATCGTAATGTAACACTATGGCCTATTTGCTTTAGAGCCAGTACTTTAATTATTTTTCGATAATACGTCAGTGATGCCTTTGGTGTCACTGATGTCCATGGGTGAAGATAGCTACTTACCATTAGGTGAATTGCCAGTTCGTTTGTCGGCAATATCTATCCATAAAATCCATCAGTCAGTCGTAACCGACGGATCGTGCGCACGCTTACCGTATACTGACGCGCCATTCGCCTATAGGCAGCGGTTCTCAAACTTTCTACTCGTGTTGGTTAAATAAAATTACAGTCGACCTAGCAAGATGTTTCGTTGCGACCGTTGTAACGCAGAATTTAGAGACGGCGTCCAATGCTCAATGTGTCAAGGGTACTATGACTTCCCATGTGCCGGCATCACCGAAGGAGGTTACAGAAAATTAGGTGACCGAAAAAGCACCTGGAAATGCTCGTCATGCAAAACTTCGGGAGTTGCAAGCTCGTCAAACTCAACATCGAGTGCACCAGCGGCAAAATCGCCAACACCTGCGAACATGGAGAGCATAGCCCTGGAACTAAAACGGCTTTCCATACAGATGACCTCACTGCAGTCGCTAGCTCCAAGTATACAGGCCATACAGGCAGATATTGCCGACTTAAAAACAATAAAGGCCTCGGTAGAATTTGTGCAAGGCTCCGTGGATGCTTTGTCTAACCGTTGCATGGAGATCAGTCAGGAAGTTCAAAGTCTTCTTAAAACCAGAGAAGAACTTCAACACCTGCAACAACGGTTTGCTCAAATGGAAGCCAGTGTAAATGATTTCGAACAAAGGTCCCGGCTTAACAACATCGAGATTAAGGGAGTACCACTTACGCCTTCAGAGAATTTGTTTGAAATAGTTGACAAGATTGGAGATGTCATTAGCTGTAAAATCCCTAAAGAGCAGATTAACTATATTGCGAGGATCCCTACGCGCAATGATAAAGACAAGAAGTCCATAATTGTCTCAGTACACAGCCGATACTTGAAAGAGGATTTCGTTGCAGCAGCTAAGAAACAGACTATTGTAGCAGCTAACCTTGGGCTCCACGTCTTTATAACCAAGTGTGCTAAAAGCCTTGCGTTGCCACTTTCTCTGTTATTTAGGCGATCCCTAACGGAGGGCGAGGTACCATCTATTTGGAAATCCGCTTATATCACTCCTATCCATAAAAAAGGACCAAGAGATGACGTAGTGAACTACAGACCCATTTCCAAACTCTGTCTTTTTGCAAAAGTATTAGAGCGAGTAGTTCATAAGCAGTTATATGCGTGCCTAAAACATACTTTTATTGTACAACAGCATGGTTTTATAAGAGGAAGGTCCACTACGTCAAACCTAATTCTGTGTGGTGACTACTTGTCAGAACATACCTATGTCTAAGCCTTCTCAAGTCGACGTCATATATACTGACTACAGTAAATGTTTCGATAGAATAGATCATATACTGCTGTTACGTAAACTCCAAGCCATAGGCATAAGGGGAAACCTGTACCGATGGTTCACATCTTATGTTAGGAACAGGTGCCAGACTGTGGTGCTTAATGGATACACCTCATCGGCAATGCCAATGCCATCTGGCGTACCCCAGGGTTCGTTGTTGGGTCCGCTTTTATTTAATATTTTTGTGAATGATATCCATTCGTGTTTTCATAATTCTAAAATTTTGCTTTACGCCGACGACATGAAAATAATATGCCCTATAAAATCTTACCAATGTACCCAACTATTACAAGATGATCTCATTAGATTCGAAAATTATTGCTTAATTAATAAATTAGATCTGAATGTAAATAAATGTTACATATGCTCATATACTCGTAAACCATTTCCAATCATAACCACATACAAATTAAAAAACACAGATTTAACTCGGGTTAATTCCATTGACCCACGTGACCTGGGAGTTGTTTTTGACTCTAAATTAATATTCGATGAACATATCAACACTATCGTAAATAAAGCTTCTAGGACTCTAGGATTTATCTTGCGTATGTCGGCGGACTTCAAATCTATCAAAATTCTCAAAATTTTATATTGTGCTTACGTTCGAAGTCACTTAGAGTATTGCTCACAAGTCTGGAATCCGGCGTATGACGTTTATATAACACGCATCGAACGCATACAGAAAAGGTTCTTACGTTACATACAGTTCCGGTCAAATTTATACATACCAAATTATATCAAGCGTTGCCAAAAGTTCCATATTCTGCCACTGTATGAGAGACGGCGTATAGCTGATCTTATTTATTTGATTAAGATCGCTAATGGGTGGATCGATTGCTCCGATCTTTTAGCAGCTATTGGTTTACGTGTTTCTTATTCTTGTAGACGACCAGGCACACTTTATACATGGTGTATCTTAAATATATGTAACTTAGGAGGGTACATGGCTCAAAATCGGCAGCTGAATCGATTCCACGTATTTTTAATGTAGGTAATTTTTTTTTCCTAAAAGAAATTAAAATTAAGTAAATGATGTCACCCAATTCTTTAAACAGTCGAAACAAACAAAAATGAAACTTAAGTCAATGCAATAGGGTCCTTTCAAGCATTATTATACTTAGCCATAGCCTCAAACACACACTGCCAAACGTACGAGTTGTACGACGTTAAAGAATAAACTACAAACGCAATAGATCAAAAAAATATTATTAAGAAAGTTCGCACACTTCGATACGTTTTCTCTCTTCCGCATATTTAAAAACAGTCGGGAGGAAGCGAGACGTAACGAGAGTGTCCCGGCCGGCGGTGTGATCAGCCCGGCGACCGGCGGCTTTTGTGATCTTATGATTTAGAAAATTAAAAAGTCAGTCACACCGCACGCGCCGGCCGTATCAGCTGATTTGATTGACCCAACTAGACTTATTTCTGTGGGGACGTGTTTATTTCAAACATTCCATTAGCGGTGAGGATCTAAAAAATGGAATAATAGCTGCATTTGACGTAGTGAAAAGTGACTGTAGTATTAAATAAACTTAAACGACAATTACAAAAACGTGCATTATTGTGTATCGAACAAGGTGGTGGACATTTTGAAAATGTCATTATAAGACGACGCCGCAGGAGTTGATAGGAGTCTATGAGGATGAAGAGGGAAGAAACCAATTATTATCAGACCTGTAAGTTACCTACAGTAACTAAATTTAAATGGTTGTTTAATATTTGTAAATATTTTAATAATTCACAGCTTTTAAACACGCAGTCTTTTTTGTTTTGTTGTATTATTACTTAAGTCCGATTTAAACGTATTATGTAGATTGTAGGTACCTAGTTAACTTAATTTTATGTGAATGATTTTTAGTGCGCGCCCAAACGGAATAATTTAGTAAAGCTCTTTAGTTCATACAATTCTTCACAACCTACTTAATAAACTTATGCATTTTACTAAATTTTAATTAAAAAATGTCTGCTCAAACGTGTTAAGTGTTATGCCCCGCCCATAGAAAAATGTCTAAATCACTTGTTTACTTGCGTACAAAATTTGAAGTAGGTACTAAATTGTCCGTTTACACCTATTAATTTACTTAAAATTTAGTTATCTACATATCTACTTCTAAACAATAAATATTTCAATAAATAGGTATCTTATCATTTTAATGCCAAAACGATTGACATTGTATTAATTAAAATGATTCAAAGTCGACAGTCCAAAAGCTGTAAAAAGTGATTGAAAGAGGGAATCATAATTTGTTTTTGAAACAATTTATCTTAGTACGATTAACTATTATTTTAGGCATATGTAGGTAATAATAATGTTTATGTTCAATAAAATCTTTGAATCTTTACCTAATTGGATGTGTTCAGTAAGTGATACGAGTATAACACACCTACCAATTAAATGAAATGAGTACTCAGGTAACAAACATGTTGTGTTTAACAATGTCTAATGTACAATGTCGAATTCGTTTTCGTCGCATCAGCTGTTATAGCCGCGCACACGCCGGCCCCGGCGGCCCGCGTTGTGGCCTGTGACGTGGGTCTCACTCTCATGTGTGCGTTAGTCTGTATGCTTGCTTAGAATATCATGAACATTCTTATCCCTCTACGAGAACAACTAATTTCTTGAATAAACAATTATTAAGCTAATAAAAAACATTTCAGTGTAGGTATTATGATTAAAACTGAATAGGTATTCTTATTGGGGTGTTTAAGGGTGTACGTCATTTATGCATTCAATGTAGTGAAAAGTGACACTGTAGTAGGTATTAAATAAACTTAAACTTATTACTGTCATTGTTAAATAATTTTGTTCTTTAATTTGAGGTTTATTAATCAATGAGTTCAAAATTGTTCACAGTCTACAGTACAAAGCCTGAAAAATGTGATGGTAAGAGAGAATCATAATTTGTTTACTATTTAATCTTCGTACCATTACCTACTACATATTTTATGTAATGATCGCTCGATCGCTAATAGTCTGCTGTTTCCGTCGGGGTGTACCTCACACACACGCGCGCACCGACCTCGTAGCGCTCGTTCGCTCTCATGTGTGCGTGCGCCGCTGGGTAGAATGTTCACACTTTTCGTTCGAACTGAGTATAACTTATTTCTTAAATAAAAAATTATTAAGCTATAAAATACAATTAAAAATACGTGGAATCGATTCAGTTGCCGGTTTCGATCACTGTACCTTCTTAATTAGCATATGGATCTATTACACCGTGTATATCCGAAGCTAAAACTAACTATAGGCAAAATAGCTACCTGTTGCGAGCGAGTAGGTGTTTCAATACCGTTTCTAGGCAGTTTGATATTGACCTATTCCATACATCACCCAGGCAACTCAAGAACATACTTGCTAACAGCTTTTTTAAAAAAGATAGCTAACATTTTTTTATATATAATTTAGTTTCACTAGAATAATTATTTGTAACAACTCATTAAACTACTTCTAAGACTAATTTGTAAAGCGTAGCAAACTGTTTTTGGTAAAATTTTGTAGGCGTAGCGCACTAATTTCAGTCAATTCAATTATTTATCTATAAGTGGAAACTTATAATTGGCCATATCATTATTATTCCGAGACAACTATGTATTTGTTTAGCTGTAAGTTTTCCTAAAATTGTAAAAATAAAAATAAAATAAATAAAAAATAAAAAGTAGCTTTTTTGCTCGAATGAATTATTTATCAGAGTAACGCACTACAAACGGTACGTACGAATGAATCGTCGTCCTCCAATAATCCAGGAGCTTAGTTTTACAATCATACACTCCAATATCCAAGGTAAAAAATGACAAACAAAACAAGAAAGCATTATAAACCCAGAACTAACTACTTATATACGTATCTGTACTGGATTCATACAGCGCAAGACGGGTCGTCGTTTTCTGAAGAGCTCTCAGGGGCTCGGCTTGGCTCTTGCGTCCCTGCGCTCTGCAGCGAATGTATATCACATGTCATATACCGTTACGAACAAACGGTTTGAAGTTCCTAATGCAATCGAGATCTAGACCTATTTCCCTAACTGTGTTATGTTCTACTTTTGAAGGTTGTCTTATTGATACCTCAATAAATTGACTGTATGATAAGGCTTCAAACTTCAAAAGTGTAAAATCAAGAAGAAAATAAGTGTCCGGGTGACTACCAAAGAGGGTTTCTTCTTGAATGTGTGAGTGTATGACATGTACAAATACATCTACTCACATTTCAACTACTGCAGGGTCGTCCTAAGACTATGTATGTGCAATATGAATAATACGAGTAATATAGATTGCTGTAACCCAATTCCTACTTTCGTAAAAATAAAAAGTGGATTCTAGTACTACTCATAAACTGGAAATCGAGTGCAATACACTCTTCAGAAGTGCTGTGCTATAGCAAAAGCAAAAAAAAACACATTGAAGATTGCAACCCCGTTTCTACTCCACACCGAAACGCATCGGGGTCACCATTCGAGAGATCAGGCTGACATCGACGTGGCTTTTAGCCGATTACTTCAGAAGTAGTTATGCATTGTATGTCTGTACAGAAGACATAATAGTTGGTAATACAGATGCACTTTTATTTGTTTCCATTCCATAGCGTATGCCATTATATAGAAGACAGAAAAAGATTTTGATATGAAATGATATCTAATATCAAACACTGCAAAAACCTCTTTGGCACTGAAAGATTTCATTGATGAGTTTTCTATAAACTAGTAAATAGTACGTACTTAAAAAATAATCAGGGAATGGTTGAAGGAACCATATCGCGTTGGCGGTCAAAAGCTAAGTTGCTTCAATCCAATAATCACTTACGGCATAATATTTTGTAGGTAGGTACCAGTGCCAGAAACGCTTATTTATTAAAAAGATGCCTTATTACGTCCATCTTCGCTCTCCATAAATAATTATCTTTCTTTTTCCCTGCAGAGTCCACTAAACTCCAGATGGACTGGTAGCCTGTTTTCTACTTCTAATTAACTATACTACAGAATAATTTTCAACCCCACAATCAACATTGTTTACTTTAAGCCACCGACAACTAATTGCTAAAAAACATGTGGTGTTGTTTGTTAATAATAACAGTTTATAATTGACTTCTGTGCTCTGTCGGCTGCGGTTAATGTGGCCATGTGTTTGTTTCATTCAGAATATACATACACTCGTAATAATACAGAGAAGAATAATACCAAGGTACTTAGTTTGATATTCACCAGATTAAAAATATAATTTTCTTCCTTGAATAAAACTTTATTTATGAATTCCTTTTATAATCCAAGCTAATAATAATCTTGTTAAAAGAAAATAACGTCTTTAACAAAGTTTAACATTGAATAGTGGTAGTTTTACAGGCTTACAGAAGATACATACATAGCTCTATCTTTTTCCAGAATGACTTGTTTTATTGGTCCAACCAGCAAAAATGACTACTCAAACAGCAACTCGTTTGTCGAATAATAGTTAATAAAAAAAACTTAAGTAATTCAATCTCAGGGATTGTTAATCGCAGACAATAGACAGATCGAACCGAAACTGGTGTAAGATTTGGATTCTCTTGACCTCTATCCAGCAGAAGAGTGAATTTGAAAGAAATGAAAAATGTGAAGAATGAAATTTCTATGCGTTTTATTTAGGTTATCCTGTTTCTGTGGGTCAAATCTTGCAAGGAAATAGGTTACTTCTTCCTCGTTTCCTCAGGAGTTGTACTTTTCATATTGCTTCAGTTCTGATGACAATGCATTTTTATGAGCATCACCTGACACTACACTCAGGTTGGCTCCAGACGAGGGAGTTCCTTTTTTAACCTAGATTGATACTATAAAACCGTGTATTTAGTTTTTAAACTTACTTGTTTTATAAAAAGTGTCCAATGTTTCCTGACCATAATGCTCAACCTAGGACTGTCCTGCGCCGGAAGTGGGTACCATGCTTCGCTGCGGTCAGAGTACTGAATCCGTACGTGATATATTTGGATCTGTCGGCTTTAAATTATCTGTACGCTGGGAACATAACTTAATCTAAAGACAGTTATGCTTTATTTGTTTTCGGCCTCAATATTTAGGTACCTGTGGTTATTGTTAATGCTTAATTCCTAAGAGATAAATTGCTTGTAAGATATAACTGGAGAAGAATATGATACATGGTTCTGACCAGGTATATCCGCATCATCAACAGCATCACTGACCGTCTGACTCGTCAGTCAATGAAGAAAGGGTTAAGTAAATTTTTAACAAGGTTTTATAATCAAAATATACCTACCTCTAGGACGTTATGAAAGTTTGCATTTAATCGTTCTTGATGAGAGTTACTGGAATTTAAAAACAAAATGCGAAATCATCGTGTCTATCCGATGCACGGTACTCTGTATGCCGGAAACCCCATACACCTGTCATAATGTGTTTAGTATGCTCTGAGGCAGATATCAGTAGGGTTGTCAACAAAATGTTTTTAACTATTAAAATAAAAGATTTCATGGGGGAATTTTGTCTCTTAACTGTTTTTGTATGCCACATACACACGTATTGAGAGAATATGTATGTTTTGAATGTCCTTATTGTGAAAAAATATGGAAGGTAAATCTTGTCACCAATCTGTACTGGAGCAGAAGAGAGCTCTGTCTGTGTCACACCAAAAAAAAAGTAAACCTTGCAGCAACAAAATTACCTTATTTTGTTAATAGACAATAATAATGACACTTCATACTCATAGCCCCACACTAGGATTCCCTGTGTCGTGGGTGCCATGGACAACAACAAAGACGGAACACTTCACACCCAGATCGAGAACAGAAATTCAAACTCATCATTGAATTTTCATTTTTAATTTCGCCTCGCTGGGAATCGAACCCAGGACCCTAGGCGCGGCGATCCGGCATGAAAAGATTATACCATTTTAATTTACAAAGTAAGAACTTTCTTTCAGATTTTATCTTAAAACGTTATTTTAAATGCATTGCCTGTTTTTAAACTGGGTGATCCTGCGAACCTTGTGATCCGATAAACTTTGCTCTCCATTATATTTTACATGAAAAAATATTGTTTCGTATTGTTTGAAATGAAAATGAAAGAGTTTATTAACTTGACTTCAGAGTTCAGTGCTATCCATTGGAACCCTTTATCCTAACAAAATCCTTATTTAAAATTCGTTGAATTGTTCTGATACTTTTTGTTATTATTACTTAATTAAAACTTCTCAGCCATAAATAGCAATAACTTTGTTTTGTTACGAAAGTAACTTGTGAGGACCCTGCCTACCTACCCACAAACGTGATTGTAATGCTGATAAACAGCAAGCTTACTAAACAGCATTTGATTTATAGGTACAGCAAACAAGAATAATTAATTAACGCTAACTTAACTTAAATAGATATAAATTATTTATTAGTTTACTCCTGACACGCAGTATTTTACAACAGATAGATATTTAAAATATAATATCTTATAGATTCTTGAATTTTTTAGGTGCTCAAATAAAACTGTATTATATCAATCCATTAAAATAGAATCAATCAATAAATAAATTGAATCAAGCGCTCTGAAAAAGAATGTGGAATGAACAAGGGTTCTTGGAGCATCGTGGTGATGTATGCTTTGAGCCTTCTCGGTTGCGTCGGTGTAGTCGGCCGCTTACAGCTGAACATGAAGACATTATCCTTTTCGGAACACTCGTTTTAAAATACATAATATCATAATTATATCATTAAAATACTCATTTGGAGAAGTTTGCAAGTGTCCTCATGATGTTTTTCTTCACTTCGAACCCTTTCTTTGTTCCAGCGTCGACTCACTCAGAAATACAGTATAGCAGTGGGTATCCCAACACTGGTGATACGTGGGAGAGCCGTCAGGGATGCTCTGCTCAACGATCCTGAGGCTACGCGGTTCCCCTGGCCTGCGCCACCTCTACATGAGGTGCTTCGTGGAGTCCAGCTCCAGGGCGAAGATACGAAGCTGTATGAGGAGTTGTCGCCTACTGCTATAAGAGTCTTCTATTTTGCTGCTCACTGGGTAAGTTATTACTGGTAAAATAATATGTGATGGGCCAATTTCATTAAGCTTCATTCATGATTGTTAACTGACTTACTAAATGAACAACCAAATGTCTCATAATAGGCTTTATATTACACAAGTTACAGCATAGTAGCAAATCACAACGATAATAACTAGATTTAATATTACTTGTTCACTTATACAAGGAATAATGATCACTGGATCAGCGCACACACTTATATAGTCTGAGTCCCTCTTCGCCTCGCCCCCTCTTGACGGGGATTCCCTGTGGGGAATAACCTTGACGGGGATTCCCTGTCGGGGAATAACCCTTGATGGGGATTCCCATCGGGGAATAACCGGCATGGACGCTGCTCTTTTCTGTAGTTCCCGTCGGTAGTTACAGATGGCAGTAAAGGTACTATCAGCTACCGGCACCCAAAATTGCCAACACGGCCATTCTGCTGAGCGTCTGCCCCCAGGCGCTCCCAAACATCCACAGGATACTGTTTATCACCAACTGAAATATGAGAGGGTGCATTAATTAACAAACAATCGTTCGGCCAGTCATGACATCTTGGAAACACTCATCTACAACTCATTTTGGTCCCTTTAGTCTTAGGCAACCATTATGAATTACAATTATTCACTTTCAAATCACCATCTTAAGTGGTATTCCTTTAGTCTTAGGAAATACCCTGCCAAGATTTGGGCTGACATAGTCAATTTACCTTTAGTCTTAGGCAAATCCTGAATCAATCCAATCTTTTGATGATAAAGAAAAAAGAACAATGAATTATCAAAAGGAACACCGAGGTATCACATTAGTAATTAAGTAATATAATAAATGTACACAGTAATATCAATAAATATATACATTGCCAACACAGGCATGGTTATTGTTTTACATACCTAATTACTCACATTGCCAGTCATTAATTTGTATCCAGTGTTTCATATTTTCTGCTGCTACTGTACCCGTGTATCGTTTATTGCTCCGCTCACTACCTCTCATGTCAGTGATAATATACCTATCATGACCTAATGCTGTTTTCACTTGGAATGGCCCTTTGTAGATAGGTAACAGTTTCTTGCTCTGTCCATCATTATTTTGACTATTAATTTTTGCTAGTACCAAGTCCCCATCCTGGTATTGCGTTGCCTTACCACGAGAACTGTCAAACCTCTTCTTTTGCAAATCCGCACTCATTTTTATGTTGTCATCAACCTTCTTGCGTAACTCCGTAATATCCGTAGCACTAACGTCATCAAGCTCTGGGGTTAGTTTGTCGCTATCCGTACGAAGCCGATATCCTAACATTACTTCACTAGGGACTGCTTTAATTGTTTTATGAAAAGTACTATTTATACCCTGCTGTAATAATCTGACACAGCTATCCCAACTGTCATCTGTCAAATTAGCACCCATGGTTTTCATTGCGTCTAGGATAGTTTTGTTGAAACGTTCGACTTGTCCGTTTGAACGTGGCATACCGGATGCCACAGTATGTAAACGAATATTTTTATCTGTACAATATTGTTTGAAAACCGTTGATGTAAAGGCCGACCCTGCGTCGGTTATTATTCTACGGGGATTACCAAATATTTTCGAAATGTTATCTAATTCTTTTATTACATAATGGCTTTCAGTACTTTTTACTGCAGCTATGAAAACAAATTTTGTAAATGCATCTATAGTCACTAATAAATATTTATTATTGTTAGTGGTTTTTACAAATGGCCCCAGGTGGTCTAGGTGCAAGGTATGAAAAGGTTGAGCATATTTAGGCACTGAATATAATTCTCCTTCCTTAGGTCCACCCTTATTTTTATAATATATGCAATTTAAGCAGTTTTTAATGTATTTCTTTATGATACGACGCATTTTTTTAAACCAGTATAAATGTGAGATTCGTTCATAAGTTTTGTCTAACGAAAAATGTCCCAGGTCGTCGTGATTACATTTAATTATTTGCCAAATACAACTCTTTGGAACCACCCAACGACGGCCATAGACAGTTCGTCGATAGACTTTATTGCCTAGGAGTTCATACTTGTCAAACACATCTCTATGTCCGTCTGTATCACCTGTCTCTAAAATTTGCTTTATTCGTACCAGATCAGGATCTTGCAATTGAACAGAAAGAAGCCAGTCAGCTTCTGTGATTGACATGACTACCTGGGCCTCAGATTGTTCCCCAGATTGTATTGGGTTACGGCTTAAGGCATCCACATGCTGCATTCTACTACTATCACGATGAACAATTTCAAATGTAAATTCTTGCGTTGATAAGACCCAGCGTGCAATCCGGGGAATTATGTCCTTTTTAGTCAGTGCAAACCTAACCGAATTACAATCCGTAATAATTTTGAATTCAGTTCCTAATAAGTATAACCTAAATTTTTGTAATGAGGCAACAATAGCTAATAATTCTAGCTCAAATGAGTGAAATTTCTTTTCATCATTACTCGTCTGGCGACTGTAATAGTGAATAGGTTTCTCACCTTCATTCGTAACCTGCATCAAGATACCTGCTATACCTTCTCTGCTCGCGTCTGTATACAGTACACAAGCCTTGTTAGGGTCATAAATTGTAAGTATGCTGTCAGAGGTTAGTGAATCCTTCAGAGTCTGAAATGCCTGTTGGTGGGTACTATTCCATGACCATATAGCATCCTTTCTGGTCAATTTAGTGAGAGGACTCAATATTATTGCACAATTTTTAATGAATTTACGAAAATAGCTAATTAAGCCATTAAATTGGCGGAGTTGATGAACATTTTTCGGAACAGGGAACTCTTTTACAGCTTTTACTTTTAATTCACAAGGCATTATACAACCAGATTTTATTTTGTAGCCAAGAAACTCTATTTCTGTTTTAAGAAAATGACATTTTTTTAGATTCAATGTAAGACCGTTGTCACGAAAAAGTTCTAACACTTTATTTAGCAATTCTAAATTTTCTTCGGCAGACTTACTTATTAACAAAATATCATCTAAATACAATATTATATTTCCAAACCTTAAATTTCCCATTATTCTATTCATTATTTGTTGAAACATTGGAGGGGCATTGGCTAGTCCAAAGGGCACTCGTATAAACTCATAATGACCATCTTCTGTGACAAAAGCTGTTAATGGTATTGAATCCTCTTTCATTTTTATTTGATAGTACCCACATTTCAAATCCAAACTCGTAAAGAATTCACAACCTTGCAACCTATCAATAAGTTCTTCAATTCGTGGCATAGGGTATTTGTCTTTTATCGTAATTTTATTGAGAGCGCGGTAGTCGATGCACAGCCTTTTCTCCTTAACGCCTTTTTTACTTACAAGTAAAGCCGGACTAGCATAAGGAGAGTTACTCTCGCGAATGATTCCATTTTGTAATAAATCAATAATAATATCTCGCATAGTTTTCCTATCAGCATTAGGCACTCTATAAGGTCGAGACTGCACTGGCTTTGTATCGCTTACCTTTATTTCCATTTCAAAATTATCAACTTTCCCTAGTTCTTTAATTGATGTGGCAATGCAATTCCTATACTTCTTAAAAAGGCAGAGTAGTTCAGAACGATGAGAGTTACAATCAATTTCAAAGTCATTTTCAGACGTATTGTTACACAAATGAACAAACTCCGGCACATACTCAAACTGTAACATGTTTCCTATGCGCGAGTACATAATATCGGGCCTTTCTGTTATATTCCTTCCAATCAGAATTTCACAACCTGAAAGGTCCTCAAGAACATAAAAATCAACATCCTTAATTAGAACCGAGTCAATTCGTATATTTAGTCTGACAAGGGAAGATACAGTTTTTAAACTGTCATTGGAAAAACCTTGTAATGTCACTTGTGACGTAAGAGGATATGTAGATAACTTAAATTTCTTAACCAATCGTTCAGAAATTAAGGAGCAACTACTGCCTGTATCTATAAATGCTTCGTGATAAAATTCGTTAATACCGATGGTTTTATAAAATTTATCTCTAGGGTTTGATGTTGAAATAAATTTAGTCTCTTGTATTGTAGTGTTTTCACTACTTTGTTTTTTTTTATGAAAACATGTTGACTCAGTATGTCCTCTCTTATGACAGAATTCACATTTTATATTACATTGAATGCGTTTATGATTGCCACCACAATTAAAACACTCTAAAATCTTACGATTGTTGAGGTTATTTAAATTATTAGGATTTGGTGGTTTTGAAGTTGAGAGCTTTGATGAAGGACTCGACAAAGATAAATTACTTGGTGTTGATTGTGTTTGATTATTCGGCTTTACATCCCTACCACCAGAGTCACGAGAGTTCCCGTTACAGATACTTGTTGGCTGTTTTATGACCTTTGATTTATGAATTCGACTATGAAGAAAACCTGCCAAATCTTCGCATAAACGAAAATTACTGGCCTCTACGGATGCACTAATATTATTATCACTTATATTACCGAGTATGATTGAAATTATATCGGATTCGGAGAAATTTAAGCGGAGACTATCTATTTTTGATTTCTGTTGAAAGAAAAATTCGTACAGTGATTGGTTATCTGCGGGCCTTTTGTCAATAATATCTTTCATTAATTCAAACATATTTCTTTTGACTTGGAAGGTTAACATAATGATGGATTTCCAGTCTTTCCATAACCACCTAGTCCATGACTGTTGATTACGTAAAAGAGAATCATACCACAACTTAGCAGAACCCTTTAGTTTATTTAAAGCTTGATAACGTATTGTACTATCAGACCATTTAAAAGTTGACGCATAGGATTCGATAACATTTACCCAAGAGGAGACATTATCAGTAAGCGGATCGAATTCTGGTATCATGCTATGTAATGTAGTTGCATTTGTACTCACAGTTGCGGCATCGGATTTTACCTCATATTTCTTGCGACGTTTTGTAGCTCTTGACTTTGACCTGCTTGAAGAGCTTGAAGAAGAGGTAGAACTTGACCTGGATGGAGAGCGGACACGCCTGCGTTTTGATTTAGATTTCCGCTTTGATCGCGGAGGAGTTACTGCTGTACTCGAAGTTGTAGACATTGAGGGTGTACGTCGCCGTCTTTGTCTGGACTTTTTATTTCCCATCTTCGTTGGCGTGGTTTCGTAAAACTTCTGATGTTAACTGACTTACTAAATGAACAACCAAATGTCTCATAATAGGCTTTATATTACACAAGTTACAGCATAGTAGCAAATCACAACGATAATAACTAGATTTAATATTACTTGTTCACTTATACAAGGAATAATGATCACTGGATCAGCGCACACACTTATATAGTCTGAGTCCCTCTTCGCCTCGCCCCCTCTTGACGGGGATTCCCTGTGGGGAATAACCTTGACGGGGATTCCCTGTCGGGGAATAACCCTTGATGGGGATTCCCATCGGGGAATAACCGGCATGGACGCTGCTCTTTTCTGTAGTTCCCGTCGGTAGTTACAGATGGCAGTAAAGGTACTATCAGCTACCGGCACCCAAAATTGCCAACATGATGCACTTTAGGTTCCGGTTTTTACATAAACAGTTGTCAGAAGTTCTCCTGGAAGGCTTATTTTTGAGAGAACTCCTGCACAAAATTTTCTTGGAATTATATTACCGTAGTGTTTGCCAAAAGGTCTATAATTTATTTGTGGAGGTGAAGTTGCTCAATATTACCATTTACCACACTGCCTAAATTTAATCTTGGTCCATTTCAGTCTTCAGGATAACAGCTACAAACGACTTGAAAACATAAAAAGCAATGCCTTGTTATATATACAATCTCCTGATCAAGAAAAAATATTTATTATTCTTTATAAGTGTCATGTGTAATAATGATAAATAGTTTAGATGTACAAGAAAACTTAGAAAAATCTGGCAAGTGCGTGTGTCAGGCCACGAGCAATGTAGAGTTCCCAAGTATGCAGTAAGTTTATCGATTATTACTCATTAACTACTTATGCTAACATAGCCTTGATAGTTTTTCTTGTAAATTCATCATATAACCTATTTTTGAGAATTTTTTCACTTGTCACCAACTCCAACCGTTTAGCCAGCAAAGCTCTAACCAAAATTAGCACCTTAATGCCAAATATTTCGCAAACGGACCCCTTATTCCAAAAATGGTCTTAGAAGACCCATAATATTATCTTTAGAAGACTTTTCAATGATACCCCACACTATAGGGTACGCGACGAATAAAAAATTCATCCTCACGTTCTGTAGGGGAGGTACCCTGAAAAAAAAAATTTTTTCAATATTTTATTCTACGATTCTAGTTTTAATAAATATGTATATCCATGCCAAATTACAGCTTTCTAGCACTAAGAGTCTCGGCGCTTTGCTTTGGACAGACGGACATACGGACGGACGGTCATGACGAAACTACGAGTATAAGGGTTCCGATTTTACTTCGGAACCCTAAAAATGAGGCATATTAGGAAAGACATATTGATAAAACACGCGTATGTAGTCCCACCAACAGGTCACACTAATTGAGCTATCCCTGGAGCGAAGTAATTAATTGAAAACTGTTCCTGTTCAGTTTTTCCGTAAAATTAATCAATGAAACACATTAATTTATTTATAGAGCATTAATTTGCTGGTCCTTCGAGCCGGATGAATTGGAACGTACTCGTTGTTAAGTGCTTTGTAATTACGTTCGATGCACTTGAATGCAACTGAGTATAGAGCTTTTATGATTTTTTTTATACTGTGTAGAGACCACTTTTGAAATGTTATTGTGTATACCTGTGTATCGAATCGAGATGTCACAAGCTTCCGTAGATTTTTGACTATAATTGTGTTATTTAATGCAACCGCTCAATAAACTTCACGCCCAATTTCGTCGTTCACTTGTACATCACAATCATAAATCATAAAGGAATTATTCTAATATTCAAAGGAACTTATCTTTTTGCGTGCTTTGTAGGACCCAGGGTTTTTTAATATCTCTGATGTGTCCGGAGTTTTTGCCAGTTTCCGTTGTAAGTTAGGAAACTGGAAAAGAAGCTGTTTCATGACTTTCTTTTCCTTTGAGCAGTTATTGAAGATGATCTGTGAAGACTAAGGCCTATATTATTAGTTATATTAATAAGTGGGAACCTATTAAAATCTCTTGTTCAAACATTATTTATTTATTGTTAATCATTAAAAAATGTAGTTAATTAAATTCTCTTGTCCAAAGTGCCCGCCATGCCGTTCGTTCGCACCGAGCCTCTGCTCCGCGCTGTCGGCCGTGCGCAAGCGCAGAGCTAAGTTCGCAAACACGCAGCTCATCCTTGTATCCAGTGACAGGTAAGACTTATGAAAAAATCCATCTTACCCTCACTCTGTGAACACTCTGAGGTTGAGAGAGCATAGCAACGGACAGTTGTGGATCCGCGTGAAGCCCTACAAGTCGTAGAGCCAACAGGAATTTGTCCGTTCAGAAGAAAAAAATAATAATCTTGTGCACCGTGACGTCATCCCAAGTAATTGTGACGTAAAGACTACTAATGCAAGCCAAATTAATTTTATTGTTACGTAGCAAATTTTTTATGAAAAAATTACTTTCATTTTGTACTCTATTCAATTAGGTATCTACGAGTAGTGCAATCCACAAAACCTTTAATGAAAATTATGGTGCCTTTTTTATTAAAAACTTAGGTCTAGGTATTCTAATTAAATTAAACAAACATGTTAAAACTGTTAGAAGCCTTTGCTACAAATAGAACACAACCCAACACGAAACATTACAAAATACGAACTGGCTAAAAATCTAAATTTTTGGATTTTAAAGCAAATGTTTTCTGTGTTGGACTGCCCCCCCCCCCCTCCTCCCCCCCACTCCCCTAAGTCACATCCGCAGAGTGTAAGTAATAAAATATAATACATTTATACTCACTTTATTATCTCCGTGGTTTCAAAAATTTCGGTTAAAGCGGAGTCGTTTGTGTTTGAGTTGTAAAATTCAATTCATCAATGAAGATTTTTAAAAAGTGTTATGTATGTCTAAAATTGTAATTTTATATTCATTTGTTCTTATTTTTATTTATTTATTTTTACAACACCTAAAACTAGGATAAACACGAGTATAAGAGCAAAATTTTAATGCCCGATGGCATTCTCTAGTACTCAATCCTGGGTGCTGGTGAAAAAAATAGATAGGCGCCATAGAATTAATATTACTAGCGTATAGAAGGGACACCGCGAACATCGGGTACGGGGGTGTGCATTGCAGCCGGCCGGCTGCATTTCATTCTGTCACTCGGCTGTCACTCGGCTGCGCTCATGGCGGCCGCATGTCAAAATTGTTTATGAAAAAACTGAAAAAATGCCGTCGTGCGTAATAAGAATGTGTCACAATTGCACGACAAAAAACAAAAAAGATAATGTTATCACTTTATCATCAGTAAGAAAACAAAATCTTAACTTAAATCAACTAAAACGAATTTAATTTAATTATTGAGCAATGTTCCCGCCATTTTGAATGAAAAAATCATAAGGAGCGTTTGAACTTGGCAAGCCACTAGCGTGTTATTGGACTAAATAAGCTTGCCGACGCGACTCTTGTGACCAATTTAAAGTGTTGGATTTTTTGACACGAATCAATGGTAATTACGTTTGAAATCGTTTAAACGCTTTTGCACGTTAAATAAAGTTGGAGTAAGAGCTTGTAAAGATTTGGAGTCGGTGACTGCTTGTCTTGGTTCGACAAGTGTCACATACAAAGTTACTCTATGGCAAGTGTGCAAACGAGGCTTCTAGTTTGAAAAGAGAACGGAGGGCAAGCCGGCGGTGGAACACACATTTTGTTTGAGATAGCGTCTCTATGTATTACCTCAATGATAGGCGCAAATTGTCCATAATATTATTGATAAAAATACTCAACTTTCTAAAAATACTCAAATTTTATCGTATCAATTTCACGAAAAACATGCTTTTACAAATATTCTTTTAGTTATTAGCAAGAGGTTAAACCGTCCCCTAAACGCTACCTTGGTTAAGAATTTGCCGCTTACGTAAGGCTTTTATTGGCAACCAAAACAATATTCGGCGCGAACTCAATTTGGCGAATAAAAGACAGAACAAATTGAGTTTTATTCTATTGAAGGGGCTGAACTATTTTTTGTTCTTAGGGAATTTAGAAAAAGGTTCGTGGAATTTGGCACGTACCTGGGGTTTTACCTACAACCAACTACTTAATTGAACAGATACTTTGAGCATCTATTCAATCATTCATCAATTATTTTATCATAGATTTAGATTAATTACAATTTACAACCACTTTATAAAAACAGTTCTTTACATCTACTACCACCTTCACTACCTCGAAAGAGAAAAATATCATTCATGGAGAGAAAAAATATTGTGGCGGTGAACCTACTGATGGTAAAAACGTTTGTAGCTTCAATTTTATTCTAGTTAAATATTTTTTCTTTTGGGTTGTTTTTCCGCTAAGTAGCGAGGAGTAACATACGATTATAGGTACATCATAACTTAGGTATATTTAGAATCATTAATTATTTACGCTCGCGCTCGTGAATCGTCATTTAATCGGGTGATCCTTCGGTTCCTTGGTAAATCAAACAATTTCCCGATATTAAGGCTCTTAAAATTTCTAACGTTCAATTAATATTAGTTAATTTTTAACGTTCTTAAAATTTGCAAACGTGAACATCCATACAACAGATGTTCTCATCGAGTAGCATGCACAATCGCAAGCAAAACAACTACAGCGTCATATCCTGGTTTCGTCAACCCTCCGAATCGTTCCCTCGTACAATGTGGATAGGGGAGGCGCGCTCAGAATGTTGTACCTAGAGAGATGAGCGATATTTGCATTTATTCAACGATCCGTGTGGTGTAACCCGCAGTACCAAGGGCATGAATCGATGCCCAGCGAGGCGGAAATTTGAATGATGAGTTTGAATTTCCTTTCTCCGTCTGGGTATGTTCTTGCTTTTGGTGTTTTTGTGTGTCCATGGCACCCACGACACAGGAAACCCTAGTGTGCGGCTATCGTGTGCGAATCGAATGTGAAGGGGGTCGAATACATACAGAATTAAGTATTGTACCATTAAAGAAGATGTTGCCTTGTTTGGACTCGAGGGCTGGAGGGCATCTTTAAACTCTAAAATTATTCTAAAATCTCACTTCCACATCACCATTTCAACTAATACATAATTATTCTCAAATTTTGCACGTATTCATGCAAAATTCTTATTCAAGCGATACTTTAGCTCCCTGGCTATCTTTCGCTATACAACAAGTCGGTAATGTAAACTGACTGATCCCCTATCAGTAGTATTCACAGTCAAAACAAACCTTGTCCCTGTGCACGAAGGTCCAATTCACCTTCGTCACACATATGACGTTTCAGCACTTCCCTCTGAAAGAGGAGTGTCAAGTGGCGGCCGTCCACCACCTTTTCATATTGCTGTGTGCAAACTTGTTTTCTGATGAGCTTGGTGCTGACTGGTGTTGAGTTTTTTTAGAATACGCAAAGGACCATCTCGTCAAGTTGAACGGAGCGGTGCGGTGACGAAATGTTAAGTCGTTTCTTTAGAGGTCCGCGATTTAGGGTTCTGTTGTCAAGAGGCTATTACAAAATGGCGCGCAACCAAGGAAAATGTAGCTAAAAAAATTATTTATTTTTTCATTGCAAACTTTTTAAGCAGTAGGTACGTTTGGAATACTTTCGTTTCGGCTTCAAGTTAATTGATTATTAATTATTTATCTGTTATTTATTAAGACTAACAAAAGACGTGAAAATCCATCCATTCTTAAAACAATAATTAAAATTTACTTAATATACCTAATATTATATTATCAAAATTGCCACATGTATATCTATATTATATTACTAGCAGCCCGCCCCGGCTTCGCTCGGGTGTAATTTTATTTTAAAACATTTAGAGATATATTTATAATTTTATGTTTTGACGACCCATGTGGCGCGATGGCTACCATGCCGGATCGCCGCGCCAAGGGTCCTGTGTTCGATTCCCAGCGAAGCGGAAATTAGAATGATGAATTTCAATTTCTGTTCTCGGTCTGGGTGTGAATGTCCTTGTCTAGTGTGTTATCCATGGCACCCACGACACAGGGAATCCTAGTGTGGGGCTATGAGCTCTATTTACATTTTTGTACATACATACATGTATTTACATTTTATTGCTTTAGTAAATAAAGGACTACGCTACAGTTGCTTTGCGTGGGGCCACACTGGTCATTGCGCGGCCGCGGCGGTGGCGGCGGTGTTTGTTTTCCTAAATTTGTATTATCTTCTGAATGGAATGTCCGATTTGAGTAGTTCAAAAAGTTATCTATAGGTATTGAAACAGTTTTGAGTATGAAATTTGGATAAGGATTAATACGAAGGTATGGTTTTCATGATCTGATTTTGGTCATCTTTTTTATTAACTGTTAAAATGTAAAAAGTGGTTATAGTGACATAACGACAATAGTTGGACATATAGTATCGCGAGGTTTTTTGTAAATATTGTAAAAATTGTTCTCTAATATTGTAAAACATTTTTTGTTCTATCATCAATAGTTTCCGCACTAAACAACTGGCTGCTTTCCTTTCGATATAAACGTTAACGTTAAAATCGTGTTGTCGTGTAAACGACTGCCCGTATACGGGGAAACCGTATACGGGAAAAAATCGAATCGAATGGACGCCGTGTGAACGTAGCCTAACGCGGGAGCAGGCAACATACAACTGTCCATGAGAGAAGCATGGGTTTTCCAGATTAACGCCGCAAATACTTAAAGACTGACTCTGTGATTTATTTTGTTGATTTACTTTTACAACTGTTGATCTTTCATTATCTGCAGTCGGTAATTGTCTCTGCCACTAATTCCCATGGACACCGTTTCGAAAATTGACCATCTACCATACATGGTGAATTTGAATTGAGATTTCCACATGGGCCATGAAATGAATCATGTTTTTAATAACAACTTAATGCAAGCCTGGATTGACTTATACATCAGGAATTTCAGTAGATATGATTTGATCAACTTCATTTGGTATCAACTTTATTTTCTCAATTAGCCAAATCATGATTATGAGCATGAGGCAACCTGCTTGCAGCGCGTAACGTCTCACCAATTACACTGTGTTTTACAATTAAATCCATTAAAGATTTCAACTTTAGTCGGAAGACTCGTGCAGTAATATCATGGCGATCAATCGGTGATTGACCAGGTAAAAACTCCTGTTTGATTTCTATTCACTAAAGACTGCATGTGAATGTGATAAATAAATCTGCAGTGCCATAATAACAAACATACATATGTCATGGCATTTTGAGCGTATTCATGCATATGCCGAGGACTTCCAATATAATATGTTGCTGGAAGAATTGTCATCCGCCCGACATTGTTTGGATTTCCATCGGTAGTAATTGCATCTCGAAGGTGAATACATAATCTCGTCAGAACGTAGTTTGGTCTGGTTCAATCTGATGAAGGTCAATCTCTCTATGTTTCTATGTTTACATACATATCAACAGCATATTGATGAAATAATCGCCGACATTTCAATATGTGATTGTCTTTATTTTCAGGAACCATCAGACGGTATGAGTAAAATTTATTGTACTAACTTTTTTATTAGTTTCAGCACCTGTAAATAAGATAATGTTTTGATGACAGTCATTCAACAATAACTTAATTGTAAACAAAAACAATGCAATGACACTTTATAATTGCCTGTATTAGGATTTATCATCTTGATTGAGAAATGATAACCATCTTCACATTTCCAAAATAATATTGGATATTGTAACGCGTCATGAGAGATGTGATACATGCACACGCTGTAACTGATCATTTCTGCGATGTAAATCAATATCACGGGCTTCCAGATTTTTTCCAACCATTACAATGGCAACTTCATAAATTTTTGGTGCATTGAAACGTCTTGCATGTTGTCCTACAGGAGTTTTATCAGCTCTGATTACAATTTTATAACTATCAGATGGCATGTGATCCAATGCAGTTTTAAAAAATGTAATCAACTGATTTATGTAACTTCCGAGGGCCTTAAGGAACATACAAAGAAATTACCCGAATTTGTTGAATATCGGGTACTCTTACAGAATTAATTTGCGTTTTTCCACCACTTTCAAGGTGAAATTAATGAAATGCTGAAATTATATTGGAGGACATAGATACGCAAAAACATGCTCTTGAAAACAAAATAAGAAAATAGAATATATCCATTCAGTTATAGGGTTGTGAATTAATGAAAAAAATAACTTAAGGCATTTTATGGCCTTTCCATGTAATATAAGTAAAATTTAAGAAATGCATGTATGACTCTTTTTGTACGGAGTAAACGTTTTTTTATTATTTAAAACAAATCAGCTGACATTTTTTTTTTCCATACAAAATGTCCTTATGGAACTCTTTGGTATGGAACCCTAAAAAATAGCTTAAATGCTAAGTTGAAGTCTTTTCAATATCCTAAATAGTCCTGTTAAAATTCGTTCAGTAGTTTCAGAGATTTGGCTAGTACTGGTCATTGCGCGGCCGCGGCGACGGTATTTATTTTCCTGATGTCGTAATATCTTCTGAATGGAATATCCGATTTGAGTAATTTAAAAAGTAATCAATAGGTATTGAAATAGTTTTGAATATGAAATGATTTATTTGGATAAGGATTCATACGAAGGTATAGTTATCATGGTCTGATTTTGGTCAGCTTTTTTATTAACTTTTAAAATGTAAAAAGTGGTTATAGTGGCATAACTACAATAGTTGGACATATAGTATCGCGAGGTTTTTTGTAGATATTGATATGTTCTCTAATATTGTAGAACATTTTTTTGTTCTATCATGAATAGTTTTCGCAGCGCACGCAATGTAAAGAATATTTTAGGTAATTTTTTACACATTATTGGAGTTTTAGTAAGGATCCCTAATTTTTTTTAAATATAATATAGCCTATGTTCACCACGAATAGTGTAGCTTTCTAACAGTGAAAGAATTTTTCAAATCGGTTCAGTAGTTTCGGAGCCTATTCAATGCAAACAAAAAATCAAATCTTTCCTCTTTATATATTAGTATAGAGATTTGAGGAGTTCTCTAAATTACTCATGAATCTCAACATCAGAAATGACTTTTTATGAAATGTAGGACCAATCTGGTACTGAACAAGAGATTTGAGATTAAGATTAAGATTTCAAATCGGTTGATAAATGATGAAGTTTAGAGGTAACAAACATAAAAAATATACCTAATCACTTTTTGAAGTCAGTTAAAATTCAACTATTTTTTAGAATATTAGTAAGGAACGTCGTCTTTCAGGCCAGCTAATTAAGTTAAAATAGCTTACACGCACCCATTGAATTATAATGTTATAGAATCATAGACTTAAATATATAGACACGCTGTACCATACAAAATTCGCGTCTCATTCGCCAGCCACAGAGTACTCAATCACAGAGTCACTATGCGCCTGCCTATGGTGCCGGCCGCGGCACCCTGTTCCGTAGTGATTAAGTACTCTGTGTTCGTTCTGTCAAGTTTGGTTAAAGATGGCGGTATTAAATATTTGACACTAAATAATTTTTAAAAATGTAAATAAAAATATAGTTACTTACCAATTATGATTAAATAAAGTGAAATAAAGTTCAAACGTAAATAATGAGAACGTTTTAACTGTGCACAATATAGAATAATAAGTGTTCTTGAACAGTCGGAGTTTTACGTGCGTGTTTAACGTGACAGCTACTTGCTCGCAACAGACTAAACTGAGGTGAACCCAATTGGGGTAACCTCAGGTGAACAAACTGTAAGTACTGAACAGCGTGTCCATATATTTAAGTCCATGTATAGAATAGATATCTTGAACAAAATGTGTGTCCCCGCCGGGAGGTTCTATTTTCATAATTGGGGCCCCGTTCTCCTTTCAAAATCGAACGAGTCCATTGGCAACTGAAGCCGCGCGGCGTCAATTCATTGGAACATACATTGTGTTCGCAGTGTCCATTCTATACGCTAGTAATAATACTTCAATGGACGCACCATAGAACCTACAGTACCTTGTTGCTGACCGCATAGCGTAATTCATCATACTGCAGACTGCAGAATATTGATTTTAATGACTTTGTATTTTCACCGAAGCATTCAACTGTAGAGAAAATAACTTGCACGTACATACATACATACATACACACATACGTGCGTTACGTTACGTTTTAAGCCTTATCTACATAAAAGCAACATCATAATCTACGAACCAATCGCCAAAAATCATATTTAACCTTGCAACCTGCATGATTGAATGAAAACACTAAAAAATTAGATAGGCACTGTAATAAAACAAAAATAACTTAGGTTACATTTGGCTTCGCATTTCCAACTCAAAAATTCTAATCCAAATCGCTAAAATTAAGCCACAACATTAGTAGAGGCTCGCTTAATTTAGAAAACGATAGAAGCGTGTCGTCGAACAATTTCCTGATTAAAATTCTAAGCCACTGCACCCTCCAGTTAGTGTGGCTATTATTTTCATAAATTGCTCAAGAAGTCAAGACTACTATCTCCCCTTCTTACCCTCTAAGTTATTTAAGCTTACACTAGAAGCTTTCTATCGCGTAGTGTATTGTATTGCAAGCGATCACGCAATTTAGGCGACGTAAATCGTAGATTTTATTATTTATTTCAGCTGTTAATAGTGAAAAAGGTTTTTATTGTATAGGGCAGTCCATCTGGTATTCCGTCTATGAAAAATCATATTATTATTAGCTTACTACATAAACATTTATTAGGTACTCGTAAATAGTGTCTATGTGATGTGTGGTGTGATGTATCAACCCTTTTGTGTACCAGTGTTTACGTGTTCTGAAGTACCTATTATACTTAAATATCTGAATATTTGTTGCACTAATTGTGATATCATTTTTATTTCCCAATTTAAGTTGGTGACGTTTGTAAGATGTCCCTCGCATAATAAACGTCGACTCTACTCCGACTCTACTTTCGTGTTTGGTGTCAGTTGTCATGTTGTATTTTAGTGTCTGAATCAAGAATTAATTTCATTTTAATAGTTATACATTCAGTTTAATAGAATAGTTATACGTACACCACAAGAACCGTAAAATTAACATTTTCAAGTTTCAAGAACATTTGATTCAAGCGCCATTTCTTTCTCTCTAACAATCTAGAAATCAGTTAATGCCTGAGAGATTACAAATGTTTGAGATGGAATATCTAGTGATATCATGTTCTTGTCATCAATGGATCTTCACTCTGATATAATTATCATGTTAGTGTTGTTACCATATTTGTTACTTAATTAGTACAGTCAGTATGAGAACGATTGTTTTGCAAGCAAAAATATTTGAAAAACACGCGAACAGAGGCGAAAGTTCAGTTCAGTTGGCGAGGAAAGTAAATAAACAATGAAAACTCAGAAACTAACAATGAAAGCAATTAACAGCGAATAATTTTACATTCGCTAACTAACTGGGCTAATTAATATTGGAACTCGAACTCGCTAACTTGTTCTCAGGTATTGAGAATAATCGCATTAGTATTTGAGTATTTCAGACAGATAACAGTACTCGTGATCCGCGACCTGCGTGTTGTGTAACTAGACCGTTATTTTGGAAAATGCCTTACTAATTTAGGGACATTTATGTCATTATAATTTTAAATTTTAATAGATGTTCTCATGTTTCGTAATCGCCGTTGTGTGGTTGGAAGAAAATGATATCTCTCTAAAACCATTGTGTCAAAGGATCCAGTACGTATTAAATTCTTCATTACATGGCCATGGTACGGATGCAGTATTCACCTAAGAAGAATCCGATTACACAGCACAATAAAAAGTTGCTGTTGTTTTCGACATCAGAACACAAATGTTTTACATTCATGGCAAAGTCAAGTGTGTCGGTTTGAAAATTCAAAGATTTTCAATCGCCTACTTAAAATAGGAAGGGGTACAAGATTTTATCGCAGGGGTGTGCAATCAAATTAAAGCAATAACCATATACCTAGAGCGCACAGATGTGTTTTAACTTGCAGTGTGTTTGTGTTTTACTAACTGTGCATTTACTAACTAACAAAAACTCATACTAATATGAGTTTTTGTTAGTTAGTAAATGCGAATTAACGAAAATTTGTATGAGACCGAAGCAGAGGCATCTTGCAGCAGTGAAAAGAAAAGCTTCGGTCCCATGCTCGCATTTACTTTATTTACATCGTCATTCGTCACCACGCACCACGCGTTTCGCCCTGTCCGTAGTGTTCGTCCTGGCGTCCGTACGCAGCATAGTCCATAGACCCTTAAGTGCTAGAAAGCTGTGAGGCATGGACATTGGACACACATCATGGATACGCATTGTATTACTTTAACGTGGTAAAGTGATAGAATAAAATTTTAATTATTTTTGAAGTTTAATTAATTAATAATAATAGAATAAAATCAAACTTTTTCCGTTACGTTATGCGTTATGTTTGTAATTCGTAACAGGGAATCTAGATAGCGTTGGATGCATCTAATGATAATAGTAATCTTGGTACATCCTATTCTGATGATGTGAAACATCATCATCATCATCACCATCATCATTATCATCATCATCATCACCATGGCGTTAAACTCCAGTCGTGCGTCGGAGCTGACACACACATTTTTTTCCATTCAGGTAAAGAGGGGATGATTTTTCTCGTTTAGTGTGGGGTATTGTGGGGTATCGTTGAAAAGGTCTTTCAAAGTATGATGGGCCTGCAAAGACTGAATCAAATTCAGTTGGTGGTGGTGAAAGCTTTGCGGTATTCACAGTTACTAAAAACCATTTTCTAGTTCTAAATATAAAAAATAAACACTGGCGAATCAAATGATACCAAACGGTATCCGTAAATGGCAAGTACTGCAAGCAAAACGGCATGGGTCTATACCAGACAGACAGATAATAAAAATGCGACGTCATGAAAATAAGATAAATTTGATTTGCTTCAAAACGTTCTTATGTAATACAGCTATAGAGATATAGAGATATCTATATATTGATCGTAAAAAGGCCGGGAGCCTCCTAAAATACCAAGGCGCCGTTAGGAGTGTGGTGCGAGCACTTTAGGAAACATAATCCGGCATTATTTTGTAAATGGCCATTCCCGACGTTGGTAATGAAGCACAACGTTGTCACTCAGTACTTACTCAGGGTTGTCAGATTTCTAATTTATCAGCGTTGACGAAAATTATTAAAAAAATACATTAATTTTAAATAAATGCATATTTCAACCTCTAAAGCTTTTTAACAACTGTACTTACTAATTAGCAGAATACATTAAGTATCTACATAAATAAATGGTATAGAACCTTTTTGGCTTCAGCCGCTCCTTTGTTTCAATTCAATATACCACTGATAAAAAAAATATTTTGTATAAATAAAAAAATTGGCAATATTTTTGATTGAAAACGATACATAGGAATAAAATTTGAAGAGTGACAACCCTGCAGACAAGACCTCAACAATCCTATATCAATATTGGACATTGTTAGATTCTAAGAGCTTTGAATATTTCTTATAATGAAAATATTTTTCCACGAAAATTTTATTCCGTCTCAAGATCTTCTATCTACTTTCGTATTCTGTTATAAATCGGTTTGCGGAAAGAAATGATTTATTGTTTGCTGAGATGTGCTTCGTGGCCGCAACTCATTATTCATGTAAGTACAGGACATAAGTCCTGACTTTTTCCATTTTTGGACTGAAAGATAATAATTTATCTCTTTTTTTGCAAAATCATTACCATAGCACAGATTAAAAAAATGATCAAAACTTTCTAACGCCAAAAATGAAGCGATATAGCGGTTCCTTACTTCTAATACTATCAGCCTAAGTAGCTTTATTCCTATGATTTTATAGTGAATGGTAAAAGTACCGGTGTAGTAGTAAACACATACCCTGTGTGCTGACAGCCAGACAGGGGTGGTAGACGCCGCCGCGCCGCGACGTGCGACGGTGTCGTGACGTCATGTTCCCCAGTCCACTGACGCGACGCGGCCATGCAATAATATTAGAAATAAGGAACATTACAAACGTAGCGTTTTCCATTTTTCCAAACACACTTCTGTCGGTAAGAGGGTTGAATAGCAAAATAAAATAAACGAGCCAGTTCTGTCTACCAGTTTAATATAAGGCCAAGGCCAAGAAAGCTAACTATGTATTTTTTTAATACCTAACTCAAACAGACACGCTTGGGCGCTTCTACAAACATGCTACAAGGTCTTGAAACCGATCATATGGGTGAATATCAGAAACGTGCAAATTTTTTCAATTTTGGTGGCGAATTTTTCTCTTCAGTTTTCGTGAAAAATGAGGACCTAGTATAAGAATAGAAAGTCTAAGCTAGAAGAACGTTCAAGAGGTCTGAGAATATCTCGATAACTTTTTGAGATATTTAAGTTCAAAGTCTAGTGTGACCACCAGAATTGAAAATCGCCCACCAAAATCGAAAGTACCCACCAAAATTGAAAATCAGTGACACCAAAATTGGATTTTTCTGTCACAAAAGCTCTAAAATCAATGAAATAAAGCTCAAAGTGGCAAATCTCATGAGTTCTCGGGAATTATCAATAACTTTCATCGTTTTATAAAACTCTCTGTTGTTAAAAAAATATAGATATTATTATTTAACATCTATCAATCCATCAGCCCTTGGAGATCCACTGCTGGACACAAGCCTCCCTAACTTGCGCCACTCTGACCAGTCCTGTGCCTTCTGAATCCAGCGGGTGCCTACTGTCTTCTTCAGGTCGTCAGTCCACCTGATTGGGGGGCTTCCAATGCTGCTTTTTCCAGGACGTGGGCGCCATTTGAGGACCTCTTCCCCAATGGTCATCGGTCCTTCGAATTATGTGGCCAGCCCATTGTCACTTCAGCCGGCGTACTTGCTGAGCTATGTCGGTTATTCTTGTTCATCTACATCATTTCTGATTCGATCACGTACAGAAATACCAAGCATAGCTCTCTTCATCCGCTCTCTCTCTCTCCGTCCTCTGTGTGACTTTGAGCTTATGAATAAGGCCAATAATAATAAATTACGACGTCTCGGAGCCGTATGTCATCACTGGCAACACACACTGCTCGAACAACTTCGAGAAAAAGGTACCCAATAATTATTTTAAAATGTTATCCGGTTAAAATTGTCGCAAACAGTTTCAAGTCTTCGAGTTTCTGCTCTTGTTGGTAAATATAGTAAACAATGTTGTCACGCCTGTAATTGGCACTCACACTAGTCCAGTTTCTATCGAACTTATATTTTGTAATGTAATGTGTGTACTGCTGTTGGTGTGCTAATAAAATAAAATAAAATAAAATAAAATAAAACAACTTCGACTTCAGGCACTGAGATAGTGTTTTGGACGACAAGATATGACGCAGTTTCCCGAACGCAGCCCATTCGAATTGAATTCTACGAGTGACTTATTTCTCGAAGTTGGACGTACGTAGATATATGATATGGACATAGGACATGATTTTCGTCTTGGCCATGTTCGTCTTAAGATCCACCGATTGTGGCGCTGTTCAAGTCGCCTATCGTTTACCAAGTTCCTCCAGGGATCTTACCAGAATGACTATATCATCCGCATATCGCAAGTGTATGATGTCACTATTGACCACGATGATACCACGTTGTTTCCATTCCATCAGCTTGAAGACTTCTTCCAATGCAGCAGTGAACAGTTTTGGAGATATGACGTCCCCTTGCCTGACACCTCTCTGCAATTGAATAGAGTTCGTAGCTGTGTCGTATACTCTGACGGAAATGGTACCTGATGATTACAAACACTTCAACACGTCGATATGAGAATTAAGTACCGATACCGATAGAATCAAAGGCTTTCTCATAATCTACATAAGCAACACATAACAGCAGATTATACTCCTTGGTTCTGTTGTTGTATAATCTGCCTCAGTGTGTGTATATTAAGGTCTATGGTTCTGTTGCCTTTCGGAATCCTGCTTTTTCTGCAGGCTGAAACTCGTCAAACCTGCCATGCGATTTGTGAGCACCCTCGCAAACGGCTTACAAACGTGGTTCAGTAATGCAATGGTCTTTAGTTCTTCAAAAGGGCTTTTTCACCCTTCTTGAAGAATAGAGTCACCACTCACCACATTTCTGCAGCACGCTTCCGGGGTAGTTCCAATATTGATGACGGAAACGAACAGCTATTGGAGCGTCATTAGTACAGGTTTCCCTCCATCTCTTAGTAGCTGTTGTGAATCTGTCATTTCCCGGAGCCTTGTTCTTTTTAAGCTGTTTGAGAGCCTCTCTTATCTTATACAGGCGGCGTCCGGGATATCCTGTGTGTAGTGTCGGGTCAGTTTAGCTCGCTTGTTATTGTCCTCGCAGGCAGCTGGAGCTTGAGAGGAGTCATACGACCGTCTCTCAGAACTTCAGATTTCGACGAAATCATAGTGCTGGACTTGGTCTTCAACCTCGTAAGCTGACTTTGCCCAATAGACAAATCCCTGGCGAACACTTTGAAGCCCTAGTTTCGCTCAAGTGGCTCGTTTTAAATTTTGGTCACGCATAAACGCCACCAAAGCCACCAAAATTGAGCCACCAAAATGAAACCATGCATAAAAAAAATCTTTAAAAATAGGGGTTTTATGTTACAATTAAATTTATATAACTGTTGTATGCGTAACCCAAATCACTACCTATATCGTGTAGCTTACTATTAAAGCACTTTCAAATAAACAGCAAATCGATCCACCAAAAATTGAACATTTCTTGTCCCCCTGTGCCACCCAAGCGGGTACTTTTGTTTTGGCGGGATATCACAGCTCTAATCACATACCCGTTACACGAAAACGCAACTACACAACTGTGCGATGCGAAATATTAAAACGTGAATGATCGCATAATCAAGAAAGTTCATGTTTTACTAAGTTGAACAAGTGCACCCAAGATTTTGGTTTTTTCTTGGACAAACTTTGATCGAGTATCCTGTGATGTTAAATAGGATTTTATATTATGGTTTAATTATTTTTAGATAATGTGTCTTATGCGTATACTAACGAAATTATATATTTTTTATTTTTACTTAAGTTGTTGCTGTGGTGAATGAAATTATGTCAAAAAATGGAGCTGGGACATACCACCAAACTTGAATTTAAGGGCATTTTTTTTACCCTGATTATTTATATACACATATATTTAAAAAAACAATGTGGCCCCAATTAAAAGAAGTTACGTAGTTTACTATATAAAAAAATTAGAAACATTCTATCATTTTACACCTCGATTCTCAACGTGGACACGTAAAATTTGCCGATTTGATATTCACCCATATCATCTCGTTTTATGCGTTTTAGAAACATTCAAAATGTTGGTGTAATATTAGCTTTAGCACACCAGTGCTAATTTATTTCTAGCTAATATATCTTTATTTAAATTATATCGGTTAAAAACACATAGGTACCTAGTAACAGACAGTCGCAACGCCTCGCGTGCAAGTTTCTTACTATTCCAATGGAAAAGGATAACCACACGTCAGAAATAGGTGTGGTAGGCACCTCCATGCCACCTCGCTATTCTATTTGTAGATGTACCAAAACTGGAACCACACTGAAACAGTCAAGTTACTAAATTGAAATGTGGGACGATACTCGTGAAATAAATACCTAAAAGAAAAAAATTCCGGAGATGAAGTCGTGGACTCTACCTCGTTGTACCTATCATAAAACTGATAAAAGTTCAAATATTACTTCTGTTTTGAAACTAACGCGCCAGCTCAGAGTCACTAACGGTTACTTTAATCGCTCCTTAGTACAGAATTTGTATGGTGATTTTTTATTAAGGAGCGATTAAAGTAACCATTAGTGACTCTGAGTTGGGTTGTTAGTAACTACGCAACAGCTTAAGTGCCTATAACCACGGCAATTCAAAAGCTGTTGCCCAAGCGCTCTAACAGATTCGACACAAAGTGCATCAACACTTACATGTCTTTGTTGCGTGGTAGTTGGTGCATTTAGTACCATTTTTGTACTTCATTACATAGCGGTACTAGTGCGTCAGAGCAGCTCATTCCACAATTTGCTGCGGTGGGGAACGCCTGCGATTAAACCTCTAATCAGTCCTGCCGGATCAGGTTGCAGAGGCTTAATGACTTCTTTGAGCCACACGTCGCCTTTGACGTTGATACTTTTTGCTCAAGCTCTCAAAACACTGTTTGGAAAGCAACGAAGCAAGGATTCGTCTGTTTTTCTGATTTGTCACTTGTTATTAGACATTTTGCTCCAATTTTGCAGGCCTAAAGTAGGTATAATTTTAGTCCTAAACTTTGATGATACAGACCGGGATCTTTAGGAACGTCTTTTTTATAGTTAGCGCCAAATTTAAATATGGGCATATTTAAATTTAAATATGGGCATATTTAAATTTTAGTTGGGTATCCATATTTATTGAAGTATGCAGCATAACTTCAATTACACTAAAACAATAATTTTATTTCCAGTAAACGACATGCCCAAAGTGTACCCGGGTAAGCTCTGTAAATATAAACCGGGGGAGGTTAATCCGGGGACGTAAAGTCGGGTTATTGTGCCCTTTATTGGAACTGTAAATTGACGCGAGCTTTATTGCTCTGAAAATTTCTGTTAGGAAATAAATAATTTTAATATTTTCTATGTAAATTTCGACAAAGGTGCAAACGAAACCCCTGAAGTGATTTTCGCCACCCCGCCCGTACCGATCCGTAGCCGGTCAAAAAACTGAACTATTACCATTGAACTATTATTACTAGCTTATAGAACCGACACCACGAACCCGATGCTTGTGCAATGAACTGTTGCTAATTGGCAACTGTTTTCAGTGGATTCAGTCGATTTAGAACGGGAATTCGTTTCTGAAAATAGAACCTCCCGGCGCGACACAAATTTTGTTTGCGATGTCCGTTCTAGTAGGTACTTTAATTATTCTTCAATGATCATACTCTCTACTAACAATGCCCCACCAAAGCCTTAATTAATTTAAACATTGAAACATGTATACAGATAATGTAAGTATGAATTTTATTTAAATATTGAATACAGATAATATACCTAAGTGAAATACACTATTATACCGAATACACCGAGTGCACATTGTCCATCCACGGTCCGATTGTCCAATTGTCCATTGTGTATTGGACAATAAACGAGGTTTATCGGGTGAAGTTGAAGCGTCAGCTTACTGCAGATTTTATACGATACTATGATGTAATGTACGCGACGCATTGTTTATTGTGTATTGTGTCACATACCCCTACATTATATTTTGTTTTCATACGCGTAGTACCTATTCAAACAATGTAATGGCGTATAGCATTAGTTGTTTAGCTGAATTTTGAATTAATTCAAAAACACTATCAAAGCCTATTCAAAGTCATAAATTTCAATATTTCATTTCATTCGTGGAATGAGGCTTCAAATAGTTTACTCAACAACTCGTTTTCCTTTCTCCCCCAAATAACGACAACGCCACAGTTACCGAGGCCAATAATATTAGACCCTTAGATAATATCCAATTTATATTTTCATAAACTATATTTACCTCTAAGATTTCATCTCCGACTTGTTAAAGGGCCGGGTGAAATAAATTGAAACAAACAAAGTAATAGGGCCAATAGAATTATATTATTTCCCTTATATCCTGCAGACAGGCTAGCGCCCCTAAGTCGGGTGAAACTATTTCACGTCAAAGTTTCTTGTCATCTACTAACGGTAGTGGTATGCCGTATGGTACCAAGTGAAGCGCACTAATTCTAAATTCAAAAATAGAACTAAGTAGGTTTCGCCTAAAATTGCTAATGAACATAATATTCTTCTAAACAATACCCGGTCCTTCTTCAAAAGTAACATTATAAAAGACATTTTACACGATCATTTTATTCGGCTTTGATACGCTCTCTCACACCCCGCTGCCGCGCTGCCGACATGCTAGGGACGTGTGATTTCACCCTTTGACTCACAATCCCGCGATTACGGGACAATTTAATGGGATTCAACTGGCTTTGATGTCGGGTTCATTGTTTGTAATAAAGTTTGCCATCCGAGTTTGGAATTCTTGAGTTATACACGGAATAGTCCCGGTATTGCGTAGAGAAGGGTCAGGTCAGAAGTTATGATACAGAAGATTTGATGGAATGGCCTGTTTAAAGCTTCCCTTCGCTTTATTCTGCATAAGTAGGTAAATGTCGCAGGGAAATTATAAAAAGCGAGATTTGATCAAATCCAATAAAGCCACCCCTTCCCCCCTTATGTTTTGACTTAATTGAAAATTAATTGGAAATTGTTGGAATCATTTAAATTCTTTAGAGAAATCACACAACTGAGTTGTAATTCCATAATCCTGCGGGATTTGAAATCTCAGTTTTATATATTTACCAATTACAATCGTGTTGTCATCACTTTTGTCAGCTATTTATGTGAAAAAAAAGAAAAAAATTTAAAATGAGTGCAATTCACACGTGGTAGAAGTGAAACCTTCAAAAATTTTGTTTTCAAGATAATGAGACGAATGTAAAATCAACTCAACTCTACTCGTCTCCACTCAATTCTAGTCTCCACTCATCTCTAGCCTCCACTCATCTCTAGCCTCCACTCATCTCTAGCCTCCACTCATCTCTAGCCTCCACTCATCTCTAGCCTCCACTCATCTCTAGCCTCCACTCATCTCTAGCCTCCACTCATCTCTAGCCTCCACTCATCTCTAGCCTCCACTCATCTCTAGCCTCCACTCATCTCTAGCCTCCACTCATCTCTAGCCTCCACTCATCTCTAGCCTCCACTCATCTCTAGCCTCCACTCATCTCTAGCCTCCACTCACCTCTAGCCTCCACTCACCTCTAGCCTCCACTCACCTCTAGCCTCCACTCACCTCTAGCCTCCACTCACCTCTAGCCTCCACTCACCTCTAGCCTCCACTCACCTCTAGCCTCCACTCACCTCTAGCCTCCACTCACCTCTAGCCTCCACTCACCTCTAGCCTCCACTCACCTCTAGCCTCCACTCACCTCTAGCCTCCACTCACCTCTAGCCTCCACTCACCTCTAGCCTCCACTCACCTCTAGCCTCCACTCACCTCTAGCCTCCACTCACCTCTAGCCTCCACTCATCTCTAGCCTCCACTCATCTCTAGCCTCCACTCATCTCTAGTCTCCACTCATCTCTAGTCTCCACTGGACAGTTTCGTTTCATAAAATTTCAAGTCACCCCCGTACTAAAGAAGTTTTCACTTCAAAAAGTTCCAGTGAGATTAAGTACCTACACATCGATATACTATTACTTCACAGTTCACACGCAGAGGGGAGGCCGAGGCAGAAAGTACTTACGTTAGTGTCTCAAAGCTCTCATTAAGCCGAGTCGTGAGGTAGAGGGCCGGATCGCGAAGCAAGCGCTGATTACAGAAACTTACCAACTTGCAGCTTTGATTACTACACTGAGCGAGGAGTTATAAAAAAAAATCAGATAAAGATAGTATTTAGGAAATTATTCTCTACGTTTAGGTTAAGTTTGAATCAGTTTCTCACAGACCTCTAATTACAATTCAATTACAGTTATATTATTTTTAGAACGTGTAATAGAAAAATTATATTTATTTAATACGAGTAACCGCCCTCGCTTTGCTTCGGTTTTCTTATTTTTTTACACCTTGTGTTACATTATTGGAGTTTTAGTAAGGATCCCTAATTTTTTTGAAAATATAATATAGCCCATGTTACCCGGGGATAGTGTAGCTTTCCAGTGAAAGAATTTTTCAACTCGGTTCAGTAGTTTCGGAGCCTATTCAATGCAAACAAAAAATCAAATCTTTCCTCTTTTATATATTAGTATAGATAAAATGTGTTCTAAATATTGCCAAAAATTTATATTATAGTATTTTATATTAAATAAATAGAGTTTTTTCTGTTATCTAACCTTAAAACTGAACATTAAAAATTCCACTATTTCCACTTTTAAAAATACAACATGGAACTTCGATTACAATAAAAATATATATATACCTACCTACACTACGTACACAAATAAACTTATAATTAGCTCTGTGGCCGCTGTATATAGTTAACGACTTCAGCATTAAACATGTTCCGTTTTCCGATAAGACCGCGTAGTATCGGAAAAGTTTCCCTGTTAGCACAACTTCTGGGCTTGGATAATACAGATTATATAGGGCACAGCTGTTCCGGTAATACGGATCACGAATGTTTTATGGCGAGGAAATATTACGCTCTTATTAAAAAAAATATGCAACGCGAAAATTCTACCGTTTCTAATTTCGTAGATTGCAATAAACCGGCTATAACGTAAATAATAAAATGTGACTTTGATAACTTTTTCGGTTTATACGACAATCTGGAAATGGATGTGCTTCTAATTTGCTTTATATAAATCTGATCCGATTATAAGATACGTGCAAGTGCAATGCTTGTATTCTAATTTCTAAACATTGCTGAAGACCATAGATGAAATAACCCTCCTAGAAACAGCTAAACTTGTGATTATTTTAAAAACTAAAATAAAGCATTTATAAGGTACCTACTAAAGCAAAATAAATTGTGTCTGTGCTCTGAACTGGAGCCAAATCTGAGTGTATAGTCAGGTCATGCTTATCACAGAAATGCATTGTCATCAGAACTAAAGCAAGTTGTAAAATTTTTACTCCTTAGAACAAGAGAAAATAGATCTCATTAAGCTAACAAACAATAACGGTATACCTACTACGAGTACACCGTATACCGAAAGATATACTCATAGCTTTGCAAGGATCAATGCTTAAGTAACAAAGTATACAGCCATAATACAACTGATTGTTTGGCCATTTATTGTGATTTACGAGTAAAGTTCACGAACAATACTTTGACTAATACTAGTAAAATGCCTTAAGACAAGGGCGGCCATGGGGCGGCTGAGGGCGATGTCAACACAATCAGCTATTTGTTCTGGCGCCAGAGATGTAACATTCTGGTCATCGGAGTCTGACAAAACCATTAATTTGCATCTAGGATTATTGAATTTGGACGATTATGTGTATGGTAATTACTAATCATTTCACGGTCGGTTTTTGGAGGGTGGTATCTATCCAGGGGCCATTTGCCACTCGAGGTTAGCAAGGCGCACCCCGAAAAGGGAAGATTGGCTTGCATTCATGTTGGATAGCTTCTTGCCGATTGGCAACCAGATGAGGGGACCTGGTAGCGATCTGCACGGGGGTTCGGGCGTCCCCGCAGACTCCAGACTAAGCCTCCAATTGATATACGACTGGTACAAACACCATTTGATACTGAAGTATAACCCTTTGACCAATAAATAAAATTATCAAAGATTGAGATTCTCCCCGCATGTACCCACTAAATCTTATCGGTCGGTTGGGTCGTATTGACCGATAATATTATACTTTCTGCGCACGTACGAATTTAGTAACCAGTAAAGTTTGGTTGCGATACACCTGCGACCATCTTCAAATAGATCGGAGAAGTTTCGTGATGTTGAAGATACTGTATATATCACAATAAAATTAAAATATTAAAAGGTATGTAATCTATTACGAGAAACGACACAAAATTATTCTTGAAAAATGCAACTTCAAGGCCCCATAATTTTTCCATTTCTGAAGATATTTTGATTTTTTCACATTTAACTATGTTTATGTATTAAGGCTTTTGCCTTCACGAACTTAAGGTTCATGTAAGTGTTAGCAATTATAAATTATATGTTATAATATTTTTGATGTTGGCAATAACGACTTAAAATAGATAAAATTTTATGAAGGTAGAAAAATAAAAACTCGCTTGACATGCGACTCGTTGAAAAATTAATGGCGGCCAAGCGCACTGTGTTCTTTCAATGTGAAATGTAATAAAAGGAGTGATTGTGAAGCTACTAAGTGTTGTGATTTCTTTCATGTCAGAAGTGTGTAGATTATAATCATCTACGTGCCGTCCTCTGCGGCATCCTGAGCGGAGAAATAAGGTCAGATGTTTTAAAAGTTATTTCCGATATCTCAATGTGGAGTATGAATCCAACTTCATGAAGAGTTATATAAAATAAATAAGGCTTGATTAAGCAATACTTCATTAACAATATCAAGAAGAATATGACAACAATAGAGAAAGAATATATTATAGTCAGATATGCCTGGTGGTTTTTGGGACAAGACATTCATCCAATTAAATTCGATAATTTAGTGAAGTGAAGACAAAAAGGAAAGAAAAACGTACATTAATTAGTCCAAGCATCCCTCATACGCGCCTAAAATTGACGATACAAAAAATAGTCTAATATAGACTATTATTACGAACGAGCGATTAGTTCTCCGGAAATTCCCCTGTGGACGGACGGCTGAATTGCTCTCGTAATTTTATTAAATAATGCCGTCTTGCGCCGTTCCGACGTGTACAAATGCAGCTGATCATAAAAAGAAAAAGGATGGGATCACATTTCATGTGTAATTAGCACAATAAAACATTATCTTAATAAATTATCAAATATTTCATTCATATTGAAATTGTCAACCATAGTTATGCCTCCATTTTGTCAGTGTTGCCAATATAACAGTTTTGATTTTCCCTACCGTAATGACTGTTACACACTTTGCCGCTGGCGTGATTGGCAACTTTTGAAGCCGCCGGCTTTGCAGCACAAATAAGCCATATTCCTACTCGGCCCTGTCCTTGAAAAATTTGCCTACACCCGCGCGGTACTTAAACGCGCGCGTCCACTGACAGTATTTTAATTTTATCAAACGACTTGAGTTCATTTGTAGTTTTGTAATTGTGAATCTTATCACCTTATCTTATTATCTTCTATTTTAAAAATGAAATTAGTTGTGAATGAAATCCCGGATATCTCGGAAACGGTTCGTCCTAGACGATTTTTGACACGATTCCCATCCCCCCGTGCACACCCCAGTTCCGATAAATAAACCTTGCTGGCCCCATCACTAACCCCCACCCAAATTTTCAACAATTTTTTTTTTTTTTGGAAATACCGGAAATCCCGGATATCTCGGAAACGGTGCGTCCTAGACGATTTTTGACACGATTTCCAACCCCCCTTAAGAACCCCCAGTCCCAATTACATAAACCTTGCTGGACCCACCCCTAACCCCCCACCCAAATTTTCAACATTTTTTTTTGGAAAAACCGGATATCTCGGAAATGGTGCGTCCTAGACGATTTTTGACACGATTTCCAACCCCCCTTAAGAAGCCCCAGTCCCAATTACATAAACCTTGCTGGACCCACCCCTAACCCCCCTCCCAAATTTTCAACAATTTTTTAGGAAAAACCGGATATCTCGGAAACGGTGCGTCCTAGACGATTTTTGACACGATTTTCAACCCGCCTTAGGATCCCCCAGTCCCAATTACATAAACCTTGCTGGACCCACCCCTAACCCCCCACCCAAATTTTCAAATATTTTTTTTTGGAAAAACCGGAAATCCCGGATATCTCGGAAACGGTGCGTCCTAGACGATTTTTGACACGATTTCCAACCCCCCTTAAAAACCCCCAGTCCCAATTACATAAACCTTGCTGGACCCACCCCTAACCCCCCACCCAAATTTTCAACATTTTTTTTTTGGAAAAACCGGATATCTCGGAAACGGTGCGTCCTAGACGATTTTTGACACGATTTCCAACCCCCCTTAAGAACCCCCAGTCCCAATTACATAAACCTTGCTGGACCCACCCCTAACCCCCCACCCAAATTTTCAACATTTTTTTTTTGGAAAAACCGGATATCTCGGAAACGGTGCGTCCTAGACGATTTTTGACACGATTTCCAACCCCCCTTAAGAACCCCTAGTCCCAATTATATAAACCTTGCTGGATCCACCCCTAACCCCCCACCCAAATTTTCAACAATTTTTTTTGAAAATGGGTGGGGTCTTTATTTTTTAATATGTTTTCGTCTGAAATTAACAAACCACACATATTATATTACCTATTATAAAACTAATATATATTATGATAAAAATACTAACAATCAACATTGAAAGTAATAATAGTTCAATTACGATCAACAAGTTTTATTTAGGTTTAAAGAAACTTATTCTCATATTTAAGATACAGTCACTTACATGAGAAACATATTTTTAGAAACACAGTAATAATATGTTGCGATCAGATACTGGTAGACCTAAGTATAATCGCCTTTATCTTTTTTCTCAACGTCCTGTCACAAACATTTCCCGGAATAATGCGACATGTTTTACGTTGCAACACTACCGCGGGTGGGAAGAACGGCGGGGCCGGGCGGTTCTGGACACAACGCGCGACTAGCAATGACAGCAAGATGTGGCTTCTAGTTTATTATTATTCTAAGAATTAGTCTTAACTTCATGTAGAACTATTAATACCACAGAACACCTAATAATTAGTTAGAAAGGCGTTGTGGGCGTGGCAGGCGCGCCAATATTAGGCGCAAACGAGCACAATCCTCAAAAACACGCGATCGCGCTGTTTAGTGACTCGCGAACTCCAACGGAGAAAAGTACTGCGAAATACTGCGACTAAATTACTTATAAATGCCTACATGTACGGTAATTACTTGCCGTACAAGAAGCGAAATGCTTAAAATAAACAAAGGAAGCGTTTCTTTTCATCGTTAAGTAAAAAACTAGGATATTTTAGTTTAAATCTTTAAAAATGTCCTTCAAATGATTCTTTGCCCAAAAAATATACATTGCGGGCTTCATGCGCTCGTCATTTTTAACACATCAATGAGAACGCGTAATGTATCACGTATGTACGTTAGTATAGTTCATTGATCACGTAGCAGTAGCTCTAGCGTTGGGCGTAGTAAAAGATGACATCGATATTCGATAGATTCTTTCGAAGTTATAATAAAAAACAACTTTCTTAAATAATGTACATGTGGCCAGATAAATTTAATATTTTATGCATTGAAATATAGTTTGAAAGAACATTGACGTATTTTACATCCTATTTTTTATATACCTATATATTTTTTTAATCCTATTTTTTATATCTTATAAGTTAATGCTTGATGGTAAGTGGCGATGTAGTCATGGGTGGTAAAACGCACTAAATTAGCAAAAGCCTATTCACTCTTGCCTTGAAGATAAGTATATTTAATAAAATAAGTATGATGAAGAACAAATGAATCTGAATCTGACATACGTAGCAAGTTTCCTATATTATTTTCCAATAATTATGATATTTTACCTTTATTTTACATATCTGTCGACCTTACGACAATAAATACCGATAAAAGTTTACGTCAGTCAATCCTTAGCTACAGTGTCACGCCTCTCACGCACACATAACGACCCTCGTGCGTATTTGTTCATTTTTGTAGGAGTAAGCAAATGGAGGGGATCGGAATGGCGACAGTTGTTCCCATACAAATTACGCGCTATGCCCTTTCTAACTAATTATTAGGTGTTCTGTGATTAATACTATAGTGATATTATACTTACACTTAATGTTGCAATAATTACTGCCTAATAAAACCAATAACATGGTTATATTAGTTAGAAATAGGTACTTCTTTTTTCGAACTATTATGTTTGCGTTGTATTCACTTGTGATATTAATTTATTGTTTTAATATTTTCATATATTTTTAGGTTACTTTAATAAGTCATAATTATTTGTATTAGGTATTTATGCATTGTTATTTCAGTTACTTGATATTACATCTCACTTTAGGTATTATCTAGGGTTATTAAACAATGGGTAAATCTAGACGTAGGCGACGGAATTCAAGTGAGACTAACATAATATCTTCTTCTTCGAGTGACAGTGATATAGAAGCACATAGATCATTACACCGTAAGGAAACGGATCGCGATCGCGCTCGTTCGCGTAAGCATAAAAGTCATAGCCATAGTAAAAAACATAAGCGTTCTAGAAAACATCATGAACGAACATCTTCACGGAGAGACGTTACTAGACGATCTGTTCAAACACCCCCATTACCCTCTACGTCACGTTCTGAAAATGTTGCTCGCCCAAATGATAGGTCCGGTAATGCATCGAATGTTTCTGAAGGACATTGTTCTGTCAGTGGAACTGTACCCACGATGAATTCTAACTTTTGGGCTCATACCATCATAACTTTCCTGTTGCTTTTAGTGTAGTCCCAGAATTTGATCCAAATGATAATAATCAGACAATAGAAAACTGGATAAACAAAGTCAATAAGTGCGCGGAAATTTACTGTTGGAACGATCGTCAGATATGTCATTACGCATTACCTAAACTAAGCGGGTTGGCCAAAAAGTGGTACTTGGGACTACCATCTGTGCTATATACATGGGACGAATGGATACAAAAATTAAAATTAGCTTTCCCATCTAATGAAAATTACGGTGATTTATTAACATCTATGTTAAAAATTCGATGTAGATTTGGTCACTCATTAGAACACTATTACTATGACAAAATGGCATTAATTAACAAATGTGAGATAACTGGCAGCAAAGCCGTTGGTTGTCTTATACATGGTATCGACGATAAGTTTATAAGAATGGGGGCAGGAGCATGTATGTTTAGTCAACCGGAGCAAGTATTCAACTACCTGCGAACAGTATCTCAACACGAGAATAATACGCCTAATATATATGATCACAACCGAAATAACGTACAGTACGAACATACAAATAAACTAGCGAACGAACATGTTAAAAATCTATCAGATAGCGGCAGTAACGCGATTAGATGTTTTAACTGTAACGAAGTGGGTCATATCAGTTTGAAATGTAGCAAACCGATTAAAAGATGCACTTTGTGTTTAAAGCTAGGACACGAGACTAAAGACTGTCGTAGGAAAACTTCTAATAGCAACGATGATTTTAGTAAGAAAGATGTTTCGGATAAAACAGTTATGTGAATTACCAGTAGAGAATCTAATAATGACAAATATTATAAAAACGTTAGTGTAAATGGTGTTCAGTTTAGAGGATATAGTGACTTAGGTAGTAAACGTTCCCTTATTCGAGAATCTAATGCAAATCTCATTACCATGAGTGATTGGGATGTAAGTAATTTACCGATTCTACGAGGATTTGGTAATTCTGCAGTTAAACCTATAGGAAGGATAATAGTTACATTAGAAATAGGTTTGGTTAAGGCCAGGACGGAAATTTTTATTGTGAATGATAATTTTTTATTAACTGCTGTCTTGGTTGGACAGTCTTTTACCAAGAAACCTAATATTACTCTATTTAAGATAAATAATGAATTGTTGTTTATGCAGAGCCCAGATATCGATGAAAGTAAACTAAATATTAAAATTTATGTAAATAAAGACAGTCGTTTCATGTAAAATTACAATGCCAATTGATGTGATTGCTGAAGATGAATACTGTGGTGGATTGTATGTACAATATAGTATGAGGATCTTGTCTATTAATGAATATATCGTTTTGCCTGGTCTTTTTTAAATTTGCATCTGGTAAAGGATAGGTATATATTGCTTACGAATTTATCGTCAAAAGAGCTTAAAATCAAAAATGGTGATGTTAATTTAAGGGGGGTAGTTCCCAAGTCAGTAAGGTGGCAGATAGTTCGCATGAATCACGATGACGCAGGTCATTTTGCTTTTGATAAAACCTATGATAAAGTGTATTGGTTTAAAAATATAAAGGTCGCGTTGAAAAATATATACGTACGGACCCTGGACAAATTCGTAAATTGTTACCCAAGTGCATCGGTCCTTTTAGAATTTCAAAGATAATTTAGTAATGATCGTTACGAAATCGAAGATACTCCTGTTACTACGAAAGAGGGCAGCAAATTTTATAAAGGGATCTATGCTGTTGATAAGTTGCATCCATGGCTTGTTTTTAATCACGATGTAGTATCGAGTGATTCCGAGTGAAGAGTTAATGTGATTAATATGAGTATTATCATCTTTAAATTTATATAATTGTCAATGGTTAATAACCAAAACGGTTATTAGTTGTGTTATGAATTGTTCGTAGGTATTGTACAATATATTGCATAGTGATTTATGAGGGATAAATGTAATGTGATTATATAGTAACACTTTAAATGATATTGATAATGAATTACTAATTATTAAAATGTATTATGTATTAAAGAGAGATATTATGAAGTGAGATTAGATAAATACATTAAATAAAAGAGATAAAGAAATATATAAGTGAATACGAGTGAAGTATTATTATAATATGTTTACCAAAAGTAAAGCGATATTGTGATTATTATATATCTATGTTTATATTAGTGAAAAATAAAGTGCAAATTGATGTATAAGCGATATCAAAGCGAATGAACAAGTGAAATATTAACTTTACAATGATTATTGATTTATTAGTGATAATTATTACAAATATTATTGAGAGAATAGAGTGAGTCGCTGTAGGCGTGAGTGCCTACAGACGATGTAGTATTAAGAGTGAGTCGCTGTGGGTGTGAGTGCCCACAGGCGATGTAGTGATAAGAGTGAGTCGCTGTTGGTGTGAGTGCCCACAGGCGATGTAGTGATAAGAGTGAGTCGCTGTGGGTGTGAGTGCCTACAGACGATGTAGTGTTAAGAGTGAGTCGCTGTGGGCGTGAGTGCCCACAGGCGATGTAGTGATAAGAGTGAGTCGCTGAGGGTGTGAGTGCCCACAGGCGATGTAGTGATAAGAGTGAGTCGCTGAGGGTGTGAGTGCCCACAGGCGATGTAGTGATAAGAGTGAGTCGCTGTGGGTGTGAGTGCCTACAGACGATGTAGTGTTAAGAGCGACTTTTCTTTTCTTTGCTTTTTTTTTGTTTTGTTTTGTTTATTTTGTAAACGCGAGGTCGCGTTTAATGTCAGGATTAGCCGAATGTTAGCAATTATAAATTATTATAATATTTTTGATGTTGGCAATAACGACTTAAAATAGATAAAATTTTATGAAGGTAGAAAAATAAAAACTCGCTTGACATGCGACTCGTTGAAAAATGAATGGCGGCCAAGCGCACTGTGTTCTTTCAATGTGAAATGTAATAAAAGGAGTGATTGTGAAGCTACTAAGTGTTGTGATTTCTTTCATAAGCATGGTGTGGATGAATAAAAAACTTATAAATATATTGTTTTTAAAATACTGCTAGGGAGTTTCTCACAGACATGTTTGGAGTTTGTTAACGTTCTTATGCCGTTTATATTCCTCATAGGAGTCATAGGAGTCATGGGTAATAATAGCGTCCATATGATTCAATAATTTATTAAATATGAGTTAGGTTACTACCTTTATTAAAATATTACAATTAATTCAAGTAATGTGACAATTAAAACGTTCATCATCCACTAGATTTAGTGCGGAAGATCAATCCAACTCGGCGACTGTAGCTCCCTCTGTGTTATCTACGAGGCGCACCGCCCACAACTTGCCGTAAGTTTGGTCATAAAAACAATTCATTACCTTATCGTAACGTGGCAACTCCAAGGGATTGTAATAGGATTAGGGTCGTAATGGCTACGGGGATAATTGCTCATTAAAATAATACTACGCTTAATCATTATATATATTACTAGCTGCCCGGACAGACTTCTTCGTTCTGTCAAAAGTTTTCTTTATTAAAACCTTCCGGGTGCCTTAAGGAACATTGTAAGCTATCCTATCTTTCAAATTGGATCAAACTGCACACGTTGTGCAAATTTGATTAAAATCGATTAAGTAGTTTAGGAGTCCATCGCGGACAAACAACGTGACACGTATTTTTTTTTTATATATATTAAGATTATGCTTAATCATTGAGGATGCATTAACTTTACCTTCCCCCCTCCCCCCACCACACACAACCATATTTCAGTGTTCAAACAAGCACTTTTGAAGTATCTCTGGTAATAACTAATATGCACAAAGTAAAGGTATTTGCAAGGCTATCTAACTTAATTGGCCTGTTATTCAAATCATTAAAATAGGATTTTTTTAGGGTTCCGAAGTAAAATCAGAACCCTTATAGTTTCGTCTTGTTCCGTCCGTCTGTTCGTCCGTCTGTCCGTCCGTCTATCAGAAGCAAAGCGCCGAGACTCTTATTGTAGTATATTTATTAAAACTCCAGAATCGTAGAATAAAATATTGAAAAATATTTTTTTCAGGTTTTACAGGTAACGTGCGGATGAATTTTTTATTCGTCGCGTACCCTATAGTGTGGGGTATCCTAGAAAAGGTGTTCCAAAAATATTATGGGTCTTCTATGACCATTTTTGGAATTTAATGGAATTAGGGGTCCGTTTACGAAATATTTGGCTTTAAATTGCTAATTTTGGCTAGAGCCAAGTGTCCCGCCGCGGCCGGCTAAACGGTTGGAGTTGGACAATTGAAACATTTCTCAAAAATAGGTTAAATGATGAATTTATAAGGAAAACTATCACGGCGATGTTAGCGTAAGTAGTTAATGAGTAATGGTCGATAAACTTACTCGTACTACTTCGGAACTCTACATTGCGCGTGGCCCGACACGCACTTGCCCGGTTTTCATCAAGGTCACATTTATTAAATGTTATTTTTTATAGGTTTTATATGTTTTGTAAAAGCAGTGATAGCCTAGTGGTTAGAACGTTGGTCTCTCGAACGGAGGGTCCCGAGTTCAAATCCTGGCACGCACCTCTGATTTTCAAATATTATGTGCGTATTAGAAGTTAATTATCACTTGCTTCGGTCAAGGAAAACATCGTGAGGAAACCGGGCGTTTCTCGGTGGTCAATGGTCATACTCTGCACACCGGAGAATTCTCCATAAAGTTCTCAAAGGTGTGTGAAGTCTACCAATCCGCACTTGGCCAGCGTGGTAGACTATGGCCTATACCCCTCACAATGTGAAAGGAGACCCCGAGCCCAGCAGTGGGACAATTATGGGTTGTTGCTTTGCTTTTATATGTTTTGTCCATGCCATGATGCCACCCATGACACAGAGTCTTAGTGAATGTGTGACTTGTTTTTTTTTTCAAAAGATAAGTCATTAATCTATCATCTGAAGTGCCTACTCTCTACTTTGTGCAGGCACATTTCCCCTCCTCTCTGTTTTATTTTAATAGCTGCCAAAGTTATCGTCCGCCAGACATGCGAACTGCGAATCGATCAATTACTCAGGTTAATTGACTCGCCATCTATAAGCCTATCGGGCTACAGGCATGCTACAGGGCATTCATTCGCTTAATTGAACAATTTTTTTAAACTGAAGTATCAGACTGATGTTACTTATATAAAATATTTTTATGTAAAGCAGAGAAGCGAGTAAACAATTGTGCCAATAGCAGTTTATGACTAATAAATATGTCTTAAGTTATGGCCTTATCGATATTATGCCGACCAAACCTCAACTTCTAAAAACATTTCACGGTAGATCTTTGCAAGAAAGTGATAAATAGCCGTTGGTATTAAATTAAAATAATAAGTATTACAGTTCTACCAGCGTCTTCCAATGGAAGAATCCAATCTTTATCGAACTGTACAAGCACCGAAGCGCTCAAAGTCAACAGCTAGTGTCGTTGCTAGCTGATCAACCGAGTGAAGCAATAGTGGGTTTGGTCAGTAGTTGAATGTGTGATCGCTTGTCTATAAAGTCGGTCCTGGTTGTTATTGTTATCGGATAAAAACAGTCAATAAGCCATACCAGAGGCCTTTGGGCGGCATAAAACTTACGACACTGGAACGCGTAGGTATAACTAAATAGTATTTTTGAATTCAACCCATAAAGAAGTAAAATCAGGGGTGAAAGTAGATATACCAAAAATATTCCCGCGAACGAAGTGGGCACCGGCTAATGTAATCGTGCAATAGAAAGATTCAGGTAAAAATCTTCTAACCACCAGCGTCTTTTACAGATCAGAGCAGTCGTACAAGCGCACCCAGGCTTCAGTGTCGGCCGCGGGAGCGCTGTCGGTGCCCTGGGCAGCCAGCGACACCCGGCTGGCGCTGCCGGCCGCGCTGGGAGTGGCCGGGATCCCCGCGCTCGTCATCACCGACGGCTCCGGGAAGATCCTCACTGCAAACGGGAGACATCATCTCGCGTCTGATCCTCTTGGGCTGGTTAGTTTTTTGCTTCTTTGTTTATTCGCAGCTATGAATTATTTATGGGCTATGGCACTAAATTGGAGGTTATCTGTTTTACCTCTTCTTGGAGCGGCCAAGAATACAGACCCCAAACGTATGCCCGTAATCAAGGTGTCGTAGCAGGCGAAATTTGCCGGCCGGCTTGATGATAGGTCCACGTAAGAATAATAAATTATTAATCTGTTTCGGCTGGGGCCTTAAGAGTCAGTTTGTTCTTCCTTTGTTCTCTCAAGTTTCTTAAGTGGCAATGCATCGGTGGTACTTTTAGTGTTGCTGGAGTAACTGGATGACGATAACCACTTACAATCTGGTAACTCGTCTTCATAGATTTTACCCCATTACTGATGAGCCTGGAATTCTATTACGCTTCTCCAGTGTAGTCTCTACCTCTTCAGTTCTCCACTACCATTCAACTTTTATAATCTTTATATTACTGCCAATAAGAGATCATACTTAGAGCTGAAACTTCATTGATTTCGCTTTTCGGTTTCAATGAACGCAGTAGAGAAACTTGACGTAAACTCCTCTGGATTAATGGCCTATCGGTGAGTCAGAACTTTTTATGAAGTCCGGAGTATTAGATGACGCTGTAGTATTAGCAGTTCGCTAATAGGATCGCTCTCAGCGTGAGCTGCAATTTTATAATAAACTGAAGTTTTATTTAGTCATATTAAGGTAAATTCCTTTTATGATTGTGTAATAACGAGATACTGTCTTTATAGTACATACATACGTTAAATATGAAAATACCCTCAACTGTTATTTGATATAAAAATTATCTATATTATAAAGATTATATATATATTATAAAGAGGAAAGATTTGATTGTTTGTTTGCATTGAATAGGCTCCGAAACTATTGAACCGATTTGAAAAATTCTTTCACTGTTGAGAAGCTACACTATGACATAGGCTTTATTATATTTTGAAAAAAATTAGGGATCCTTAATAAAACTCCAATAATGTAACCCAAGGTGTAAGAAAATAAGAAAACCGAAGCAAAGCGGGGGCGGTTACTCGTAATTTATAAGTTAATAAATTGCAAGTGGGTTGCCTTGATGTAGGAAGGCGACCTACTAACCTTTGTCATCATCAAATAACAGATGTTATTTAAACCGTATCTAGGATTACTAACTAGGTAGTAGTAGTCTAGGAAATCACATTAATTGGCATTATATTTGTATATATGTACATAAGATACGGATTTAGAAGGATTTCTGAATATACTCGTCGTTTACAATGGTTTTATTCAGACTTTCAGAGTGTGTATTTTTGTATTCCAGAACTTTCCCTGGTCTCAACGTCCTGTCTCCGTTCTGACGGAGCAAGCTCTTCTGAAAATGGCCCGACATCCCGCTGTTATTCTATTTGTTGGTAAGTTGGCACAATATAGTTCATTTGTAAGATTCAATTGCAAGATATCATTACAGGTGTGATTGTTGTAAAAGATCTATAATTAAAATTAAGGCGTATTGTTATAAATCGGTTTCTTTATTGCCTCAGAACAAATGTAATGCTTCATAGACACGCCTAGTCTCAACTGACTTCTTTCCGAAACACCAAGTTGAAGGGAATTCATTTATGTTATAATCCGCACTTTCCACCAATTTACATAATTATGCAATAGCGTGGTAGCGTATGCTCTAGCTCTCCTTAATCCTCTGCCTCCTCAGAGAACCTGCCCGGTAGTGGACCATTGATGGGAAGCCATAATTTGCTGTGATGATGTTCATACTTCAGACGAAGCGTGTAAAGATTATTTCACATCTAAATTGCGACGTATTTGCAACAACTGCTGTACTGTTACATGCTTATAGTACTTACCTATCTAATGATTGTTTCTATGAAAAAATAATATAATTATGTTTAAATTTCAGATGACGAAGACTCGGAGATAGAATTTTCAGAATCAGTCCTCACTCCCTCCGCAGAATCTTACTACGAAGAGTGCAGCATCCAGTACCCAGGGTTCTGTCCATATCAGAACAGCTCTGACGACGAGACCATGGACTTTGACTACACAACTTCCAAGAGTACCTCCAGAGTCAAGAAGAAGTCCTTCAAACACGTCATGTTCTTCATAGGAGTTGATGGTACTGACAGCGCAGATATGATACGCGAACACATAGGATTGGACGATGCAGTACCCCTCCTGACTGCTATAGACTTTCCCAAGCAGAGAATGGTCACCATGAAGTATGGAGATGAAATAACCACAGACTCCGTGCAAAATTTCGTTGATGCTTACCTCAGTGGAAATGCTGATTTCAAACCATTAAAGCCTTATAGTGAGAAATGTTAGAAATAGATTTTTAGGAACTCAGTAAAATAAAAATAAAGTAGATCAAAATAGTCTTATACTTCATTCGATTATACTTTTTGTCAAAATTTAAAATATTTAAATTTAATTAGAACAATTCTCTAATAAATTATAATGTTTTTTTAAGAATCATAGAACATAATTTAAAAGTTGCATTTTTTTTAATTTTTGTCAATTCATAAAAATAACATAGCATTTGTTTGTAGAAAACGATATACTTAGTACCTACTTTATTAATTGTAAATTTATTTTTAAAAATTTAATGACGAAGTAACGAATATCTATAGTCTACTCGATAAGTTCAAAATGGTTGAAATTAGAGATACTGCTCTTAAAAATACGTGCGATAGCTCATTCTGTTCGGAATGATGTCTAGAAAAATGTTTCGGAAGCGTTTACCAGCACGTAAAAAATTGCAAAAGTTATTGACAAAATAAAGTTGAAAAAAAAAAGTATTTTGTTTTTGGTAATCACTCCGAAACTATTAATATTTAAGAAATTTTAAAACAAGATTCTTAAAGTAGAGGAAATTTCCAAACAATGACTCGCGACTCTCGGAACTCTATCTCCATTATTTATAGCTTTAATTTAACGCTGAAAATGAGTCTCCACGCTGCATTTTTAGGTTGCGCGTGCGGCGTCAAAACCGAGTTCATCACACTCAATAATTTTTTAAGGTATTAATTATTAATTTAAAAAAATAAAAAAAATATGGTGTATTTGAAACACTTCAAAGAATTTGCTCCCGTAGGAAATTTTGCTTAAAGTTAATTTTTCAACAAGTTACACGATTGTTAATTAACTAAATTTTCTCGAACTTCCATTTTCATTGTACATTAAAAAAAATGTTTAAGTAATTGTCCTATAAATTTTTCGCTTCGTGGAGCCCTTTTTATATACATGCTTAACGAGATCACGTCATAAAAGTTTAAAAAGTTTTAATACTTTGTGTATAATAATTTTATAACTTGAACAAAAAATGAAAAATCCAAATAATATTATTGAAAATATTTTTTTCTCAATTTATTATTACATAATCGTTTTGGCATTCATAAAAGACATTTAATGACTTGAAAAAAAAAATTCCCTCATTTTTTTATAATTTTTTTTTTATAAACAAATAGACTATTTCAATGCTTTCAAGAAAAAATTTCTTAATATCTTATTCTTTACAAAACATTATGATTTTTGAAAAAAAAATTTTTTTCTTAATAATGATATTTAATTGTTTATAATTGTTTTTTAATATTTCTATTGTTTGAATAATTAGTTAATATTTTTTTTTTCTTAAAAATTATAATTAACCATCTTTAATAGAAATGTAAAAAAATATTTTTTTTATCAACAATTTCATTGTTTTTTAACTTAACAATTTTTTATAAACAAATTCTCAACTTTTTTATATATTTTTTCTGAAACACCTAAAAATAAAAAAAACAACGATGTATAACAAAGTACAGATAAAAACATTTTTCAATTTTTTAATTTCGATTCGATAAAAAAACGAAAAAATTGTTTGTTCAACTTATAAAATTATTATACACAAAGTATTAAAACTTTTTAAACTTTTATGACGTGATCTCGTTAAGCATGTATATAAGAAGGGCTCCACGAAGCGAAAAATTTATAGGACAATTACTTAAACATTTTTTTTAATGTACAATGAAAATGGAAGTTCGAGAAAATTTAGTTAATTAACAATCGTCTAACTTGTTGAAAAATTAACTTTAAGCAAAATTTCCTACGGGAGCAAATTCTTTGAAGTGTTTGGAATACACCATATTTTTTTTATTTTTTTAAATTAATAATTAATACCTTAAAAAATTATTGAGTGTGACGAACTCTGTTTTGACGCCGCACGCGCAACCTAAAAATGCAGCGTGGAGACCCATTTTCAGCGTTAAATTAAAGTTATAAATAATGGAGATAGAGTTCCGAGAGTCGCGAGTCATTGTTTGGAAATTTCCTCTACTTTAAGAATCTTGTTTTAAAATTTCTTAAATATTAATAGTTTCGGAGTGATTACCAAAAACAAAATACTTTTTTTTTTCAACTTTATTTTGTCAATAACTTTTGCAATTTTTTACGTGCTGGTAAACGCTTCCGAAACATTTTTCTAGACATCATTCCGAACAGAATGAGCTATCGCACGTATTTTTAAGAGCAGTATCTCTAATTTCAACCATTTTGAACTTATCGAGTAGACTACTACTTTAAATTGGACTTAGCGTAAGTTAAATTATAGAATATGTAATTTAATTTTCATGTTAATATTAACTATCTATACTACAACTATCCATAAGATGCACATGCCTTGTTATACTTATTATTGTTTATTAACAGAATTGAAAAAAAACTAATAATTACAACAAGTCACGTTTTCGTTGCGCTTTTCCTAAGATGGATAATAATTCGTCAACTAAAGTTATAAATAATTATTACGGTACATTGTGTAAACCACTAGATGGTGCTATTGTAGCAGGTATATTCAACACGTTTATATACAGGTACTGGTAGTAGTGGTAGTGCAGCGTGTACTTAAATAGCTATACTACCTTGTGGTTGCGTACGATTAAATTATTTTGTCAGACCTTTAAGGGCTTTAAGTAATGGCTGACCACAGTGACCACCTAAAGTAAAGTACTGGACAAGAAAACAACTGTGCCACGGTGCAGGTAGGTATATAGATAGCTCACTCTCCTTGCTTTGGTTGGTATGAGTCCTTGTGAACGGTGAAGATGATACTTGGATGATGATGAGGAGCCGGCCGGTGCGGTGTGAACAGCGCGGCAGCGGTAATCCGTTTTATGGTAATTCACAACATCACGCACTTCACTATGTAGCAATTGAAGGTTGCACCCTATAATTGAGAATCTTGAGTATATTTCTCAGAAAATAATAACGCTTCACACTCATAGCCCCACACTAGGATTCCCTGTGTCGTGGGTGCCATGGACAACACACAACATAGACAAGGACATTTACACCCAGACCGAGCACAGAAATTCAAACTCATCATTCAAATTTTCGCCTCGCTGGGAATCGAACCCAGGACCCTTGGTGCGGCGATCCGGCATGGTAACCATAGCGCCACACGGGTTGTCAAATTAATTGTCAAAAAGCTTAATTAATTGTCAAAACATGAATATAATTGTCGCAGCGGGTAAGAAAAGTTGTAAAGGCGGACAGTGGCGGACGGTAATTTCTAATTTGTAGTTTTATTTTATAAACCAATCGGTAATCAAGCGGCCACACTCGATTAACCAACACTACGGACCCACGATACCCCTGGCGATACTCCCCCTGGTGGTCAATAACAGCAGTCTCACAACACAGTCTAGCCGCGGGGATCACTTCGCTTCAATCTACACATGATGGCATTGAACCTATTTCTGCTTCACTAGCTCCATCTAGTGATTTCTACGATAGTTATGATAGAATGCAATGTACCGTTATTGTATTATAAATTATCATTTTTAAAACAATGCATTTTCGCAGGCGGTAGACATTTTAGGACCTGCAAATATAATTCTTAATATTTTTTGCATTCCGGGTGATTTATTTTAACGCTTCAGTCATTCTAAGTATTTATTGCGTTCCTTGTGTAACACGTGAATAAGCACACATTTCTTTAGCGCCAATCGTAAAATTGTAATAAATCTAGTAGATACTGATTATCACATGAATAACTTTAAAACTTAGCATTTTTATTTTTATATCTGTGATGATAATTATGTTATTATGGAATTAAAGACATTTTGGAAAATAGTATATACGCGTCTCATTATTTAGAATTATAAATATTATACATGTTCCTTTATAAATATACCTACTAATATTCTTGGAGGAAAAATATTTGGCCCACCATAATACGGGGCTATTCTCGTGAGGAGGCCTAGAGCGTGCTCCACCACACTGCGCCAGTGCAGGTTGCTGCAGGGGTATATAATATAAGGGGCCAACCCGAGTAACGGAAGTTTCCTTGCAGCCCGAGCCCCTCCAACCTGGCTTAACAACTGTTATCTTACGATAACAACCAGGACCGACGGCGTTACGTGTCTGCCGAAGCACGGAGCGCACAAGAAATTTTTGCCATTAAGCGGTCACCCATCCAACTACCAACCGCGCCCGCTGATACTTCATTTTGTCGATCACTTAGGATCGACACAAGCTGTTGAGCATGAACGCTTCAGCAGCAACAATGCACGACACAATAATTTGGTGTTATCGCAAAAGATAACAAAGTGAGGATTCATTCACCTATATAAATATCATCGTACAAATGAATATTTCAATGTAGCTTGAACTACCAACATGTCGACACTTTGGTTGCTTCTCGTTTTGCAAATAATTTCATCAGTGCAGTGTTATTTTCACCGCTACCCTAAAATTAATTTGGGTGAACGTGACGATGGAGACCCAGGGGCCCCATTGTTTCTCACTCCATACATAGAAAGCGGCAATATAACTGAAGGTAGGAGCCTCGCACGCGTTCCCTTCACGGAAAGCTTGCGGATCCAAAGCTACGCCGGCTTCTTCACTGTCAACAAAGAGTACGACTCCAATCAGTTCTTTTGGTACTTCCCGGCCATGGCCCCGAATAAGAAAGACGCTCCAGTCATTTTATGGTTACAAGGCGGCCCAGGCGGCACTTCCCTCTACGGCCTGTTCACTGAAAATGGCCCCCTCAGAGTTCGAAATGATCGATTCGAACGTCGAGAATACACTTGGGCTCTCAACCACCACGTCATCTATATCGACAACCCTGTTGGTACTGGCTTCAGCTTTACAAAGGATCCCAAAGGGTACTGCACCAACGAGACTCAAGTCGGTGAAGATTTATACTCAAATCTAATTCAATTCTTTCAGTTGTTCCCAGAATTACAACAGAATAAGTTTTTCATTACTGGCGAGTCTTACGCTGGGAAGTATGTTCCCAGCTTGGCGTACACCATTCACAAAATGAATCCAAAAGCCACAATAAAAATCAACCTGAAAGCAATAGCAATTGGGGATGGACTGTGTGATCCTGAGCATCAACTGGTATACAGTAAATATTTGTATCAAATAGGACTAATAGATTGGAACCAAGCTGAAATCGTTGCTAGTTATGAAAGTAAAACTATTGACTTTATTAAGAAAAAGCAATGGAAGGATGCTCATGATACATTTGAAACAATTCTGGGCAAGATATCTAACATGTCTGGATATAGTAACGTATACAATTTCCTGCACACAAAGGATTACAGGAACGACACAGATTTTGGTCCAATGCTACAGAAGAGTTTTGTCAGGAAAGGTATTCATGTTGGTAATTTGCCGTTCCACGATGGCGGAGAGGTCGGAGATTATTTGGAGGAAGATATCGCACAGTCTGTAGCACCGATACTTACAGAATTATTGGATCACTACAATGTTCTAATGTACAACGGTCAGTTAGATATAATTATTGCATATCCATTGACCCTGAACTTCCTCAGAAATCTTAATTTCACCGGATCTAAGGAATATGCAACTGCAAAACGGTACCAGTGGATAGTGGATGATGAGATAGCGGGATATGTGAAACAGGCTGGCCGACTGACTGAAATCATGGTTAGAAATGCTGGTCACATGGTACCAGGGGACCAGCCCAAGTGGGCACTGGACATGATAACTCGTTTGACACATGAAAAGTCTTTTAATTACAACAAAATATAATCAAGGCAATTGATTTGATTGATTGAGATAGACTAGAAAAAATCCAAATTTAGTTCCGTAAATTTTGGCACCTTTTGAAATATCACCATACAAATACTGTACTAAGGAGCGATTTAAGTAACAGTTAATGACTCTGAGTTGGGGCGTTTTAAATTAAAATTAACTCTTACTTATTCTTTTTTTTTTGATAATAAGTAATGTGACTGACTGTATTTTGTTTACATAGAACTTTTTATACAACTTATCTTTATTGATTTAAGTCAACATAGAATTATTCTATGGAAGGTATTTTCAGTATATTACACATACAAACGCACTAATCAAACACTACTACGCGTTCACTCTAAGCTAAGTTTGCCCTTACCTCCCGTCCCGCTCCTCATACCGCAGCTCATTTAGTACGGACAGCAACGCTAGTCGCGTATTTTTGAGGTCCCGTGCGGCGCGTGCATTCTTGAGTTTGTTGTTGATTTTGATGTTACTTTCGTTAAATTATTTTTCTATTGATTTATTTTACGTTCGTTGATTTTTGTCGCTACAATGACTAAAATAGAAAATGTTTTACACAGTGGCAAACGTAATTTGTTATTTAAGTTAGTGAAATTATTTTATTACTTTTTTGTCTACAGTACCGTTAGCTGTTAAATCGTAACGGTCGACGAGGGCAAACTTAGAGTGAACGCGTAGTAGTTCGATATCGGAACTCTTGGTTAATCAATGCACGCCGAGATAAAATGTTTTTTCACCGCTCATTTTCTCGGTGGATCGAGCGTCGATACTGCAATCTCAGATGAAATAAAAGGCAGATGGAACATTCGCAAAGAAATGTAACGAATGACGTGAAGTCACTTTTTCGCTATGTGTGCGTGACAACCTTAATGTCAACTAGCAGTGGCACCGTATGGACACGTAATTCTTTGTGTGTGTGAGGATGCCAAGTGAAAAGTCACAATCTCCCGCAAGTTTGTAAATGTTGTTTGACATATTTCCAACTTAACACATTATGCACAATTAAATTAAATTACTAGTGAACGCCCTTGCTTCGCTTCGGTAAGCCCACAGTCGATAAATGTAGGGATGGTATTCTTTAAATTGTCGTGATTTTTTTATTTGTGAACCGATTCAAATAAAACAAACACTAAATGTTAACCCAAGCTCATTAGAATACGTCAGTGAAAACCGAATCTTTTATTAAGCCGTTCCTGAGATAAGGTGGAACAAATGCATAGAAAAACAGTCAGAAATTTAAGTTGTATTATATGTGATAATCATAATTGATTTTAATTTCATCACTAGTTATCAAAAAGTACACTTATCAAAATATATGTAAATGTTCTTTTAATATAAAATAATACTTCAATATATTTAATTGTTTTAATTAACCTATGGACTTTTTTATGCAGAATAAGTTAGTTTTTGACCACAAAACCACCTGAGATGGTAAGCGGTAATGAAATCGTGGATGGTAAAGCACACTAACTTAGTAGAAGCCTATTCACTCTTGACTTGAAGACACCCACATTATAATCTGACGGGAACACCCACGCGGACAATTAATTTCAGTCCTTTGTGGTACGCATAATAAAAGACGAAGCAAAGTGCATTTTTTTCTCTTGTAATAGCATCTGTCGGCAATCTGCAAAATTATAATTAAAATCATTTTAGTGAGTAGGCTAAACTAAAAACAGAAACTAAAATATAACATAATATTTTCTTTCAATCATGCATATTATCGTGGGCAAACGTGACATTTTCAATTAACCCGGTTTGCATAATAATATGTTTTAAAATGATAATTTTATCCCTCTAAGCCTTTGTACTATCTATCTTGTGTTTATAATATCCCAGCGTTAGGTGTTGATGCATTGGCTGTATTTCCTGATTTTTAGGTTTAAATAAATACAAATATGTATTTACTTTTTTAATAAAAAATTTTCGATGTAAATTTATAAATCGACCACTGTTCAAATATCTCATGCATATTTCCCCAAATTTAGGGTAACCGATTTTCACATAAAGCTGGTATAGAAATGAATAATTGTCGAGGTTTTGTGTTCCGAGTAAACCGCAAAAATATTATTATAAATAAATAATAAAATAATGAACAGACACCTCTGAAAAGACATTCCATCTTCTTTTCTTTGATTTTGCGAACTACTTTTACATAGTTTAAAAATGCAAGACGGAATTATAACTGATAAAATTATTTAATAAATTTTGACAATTGCGACGTTCATGCAATTTGATGCTTTCTTTAGTAGTGACACGAGATTGTATTAGTTTTTTATTTTGTATTATTCGTGGTAGGCTTACGTCATATTCGAACGACGTTATCTGCCTTTTAATCCATCTGAGACTGCAATATTATCGACACTTACCCTTACTATTAACTTTCTGCATTAAATAGCTACACTCTGTTTGACAAGTTGGTCCGTCGAATTATGGATTCAACTAAAGTTAAATAAAACCAGGCCTGGCGCACAGCACACTCCGCATTTTAGCTGTGACGTTACAAGTAGGTACATGCCGCGTTCGACGTGTCAAACTAATTCAGAAAATTCATAATGGCTGTCATACGTTCGTAATCTATCACACATATTAAAAATTTAACTATAAGAAAAAAATACAAAATTAATAAATTTTTATAAATGTCACTTTTCTTCATGTCATCACACATGTCACTAAACTTTCAGATTTATTTTATTCTTTCAAAAAAAAAACCCTGACATTGCCAGAAAGGACAAGCGATATTGTTAGAAAGGAAGGCAACTCATTACGCGTTTTTGATTAGCGCTGTGCGAGCTGAATTACACTTTATAACGTTGGAGCAAGACTCGCTATTTATTTAAATGACTTTTCGGAATTTTTCGGAGTGCGCCTTCTGTACTTAATTATAAGTACTACTTATTATTTCTTCTGTAATAAAACTGTGATTTTTTAATAGTAAATACGATAGAAAAATTCTATAAAAATATATACATATACATAGTGCAGACATATATTTCGTCTAATGAATAGATTTTGTATAATTAATGTAGCTATAATAGTTTTTGAAAAAAAAACTTTGAAAAATACCCGCTCTAGCGTCTATTTGAACGATTACCTCCAGAACGCAGCGAAATGAGAGGCTGAAATTGTGCCCATGGTACGTTGCTATCTCGCCAATATTGCCACACAACTTATTGTCAAAATATCTTTCTGGGGCTGCTGACCCTGTCTTATCCTGCTAGCTAGACCCTTTATGAATTATTGTTTATGTTGAAATGTCGTACGGGACATAAGGTGTTATCACGAAAGATAACTAAGTGAGGGTTCACTTATATAAATATCATCGTACAAAAGAATCTTTCAAACTAGCTTGAACTACCAACATGTCGACATTTTGGTTGTTTCTAGTTTTGCAAATATTTTCATCAGTGCAGTGTTCTTTTCAACGCTACCCTAAAATAAATTTAGGTGAACGTGACGATGGGGACCCAGGGGCCCCATTGTTCCTCACTCCATACATAGAAAGCGGCAATATAACTGAAGGTAGGAGCCTCGCGCAGGTGCCCTTCACGGAAAGCTTGCGGATCAAGAGCTACGCTGGCTTCTTCACTGTCAACAAAGAGTACGACTCCAATCAGTTCTTTTGGTACTTCCCGGCCATGCTCCCGAATAAGAAAGACGCTCCAGTCATTTTATGGTTACAAGGCGGCCCGGGGACTACTTCCCTCTACGGCCTGTTCACTGAAAATGGCCCCCTCAGAGTTCGAAATGATCGATTTGAACGTCGAAAATACAATTGGGCTCTCAGTCACCACATCATCTATATCGACAACCCTGTTGGTACTGGCTTCAGCTTTACAAAGGATCCCAAAGGGTACTGCACCAACGAGACTCAAGTCGGTGAGGATTTATACTCAAGTCTAATTCAATTCTTTCAGTTGTTCCCAGAATTACAACAGAATAAGTTTTTCATTACTGGCGAGTCTTACGCTGGGAAGTATGTTCCCAGCTTGGCGTACACCATTCACAAAATGAATCCAAAAGCCACAATAAAAATCAACCTGAAAGCAATAGCAATTGGGGATGGACTGTGTGATCCTGAGCATCAACTGGTATACAGTAAATATTTGTATCAAATAGGACTAATAGACTGGAACCAAGCTGTAATCGTTGCTAACTATGAGAGTGAAGCTATTGATTTTATTAAGAAAAAGCAATGGAACAATGCTTATGACACATTTAAAACGATTCTGCGCAAGATATCTGAAATGTCTGGATATAATCACGGATACAACTTCCTGCACTCAAAGAATTACACGAACGACGAAAATTTTAGTCCAATGCTACAGAAGAGTTTTGTCAGGAAAGGTATTCATGTTGGTAATTTGCCGTTCAACAACAAAAGCGTAGTCCAAGAATATTTGATGGAAGATTTTATGCAGTCTGTAGCACCGATACTTACAGAATTATTGGATCACTACAATGTTCTAATGTACAACGGTCAGTTAGATATAATTATTGCATATCCATTGACCCTGAACTTCCTCAGAAATCTTAATTTCACCGGATCTAAGGAATATGCAACTGCAAAACGGTACCAGTGGATAGTGGATGATGAGATAGCGGGATATGTGAAACAGGCTGGCCGACTGACTGAAATCATGGTTCGGAATGCTGGTCATATGGTACCAGGGGACCAGCCCAAGTGGGCACTGGACATGATAACTCGCTTAACTCATGAAAAGTCTTTTAAATTACAACAAAATATAATCTAGGGTTTTTGTTCAAAGCCAATTGATTTGATAATGCTCTCTATAATTGAGATAGTTAATAATCCAAATTTAGTTCAGTAAAATTATAATTTTCACATATTTAAAGAAATACGGGGCTGAAAAGTTTTCTATAGTTCTAGTAAGTAAACCTCAAAAAATAATGCAGAAATGTTACCGAATTTAAAAATTTGCTTATTATTAAACATGTTTAAGCTTTAACCAGAATATTACATTGAAATGTAGGTTTTTTTACCTATAAATAGTAGGTAATTATTATTGTATACAAAATTCAGTAAGCGTCCCGCTTTTACACGAAAAAAAATTGTCACTGTCTTTCTCGCTAAACAGCTTTTTAGAGAAATAGTCCCCCGATGACCTTTTTTAAAGGCTGAGTGCTAAACCGATTTAGCTGTAAAAATAGTCATTATTATAGAGAAATGGACACCCGATGACCTTTTTATTCCGAGCGCTGAACCGATACTATTTAATGTATAAATACCTATACTTATATCAAATTCCGTGTGTCCCGCTTTCACCCGAAAAAAATGGTCAGTTTAAGTATAGGTACCTAGAATTGTATACACTTTCAAAGAGCTGTAGGATACCTAATTTTGTTCAAATAAAAGAATATTTAACGTGTATTTAAAATTAATTCCTTATCTATACTAATATTTTAAAGAGGAAAGATTTGATTGTTTGTTTGCATTGAATAAGCTCCGAAACTACTGAACCGATTTTAAAAATTCTTTCACTGCTGGAAAGCTACACTATCCCCGGGTGACAAAGGCTAGGTATATTATATTTTCAAAAAAAAATTAGGGAGCCTTAAAAAAATTCCAATAATATACCCCAAGGTGTAAAAAATAAGAAAACCGAAGCAAAGCGAGGGGGGTTACTCGTTTATAATAATTGCAGACTTATTTATATAAGCATACGTAATCAATCAAAAATTTACCTATTTAGGTATTTATTAAAACTCCACGTCCTTCCTTATTATCCTAAACAAGTAACGGCGGTACAGAATGCGGTGCGGGTCCACTACACATTCATCTATCACCATGACCATGGGCGTAGCCAGGGGGGGGGTTTCGGGGGTTCAAACCCCCCCCCGAAATGTTAAGGACTAACATTTTTAGTTGCTAATAAACCCTTAAAAAACATTTTTCTAGACGTCATTCCGAATCGAATGAGCTATCGCACTTATTTTTGGGCGCTTTATTTCTATTAAACACGTTTTTGAACTTTTTCACTACATAGACTAATAATAGATGGCACTACATACGTCGTGAGAAAAAATAAAGTCTCAATTTTCTTTAGGGTTATTGTATGTACTTTTTGTCGTTTCTTGAACCCAAACGGCCCCCCCCCCCCTCCCCGAAACTTGAACCCCCCCCGAAACTAAAACCTGGCTACGCCCATGACCATGACACCCGATCAGCTCCCCCTCGCCTCGTATGTTAAGAGGTTTCTTATATCCAGGACTTCTTTACATAAGCTCATTTATCCACTCCGTTATCTGGCCAGATGGCCTCACTCGTAATATTTTGTTTGAAAAGTGCGCCAAAACCAAGCGGAAATTGGTCGGTTGTTTATTTCTCTATAGAGGTTCCAATACCTACCACCATCCTACGACAATAGCGTTGGAGTCGGAATGACTACGATTATTATGAACATAGCTATTAGCTGTTGTAGACGAAGTGAAGTTTGCTGAGTTATACCTAGTGACTAGTGCAGCGTCTCCCGTGGCCTTAGTGCGAGTTTTACGTGACAACGGGCTTGCTACTACATCTAGCGGCAGTGAAAAGAAAAGCTTCGGTCCCATACAAAAGCGAGCCCGTTATGTCACGTAAAACTCGCACTGAGGCCACTGTAATGAATTTATAAATGGTGCTAGTGTCTAAAATGAAAAATAGATATTCGAACATAGCTGTTGTAGACCGCACCTCAGCGCTACCCGTAATTGGACGCGGTTTTACGGACACTTTTCATAAACAGAGATGGCCCTCCTTCTACTCTACCCTCCATGAATCGAATGAACCTTTACCGTATTTTATCTGTAGGTAAATTCTTTTGCATGACGTATGCGAAGACAATGACATTGACAGTCAGTGATAACTGATAAGATACTCCCTGGCTGGTAAAAAATAATAACGTACTTATAACCTACAACTCCTACACGGATATTAAAATAAAATAATAATAGGTGCTATCGCGAAAGATAACGAGGTGAAGGTGCACCTATTTAAATCATATCGTTTAAATGAATATTTCAAACTAGCTTGAACTACCAACATGTCGACACTTTGGTTGCTTCTCGTTTTGCAAATATTTTCATCAGTACAGTGTTATTTTCACCGCTACCCTAAAATAAATTTAGGTGAACGTGACGATGGAGACTCAGGGGCCCCATTGTTCCTCACTCCATACATAGAAAGCGGCAATATAACTGAAGGTAGGAGCCTCGCACGCGTGCCCTTCACGGAAAGCTTGCGGATCAAGAGCTACGCCGGCTTCTTCACTGTCAACAAAGAGTACGACTCCAATCAGTTCTTTTGGTACTTCCCGGCCATGGTCCCGAATAAGAAAGACGCTCCAGTCATTCTATGGTTACAAGGCGGCCCGGGGGCTACTTCGCTCTACGGCCTGTTCACTGAAAACGGCCCTCTTAGAGTACGGAATGATCGATTCGAGCGTCGAAAATACACTTGGGCTCTCAGTCACCACATCATCTATATCGACAACCCTGTTGGTACTGGCTTCAGCTTTACAAAGGATCCCAAAGGGTACTGCACCAACGAGACTCAAGTCGGTGAGGATTTATACTCAAGTCTAGTTCAATTCTTCCAGTTGTTCCCAGAATTACAACAGAATAAGTTTTTTATTACTGGTGAGTCTTACGCTGGGAAGTATGTTCCCAGCTTGGCGTACACCATTCACAAGATGAATCCAAAAGCCACAACAAAAATCAACCTGAAAGCAATATCAATTGGAAATGGACTTTGTGATCCTGAGCATCAACTAGTATACAGTAAATACCTGTATCAAATAGGACTAATAGATTGGAACCAAGCTGAAATTTTTGCTAGTTATGAAAGTAAAGCTAGTGACTTTATTAAGAAAAAGCAATGGAACAAGGCCTTTGATACATTTGATACACTTCTAAACGGAGACCTGATAGATGGCAAAAGCATATTTTACAACATGACTGGATTTAACTTCTATTTTAACTTCTTACACACAAAAGATTACATGGACTATGAAGACTTTGGTCCAATGTTACAGAAGAGTTTTGTCAGGAAAGCCATTCATGTTGGGGATTTGCCATTCAACACTGGCAAAGAAGTCGAGAGACATTTGAAGGAAGATGTTATGCAGTCTGTAGCACCAATACTTACAGAATTATTAGACCACTACTATGTTCTCATATATAATGGTCAATTAGATATAATAGTTGCATATCCATTGACGCTAAACTTCCTCAGAAATCTTAATTTCACCGGATCTAAGGAATATGCAACTGCAAAACGATACCAATGGAAAGTGGATGGTGAAATAGCAGGATATGTAAAACAGGGTGGCAGACTAGTTGAAATCATGGTTCGCAATGCTGGCCACATGGTACCCGGAGACCAGCCCAAGTGGGCACTCGATATGATAACTCGCTTAACTCATGAAAAGACTTTTAATAACAACAAATATAATCTAGGGTTTTAGTTACAAGCAAATGAAGCCCATTGGCTTATTTTGATACTCTGATTGATTTACTGATAGATCTGTAAAAATCCAAATATAATTGTAAATCCTATTACATAGCAACAAGAGGCTATAAAAATGTAGGTACTTATAGTCTTTATATATTGATAAGATTTTTTTTTATATGTAATAGTAATTTAAGTATTTTTTATGCATTTGTTATAATAATTCAAGTAATTAAAACAGTTACAAACTTTATACCTAATGCTTTTTTATCATGTTTAATGGGGTCATTTATGTCAACATACAATATTATGTAACTTTAATGCCAACAAATATACCTATTGAAGTTTTAACAGAATTCAATAAGTTTAACATTTAATAAAGAATATTATTTTATAGTAATACCTATCCACAATAAAATTGAGATATTTGTGACACATGCACTAAATGGAAGCAAACACATATTTAAACATTGTTTAAATAATATGTTTAATATTCAATGACTCATTCCTTTTGTAAACCAGTCGCTTATTTGTAATGTACCTACCTAGTATTCTATTTACCTATTTATTTGAAAATTATATCATCGCAGACACTAAACATTTTAAATGCAATGGGTACTCAGCACGCGCCACCGCAGTCTCACCGTGACAACGATCAATGTAACTAGGTCAGTATTATAAAATACGAATCGTAAGTACCCAGTACCCGTTGCATTACCTATTTATTATTGTGTAAGTAATTACCTAATGAATGATTATGCAGTTGCCCAGGGCTACAAAATGTGTCTGTGTTCTTTTTTTATTTATCCATGAGTTATGCATTGTGTAGTCACCTGCAAAGAAAAGTAAACCATCTGTTTATAAACACACAGTAACAGATGGGTTACTTTTCTCTACAGGTGACTATACCTACTACCTATAGGCTATATATAACCATGAAACTTATAACCAGATGAGTCATACAATATGTTTGATGTCATCTTTTATGTACACAAATTGAAACAAATATTTTATTTACCAGTATCTAGTAAAATGTTTTTATATGTATGTTTTTATTGTTTTTATATCAATGCACAAGTTAAAGGATCAATCCTTAAATAATCCTGGACCTTTGGGATATTAAGACAAGACATAAGTTACCAAGCCTGATCAAGGCTAATATTTGGTAGGTTTTTCTCCTATCACATTCTAAAAGAGTATGCTATAGTTACACTGATCAAGTAGGTAAGTCTATGCACCTCTTGGTATATAGGTATGTATTATGAAGGACTAGGCGCCACATGGTCAAGCAATAAAAAGTTTAAGTACAATAAGGTTCACTACAATTTATTTATTCAAAGAATATCTTATCAATAAAGTAATTCTACATTTACCACGTAGGTTAATCCAAAATATTTAAATTTAAAGCCTTATTCATATACTACTATCATTAATTAGTTTTTCTGCTATAATTATTTCCCTATAGAAAGTAACCATTAGTATAACAGTAAAATTAATTGAATATTGTCAAGATTGGTACATATTCCTTTGGGTTGGGTCTTAAGTAAAAATCACTTTACAATATCAATGTCACTTTCATTTAATTCAATAACTTTTGCTGCTGTAAGTAGATTCCTCAACATTTCTACATCACAGTGTAGAATTTCTATGACAGTGGAAAAAATCTTAGTACTGTCTAATGACAAACTTACATTATAGTTAATTATCACACTTAATTAATACAAGGAATGAAAACAAAAACTTATATCTATCGTCCTTCTATGTAAGTAGATAATTCAATTTCCTCAGGCAGCTCGGTAATGTTGACATCAAAACGGTCTTGGACTTCGTTCAAAATCTTGGCATCGCCTTCGTCAGAAACCATGGTGATCGCTAATCCTTTGGTACCAAATCGACCAGCTCGAGCCACTCTATGCAAATAAGTGTCAGAATCTTCAGGCATATCATAATTGAAAACAATGTTGACACGTTCAATGTCCATTCCTCTTCCAAATAAGTTGGTAGCAACCAGAATGCGCTTCTGGAAGTCCTTAAATTGCTGATAGCGTGACAAACGCTCATCTTGAGTCATGCTTCGGTGAATGCCAATAGCAGGGAAGTTTTGATCGGTGAGCAACTGAGCTAGAGCTATACAGCGTTGAACAGACTTAACAAAGATTACTACTTGGTTGAATTCCAGTACATCTAACAGCTCAAAGAGTTTTTTATTCTTTTCATTCTCCTTCAGCTTGACATAGTGCTGCTGCAGACCATGCAATGTCAATTTTGCTTCGTCATCAACATACACTTCCATGGGGTCTTGCATGAACTTCTTGCATACTGGACGGATCTCCTTACTCAGGGTGGCGGAGAACATCATGACTTGCTTCCCATGGGGTGTGTTACGGAATATCTCCTGCACGTCACGCCTCATGTCGAGCGACTCCAGCATCTTGTCACATTCGTCCAAGATGAAGTGTTTCAGGTGTTTGAGGTTCAGCTTCTTGTTGTTGACTAGAGCGAGAATGCGGCCAGGGGTACCCACTACGATGTGTGGACAAGCAGTCTTAAGGACTTCTTCGTCCTTTTGAATTGGCATTCCACCAAAGAATACCGATACTCGTACACCCGGCATATACTTGGAAAACCGCTCGTACTCCTTGCTGATCTGGAACGCCAACTCCCTCGTATGACACATAACGAGGACGTAAACATGGTTCTCAGAGGGCTCCAACTGCTGAAGCGTCGCCAACACAAACACCGCGGTCTTTCCCATACCAGACTTCGCTTGGCATAAGATATCCATCCCAAGCACCGCCTGAGGGATACATTCGTGTTGCACCTCGGAAGGATGCTCGAAACCGCAGTCAACAATCGCACGCAATATCTCCGGCTTTAGTAAGAAATCTCGGAAACCTGAACTGTGAATCGATACATAGGATCCCTTAACCTCTTTTTTTGGCGCCGCCTCCGATGCTCCGTCGACGGTTTGCTGATCTGCCTGCTCTTCGTCCTCGTAGTCCAGAAGATCATCGTTATCGGCCATGATATATACTTGCGGCGTAAATTAATCCGATAAACAGGCGTTGACTACAATTTATTTTCTGTTTAGCACGTGAAATTCTACCTTCGACAGTCGACTTTTCTATTTTCCAACAATGGCGTCCCCGCCGGTTCGCAACGCAAAACGCCAAAATACCACAGACAGTGAGACAGGAAATTAAAATGTATAGTCTGCGCCACAGAATATATTACAATAATACCGGATCGTTTTCGGGCGTCGCCGGCAGCCGGATTACCTAAAAGTCTCTAAATAAAATTAAAATTTCTAAATTGTCAGATTATTTGAATCATTTTACCACCAGTCACCAACACAGTGTGGTTCATTTTAACAAATAAGTAAGGATTTGCAATTTATATCCACACCCACCACAAAAATTAACGTTATTGAAATATTTAAATATTTTGAAATATTGCGGTCCGAGTTGTCAACGACCCACGAGTCACTCACAGGAGTTTCAGACACACTTGAGTTTCAGAAGAGACATCGGTTCTCTCTGCGTGTTCTACCGACTTTACAATGGTGAGTGCTCCGAGGAATTGTTCGACTTGATGCCTACGTCTCCTTTTCATCATTGCACCACTCGCCGAAGATTGAAGTTCCATCCACACCGATTGGACTTGTGGAGAAGCTCTACGGTCCGATTCTCACGAACTTTTTTGCCTCGTACGTGCAAACTGTAGAATGAACTTCCTTCGAGGTATTCCCGGAGCGCTATGACATAGGGTTCTTCAAAAAAGGTTTAAAAAGAGTTCTCCTTCAAGGCCGGCGTTGCATTGGCGATTCCTCTGGTGTTGCTCATGTCCATATGCGACGGTAACCACTTACGATCAGGTGGCCCGTAAGCTTTTTCGTCTGCCCTTCATGCTATAAAAAAAATTAAAACTAAAAGGCTTCTTGTTCATTATACATTTATTGATCGTGAAAAACCAAGTCTACAGATATACGTATAATAGTTTAAGTTCTCTTTGCGGATAGCGATAACTGTTTTAGTTTCACTGACCTCTCACTTGGGATGAGACCATGGATATAACATCACAGGATATAACGGACAGGGTCAGGGACAAAAGACAAAGTTTTGTACAACGCATGTACAACGACATCACTAATGACATGACATATCGAATGACATTTGACAAGTCAATCAGAGTTTGACTTTGATTTGATTTGAGTTTGACATTTCATTAATTAAAATAATTTTATTGTAATTTTTATTATTTTTGGTGTATTATTTTTATCAATTGGGTTTATATTTCCAATTTCAATCCGTTACCGAAAATGTTTTCTAAAAACCACAAAATAATACTTTTTTTATTAAGTGCTACATTTCCTTTCGTTCGATCATCCTTCTTTCCTTACGTCTATCCGCGTATTAAACTAGAAGCAACACAAAGCGATGATGCCGGTGATCCGTTAATTCTGACTCCTTACATTAAGAAAAATGCTCTGCAACTAGCTCGAAATCTCTCCAAAGTGTCACTTACGGAAAAAATTGGTTTTACTAGCTATACTGGATTTTTTACCGTGAATGAACAATACAATTCAAACTTGTATTTTTGGTACTTCCCGCCAATTATTGAAAATGATTCTGCTCCGGTTGTTCTTTGGCTCCAAGGAGGCCCTGGTGGCAGTTCTCTTTTCGGACTTTTCACTGAAAATGGCCCTCTGATAGCTAAGAAAAATGGGTTTGGGCTCCGAAAATATCACTGGGCTATAAAAAATCACCTCATTTTTATAGACAATCCTGTTGGAACTGGCTTTAGTTTTACCGACGACGACAAAGGATATTGCACAGACGAAAAATGTGTTGCAGAAGGACTTTACAGTGCTTTACAACAGTTCTATACAATGTTTCCAAACTTAAGAGACAGAGAATTTTATATTACAGGAGAATCTTATGCTGGAAAATATATACCATCGTTGGCTATGGTAATACATAAACAGAATGTTGGTAACAATCCCATAATCAACTTGAAAGGATTAGCACTAGGCAATGCTTATTGTGATCCAGTTAACCAAATTGCTTATGGTAACTACCTGTATCAGCATGGACTTATTGATCAAAATCAAAGAGAAATATTTCAAAAGATGCAAACAAGCATTGTAAATGAGATAAAAAAGGAGAATTGGGCCCAAGCTGACTTGCTTATGGACACATTGTTAGATGGTGATTTAACAAATTTCTCATACTTCAGAAACTTTACAGGATTTAGTAATTATTACAACTTCTTGCTGCCAGTTGATGACATTGACATGAGTGTATTTGCGGATCTCATGCACAACAATAATGTCCGCAAGTCAATACATGTTGGAGGCTTACCATTCAATTCTGGGGAGAAGGTTCAAATACACTTAGCGTATGATATTTTAAAATCTGTTGCCTCTTATTTTACCGAGCTCCTGTCACATTATAGAGTCCTATTTTACAATGGGCAACTAGATATTATTGTGGCATATCCACTAACTGAAAACTTCCTACGAAACTTAGATTTCAATGGTGCGGATGTTTATAAAACTGCCCCACGTCACATTTGGAGGGTAGGTACAGATATAGCTGGATACTACAAGAAGGCGGGGAATCTAACAGAAGTGCTGGTTAGGAATGCCGGTCACATGGTTCCACATGATCAGCCAAAATGGGCACTAGACTTAATAACTAAGTTTATTCATAATAAATTTAAATAATTTAAATGTAAGTTCTAGTTAAAATATCCTTATGGATAATTATTGTATATTATTTGTTATTATGATGTTTAATTTTATTTTTTAATGAATTCCTAATAAAGGGGAAAGGCTATGTATGTTTACAGTGATTAATTTATATGTATCTAAGAATACTCATTTGAACTTAAATTTACTGTGATTTTTTATGATATAAAATGAATAAAAGAACATGTTTTCAATATGATTGACATTTATTTTTCCTAGAAATTACATACATTACAATAAATAACAAAACTTACACAATAATAATTAAGTCAATTTAATTAATAATTAGCATAATAATAAACAAAACTTGAAACCATTTCATCATTCAATATTTACTAAATTATATGTCTGATTGTTGATCAGATACAGGTTTTATAACATGAACAGTTTTTTTTTGTTGTAATTGAGGTTTATCAATGAATTGGTAATATTTTTACTTAAAACACATTGAAAAAAATATAAAAATCATTCTTAACACTAACAATTATAGCTAACTGCAGGTACAGATTCCAAAATTAAGCTATGATTTTGTGTCCTAACTCCTAAGCCTATTTCTCTTTTAAGAATGGAGATTATTCCTAATATAATAGTCAACTAGACAGACAAAACACTGGGAGAAACTATTACAGTATTATCAATTAATAGCTGATATGACATGAGTGTACATAAAATGTCAACTTATAAAGGTTATTATGCTGTACTTAACTCTATTAATTTTAGTGTCCCACTTGAGGAACTTCTAATTTTTTAGCCTACCTGATGCAAAGTCACTAGAAGAGTAATCAGTCAGCAATAATACATCATAACTAAACCTTTAGTTAAGCTAGTAAGGCAGTAAGTGCGTCCAGGAACTGTGTCCGTTGGGAGGCTGGCAGTGTGATGATGGAAGTGTCCACGTGGTCCAGCGACACCGCTGCGCCACTCTTAACTGCTGCTTGCTCGAACGCCGCGCCGAACAGACTGGAAAGTTTTATTTTTAATTAATTATTATTATTATGATCTAGTTTTTTTTAGATTTGCAATAAGGACTAAATAAAGAAATAACGCGCATTTATATGTACTTCACTTACATTCATCGAGCTTGGATATTAAAATTTTGAGTTATGAATTTTTTTAAGATGTGCTGAGTATATCTTTAGCCGTTTCTTCTCCAAAAGGCACCTTTCCAAAATAGTAGTGAAAGAAATTGTTGCAGTGGGTGCACGGGTAAACACGAATTACCCGTTCACCCACCGGTGGGTGAAGCCAGTGGATGCACGGGTAAGGGCCCGTAAATTAATTACCCCATGGTTCTAGAGATATAGACGGACAGACAACGGAGTCTTATGAACAGGGTCCCGCTGGTACCTTTTGGCTGCGTAACCCTAAAAAACACGTAGCTTCAGCTTTAACATTATCTTTGGCGACTAAGTCCATAAACCGCCAAAAACTTCATTTGGACTCTAAATAACACTTAGCTTCAACATAATTATCGTTTGTCGCCTGTGCTTGTGTGTTTGGCGACTAGCTCCATAAAACGTAACCTTGAACCCTTACTTCCTCGGCTCCTGGTCGAACCGCGGCGGCAGTCCGAGCAGGATGCAGTCGCCGGAGGGCCGCGGGGCGCTGGCCAGCAGCGGCCGCGCGCCGCCGCCCGCGCCCGCCACCCAGCGCGCCGCCTCGCCCAGCCACAGCGGGCCGCACACTGACGCTGCTTCCGGTGTGCCCTGCGGTTAATGAATAGGCGCGTCATTAGGGGCCACTAATAACGTAAGGATAATTTTGGACATTTTTGACCTCCCCTACTCCCATGTAAAACCATATAAATAAGATTTCTCGGAATTCTCCTTCCTATCAAAAAAATTATATAGTCCTTATTTTTAGTGTTTCGACTAGTTTAATATTACGTGAGAATGGCTTTAATCTTCCTTCCCCCTCCCCCTCCCCCGAGATAAGAATTTCAAGTAACCCCTAGGGACCCTTACGTAAATAATGAATGGTCCTTTAATCTGTGCGTCACTGACTTACTAGGCTACTACCTACCCTGTGACGTGGCTCCGTCTGTTCAATTAGTGAGAACTGTGGTTGGTTCATTTACGCATCTATTTTTTTAAAGCTTCACAATCATAGTCTTCTAAGTGGGTCCCAAGGACACAAAAACACACATCAGACTGAGACAGGTAGATAGACAAACTCATCATCCAAACTGCCTCACTGGAAATCGACAGGACCCTTCCAAAGGCAGATAAGATTCCATCATGATAAGATAACTCACCTCTTGAACAATAAAGTAGCTAAACGGTCCAGCGAGCATGAGTCCGCGAGCCGAGAGCGTGGAGTGGGCCAGCCTGGCCACTGCCTCCAACGAGCGCCGCGCGTACCCCACGCCACGCTTCCAACTCTCATTCTCTCCAGTCACCTCGAGCGACGCCAACGCTATTTGGAAACCCTCGCCTCTTGGTAGTGTCTCCTGTGAAATTAATAATTATAAATTATCATTTTTTTAGGTCCTCTTTCATACTTTCACATCAATAGTTTTAAAGTTGGTTCGTTCAACTTATTTAAAGTTTTTATTTATCCTTATCGCACGTGGCACGTAGCGAATTTTGCACTAGGTATCAGATACGCAATCGGTGGCTTGGATGGAATACACAAAAAATCATGGCATAAAAAAGTATCACTTCGTACGTGTCTAATACAAATACACACACACACACATTTCCCTTGTTTTTCTATAACTCACGTACATGTTCAATAAGCGCCATAATCGCATAAACAGTATCCAGTGCCGCGTGGGGGGGCGCATGGGGGCGCTGCAGCAGGAAGGTGGCGCGCGTGGGCACGGGCAGCTTGTGCTTGGGGGCGGCCGTCTCCAGCGCCGTGAGCAGCGACCGGCGCAGCTCCACGTCCATCGAGCGGTACGCTTGGCGGGCTTGCTGGAGGGGGAACCTGGGGATAGCAGTTTATGTTGAGACTTGAGTGGGCTGTGTGGTACATAGGCAAGGGAGTGTTTGGTAATTGTAGTTAGTATCAGGGGCGGCTGTACTTTAAGTGCGCTCGTGCGCCGAACTGCCAGATTTTAATGATTAGAAAAATAAAAAAATAAATGTTTAATAGTGTCTGATTAACGATCTATTCAATATTAACGAAATTATGATGAACCAATTTAAGCTCTTTGATAAAGTATTAAGACTCATTATCGCGAAAATCGCTGTAATATGGTTCACGGTGCGCTAGCCAAAGCGCACGGCGAATGCTCATACAACTTCTATGAGATGCAACCGAAAACGCCTGGCGCGTGAGACAGAGCTAGTTCAATAGAAAATGTATGGCGAATTAAGACCACTCTGGTGCGCCGCACCAGAACCGAAGATTACCGAGGTTTGACGAAATTCGCGCGCGCTACGTCGGTCGCCGCGCGGCCGGCGCCCGCCGCCTATTATATAAGGAGTTGCGTTTGTTTACATTCTGCAAGGATTTTCAGTATTTTAATATTATAGTTACTGAATTGTGGGACATTGTGTGTGAGTAAATAGGTGTGAAAATGGGTATTAAACTTTAACATCGACTATTTTGAAAGCAATAATGAAACTTTTCAACAAAAATTGTAATTAAAATGGGCAGGATTATTTTTCAAACACTCATTTAAGGACACTTTTAAGACGAATATAACGATACAAATCCATCCAGCCGTTGAGAAAATCATAACCGTTCTTTGGCAGTCGTTAAAAATAAAAATACGCTGATACAGTGCACCACCACTTCTAGGATCCACCAGCCGCCACTGGTTAGTATATTTGTAGACAAAAAGGACAGCTGGAGATAAATCCCCGGTCACAGTTATTCAGAATTCTAACAGCACCTACCATATCTAACGTAATCTATACTATAACATTATAAAGAGGAAAGATTTGATTGTTTGTTTGCATTGAATAGGCTCGAAACTACTAAACCGATTTGAAAAATTCTTTCACTGTTGGGAAGCTACACTACCCCCAGGTGACATAGGCTTATCCCCAGGTGACATAGGCTATACAATATTTTCAAAAAAATTAGAGATCCTTAATAAAACTCAATAATATAACCCAAGGTGTAAAAAAAAAGAAAAGCGAGGGAGACTCGTTATCAATAAGACGGAACCCCGCCGGAGCGGGGTACCCTCAAAAATGTTTGATATAGAACACTAGGGCATCTACACCACTGAATTTAAAACACACGTCTTGTTTCTAGTATCTACATAGTTATGCTGGTATTATTAAGATTACAAAACAAAACTGACCCCATATCGGCCAGCAGCTGCCGAAGCCTGGCGGCTCCGGACCTGGAGTGCAGCTTCAACTTGGGCGCGAGTCTGGAGCAGTGGCTGAGCGCAGCCTCCAGTGACCACGTGCGGTACAGAGGAAGCCACGCGTCTTTTTCTACTATCACTTGCGCGCTCTGGAATAATTTTTCCATACCGTATTATCAAAAAAAATATTTCGAAGTTTTTGGAAGACAACTGAAATTGGTTGAAACCAAGTGAAGCCAAGACTTTCAAACATTTATAAGGAACCTATTATTTTATATTCACACAACATTACTTTTTAATAGACCTAGATTTAAGTGTTTAACTACATAAAATTCACAATTCTCAAACCACAACGCTCAGTAGTCAGTAGTAGTTCAGCTCAGTGCACCATTCTGGGATTCGAAATTCGAATCTCATTTTCCTCTTTATCTACATTCTCACCCGATGCGCACTGCTCTGGTCAGTGTCTCGCTGCGCCGCCGCAACGTGTCGGTGCAGCGGCTCGGCGTCTAGCAGGCAGCGCGCGGGCGAGCGCCGGTGACACGCCGCGTGCGCCGCCGCCGCCACCGCCGCCGCCCACAGCACTGCAGTACTCGCCCGGGAGAACCGCGCCGCTAGCTCCAGACATACGCTTGCACTCTAAGGAATTATTGAGGTATACAGGCACGCTTTGGCATCAACTCTTACGCCCCAACTCAGAGTCACTAATGGTTACTTAAATCGCTCCTTGGTACAGAATTTGTATGGTGATTCTTTACTAAGGAGCAATTAAAGTAACCGTTAATGACTCGGAGTTAGCGCGTTAATAGCACATTACTGAGCATGAGTCACTCCACTTGAGGAGGCTAAGAGCATACTCCAAACAACTAACTCCTTATGGCTCTACAAGATTACATTTTAATATGCAAACTACAAAGCATGAAAGTGTTTTAAACTATTTTGGATAGTTAATGTTCATAAGTTATAATATTCTAGCTAGGATTTGTATTCACGAGATAATACTTCAAGATGATGTACACATCTTAAAAAGAGTCATGAAGTGATAATTTTATTTTCCTTACTGGTTTCCCATAATATGAAAACTGTGTGTAGTTAAACATGAGTGTGTGACGTCGCTCCTCCCAGGCCTTGCGAGTCCTTCTTCGCTCTACCACAGCCTCAATGTCTCTTCCAGTTATCTCATCTTCATTCTAGAAAATATATTAACTGTGAAAATACATGCTAAGCTTTCAATACCTGCTAGTTCTTGGTAGGGTATCTGGTTGGACAACATCAAAGATAAGAAATAATTCAATAATATATTTTCATATTATTTATATTTTTGTGATTACCTTGGGGAAACAATTCCCAATGCCCAAATATTGACTGGTAGATAATCTGAATTTTACCAAGAAAAAAATAACCAACTTCTAAATAACTCAAAAAATATTTGTCAGATCTAGCTCAAATTTAAGTGGGACCACATGACAAGCACCAGCTTTCGATTAAAAAAGAATCATCAAAATCGGTTCACCCAGTCGAAAGTTCTGAGGTAACAAACATAAAAAAAATACAGTTGAATTGAATACAGGAGGTATTTTTTTTGAAGTAGGTTAAAAATGCATTTAGTCCTTTTGAACTATTACAATATGGTACAAAAAAATCAATCAAAACAGAAGATTAGGTACTGCTTTTCTGAGAGTTATCAAACAAAATAAATTTAGCATTACTTAAATTCTTTGTATGATTTATCTGTATTGGGACAAACCCTTGAATGCAAACCCATGTACTGGTAAGTGGAAATGCAGTTATGGAATAAGAACAAAAGTTGAATAAATATCATTAGTTACCTCTTCATCCTCATCATCTCTGAAGATATCATCAAAGTTTGGAATGTTCTCTTCATCATCTTTGTATACTAATCGCACCTGAAAAATTTATTAAGAATTTAAAGTACAGCTTTGTGCTGATATGTCTATGTAATTTAATGGAAGATCTTTTTCAAATTTCTCTCTACAAATAATAATGATTGTTAATAATGTCTTACTGTGTATTTATTTCTAAATAGATATTTTACTTTAAACTGAGAGCTGTATTATTCTTTCAAAGAATAACAACACAATAACAGACTGTTATTGAAAAAAATGCATACTGGCTTGTTGATAGTAAGTAAGTAAAGTAAGGATAAGAATACTGCCGTCCTAACGAAGAGTGCAATAAGTCGAGACTAATTGACTTATGACCTTCAGTAGTTACGGATATGGTCTTAAATCAATTTGCCCAAAAACTCGAATTATTACACTCTTCGTTAGGACGGTAGAATAGTTTACCAACCTGCCCATCACTGTAAACATTGCAAATATCAGTTGGTTTATGGGAATCTAGCACAAAAAACACGACATCTTCTTCAGGCTGTAGTATATCCACCAGGTCTATGGTCCCGCCACAATTTACCAACACTACGTACTTAATCTCTTCGTTGTTTTCCTCGTAAGCAGTCTTCAACTCTGATATACCCCCTACAGGGACTAATGTATACGAAATATTATCACATTTAAACAATCCTTGTAGTATCTTGCAAGCGCAGATCGCGTCAACATCGTAGTGCACTAACAATAATACACGCTGAAAGCAAATTCACATCTCATTAGATAAGTTTACAATGACCTACCGAACATATGATCGTTGTCAACAAACTTACGTTGCCAAGTAGAACGTTGTAAAAATCATTTCGTAGGTCCTCGATAAACATTTTGTACTAGATTACATCTGGTAAATTATTATTTTCATAAACTGATGGTCATTAACAACTAACTAACGGTATCAAAAGTAAATTATTTGGAACACCTGCTGCTATAAAAAACTTTAGTTGTCAAAAAACAAACAAATGTCACCGTCAAATATCAAAATAGGTTACCGGATTGAAAGCTGAATTCGCGCCAAAATTACTTTTTTAAATGTCTATGTTAAAAATATACTCTATGAATTTAACGACCTCGGATGTTATCCCTTCGGCTATTATTTTCATTTTCCTTCATTAATGAGGAGTTATTTTTCATTTATCTCTCTCTATTTTCTATACACAATATTTTGTATTGTATTTACTCAGTAAATATAAACAGAATATTTACTGAGTAAATACATTAATTTAATCTTATATTACGAATACGAAGGAAGGCCAGCAGGGACCTGGATCCTAGCCTAGCCTAGCCCCAACCCTATGTTCGTATCCAGTACGCACAGCCTATTCAAAAAATGTAAAAGTTATATACAAAATACTGTATGTTACATAGTCATTCATAGATACTTACCTGTTTAACTGTGTATGCCTATTAGAAATTTATAATAAAACACATCCTCGGTGAAGAAAAACAGAGGGAGTTCATTATATACCGTGTACCAAACTCAAACTTTTGACGTCCTTTTATTCTTTCATCTGAGGGTATTACTTACCTACCTAATCTACATACCTATTAAAGTAATCTTTGCCCTTTGGCGTCAGTCCATTCGCACTCAGAGGGTAGATTTTAGAAAGTTCGGAAGGTAGCTGGCCAGGCTGGTAAAAAGACCAGTACCACCAATCACCATGCATGAGTACCATCGACTGTATACCTACTAAATCGTCCATTCTTTAATAGAGTGCACCACGGGAATGGGAGATTGGCTTAAGGTGATTACAATAATTCGTATTGTTAATCCAATCCAAAATCTGCTTATTTACCGTCTGTACAAAAGGGCATGTTCTGAATTCTGAAGAACTGTTTGGTTATATATCTGTGGTTGGTTTTCGTCTCCGCACATCACGGTTCCGTCAACACCACTTGGATACCGCGCGTTCATTAGGTTCTTCGCTGCGGTCAAGTAATTTTCTATTTTCTACGTCTCACATGGGCGTAGCCAGGTTTTAGTTTCGGGGGGGGTTCAAGTTTCGGGGGGGGGGGGGGGTGTTCAAGAAAATACAACGACTATAATCTAAATTTTACTAACAAAAAATAACCGACTTCAAATTCTCAAAAACTACTTGTCAGATCTCGTTCAAATTTATGTGGGACCACATGACAAGCACCAGCTTTCTATTAAAAAAAGAATCATCAAAATCGGTTCGCCCAGTCCAAAGTTCTGAGGTAACAAACATAAAAAAAAATAAAAAAAAAATACAGTCGAATTGAGAACCTCCTCCTTTTTTTGAAGTCGGTTAAAAAGTACATGAAATAACCCTAAAGAAAATTGAGACTTTATTTTTTCTCCCGACGTATGTAGTGCCATCTATTATTAGTTTAGTCAAAATGTTAAAAAACGTGTTTAATACTACAAATAAAGCTCCTAAAAATATGTGCGATAGCTCATTCGATTCGGAATGACGTCTAGAAAAATGTTTTTTAAGGGTTTATCAGCACATAAAATTTTCAGTTCTTAACTTTTCGGGGGGGGTTTGAACACCCGAAACCCCCCCCCCCCCCCCCCCCCCCCCCTGGCTACGCCCATGACGTGTCACATACTGTGGAACTTGTGTCCTGAACTGTGGGTCCTTCAAGAAGCGGGTTCATCGTTTCCTTCTTGGCCGGCAATGCATTGGTGACGCCCGGACGTCCCCGGTATTACTAATGTCCATGGGCAGTAAGTGGTGATCACTTACTTTATAGGTGACCCGTATGCTCGTTTGCCTGCTCAAGGCATAAAAATAAAATCCAAGCCCAACTCCTATACCTTTCAAAAAACGAAAGCCGTAATACAGGTGTAATACCGACGAGTCGTAGACCGTGTGACCCGTGTGGCGCAAAGGTTACCATGCCGGATCGCCACGCCAATGGTCCTGGGTTCGATTCCCAGCGAGGCGGAAATTTGAATGAGTCTGAAATTCTGTTCTAGTCTGGGTATGAATGTCCTTGTTTTGTGTGTTGTTCATGGCACCCACGACACAGGAAATCCTAGTGTGGGGCTATAAGTGAAGCGTTATTATTATTAATAGTATGGGTATAGGATGTAGATATAGTAAGTAGTAGGTGTCGGTAGGTAATTTCCGACCGTAGACTTAGTACTTTGCCATACTAAAATACTTTTCTGTTATTGACGACAGACATTTAGGAAATCCTTTGAATGTAAACAGGAATAAAAGCAAAATGTTGTTGTATTTCTTATTTAATAATATAATATTCACATTTCACTGTTATCAACACGCATTCGGTTTTTAAAACATTGAACATGATGCGAAGCTATTTTGTGTACTATCGTACCAGGCCTCAAGAGATTACTGGAGAGAGCTCTAAAATAACATTTAATAAGGGATTCATCCGTTTCTTCAGGGTGTAAGTACTTGTCCAGCTCATAGCATAAGTAATCATCTGAACAGTCTAATGCTCTCAGGCAACCAGCATATTCAGACCACAAAGTTTTTCGCCATTTAACATTGTGATGCTGAGCCAATGGCACCAAAACGGATGCAGCGAAGTTATGATCACCATAGCTAACAGACTGGAACTGCTCCAAGAGTTGCGTGTAGAAATCCTGGAAGTTATTCAAACCTGTCAGTGGTTTATCGAAATTAAACTCGGCGGACATCCTGAATAGTCTTTTCATGCAATTATGCAGAAGAAACTTGATTTTTTGGTCCAAAAAGAGAGAATTATCGCATAAGAACACGCACATGATTCGGCAGAGCCGGTCTGTAACTTTAATATCATTCAGAAGATCTGGAAAACAGAGTTCGTTAAAAAGAATCCATTCTAAACTGCATCTTAAAATTAGTTCCTTTTCTTGTGCTATCAATAGAGCTGTTCTTTTAGCATGGTCTCCAATAACAGTAGGAGCAGTAGATGGAGTCTCTTGAATCTTGCTGTACAATGATAATATGGGCAGATATATCCAGTCTCTTGGCAATAATGGTTCTTGCCATTTTTTTAAAACAATATTGGGAGTATCCTCAGAACTTCTTAAATTTATTACTTTGCTGTAACATAATTTTATGTCGTCAATTGAGCTCAAGGCTTGAGACAATTCTTCTGCAGCTGCCAAAGACATTAAATTGAAAAGTCTTTCAACAGCAAACCATTGTCTGTTGAATATAACATTGTCAAAAATAAAGTTCAACTCATTGTTCTTGTCCGTTCTTAAAATAAAACAAAGTTTGTTAGCCACAACATAAACTTTGTCTTTTGTGTTGTCATTGACATTAATTTGCACGCAAAGTTTTACTATGTTAAAAACAAGATCAGTTTCCATCCTGGTAAACCAATTAAGACTCAAACTTGGGACAATGCTTATCAACCTTCTAAGGTATGGTAAAACCATTTCTATATAAGGATTAGCACTTTTTGGGTCACCTATTCTTACCAATATTTTAAATAGTGACAACAAGAAAGGTATTGGTGATGTAACATTCAACACTGGTAAAATTTTTTGTGCAGTTTCTATAGCAGCTCCTCCAAGAGACATAAGGTTTGGTGTTACAGTCAAGTTCTTCTCATCTATGCCAGATAATAAGTTTGAACTTAATATTAAGTTGTTCATTATACTTTTAATACCCTTTGACTTGGATAAATTTATTAAAGCATCACTGAGGAATGTTAATGGCACTTTAGCCTTTATCATAATTGTATTACAGCAATCTAATACTGAACATATCACTCTCAAATGGCCACATGTGTAGCTTTCTACACTCGCTATCTGAGCCATCCACTTTGCCACTCCATCTTTGATCAAAGTGAATATTTGTGTTCCATGTTTTGCTACATCAAATCTGTTACTATTTAAAAGTTTATTTATCAACTGTAAAACCACAGCTGCATGAGTCGATGATACAACTACAGTATCCATAAATATATTCGTCCCCTGAACATGTTTGTATAAACTAGTCAGTATTACAGGAAGAAGAGAAGTAATTTCTTCTGCGCCAAGATCATAGTGGATTAAATTCGTTAATATACAGTATGATTCCATTTGTAACCGCAAACCATAGGTGCCATCTACTCCAGAATTAATATACTCTGAAACCGGTTTTATGATATCATATCTAGACATTAACATTTCTCCGATCTCCCTAGATTGCAAAGATAATATTCTCATTAGCTTCAGGGCTGCTAACAGTGGTTTCCCATTATACACTATATCCGGATCAAATCTAAAGTTAATTCCTGTTGTTGGAATAAAATTTCTTATAATAGTTGAAATCAGGTGTTCAGTCTGAACTATCTTATATGAAGTCTCTACTGAATCTCGCGCTAGTCTCGTTAGTATTTGTAATGAATACTGAACACAGTTAAAACTAGGTCTTATAACATCCATAATATAGTATAATCTTTGCAAGATATCTGTTCTCAAAATTGCAGCAATTATATCTATTTCGGCTAAATGGAAATCTTTTAATTCTGATTCTTTAGAATCCAGTTCTTCAATTTCTGATTTGTCATTCTCCAGACAAGGTTGTAACATGCCTTCTTCAAAGCCTATTAATGCATCTAAGCATGCTTCATCTATTCTATTATACAACAAATTTCTCATTGCTTTTAAAGCCGGTTCTAATATTATAACTTTATTTTCATCCATGGCAAATCTTATTACAAAGAATATTTTACTCAATGGTATGTCGATGATTCCTTTATACATGCCAGCATTAAAGTACTCTAAAAGACCAGCTATGGTATTAAGAGCCATGACTCTTTGTTGTGTGATAGATGAACGAGATAATTCTATCAATTCTGATATGGAGTAACCTGGTCTATGTGGTTCTTCACCATGGTGAAAGAGTGTTTTAGTGTCTTCTGTATACTCTATGGAGTATGGTAACAAATATCCATTAAAATCAAATCTTGCCTCATATGGCTCATTTGGTTTGACAATTTTGCTTTCCTTTATTCCTTTCATCCACTGTAATTTATCTTTTTCTAAGGAATCAAAGTGTAACCAATTATTGACTCCCGGATGAGACAAGATATCATTGTCCCATATTGTTTCATCCTCATTTTCTTTATTTGATGCTGTTGGTTCAATAATCATTTCTTCTGTTTTATTTCTAGTATGAACCATTTCTTCTTTAGTCTGTGAAGTTTTATTTCTCTTGATTTTTAGAAACTCCACTAATTTTGGGTCTAGTGAAGATAAGAGTTTCTTTTGTTCTTCTAAAATTTCTTTCTCAGACATTTTCTTTAATACTTCAACATTTTCAGTGTGAATGTCTCCAGCATCATTGTTAGACAAAATATAACTCTTTGATGGGAGATTGGGAGGATCAGCAATTCTTGGAGGAACAGCTTCTTGATTGGATGAGGGCAGTATATTCAAATTTGGTGACGTTTCATCAATATCCATTTTGGCTGGTGTAGTTTTTTCAATAACATCAGTGCTTCTTGTGCCTGCCTTTGTGGTTGTATATTTCGTTACAGCAGGAAACCCTGTAGAAGGCATGGGATCTGATTGATCAAGGTCGTAAAATTTATTATAATTTTTTTGAACAATTTCTCCCATAACAGTGGGAATTAATTTAGGAAAATATACTTTGTCATCGTCTTCCTCCAATTTTTTTGATACTTTGTTGCTCTCATTAATACTGAGGCCTCTAGATTTTGCATACACCGATGGTTTTCGATTGCTCGGCTCACTTGCACTGGATCTTTTCGTAGTTCGGTGTTCAGTTCGACGTAAGTTTATTACTTGAGCTGAAGGCGTAAGGGACTCGTTCTTGCTTTTTTCGCGAAGAAATTCTTCTTGCATTCGAAGTATATCTTCTTCATCTTCACCTGGTTTAGGTCGTTTAATCATTATAATGTTATTTGATTTTAAATTCAAATCTTGCGTGATTTATTAGAAGAAAAACACATAAAAAATATTTAACTCGTCGAACGATTAGGCTTTTTTGAATCGCATTTTGCTTTTTGCTTTGCAGTTTGCTTGCTCTTTTTGCATCAAATTTGACAGTTGTCACTGTCAGAGTTGTCAGTTGCTTTGTAAACAAAACAAACATCAAAAATGTTGGGCCCACAAGTCCACAACTCTATGACAGCCAAGAACCTTATACATAAACTGGACCCCAAAGTTCGAAGGGTACCTGAAGGCGGATCACGTGACATTTAATGAATATTTTCGAACAATCATACGCCTTTAAAGTCATACATTCGGAGTTTTGCATTTAATTTTACGTCGTTTTATCGATATTATCCTTGTGATGTGAACCAAATTCATGTGCAAAAAACATTACGTTAATGTGCTAGTTTTGAGATAAAACTAAAAAATACCGTAAATTTTTTAACTTCAATATGTATCTGTCAAGGACATTATAATAGGTATATCGAAATTAACAAATAGGTACAAATATTTGATTGAACTAATGGTCTAAGAGCCGCTGAAGATCGACCTTCACCGATCTGATAACTCGATGAGACATATTTTTTATCAAATATAATTTATAAACAAATATAGGCATATTTGTTTATAGTTATCATAGGCATGTTACATGCGCGACCCAGATGCAAACCACGGAAGCCAAAATGTGGGTTAATTCAACGTGCACCCTCAATTGGGATGTCGCTGACTCAACATCGATGGCCGCGGAAGCAGAGCGCGCTAGGTCAACGCGCGTCCTCAATTAATCAGCATTTAATAGTTTTCTTTACCATCATAATTAAAATATTTTAGCATTGTATAGTTGGATCTCACATCGACCACTATCAATCAAAAATTGTAATTTTAATTAGTTTAATTAAATTATATTAGTTACTTTGGTTTTTTTTGAGTCCTCCGGCTGGCGTTAACGTAATTGGCATGATAACTTGCCTATCGAAAAGTGTTCATAGCTAATTTTAATTAAATTTAATCAATTTTTTATTATAATTTCAAGTTATCATAGGCATATTTGTTTATAAATTATATTTGATAAAAAATATGTCTCATCGAGTTATCAGATCGGTGAAGGTCGATCTTCCACGTCTCCTCTACTATAAGTAATAACAGGTCTGACGCACGACGCGTTCAATGTGTCGGGCTAATTCAGAATATTCATAAGGACCGTCAGTGCTGTCACATCACACGTTCGTAGTCACGGCGTACACGTCATCATCACTGATCACACATTAGCGATGGGCCGAGTAATACTTTTTACAACTCGAGTTATTCGAGCAAAAGTAATACTCGAGTAAAAACTTGCTTATTATACTCTAAGATAGTGAGCGTCACGGTCGTGACTCCACGGCGTACTGGCCAAGCGTTTCATCATTTTGTGTTATCAGTCTTCAGGTACTCTTCGAAGATTGGTATCCAGATATACTATAATATCCTTGGTCTGTCTCATGATGGCTGCGTTCCAGTAGACGCTCACATCGCTCACAACGATCAAAACGCGTTCCACATGGCGACCACGGTCGTCATGGTCGCGGTGAAAACGTCATTGATGACGTCATTAATTTCGCTCACGGCAGTTCACGGCACGCTCAAAACAACCCACCTCACGGGGTGGGTCGAAGTGCCCGTTCCACTTGGGTGTATGATTGTAACGCTCACAAGCTAGTGGAACAGGAAAAACCGCGGTCGTGAGCGTGGTCGTTGTGATCGTCTAGTGGAACGTAGGGAGTGACTCGATGTCATTGCTGGCACTGTTGCCAAGTTAGCTTTTTGGCTAGATCTGGCAACTTTTAAGATTGCTTTAGCCAAAAATGTCAAATATTCTTGGCTAAATATTTTAGCCACAATTTTAGCAACTTTTGACTTCACAAGCATGGAGTACCTATTGAGGTAGAAGGAGGGCAATCTCAAATGAAGGGAAAGTTGAAAAAGTGTGCAGCTGTTTACAGAAATTAGATGTTCCATTAATAGCCATTTCTTAATACAAAAATACAAAATCTTTATTTGTCTATTACAAATATTCAAACAGTGGTTGAGAACTTGAGACCACTTATTGAACTTAAGAAATGTGTTTGTGGCAAGTGGCCTTGCTCTTCTTTATACATTATTCTTATAATAGACGTAAGTGTGTGTGTGTAATTTATTATAAGAGCTATATTTATTTTAGGAGGTCCTCTGTGTTATTGTAGCTTAGTGATAAAAGAGAATTTAACAAAATATTCAATGGCGCTAGTGTGTGAGAAATAGAAATATGAACATGGCTGTTGTAGACGGAGTGAAGTTTGCTGAGTTATGCCACCCGTAATGAATGGCGCTAGTGTCCGCCAAATAGATATTCGAACAGAGCTGTTGTAGACCGCACCGCAGCGCCACCCGTAATTGGACGCGTTTTTACGGACACTTTTCATACACAGAAATGGCCTTCCTTCTCTCTATTTTCCATGTTGACAAGCTACTAGGACACAGAATTATTTATGATGAGTATGGTAAAGACCCATGTATTATATTACTCTTTGGTAAAGACAAAACATAGAAATAAGCACTAAATTCTATATTAAGAATATTAAAAACAAATAAGCAAACATTATGCTCCCTACCAAATACCGCTGGAATTTTAGCCAAACAAAAAAATATTCATTCATTGTACCAGAACCCAGAACCATCAACATCGGCTGACTATTGATTTAAGCGTATACAATTAATATTTTATGTTTCAAAGTTAAAAAGTTAATTGTTTAATGGTGTTTTTTTAACTCCTGATCGTAAAAGAGGGTACAAAATTTTTAGCCACTAAAGTGTTAGCCACTTTTTAAAAGTGTTTTAGCCATTTCTTGGTTTACTGACTTGGCAACACTGATTGTCAGTAACAGTCAATAACTCAGTATTTCAGAACTGTCATTGCTGTCAAAAGTACCTACGTAAGTAATCATAACACAATACAGCACGTGCGTAATAATTCGAGTTTTTGAGTAGATTTTTTTCTTTTTATTTCAAAATGCCCAAGATAAAGAAAAACATTGAAAGTTTGAAACATCCAAACAGCAGAAAAACTATATCTCTAGCGAAGAAAATGATTAAAAACGAAAAGAAAAATACTAGTAAGCTGGGCACTCACATAAAACAAAATTTAATTGGTGAAAAAATATTGTGGTTTAAAGAGAGAATACCAGAAGAATGTTTAGTTTTGGATAAACAACAAACATTGGAACTAATAGAGACTTATCTAGCAAGATTCAATGAGGAATTAGAGCAAATAGAATTAAAAAACTCCGTGGGTCAAAGGAAAAGCAGACAGCATGCCAGTCGTGAAGACATTATCAAAATAACTAAAGAGAGAGAGAAGGAGGAGTTTGAAACATGTGGGATAGAGATGCCAGATCTCCTTGATCAACAACAAATGACAGTGTTAAAAAACTGGAATGGTGAACTTAGATTTCTACAGAATTTTAAATTGAAGCGAATTGCCCGGAAACATTTAATATAGATGGTAAAAAATCAATTTCACTTTCCTTTTTGAATCCCTTGGTGAATCTCAAAAGTATACATTTGGTTATATGTACAGAATAATAAAAAAAAAAGTTGTAACACCACCCAATAACATTCATCTTTTGGGCAACTAATATACACATTTATGTACCTACCTACTGTTTACTTATAGACTGGAGTATTTATTTCACTTTGACCTGTCAATTTCTATTTATTAAAAAAGTTGATCTTGGTGAAGAATTGTACCTTTGTGGCAGGTAACCAAACCATAAATTAAGTTCCAATATGACTTGTGGCTGCACTCAGAGTCACATAACGGTACTTTATGGTATAGAATTTGTGATTATGTACTAAGGAGCGATTTATGTAACTATTAAGTGACTCACTGTGACAGTTAAAGTTAAAAAAAAGGACCATAAAAATGATAGATAACTATTTATTAACATAATATTTACAACTTTCATACAACCAATAAGAGACTGAGTTGAGTGCAACTTGAAATAGCAAGGAACAAATTTTACACAAATAAAACCAGTTCAAGCTGCAACTACCATGAATAGACATTACTCAATTTTGATATGTTACAGAAAATCAGTCACAAAACAATCTTAAAACAATAACATATCATTAATCATATTGTAGTAATAAACTCTTTACATTCTATGCTGAGTACAGTAGAATCTGGTACAAGCAATGTATCCTATTTGGTTGAACTTTTTTGAAATGTACCAGATTCTAGTCTCATCTAGCCAGAATAAATAATGAATATTGTAAATAACTTAATTCCATATAACAGAAGTGTCAGAAATTGCCAATATTGGTTTCAAAAATATCATTTAGTTGAAACAAATAGATTTACAACAATCGTATGCAAACTGATCAAATCATCAATCTTATTTCAATATAAATATTTTATGGATAATTTAAAAACTTGTATACTAGAAAATGTTAGATTCCAATAGTCAATATTCAATACACATTTAAGAAAGGTAAATAAGTAAGTCACTAATAAGTATTTTGCTTATTTTCATATAACCTAAAACTGAATTTTACGAATTTATTTATTTAGCTTTTTTAGCAAATCTATTTAAAAAAAAAACTTTTTAAGATTAGCTGTTATAAACAATTCATATCGACGCTGGAAAGCAAACACTTAGTAACCCGCAACTATCAAATTGTTCATCAGAGCCGAAAAACTTAATGATTTCTCAAAAAAAAAAATTCTTTATTTAGTAGAGAAGTTATGAATTTTTCTCTGTTTTAGTAGAGAAGTAATGATTTTTTTTCGATAAAAGTTTATCGGCTCTGATTAACAATTTGATCTTTGCGGGTTACTACGTGTCTGCTTTCCAGCGTCGATATAATCGTGCCATAAAAATCATTGCCAGATTTATAAAAAAAAAAAATTAATTTTAAGGCATGATAATGGTGTTATACCCCTAACATTTTATCCTAAAAATGCACATCTCATAATGGGAAATATACATTAGCGAACACATCAGGCTAGCCTAGCATAAAAAAATGGTAAAATAAAAAAAACCCTAATAATTCACTTACATTATTATGACAGAAAAACATCACAGAAAAAACTGTATTATTAAACTATTCTGCCTGCTACCATTCAATTTAGGTATTTAATCCCGCTGCTGCTCCTTTGTTTGGAGTGGTTCACAGATTAGTTGCTGATGCCATAATTTAAAATACATTGATGACACGCCTGTAGTGCCATCAGCAACAAATCGGTTAAGCTACATGACCATTGGATGCATCTCAAACAAACATGTAATGCATCTTAAGTCATACCTGTAGAACAATTTCTATGCTTCTAAGACTATACTGAGCTTAGAAGAAGTATAATATATTATTCTCAAAATGACACCTAATAATTGCAATCTTTTTAATTATTAGGGGTTTTAGTTAGCTTAGTTAGGGGTTAGAGTAATTCTGTACTCTGCAAGACTTTCTGCATAAAACTGTTAACTTGTAAATGCCACTTGCAATTTCACAACAAAAACAGCTTTAGTGGATCCTTGTAAGGCGATTAACACACGGCACCGCCGCGGTAGGCGGTGAAGTGGATCTCATGTCGCATTGGGGTCTAATAAATCCGTTAATGCCTAACACACGTACACCGACCGCTCGACCGCGCGGTCGGTCAGTTGATCAGTATTATTTTAGTCATTTTTTGTCTTCTGAAAAATTAAGTTATTGCAGTTACAAGGCATCCCATCTAGACCGACATTATAAAAGATGGCTGTTAAGAGAATATTTTTGTTTCATCAATGTTATTGAACATTGGAGAATATCTCCACAATAATATGTATAATATGAAGATGACATTTAACACAAGGTATACCTGATACAGTTTACTGCTCGACTTTCTTCACCTTTTTGCTTTTAACATCTATATCATATTACAGAATCAATGTCTGATTCAATAACCAGTAGGATATTGTGTTAATTCATACAAATCAATGTTGTTTAAATGCATTAAGAAAAGTGTCACTTAAGATAAATAAGCTGGAAATTTAATCAAGTCCAGCTTAAAAATAATGGTGATTTTTTTTTAAATTATGTTGCATAGGGGTTTGATAATATTAACCAAAGGCAATTTAACTACTTCCAAAAATGTCATGTTTAATTTATTATAAATAGAGCTAGGCACTTTAATTCATTCATTTTTTTACTAATAAATTTTAACAAAAAAAAAGGCTTAATATAGCTTAAGTGTATACAACACTATTTATAAATTATTTTACATATTCTTATGTAAAACTTTAGTGACAGATTGAAAATTATCATATTTAATTATTATCAATAAATTACATCAAATTGTGGAACAGAAGTTACACAACTATAGTAGTGAGGCAGAACTTAATTACATATATTTTATTCTATAATTTTCAATAACATATTTAGCAATGTTTTAAACAAATCATAGAGTTAGTATTTTAAATAAATAAATTAAAATCCAATCGGACCTCTACTTCAGGTCTTTAATTATTATGGACAGAGGCTTGCATTTGAAATGAGTACATTTTTGATGCTTTACTCTGCAACATTTTTGTATAAATAAATATGGTTAAACAAAAATCGCTGCATGTATTCAAATTACATAGAGAGCATTACACAATAAGATATTTATAAAAATCTCATGAAATTCATTCTCCAAAGTTATATGCTTAAATATTTTTAACCAATCCAAATCAAAACATTAGTCATTGATTTAACAAGAAATTTGTAGAATGACTCATATTTCAATTATAGTCAATTGCAAATGAATATTAATAATTAATTCAATCAAATAAACGTCTTATTTATCCTCACTTAGCAATAGATATTCAGAAATTATTACTATAAGCGCATCACTATATTCAAGCTACATGGTGCTACAATGAAAAAACCTGTTTTTGAATCGATAGTTGATTATAACTTAAATCAAGTAAATAATGGTAAGTGGTAGAAGTCATACCCTCGGTGTCCTCTTGCAGCCAGCCATATGTACACGACGTGGTATGCTCCTGGTACAAAGCAAATCATTCCTGCTACAAAGAACACCGCACCCTGTAATCCATTTTCTGGTTCAGCTACAGCGAAGGCACCCATGCCTAGGAGGCCTACTCCCACGACGAGGAGTATGACGGCTGCACAGACTGTCTTCCAGTTTTCTCGTACTTTGGGATGATTCCAGCAGTACAGAGATTGTGATGATTCAACATACTCATGTATGAGTGAGTCTGAATCTCGTGATGTAGTGTCTTCTGTGCATTTGTAGGTTTTACTGTAATAAAATGAAAGACTACTTAAGTAATAATTACTCAGTAATGACAAAATAATTATTAAACCTTCGTCTCTGTATAACATAATGGTTTAATGTTGCCATAATACCTAGTATTTTATCATTGTTTCAAGTAGAACAAAAGTAACATAATGTAAAAATAAAATAATTTATTGTCTGATTTATTTCACTTTGTGTTATTTAAAAATAAACTATGACCAATGAAGCTAGGTCAGTATAAATTATGTATGCACATAAATTTAAATTATTATGAACTGACTTATTGGCTGTCCTAATGTGCAGGTTGCTGCATAGAATATAATTTAGGGTGTCATTGTGACAAGAGCGAAAAGGTATTTCGAAGAAGTCATGACTGGTCCAAATCCAATAAAAATACTAAAATTTAAATTGAGCTGAAATTTACTAAGGTTGATCAACCTGTGTCTTAAAAATTTGTCTTTTTTTATAAGCAATGTAATGTTTTTATTTTGTGCAACTCCCTACTACTGACCCACGTAGGGCGGCATTTTTTTTAAAATGAATATTGTGCTGTATGCTTGCGAATGAGAATAACGTTACTTGTAGTTAATTTACGTGCAATCGATACAGGTCATTCGGTATTAGTAATTAGCACGCAAATTAGAAACTTAATAAGACCCAATAGTGGGTTTATGGAGCACGAATAACCGCGTACAGTCAAGTTCATAAACACTTGAATCACGAAGAAGTCGCGGAAGTTCAAGAGCATTGTACGCATAACGAGCAAGTTTATTATTATTCTAAGTCGAGCAAAGAACTAAATCGTCCCCACTCTTTCATGTATGAAAATAGGGCACAAGGTCTAGTAATAGTAGAAATAAAACTTACCTCGCCAGATAGTCTCCTCCATTTTTATATTTATTTTGTAAAGGAGATCTATTGCCCGTTGCTCCATAGACCTTTATAGCCTCATCGGTCTCCTCTTCAAATGCGTCGTCGATCGAAAAACGTTTCTCACTGTTGCCGAACGGTCTCGACATTTTTAATTTTTGGTTGAGAGGGCTGGAAACGTATAAAAAGGCATTACAATGCGATGTAACGCCAGTTACACCAATACAAAGGCAAAACACAGCTGTCAATTTGTCATATCAACATCAGTCGTCGTCCGTCGAACAACTTACGAAGCGCCATATTGTTTTGATGACAGCTACAATACAACTGCCACAGTTACCTAAATCATCTTTAATTTTATTCACCTCGTTGACGACGTATAATCTGTGAAACTGTCAAATTGACAAAGTCTGCAATGATGAGGAACCACCACACTGACCACATGTTTTTGACATTTTAATGGGCCCGAGTGTGTTTATTAATTTAATTATGATATGTATCAAATAACCAATTAAATGATTAAAAGAAAGTAAAAGGAAAGGAAGTAAGGGATTTAATCAAAAAAGTTCAGGAAAACGTGATTAAAAATGGTTAACAAAAACTGGAATAAAGTAGCGCCTGCCCTATCCACACCAGTGCTTGACTGCATCAATAAGCAGGGATTTAAAATCATGACACCAATTCAAGCAGCAGTAATTCCTTTAATATTGACCTGTAAGGATGTAGTTGCTGAAGCAGTAACCGGATCGGGAAAAACATTAGCATTTGTAGTACCAATGATAGAGATGCTAATAAAAAAACAGAAGGATAATCCATTGAGAAAAGATTATGTGTACGCAGTTATTATATCGCCTACGAGAGAATTGGCTACTCAGATTTACACTGTGAGTTTTCGTTTAAATTAACATTGATAGTCTCTTGTTTGAGACACTGTTACAAATTAATTGACTGTTATTTTGTTGATGGAAATTGCTGTTCACCTTCAAAATTATGTTTCAGGTGATTGAGCAGTTTCTCCAAGAACCAGAACTATCCCATTTTACACTAGCCTTGCTGGTGGGAGGACGTTCCGTAGACAGTGATGTGGAAACTATTCAAAAGGGAGCTCATATAGCCATATGCACTCCAGGACGATTTGAGGATCTCTTATCTGAGCGGAAGCAGCTTAACTTACCAGGCAGGCTGAAGGAGCTGGTGTGTATTTTTAGCTGATGCAAATATTGAATGCTTACAGTTTTATTATAGTTATTAAGAGGATGTAAAAACTAAACTCATAGGCAAGGTTATTATAGCATAGATGAATATGTAAATGATAAGAATGCATGGAGATGACCATCTAGGCAACTAGTTCTGCTCAGGTTAGAGAATATATTTTTGTAACAGGTAAATATAAGTTTTATTTTTAAAAGATGTGCTGAGGAGTTTCTTTACGGCTTTCTTCTCCTCCATGACAAAGCACCTTTCCGAAAAGCTGGTAGATCAAAAAAATTACGTGCATAAAAATATTGGTGATACCTACATGAATGAAAGATTATTTAATTTAATTTCATTACAGCATAACAAAATTTACTTACATAGTATTTTTTTTGTTTTAAATTATGGGACCAAAAACCTATGGAAGTCTAAAACCAATAATTATACACAGAAAAAAGACACACTTTACACAATCACTCACTGGTAGCTATTCAGACACTAAATGAAAATGATAGTGTTGACTTATGGAGGAGTCTATAGCACACTAACAAGTCAAGTGAATCACATCTCATGAGCAAACTGATGTTACATTATCATCAATGAGATCAACCAGGGAGTGAAATGTTTTCTAATTATCACATGGGCCTAGTTGGAACATGCCCTGTTTTATATGCCACTAAATAGTAACACAAACACATTTTTTTACATCTTTCAGTAAATTCTGTTACTTTTCTTTAGCTCTGGATAACTTAACAATGAAATGAGTCCAGAATGTGGAAATGAGAATTGAATCTTACTATACTAGTATTATAAATAGGAAAGTTTGTTAAAGACGTTTTGTTATTGTGGAATATAAAATTAGTGAAATAAGTACAACAATTTCTCGTTTCAGCTTTTACTTGCCATTCATTTATCAATAATATTATCTCCATGACAACCCGACCGTCAATCTCACCTAATTTATTCTTTAGGTTCCAAAAAGTATTGTTATGGCAAAGGCTACACTTTAATACGATTGATGTATTCCCTTCACCGTCTGGCTGCGTTGGCTTGGCTGGCCTGGCTGTAGCTGAAGGGAATCGTCAGTATAACGGGCTTGACTATGGCTGTGGCTATGGATATGGATAAGGATATGGATATGGCTTTGGCTTTGGCTTTGGCTTTGGCTATGGCTATGGCTATGGCTTTGACTTTGGCTTTGGCTTTGGCTTTGGCTTTGGCTGTGGCTCTGGCTCTGGCTGTGGCTTCGGCAGCAACACGTTGGCTGTAAAGCGTAGGCTGGCGGCACGTTGGCGGTTCGTGGTAGTATGTAGGCTGGCGTAGTATCGGCTTACAAAACGTCTGTTACAGGAATGATTTTATATCTGATGTAGCGGAGCGCTATGAAATTTCAGATTAAACAAGATCAACATTCGGTGATTTTCAGGCTAATTGTAACCTACATCTGCTTTTTTTGTGCTCCTCGCACCAAAAAAAAGTGTTCCTGATGTAGCCGACGATTCCCACCTACCACCAGGTGAATCGTCATTTATTTTTTCATTAAATAAAAACTGTTCCATTATTTCAGGAAATCTTGGTTTTAGATGAAGCCGATCGTCTCCTAGACCTGGGATTTAGTGCAACGTTAACAACAATTCTACAATATTTGCCCCGGCAACGGCGAACGGGCCTGTTCTCTGCGACACAAACCAAGGAGCTGCAAGACCTCGTCCGCGCCGGCTTAAGGAACCCAGTTCTAATCAGCGTGAAAGAAAAGTCTACTATAAGCACGCCAATTGCACTCGAAAACTATTACGTCATTGTAGAACCGCAGGATAAGTTTTTATTCCTTCTGAACTTTATTCGAAATCGGAAAATGTTGAAGGGTCTCTTCTTCTTACCGACGTGTGCGTGCGTGGACTACTGGGCGGATGTTCTGCCTGGGTTCCTGCCGGAGATGAAAGTATTTGCGATTCATGGAAAAATGAAACAGAAGCGAAGCAAGATATTGGAGAAGTTTAGGCAGGCCGATAATACTATTTTGCTGTGTACGGACCTCTTGGCTAGGTATGTTTCAAAGATTTTTTTATGTTTTAACTTGTAACTCCCCTTGGACACTTCTGACAGGTACTAGAACTCGCAACATGATTATTTAGTTATGTGACGTAACATAACTTATGTTACTTATTCCTCAGAGGTCTGGACATTCCTGAAGTAGAGTGGGTGCTCCAATGGGAACCGCCTACTAACCCCGCGGCGCTAGTGCACCGCGTGGGGCGCACTGCCAGGGGCGGAGCCGCCGGGTGCTCCTTGCTGCCGCTCCTGCCCACAGAGGATACTTACGTGCCATTCATCAAAACCAATCAAAAGGTGGAGCTCAAGGATTGGAGACAGAGCAAGGATGAGATCAAGATTAGTCCAAAGTTGAAGGATAAAGTGAGTAGGTATTAGGATTATTTTATTTAAGTACAGAATATTTTTTTCAAAATCAACAGGTTCAATTCCTGGCTAGAGTGGCTAAGAATATTGATTTTTCAAAAATGTAATGTTGCAGTTTTAGTTTTCATCAAAATCGGCCCCGAAACTCCATTCAGCATTTTTCGCTGTTCCTCATAGTTTCAGATTTGGCCATCCACACACTTGAAAAATTTACCCTGTATATAAAACACAAAAAATGTTTATATGGATGTCCTTTATAGACTCTGAAACCATCCAACCGATAATGGTTTCATTTGAAAGGCAATAATCTCAAGGTCGTTTGAGACCAATAAAACAATGCATTAGGCACATCAATCCATTGATAAAGTCGATTTTCCACTTTTCCCATACAAAATTTGAAGATAATATGTGAAAATGGCGCTTAATACCGACGGTCAACATTGATCTGTCATTGTCATCAGAATTTTTTTAGCGAAATGGGACACACTAGGTGTCTACTAGTTTTTGATTAAAATTGAAATTCATTTTTGCATTAGTTTTTGGAGTTATCGTTGGCAACATTTGCACCAATTCCTTGATACCATTGGACCATATTAAATATGCGTACCCTCCTTTGCAGTGGTTTGCTCCAAGACTCTTCTTTATAATATAAAACATGTCACTTTGTCATTCTAGGTGCTATCTATACTCCACAACCAGCAGCTAAATGACAGGGCAGTCTTAGACAAAGGTCTGCGTGCTTTCGTCTCCCATATACAAGCATATTCCAAACACGAATGCAATCTTCTACTTCAGTTGAAGGAACTGCCTCTAGGCCACATAGCAACCAGCTATGGATTACTGAAGCTACCATTAATGCCAGAGATTAAGGATGAACATAAATTTCAGTTTGTTGGACCAAAGGATAAAATAGATTTTAACAGTATACCATACAAAGATAAGCAGAGGGAAGAGAGTAGGCTGCAGAAATTGCAAGAATATAAGAAGACTGGTGTGTGGCCCTCTAAGAAGAAAAAGAAAAAGGTGAGTTCAAACTTTTGGGTAGTTGAAAACAATTTTGGAAGCACTCATAGCATAGTTAGCTCATTTGATTCTAAGTGAGTACGTACAGTCAGAGTGGCGCAAGTTAGGGGAGGCCTATGTCCAACAGTGGACCTCCAAGGGCTGATGGATGGATGGAGCTACGTAACAGTGGGCGCAGTCGATAGGTGAATGGATGCTAGTGGTGGAAATTTCTTTAACTCTTCGGTGCTTCTGAGGGCCGAAATCCCGTCCATCCCAGTTGCTGGTATTAAATAGCAGCCGTTAAGCCTTGTCGGAGTCCTTGGATCAGCAGAAAGAATAGGACATTCTGAGAATAGGACGTTTTGCGAATAGGACATTCGGCGAATTGGATGATTCGCAATGGAGCACCGCTCCGTTCGCATTAAAGAATGCTCTAGGCATCAACCCATGCCCTATATTGGGCCATTAAAGTGTTGAAGCTAAACCTAAAATATCTGATTAAATAATTTTTATTTATTTAAAAACTAAACCTACTAAATAAAATAACTGTTTTCAGGCACAAACCCAGCCTTGGGAACTGACAAAACAGGATAAAGAAGAACGGAAACAGAGAAAGAAGAAAAGGAAAGAGTTGAAACAAAAAGATAATATTCAAGGCCAAGGAAAGAAAAAGAGAAGATTAGTGACGCAGGACGAACTTGATGAGCTGGCAGCAGATATCGCGCTTATAAAAAAATTAAAGAAGCGAAAGATTACCAATGAACAGTTCGATAAAGAGTTTGATGTTGATAAATAAATATTTTATAGGCACAAGTTTTTTGAATAATCTGGCAGTATACCTATGTATGATTAATTGGAGGGCTCAGGGTCTTCTGTGAACCAGAAAATAATAAATACCTCCCAATGTACACATATGCCATTTTTTTACGAGATAAAAAATGCAATCTTCTCTTTCATACTCTTCATCAGCTAATAGAACGAATATTATTAAATCATGATTGTAACCATATACAAAATTAATCAGTGATCTAACCAGATTAACGAGATTTTTCGTTGGTTCAGCGAAACATATTGGCGTGTGACACAACAAAAAGCGTAGTAGGGAAACTAGTGAATAATAATATAGGAGGGCTATTACCATCATCATCATTCATGAATCAACAAAGTCGGGTTAGAACATAGAATCATTAGGTAATCTAAATACACCGAAATAATACTACCAATGAAAATAGTAAAATAGACATTTATTTCTGCTATCATAATTGCAACATTTGATCTGAGTATTTCATTAACATAACAAGGCACTTAATCTATTACAATGTTGGCTATCTGATGAAGATCAATTTATATGTACAAATAACAGTGGATAATTTAGTAGTATTTTTAAGCTGAAATGATACAAAAATCTAACTAATGTCAATTTTTTGGAAGAAATATTATATTAATCAGTTTTGGCGATGTTAAATTGTTTTGCAAATAATGTATTACACATAATTATGTTGCAAATTTTTTTATTATTTCTCAACTAGATATGAAAATTTATAACAACGTTGGCACACTACATTATATTTATTTATTAGCACCAGTTCGTAAAGGCATGCACATACATAATGTGGCAGGTAACATTAACAAGTGAAAAAACATTATGTTGCACAATATAATATTGCCATGGGCTTCTGAATTTCGATAAACAAAAAATTATGTTTTTGTATGGCAACATTTCATACTGTCCAACATACTGAACATACATCTTTAGAGCAGTAACAATATATTTTATCTATAGAAGACACATTACTTAATATTTACTTTGAGATATAAATTACAAAAAACGATTACAAAAGTTAAGCATTTAAGGCCTATCTCTGTTTGTGGCAATACTCTTTTACTAGGCTCTGCTAACAGCTCCAAAATCAAGTTACAAAATAGAAGCCAATTTAAAAAAGCTTACATTATTGTGCGTTATTATTTTACTATTTTCAGTTTCGATTATATATTTTTCTAAAAACGGTGCAGATATTTACACGTCGCTATTTATGAATGTCTGTATGTCAGTGCGCACATTCCAAATTAATATTAGAGAAGCTCAATAAGCGAAGTAAACATTTAAAATCAACATAATTTTTACTGACAATGAGTCGATTCGAACTTGTATCGTAATCTGTACATCTACAATTGACTACAGATTAATCAGTATAGCGAACAGAAACATTGGCAGCGAATAAAAAGGCGACTGTCGCAAAAACCATAATATATAACAGTCAAAAATTATTTTATACATTCATCTTATAGATATTGCAAAATAATTTACAATAAGTACATAATATTTTGTTATTTTGCGTTTTTCACGATACATTGTTACACCTACGAACAAAATCATAGAAGAAAAACAAAAATAATACAAAAAACAGAAAGCTTCACATACAAGAAATAATTTACACAAAAACCTATCTCGTAATGTATAAAACAAGCATTTTCATCCCTCATACATTTTATAAAATCCATACATTGCCTTGTCATGATCTTAAAATAGAACACCTAAATATACGCCATCTTATAATTAGAAAAAAAAATCGTCGAAATAATACTATTTAACTTTATTCAATTAGACTATAATACTTGCCGCCTAAATTAGACGACATAACTTAATCTGTCAAATGTCAAAATGACATGACTAGCTGTCATAATAGACCGGTTACGAAACCGTAGATTATTTTCTACTTTTGTAAGGTTACGCTACAAAACGCTTTTGAAATACAAAGAGAAGATATAATGTTGTTACAAAAATGATATCATATTATTTTACCCCTAATAATGAATTTAAATAATTATATCGAATATATTATCTTATTATCAGATATAAGACAGTTATGAATTTAAAACTAAATGACACTTGATTGACATTTCAGATTATGATTATATTTATCACTACCATTTATCGTCTCGCAAGTATAAATTATTTAGATAAAACTACGCACGTACATTTATAACGCACAAGTTATAGTTTATAGAAATCCAAATATAGCGCATTGAAGAAAAACTTCACAGATATAATAAAAAATACTAACAAAACTACGCATTGAGCCAGAAGTTGTTTTAATAGCACAACGCTTAAAGATATACTGTATTAAAAAGTAAAATATAAACGTTGAAAATGAGTGAATACCATCAACCAACTTCCCAAGCCGATACTAATCAAACGAAAATGTATTCTAATTGCGTAATTTGATTGCAACCGAACATTATAATAATGCACTATGCACGCTTATCATTAATCAATGGAATTGATACATTTTGAAAATTATTTCTTTGTGGCTTTAATTTAAATATACATTTTTTGCAAACATTTCTTAAACAACATTGTTGTAAGCTGAGAAATTTTTAAAAGTGCTAGTGATAGATGGTGGAAAACATTGGTAGATGGTATATTACTCGTATTACTCGTTTTCGTAAGCACCAAGATATTAGTATGTCTTAACACTAAACTGTGACCACACGACGTCATACAAAGAAATAAATAAAAATGGATTGCATTATAACAAACAAGTAAAATATCCCTGCTACGTTTAGTTCTGTTAAATAATGACCCTCTTGATAATCATCCCGACATCGATACTCGAAAACGACATCATTTTAAATTGTATGGAGACCACCTAGTGGGAAATCACCAACTGATCTTGGACTTGGTATAACCACAGAAGACATATAGTACTAATAATGTATAATTCAGTAGTAGTTAAAGGCAAGAGGAAAAGAAAAAGTTAGAGGAAATGTTTATGTTCATATGTATATGTGTAAATTAATTTGTGTTGATTTCTACGAAACTTAATAACCTGATTGAAATGCGGAAAATCTTATTGTATTGTCGTCGTGTGATCATAACACCAAATTATGATAAAATAATCCGCAATGCAAGTTTGGCATTAAGACTTACAATAATAACGAATAAGGCAATATTGTTACACAACTTACATAAGATCTCGTTATAAAAATTGTAATAAAATGCATATGACCCAGGGATGGTAGAAATTATGTCAAAGTGACATGGGATACACTGATCTTTTAAGGCTGAAAATATTATAGATGATAGTAAATATCCCTGTTTGAGAGTCACTAAAAGGGAAACAGCCTTTGAGCTTACAGCTTTTGGCCCCTTAGATCGTTATTATAAGTGTAATGCCAAACTTGCGAAACGTTCTTATAAAAAGAGGATTTTATTAAGTAATAAAATATTGCTTGAGAAGGCTTACATCTAAGACGGGACGAAGAGCAAACGATTAAAAGGTATTTAAATAAATATGTTATGAGAGGAGTGTGGTTATAAAGAAATAACTGGCAAAAGGCATACAACCGAAACAGGCAAGGTAACATAACGTTAATCTTCACAGGGGAAATCATTGTTTCCCCTATGATTATGGCAGGAAAGAAATTTATCAAGGCTTATTAAGACCGCATATTTCAGGAGATCGCTGTCTATAACCACACCTTGTATAGCTATTGGGTATATAAACGCACTAAATATTACTAAATGCAGTGTCTATATAATGCCAATGATAAGTTTGTGACGACTAATATATAATTTTAATGTTGAAAATATAAGGCACATCGTTATATCACCCCGCAATACTCTTAATATTTACAATATAAACGTATAAAATAAATAACCGCCTTTGTAACATACGGGTCTTAATAAAAGCTTTCTCAAAAAAATATAAATAGTAAGACATTGGTGTGACAAATAGTTGAGGGTTAAAAATAATTTTGAGAACTTTATTTTACAAAAAGTTTCAACTATGTTTATTTACCTTAACCATTTGAAAATATAAAATTAGTTTAATAATAAAATATAGAAGATTTCACCGTTATTTTTACAATACATAAACAATATAAGACTCCGTATGTTACAATTTGCAAGATTGAAATATCAAAATGTTTGGCAAAAGATTTGCTTCCGTCATTAACACTACCGTACCATACAAAAGTTATTGTCAATTTGCACGTGATTATTCAATATCAACAAAGGTGCACGTAAAAATAATTGCACCCAATATGCTTCCTTGTTAAACTCCTTATGAAATACTATAAATACCTCTAACAATTTCGTTACATTCTCAGTTTTACTAATTATTTATCTAAGGTATGAACAATTTATACAGATTTAGAACAAGATGAAGGTAAACATTGTATCAGCTTTAAAGCATTCTTGTAAAAGCTACGGCTAGATAGTCATATATAAATACATCGACTTTTTAATCGAATATACCAATTCTAAGTGTTGTTCATTTCTTTATCTTTCCTTCCTCCACAGCTGTTCATGGTATATAAATCCGATCAAAATCCCAAAAAATATAACATCAGGCCAGCATTCCGAAAAGCGGAAACCTTATAAGAAAATTTTACAGTATGCCACATCTATGAAAAATTGTTCCGTTTAAATGATTATTTTCATGTTAAGGAAATCATTTTCCCACGCAATATATGCAGGCCCGACCATTTTTATTAAAGTTTAACCACGGCATAAACTAAAACAATTTATTAGGACGTCATCTGGTGTTATTAAAAATTATGTGTTTAAATGAGCGAATTGTAGGAAAAACTGTTCAAAGTTAAAAATGTACCTGCCAGAATAACACCACATAAGTGACATAAGTATTTTTGTACGTACAGTTTACAATATACTAATATATCATATTTAGGTAGAGCTGTTTAAAGTTAAAAATTAACAATGTACCTGCCAGAATGACACCACATAAGTGACATAAGTATTTTTGTACGTACAGTTTACAATATGTATACTAATATATCATAGGTATAATACCTGTGACGCAAGAGGTTTCCTCTTCACCCTATTAGTAAAACAACGGAACTCCTTCATAGAACGTCCTAACATTGTTGGTACAAGTGATGTAACTTTAATCAAGACAGTTGGCTGACCTGAGGTCCTGGCGGGCTCAGACCTCGTCGGGCGCCATGGCGTCTCCGTCGTGGTTCGTGGCGGGCGCGGCGGGCGGCGGCGGCGGGGACGCGGCGCGGGCCTTCTCGGCTGCTTCCAGAGCGCGGATGCGGTTCTCCTGGATAGAGGAAAATAAAACATAATGTATTGTGTATCCATCATTGACTTATATTAAGGATAGGGCCAACGCGCTCTCTAAACGTGGATCTTAGTTGGTTCAATTGGACGGATGCTCAGTAAATATTTATTATTCAACATGGCGACGCTGATCTCAAACAGTTCATCAGTATCATTGGTAGCCATATTGCACGTTGGGATTAAAAACTTAATTTTATCTGTGGTTATGTTCTTAGAATATTTATTTATCTACTTTATTGGTATAATTCGTAATTACAAATACATACTGCAATGTTTGAACATTATTTAAGTCTCATTGTTTAAAATCTCAAAAGGCGAGGTGGTACAATCTTATAAGTATTGTTTAATTAGAATAATGGTACTCAGTACTAACTTGCTTCACTATCACCGACTTCAGCTTCCGTATCTCTTCAACCATGTCCGAGAGTTGCTTTTCCTGAAAATCAGGTGCTTAATTAACATGGAAAACTGATAATACTGAATTGACTAATGTTAAGTTGTTCTAATGCTAAGTAAAGCGCTCATAGCCCGGTGGCGGCTTGTTTCTATCCTACCTATGTGATCGACAGCGGACGCGATCAGCTGGTGACCGCTAGTGGCAAAAATATCTTGAGCGCCTTCGTGCTTCCGAGGGGTAAGATAAAAGTCGTTAAGCTATGTCAGAGGCCTTCAAAGGGCATGAAAACTTCCGGCCTATGGGTTAGCCACTATTCCCTTCAACTGGAGAAGCGTGATGGAGTATGCTCTAGGTAGCCAGATACTCACTATGGCAGCGGTGACGGCCGGTGGCGGCGTGGCAGACGCGGGTGTGCCGGGCGTGCCCGCGTGCTCGCTGCGCTCCTTGTCCGTGCGCGGCGTCGGCGAGCGCGTGTCCTTGTCCCGCTCCCCCCTGTCCCCTCTGTCGCCCTTGTCCTTCGCCGTGGCCAGCGCGTTCCGCTTCGTCACCGTCAGCGTGTGCGCGCGCCCCGCCACGTACCCGCCCTGCACCACGAGCGCGCGTTCCTGTTTGGTGGCAGCCCTACTAGTAGTGCCCTTGTATACTCTGTTGGCTTTCGCGGTTTATTGGGATAGTTTTAAATAATGCTTATTGGTACGGTCACGTTTTTCATTTCCATATCTGTATTTGTTTTCACTGTTTCTTTAGTAAATGTCTATCATGATTAATTTTTGAAAAAAAAAGTTGTGTAATCGTTTAAAAATATTTTCAGTTGTTTGCCAAATGTGCAATGGTACTGATAAAGAAATTCATCAATATAACATTGGCGTTTAAAAGAACAATACGTGATGGTTTGGAAAACTAAATAACGTACCATTCAAGTGTCTTTAGTAACTTTTTCTAAAAAAAATATGGTATTAATTCCATTACAAGATACACTGTACTTTAATACGAATTGGTTAAGTTTTCATTATCTTCCCGTTGTCAAAATATAATAAACCAAAGAAGAAATTACTAGATACGTTTAAAACTAATAAGAATGAACACTGATAGAAAAACCCAAAATGTCACAAAAACACAATTATCAAAATTCCGATAATGTTAAGGCCAAACGGTTAAATAAGTTAGTAACATCGAAGTAACGTTCATTCAAGAACAGCGCAAAACGTACCGTTAGTTAATAAAACTCAATCACACGAAAACACGTTAGGATGATAAAGATGGAGCCAACAGAGTCATCAGACATTACTTGCAGACGAGTTCATATTATGCGAAGGTTACACGGTTCTGTCACAAAATAGGGACAACAGAAGTATGTTTTCTTATACAGCTCTAGCAACGCACACATAGCACAGACACCTTTTGCAGACACGAAAAATAAATATAAGCAGTCTAAGCCAGACTCGTTTTTCGTGTCCGTGAAAAATGTCCATGTGTGCTTTGCTCGATCGTTTGTATAAAGTTATACTTCTGCGAGTATTTATTTTGTGGCTTTACATACAGTATACAATTTGAGATTCGAAAAGTACCATTGTGGATTGATTCAATTTGGTTGAGCCGTGAACCATCAGCATGACATTAAGAACTCGAAATAGGCACACCACACAAACAGTGTTAGAGTAAGATAATGTCAGAGTTGCCATATTGTAAACGAATGATGAAAAAGATAGCTCTTTAAATCGTTAGTAGAAAAAAATATACGTGTTGAATTGAGAACCTCCTCCTATTTTTCGTTGGTTAAAAAAATTGGTAAAAAAACAGTTTTATTCAAGGTTCTAATCCAAGTTTAATATTCATCAACGTGTAAACAATTATGACAATTCTAACATACTTTATAAATATCTTAGTAAATAAAAAAGTAATATTACAAACTAATTCATGACATATTATTTCAAGTCCACAGCCGACATTAAAGTGGCTGTAAAAACTCGCACATAGTTAGTTTTGTAGCAGAAATATTTATATTGAATAATGATGTTTATGCAATGAAAAAATATTAATTCATGATAAACCACATTTTAAAACTCTGTAGCTAAAAACAGCTCTAACGCCCCAACTCAGAGTAACGGTTACTTAAATCGCTCCATAGTAAAAAATCACCATACAAGTTCTGTACTAAGGAGCGATTTAAACAACCGTTAGTGACTCTGTTTGGGGCGTAAGTATATGATATATTAAAATAAAGCATTACTTACTTAGTAAAATTTAACATTTATTTAAAACCAAGTAAAACTGATGATAAAATACAAAATTCGTTATTGTAAGTCCATAGTATACTTTATAATTATGTAAGTAATTTATGAACAAAAATAGGTTTTCAAAATGTTATATTTTATCATCGTCACAGATATAGCATTCGTTAAAAATAAAACAAAAATAATTTTCTGGGTAAGCAATAAATATCAAAAGGAAATAACTCCATAGGGGCCGTTCAAGTATTACGTAAGCACTATGGGGGGGTGGGGGGGTCTTTATTTTGTTTATTTTGGATGACATGGGGGGTAGGGAAGTCTAGATGATGATTACGTCATCGGTAGTTATTTACTTTTTTACACGAATGGCAACCCTCACATTGTCTATACATTTATAATTGAAAAATGTTTACGTAAGCATGGGGGGAGGGGATAAGAGCTTTGCTTACTTTTGCTGACAAGGGGGATGGGGGGGTAAATAATTGTAATCTGCTTACGTAATATTTGAACGGCCCCATACAATATTAATTTGGAGTACCAAATGTAGTGTACACATTTGTCTTGGAAGAAAGAAAACAAAGGAAATTCTGCAACCAAATGGTCTTTCAATAAAATGAGCACTAATGTTACCTCAAAATCCAAAACATTAATGAATTGCAGATATTTCTGAAGTTAGCCGGAACAAACATCAGTCAGTTACAGTTTTATTATATGAATGATATGTGATATGGTATGAGCCTAGTGAACACCCAGCTTTACACTCGAGAAGTAAAGATATACAGTTTATAGCCACTTCTTCATTGGACGAAACAGCTTTGTAATTCAGCTAAAAACTACACTATTGACTGGTGTTGCAGGACATTTAGACGTATAAGTGCGAGTGAGCGCGCAATATAACGAGTGCGAAATCTGCGACTACTATAACCACTCGCACGAACACATGGAACACATGGATTGAGTTACACAATACATGCATAAGAAGTAGTTATATATCGTCCGATGAAGGCGCAGCCAATTTGACAATTTATTAACACCAGAACAGCAAAAGCATGTCACATGGTACGATCCAGAAGCACAAAATAGATACACACAGAAGGATAACTCCATACAAGATCACTCGAGCAAAGCACACATATACACAAAGATTTTTTTTTCATTCCATAAATGACGGAATTCTGAAGTAACAACAAAAAATACAACCGTATTTAGAACCTCCTCCTTTTTGAAGTCGATTAAAAACGCGGGCGATCCGCTCAGTAATCCCTATATTGACCTTTAATTTTCGTGAACTGTATCCATGTGTACATTGCTAGAACACGCTCGTCGCTCATACACTTCTGTCATCTCTATTCTGTGCCACTAATCGCTGTCCATCAAGCTGTACTCACCTTGAGCGACATGGTGCACGGCTCGGCGTCCTCTCCCGCGAGCCACTCGTCGGCCGTGAGGCTGGCCTCGTCGCTCAGCGTGTCCGGGTACAGGTCCTCCTGGAACAGCTCCGACTTGCGCGGCACCGTCATCGACACCACCTGGATGCCGCCGCCGGGAGGTTATAGATTAATTAATTAATCATTGTGGTCAAGCTTTAACTTATTGTACGTAAAAAAAAAAGATAACTTGTGTTGGAGTTCAGTTTAACTTTGGAGTACAGTGTAGATTTGAGGTTCAGAGAAACTTCACAATCGGTATCTTTTTTATTGTAACTTTGAAAAACGTTGCGCAAGGTTATTAATTTAAACTAATCAATGTATTTTTCCGAATGGATAGTTGCTTTTGGTCCTAGTGGCCTTTACAACTTCATGCCGACAGGCTGATCTAAACCAACGTATAATATATATAGGTATTCACATGTTATTTTTCTTGAGGCCAAGTTTTCGCTAAAGAAAATACCGTGTTCAAAGTTACACTAAAATGTAGATTATTTCTACCTTTTAGTTTAGAGGCAATTCAAAGATATAAATTCTAATTTTCACTAATTGCTATTTATAATAAATACTGCAAATATATACAAGTATTTCTTTTCTTTTTTTTGTAGTTTATTTTATTCGAATATTTAATTACTAATATTTACCTGACATAATCCAGAGTTGTTAAGACGATAGAACTTGGCGATTTCACACGTTGCTACATCGCACCCTCGCTTCGGCATCATACCGATACCTGTACATGTCAAATATACCAAAATATTAGGGCTTGTACACAAAACTGCGATGCGACGTCGCATCGCAAAAACCTGCGAGCTCGCACGTCGCGTCGCAAGAACTTGCGAATTGATTCGCATCGCGCATTCCTGCGATGTTACGTCATACTTATTGACAACACTTTTAAGTCGGCTCTGAGACAGCGTGTTGGCAAGACGTACACACATCAAATAAAGTTTGAGATCACTTTGAAAATACGAAATCTTTTTTGTTACGTTAAAATGAAACGTTTTTTCTTTTTCTTCTAAAATTCTTCATTTAAAAATCACATATTTTAATAACAAATTCATATTTTCGATGAAAATAGTTCCCTTCGGCGTTCATAATAGTAATAAATGGATGAACCCAAAATCTTCTTTGTATCTTTTGCCTGTATCTCCTAAGCAATAACAAAAGTGCACACTTCTTTTTACGATCCATGTCACGACCTAGTTTTCAACGGTCGTCAAAGGAATGGTCACCTTATCGTGGAAGGGACACGCCTTGCCGCACGAAATCGCATCGCAGCAATTCGTGTCGCAACTTTTTGCGTTGCGAATTCGCATCGCGTCGAATCGCAGTTTTGTGTACGGGCTCTTACACACACTAACACACGAGAACTGAACCAATTGGCTATTTGAAAGTTATCACGGTAAAATATGAAATGTGTTAAATATGGTTGCTTAATGGTTAACAATAATTATACAATACGTTTCTTGCATGAAAATAAATTATAAATATTTTTACTTTTGAAAAATAGATTTGAGTTTTTTTACCTGTGGATACGAGAACAGAAACGCGGGCGGCCATGATTGAGCATGTTATGACGTCACACTTCAAAAAATAAAGCGTCGTGTACTACTAACTATATCGTGTGCACTGTGCAATTTACTGAGAAAATTAATAAGATATATTTTGATTTCTGCTTTTGAGAGGTTTTGTAAAATGTTGTCAGGCTATACAAAAGCTGACAGTGCGAATTTGCCTCAAGTTGATTCATTTATGGTCGCAAATTTCTTTGCGTGTAACCCTGACTTTTGTTCTACCGAGTTTCGGAATGCATATCCTCCTTGTAAGTACTGAAATTAATAAAGTAAAATTGGTCAGTCTTGCTAAGTGGTCACAGAGGGATTTTTTTCTAAGTTTTTCCTCAACGTCCCCTTAACGACACCATATTACTAATGATTTTAAATTAATTATAGGTTATGTTTATGAACAGTATTAGGTTAGGTTTAATTTGTTTTTTTAATAAATCATAGGCTAAGTTGATTTCTTCTAAATACTTACATCAAAGTGGTCCTCACAAAAGAATATTGATGATATAACAGATGTTAACTCTGGGTCTCGACGTGCTAATTGTAACCACTGCTTTCGACGTTGAGGGCATTTAGAAACGTGTAGGTATAAACAATTTGTCAGGTTTAATTGTAGTACTTCTACACATAGGCACTGCACACGTCTTGTAGCTTGTCATTTTCACAATTCCAGTGAAAAAGGTGTAAGTTTTTCACTTAAAATATCTTCAGAGTTAGAGCGTAAACTTTTGTTAATTGAAATATGACGTCACAGCCAGCAAGTGACAGATGGCGGACTATTTTCGCGCGAATTTAAAATTAATGGATTTAAAGTTATTTTTTTCCTACTAAATAACACTTTTATGAGAAAAATAAATATTGTAAGAGGTATAAAATAAAACTACGAAAATTTTAAAATAATTTTCCAAAAATTGTCTAATAGCCAATTCTTATGAACCAAGTCTTGTTCATACGTACCTCTCTGCGGATCCGGTGTTTGGAAAGTGTTGATATAGTGGACGAATGGTGGCTCTGGTGTTACCTGTGAATAACAGTAATAAATGTACTGCAGTGATAACCACTTTAAAAAATACAAATATAAACTCATATGTTTGTAGTAAGCTGTATACTTTAGTTTTGATATAAGCTAATTAAAAATGTTATCAAAATAGTTTCATTGTACCATTCAATAAAATCAGCTCTAATATCAAGCGAATATTTATCCCATTGCTATCAGTACCTTGTATTTGTACTACTTAACAAATAAAGCTTAGAGAGTCAGAGTTCCATCACCCACCTCAAAGTATCTGATAACAGAGTCGCCCTTCCCGCAGAGGTAGATGAGGTTGGTGTCGGGGTCGTACAGCGGGAACATGACCCCGTTGCTCGTGTCGATCTCCACCGTCACTATTGGCTCGCCGAGCGCGTCCGGGGTGCGCAGCGAGTACTGCCGCTCGGACATGCGACTGAACCTGCCACGAGAGATCGCCGTTACAAGTTACACTGTTACAAGTGTTGTAACTAACTAGTATAACTTTTAACTAGTGCAACTTGTAAGGTATACTAGTTAGTTGCAAGATACACAAGCCAGTTACAAGTTACACTATTCAGTAAGCTTTGCAGTAGCGTAACTAGCCCTAAGCCCCATATCAATATTTGTTGTGGGACCCCTTCGACGTCAGCTGTCAAATATAAAAGGAGTGCCAACTGTAGCGGTCGTAGACCGCTGGCGAGCTTATTTTTGGGAGTGTTAGTGGGGGCCCCTGAAGCTTTGACTGTAAGTGTATCGACCATGTAACTATGCAAGTTGTCCAGAGTAAGTTGATATCCTTACCCAGTGGTGAAAACAAGACCATGTTTCAGGAAAATGGCACGCGAGGCCTTGCTACCCTCGTGGGCGATGGCCTCTGACTCCACTTCTCCTTTCCGCGGATCTATTATTCTGTAACAACATGTTATTCTTTAACGAGAACTGGCGTGACTTTGAATACTATAAAACAAGTAATAGTTAAAAAACTAAATACATGGTTTTATATTGTTAATGTAGACACTGAAGAAAAAAATTGGAACTGTGCTGTTAACCATTAAGGAGTTCCCTCGGCTGGAGCCATATTTGCTAGAACAACCGATATATGCTTTAACTGCCTCGCAAATATCGTTTGGGTCGGTTTTTATTTAATTCATAATTTTTAAATTTACGTTTCCTGTACTTTTCATACAGCATATCATTTCTTACTCTATGTTTCAAATAGTTGTACGTCCGATCCATGTTTTTTTCTTTTTATAGTGTCCTAACTTTGCAAGACAATTTCCAATGCCATCAAAAACATAACTTGTAAAAAAACCCAAGTCTCGCAACTCAGTTCTTCTATCGTAAAAAGTTGTGAGATCAATGTAATACCAAGTCGGTTAATTTATTCAGTTCCTACATAAGGTTCCTTCTGTCTTAAGTTATTACGTAATTAGCTAACCTAACAAGTAACAACATCTTATAGTGACCATATCAATATTGAAAATCTTTTATGTTTTAAATAAATAGATCGACTGGACCATCGCATGAAAACACAATGTATCTCACAAGTAATATCTGCCTACATATTATATTTGTTTAGTGCGATTGCCAAGTCAATCTATTTATTTAAAACATAAAAGATTTTCAATATTGATATGGTCACTATAAGATGTTGTTACTTGTTAGGTTAGCTAATTACGTAAGAACTTAAGACAGAAGTGTTAGCATCAGGCCGGGAAATAAAACAGTGAACTCTTCAATCTTTACATTTGTATTTATAAGTATAATTCCAGTTAATTACATAATTTATATCCAAAAGTTTACAACCATTTTTACTGTTCCATCGACATTGAACGACAGACAATATGTCAAAAATAAAAATATCTGCGGCGTCAAACCAAAAGATTAACTACCAGCATCTCATCTATCTAAAACAGTTTATATAACATAATAAAAATACTCGTCAAACATACAAGAGCTAACAGAAGGAACCTTAAGTAGGAACTGAATAAATTAACCGACTTGGTATTACATGGATCTCACAAGTTTTTACGGTAGAAGAACTGAGTTGCGAGACTTGGGTTTTTTTACAAGTTATGTTTTTGATGGCATCTCATTTCTTTTTGTAGATAGTCCTACTTTTTTTCCTTTTACAAGTTATCTTTGAACATAATTATATCTAGGTACCTATCTACACATATTATATACATGTACACTGATTCATTCACTGCAAATGTAACTTTGTTATACAGGTACAGTGATTCATTAACTGCAAATGTAACTTTGTAATCCTATACCTTTATATAGGATTACAAAGTTATTTATGCAGTTGATATATCTAGAAAACTGGAGCGAAATTGCAAAATATTTTAGTTTTTCCTTGATCTATACACTAAACACTAATTGTGTTCCAAATTTGAAGCTTCTATGTCTGCTAGAAGTGCCTTAGAGTTTTGATGATCGGTCAGTCAGTGAGTGACGAAATTAAGCAACTTTGACTAGTTATAATTCTAAAACTACTGAATCAAATTGAATGAAATTTGAAATATAGCGTGTTTATACCATGACTGCTTGGTAGCTGAAAATTCAGACTTCTAGCTTTATCCACAAGGAAGTTATAGGGGGTCGAAAATGGCCTGAATTGCTTCGAGAAAAGGATTGTACGGCCGTGCCGCTTTTTTGCTCGACTTGGCGGGGGCACTGCCGTGCCCCCAGATATTAAAAACATAATTACAAAGCGTATTGTTGAATGTCAGGTATTCTTAAATATTCTTTAGGTATACAAGTCTTGCTCAAAAATCTTAAAATATAACAGTTCATATAATCATGGTTTCCCATCAAAGTCTTATGACAAGAGACTTGCCTATAATTATGAAGGATGTGGTGCCTCATTATAAAGTCTTATACCCAGTAGCATATTTTTTTAACACAAATAAATATACATCTGTATCAACAATGTATGTATATTAATAAGTTACACCAAATTTTACTGTGATGCAAGAAGTATTGATCCTTCGTATGCAAGTGAATGTGTGTGTATTGCATGTGTTTTGAGAACATGCAGTATACAGATGCAGATTTTGGTATTATGAAGTAGCGATCTTTGTGAATATTACACATGATAAAAACAATCTTTCATATCCGGCTCGAAGGACCAAAATGAATGAACCAACGAAAGTAATAATTGTGCTTTATTGCAGTGAAATAAAATGCTATGTTTAAAATAAAGATGTCAACGTACTTTTCACACAAGAGGTTTTAACTAACCTGATCTTCTTATCTCGGCAGGTGGTGAGCAGTTTGGAGCCAGTCCAGTTCCAGCACGCCGAGTAGATGAGGTCAGGGTGGCAGTCCAGGCTGATCAGCACCTCCCCCGTGCCCACGTTCCAGATTGCTATCTGTAATCATCATCATTATACATACATATAGCAAAACTAACTTTTTGATGTACAGATGTTGATGTATGTATGTACAGAGTGCACATTAAATATATATTTCAGATAAAGTATTAAACAAGTAAAAGTTACTAAACTCAAAAGATTCCGCAATCATGATTTTTGAATCTTTGCTTGTTTTTCTGTGCGTTTAAGCGATTTCGAAACTGTTGCATCAGGCATTGAAGTAAGTTTGGGGTAACAAATAAAAACGATATGTCAATTAAAAAAATCACAACTACAATTTTCTCGAAGGTGAATGGAAAGGCATACGTTTTTCAAAGCGAAGTAAGGACTAGTTGGACCTAGATATAGATAAAGAAACTTTGTGTTTTGTATGTCTGTCAGTTCATTCGGTATTATGGTCCAAGTAAATATTTATTTGTCATAAATGTGTGCCCCAACGTATCAAACAATTTAAATAAATAGACATTGTCACGATTAATATGGTCAAATAAGTTCGGTTTATTCAGTAAATTTATCAAGAGCTAACACAGATAAACAGAGAAATATAACGTCGTAGTTATTGTGAAAGAGTTTCATTTCAAATTCATAGCTAACTTTACTTACACCAAAAGAGAAATATAGTTATTTTTTCGGCTTTTAATACTCAAAATATCCATGAATTGAATTCATTGAAAATAGGTTATAATGATGAATTTATAAGGAAAACTATCACGGCTATGTTAGCGAGTTACAGTCGATAAACTTACTACGTCGGAACCCCACACTGCGCGTGGCCTGACACGCACTTGCCCGGTTTTTTAATCTACCAGCATTTGGGAAAGGTGCTTTGTCATGGAGGAGAAGATATACCATAAAGAAACTCCTCAGCACATATTTAAAACCCATAAGACATTAAGAAACAAACCTGGTTATCAGATCCGGCGGTGAGGAGCACGTTCTGCGCGGTGGGATGCCACAGCACCAGCCCCACTCGCCGCTGGTGGTACACCAGGTCCACCACCGGCTCTGACAGCGTGCGGGAGAGACCGCCATCAGGGATCTGCCATACCTGGGGAACAGGAAACGATTACATTGTGGGTGTTTTCAAGGCAGGAGTGAATAGGTTTTTACAAACGTGTGTCTTACTATCCGAGACTGCATCGCCACTTGCCGTCAGATGGGATTATATCAAGCATTAGCTTATAATTTATAATATTATAGTAAAATTATAAATAAATAGTTATTTATTATGTTTAATTGAATGATCAAAAAGACCTCGTGCATATAGTAAAGGCAATGTAAATGTTGTTCGTTAACTTAAATGAAAGAAAATTATATAAAAAGTTGAAAAATATAAAGACAAAGCTAGTTTATTTGTAGAATAATAAAGTAAGACATGCAAATTTAAATATTACTTCTACTTAATTAACAATTCATACAAATAGATTTATTATTATTTATTCATATTATTACTAGCGAGAAATATTTTTACCACTTGTAGTTTAAAAGACATCACTGGCATCATTAAAAGAATTAAACTGTCAACTGATCAATGAACTGCACAAAGATATTTTTGCGCCGAGCATATTACTATAATACAATAAAAATATAATCAATTACAGAAGTCCATAGTGAAGATTATATTAATAAATTTTCTAGTTCGTAAGGAAGTATAATATTTCTTTGCACGTTTTCATTCAGATAGCTAAGTCATTTCAAGATCCAAACGACAAATATATCAAAATAAGATAAGCAAAGAATACACAAACACTTCGGCGCCTATCAAACAATTGTAGAATTTGTAGATTATTAAGATAATAGCTTAACAGCCTTCGTTTATTTCTGATTCTATAAGGTTTTACATGATAAAACTCCCATTAATAGAAAACATTTTTGAATGCCTAACCAGTTACAGTAACCAGGTACAGTGACTAATAGTCAGTGCTTGTTATTATGCTACCTGTAAAACCTTAGGGGTTAGACCACCTAAACTATTATTTTAAAACGCTCACCATGCCTTTACTTCACAACGAATGCTCTCGAGCAATAGGTAAATATTTAAGGCCCTATTTTCTTTAACTATAATATTCCTCATAATTCACGAGGCGTGTCTTGTTCATAAAATTATACGTAACAGGCGATCTATTCTATAAATTTAAGTGGAATGTAAATCGTTAACGATGTACGCGGGTGATGTATTGCCGCTTGGCCAGCATTTTGGGCCATAATACAACTCCACCCTATCTTTGTCAAAATCAACAAAACAGTAATGAATCATCACAATTCTTTTACTGACCATTGGTCATCTTGGTTTTGCACTCGGATTGCAAGGCGTTCAGGCTATTTAAATGCTACATTTGTTGCAGTTTGGCGATGTGTGCCGAATAAGTCATATTATTTATTATTATTATAGTTATTTATTTTTTAATTTGCAAACCTACCTCTAAATCATTAAAAAAATTCTTTGATAAGAGTAAAGCTTCTTACGTGGGTTCTTTGATAGATCTCTATATATGATTTCTTGCCACTAACCAAATTGGATTTTTTATAACAAATATTTTACTGTCAGAAATAAAACACGTTATTTTATCTGTATTATTCTCATACACTGCTATAAATCATCTTACCTTAACGACGCAGTCTTCGGACCCACTTGCAATGACATTGTCATTATGTGGACACCAGGCAATGTCCAAAACTGGGCCTTTGTGCCCGCCCACCAGTGGATGATCCGCCGGAATGCGGCCCACCTGAGGACAAGGAACAAATCGGAAATCACTTTAAAAAACGATTACATTTAAAATGCACAGTAAAAAATATAAATCGGAAGATATATATAAATATCTATTTATAGTGAATAGTTACTAAATTGTTCAAGACCTTGCATTCCTCCTTAAAGAAACTTCCTATAAACAGGCAATATGTTTACAATTTGAAATTGAAATTTCCGCAGATAAATCGCATGCGTGCTCACTTATCAAAACATAATTAGCCACAAGTAATTAATGATTTATTATTCCTGAAGAAATACCTAATGTATGATGTAGTTTAAGGAAACCTTTAGACGTCCAACATCCCTTACAATCGATAAAATGAGGAAGTAAGAACACCAAATTTTACACGTCCGCGTCAGTAAATAATTTAATCATGATAATATTTTTTGCTCGGCATATGCGATCAAAACAATTGTAAGAAGTGAATAGCTACTTGATTAGTCTTTTTTTTTTTTTTTTTTTTTTTTTTTTTTTTTTACTTACGATAAGTTAATGCTTGACCACAATCCCACCTGATGGTAAGTGGAGATGTGGTCCAGGATGTTGAGCGCACTAACTTAATAAAAGCCTATTCACTCTTTTCTTAAAGACATCCACGTCATAGGTGGGCGGGAACGCAGACGCAGGCAAGCTGTTCCATTCCTTCGCGGTGCGCACAATGAATGACGACGCAAACCGCCTCGTCCGTACCGGTGGGATGTTCACCACGAAAGGGTGGATACCCGCCGTGCGTCGTGACGTTCGATGGAGGAACGGGGAAGGGGGAATTAATTCAAATAATTCCTGCGCACACTCTCCAAAATGTGCCCTATAGAAAACCGAGAGGCTGGCTACTCTGCGCCTGTGCTCGAGGCTTTGCAGATTGGTCTTAACCAAATCTGAGTCACCAATGAGCCTCTTCGCACGCCTCTCCATCGAATCCAAAGCAGAAAGGTAACATTTGGCTGCACCTGCCCAAATATGAGAACAGTACTCCACACACGGCCGAACCTGAGCTTTGTATAGCGTTAACAGTTGCTTTGGTGTGAAGTACCGCCGGACCTTCGCAAGGACGCCAAGTTTCCTTGCACCAACTTTAACTTTGGATTCGATGAACCGCCCAAAGTTGAGCTTGGAGGATATCTCTACTCCTAACAACTGAAGGCAGTCGGTATAATCCAAGGGCACATTCTGAAAAGTAGGAGCCAAGGTGAGCGGGCTCCTTTTGGCGGTGAAGAGACACGTCTGTGTTTTAGTGGCGTTGAATCTCACAAGGTTGGCTTCGCCCCATTCGGACACAGCCCGAAGTGTGAGATTCACACGTTCCACCATCGCCTCTCTTTCTGACTGAATTTCATGCCTACTGGCCTTGGAACTCGGTAGGTATCTCTCTACCACTGTGCTATCATCTGCGTACCCATAGATACCGGGCATGAGCAGGTCATTAATGTGTAGCAAGAATAGAGTAGCAGAGAGAACGGACCCCTGAGGAACTCCGGCATTTGTAGTCATCGTTTCTGATGAACTGCCATCGACTACAACCCGGAAAGACCGGTCACTCAGGAAGTCCTCTACCCAGTTGATAAGACCAGGGCATATGCCGTAAGCTGGAAGCTTGTTTAAGAGGCTAGCGTGCCAGACCTTATCGAAGGCCTTCGAGACGTCAAGGGAGACAGCAAGCGCCTCCCCATTTTTCTCGAGGGCCTCGCCCCATATGTGTGTGGCATACGCTAGAAGATCCCCTGTTGACCGGTTTCGGCGAAACCCGTACTGCCGGTCACTAAGGAGATCATTTTGCTCTAGGTATGCCATGAGGCGCCTATTCAATGTACGTTCCATAATCTTGCAGAGTATGGAGGTAATTGAGATAGGCCGATAGTTGGTGGGGTCAGCACGACTGCCTTTCTTGGGCACGGGCTGCACGTTGGCAAGCTTCCAGGATTTAGGCACTGATCCAGTCTCAATTGAGAGTCGAAACAGACGCGTCAGCACAGGAGACATCTCGGGTGCACAAGCCTTTAGCACAACCGCTGGAATTCCATCAGGTCCACTGGCTTTATTCACGTCTAGACACCGCAGAGTTTTGAGAACCTCTTTGTTAGTAATGCGGAGTCTTTTTCAAATTAAGCGATATCGCTCCAAAGACTTTGAGGGGGGCAGTAGAAGCCGTAAAACATTTAGAAGTCGTTAAGGTGAACACAAATGTATTTTATGAGCATTTTTGCCTCTCAATGATTGACTCTCAAAAAGGGCGGTGAGCCGGTGATAAGAGCCTGTGTGAAAGATGGATCTAGTGTAATGGGGCTATTGAACGTTGCAGATTTGATTTCATAATGTACAGTTTGAAGTAACAGTTGATACCCATTGCACCTACACACTTGTATCTCATCCTTTCATGATATCATTGAATATTCATGGATCAACGAAATGGAGACGAATAGAGTTGTTTAACTCATATTTTGGACATTATAGAATAAACCTGGAGAAGTTCAGGTGAAACACATTTAGCCACGCAACTGCGAAGATTTAGATCGTTTAAGACCTAGTTTCTCGAGCTTAGTCAGCCCAAGACACTTCACCGTCCAGTTGACCTACATTATACACAAAATAATCTTGGCAGAACACGAGATTCTCTAATTGGCCTTTCGTGTAATTATAGTACTAATGAGTGCTTTCTCTGTTAACGGGACATTGCACTGGTCCACGATATTTTGTTGGTTTTGCGCGATTTTTTCAGATGACACAGTTACGCCTGGAACTAGAAATACTGATGACGTTATTATAATAACATTGTTTCATTGCTATTATTATTGCTCACCTCATGGTAATCTACTAGTGCTTATTTTTACGAACCTAACAATGAATGTCTTTTCATCTCGATTACATTAAACCGTCTTTTTATTTTAGGGTTCCGAAGTAAAATCGGAACCCTTATAGTTTCGTCATATCTGTCCGTCCGTCTGTCCGTCTGTCCAAAGCTAAGCGCCGAGACCCGCACGACACGCACTTGCCCGGTTCCTTCAAGTTCTTGTACAATAGTAGTTCCACTACTAGACGTAGTAAATTACTTAGCTTAGCTTTTAGTTACAACTGTTACAAGTGCCAAAGGGTGTGCTACTCAACACCAGGTGGACTGTACAACCGTTAGTTACTTTCACACCAAAATAGTAGCCATATTTCCTAGTAACAAAATGACATTAAAATGAACCCAGTTTCAGATACCTTAGAGTCCTAACTCCTCTGTACCCATCCAGCCAGATAAACGACGCCGCACCGTCTGACAGACGAACTATTTATAGGTTCTGAGTGCGTTTTGCACGCGGCTTTGCGCATGGCCTTTTGATAGCTGAGGGCTGATAACTACTGCATGTTTTCTAGACAATCGTCTTGATCAGCTCCATTGGACGACGAGAGAATAGGAATTGGAAAATCAATATTAGCTCAAAACAACTTTTTGAGTGTGTCAACGTATTTGAAGTCGTGGTCATCGAAAATGAAAGATTAGACGGTTTAAATTTTCCTTTAGATTTACACGTAAACAATGAGACAGGTATGGAAATAGAACATCGACACTTCTACTAATGGCCTCTGTAATGAGAATATACAATACAAAGAACTTCAAGTTTGTTAATTTCAACAGTGTTTTCTTTCATCAATCCAAATCATATGCTTGCAATTGACGAAAGCCACAGACTAAAGTTCACTCCTCTAGACCTCTATATCCGGCGCAATATAAGTTACTCATATAAGTACAGTTGCTATTCATGACCTGTCCTCCGTAAATAATAGTTGACGCGACATTATGGCGTGATTCACACATGCAAATTGTAATGGCCCAAGTTTACTGAGTGATAATGACATAGCGCTTCTGAAATATGCTTCAACTTCTTGTTTTATAAATAACAAAAGTTTGCCTGATCTAACATACCACGGATTCTATTTCGCTTTTCCTGCTGGAAGACGCATTGAATGCAACTAAAGGCATTTTGCCTTTAAAAATATTTTATCATCTTGCTCCCATAGCAGGGTGAAGGAAAGTTCAGCCGCATACAACATTAAATTAATTTAATAACACACGTAGAAGGAAAGTGGAGGAAAGGATCGTAGTTCAGGTTCAGTCCTCAGGTTTCGAGACTCATGTGGTCCCCGGGTAACCCGGGTCCCACTTCCCAGACCTGATTCTTATAACTCGACTCTTTAATTATGACATTTATGACTGATCTTGAATGGATAGCTATTTTGCCGTTTACACGCATTCTTGGAGTGGAAGGGATTCATTCATTTAAGATTTGCATTTGTATTGACTATGATGACCACACACCATCAAATGACCCGTCTGTCCAATAAATTGTTCATAGATGTTTTATAACCAAAATATTTTACGTAATATTGTTTTATAACTACAATAAATCTTAACGACCACAATAATTACGTCCAACATGTGTTTCAAATAAATACTGTAAATAAAATAACTGAGATAAAACTTTGGCACAGACCAGACTGGAGGGAAACCTCTATTGGGCACCAGGAGCATTTGGCAACCAATTTTATTACACCGAACGCTACAAACGTAGCAATAATAATAACAATATTAGATGCGTTTGCAATTCGTGAAAACGGTTTACAGAGGACATTTGAGCTTTGCGGTTTACGAAGCAAAGATTGACTGGTTAGTGATGAAATGGCTCTCTGATCTATTATTGCCCTGATCCTACGATATCAGGCCTAGTCTATGATCCTCGAAGGTATATAAAAATTTCACAGAACAGGGAATGTATGTGTTTATTGAGACACAAAATTGCGGTTATATTTACTATAGCTATAAGACTATAACCCATTAATGGCCCTCTACAGGGCACGAGACTCCGCCTGATGACGCTCCACTGCGGGTAGGTAAGGATAGTTAATAAATTAGTGTAATTAAAAGTATTGTGCGCTTCCTTGGTAACTTTTCGCAGACATTTGATCTGTGCTATCCTTTTTTAATCGATTTCAAAAAAAGGAGGAGGTTCTCAAATCGACTGTATTTTTTTTTATGTTTGTTACCTCAGAACTTTGGACTGGGCGAACCGATTTTGATGATTCTTTTTTTAATCCAAAGCTGGTGGCTGTCATGTGGTCCCACATAAATTTTATTGAGTTCTGACAATGGCATCCATGAGAAAACCACATAAGTCGTAAATTTGTGTTAAGAAGTGCGCGACATTTGACGAATAACTCAATATCACGCCAACCGATTTCGATGATTCTTTTTTTAATCGAAAGCAGGTGCTTGTCATGTGGTCCCACATAAATTTGAACGAGATCTGACAAGTAGTTTTTGAGACTTTGAAGTCGGTTATTTTTTGTTAGTAAAATTTAGATTACTGCTGTGCCATCATGTCTAATATGCTCTCAGCCGAGTAACAACGTATTAATGTCAACACAACCTTTTCGGTAAATTGCTATTCATAAAGTCCATTCATATAAATTACTTCCGCTATTAAACAGCAGAAATTTCTCACGAACACCTGAACCTGAATAGACCGCAGTTCAGAAACCCATATTAATATCATGGAATCATACACTTTGCGCACGCGCCGGCACCGGTGCGCGCTTTTCTCAGCCACGCGTGGGTGGGCCCTGGATTTCCGACCGGTGGCGAATTATTACCCAACCACGCGCCAGATATAAATACAGATAAATAATATAAAAATACCAAAAACACGTCGCATCTCCAATAGAATTAGCAGATGCTTTAAAAATATCTATTTCGTAACAATCAATGTTTTCGTAACAACTGTGCGGTAATCGCAGGGGCGATCCTTCGATGTATGTAATGTGGACTGTATAAATGTATGTATGTATTTATGAAGCAGTAGGTTGGTAGTATGTCCAATCCAATACCAAAATCAGTAAGAAAGAACCCACCAACCTTAACATCCAATGTCGCAGGATTGCGCTGCGCACGACTGCTTCTTTGTTTCACGGCACGGCCGGAGGACAGCACCATAAACGTTATGGTCTTCTTAAGATGGAAACTCCACGAACGTCGTGAATTCAACCGATCTTTTTCAACGGAGTTGACGCAACTCGCGATATTTTTCCTTTGACATTAAGTGTCAATTTTGGAAGGGTTTTACTTTTTCTTTCACACCGACCAGTGTTAAAGGATTGAACATACCCCCCACCGAAATCAGTGTGATGATTTCCTAATAGTGTCGGTGTGTGAAGAATGAGTGTGTTAATAATTTGTGTTAATGAATATTTACGAAATAATTCAAAATAAAATAAAGAAACTTGTTAGTGTTAAGTAAAAATTTGAGTGTATGAGCCTAATCAAAGTCCTAACCTAATAACCTAATTTTATATTTAGTTTGCATATGGCAATGGGCAGATTTTATTTACTGGTCTTTTATAAACCCCAGTTTGCGTGCGTACAGTAACTACACGTACAATGTTATCAAAACCAGGGTGAACCTCTTCTATTCTGCCAAGAGGCCACTGCAAAGGTTTGGTTAAGTTAGATTTAAGAAGCACTAAATCACCCTTCTTAACATTTGGAATTGAGGTGAACCACTTTTCTCTTTGCTGTAAAGTGTGCAAATAATCATTTGACCATCGCTTCCAAAATGATTGTGATGCCTTTTGAATACATTGCCAACGTGACAATCGATTCATCTGAACATCTTCAAAATTATATTCCGGAACAGTTAATAAATTCTGTCCAATTAAAAAATGACCCGCAGTCAGAACTTCAAATTCATTAGGATTATTTGAAAGGGAGCATAATGGTCGCGAGTTCATAATTGCCTCAATTTTACAAAATAAGGTACTTAACTCCTCAAAAGTCAAGGACCTATCACCTACTACACGGTAGAGATGATGTTTGGCGGATTTTATGCCTGCCTCCCACAGACCACCCATGGAAGCTGCATTAGGCGGGTTCGTACGCCATTCGACGCCTCGCGACGATAATCCAGAAAGAATTTCATCAGAATTAGACGTAGAATTAAAATAATTAGTAACGTTTTTTAAATGTTTAGCTGCTGCAATAAAGTTTTTTCCACAATCGGAATATAAGCAAGTACAGAGACCGCGGCGTGCCACAAAACGATCAAATGTGGCCAGAAAACATTCGCAAGATAAATCTGAGAGCACTTCTAGGTGCACTGCTTTTGTAGAGAAACATACAAATAAACACAAATATGCCTTAGTAACTTTTGCGTTTCGCCGCATACCTTCTTTTATAAAGAATGGACCACCAATATCGCAACCAACATGGTCAAACACCTTGTTGGCCTTAAGCCTAGTTGCAGGTAACGTACCCATCATAGGCTGTGTGGAGTATGGACGAAATTTAAAACAAGCCCGACATTTCGACAAAACTGAACGAATTACACTACGAGCATTTATTATCCAGTATTTATTATTTAAAATGCCTTGCAAGGTGCGCGGTCCTACATGCATGTACAATTTATGAAAATAATCAATTATTAAATTTGTTATGTGGCACTTCTTAGGTAATAGTGCCGGATGTTTTATATTATACGGTAAATCCGACTGTTGTATTCGACCCCCCACCCTGAGGAAATTATCAGGGTCTATAAAGGGAGATAGTTTACGAAGGGATGATACATGAGTTCCCTTTGCTAGCATTTGTATTTCAGAATAAAAATAATTATTTTGAATGACTTTTATAATTAAATCATGTCCCTGTTTTAACTCGCAAGACTTTAGTGAACCAAATGTTCGATCAGATTTTTTACATTTTAAATTATTTACAAAACGAAGACACCACGCTGTTACGCGCTCGAGTTTACTAAACGATGAAATATTATTAAAGGAATGTTCAAGATCATTGAAGTTATTTAAATTGTAAGAATTAAAGGTAAATGTGTCTACGTTAGTTTTAAGTTCCGGAATAATATCATTTTCTTTTAAAAATAATGTACTTCTTGGCCAACTACGTGGATCTCTAGCAAGCCATGCAGGGCCACTAAACCATTCGTCCGCTACTGCTAAAAGTTGTTCAGGCAGCGCGCCTCGCGAACAGAGGTCGGCTGCATTGTTCTCACTGTTTACATGAAACCAGCAATTGGGCGGAATCACGTCAACAATCTCACTAACACGGTTAGCCACGAATACTTTTAGCTTGTAAGGCGGAGTCTGTAGCCACGACAAAACTACGCTCGAGTCGCTAAAGGCAACTATTGGTAAATTAAAATCTTTAACGTTTTGTACGACAAAACGAACTAGCTTCGATAACAGCACGGCTGCCATAAGTTCAAGCCTAGGGATAGACATTAATGGCTTCAATGGAGCAACTCTAGATTTGCTCGTCAGTAGTTTGACTTTGACGTTCCCATCCTTGTCAGTACTACGAAGATATATGCAAGCTGCGTAACCCAGTGATGACGCATCACAGAAACCAATTAATTGTACGTTTACAAACGAATTCACTAGAAGATGTCGCTCAATGCGAAGTTGTGAAAGAATCGGTAATTGACCGATAAATTTATCCCATTTTTGTAACAATTCGTATGGTAAACGGTCATTCCAGCCGAGGCTCAGTTTCCAAAGATCCTGCATGATACATTTGGCAACGAAAGTACACGGCGAAATAAAACCAACCGGATCGTAAATACTAGCAAGCAGCTTAAGTACTGAACGTTTCGTTCCGTCATTATCTTTTAAATTATAATTAAATGAAAAGAAGTCGCATGAGGGCAACCATGTCAATCCCAGGACTTTTAAGGATGATGATAACGTATCATCTTGAAAATTTATTTGCGTTATTTGTTCTGATTTCATTCGTGTCAGTAGCTCGGGACAGTTGCTAGCCCACTTACGTAATTCAAACCCGCCTTTTTTCAGAAGACTCATTAAGCCGTCTTGTAAGGTACAAGCTTCATCTACAGATTGACATGACCACAAAAAGTCATCGACGTAGACACCCTCTTCTAGAACTCGGGAAGCCTTACAGTCTGACCGTTCGTCTTGGGCAAGTTGAAGCAACGTGCGAATAGCCGTGTAAGGCGCGCTACGCAGTCCGTAAGTGACCGTTTTCAGCTCGTAAACTTGTACTGGGTCTGACGGTGCATCACGCCATAATATGTGTTGATAACACCTATCAGCGGGGTCGATGAGCACGGCTCGATACATTTTTGACACGTCCGCCGTAAAACACACGTCGTAGAGACGAAAGTTAATAATAATTTTTAAAATATTTGGAAGTAATTTACGGCCGGTCAAAAGGTTGTCATTTAGTGACACCCCAGTACTAGTTTTCTGTGATCCATCAAAGACCACACGCAACGGTGTTGTGGAGCTAGAAGGCCGTAACACACAGTGATGTGGTATAAAATATTTAGACGGCTCCGTACCACGATATAGCTCCATATGTCCCAGTGACTCGTACTCCTTCAGAAAATCAGAATAAGCCTTCTGGAACTCGGGTGAGCGCGCAAGTCGGCGCTCGACATGCGTGAGTCTCCTAAAGGCTGTGTCAAACGAATTACCTAACGGTTCGTGATTTGGCTTTAGTAAAATAGGTGAAACATATCGGCCACTTTCGTCACGATAATGTTTCTCAATATATAATTTTTCAGCGACTTCATCATCGGGATTTAAAGGAACATCGCACGGCGAGGACTCTATTTTCCAAAATCGCTTAAGAGTATCATTTAAATGATCATCAGTGGTGTACGACACCAACGTTGTAGACGCTACAACGTTCACATCCGTGACGTCACAAGTCGACGGGGTAATTAGTTTACCTGTGATAATATACCCAAATATGCTATCCAGCACGGCTGGCATATTGGGACCCATGATAATTTTCTTCCCACTATAAATATGGGGAAAAACGTCACCGCCTAAAATTAAATCAATTGGCGATTGCTTATAGAAATGAGGATCAGCTAAAAATAAATTATCATACTGTTTTATTATATGCTCAGGAATTTTAATGGTAGGTAAATCTGAAGTTACTTTCTGAAGAATAACAGCATCAATATTAAAAACAGGTTTATCAGTGTGACGCGGCCTTAAGTTACATGACGTCATGCCATAGTTCTTAACTAAACCATCAGCTAATCCGCAAATGCTAAATGGACATTTACGTTGAGATAAACCTAAACGTTGTAAGCATGCAGCGGAAATAAAATTGGATTGTGCACCGGAATCAATTAATACGCGACATGGTTGATAGACGTTAAAGTTATCTAAAATATAAACAATCGCGGTACCCAACAACACCGTACTGTAACTATTATTATCAGTTGAAGGGCCTCCCGACTGGGCGGGCGCGCTTGCAGGAATCGATGCATTACCGGAGTCATAAGAGGAAGCGAGAAACGTTTTCGTTACGTCCTGATGCAATAATAGATTATGTGGTCGCTCACAAATAATGCATTTAAATTCACTCCTGCACTGTTCAACAGTGTGATTAGGTTTAAGACAATTATGACATAACTTCAACTCATCAGCACGGCTGATTCGTAGCGAAGCACTCAATTTACGAAATTGAGCACAGCGATATATCATGTGATTGTCTCCGCAATGCAAACAAGATATATTATTTTTTGAGTTTGATGACGATGCATGCGCGTAGCTTTTCTGTGCACTGTTTCTAGTTCGCGCCGTAAACCTACTTACATCTGGTTGACGTTTATTCTGTACAACGTTTTGGTTGCTTGTACTAGCACCATAAGAACTAGAATGATCCAACACTTTTATTTGATTAGTAACAAAAGTAATCAATTCAGAGAATTTTGGTATCGACTTCTGATTGATACTTTGTTCAAATGACCTACGAGTGTATGGATCCAAGGCACGTAATGCTATATGACACAGAATGTAGCTATTCAAATCTTCAATATTAAGAGATTGTATAGCTTTGTATGAGTTATCAAAGGTTTCTATGAAATTATTTAACTGAAAAGATGATTCCTTCGCAATAGGTGTAAAGTTTAACATTTTATCTAAATAATTCCCAACTAACATTCGGTTATCTTGATACCTGTCGAGTAAAGCTTGCCAAACTATATCATAATTATTGGAAGATATCGGAATACTTTTGACTATGTTCAAAGCGGAACCTTTGATACATGAGAGTAAATAGTGAAATTTATCTATTTTTGGTATCTGAGGCTGATTATGAACCAACGAACAGAATGTCTCGTAAAAGGTATTAAAATTTTCAATATTTCCATCGAAACAAAACAACTCCAATTTTGGAAGACGTGGTCTAGATTCGATGCACGACTGTGTTTTTTCAGTTTTAACGTTCGCTAGTAATTTTTGAAGAAATCAATTTTATACGGTAATACAACTCATCAAAACTATTCAATTCCTGACTTTGAAATATGGTTTTCATACCAGCTTGTAACTGACATTTATAAATTTCAAAAATGCATAATTCGAAAGATGAACGTAGCTCATCTATATCCGTGACACGCAAAAGAAACATTTCACGAATATTGCTGTCAGTTACATTTAGTGACATGTCAGATAATATTTGTAATTGTTCAAAAATTCTTTGCTTTTTGTTGATTAAAACGTTTAATTCAACATCAGCTATGCACTCCTCGTACACTTCCTGAACCTTCTGACCCTTTTTAGCCATTGCAACGTGCAAACTAAATATAATATGTCAAATAAAATAAAAGAATAATGAATTGCCTACTCTATATCCGGCTCGAAGGACCACAAAAAATTGTGCGGTAATCGCAGGGGCGATCCTTCGATGTATGTAATGTGGACTGTATAAATGTATGTATGTATTTATGAAGCAGTAGGTTGGTAGTATGTCCAATCCAATACCAAAATCAGTAAGAAAGAACCCACCAACCTTAACATCCAATGTCGCAGGATTGCGCTGCGCACGACTGCTTCTTTGTTTCACGGCACGGCCGGAGGACAGCACCATAAACGTTATGGTCTTCTTAAGATGGAAACTCCACGAACGTCGTGAATTCAACCGATCTTTTTCAACGGAGTTGACGCAACTCGCGATATTTTTCCTTTGACATTAAGTGTCAATTTTGGAAGGGTTTTACTTTTTCTTTCACACCGACCAGTGTTAAAAAAAATAATTAATAATAATTAATATAATTATTAATTAATTATTAATATTGAATAGCCTACTCTATGTTCGGCTCGAAGGCCACAAAAAAATTTAATAATTGATTATTTTCATAAATTGTACATGCATGTAGGACCGCGCACCTTGCAAGGCATTTTGAATAATAAATACTGGATAGTAAACGCTCGTAGTGTAATTCGTTCAGTTTTGTCGAAATGTCGGGCTTGTTTTAAATTTCGTCCATACTCCACACAGCCTATGATGGGTACGTTACCTGCTACTAGGCTTAAGGCCAACAAGGTGTTCGACCATGTTGGTTGCGATATTGGTGGTCCATTTTTTATAAAAGAAGGTATGCGGCGAAACGCAAAGGTTACTAAGGCATATTTGTGTTTATTTTTATGTTTCTCTACAAAAGCAGTGCATCTAGAGGTGCTCTCAGATTTATCTTGCGAATGTTTTCTGGCCACATTTGATCGTTTTGTGGCACGCCGCGGTCTCTGCAGTTGCTTATATTCCGATTGTGGAAAAAACTTTATTGCAGCGGCTAAACATTTAAAAAACGTTACTAATTATTTTAATTCTACATCTAATTCTGATGAAATCCTTTCTGGATTGTCCTTGCGAGGCGTCGAATGGCGTACGAACCCGCCTAATGCAGCTTCCATGGGTGGTCTGTGGGAGGCAGGCATAAAATCAGCCAAACATCATCTCTACCGTGTAGTAGGTGATAGGTCCTTGACTTTTGAGGAGTTAAGTACTTTATTTTGTAAAATTGAGGCAATTATGAACTCGCGACCATTATGCTCCCTTTCAAATAATCCAAATGAATTTGAAGTTCTGACTGCGGGTCATTTTTTAATTGGACAGAATTTATTAACTGTTCCGGAATATAATTTTGAAGATGTACAGATGAATCGATTGTCACGTTGACAATGTATTCAAAAGGCATCACAATCATTTTGGAAGCGATGGTCAAATGATTATTTGCACACTTTACAGCAAAGAGAAAAGTGGTTCACCTCAATTCCAAATGTTAAGAAGGGTGATTTAGTGCTCCTTAAATCTAACTTAACCAAACCGTTACAGTGGCCTCTTGGCAGAATAGAAGAGGTTCACCCTGGTTTTGATAACATTGTACGTGTAGTTACTGTACGCACGCAAACTGGGGTTTATAAAAGACCAGTAAATAAAATCTGCCCATTGCCATATGCAAACTAAATATTAAATTAGGTTATTAGGTTAGGACTTAGATTAGGCACATACACTCAACTTTTTTACTTAACACTAACAAGTTTCTTTATTTTATTTTGAATTATTTCGTAAATATTCAATAACACAAATTATTAACACACTCATTCTTCACACTTCACACACCGACACTATTAGGAAATCATCACACTGATTTCGGTGGGGGGTATGTTCAATCCTTTATCACTGGTCGGTGTGAAAGAAAAAAATAAATAATTACATGATTTTAAACTTAACTCATCGTGGACTGAACACATTTTTACTGTAATACGGGTACTCACGATATACTTATTTTATTTATTCGCCGATATTTCGACCCAGTTGCAGGGATCGTGGTCACGGCTAGACTGCGGTGGCGCGGAGAAACTCTTGACAGGTTGACAGACGACGTTGATTAATAGTCTTTGACGGATGACGTTGTCAGAAACCGGATGTTAGATGTCGGATGACGTTTGACACTAATACATCAGTCTGTCTACCTTACGTCTCGATCGTTTGTGAACCATATCGCGACACACAACACTGACCACATCTTGTCGCACAACACTAGACACTTTTCGGGACTTGCATAAACTAACCACTGGATTCCACGTCGGTGACAACTTAAAACCGTCCTCCCTATTAAAATTTTTGGGGTGTTTTTTAATTTCAATGGCTTCACGCACTAGCCGTGGTATATAGTGGCGTTCCGCGGCAATCACCTGAGGATTGTGAAGCTCGATCCAATGGTTAGTACCCGATTCGAGAAGATGTTCTGCTACAGCTGATTTATTCCCGTCGTTCTTTTTGACTGCTGAGATATGCTCCTTTATGCGCTGCGATATCGATCGTTTTGTTTGTCCGATGTAGCTATTTCCGCAGCTGCAGTCAATTTTATACACCCCTGGACACTGATAAGGAATTCTATCCTTCGGGGAACGTAAAAAGGCGGCGACTTTCTTATAAGGCGTAAAAATTGTTTTTATATCGTATTTTCTATTTAAAATCCTGCCTATTTTATCTGTTACGCCTTTAACATAGGGAAAAAATGCTGGTAGGCGATCAACCGTGCTGGTGTGTTGGTGTTTCTTGCCATGTGTCGGTTTCATTAGTTTTTGTGTGTGGCCGTTACGACGCAGTACATTATTTACATGTTGTAATTCTTGCGTCACATGTTCATCATCACATATGTCATAGGCTCGATTAGTAAGCGATGTCGCAACCGAAGCTAGGTGTTTTGGATGATGATGTGATGTGCCGTGTAAGTATCTATCAGTGTGAGTCGGCTTTCTGTACACTGTGTGACTTAATGTACCATCCAGGCGCCTGCCTATCGCGACATCCAAGAATGCAAGGCTACCGTTGTTTTCTATTTCGTACGTGAACTTGATATTATTATGTACGGAGTTTAAGTGCGTCAAATAAGTTTCAACCTCTTCCAGTCCTCCTTTTACTATAGCAAAAACATCATCCACGTATCTTCTCCAAACTATGATTCTATCTGGCCCGGTAGTAATGGCCTTCTCTTCAAAATATTCCATCCAGATATTTGCAACTACCGGGGCGACGGGGCTGCCCATTGCGACGCCGTCCGTTTGAAGAAAATAATTGCCATTGTATAGAAAGTAGCTAGACCGGAGGCAATGTTCTAATAACTTGACGTACGCCGTGGGGATGTTATTTACTTGAAGAATATTTCCAACCACATTCAGACATTCAGCTATTGGAACTTTTGTAAACAATGACTCAACGTCGAAACTTACCATTGTTTGACCGTCCTCAAGTTTTATATCGCTTAAAATACGTACGAAATGTCGGGAATCCTTCACGTATGACGTTGTTCTGCCTACTAATGGTTGCAATACTCCGGCTACATGTTTGGCGAGTTCATATGTCGGCGAGCCAATTTGACTTACAATGGGTCTTAACGGAACGCCTTGTTTATGTACCTTAGGTAGCCCATACAACTTAGGTGATTGTAGTACACGGGGTCTAAGTAAGTACTTATACGTGTCCTCTCCTATAGCCTCTTGACATTCTTAATAGGGAGGACGGTTTTAAGTTGTCACCGACGTGGAATCCAGTGGTTAGTTTATGCAAGTCCCGAAAAGTGTCTAGTGTTGTGCGACAAGATGTGGTCAGTGTTGTGTGTCGCGATATGGTTCACAAACGATCGAGACGTAAGGTAGACAGACTGATGTATTAGTGTCAAACGTCATCCGACATCTAACATCCGGTTTCTGACAACGTCATCCGTCAAAGACTATTAATCAACGTCGTCTGTCAACCTGTCAAGAGTTTCTCCGCGCCACCGCAGTCTAGCCGTGACCACGATCCCTGCAACTGGGTCGAAATATCGGCGAATAAATAAAATAAGTATATCGTGAGTACCCGTATTACAGTAAAAATGTGTTCAGTCCACGATGAGTTAAGTTTAAAATCATGTATTTCTAGCCGGTACGGGCCGGAATTTGTACATAAAATACGACATCTTGAACGGGCTCGGAAAAAACGCGAAGTCATTTGTGCGTCAATAACATTTCTAACAAAGTGTCGGGACTTAAACATCATTCCTAAATGTGTTAGAATCAAACCGCGTAATGACATAAGAGGCTCCGAGTCTATTCTACGCGCCGCGAGTGAGAAACTTTTGCGAAAAGAAATTCGAAATAATCGTTACTTGCTAGACCGTATACAGTGTGAGTTGTTGCGTATTCATCTGGATTGCAGTGTTGTGTTTGACAAGGAGGTGTTCGACTTAGTTGATCGTATAACTTTTCGACAAGCCCAACGAATCGCAGAATTAGTTCAAGAAAATCATAACCATAAGTTGGAGCTATTATTGAAACAACAACATAAAAATACCCTCAAAAAAGTTGATATTTCGAACAACGTTATAAACTTGTCAGACGAAGTGTTATCTACCGGTGCCTTGAGTGTACTAGACAAAGGGTTGAATTTCGCACCTACACCTAAACATATCCCTTACGAAAAGATTATTGGAAACGTTGAGGAAATTATTGCTCGGAACAAATTGCCACCGAATGACGCGGAGGCGCTTAGGCAAGACGTATCGGTTGTTCTTAGGCATGCAAACTCGCCCGTAGCCAATGTAACATTGGAAGAGCGTTTGGCCTTAAAAAACCTGCGCGAGAATAACAACATTTTAATTTTAAAAGCGGATAAGGGAAATGCAACGGTGGTGTTAAATGTCACAGATTACAACAACAAAATTACCAACCTTTTGTCGGACACAACTACTTACAAACAGGTTAGTTACGACCCGACTGCGAGGGTGACGCGACAAACAACAAAAATAATACAAGAATGTCAAGAGGCTATAGGAGAGGACACGTATAAGTACTTACTTAGACCCCGTGTACTACAATCACCTAAGTTGTATGGGCTACCTAAGGTACATAAACAAGGCGTTCCGTTAAGACCCATTGTAAGTCAAATTGGCTCGCCGACATATGAACTCGCCAAACATGTAGCCGGAGTATTGCAACCATTAGTAGGCAGAACAACGTCATACGTGAAGGATTCCCGACATTTCGTACGTATTTTAAGCGATATAAAACTTGAGGACGGTCAAACAATGGTAAGTTTCGACGTTGAGTCATTGTTTACAAAAGTTCCAATAGCTGAATGTCTGAATGTGGTTGGAAATATTCTTCAAGTAAATAACATCCCCACGGCGTACGTCAAGTTATTAGAACATTGCCTCCGGTCTAGCTACTTTCTATACAATGGCAATTATTTTCTTCAAACGGACGGCGTCGCAATGGGCAGCCCCGTCGCCCCGGTAGTTGCAAATATCTGGATGGAATATTTTGAAGAGAAGGCCATTACTACCGGGCCAGATAGAATCATAGTTTGGAGAAGATACGTGGATGATGTTTTTGCTATAGTAAAAGGAGGACTGGAAGAGGTTGAAACTTATTTGACGCACTTAAACTCCGTACATAATAATATCAAGTTCACGTACGAAATAGAAAACAACGGTAGCCTTGCATTCTTGGATGTCGCGATAGGCAGGCGCCTGGACGGTACATTAAGTCACACAGTGTACAGAAAGCCGACTCACACTGATAGATACTTACACGGCACATCACATCATCATCCAAAACACCTAGCTTCGGTTGCGACATCGCTTACTAATCGAGCCTATGACATATGTGATGATGAACATGTGACGCAAGAATTACAACATGTAAATAATGTACTGCGTCGTAACGGCCACACACAAAAACTAATGAAACCGACACATGGCAAGAAACACCAACACACCAGCACGGTTGATCGCCTACCAGCATTTTTTCCCTATGTTAAAGGCGTAACAGATAAAATAGGCAGGATTTTAAATAGAAAATACGATATAAAAACAATTTTTACGCCTTATAAGAAAGTCGCCGCCTTTTTACGTTCCCCGAAGGATAGAATTCCTTATCAGTGTCCAGGGGTGTATAAAATTGACTGCAGCTGCGGAAATAGCTACATCGGACAAACAAAACGATCGATATCGCAGCGCATAAAGGAGCATATCTCAGCAGTCAAAAAGAACGACGGGAATAAATCAGCTGTAGCAGAACATCTTCTCGAATCGGGTACTAACCATTGGATCGAGCTTCACAATCCTCAGGTGATTGCCGCGGAACGCCACTATATACCACGGCTAGTGCGTGAAGCCATTGAAATTAAAAAACACCCCAAAAATTTTAATAGGGAGGACGGTTTTAAGTTGTCACCGACGTGGAATCCAGTGGTTAGTTTATGCAAGTCCCGAAAAGTGTCTAGTGTTGTGCGACAAGATGTGGTCAGTGTTGTGTGTCGCGATATGGTTCACAAACGATCGAGACGTAAGGTAGACAGACTGATGTATTAGTGTCAAACGTCATCCGACATCTAACATCCGGTTTCTGACAACGTCATCCGTCAAAGACTATTAATCAACGTCGTCTGTCAACCTGTCAAGAGTTTCTCCGCGCCACCGCAGTCTAGCCGTGACCACGATCCCTGCAACTGGGTCGAAATATCGGCGAATAAATAAAATAAGTATATCGTGAGTACCCGTATTACAGTAAAAACAAATAATTATTGTATTTTATTGTTATCGGGTGCAATTAACGTGTCCGGCAGGGTCATGCCTTCACGCGAGGATAAGAGTCGTCAATCATTAGGACAGACTGTCACGATAATGCATAAAAGGATGCATTAAGCAACCATGATAAGTTATCGTTAAAAGCTCGCTCATTACGGTCACATTTTGGCCACCGCAAGGGACGAACTGTAGTTATTAATCAATTTCTTGACCTTTTCCAAAAAATACAGTACCGTTTAAATTGTACATTGACTGTGTGAGGAGATCATTTTGATGCTTGAGCAGCCTTTAAAATTTTTAATTAGTAACCCAAATGGTTAGTGCTTAGCAAGGATTGGGAATCAACAGAGCATATATGACATTTTAGATGTAAATAGCCGACCAACGAGCTGACATAAGTTTAGTGGTCACCGTAGCCCATGGACTCCAGTAATACCATAGGTTTCACCGATGCGTTCCTGGCCAAAAAAAAATGGTTGTCTGTAAAGTCGGTCTACGGACGGTAGTTTAACGTGACAACATCATGACAAAACATTGATGAAATGATTGCATACTTTTATAGGTAAAATTGAATCATTTAAATTAAATTACCATTATTTTACCGAGCGCTTCGGCCGATCGTAGCCGATCGTGCCTCTCTATCGCTTGTTCCGCGCTCTCGCTCGCGGAAAGTGACATGACGTCGACGTCATTTTCGTGCGTGCACCCGGCGTTCATCGTTTTAATAGACGTTGTCACGCCAAAAGGAGAAGGTACGGGCTCTAAGCCCCCAGCCGAAACACGACTTTATGAGATTTAAGAAACAATATTTCATGTACGGCTCCACGTGACATAAGTTCGAGTCTAGAGCAGAATAAATACCAGAAACTGTAACGTAACGCATAATAAATCCTCCGATAAATTCTCTATGCTCTTCATCATTTCACAACATTACGGGATCTTTAAAAATAGAAGTACAAATAGACGCTTGTAAATAATAACGCTATATTTAGCGTGTAAGAACATTATGCGTACATGTATTGCAATGAGCCAAATATAGCCGGGTTCAGTCATTGCTACGCCCTGCCGCGTCATCGTGAGTTTCACGAGAGTCATTTTTATCATGCTATCTGCTACTCCACGCCAGTGGCGTAACTATACCATCTGGGGCCCGTGGCAAATTCTTTTGATGGGGCCCTATCAGTAAAAATCGTCACGTTGTACTCAAAGGAGACGGCAAGGGTGTGGGGTACTCAAATCGAACTATGGTTCCGCGTGTAAGTAGTACTCGGTAAGTGTATCCATATCCTATAACCGTAGAGCGCACTACTTGGTCATTGCCGAGAAAAAAATCCTAAAGTATGAATTTTTTTTCATTAAAATTTAATAACTCATTATAAACAATTACTTTGACTTTTATACAGTAGTGAACCGCGAATTTAATAATTTATAACTCTTTAAACATTAATCGCATGGAAATTGAAACACATTCATATACCTACTACACACTGGGTGCATCCTTTCTCAAGTATTTGTCTGTTTGCTCTTGCAAACAGATACATTTCGACCCAGCATTCAAAAGCAAGTTGAGCTACATGAAAAAATATGAAAATGTTGTCGACACATCGTCAAGATCCGGAAAACTTAGGTACTACGTCTTTACGTGGGCAAAGAAAAATTTCTTCTCATTATCAAGCTTGAAATGTATAAAGATTTTTTTTAAGATGATGGGGTCTCTGTCCTATAAGAAAATGAAAATGAAAATTATTTATTCATAAAATTTATATTACTAAGTTATAAGTTTTAATTATTAAAAAGTTATAAAAGTTAAAGTCAAAAAGAAATTGTTTATAAAGAATTATTGAATTTTAATAAAACATTTTTTTTTCATACTTTAGGATTTTTTTTCTCGGTAATGACTACTAATGACCAAGTAGTGCGCCCTACGGTTTGAGGATATGGATACACTTACCGAGTACGCGTACGTGTATACGCGGAACCACCGTTCGATTTGAGTAATTCATACCCTTGCCGTCTCTTTGTCAGTTTAATTTTAATAAACTTCGAGATCAGCGTACTCAGTTACACGTTGTATATGTCTCACTAATGGTCATAGGCCTCCTCTCTTAGGCGAGAGGGAATGGTCTGTAGTCCCCACGCTAGCCCAATGCGCATTGGAGACTTCACATTCATCCATAGAACATAATATCTCAATGCATTCATCGTCTATTCGCTAGCTTTTCGGTGAAGGAACAACATCGTGAGGAAACCTGCATACATTTACATTACAATGAAATAAAAATGACAATTTAATTTCAATAAGATATAGATAGAATATTAAGGTCTTTAGTTGTCTCACTTTGGATTTTAAGCAGAACTTACAAAAATAGGTATGCTTTTCAAATAAAATACAGTACTCAGGTACAATGTAAAAAAAATATTTTTGAGCTCGCGGCCTCTTGGGCCGGGGCCCTCTTGGGTCGGGGGCCCGTGGCATTTTGCCAGCCCTGCCACCCTATTGTTACGCCACTGCTCCACGCATCAAGTACTGTATCTACTACAATGACTCCATTGCAGGCTTCAGATAAAAACCGGAAAATTACGTGTCAGGCCACGCGCAGTGTAGAGTTCCGTAGTTCATTGACTATAACTCATTAACTACTTAAGCTTCCCTAGCCGTGATAGTTTCCATTTTAAAATTAATCATACGTACAGCTACTACTGCAACTGCAGAGAGGCATCCAACTGCAGAGAGGGACACCTCTCTGACCATATGACGTCCCCTTGCCTGACAAGGCAAGGGGACGTCATATCCCCAAAACTGTTCACCGCTGCGTTGGAAGACGTGTTCAAGCTGATGGAGTGGAAACGACGTGGCATTAACATCAATGGCGAACACATCATACACCTGCGATATGCCGATGATATAGTCATCCTGGCGGGATCCCTGGAGGAACTTGGTACAATGTTCGGGGACTTGAACAGCGACTCACAACGGGTGGGTCTTAAGATGAACAAGGACAAGACGAAAATCATGTCGAATGTCCATGTCACACCCGTACCGGTTGTTGTTGACGGCGCTGCTCTCGAAGTTGTAGACGAGTACATTTACCTGGGACAAGTGATCCAAATGGGTAATTCCAACTTCGAGAAAGAAGTCACTCGTAGAATCCAACTCAGATGGGCTGCGTTCGGGAAACTACGTCATATCTTGTCGTCCAAAAAGTTACCTCAGTGCCTGAAGTCGAAGGTGTTCGAGCAGTGTGTGTTGCCAGTGATGACATACGGATCCGAGACGTGGTGCTTCACTATTGGCCTTATGCATAAGCTTAGAGTCACCCAGCGGGCTATGGAACGAGCTATGCTCGGTATTTCTCTACGCGATCGAATCAGAAATGATGAAATCCGTAAACGAACGAGGGTGACCGACATAGCTCAGAGAATTAGCAGGCTGAAGTGGCAATGGGCTGGCCACATAGTTCGAAGGACCGATAACCGTTGGGGAAGAAAGGTCCTCGAATGGAGACCACGCCTCGGTAAAAGGAGCACAAGACGCCCCCCGACCAGGTGGACCGACGACCTGAAGAAGACAGCTGGTATCCGCTGCATTCAGAAGGCTCAGGACCGGTCTGAGTGGCGTAGATTAGGGGAGGCCTATGTCCAGCAGTGGATCTCAAAAGGTTGATGGATGGATGGATGGATGGATGGACTGCTACTACAGGTCTGGACTATGCTGTGGGCGGACGGTTCCGTTTTGACTACGGAATCCTAATAATCTAAATTTTACTAACAAAAAATAACCGACTTCAACGTCTCAAAAACTACTTGTCAGATCTCGTTCAAATTTATGTGGGACCACATGACAAGCACCTGCTTTCGATTAAAAAAAGAATCATCGAAATCTCGTTGGCGTGATATTGAGTTATTCGTCAATTTGTCGCGCACATCTTAACACAAATTTACGACTTATGTGGTTTTCTCATGGATGCCATTGTCAGATCTCAATAAAATTTACGTGGGACCACATGACAGCCACCAGTTTACGATTAAAAAAAGAATCATCAAAATCGGTTCGCCCAGTCCAAAGTTCTGAGGTAACAAACATAAAAAAAACAGTCGAATTGAGAACCTCCTCCTTTTTTTGAAGTCGGTTAAAAAATAACGCAACGGTTAAATAAAACCGAGCAAGTGCGTGTCAGGCCACGCGCAACGATATACGAAGTAGTAAGTTTATCGACTATTACTCGTTACCCACTTATGCTAACATAGCCGTGATAGTTTTCCATGTAAATTGATCATTCATATAATGTAACATATTTTTGAGATTTTTTCACTTGTCCAACTCCAACCGTTTAGCCGGCAGGGGGACGACCGACGCTTGACTCTAACCAAAAGTAACACTTTAAAGCCAAATACTTCGCAAACGAACCCCTAACTCCAAAAATGGTCTTAGGAGACCCATAATATTTTTGAAAGACCTTTTCAATGATACCCCACACTATCCCCATAAGCATCGAAAAAAAAATTCCTCCTCATAGTATAACCTGGTGAGGTACCCTGAAAAAATATTTTTCAATGATGTATTCTACGATTTTAGAGGTTTAATAAATATGTCATGCCATGCCAAATTACAGCTTTCTAGCAGTAAGGGTCTCGGCGATATGCCTCGGATAAACGAACGTACGCGACGGACGAACATGACGAAACAATAAGGGTTCCGATTTTACTTCGGAACCCTAAAAATAGGGCTCAGAAATACTTCCAACTTCCTATCATATCCTATGTTATCATGATATTCACACCTGTAGGCGGAGACTTTAGTTCTTTACAGGTTAGAAGCTTTTATTAGATCAGCAAACAAAACATCAAATGTTCTTATGTGTATTACATAGTATATTTTTAACTCTTTTCACCGATTTTAATGTAATCTATGTCGTTTATTACGCTCATGACGTTAATTATTAATTGAGGAAACACAGCCTGTATCAATTCAATCTTGTTATATTAAATTTGAATGATTGGAAAAGAAACAAAATAAATAAAAAGATATTTTAGACGTTATCACAGCCTTTGAACAGTTAAATGTTTAGTGTTTGTACAGAAAATGTTAGAAGCATCAAAATTCAGGTAACTAATAAAAGTAAAAGGCCACTGGAGGACTACATAATGTAACATGCTATAAGTGATGACAAAACACAAATAAAGAACCATTATGGAGAAGCATACATAAGCGTAGGTAGAATACCTAGTTACTTCTAGAATTCTAGAAACCTTCCCCCATGAATGTTACAATTCACTTCCTCTACTTATAATTATGTATAGCTGATGATGGCATCAGGTAACCTAAATATAACCAACTATGTTGCTTTCGAACGTCAGTTATAGCCACAAATCAACTCATCATTTTGGCAATGGTGTATTCGACACGTGTACCTCATGTATTTGCGAGTGACGCTCGTAATTCTTATGGGGGATGAGTCATAATCATCCATCACTAGAGATACTTTAATGGGACATGATGTGATGCACATAATCAAATCAACGGCGAATGATTAATTGAATCAGGAGTGATATCATTAATTACGGTAGGTTGCTGGCTAAATACTGCAGTGACTATTGGCTAGGTCATCCTAGCACAAAACTTAAGAACAGCTGCACGGTAGTAAGATCTTTTGGTTTTTAAGCAAGTTTGCTAAGCGTTACATTGCTCCGTTTTATGGTTAATCTTATCACTTCAATATCCGCAATGATTCAATGGTTCAATAGTTGAATGAAGAACACGCTTAATACATTTTTGTGTTCCAGTAACTGTTAGAACATTACAAGGGAATTTATATTTAAATCCGTAGGAACAGTCGGAACCCCTCCGGCGTCATAGCTCTGGCTCTGGGCGGTAGATACGCAGCTATGCGGAGCGTGCGAGGTAATTCCGACACGATATTTATTGCGCTATTTACACGATTCGAGCGAACTTGACATAGTTTCGAGCGGGGTAAAGGTGGGAATCTACAGGAGACGCCAATAAGAAATCTCTGATGCTACCTTAAAAGGCAGAAAAACAATAGCTAACTGGAATTTTCACCACTGAAAGAAAAACTGCCCATTAAACAGGAAAACTTGTGAGATTAGGTGTAGACTCCTGTAGTAAGTCATTCTCGGGGAGAGGACTCTGTTGTGTCGAATATGACAACTTCACCGTTAAAAAAGTCTTCTCTTTATAAAAGTCCCAAGGGACGGAAATAATAAAAATTAAAAATACATCTGCAAGTCAGTACTCTAGGAATGTCTCAAGAAATAAAAATTGGACCATGAGGGATCATCATTAATCTAATTAAATATGACTTGGATGAGTTGTGCGATGATGGAAGAGTGACGTGAACACCAAATTGGACTGGTCCTTGAACATTAACCATCGTAAAGTCTGGACTAATTGTAAATTAGTGCTTTACTATTCCTGATTGAATGTGTAAAAAGCAACTATGTATACTGGCCAAATACAAGTAAGACTCCTCATAAAACTTTAAGGCTTCCTAAAATCTGTTTCAAGGACAGCGCGTGCCATTTCATTTACATAAAAAAGAAGCAGGCTCTATTGTTCCATGAATAATGAAAATTCCAAGGCAAACTTTAAACGGCATTGTGGCGGATACCTACTAATATCTGAATTCTGACGCCGTTATCATCTCTGAACGTACTTGACTCAATCTTCCGCGTTATCTGCGGAAACCGGCCTGCAATGGTGTCGTACCCAAATGCATTTTAAAAGCATCAACACATATTGCGGAGAAGATGAACTACCAACAAGTGTGATATTTAAATAATTGTTCGTATGCGAAATGTTTCGATGTTAATAAATAATTAAGAGCCTTACATACTCCTAACCTCAGAACAAGCCTGTTAGGTGAATCGGTTTCATATCGTGATGGCGATAAAGATTCCGAATCCATAGTCTAGGACCTAGGTCTCTTTCTTTTTTTCTTCCTTTCGTTGTTTCTTTTCTCTGTTACTACTTCCTTCTTGAAATGAAATGAAATGAAATAATCTTTTATTCATGTATGATGTAGGTATCACTGATACACTTATGCACGTCATTTTTTTAATTTACCAGCTTTTCGCAAAGGTGCTTTGTCATGGAGGAGAAGAAAAGCCGTAAAGAAACTCCTAACTTAACCGACGAGTCGGTGATGCGTCTATACCATATTATACCATAGGATTTTAATCCTGAGTTTTTAAGATTTTTAGGCATGTGGCAGGGTTTCTGTCTGATTTTACTAATCTATTCTGCACAGAGTTGTGCATTACGTATGCAAATGTTTGCAGGACTTTTCTATTGATAACTGACCTTTTGTCAGGATTACCTATTCAATATATTTTTATGGAAATAGCCAGCAAACGAGCTGACAATCCACCTGATGGTAAGTGGCTATCGTCGCCCATGAACATTAGCAACACCAAAGGCATCACTGATGCGTTGCCGGTAAACAAAGAAAGAAGAAAAAGAAAGAAAGAAAATCTGGAAATCCTAAATGCGTCCGTTGTTGCACTAGCGGCGGTGACTACTTCACCGTCATAAGGCAACACTGTCCGTATGCTTGTGCGTTCACGTTGTAATGACAAAGTTGCCGAATTAATGTCCACAATCGCATAATCACTGGAACCCTCTGTTCGACAGGCCATAACTAAAAGAACTACAAGAAACAACTAATGCATATTATGTTCTTCTAAAGTACAGAGTTTAAGAGATTTAAAAAAATATTGAGTAATAATCATAAGAATGAGTGTTGCAAATTGAAACATGATCAAAACAATGAGTTAGCTGACAGCTCATTGTGCAACCGATATGGCGGGAACAATAGACACTGGACGCGACACTGCACACTGGAGCCCAGCCAATGCACGCGTAATTACTTATAACTTTACCTTACAAAGCTTACTCAGATTCTGCTCACCAAAAGTTAAAGCCCACTAGTGATCCTACTTTGATTCCTGGTTAGAGAAGGTTTTATGTAGAAGACACAACTATAGCTATGTCTAAACATGAAAAATATTGGTGAAAAACAATCATTATTTTAAATTTTTATCTTTTTTTTTATGGTAATAGCAAACGAGCAGACGATCTACCTGATGGTAAGTGGCCATCGTCGCCCATGGACATCAGCAACACCAAAGGCATCACTGATGCGTTGCCGGCCAAGGAAGAGAGAAGAAAAAGAAAGAAAGAACTGGCTCTCAAGCCCCCAGCCGGAACACGACGAGTCGTTTGGCGGCTGACTCATGCTCAAGGGTGGTAGCTGGCCAGACGAACCCCACGGAGAAATAATAATAGTAATAATAGTAATATTGGTATTAATTAACAATTAAAATCAATATTACCAATATAATCCCTCGAGGGGCTCTACCACCAGCGGGCCGGATTTAGTCGCCTCTTACGACACCCATCCGGCGTGGGATTGGGGTTAGTATTCTAAGCTGCCCCAATACGGCTATCTGTACATTCAAACTTGATAATAAAAACAAATTGATGTAGCTGTTGTTTTCACAGAATAAGTAAGCTAGAAATTTAGTGTGTTTTATTTTGATTGGGTCTTATTTTGATTGGGATAAAGACTTTTATCTAAACTTATTTTCCAAGTGTAGGTAACTTTGAAAGCTTAGGTTTCCTGAAACAAACTGACGGCTAGTTTTGGGCTTTCCAGTTAAAAAATAAAAATTTCACTCCATTTTGCAGTCATCTATCAAAACAAAACAAAACACAAAAAAAATTGTATGGATGTCCTTTACAGACTTCGAAACCAACCAACCAATATGCCCCAAAATGGTTTCATTTGAAAGGAAATAATGTGAAGGTTGTTTGAGACCAAAACAATGAAGTAGGCACATTTTCGAATTTCCACTATATGCATATTTTTTTTGTGTAGTAGCACATGCCTGTAATTACTAGTAATTAAACTGGTTCTCACTATAACCACAGACACATAGAGTATCATAACAACAGTGGAATGTTTAGAGGTGGGAATATTTGTAAACTTTTTCCTGAATGCCATTACACTGGTGTCATAACATCACCAGTCGAGTAACCATGAGATTGGTATCACTTAGAAATGGAGAACATACACAAAACATAACAATCAACTATATTATTTTAAGATTACTCTTAAAAGTGTCATCTGGCAAAAATATATAATAATAACATTTTAAGAAACTATTTTGAATATATAAAAGGGATGAAGATCAAAGAAATCACTTTTCCGAGGTACAAAGAAAGAAACAAAGGTATTTTTTAGAACTACGGCTAACATCAGTTGCCTTCTAGAAAGTTTCATTTTCCTTTTAGTTCCTGAAGTCTTCTCCGCTAATAACATTTCTTTCAAAATCAACTAATGAAATCACACTATACAGGAGTCAAGGACAAATTTTAATAAATTTTTATGAATGTGATTAACATCCTTTTGCCAAGTTTCATGTAAAGATGAACTACTTGAATTTCTTCATGAAAAAAACAACAGATAAGACAGCTGAACCAACATAATAATATTTTCAGTTACTTATTTTATGGTAATGTAAAAAAATTGTAACTGTATCCGTCCATATTGGGTAGTATTATATTAATAATTCAGCTTAGGTAAAGGATAAATAATTTTAACTGACATCCAATTCTTTACAAATTTATGCAGCAATAAATGCAGCTATTGTAAAGTTGTTATAACAAATATTTATCGTCAAATAAGTAAAGAGCTTTGTATTTAATCCAAATATAGCAATAAGACCCAGTCTTTACCACATTTTGATAAGAAGTAACATGTTAATTAAAAGTAAATAATGAATAATTACTTATGATAAGGTGTACATTACTCATTGTGGTATCTCCTCGCCAGACAAAAAACATGACATTGAAGTCCAAATATTATAAAAATCCATAAGGAATTTGGCAGAACTCACACTCTTCAGACCATAATTATTATTATAAAGAGGAAAGTCTTGATTTTTTGTTTGTTTATTTGTTTATAATGGATAAACGCAAACACTATTGGACCAATTTCAAAAATTCTTTCACCAACAGGATGCTCTATTATTTCTGAGTAAGATGGGCTGGGCTATATTTTATTTAAAAAAAACTGGGATCTACACAAAAACGGAAGCAAATCAAGGGCGTTTACCAGTCACTGATAAACTTATGCATGTAATTTTTTTGATTCTACCATTATTATTGTTGAGTTGAATAATATTGAAATTTTTAAAATTAAATAACTTCATAATTCAATTGCTTAGTCTGCCTTTTACCCCTCATTTTAAATGAGTAAATTTGTCATTAAGTACAAATACTATGATTATTAAGGTAGCTCAATTTTGTACAGATATTAGCTTATCAAACAATCAAACAAACTTCTGTCAATAAATAATGTGTACTCACAAACTTTGTGTAACAGAAAACTGTCAATTTACTTGCAAATTATAGAAGTAAGCATAGTATAATTTACTTCGCCCTTTTTCATTAAAAATCCCTAAAACCTCCGAATGTTTTGGTAACTGATGATTGTTTAGCGTCAAACAATGAACATTTATGGGTAGAAAGAAAAGGTACTAAAACATTGAAGAAATCCCAACTTACCTTATTGTGAGGAAGAACGATAAAGGCACCACCTCCAGCAGACTCGACGATGATCGCCAAGAACTTGGGATTCACAGCACAAAACGTAGAGTCCCAAGAACTCTTCGACACTCTTACGTTATCATAACACTGTTCCCTTTTCAACGCCTGCCCGTACACATGGCGGAATTTTGAACTACGCACCACTCTAAACGACATCTGCAAAACCAAACGCACGCACTCAAAAACAACCAGTAACAACCACTAAAGTAATAGCCCGAATTATTCCACATAAAACATAACCTATAAACCCGATATGACCTATATTGACATTAGGGAAAAAAATCAACTCACGTTTAATTATAAGGAGAAATAATAATATTTACACAAGGTATTTCAATGAAAACATTTGAATTTAACACAATCTAATAAAAAAGAAAATAAAACTGAGAGCTGCTAAGGTTCGAAGGGAGGACGGTTGGGAAAACGAGCGAACTCCATATTTGGTAATGCTTACAGCAACTGTATTTACTGATTTTAAATTTGCCTGAGCACAACTTATATATTAATAAGGGTCAGGAATACATGAATATATTTTTTATCAATTTAATTTTAAGTTTAGTAAATCCTTTTACTGTATTTTAAATAATAACAAGTTTTCATTTGGGCAACATTTTATAATTTTGAACGCGGCACGGTAGTGTCAGTTACTAAAGTATTAAAGATGCGTTCAGTTTTGTTTTCGTTGTAAATCACAAAAAATACTTTAACACACAAAAAAATCATACATGGGACGATCATTTTATTTCCATAACTTACTCTTGGTACTTCTATGCGAATTTCTGTAGGTTTACAAACATTAAGAGATTGAGCATGGTAACTGTGACATCTTTCTCTGCCTACCCTCTTTGAGATTGGTGCTCTTTTGATTTGAGGGCTATTGAAGCTGCTATGCCTCTTAAGATCCTGCAAATAAAATACAAAATTCAATGCTAGCGAATAAAGTGCTAGCTATTAATTAAAAAAAAACTAAAATAAGTTAAAATAACTGTCATGGGTTTACAATATTATGATACGATTAAGATACGATTAGGATACACAGAAAGTAGAGGTTTTTCACTGATTACATATTTAATTGCCCAGTTTTCAAAAATTGTTAAATTATAATAAAAAAATACATGATAATTAAAATCAGAATTAAAATAATATTGTGCATATAAATAAATACATGCTCAGAAAGTTGTTTTTGTAGAAGATTATATAGTAAACAATTTAATGAGGATCCAGTACTTAAACCTGATTATTTTATTATTTACTTACTGCATCCACTTCCATACGGCTCATATTTAAAACTTATTTAAATAGACCAGGTATGAATTACAAAAGCTTTTGAATGTAACAGACAGATCGAATTAAATCTTAGCACTTCTTTCGTTTTAGCACGTTTAACGTTTCTTAAATTAAATAGCAATTAAGTTTTATTTTTTAATACCCTCATCTTGTAACAGTGATTAAGTACTCTATGATCAATCTTTTAATAATCGACAGCACTGTGACATGAAATAGCGTGAAGTAAATAAGAGTTTTTCGGACTAATGTACATAACATATCATACATAGCTTCGTAGATGTACTTGAAGACGTATGATGTCTCAATGAAATGACCATTCGACCAATCACAGACTGGATTGAAGTGGTCCTTCATAATAATTGTAGGGTGTCCACACTTAACTATAATATTGAAGTAACACATTTTATTATAATTTATCTGAGTATAATTTCTTCAAAATTATCCTTATGTCATGAAAACTGATTATGATTATTGGAACGAAGTTCCTTATCGCGCGTTGCGAAAGGGGGCTAGGCGGAAAATTTGGTAACGAAAAGTGGTAACGACACTTTTTGCCGGTAACGAAAAGTTGTAACGACACTTTTTGCCGTCATAGTTTTTTTACATAGAAAGCAAGCCAGAGTACTAGGATAGCAAAAACATGCAAGCGAGTGTGCCAAAACAAATCTAAGGTATTAAATTTCGTGAGAAATTTAACCTAAACCTAAACCTAAGAAGGTTTAGTAGTGCTGTGACAAATATTTTGTTTACAAGTTCGAATATTAATTGTTATTTTTCATAATCTAATAATTTGTTGGAAATGGGAGAAGGAAAGTATCGATACTTCTCGAAAGTATCGATACCTCAAAAGTATCGGAACAAAAGTATCGATACCAAAAGTACTTGGTATCGCAACGAAAGTATCGATACTTTTTGCGGATCCCTAATTTATTGTGGTCGTCGTAGGTACTCGTCGTTTTTGTTTGTGTTGCATAAAATCTGATGTTGTAATGTCATCGATACTCAGTGATACTCTTGTTATTACCCTTTCTTAACTGAATAATTCCCAGTCCCTCCCCGAGTCTTGTTTAAAGGTAATCAATATTGTCATGGGCACCAGAGGATCTAAGTGTTTGCTATCGTAAATTTAAAAACACGTAAAGCAACTTAAAGTGGAGAGTAATAACATAATACTGTACATTTAATATTACTCATTACATTTCATTAATAAAAAGCTGGAATGTACAATTTTCTCAATTTTGCTCATAGTGCAATATTTTAAATTGGGTAATTTTGAAGACATTTTTATAAAACGTATTATTAAAATATAATTTTTACCTATAAAAAAGTTACCTACAGAAAACATTTTGAAGAACCATATCAAAGTAGGACTGTCATAATCTTTCTAATTGTAAGTATGTAAGTGTGGATACCCATGGATACCCTATAATATTATGAAGGACAACCTCAATCCGGCCTGTGATTGGTTCGAATGGTTCTTTAGGGACTCCAGGTTACGACGTCATCGATCAGGTACCTCTACAAAGTCCAGCCAGAGTATATGTATATCTAAGTCAAAATGTCATTAAATGTCACGTGATCCATCTGGTAAGGTACCTTTTTATATAAACACTAGCTGCCCGGACAGACTTCGTTCTGTCAAAAGTTTTTTTTTTTAAATGTAAGGTACCCTATCTTTCAAGTTGGATCAAACTGCACACGGTGTGCAAATTTGATTAAAATCCGTTAAGTAGTTTAGGAGTCCATTGTGGACAAACAACGTGACACGTAATTTATATATATTACTAGCTGCCCGGACAGACTTCGTTCTGTCAAGTTTTTTTTTATTATTTTGAGATGTAAGCTATCCTATCTTTCAAGTTGGATCATACTGCACATGGTGTGCAAATTTGATTAATATCGGTTAAGTAGTTTAGGAGTCCATCGCGGACAAACAACGTGACACGTAATTTATATGATGATGGAGTCCAATAACCTTATCTATACAAAGTTCTTTTCTTCTACCTTCTCTGTGCTACTTATTAAATTATATACTCTGTGCTAGTGACAGCTGACAAGTTGACATAAGTGAATGACGCATGATATGACATTTGTTTTTGTAAAAGGTTTTTTTCTGTAACTGTTAGCAAAATACAAAATAAATTATTTCAATTTCATCAAGTATTTCATCAAGTCATAAATAATATGCTTATTATTTCAATATTATAAAATAAACTTGTGACGAGTTTAGTTTTCACGATGAGTAAAGACATCACTTCAATCAGTGGTCTCATGGTAATTATTTAAACATTACTTTTCTACTTCAATTTTAACTTTACAAATGCATAATTATTTATATCGTAAAGTATGAATATAAATTGTGTTTTACTTAAATCTGGTTAAAATTTAAATATTCTATCCTTTGACATACCGTATTTTAATCGTCAACTTTGGCAATTTATTTCAAATTAACCATATATTTACAAAACACATTTTCTTACTTTTATTGATTTATTTTCGAGGGCTAACTTTTTGATTAGAAGTTTTCTAATATTCATTCATTCATTTGTGACATAAAAATCACTAGGTACTTGTTAAATTTTAGATTTTATAAAAATTCTTAGTGTACCTAATGGGTCCCCGAGACGATCAAGCGCACTTGACAAGTCTTACGTGATTGAAGGTTTCACTTGATGAGTGACTTGACGCCCATTGACGGTTCTGTCAAGCCCGATCAAGTGTACTGCCACAGTCGCCTACCAATTTGTGTCCATTAAAGTCGTCGCAAAAAATGGTTTCCAACGCAGATATGGCATTCCTTGCCATAACTCTAGCGGTAAAAAAAAAGAAAAAAGAAAGAGACGATGGTGTAAGGAATGGTATAAATTGAGACATCGATTCACTCATGAACATTTGCAAAGAACTCTTCAAGCAACTGAGCCGGATGATTATAAAAATTTTCTACGAATGGACAACGATTCTTCTGAAGCATTGTTGGAGCAATCGACCTTTTATTTTATCGGCGTACTCCCTACTTTTGACTTTCCATAGTGCAGGAAAATCCCTGTACAGAGATATCAACAAAAGCCCAAAATCACGCTCTGTAATAATGTCGGCGCTTGTCGCCGAGGCCATGTCTAGGTCCTTTCGTCATCCGCCATCTTCGATGTTCCGGTCGAAAATGAAAAAAGCTTGTCAAGTCACATCAAGTCGCGTCAAGCGCAGCCGCATCAAGTGTCGTCAATCAAAATTTCTGTCAATTATGGTCAAGCCGTAGACCGCTTGACGGTACACGTCAAGTCAATGCAGTAAACGATCAATATTCGGTTCAATCACGTAGACTTGTCAAGTGCGCTTGATCGTCTCGGGGACCCATTATACTTATCTTCAAGCTCAAAATGTAATATGATATCTCTCTGATATCAAATGTGTGTGATGTACACATCTGGTTCTTCTGTTTATATAACTTGCCAATAAAAAAGCTTTTGTATAAAATTTGCCTGTTTTGAAACATTAAGGAAAACCTGTTTCCTTAATTACATTGTTTTTAACTATGCTATTTACATTATAATTTTAATTTATGCACATCTTTAATGTGTGATGATTGTATGAACATCTCAGTAAATAAATAACATTATTTTCAAGTGTGTGTACATTAGTAGCTGAGACTAAACAGTATGATTTGATTTAAGTCTTGTAAGAGTTCTAGATAGGCAGGACTTTGCTAGGCAAGAATCAATGAACCACATAAATTATGAAATATGATAATATTGTTAATATTCACTGAATATTCTATCTAAAATTAACAATTTGACAAAATGGGGACTCAACATTTATGTTATTAAATTACACAAACTACATTTGGTTATGAATTTAAACAATCCTTTTACACAAAAATCTTTAGGCAGTCCAAAAGGTAGGTAGGCAAGCGTGAACTAACTGAGATACAAGAATATTTTCTTCCTAGCTACAAGCAGAGTAGTATCTTATTTATCTATGTATTATATTGTTTTCAAACACATTTTGTATCCCACCTCTATGATGGTTGGTAGAACCCACTTAGTCCTACCACAAGCCACTGAAAACTAAAATCCATTACATATTGTAGCTGTGTATACAATGTGCATCTTCAAGGCCCCACAATGAATAGGCTTTTACTAACATTCCCTACCAAGATTTTGCCCGTAATAAATAAATGTTCATTATCATATGTAATTTGTTACTATTTTCTCTTGTTACAGTTACAGGCCAAGGCACGCAGATGTATGCTGGGAGGTGTGTTGATTGTGAATGTGGCTTCTCTGGTGGCTGCTGTGTGCCTATTACTGGAATTGAAGGTTGAGGACAAGTGAGTTTTATGTTTATTTAAATTTGAAACAGTAAAAACTCGAATACAGACAATGATTTTAAAATATAGATATGTTATGCCCTTACAAATCAACCAAAAAATCTGTTCCGAAAAGAGCTAAAACACACATATAACGTAAACGCGCCTATTACCGCCCCCCAAAATTTGTATCCTATTACCGCCAGTTTTTTTAATCATTATTTTAAGGCATGTTGTAGATTCCATGAAAGTTGTAGCCTAAAAATATTTTAGGTATGTATATTGAGAAACAAAAATAATAAAGTTTGTGTGCGTAAATAATCAGCAAACAGAGTAAATAGCCAATAATTGAGACGCGGCCGCAACGGACTTCCGCGTCATAGTGTTCTGCTCCCAGCTACATAAGAACACCTCATTATTACTTAAGAGAAATTAACATAAATAAAATGTGTATACGTGCATGCCAATATGTAACTATAATAAATAATACATTGGTTTTCTAGATTAACATCTAATACTACCGTTCTGGCCATGTCTTGTCGTTTAAATCGAATTTTACATTGGAGCGGTATTAGAAACTTAATTTTTATAAGTCGCTTCTATTAACGACCCATGGCGGTGTTAGATGTTTTACAATAGTTAGTATTTTAGCTTTTATTTCTTTTAATACATAATTTTAGATGTTTTTTTTTTTAACTTGTTTGATTCTTAAGAGTATATTAGATAATTTGATCAATTAACGCCATACATTTTGTCTCATGGATTTTTGCCTGTTATTTTTTCTTTTTTGGCGGTAATAGAATCTTCATACTTAATTCTATTACCGACACATACGGTCTTATTTATAAATGTCTCTTATTGTAGGTATGTAGCGTACTTTAGTTAAAATGCTGATAAGCCTACTATAAGTTCCTGTGTTCATAAATGTTCTATAGGCCAAACATAAGTTTTTAACCGACTTCAAAAAAGGAGGAGGTTATCAATTCGTCGTATATGTTTTTTTTCTTTATATGTTCGACCAATTTGGATGGTTTAAACGGTATTAAATAGCGGATTGCTTCAGGGTGGTCTCATTAACATCATGGTGAGGATCTTATGATGGGTTCTGGACATATAGAGTGGAACACCTCAACGGTTCGTTGACATCTCAGGGTGTAATGATGTGAATTGGAGACGAAATATGTAACTCCTCAACGGATTGGAATAATTGAACCGTGTTAAAAGGTATATTTTGTTGTTGGTAAATATTTACACAGCAAAATCAGTACATCATTGACCATTCTATGGTCTGATGATGTTCCTTGGAGACAAAATGTGTAACTCTTAAATAGGAGAATCGGAACCGTTTTTAAGAAATTTTTTGCCAATAACTTTATTTTTGCAAAACCTACATCATAGACAATCTCAGGGTCTGATGATGTGATTTGAAGGCAAAATGTGTAACTCCAACGGATTGGAATAACTAAACCTTGTTTTAAGATATTAACCTCCATCTTATAAAATTTCAGTAGATGGTGTTTTTAATAATATTTACTTTAACTACATTATTAAGAAGAAAGCTCAGTTTTTAATAATAATAATTATTGATCTCAAATGTTTTATACCAACTTAATAAATATTTATTTTGTTTTTTTTTATTTAATAGTATGGAGAATGTGTTCCTTTTTCAGTGGTCGGTAATAGAAACATGAAAAACGGTAATAGAAACAACATCATCCCATCGGGCGGTAATAGAAGCAGCCGCTATTTCAGATTAAATTATTATTTATTAAATATTGTGTGATTAAACACTAAATTTAAGTGCTGAATATCATAGAATATTTAATTATGATAAAGAATAAATTAAAACGCCTGTCCTAGCATAACGGCGTATATCTAATTTTCTGAAGTTCATCCAAAGTCAGCTTAAACTGGCGGTAATAGGAACGTTTACGTTATTTATCTTTTGTTTCACTACACCAATCACATTGGTATTATACATTATGGAATTTTAATGCTGTATGTCAAATGTCAAGCACTTCTGACAACAACAAAAGCGTGCGTATTGTCTTGTATTAACAGAGTGACTACGAGTAGAACGGTCAATTGCCTGTTCTTACGCTCTTCATCGTCGGCGCGCTAGTGACATGTCTGCCTCTTTTTTACATCATAATATCATTGAATATAGGTAGAAAATACAGTAGTTTGAATACAGAAAAAAACAGTTCCTGTCAGTGTTGTTTGATGATTTGCTTCAGTGCATTATCCTGTTGATGTTACAATAGAAGTTTAAATGATAATGAGAAACTTTGATAGTTAGACAATGATATTTCGGTAGGCAAGACAAGCTTGGCAGGCCTTGGCTTACCCAATAGTATGGATTCTCTTGAAATTAGGGAGCTTCAGAGGGTTTTACTTGGCTTCTGAAGCAGTCAAGAAATACTAGCAGCTACACTTCCACTTACTGATTGTGTGTGTGTGTGTGTACTTGTGTGTGTTACTGTGTGTGTACCGGAAGTGATAATGTAACCATCATTGACCATGAACTATATTTGAAGATTTTGAAGTTATAGCCCTAATTTTATAGCTATTACTGTTATCTGGGTTTCAATGTTCTTTTATATCAATTTTGTTTATATGTTGCTAAATTTGGAATTACTTTTAAACTGATTCTGCAGATGCTTTGCATAGACTAGAAAGTTGTGGTGTTGTAAAATATTGTAGGCTGCAAAATGTGTTTTAATTAAAAAGAAATATGAAAATTTTTACCATTCGGGCCGTTTCCGAAAGCATATTGTGTCAACAAGTAGATAAGAGTTTCTGTAGCTTAGAGTATACAGAAGTTCTGTAAGTAGTTGCTAAATGCTCCGCTTAGGTCATCGTTGTTTGTTGTGATGAATCTAATTATTATAAAACTACAGAATAAATCAGAATAACCTTGGAGGAATTGCGGTGAAGCGACATGTGCGCAGCGTGGCATAAAATTTCATTCAAGGTTAAAGAAACTATAAATTTTACTAATCTAACACTTACGCCCCAACTCAGAGTCACTAACGGTTACTTTATTCGCTCCTTAGTAAAGAATCACCATACAAATGTTGTACTAAGGAGCGATTTAAGCAACCGTTAGTGACTCTGAGTTGGGGCGTTAGTATTAGTAGCTAGCATAGCTTAGCTATAATTATAAATGGATTGAGCGATATTTATTGCGACTCTATACTCAATAGCCCTAGTAGTGATCCTATCTGACAAATGACATGCATGCATGCGCTTAGCTAAGTTACTTACGCCCCAACTCAGAGTCACTAACGGTTACTTAAATCCCTCCTTAGTACAGAATTTGCATGGAGATTCTTTACTAAGGAGCGATTTAAGTAACCGTTAGTGACTCTGAGTTGGGGCGTTAGCCTAAGCACCATGTCCGGTGGAGGGAGACGTGAGGTACGGTCATGGATATATGACTGTTGTAGAGGTATTGTAGAGGTATCTGAAAATCGATGACGTCATAACGTCATATCTTTCTATTAAGAAAGACTTGTAAAGAAAAGAAACCCCTAATGAATGGGATAGAATCAGTAGCGTAGCGTGGGGGGGGGGGGGGGGCCTGGCCCCGGGCGGGACATGAAGAGGGGGCGGTAAGTCACTCGATTTTTAAAGAAGAAAAAATATATACATTTAAGTTAATTTTATTTCAATTTTAATGTAAATTGTGCTATGAAAAAAACAAGAAAAGTGCATTTTTAACTAATAAAAAAAATATTTTAAATAATATGGGGGCGGCAAAAATCCCTGGGGGGGGGGGGGCGGCAAATTTTCGGTCGGCCCTGGGCGGCGGAAGCCCACGCTACGCCACTGGATAGAATGCAATTCAAGTGGCGGTGAATAACATCGTTAACACCAAAACAACATTTTATTATTTGTATCATAGCTGAGCTCGCAGAGTATTATTTGCGAATTTTTTCGCAGCCAAAATGGATCGCGTGATCTGCGCAGATAACCGAATGGTTTACACACGCGATAAAGTATGTGACGCAACAGCTAAAATAGATTAGGTAATCATCGCAACTGGTAAACCATATGCGATAAAATAAATAAGCTGTGTAGGTATATATACTTTTCTGAAATACACCACTGCAATGACTGAATGATGTATGGAGCTGTCCCAGTCTTTGCGTTAAAGAAATCCCCTGAATCCTTTGCCCTTTGGCCGTATTGGGGTTGCCCAGAATACTGACCTCAATCTCATGCCGGCATATCAGGGTGTCGTAACAGCCTGCCTGGCTGGCTACCACACTCTTGCTTAGGTCATCCGCCAAACGACTCGTATCGATCCAGTTATTTCCAACCTCATTCTCTCATCTTTCTTGTCCGGCAACGCAACAGAAATAAAAGAGGACCACGAGAGACGCGAGAGAAATTTAATTGTAGGGCTCATGGGGCATTGCGCAGAAGAGGGACCGTTTCGATGTTATCATATTCCGGAGCTTCACTTATGCGTCGAATGGCTGATATAAAAAATTCGCTTTTTAAGTAGAGTGGTAAGGTTGCCATTTGTATTTTTGTATATTTTATTGTATGTATGTGTCGGGGAGGTAATTATAGAAAAAGAAATTCAGGATACGAAGAAACTATAGGGTTCCCTTTTAACTATGGAACCCTATAAACAGATTAAAGTGCTATTGTTTACGTAGCTGTTTCCTTATCGCATTAGATTTCAGTTATAATCTGTTTTATCATGCAATTTACGTACTTATCATGTGTTATTAAGCTATTTATTAAATCTTACAATCTTTTCATGTGATTCACAAGATAGATCGATCTACAGGTGGCTAATTACTGTAATTTGCCATTGATTGAGAGATAACTCAATGGTGAAAACTAATTGGTTTTTCCAAGTCGCAAAGACAGCTATTGCGTCATCGGAGTCAGGTTTAGATAGTTTTTACCTACGTCATTATGCGTCATTATACTCCCATGGTGTAAAGGGCAAAGTTTTCAAATTCAAATTTAAATTCAAAATCATTTATTCATGTAGGTATCTTTGATACACTTATGCATACTTTTAGCTTTCTTACTTCGGCGTAGGAGACAAGAAGCGTGCTTAGGTAAGTAAAGCCTATGCTTTTCCAGTAGCCGCGCGAGTTGAATGCAGAGCTTAGGAATGCGGCTAGTGTTGTGACCTAATTGGTAATTAATTAGTGTTATGTCGATAAATTGGAATTAGAAATTTAACACAATATAATCATAAATGTGAGTTTGTTACCACGTTCGTGTCCTCGTAACTACTAAACCGATTTTGATAAAAAAAACTTGAAGAGGTGTCAAGGGACACCCGGACCGGATGGAACGAAGTGCAGCAAGTGAATTTCGTGAGAAATTTAATACCTTAGATTTGTTTTGGCACACTCGCTTGCATGTTTTTGCTATCCTAGTACTCTGGCTTGCTTTCTATGTAAAAAAAACTACGACGGCAAAAAGTGTCGTTACCACTTTTCGTTACCAAATTTTCCGCCTAGCCCTTTCGCAACGCGCGATAAGGAACTTCGTTCCAAAATAAAATCTGACCAAATTAGTTGAACTGATTGATCTGATGTTTGGTATGTAGGTAAATTAAACCCTGAAACAACACAGAGGGTACGGGACAAAGCTAGTATTGATTAAAACATTATATAAGTTCTTACGCTTTATTTTCAAGAACACTAAAATCTAAATATAACTGAATCGATATCAACGAATGCGCGCGATAATTATTTATCAAATACAACACTATTTTGACACTAGTGACATTAAACTCCGGGCCTTCGAGGAAAGAAGTAGCGAGCGGGTGGCGGGGGTCGCCCCTCACCTCAGACCCCGACTGCATTCAACTTGCGTGCCTACTGTGCATTTGCATGTGATTGTATCACTTTATCATCAGATGTCATTGTAATTTGTAGCCAAGCATTAATTAGCTTAACAAATGTAAAAATACATATTTAACTGTACATTTTATAAAATTTAAAAAGATATCTGATGACCTTGAAATGCCTTCATATACATATTTCAAACAATAATAACCGCATTAAAATTAGTCCATTATTTTATGAGCTACGATGCCACAAACAAATACACACACAAACACGCACAGAGACAAATCAAACTTATAATATTTTTGGGTCGGTAAAATAACTGGAGCAAGTTCCCTAAACTACAGTTCTGTTACCAGGATCTCAGTGCGTCGAGGATGTGCGCTCACACTCCTCGGGTTCGTGTACTTCATGTCGCTGTACGAGATGTGCGTGCAGGCGGCGCTGTTCACGGCGCCCGGTGCGCGCTTCCGGTCACAGTTCCGGCTCGGAGCTGGTGACGTCATGGACATCTGCAACAAGTTAGTACTTAGTATTATCGGTAACAACGTCAAAATGTTCTCAAGGATGTCTTCCGACCGTGTCTTGCGAGGTTGGATAATTGAGGGGATTAATATTCTCTCAATAAGGCCATTTTTACGCAAGGTACTTATTAAGCGCTGAGTTGCTACATGCTTCCTTTTGGATAAAACACTTAAATGTTCTGGACCTTCCGTTCAAAAGATTATTCATACCTATCAGATCAATACAAAATACCCATCCCACTCCCAAAGTTTGGGACCCAAACTGTAGTTTGGTAAAATCTTTCGTTCGCTCTTCGATTATTAAGTTAGTCGAGTTTTGGATCTTCATTATAATTTTAAAGCTGTAACCCGATAAGGATACCTATATAATTTTCGTTGCCCAGTATCAGATAGCATGGTAATAAATAACGCCTCACACTCATAGCCCCACACTAGGATTCCCTGTGCCGTGGGTGCCATGAACAACACACTAGACAAGGACATTCACACCCAGACCGAGAACAGAAATTCAAACTCATCATTCAAATTTCCGCCTCGCTGGGAATCGAACCCAGGACCCTCGGTGCGGCGATCCGGCATGGTAACGATTGCGCCACACGGGTCGTCAAATGGTAATGTAATGGTAGGCCATTTTGATCATTATGATCATCAATCAAAATCTCAAACAAAGGACCAGTTAATGTGTGCTACAAGCACGCTTACTACATTGATTCATCAATCTTTCCCTCTAAACACAGCTCTAAACGTCATCGGGTACCAACGCTACTAACATACTTGAAGTAGTCGTAGCGAAATCGTGACGTATAAACGAGATGACCTTAACTGGTGTAATTAACATGATTAGCAGTTCGCTAAGTTTTCTAAAGAAACACTGATGTTACCTTGTTATACATTCACGGACATATTGTCGCCTATTTGTCGGAAAAAAACATCCATTTATTTAAAAGTGAATATGAATTTTATAATTATATTTGGCTGGCTTCTTCTAAACAACACTCAGCGACATAATTTAATACACTTATTTATTTATAAGCGACAATGACCCCATTTTGGAGATAGCGATATAAAAAGTCATTCAATGGCCTAGATATCACTTTAAAATAGATCATAATGTGTGTCAATGACGATTTGCAAGATGTCCATAGGAGACGAAGACCTCGTATCTTCAACCTGCTTGTCTGCTTTTTCGTCCGCCTATCAGTTATTATTAAAAAAAGAAATTCCACCTTTGTCTGATGACGCGTTGGTGAAGCTTAGACCTTGTCCAGAAGGGACGAATTCGCCGCGAATCGTTTCGCGCGAATTCATTCGCGCGTTAGCGAGATACTAGGCGCCAGTACATCGCGTCCACAAGCATCGCGCGAATTCAAAATACGCGCGTAAATCGCGTGCACTACGCCAGAATCTCGACTCGCGCGTGATTCGCGCGTATTGCGCGCGAGTCGAGATACTAGAGACGCCTTGTTGCGTCCAGGTTAACGTGCGAACAAGTCGAACAACAGAGTGAGGTGCACGTATCAAGGGAAATGGAGCGCCTAAATTTTCGTGCGTTGGCAGGCTCCTTCTGGACGCAACGGTCGCGCGTGATACGCACGAGAGAATCGCGGCGAATTCGTCCCTTCTGGACAAGGTCTTACGTGATCCGTCCGTTTGTTCCTTTACTATTTTTTTCATGGTAAAATAGCAAACGAGCTTGCAGTACCACCATCTCATGGTGCACATAGTCTACCACTCGGTAGTCGGTTAATAAGTCCTGTTAGTATTGGCTGTTAATAAGAAAATCGCTTATTGTTTATACTGTTATGGAATGCCAACTGTAGTGGTTTTAGGCCACTGGCAAGGTTTTTTTTGGGAGTGTTAGTGGGGGCCCCTATACGCTGGGGACCCCGTATAATTGATACGGCTGATTCGGTGATAGCTACGCCCGTTATAGCCACATACCATCAGGTGGATTGTCAGCTCGTTTGCCGGCTATTTCCTTAAAAAAAAAGATAAATTCTCAGCAACGGTTCATCAATCCCGCGCAGGCTGGTGTCGGCGGTGCAAGCAGTGTTCTCGTGCATCACGGGCGCGGTGGTGTGCCTATGGTCGTGCACGCGCGACTTCATGCGCGCCTCGCACGTCGTCTCCGAGGGGTACGCCTGGTTCGGCGCCGCTTACTTCTTCTACGATATATACTCTATGTACATTGTGAGTGGTAACTATACTTTTGGGGCCATTCGTTAGTAATTAACGAATATCGACAATTGTGTTTTTTTGGCATTACCCACTCCCCCCGTTTTAATCTCATGTTTCTGCATAAAAAATCTCTATTGTAACATCGGGATCTTACGTAATTAATGAATGACCCTTTACTGCTTTGTAATACATAATATAATGTAAATTGCATTTTTTACCCTCGAAAAGCAATAGTTAACAAAGGAGTTCTCAACCAGGTGCACATAACAATGAAGAGCGAGGCATTAAAGAAGGAAGGCGTGTTGAAGAACAAGATCCTGGTTGTGCCCAAGCGGGACAAGTCGTCCGGCGACGGGAGTGGCAAGCGAGACGGGAAGGAGACTTCGTTCCTGGAGTACTGCCGCCAGGAGCCGGTCATACTGATGCACCATCTCTTCATCGGCGGGTTCGGCTTCCTGGTCATCGTGGTGAGTGGTAGCGTCATTAATTTCAATGTTTTCATTTTTATTGCAGGTATTTAATTATTTAAAAATTACTGTCCATTTAGCATACACGCATTTCGCAGGTAATCGTGTTGGTCAGCTGAAAATGCTTTGGTTTAATAGCAGGAGCCAGTAATTAAACCACGCAATACACGTCAGCACTAATTAACTGTTGTCTCATATCAGATAATACGTTAATAAGTATTGAGGGAGTTCGTCCATGGCTATAGCAGCAATACAGTAGCGCGAATCGTAAACGCGTGGCTGCATCGCTTTTTCTGTTAACGGTTACATGCAATTAACATATGATCTTCGAGATTCCATCGTGGTCACGTAGGCATGATTTATAGCCACTGTTTTAATTAACCTATTCCTTTAAAACCATCCTGTCTCCACACCATCAGTACCTCCGCGGCGGTCTCGGTGACTGCGTGTTCGGGTTCGTGTACCTCATGGAGCTGTCGACGCCGTTCGTGTCCGCGCGCGGGATCCTGTCCCGGCTGAAGCTGAAGGCGAGCCGCGTGTACCTGGTGAACGGCATCGCGATGCTGCTCACGTTCTTCGTGTGCCGCGTGGCCAGCCTGCCCTATGTCTGCCTCATGTACAGTCGCGAACTCGGACTGTCTTACTTGGAGGTGAGTTCGGAACTCGATAATAGATGGCGCTACGTGCAGAGACGGCCATTTTGTTTTCGGTTAGAACATTGAAATGGACTGATAATTCGAGGGTTTTGTAAGAACATTGTAAGAGCTTGTGTTAAACGGAATTGACCAAGTTAAGAAACTTTGAAGGTTGCAAGTGGATGAGCGGTTATTATCGCTGTACATTTCAGAATTTCGCTATAGAGTTATAAAGTCCGAGAGCTGTTGTACACTTCTAATGCTTATGTACTCTTTGCAATACATTTGTATTAAAAAATCCACTGGTTTCCGAATCTGCGAGCTGTTGCATCATTAACGCTGACGTATGATTGTATTCCAGGCTATCAGATCCTTGCCGCTGGGCTGCAAGATATCGATCTGCATCCTGCTGTTGCCGCAGCTGTACTGGTTCAGCCTCATGTCGGTGGGCGCGGTGAAGGTGTTCGCGGGCAAGCGGCCGCGCCAACAGCCGCTGTCCGCAGGTACCGCCCACCATTCTCTGCTACTTCATTGGACTACATGACGACATTGAAGTAATATCACTAGCGTATAGAACCGACACTGCGAAAACGGTGTATGTCCCAATGAATTCGCGCCAATAAGCTTCAATTTACAATGGAATCGTTCGATTTTGAAAGGAGACCGGAGGCTCAATTCTGAAAATAGTACATCCCGGCGGGACACACGTTTTATTTCGATTCGATTAGTGTGATGTTGATACATATTTTTATTGTAAGGATGACCAGAGGGGAACAAGAATTTTTAGGTCTCTTCTTACTTGCTTGGTTTCATTTACAACCATACAAAAATTAGTTGGAGAATTTTGGCATCTAGGTTTGTCTGTTACAGGAGACACGGACAAACGCAGTTGATGCCGGGCCAAACCTAGACCCAGACACAGGCGTGGCCACGGCAAACACTTCGGGGATTGAAGCGCTACGTCCGCCCGTGTACAGGAAACATGACTAACGGCATTGAGGTATTCGCATATGAATTTAAAACTTATATCTCTTATCTGTAGCATATAAATACACTGTGCAGTTGACTACTTTATTGCGACTACTTGATGCAAGCCACTTCACGTGCTTTTTTTAGTTTTTTTGGTGAAGGTGGGTGAAGGGCCGATTCGACCAAAGTTTTTCTTTCTAATAAAATTTAATAAACCGAGTGTCCTATAACTTGGTAACTAACTATTTCGTGTTGAGTGTCGTCTAAAGACGGTTGACATCATTATTATTAAGTTCATATTAAAAATCTTTAATTGAAAATGGGAAAGAAATCACTTGTTTTTGATTCAGATTGCGTACTCGTTCATTCATGCATTCGTCTGCTATTCGAGGGATATTAATTCTGATAGAAAATAATATTTGGTCGAATCTACCAATCCGCAATGTAGTTTCTTAGACACACCGCGCGGTGGCGCTGCATCAAATGGTCACAGTAAAACTGTCAGTTATGTATGCTATAGATACTAGTGATATATTGTTTTGTATTTATATCATAGTTATTAAACTTGATTGTTGATTATATTTATTGGTGAATGTGGGGTAGGGCCTGAATATACACGGTTCACTCTTGCCCATTCTTATATTGTGCGGTGCAATAAAATTTAATCTAGGCATGAAAGCGAATAGTTCATTAAAGAGCAAAATAGTTTCTGTATCTTACAACTAGAGGGAATAAGGCTAATATTCCATCAGAGTAGCGCAGTAGCGATGCGATGCGCAAGGACAATAATCCGCCAATAGTAATAAATTCTCCATTATTGCATTAGGGTCAATTCACACCGAGATACGATGCGGAATGATGCAACGCGACAGCAGCGCGCAGTTTTTAAACGGCAATAAAATTTAGACCTTAGTCGTTGTTTAAAAAGGTACATAGTTCAGTGAGAACGACAAAAGAGTGTCAATCGCGTCAAGTCACGCGTCGCTGCGCTGTGATGAGCTGCTTATCTTGAGTAGGAAAAGGAAGTGATCCTATTGACGGTTTATGCCTCGAACATCGTCTAGCTACTTCACACATCGCAGGTCAATACTCAGTCTTAAAGTGATTGAACCATGTATATTCAGTTATCAAAACGGTTAGAGCTTTCATCGTGTTGTAGCTGTACAATACGACTACAATGGCGGTCGCTCTGTACATAGGGAAATTGATGTTAGTGTATGTAAAATATATATTGATGTAATACTAAAGAATATGCTACTACGAATACCAAAATTAATCGAATAAAAGAATCTGTCCTTTTTGTCAACGCTTTTTTAATCTGAATCGAATATGTGGGAACGAAATTGTAATATGTCTAAAATGTAATTGTAATATGTGTATCTATGTAAATTATTTCAAGTCATCGGCTGCAGCTGAATCAGTTTATTGTAACTCTAAAGTTTATTTCATTTATATTTATTTATATATTTTATAATTATGTATTTAAGCTTTAATACTCTATACTATATCTATTTTGCTTTGCGTGCACTTACTGAATCTTGAAACGTGTCGACCGCAAGCGGTCCACTTCTTTCGGGATACACAAATTATGTAAATTTTACCTTACGCACAAGCTGTAAGGCTTATATTCACATGCTTCCTATCCATTTCATGAGTGGAATAGGAGTGGATTGTCGATAAAGTGGTGTAAAGTGCGGTGATGTTTTGTGGTCGTACTGTATTCATAGCTCTTACCCACACTATAGTACAAAGAAGGATATACATTAATACATAGATATTTAAAGCTGCCTGCAATGTATCATGTATATATGATGTATAGTATAATATATTTAATTATAAATAATATTGAAAAACCATAAAACTAAATAACTTATTTGTATTTTAATGATACATATAACTAGTTTGAATATGTAATTATGTAATATTTTTTTCTATAATTACTGATTTTCATATTGCTGATTTATATAAAATTTTCCCACTATTAAAATCCATAAAAATATCGATCAAGTCGATGATGGTTAGAATATTAAATTGATAGATAAAAAAACATTTAGACACTTGAGATCACATAAAAATAGGGCTAATATCATTGAAATATTATTACTAGTACATTATACTTATTAATATATAAAAAGATATTTCAGTATTTACTTGTCAATTAAATTAGTGACTTGTTCTCGTTACGTCTCAGTGCTAGCAAAAAACATTTATTATTATCTCATACAATATTGTTATGGAACATGAAGAATATATGAAGTAATTTACAATACACGAACATTTTATCATGATACCACGACGTATGAACGAATTTTATCTGAAACGTATTTTATCTGAAAGGAAAACAACATAATATTTCATATTGCATGTTTAGCACAAACTTGCATTTCAAATTTAATGTATAATAATACGTAATGGATACACGAATCAATCGTACATTTTAGTATTTGTTAAAAGGGAAGAATGAAACTATTTCGGAATATTGAGTGCCATAGATGCGTAGAGAAATAAAATCAAGTGATTTGAACGTTTACCGTAATAAGAAATGTCAGTAGGTCTGTTAAATCACTTGATCATCTTTTTAAATTTAAATCGAGCTAGTAGTTTTAAAGTTACCATCGTTTTATTTACGAGCGGGCCGCCCTTCATGCGTGACGTCATATTGCAACGCGCCACTCTTACGGACTTGATATAGCATCCGAGGCGCACTGAGATAAAAATGTATGGGTGCTCTATAGAACAAAATACAACAAGCGCACGGCGTGCGTCCTGTGCTCTAAGTATATTCTGTCTCACTCGGCCACGTACAAAATAGTATGCAAGCGTTTCGGGCGCAGAGTTACGCACCCGTACGCGCGCCTCAGACTCTTGCTAAATCAAGTTCCTAAAGTTTGGTTTACAAGTTTTAAGTATGTAGTCTAAATTTTAAGTAAATTAATACGTGTAAACAAACAATTTAGTATCTTTTTAGTTAACATTTAGTTATCTACTTAACTACTTAATACGTGTAAACCGAACATCTCTAGACTACAGAACCGTAAAAATAACCTTACAGTTCATTGCTTGCTGTAAAATGTAATTTTACAGTATTTTTTTGTTTATAATGGAGTAATCAAACATCAAAATAAAAAAAAATAAGGTCGTAATTGAAAAAAAAACTGATACTCTATAGAGATTATTATAATAATGCTAATGAATGTGGTTGTATGAGGATGTGATGAGGGGTGATAGTTACGGTGGTGGGTGGTGATACTGGTGATAGTTGTGATGACGATGATGATGATGATGAATATGGTTATGAACATGGATTGTAGTGCAATTTTTTAGATACAAATATATTCGAAGTTCGAATACAAAGAAATACTAGTATTCATTACCAAAAAAAAAAGAACCGGTGTCCGTACAACATTGGGGTTGCTTTTTATTTAAAAAAAATAACAATTTTTAACTGAGAAGCCAAGAGCTAATTCTGTAAAAATAAAGAAAATTCTATACTAGTTCTTACAGATTGCCATCTACTAATTTACGTCCTGATTTATAGCTAGTATGAACGTCGGTTTTATTTGGTAATATATTATTATTGATAAATAGACCTGTAAAGATTGCATCATGTATGTTGCTTTGACTGTGTACGGACCTGAAGTTACGTATGAAGCTGGAGTTACCATGAAACTAACTTATTTTGTGATATACATAAATAACTTCGAGTAACATTTTTTACGAAACTTCGGTCGTATGCGACCAAGCGTTAAACGTTAGTGGAGAAAGAAATAAATTTTATTGCACTGAACATTTTATTATTACTCATTTATTACCTTAATCTTTGTATTTATATGCATTTATATTTATATGTTACTATTATAAGTTTTGTTATCATTAACCTACCTTCTTATAAAAGTATTTGTTAAATTCTTTAATGTGCGTTTTGTGTTATTTGTGTATTAGAAAGTAATCTTTATTTAATAAATTAAATGTAATTTATTGTATGAGTACTTCATACAATCTTATCGTTAATCCTACTAGTCCATCGCTAGATCAGCATGAGGTCTCAAAGCCAAAATTATAGTTCCCTGCGAGGACCAGGTCCAAATGGGAGCCTTTATAACATACAAAAACAGTAGATATATACAAACCGCTAGGAAGTATAGCTGGTAAGAAACATATAGCCGTAATAATACTGCACCCATTTCATGCCGACATACATGGGCCAGCCTGGTTGATGTTAAGGTTTCACATAAAGATAGTATCCTTATTATCTACATATATCTTTCCGTTTAGCCTGCCTGGAGCCTGCTCTTGTATGAGTCTGCCGCCAAACGATTCATTCGTTTTGTTCGTCAGATCGTATGTCGGTTAGTTGCATAAAACCCTACCCAATAGACCCACATCTTGCGCTCGTCGGTTTAGTATGTCTAGCAATGCTTCGCGTGAGTACTTTTACAAAATATAGTAATTTGCAATATCTTAAATTTAAATGATGTTACATTTTATATTCAAGTATTCAACGAATAATTTTGGCTTATAATCAGAATCTCAGTGTTTTACCACTAAGACAGGGTTGTCAATTATTTATTTTAGTTTAAAAACCAGAGGCTAGTGTTTATATATTAACTATTGTTGTAAGCAGTAGATTTAAAATAAATTGTACTACGTGCTTTGATTGTTGTAACGCTATAAGATATCCTCAAGTGTAAACTTAATGAAAAAAGAAATTCCTTGCCTGAGATTTTTTATGGTTAAGTCACAATCTAAACGAAATCGTGTCAAAGCGAGTAAAAGGCACACGAAGAGATAAACATACAAAAGTTATAGATTTTTTTGTAAATGCTTAAATTACTATATGATTAAGACAAGTAATAACATTTATTGTAAATTACAATTTGTAATGTAGATAAATCTTCCTCCCTTTTTGGACTGTGCCCTCTTTTACTACAGCGTGGACTAATATAATTTGAATATCATATTATCGACCTCAGAAATCGCAGAGATTTTAATTAAAAATTACCGCGTATAATAAGGGTAGGTTTTTGTCGCGGAAAATGAAAAAATTCGTCTCATTTTTTACTGTCACTTTCATACTCGTAATAATAAGTATGCATGTCAAATGCATGATAGATTTTATTTAGTGCTGTGAGAACTATTAATCAAGTGTGCTGAGAAATTTAATATAAAATATTATGTCAAATTGTCATGGTTTCCTCCAAACGTAAAGAAATAAAGTTCCGAAACGTCAAAACCTGCCCTATTAATATTAAACTTTTTGGAAGATCGTTTACATCCCAAATCTTCGGTTATTATGCGTCTTCCTTAGCATGTAACTGCATCCGTTTGATACTAAAAATATTTCTTTTGACAATTTTTATTATGTACGCATTTTTCAGTCTACCTGCTTGCTGTCTTCCTTATTTACCTATTGTAATAAGTAGTATTTGGCTGTCATATAATCTTTCAAAACTATAAACTATCTTGAAAATTATGTAGTGTGTATCGAATTTCTACTTAGTTAAAAGCGAAGCAAATGTCTTAACTGCATAGACCTATATGTATGTACTATACTAGACCGGCTGTTCAGTACTAAAAGTTTCGACAACTACGTTGACACCATATGGTGCCAACGCATTTTAGTCAGCTGCGAGCAAGCGAGACAAGTAGATGTCATTTTTGAAAAACCCCGACCGTTCAAGAACACAAATAACGTTTATTGTGCACAGTTAAAACGTCTTCATTATTTACGTTTGAACTTTATTTGAGTCTATTTAAATCATAATTGGTAAATAATTATATTTTTACTAAAAAAAATATTTAGTGCAAAATATTTCATATCCGCCATCCTGAACCGAATTTGACCGAACGAGGCGCTGTCACCAAGCTGTCAGTGAGTACGAAAACTGTGACACGGATTTTGTTCGGAACAGCCCGTCTATATATTTAAGTCTATGCTTAACTGTGATAAGTTACGAGTAGATTTTACCATGTATGGTCATACAATTTATTTCCTTTGTTATAATAATGCATAAGTCATCTGTAAAAGTAATAAGTGGTTTGAAGTCAATAACATTATATAATGTTAATCGACAAAAACTCAAATATTTGAGTTTTTGTCGATTTCAATAAAATTGAGAAAACCAAGATATAATATACATGTATGATTCATTCAGGACTTTTTTATTGAGTACTTTTTGATTGATAAACAGTAAATCCCAGTAAAGCTCTTTTACTTAAAAATATTATTGAGTCAGAACTTCTCACAGTAAATATGAGTCGGTGACTTATAAGACCTTGATAGCTTAATACAAAATTTCCTTATTTTTCATGGTCCGAAATGTGCATTTAGAAATACTAATATTTATATTAAAATAGTAGTGTATTTTGTCCTCACAAGTTAATGAAGAATGCTACGGTGTCGTAGATATTTGATAGTTGAGATAATATTACAGGTCTTATGATGTAAAAAGTTGTTAAATATTATAGTAATGTTATCCGATTCTAGGCGAGAAAAATTCTGTAATCTTGATGTATAAAATAATATGTAATTATATAAAGCGTGTAATGAAAGAATAGTATTTACTGGTTTGTTAAAATTAAATATGGCTAATGACTTTAAATATGAGAATTATGATATGCGTTTAGCTAATTCAAAAATGATTTTGTGTAACAGTATTTATGAAAATAAAATTGCTTGCACAAATCTCATGCTTGAACCAATCTGCCATAATATGATACCAGGTTACCAGTTAATATATCGCACCTTTGGTGGAACAAGGGCTCAACTGCACTTTTGTAATTTTACAGGAGAGCCATTTTAAAGTTTTTTTTTTTGCATTCAGAGTCGTATTAATCGTCTTTTTATTGCTTCAAAGTGTTTGTTCTTTGCATGAGATACGACCCATTTATTTGTGAATATGGCCATGTACTTTGCAGGTGTAAAATATTTTTTTGTTTAATTTTTGTCATTTTACGATTTTTTGTAAGATGTGCCCTTGTACCACCAAAGGTGCGATATATATTTTTTATTTATGATTATAGTAATTTTAATTTTAGGAAAACCCGGCCTAAATGTGATTTTGGCGTTCAAATCATTTGTGTTAAAATATATTATAAAATATATTGTATCGCACCGTTCGGTGTAAGAATTGTGTAGGCGTTTCTAGTGATTATTTAATCTATGCTTATATATGTTTGCGATCTTAGATCGTTGCGCACTATCCGACACGATATTGATATCGGGAGAGTATTAACATCGAGAGATGTAAAATTTAAGAACCGAACATGACATTCCATACCATTTACTTTAAAGAGCGAACATTTTTTACTGCTATGTATTAAAGAATGATGTTATGGTTATTACCATCACAATTTAGAACTCTCTAGTCTTGCAGTTTCAAATAGGTATGTACCATTGAAAGTGAATTATTATTTTCTTAAAATATTTCAGTTCCATGAAAAACGCATTAATAGATGTTCCATCTACACAGGTGACAAGGGAAATAAAACTAATCATTTTAAAGAAGAGTTCTGATTTTTTGACCAAAAAATTGCGTAGTAACTGATGCAGGCATCAGATATCGTTGTTTGTGCGGACAGTGGGTACTCGCTCTTAGATATCTTTTTTTTTTCGTGGTCGGGCTACTAATGTACGCTTTGGCTTGGCATTAAGGTATCCGAACAAAAACAGTTTCACTGTAAAAAAACAGGCCAAGTACACTTCAAAAGATAGTTACAAAAATGATAATTAAGTTTTTACAAAAAATTATGAAATCAAAAAACCCAAGTACATAACCGTTTTAGATTAGAAAAAAAAATTTGCTAGTAAAAGTAAAAAAAAATGGTGTACTTGGTGTGCATAATTATGATTTTCGATCTGACTTGACATTAGAAGCCTAGGCCGTCAGAACAAGGCAAGCCCAACTGTGTCGTACAACCCAGGATCTCGGGATCCAATACAGAACACTCCATTCCATACGTTTAATATTTAACAGCTGCAGAGCGATGACAGTAAAGGAATGATAGTAAGCTGGGCTTTTCGGCTTGTATGGCTGTAGTCTGTACCACACGCTACTGAATTTGGAAAATATTTTTTAAAACTTTTTAACCCCCGCCGCAAAAAGAAGGATGTTACAAGTTTGACTTGTCTGTGTATCGGTGTATCTGTGTGTCTGTGTATCTGTATGTCCCAAACGGATGAACCGATTTTGATCTCGTCTTTTTTGTCTGAAAGGTGGCTTAATCGAGTGTTCTTATCTATGTTTAGTGTAAATAAAACTGTCCGGGATTTTTTAAATTATAATTTAAGATTATTTTGAAATAAGCACGCACTATAAAGTATTATGTGATAGCCTAGCGGTAGAAGTAGAACGTTGGTCTCCCGAACGAAGGGGCCCGAGTTCAAACCCTGGCACGCACCTCTAATTTTCAAATATTATGTGCGTATTATAAGTTAATTATCACTTGCTTCGGTGAAGGAAAACATCGTGAGGAAACCTGCACACCGGAGAGTTCTCTATAAAGTTCTCGAAGGTGTGTGAAGTCTACCAATCCGCACTTGGCCAGCGTGGTAGACTATGGCCTAATACCCCTCACATTGTGAGAGGAGACCCCGAGCCCAGCAGTGGGACAATTATGGGTTGTTGCTTTGCTTTGCTTTGCTATAAAGTATTATGCACACCAAGTACACCATTTTTTTTTACTTTTACTAGCAAATTTTTTTTTCTAATCTAAAACGGTTATGTACTTGGGTTTTTTGATTTCATAATTTTTTGTAAAAACTTAATTATCATTTTTGTAACTATCTTTTGAAGTGTACTTGGCCTGTTTTTTTACAGTGAAACTGTTTTTGTTCGGATTTCATATCTTTTTGTAAAGTATACTTTTTTCAAATATTGCAAGCCTTATACCGCGAAGCCGGTTGAAGTTGTGCTTTAATTACCTACTCTCGATACGTCAAGGCCAAAAATGTTTAATAATTTTTTTTTTTTTTAATATTTAATTTAAACCGGAAAGTAAATCGGAAAAGTATTCGAAGCTTTCATGGTGGGTCGACTATTTGTATAATTATTGATTGAAGAGTCCCTAAAACTAGTATAAAAATAAGTTTACATGGTTGGCTAATACAATAATATATTTACCCTTACTAACTGAATTTAAAAGTTATTTTGCTTACAAGAACGAGTATTTGGCTATAGTTACATTCGGTATTCAGCTAATTTGATACTATTTAGCCGAATACTAAATATCTCATATCTACCTAGTTAAGAGTGTCGCTTCTGATATGTCACTATTTTTACGACAAAAACCCGGAGAAAATAATCGCACAAAAGTTGGTACCATTATTTCGAACTTTAACATTAGTGGTTGTCATTTTAGTCTCTTATGATTTGTGATTTAGTGGATCTAGAGTTTAGTGCATCCGCAGCGTCACCCGTAATGAATGGCGCTAGTGTCTGAAAAATAGATATTCGAACAAAGCGCTACCCGTAATTGGACCCGTCTTTACGGACACTTTTCATAAATAGAAATGGCTCTCCTTCTACTCTATCCTCCATGGACAGATTATTTGCCAGTGCCACTTGCTGTGATTAGTGCGAGTTGCAAAAACGTCGTTAAACGTCGTGAGAGAACCCAACCAAATTGAAAATAATACGATAATATGTATCTAGTTGGAGAATTAATTAAAATACTAAGCATTATTTAATTATAATAAGCTACAATTAAAACAGTGGTGACAGTGTTTCCAGTTAGCCAATTTTTGGCTAGATCTAGCAACCTTTAAGATTCATTTAGCCAAAGATGTGAAATATTGTTGGCTAAATATTTTAGCCACAATTTTAGCAACTTATTAACCGACTTCAAAAAAAGGAGGAGGTTCTCAATGCGACTGTATATATATATATATTTATATTTATGTTTGTTACCTCAGAACTTTGGACTGGGCGAACCGATTTTAATGATTCTTTTTTTAATCGAAAGCTGGTGCCTGTCATGTGGTCCCACATAAATTTTATTGAGATCTGACAATGGCATCCATGAGAAAACCATATAAGTCTTAAATTAGTATTAAGTATGTGCGCGACATATGGACGAATAACTCTATATCACGCCAAACGATTTCGATGATTCTTTTTTTAATCGAAAGAAGATGCCTGTCATGTGGTCCCACATAAATTTGAACGAGATCTGACAAGTAGTTTTTGAGTAACTTTGAAGTCGGTTATTTTTTGTTAGTAAAATTATATTATGACTTGACAAGCTAATAAACACATATTATTTAGTATGATGAATGTGGTAAAGACAAAACATAGAAATAAGCACTATTGACGTGATAACGTCTATTAAAACGATGAACGCCGGGCGCACGCACGAAAAAACATGACTCATTGTCCCGTTCCGCGCGAGTGAGAGCGCGGAACAAGCGATAGAGAGGCACGATCGGCCGAAGCGCTCAAATTTGAAGTGAAAACTTCTTTAGCACTTTTAGTAGTAGTTGAGTGCAGCGGAGCGGGGCGGGGCGGAGCATGACGTTGTCACGTTAAACTACCGTCCGTAAACCGACTTTATAACCACCATTTTTACTTTTTTTATGTTAAGATTAAAAGACTATTAAAATAATAAGCAAACATGTGCTTCCTACCAAATACCGCTGGAATTTTTAGCCAAATAGGTAAACAAGACAACAGACTGGTATAAGGAAAGAATATTTTTCTTTCCTTGTACAGTCACGAGCAATAATATATATACATTGTCACGTTTTCAAAAATATCTTAACATGTACCAGTCCAGAAAGAAGTGAACGACAATTCGTTCTAAATTAAGTAACCATTATACGATGTCAAAATAAGGTATATACGTTACTACTCTATGTTCTTGTTACATTTTCATATAATATTATACTTTTATTTGCGGCCAGACATTGCATTAGGCAGCTTGCGGTTTGGCAACGTCGCCAATTTGGAAAAATAGCGAGCTGGCAACGTCGCCAATAAAATGTAAAAAAATTATCTAACTTTGCATCACTATGTTCATTACTAAAACCTACAATTATCATCTTCCTGAAATTTTAAATTCGTCTCATTAACTTGAAAACAAAATTTTTGAAGGTTTCACTTCTACTACCTACGTGTGAATTGCACAAATTTTAATTATTCTTATTTAAGTTTTTCACTTAACACGGTTCCATTTTTCAATAATGAGTTTCGATACAGAAAGGTTTATTGTAGAAATACAAAATCGTCCATGTTTATGGGATACCTAAAATAAATAGGATATTTAAAAATAAGATGTTGGGACGAAATAGTCAATTTATTTAAAGAATTTGAAAAAGATATGAGATCTGAGAAAATTGACTGACAGAGGGTAGCCACTGGCTACTCTTTTGGCTACCTTCGGACGCCAGCGGTAGCCATGGCAAACTATGCCGGCGACGTCGCCATAGCGTCCCGGTGAGGTAGGAGGGCCAATGATATTATATGTATTAAAATTATATAAGCTCTTGTTTTATTGTTATATTCGGTCGCCGTGCAGTAGTCAACCAAAGGCTGAGATGATGTTGATAAAATGATTTCGGTGTTTTGCAGATTAATAAGAGTAATTTTACGACCCGACGACCCGTGTGGTGGAATGGTTACCATGCCGGATCGCCGCACCAAGGGTCCTGGGTTCGATTCCCAGCGAGGCGGAAATTTGAATGATGAGTTTGAATTTCTGTTCTCGGTCTGGGTGTGAGTGTCCTTGTCTATGTTGTGTGTTGTCCATGGCACCCACGACACAGGGAATCCTAGTGTGGGGCTATGAGCGTGAAGCGTTATTTATTAAACAAAAACACTTGTAGGATTCGCCAGTGTAGGAGTCGAAAGTAAAATAGTCCGAAACATTAATGGTTTATTTACATGGAGAATCAAATAAACAAATAGCAAGAGGGAGTGAAAACAAAGCGAAATTACAAAGGCAATGATAGAGAAAAATTTTGATGTGAAAATTCAAATCCAACGAAAAAATAACAATCTTTTTGTAGCCAAGACGACCGTGTCCTGCCGTCCGATTGCGGCCGAGTGTGCCCGATCGCTCTCGAACAAAGCGAGCATGCAAGCTGTTGTTCGGCAATGATCGGGCGGCTTCGCGCAGCCGAGGGGAAAACGCATCGATGACATATTACAATATAAAACGATGTGTTTGTCTGACCGAACATAGATTTCAAATTTATACATTAGAATTCAGTTAATAGATTTTTACAAAGATATAAAATAAAAAGTATAAAGTAAAAACTACAAAGTAGCTCCGCTACAAATTAAAATAAATAATAAATAAATTGAATCACAACACCTTGTTAGGGTATTATTTGCAAAATAAGTAGGTACATATCTTCAAAAATTAAATTGCGTATGACTGTATTCGTCATGATCACTGAATTCGACTAAAATAACGAGTAGGTAAAGTTACAAAAACGGCAAAAGTAAGTATGCACTTCCAATATCATTTTAATGTAGCCATGACAATGTCTATTACATGTGTACATTTATAATTTGTATACATATTATAGAAATTGTCATAGATAGTTAAAAATGATATTCGAAGTGTGAATTTATTTATGATTTTGTTTCGATTATATTAATGTGGAATAAACGTATATACCTTATTTTGACATCGTATAATGGTTACTTAATTTAGAACGAATTGTCGTTCACTTCTTTCTGGACTGGTACATGTTAAGATATTTTTGAAAACGTGACAATGTATATATATTATTGCTCGTGACTGTACTAGAACTATCAACGTATAATGACTATTGATTTAAACGTATATTAATAACATTTTATGTTTCTAAGTTTAATTTTATTAAAAAATATTTTTTTGTTTTTAACTCCCGATCCAAAAAGAGGAATTTTTTGCCACTTTAAAGGGTACAAAATTTTGACTTTCTATCAACTTTTTAATTAGTTAGCCATTTCTTGGTTCACTGACTTGGCAACATTGAGTGGTGTTATAACTTAGGCCAGCTTAAGCTGATAGCACAGAAATATTGTTATCTATTCATGTGCTGATAGACTATTTGTCACGGTGACTTTTTGTTACCCAATTGAGTGCTATGAAAATATATGGGAGTGCGCTGATTACTTAGAAACGTGCATACCGACGAAACGAAATTGGCGGTTTAGTTCCTGCTAATATCCACTTTGACATGACTTTGACATTACCGTAGTCAAAGTGGGTTTTGTAAATACTGCCTTAGTGCCTTAGTAATAAGTCACAGTTTACACCGTAGTAAAGAGGAATACAATATGGCGGATACGGCACACGTCTGACGTCATAAAAATTTGACAGTATAGCGAAACTGTTTTTTATTTATGTTTGTTTTGTATTTCATACGTTAGACAAGGACACCATTAAGTTTACTATGTCGTCTTCTAAACTATTCCATATCTGTATCTATATGACATTATAACGGGTCTATACTTAAAGTCTATGGCTGATTATGGTGACGTGACAATACGGTGACAAATAGTTCCTAGCAGACGGCAACATCTAGTGACGTGACTGTCACCCGGCCGGGAAGTGCGCTCACAAGGCAACAGGGTTCCCAACTTAGGAGTTTTCCCCCCAAATTTAGGGGGTAAATATGTAAGATGGGATTTTTTAGGAGTCTTAAGTGTATATTTTGTGTTATTTTTAGGGTTTTTGTGACTCTTCATATTTTTTATTTATTGATCAAAATAATGATGTAAGAGACCCCGGAACAAACTAGCCAATTAAAGAAGACTGGGACTTTTGGCATTCAAATATAGGATATCAGATTAATCTGCAATTTGGAATGGGGAAATCCAAAAAGGAGTATTTGTGAATTTACCTTACAAAATATTATGTCGATATTGTAATCGGAATTGATTTATTTGTCAGAATTAATAAGTCCAATAAAATATTAATGGAATGGCATTTAATCAACATATCTACCAAATACCGCTGGAAGTATTATGACTTTTAAGCCAAATCGGTAAACAAGAAAAATATTCTTTCCTGGTCACAGAACCAGAACCATCAACGTCAAATTAATGATTTTTGATTTAATCGTATGCAAATAATTTTATTTATGTCCCAAAGTTTTATTTTATTAAAAGATAACTGTTTGATGGTGTTTTTTTTAACTCCTGATCCAAAAAGAGGGTAAAAAATTTTTAGCCACTTTAAAGGGTACGAAATTTTGACATTCTAGCCACGTTTTAAAAGTTTTTAGCCATTTCTTGGTTCACTGACTTGGCAACACTGTCAGTGACTATTCAAGTGGGCGCATCGTGGGTGACAGTAAGAGACAGTGACAAAAAGTTACGGTGACAAAAGTCACCAGTGAGTGGCTGGCCTTATACAAAGTTACTCTATGGTTATAACTTATATTAGCCGGTCACTCACATTCGCACGAATACGCGAACCCACAAGTGTGGGACGACCTTCGCGAATGATTATGCGAAGTTTTCGAGGCATTCGGGGTTTTCCAAGCTGTGTCGGTTTTTTGTCGCACATCAAAGCGCGCGAACCCCGAACCTTCGTGTAGTCTCCCACACATTCGTGCGACCAGTTGCGCACACGACTAAAAAGGTGACTTAAGTCTTAATTTTTCGTGGTTCGTGTCGTCTAATCGTACTACCATTTATTTTCTGTATTGAAAATGAATTTGAATAACAACAACATAATAATAATAATAACAACAGCAAGATTGAACATTCCGCATTCGTGAACAAAGTGTAGGAGGAAGCGGAAATGGGCTTGTATTCTCTCATATGCGAACCCATTTGCCTGACCGCCCTTCACATATTATGTGCAAACATTCGTAAAAATGTCAAACATTTGCGCGTATGTGAGTGACCGGGGTTTTAATATACTGTAGTAAACTTATACTGTAGTCAGTGTTGCCAGATGGGGCTATTAAGTGCCAATGGGGCTATTTTCGTTACCGAGCGGCTGTCATATTTTATCCGTTGGCTACACGTAGCCGATCGGCTATATTCAGTGTACCGTGGGTCGTGTCCAGTGCTGCCAATATATATAATATAAAGGAGATGTTCAAAAGTGGTACTTTATTCCGAAGAAATTTGTGCAGCCGTAATTTATATTTCATTTGAAAGCATATTTTCTAATCTACTTGAAATTATAAAACTTATATTTTATTGATCCTCCATATTTTGGAAAATCGAAGAAGTATGTTCATGTTAGAAGGTCTATGGAAAGCAATGTTTTTTTTTTCTAACAGGTACATACGTCCTTTTCACGAATTAAAACATATCTGAGGTCAATTTATTATATTATTATGTTTTCAACACATGTATAAAATAATTAACATTAATTGTAAACTAAAATCATGAAGAAACGAAACGACATAGATCATCCTAGTTTGATCCATAGTGATTATGTATTCTGTGGTTTGATATTAGTAACTGTCAGTGTCAACTGTCAATCAATCAAATGCAAAACAAAGGCTGCGTTCCAGTAGTAGCTCACATCGCTCACAACGATCAAAACGTGTTCCACATGGCGACCACGGTCGTCATGGTCGCGGCGAATACGTCATTGATGACGTCATTAATTTCGCTCACGGCACGCTCAAAACAACCCACCTCACGGGGTGGGTCGAAGTGGTCGAATTGCAGTGTTGCCAGATACGACGAAGTTACTCTCGCCAGTTTTTAGACTTGGCGACACTGGGTAGAAATGGATGGTGATAGAAAGGAGGTGGCCAACATCTGTATGGGCATTTGCCCCATTTGTGAAGTATAATGTACACATATTATTTTTACCTTACATTAAAGCTTACAATATCTACTTTGATAATTTTATCAATAAAAATCTCTAGAACTCGGGATTCTCCTTTTACGGGCAGTTTTAGCTTTTGTAGTTTGACATTCTGCAAAACATATGTAATCGTGAAAAAGTGTTTTAAAGAGCGATTTTTGTATTAAATAAATACTATTTATCTTTTGGATAATTAATTAATATATGTCTTTTACTTTAACTATGACTTTATGACCTTAATCCTACAAAAACAAGTACCAGTAGTACTAAATAAAATATGCGTATTAACTTGTCACCTACCTATCTGTAAATATTCACAAGCAAACGTAATATAAATAAAACTGCATAATATTGATATTATTAAGTGTTTCATTATATACATTTAGGTACACATAATTATGTAAAAATTAAGGAATAAAATATAACAATAGTACCAAATAAGGCAAATAAAGTGATGCATTCAATTTTTTTTCAAATTCAAAATCATTTATTCGTTTAGGTATCATTGATACACTTATGCACGTAATTTTTTAATCAACCAGCTTTTCGCAAAGGTGCTTTGTCATGGAGGACAAGAAAAGCTGTAAAAAATCTCCTCAACACATCTTTTAAAAATAAAAATACATTGATGTATTTATTACAAAAAAATATACAGCTTGTACAGAACTGGTTGCAGAGCTGGTCATTTCCATGCGTCTTTGTCATTTATGTACTCATCTACAGTAGGTATAGTAGGCTTTGCCTAAAAGTTGAAAGAAAAAATGTTAGGAGCCTATTATAAAATAGAACTTATTTTCTAAACGTATTGCAAAAAAAACAGGAATATTGTACATTGCCGCGTGAACCTAGTCGTAGTAAGCACTACTTAATAGTAAAGAAAAATGCTATACCTGTACTGCAGTGATCCATTCTACCAATATGGATTGCTAAGGAAGATATGGAGTGGAGTGAATATCAACTGCGCAATTAATGCACCTCATGGCAAAAAATCAAATACAATTAATATTTTGCAGAAATGAAACTGAAAAATATTATTTTGGCAAATGACAATATAGTAGACATTCGCACTTCTGTCAGCCAATTGTCAACCTCCAGTGATGCCGGTCACTCACATTCGCGCGAATACGCGAACCCACATGTGTGGGACGACCTTCGCGAATGATTATGTGAAGTTTTGGAGGCATTCGGGGTTTTCCAAGCTGTGTCGGTTTTTTGCCGCACATCAAAGCGCGCGAACCTCGAACCTTCGTGTAGTCTCCCACACATTCGTGCGACCAGTTGCGCACACGACTAAAAAGGTGATGTATCTCCTAATTTTTCGTGGTTCGTGGCGTCTAATCGTACTAACATTTATTTTCTGTATTGAAAATGGATTTGAATGACAACAACATAATAACAACAGCAAGATTGAACATTCGTGAACAAAGTGTAGGAGGAAACGGAAATGGGCTTGTATACTCATATGCGAACCCATTTGCCTGACCGCCCTTCACATACGTGCAAACATTCGTAAAAATGTCAAACATTTGCGCGCATGTGAGTGACCGGGGTGATAGCAATGGAGGTAGTAAAAGTATATTTGTATACAATACAACTTATTATTATTGTTAATTTATTATAACTACTCACGGCGGAGTTCAGAAGAAAATTAAAATTCTAGTTATGTTTTAATAAATGGAAAATATGTCTTTTCAGAGGACTAAAACCTTGTACAAAAAAAACGTATTTTAACCATTTCCGGGGTAAATATTGGCCACCTCCTTTGGCGCAATTTTATAAAAGTTAAGGATGGTGATGGAAAAAATAACTTTATACGATTCGACAAGAAATACTTTAGTGGAACTAGTAGTTTCTCCAACAGATTCTCGACGTGGGGTCACAAGTTGATAGAAATATGTTAAATTATGTAAATAATTTTAATATTTTTAATGTTTAATTCACTATACATATAGCCATGTATACATTTTTCCTCGTCGGTCAATATCATTAACATAATTATTATGCAATTTTTTATTATATTAATTTGTCTTTTCATAAAAAAAATGTTTTGTTTGTAGATACACCTTTTTGCTAGTGTAATAATCTAAATTTTACTAACAAAAAATAACCGACTTCAAAGTCTCAAAAACTACATAGTTGTCAGATCTCGTTCAAATTTATGTGAGACCACATGACAGCCACCAGCTTTCGATTAAAAAAAGAATCATCGAAATCGGTTCGCCTAGTCCAAAGTTCTGAGGTAACAAACATAAAAAAAAAAAAAAAAAAATACAGTCGAATTGAGAACCTCCTCCTTTTTTGAAGTCGGTTAAAAATAAAATTGATAATTAATTAAGTAACGTATAATTATAGCTTAAAAATTATAACATAACCTCTAATCTAAGTTTCAGACTTGTCTTATTCTCAACATCATAGAGTACATTTTGTATCATCGGCTTAAACGTGTAAATACTCTGTGGCTTGAACGCTCACGTCCGCGTCGCTCACTATACCGTTCCACTTGGGTGTATGATTGTAACGCTCACAAGCTAGTGGAACGGCAAAATCGCGGTCGTAAGCGTGGTCGTTGTGATCGTCTACTGGAACGTAGGGAAAATGTCATCGTTTCATTCATTCATCACTCAATGTCACTCAGTGTTGCCAATGAAATTTTTTGGAAGGCCGTGTACATTAGATAAAAAAGCCGTGTTTATATGGGAAAAGATCAAGTGTGGGCCGTAGCTATTCAATTACGCCAATATATACCATCGGTTCAGCGCTAAAACTAAAAAAAAAAGGTCATCGGCAGTGAATTTCATGCCCACTAAACGAGGAATACTTTTCATTAGCCTACATTTACGACAACATTAGCCTAGTGGCGCTGTTTGAAGGGTTTTAACATTCGTTAAATGTTTGCAAAACAATAAATAACAAAAAACACGTGGAATTTGCGAAAAGCCGTAGAATTTGCTACGGCAATAAGGTTCCAGCCGTAGCCCGTAGATTTTGTGATTTTTTGGCCTGAAAGCCGTAGAACACGGTAATTGCCGTAGCATTGGCAACACTGATGTCACTATCAGTCAGTAATGTCAAGTGTCAATAGTGTCAGGATAAAGTTGCCAGAAGTAAAAAAGGTGCCCAGTGTGACAAGCTTTTGATCTATCTACTGAAATTCAAACACAAATAAAAAACAAGGGAGGATCTTTTTTTTATTTTCACAACCTTGTCCCAATCGGAATAATTTTCACTTTCTCCTCATCGAAGTTTTGTTTTTGTACAAATTTAGTACCAGCCCCCATACATTTTTTGAACATCTCCTTTAGCGCTTGGACTAAAAAAACTTTTTTTTCGCCCCTATACTTCGAACCCTACATGGGGCTACATGCGCACTCCGGCAAGGCTATTCGAGAAAAAATTATCTGGCAACACTGACTGTAGTTTACTTGCTGTGCTGACTGCTGTCGTGCTATAGATATCATAGCTGTTTGGTTGTTTGTTTAGTGTACAATAATCATTATTTTGATTCAGTAATAATTATTTCTCAATCATAATAAGATAAGGTAATTATTGCATATAAGCGAGAAAACAGGCAATATTAATTAATGGAACATAGCTATTATACAGCGATAAAATTATGGAAAATTTGTTGTGTGGTGAGGTTATATGAATGAAAGGAGATGTTCAAAAAAGCGGCCAAGTGCGAGTCGGACTCGCCCATGAAGGGTTCCGTAGCAGCAAGTAACATAATATAAAAGTTCTTGTAGTTAGTTGTAACTTTGATCGATGTTTTTTGCGGTTTACGATTTATGACGTATTAAAAAAAAACTACTTACTAGATCTCGTTCAAATCAATTTTCGTTGAAAGTTTGCATGGTAATGTACATCATATATTTTTTTTAGTTTTTTTTTTAGTATTATTAGATAAAAAGCTTGCCACACTGGGCACCTTTAACTTCAGGCAACTCTAACCTGACACTACTGACAGTACTGATTGATAGTGACATTGAGTGATGATTAAAACGATGACATTTTGTTTTGGTTTTGAATTTTTGATTTCATATAAGAAATAGTTCAGAATTTCAGACGACTTAATTTCGTTGTGCTGTATTTTTACGCTGCCGCGGCGCCGCGGCGCCGTCGCTGCGCTGCCGCCGTGATCAATCCTTTTTTATCAACCTCTGCTTGCCTACCGGACTCCGACACTCCGACGTCTCCGACCGCGACCTTATCTCTTTAAACGACAACCTGGCGCTTGTTTACTGGACTTCCCGATCTGTACTATCAAAATCTTTTGAAAAGAAAAGGTATGTAACAACTACAAGTACTTACTTGTAATATGTATCCATTTTAGAAGATTCATATTTGTTTGCACATTTTCATCATGTTAGTTTTATTGCTTTGGTTTAATACACATGCTCTCGTGCAGCCAAACAAATCTTCCTTAACTAACATTAAACAAATAGGTGTATTATGGGTATACATATCAAGTAAATTCATGTATGAATGTAGTAAATGTAAGGAAACAGTATGTCTGCTGTATGAGCAATGTAAAGTGATATATATTGCTCATATATTGTGATAAGTTTGCTTCAATCAATACATTGCACTTGTTTCTTGTACCTACGGACTTGTTATATGTCAATTTTTAGATATCTACCTTACAATGGCTGTATGTATTAATACAATTAAGTCTATTAAGTATGTCATATAGATCACATGTTTTATTGTTTCAGATTTCTGATAATGATCAGTTGTGCCAAGAGTGTGTGAACCTTACCAGCCCTTACAGTTATCCTCAAGAAGCCAACAACCGCATTGAAGATCCTCATTGTACATCAAACAAACCACTACGACATACATGTGTATGCATATCTTGTGGCATTTCCCTATCAAGATGTACAGGGAGACGTCGGCACAGACTGCCAGAAAATTGTGCGGAACGAAACTATTTAAAAAATCAAATATTTTATATAATGAAATGCGTACAGTAGGGAGCTGTGCACACATAATGACCATTATATGGTATTTAGGATGGGCTCGGCATCAAAATAATATTCTACCAGCAAGGTTTCTAGATGGCATATGTGTAAGAAATGTGGAAAATGAAGTTCAATAAAATGCAATTTTTCAGTCTTTTATTATTTCCTACTCTCCATGTAATTGCACACAATTTATTTAAGTATGATATCAGCTTTCCATTATTAAAAAGTGATACCTACAAAATCTATTTACAGTGGCTTTCTATGCAATGGGTTTCATAATAAAATACTATTGTGTCTAGGTTATGATGACCTTAAAATCCTAAGACCTGTTATTAGTCATCATTATAGTCTTCATTCCGAATTATGTAGAAAGATATTTAATCCAGGCTAGATCGAACTACGAGCAATCAGCGGTTCGGGCCTGCGATTCTCGAGGAAACTGAAGCAAATCCTGGTCGTAATTGCTTGTTATAATAATGTAGTCCCTTATACCTCGTTTACATTCAGCTCATTTGAGCAGGAAAGTAGGTAGGGAAGTGGGCAGGACGAGTATGTGAACACGATACTTCTCATGCTCCTACCACTGCTACTCGCGCTGCCTGGCGCTCCCCAAAAGAGCGGTTTTTCAGCAAGTGTTGCCAATGCTACGGCAATTACCGTGTTCTACGGCTTTCAGGCCAAAAAATCACAAAATCTACGGGCTACGGCTGGAACCCTATTGCCGTAGCAAATTCTACAGCTTTTCGCAAATTTGCACAAAGTCAATTTTATTTATTGTTTTGCAAACATTTAACGAATGTTAAACCCTTAAAACAGCGCCACCAGGCTTATATTGATGTTAATGTAGGCTAATGAAAAGTATTACTCGTTTTGTGGGCATCAAATTCACTGCCGATGACCTTTTTTTTAGTTCGAGCGCTGAACCGATGGTATATATTGGCGTAATTGGATTGCTACGGCCCACACTTGATCCTTTCCCATATAAACACGGCTTTTTAGGGTTCCGTAGCCAAATGGCAAAAAACGGAACCCTTATAGATTCGTCATGTCTGTCTGTCTGTCTGTCCGTCCGTCCGTATGTCACAGCCACTTTTCTCCGAAACTATAAGAACTACACTGTTGAAACTTGGTAAGTAGATGTATTCTGTAAACCGCATTAAGATTTTCACACAAAAATAGAAAAAAAACAATAAATTTTGGGGGTTCCCCATACATAGAACTGAAACTCAAAAATTTTTTTTTCATCAAACCCATACGTGTGGGATATCTATGAATAGGATTTCAAAAATGATATTGAGGTTTCTAATATCATTTTTTTCTAAACTGAATAGTTTGCGCGAGAGACTGGTTTGAACGAGATCTAGTAAGTAGTTTTTTTTTAATACGTCATAAATCGTAAACCGCAATTTACCTCGATCAAAGTTACTACGAACTTCAAGAACTTTTATATTATGTTACTTGCTGCTACGGAACCCTTCATGGGCGAGTCCGACTCGCACTTGGCCGCTTTTTTATCTAATGGGCTCCATTGACGATGCGATCGATCGATCGCACCGATCGATCGGTTCAATAGTGCCACTCTTAGCGGTAACATACACTACCGATCCGTCGGTGCGATCGGTCGGCAACGACGGATCGCACCGATCGATCGCATCGTCAATGGCGCCCATAATGTACACGGCCTTCCAAAAATTTTCATTGGCAACACTGCATTCAGCTCCGTCGCAGTAATATTTCGACGTCTGCCATTGCCGAAAGTCGAAAGCAATGTGAGTGGTAGGGCAGTATGTAAACACTACACTTCTCTCGATCCTGCCACGGCAGTATCAAGGGGATTATTGCCGACAGCGCGAGGAGCAGCGGTAGGGGCTGAATGTAAACGAGGGGATAGACAGTTACTAATATCAAACAGATCAAACCACAGAGTACTTAATCACTATGGATCGAACTAGGATGATCTATGTTGTTTCGTTTCTTCATGATTTTAGTTTACAATTAATGTTATTTATTTAATACATTTATAGTTACGTGTTGAAAACATAATAATATAATAGATGAACCTCATATGTTCATAATTCGTGAAAAGGACGTATGTACCTGTTAGAAAAAAAACATTGCTTTCCATAGACCTTCTAATTATCACGAACATACTTCATCGATTTTCCAAAATATGGAGGATCAATAAAATGTAACTTAAAATTTCAAGTAGATTAGGAAATATGCTTTCAAAATGAAATATAAATTACGGCTGTACAAATTTCTTCGGAATAAAGTACCACTTTTGAACATCTCCTTTTTAACAAGTTAACGATTAGTGTTGTATTTATTTAATAGGATTTATATGTTTAGGCACGGTGATCTTTGGCTGTATGTACTTATTCACGATAAACAACAAATGGACTAATCATGTCTATTTTGAAAAATGAAAGTTTTTATGTTATCATAATATTACAATATGAGGAAGTGTACAAAGTAAGAAATGTTATGTTCCTAGTATTTATTCATATGTTTATATTGAAGGTACAAATCAAGATAGATGGCAGAGTATCATACTTGTTTGACCTCTCAATGGATGGATGGATTATCCATCCAACAAAGCAACATGGATTTGAGAATTGAGAAAATAGGTCAGAATAAGGCCGCTACAAATATAATCATTAATTTATATTACAGTGAATGAAATTTGAATTCTGTGACCATTGTAATTTACTCATTGATTTTCTATTGAGATTGGAATTGAAGGTATAACATTATGTGTGAGAAATAAAACGTTAAAAGACAGATTGTGGTTTTCTTGATAATTTTATTTTAGGAGGCATATTACGTTGAACATGAAATTAATAATTCATTACAGCATAGTTATGTGATTTTGGTTTAAAGAGTGTATATAAATAAAATGTTGAACAGTAAATAATTTTTAATATAATATTTTTGTAATTCTTCTCCGGACAACAGTATTCAGCTTGATGTCAATAGTCTTAGTTGTAATTCAATCTCCCCCTTTTGTTATTGTATTCTTCTTATTTGTTCTTCCAACACCTTTCCTTAAATAAAAATTTTATATGACAATTTGTGTTAAGCAGTAGGTACTTACATTAAAATCTTTTAAAACAAGGATTAAATATATTTGTATAAAAACATAATACATAAATATCCATCTTTATTTATTACATAATATTATGCCCCTTATTCAATTATTCCTATCTATATTAAAACAAAGCAGGCCCATATCATTTTGGCACATTACAATGGCTTATAGTGAAGTCCTATCGATACATATTCTTGCTGGGGATATTGGATTGGCAAGAAATTTAAAACATTAAGAACATAGATTTATGATTTCAAAAGTGTAGGTACTGATACGTAATGATAATATAGTCCCAAGTAGGTACCTACATTTATTGTTAACTGCACTTCTAGATACTGCTTGCCTCGCAGCTGGGTTTTCAGTTTATGGGTTTATCAAAATATGTAATTATTTAACAAATATTTTCCTTGGTCCTTGAGAGCTCCTAGCTCCTATGCAAACTATATTATCACCTATTGTAATATTATGTTGCATAATAAAATAATCCATTGAGTACCTACTTGTAGGTAGACAATTTTAAATAAACTTTTAATTAAATCATAATTATTTAGGTAATGTAAAAATGTACCTTTTATTTCCAAGAGTCCAAGTCAAGACACAATAATAATATTAGGTTTATCGAGTTCCTTACAAGTACTTAGTTTAAAAGTTATCGTCTTTAAAAAATATCTCCTTTATACTTTTGTGAGTTTGTGACATTCGCCATTGGATTAGTGTTTATGTTTATGTACTTAGGTACTCTGTGACTGTGATTGCGTAGTGGTAGTGTTTAAGTATTAGTTTCGGGCGTAAGACCTCAACGAATCCGAACAACAAAACTCAAAAGCGTATGTATGTTTTAGGTAAGTATACTTAATAAAATTTAAGAAGAGGTTATATCAGGTAGGACTGACATTAATAAATAACATTATTAATGTAATTTTTGTACCTATTTAGTAGATCTGCCCGCGATGCTTGTTTTTAACAGTTGGCGTTCGTATTTGTATTTTTATTTACTGTTCTCTAATTTTTCTAAATCACTGATAAAATCACAACTAAAACAACAACAAAATTTTTAAACTCCTATTTCAATGCTACCAACATTACTTACTGAGGTGAGGCGTCGACATGGATATAATAGTATAACTGGATTACTGACTTCGAACTTCGAAGGGTCTGAAGACGTGATGTCACAATTCAATGAACATCTAATCTATATAAATAAATAATTTTTTTCTTACAATAAGTTAATGCTTGACCACGATCCTAATTGTTGTTCGTTTTTCTCGCTAAAACTCGATAATGGCTGGACCGATTTGGCTAATTTTGATCTTGAAATATTTGTGGAACTTCACACCAAATTTTTTTTTTATTTTCTGGACAATTTTTTTTTATTTCAATTTACTTATAATTCGGCATTAAAAGTACATTCAATTCTTAATTTTCACCCTTCTACCACCAACCCCTATTTTTTAATAGCGATATTAGTACTTTAATTATTTTCTACACTCGGCTGTCGATAATTTAATTGATCATTTATCAGACCTGTAAAAACAAAAGTATTGTGACAAGTTTATTTGGACAATCATCCCCATAAGGGTGAAACTAAGGGATGAAATTCAAAGTTATAAATGTGTTAAAATATGTATTAACTCAAGGGTTGTGATTAAGGTGTCTCTATATCTAGATATAATTTATGAGGCAGTACGACGTTTGCCCGGTCAGCTAGTATTTTTAATAATTTCTTCAAAAATATCTTTGTCATGAAAACTGATGTTTTTATATTATTATGATTATTTTTGTGTAAGGTAATAATAAAATGAAACAATATTATTTATTAAGGTACCTATTGTACATCTATTTTTTTAAGTGCACTGCATTTATAAAAATATTTGAACACCATCGAATAATATATCCATATAATATATCGAATAATATATCCTGGGACTATAGATAACATGAACACATTAGAAAAATGGTCAATTGTGTCGTCATCCATCTTCAGGTATCTTCGAAGATTGTGATCCAGTTAGACTATTATATCCTTCAAGCAAGCACTCAATGTATAGTCTGTATACGCTATCTACTTACTAAGCATGTGTCTGTGGTCACAGCCATTAATATCGAAATATATATTACGCCAATGCCATGTACGAAGAAAAAAAAAAGAAAATTCAATACCAACCTTCTAGCAAAAATTCACCCGAAATTAGTAATTTAGGCTGTTCAGATTCCAAAAAGGGACCGGGCCAAATTTTTTATTGTTGTAAAGTATTAAATAATTGAAAGATCGAAATAATTTTTAGTGTTTTATGGACACAATCAATAATCATTTTGATATGTGAATGTACAAAGTCTTGGCGTTTCGCTAATAATTAAAAATATGGAGTTAAAAATTTCGTGACGGCTTGTTTCGTGACGTCACACTAGGTTTCGAGAAAAGAGACTATAGCGTCAAGTGACATTTTTTGGAGTGTGTGAGTGTACTTGCCCTAGACACTATTGTGTCTCCTGATAGATGTGATATAAATGTTACTATTGTAATTTATGATTGACTAGTAAACTTGTTGCACTGAATGTTTTATAAATGTGTAAAAAGTCAACTGTTGTCTTATTTAATAGTTTTCCCTAACCTGATATATACTTACGAGTACGAGAACCGACGTTACACGGTTTATAATTCTGTTTCATTAAAATCTGTTCTAACTTAATACATTCTAACACTTTAAAACACGATCTAAATACACCTGTGCATTTTAAGGAAAAAATCGAGCATCTTTACTAATAGTGTTAAACGAAATAAATTAATCAAATGTTAGATTTTCAAATAATTTAATCATAACAGTATTGCAGTAATGTCCTTGTACCCTAAGGCTTAGGGTATCTGGGGGCACATACAAATGTATAGAAGTTATTCCTGCTGAGTCACATTCCAATGTGTAAACATTTTGTTTTAATGGGAAAAATGTGTGACACAATGCTACAAAAATTCCTGTTGTGTAACAGTGAGTGTGACATTGCTGCAAAAATTCCCGTTGAGTAACTGTGTGATAACGCTACAAAATTTTCCATTGAATACTGTGTGTGACCGCACACTCAGCACTGTGACACGGGTCGTATGACTGTTTTTGCCATCAATAAAAACAACTGGAAAATGCCTTTAATTAGACAGTAAATAAATCAAGATAAAATTAAATCTCAGTAAGTATTATCAATTTTCTTCGTAATATCACATAATTATCACTTTAATCCTTATTATTATGATTTGGCAAAAGATACACCATGTAGATAATAATAAAAGTATCTATCGTCACGCAGTAGCAGCGCAGCTCAGTGGGCTGCAAGATGTGGTATACAGCTCTTGTGATCGTGCTGCTGGTACACCAGGTATGTGGCAATCTGGTAATTATTGCACCATTGCATTCAGGTGAAATCTCTTGACTGCTTTTTTGACAACGATGCAACTTCCTGGACAAAGCCCAAAGCTAAGAAAGAAATAAATATGATTACGTAGGACCTGTTTTCCTGCGAATGAGATGTTAAGATATATAATTGTCACATCATTCATTTGAATGTTGAATGGTAACGACGGTTGAATTTAAATCGATTTGGCCGTAGACTAGGGTATCGTAAAAATAAATTTGTATAAAGCCGGCTTGATGGTAGGGCTGCGCCTAAAGATTACATTGTATTGTAACTGGTATTAATATCTTCCCCTGAAGCCTGCGTGGCTAGCTGCCATCCAGGCCAGCTAGTCAGATCTTTTTTTGTTGGCTGACAATTTACGGCATGAGTGATGCCTATGGTATTACTGGTCTCAGATGAAAGAATAAAAGGTTCATCTGAGTTACTGGTGTGTTAAACCTATCTTCGTTGATTATTCAAAAGATAGTTATTGATTACTCTGATAAGACATAATTTATACTGCAAAGCTTTATATTGACTTAACCTATGTAAAAAAGAGACGAGTTTTCATTTGCATTTTCTAGGAGTTCAAGTTCAAGAGGAATGTTTCAGGAATTATTTTCTGCTTCAGGTACCGGCTGAATTCGCGAAACCAGTCTACATTGAAGATGTAACAAGTAAGTTCGTATACTGGTGACGTAACTATTTAAATAATCCTATTTGTATCTTTTAAGTGATACTGATATTCTACCTTTATATTGAAATAGATTTCAAATATTTTTTAACGTTTTTGAACTACCCAGCGGGCAGACACGCTAATGAAATGTTGAATGAATTAGAACTACAATTTGATTTTATTTTATAACTTGTTTCAACTGTACTGGCGGATCTAGAGGAGGCTAGGGGGCTCTAGCCACTCCCCCCAACTATCTACGTACCCGTGACAACCGACGGTTAAATTTCTCATTTTTTCAGGTGGGTCACAAGTCTCCCAAAAACAAAAATCCGCCACCAACGGGTAAACCGTTACCTTGACTTATAATTTATAAGGCCCTCTGTACGAAGGTTCCGCGGTGTGGGGGAGCACTTTGAAATATTTTTTGAAAATACACTGCAGTAGCGTAAAAGCTCTTTCGCAAAATGCAAAGTGGTAAAAAAAATACTCCTTCATGTGGAATTTGGAAGAAGCCGCCGTCTTGCTTTTTCTTCATGAAAGCCCAATAAGTATTTGCATGAAGTCGTGGCCACCAGGTGATAAAAGAATAAAATAATAGAGCCTTTTGTTTTTGCTACTGGTAATTGATTAGACCTGATAATCCTGATATGACTGTTAATAATCCATACGGTATTATCGTTATCGATTTTATTCATCGTCATGATTTAAATATCGAAATACGTAATTACAATAATTATGCAAGGTGCTTATCAGCTGTAATTACATACCCGATACATAATTAATAACATCCTATTAACGTAACTAAAAACCTATTTCAGGGACATAAAAATAATTGTTTTAATTTCGAATTACAAATCAGATTATTCAAGATGATCAGCTTTCGTGGTCCTATATTTCTCCTACTATTCAACCACGAGAATATCAGCGGGAATAACATATGAGGCTCTGATCATTAGATAATAATATTGGTGTTGTTGGTAATTGAAACGCGTAACCGTCGTTATGCCGGCATGTAATGTTTGAAAGAATAACATTTACTGATAGCCGCTCATTATTCTAGGGAGCTCAGAATCCCGCATTGTGTCGGGTTGGGAGGCGAGGCCCGGGCAGCACCCGCACCAGGTGGGTCTTCGCCAGGTGACCTCTGCCGGTGCCGTTAGCGGCTGCGGAGGTTCCATCGTTCACCGGGAATGGGTCATCACTGCCGCGCACTGCACTGCCGGGTGAGTTGATAGACAGCAGTAAGTTAGGAACATGCAGTAGTGTTCCCAGAAATGTTAGTACTTATACCTATTAGTTGTAGATAAGACAACATGTTTATTGTATAGGTAAGTGTGTGTGTGTGTGTGAGAGAGAGAGAGAGTGAGTGAGTGTGTGCGTGTGTATTTTTCATTCGTCATCAATGCATCCGAATGCCTAGTGTTAATTACTGATGTCCATTGCTGACAGTGGTTCGTCTGCACGTTTCGCATTTGTCTGCTATGTACAATGAGATTTTTTGCATGTACCTACATACGTTCGTCATTTTTATGATTTGAACCATATGTAGTGTAGGTAATATTTTGTATAGTGCTCGTTCTAATCTACAGCTGCTGCTGCCGTCCCGTTGCTTAATAAACTTATCTGCCTCCAAATTACTACTTTATTTCTCTTATAACATATTCAACCCGTCTCTGTCCGCGCTATTTGTGCTTCAGAATTTTGGCGAACTTCGATGAAACTTGGCCGAGATGATAAACATTACGTAATTTATACCCGTTGGGGTGTATTCGTCGGCGCCGTAGCGAGCATTAACCCCGTCTGGAGTCTGAACCAAACTCACTTCCCGCAGACAAAGCCATATTAATACTCAGTTGGAACGGGTCCAGTATCGCTTGTCGGTCTGGGTCGGGGTTGAGTGAATACTTTAGTGGAAATTCCTATTCAAGGATAATGTACCCACTTATTCACATTGAATGAGTAATTGAGTGTACACGTGACACGGTTAACGTATGAATATTTACGTGTCGTTGTGCTGATAGATTTTTACAAGAAAATTTGCAGGACTTGGTCTACTTAGCTACTTGAGGTTTTGATTGAGGTTCTATAAGTCAACCAGAGTCGGAAAATTTTTAGTCGATGAGCCTTAACGGCTGCTAAATAATCGTTTAACAAGGCTTAATCTAACGATAACAATCGGCCGCTTTTCAGTAGCAACCTAACTCCCAGCATCTGTGTCTCATATTACTACCGTCATGTTGTTTTATCGAATACCGATCAATAATATGTTATTGACGCATGCTTATTCAAGGACACCTAATCAAAATTTTACCAAAAAATAACCAACTTTTAAGAAACATTCTTCGAAAAACCTATCTCAAAATCGCCATATGTAAACCTATAATATTCAATGAGTCTCCTCAATTCCTCATGGATTCTATCGCCTGAACTGAAGTTTTATAAATGTGGAACTCTGAATCGGTTCATAAATGGCGGGGTTCTGAGATAACAACATAAAAGAAAAAAAAATACAACTTAATGGAGAAAACCTCCTCCTTTTTTGAAGTCTGTTAAAATGAAAAATAAATCTTATCCTGTTATGTAGGAGCGTGACGATAGTGATCCGAGCTGGCGTGACGCACATGACGCGGCCGCAGTATATTTTCGAGTCCACCGAGTGGTACAACCACCCTAGCTTCAACTCCAACACGCCGACCGTGGTGCAACCCAACGATATCTCAATCCTGAAGCTGCTCCGACGCGTCACCTATTCGGGTTTGTGGATTTTACTTTATCTGAAACTTATAGGAAGTTCTGAATTAGTTTTGACCATTATAATATAAAATATAAGAGAGAAGTTTGTTGTTTTCAGCACTGGCAACATTACACATTGATACAATAAAATACACTGAAATTTCTTTGGTGGTACCTACACAATCTAGTGTTTTAATGTCATATAGGTTCAACGATAAGAATTTCTACAGTTACTGTATAGTTGTTTCATAAGTGAATGCATGCAGCACTTTAAAGAACGACTCCATAACATGTTCTCAATTTTATTTTTATAGTCTATTTGCGTCCAATTCGCCTGCAACGATCAGGCGATGCCTTCAGGGACTACGACGGGCTACAGGTATACGCCAGCGGCTTTGGTAGAACATGGACCGGAGGTAAGGAAATAATGATGTGTAGAATAAATATAAGAATAATATATCTTTACGATTACCCGTGTTGAGAAGTGATAAATACTTAATTCCTTTTGAGTAACAAAGTTAATTAATTAGGAATGAAATTCATCACACACTGACAAAAAATCTTCGTCTAAATATTAACATTTATACATGTCATCCAGGTACTACCCCGGAAACTCTGAACTGGGTGTATCTGCTGAGCATGTCCAACTCGCGGTGCCGCAGCGTCTTCGGCTCGATCATTACCGACAACACCGTCTGCGCGGGCTACTACAACGTCACGTCGCAGTCTATTTGCCAGGTCCCGTTTGACATTTGACTTATATTAGAGGAGATTGAGAAATGAGATTTAGGCGTGTTATGTTGATCTTACGGATTTACATATATTATGTAGTTGAATTTAAGAAAAAGATAACGTGACTCCAAGAAAAACCCAGTCCTTGTTTGAGTCAGCCACTGAACGTTCGTCGTGTTTTGGCTGGAGAGTTGACATCTACTTCTTTCTTTCTTCTATTCTTGGCCCGCAACGTATTTTTGAATCCTTTTGATGTTACTGATGTATGGACATCAGTAACATCAAACGGATAACGGAAGACGGACGCTTATGGAAGCGTCTTTGGCCATTTCTATGAGAGGTTGGCCTGCTAGTTAGACGCCAATTTACATAAAAAAACGGTTTGTTTATAATTTATGATAGTTTTGCTTGACGGTATTATAATTATTGTAATAATAATAATACATTACTTTCAGGGTGATAGCGGCGGTCCCTTAGTGCACGAAGACTCCGATGGAGTACCTTACCTTATTGGAGTGAGCTCGTTCGTAGCGGGCGGAAACTTCGGCTGCCACTCAGGATTACCAGGAGGTTTGTTTTAAATGAACATCATACTTAATTTGACTTGGTCCCCAAATATAATCAACTTATTTTTTTATTATTTATTATTTTATTTCATCTCTATTACAAGATTTACAAGTTAATGCCCTGAAAATCTCTCCAGTTATTGGTTTCTTGCTAAAAGAAAACAAATAAACACCTTTTGTGTTAGAAATTCATGAACTCAATTCACCTTTTTTAATACATTAAATTACTGGTTATCCGCACATTAATGAATTAAAAATATTTTTTCCTCTATTCTTTTCAGGTTTTATTCGTCCAGGTCCGTTCTTGTCTTGGTTCGAGGGGGTAACTGGGATTGACTTTGAAAATCTAAACGAAGAGGAGGAAGAAGAAACTACAACTACCACAACAACAACATTAGCACCAAACACAACCACATCTGCCCCAAACAAAACCACATCTGCCCCAAGCACAACCACATCTGCCCCAAACACAACCACGTCTGCCCCAAACACAACGACCCCGGATTGGTGGCAACCGACGACCCCGGAAGACGAAACTACTTCTCCACCCTGTACCAGCCCGCCGCGGCCTTCTCCACCACCGCCGCCGCCACCGCCACCACCGCCGCATCCTGAACTTGAAAGCGATGAAGATTCTGATGAAGATCCGGAATTATCAGAAATTCTCAAGAGGCTTGAAGTGAAAGTCAAAGTTAAGGTCAGGTTTACAAAGTCTAAAACCCAGAGGAATGATTAATTTTGTAACTACTGTTTTATATTACAGTGATAATAATAAAATGTTTACATTTCCTTTTTGAATAAATGTTGATACAAATTGGCAAAGGCATTTGTTTCATTCAAAAAACATATTTTACCTACTTCCTAAATATTTTTATGAAAGTACTTACATAATATTATATCAACATGAGATATACTTATATTTTTCTATGATGAATAACCGACCACCAAGCAGAGGACGCCTATGGAAATCAATCACCTATGTTGTTATAGGCAAATATCATAAAAGAAAAGACCGGCACTCCATAAAGCCTCGGATACGCCGGTGATCGGGCGTATATATTATAATTCCTTGACTCAACGAGGACTCCACAAATAAATATCCTTTTATATTGCAACACTGGAATGTCAATCACTTCAACGAACTGACAAGAGGACATGCCAAACAGAAATGTCAAAACTGACAACCAGTGGTACAATCACGTACATACAATACCATTTTCTATATGAAGATAAAGTTAGATTTATTTAGTCATACGCACGTCACGTTATTCCGATTCCAATAGAAACAGACATTTAATTTATTGGTTTTTCAACATTCCAAGTAAACTCCTCACAAAAATACAATGATATTGTGATAAAATGGAGGAATCCAATATAAAAGGTAAGTGATTCAAGATTTCAAAGTGATCCAAAAAGTGTTCATTGTATTTTAGAAGTGTTTTGGATTCCTTGTCATTGGAGTGCGATTTGTGTGGGCGAAACTTGTTTCCGACTGTAAATTATCTTTTGTTTGTTCCCTCGTTATTAGTGACTAACGATTCTAACGAAGGACGATATATTAAAAACATGATGCTATAGAACTGTATGAATAACCCGAAATCATGATTTAATTGTGTAGTATATATTTTTCCCATTATTATTTGGCTATTGCTCATCAAATGCATGTATCCTGCACTAAGTCCTTAACCACATGCAGTAAACATATATACCTACCTAATTTAACACTTCACAAATTACATTAATTATTGAAGAATGAGTATGACACAGTGTACAAAGTTTAATGATAGGATTGAGTATATTATAAACATAAGACTGCATTTTTTGGAAAATATTGAAATAAATAAAACGAGACAGCATTAAATTTTATGATTTATTAAAATGTGATGATACAGCAATGCAGCAAGTATTAGATTAATAGGTAGTAAGGTTAGCAGTTTTATAAATAAAATTTAGAGAGAAATAGAAAGAAAAACTGATTCCTTAAGCCCCAAGCTGGAACTTGACAAGTCGTTTGCAGTTATTAATGAAAAAAAAACCAGTCATTTAAAATTGAAAAATAAACAAATATCTACTTGGGGTGTGTAGTGAAAAATACACATATTTATTATGAAAGTTATGAAATCAATTATTGTCTTTGTATAAAATACTCTTCAACTGCAAATTTTGGCTTTGTCTTAAAACCTTGTCTCATTAACTAGTGTGTGATGTAAAACATGAAAGGAAAAACTACAGTCAGCAAAACAAATTATATATTATTTATTTATTTAAAATTTCATGTACACAAATAAACTTAAATCAACATTTAAAACAATAGTACATGGCACTGCTTATTTCAAAATGAAATTTCTTCCAGCAGACCTGGTATTTAAATTTTTATAAGAGAGGCAAAAGCGTGCACATTAAAAAAGGTATAAATATATTTAAATAAATTTATTTTTTATGGAACTGTGTAACTTTAGTTTTGATGATCAAAATTAGAACTGCAGTTGATAGACTCTTGAAATTTCATTGAAAATAATATTCCGATACATCCAACACATAAAATAGGTGTAGAAAAGGCTCTTTTAAAAATTTCTAAAATTTAAAAAGGAAAATATTAAGAGGGTAAATGAAACATGTTTTGTCTGCGTTTTAGTTAATATTTCTGTATAATTCTACTGTATTCTAAAATAATAATTATAGTAGATAATATAAAATTAATATAATTTAAAAACATAGTGAAAAACTAATAAGAGCTGATGGTACCACATTCTCATTTGACTCTCTGTCTCTGACATCACTTAGACCAAGGTCAAGTGCATTGAAAATTTGTGCAGCTTATTTATTTAATTTAATTGTATTTTAATAAAATGAAGGAAAATTATAGGTAAAATCATAATGATAATCAGAATCATAATCCTGACCTAAAATGAGATATATTTAAATGCTATACTTAATTAAAGTTCATGTGCGGCGTGCGTGTGTGTGTGCACTTGGGTTCCAGATCCCTAATTTGGTCTTCTTGTATGACTTTAATCCATTTCTGAGTTCTCTCTTCTTGAAACAGCCTAGAGCATAATCCGCCACGCTGCTCCAGTGCAGTTAGGTGGAGGGGTTAGTAACCAAACCCATTTTTATGTTGGCAAAAAGCTCCATTATGGCTTGATCACTGTCATCTTACAACAATAACCAGAACCGACAGTTTTACGTGCCCATCGAAACACATCCAACTACTGACCACGCCCACTATTGCTTTCCTCGGTCGTTAGAATAGACATAACCCGCGGGGTATGAACGCTTCTTCGCGCGGTCTTCTTATAAGACGGACATTATGATTTATGCAGTGAGTTACTGCTTTGTACGCATCATTTTCAACTTGGGTCATTACATTCTCATACAAAATTACAGAGACCCTCAGCTGTGCCGGATGTTTGAACGACATTGGAGATGATGACTATGTGTCTGCACTCAGCCAGGACTGGCACAAAGACTGCTTTCGGTAAGCATTTCTTTTATTCAGATGAAGTATGTTGTGCAAAATTAATTGCTATAAGTTAGGTTCTTGATTCTATTATTCCATTTGTCAAATGGTAAAAATAATTATAATTGCTTGTTGTGTCTATAAATTTCTATTCACTTACTAGGTGCTCAGTTTGTGACGCTCCACTCTCCACATGGTACTTCGAGAAGGGCGGGCTTCTATTCTGCCAGGGAGACTACTGGGAGAGATACGGGGACAACTGTCAACAATGCACACAGGTAACTTCCATTTTTTGTCACCTGTAGTTGGCTGTTAAAGTGTCAATACAATTTGGTCCAAATCAGTACAAACAACGCTTTCTTTATTGTATTTTTTATTCTGCTTCTATCATGGACTTAAATATATAGACACGCTGTACCATACAAAATTCGTGTCTCATTCGCCAGCCACAGAGTACTCAATCACAGAGTCACTATGCGCCTGCCTATGGTGCCGGCATCGCGGCACCCTGTTCCGTAGTGATTAAGTACTCTGTGTTCGTTCTGTCAAGTTTGGTTAAAGATGGCGGTATTAAATATTTGACACTAAATAATTTTTATAAATGTAAATAAAAATATAGTTACTTACCAATTATGATTAAATAAAGTGAAATAAAGTTCAAACGTAAATAATGAGAACGTTTTAACTGTGCACAATATAGAATAATAAGTGTTCTTGAACAGTCGCAGTTGCTACTTGCTCGCAACAGACTAAACTGAGGTGAACCCAATTGGGGTAACCTCAGGTGAACAAACTGTAAGTACTGAACAGCGTGTCCATATATTTAAGTCCATGGCTTCTATCCTTTATTTATGTAGTCAGTAGTGAGGGTTTCGCTTGTTTTTTTTTTCTTGTAAAACCTTATTAACGTTCAACTTGTGGTCCAGGTGATAACCGGTCCGGTGATGGCGGCGGGCGAGCACCGGTTCCACCCCGAGTGCTTCGCGTGCGTGGCGTGCGGCTCGCACGTTGAGGACGGGGAGTCGTACGCACTGCTCGACCGTTCGCAGCTTTACTGGTACGTACAATGCGCTTGGCGTTTTGATAAGGTTTTTTTTAGTGATGGGCCGACTATGGGTTTTGCCGATCAGCCAACTAGCCGACTATTCGGTGAGAAAATTGCCGACTAATCGGCCGACTAGTCGGCAGTGCCGATCAACCTTATTTTGGTCAAATATTTATGAAAATAAAAGGAATCGATTGCTTCCTGATAAACCTGAAAGTCTGACGTTTCTCCACCATAAATTGTTTTAGCTTGATTGAATACTATTTCATAAAATTTTACTGAAAATATGACTAAGTACAAATATAAGTACAAACTTGTATTATTATTGCCACATATTAGTGATGCAACGAATTTTCACATAATTTTTGACATTCGTGTTCGCAAAAATCATAGAAATGAAAAAAAAATTGTATAAAGAAAAATAATGATTTATAACAATCGGAGAACATACAAACAAAAAATATAAACGCGATTAATTGATTACCTACCTCCTGTTGAAAACGAGTTTTCAACAATATAGGTAATAATAATTGAGTTTTTTATGGAGAAACATTACTTACTTTGCTGGCGCCACTGGGCTTTTTTGAACCAAACCTTCAAAATTTGCATTCGTGAATGCGAAAAATCTAACATCCGTTATACCTATTACTACTACATAATAAAATATCTATTTTCATTATAATCGGATTTATTAAAATAAATCTCATTATGCTGATTGTATAATTTTGTTATTTTCTTCATTTCTTTTATTTTTTGTAGCGAAAATTAATGCCGACTATTCGGCGATTTTTGCCGACTAATTGCCGACTAGTCGCCGACTATAAAACATGCCGAATAGTCGGTTTTCCCGACTAGTCGGGGTGTAGTCGGCCCATCTCTAGTTTTTTTCATTTAGATAAGTGACCGAGTTAAGTTTAAGTTTGCCTATTAGACTTTTTGATGCCTAAACGTACTTCGAGGTATCTTTTTAATTGACACATAACAGTAAAACATTTTAACAGACTCAAAGACAAATACTTGAGTTTCTTGAGCCGTGGCTGGCGTGGAAATACGCAAGTAGGTAATTCATTATAAACGACTAACTCTTGCTCATATTTTCTGTCCTATAAATGTCTGCCCGGGAACTTACCTATCTGGCAGTGTAATCGATGAAACAAACAAAAATATATTAAACAGAAATATTTATTACCAGTTATACTCGTATGACAGTAAAATATAAAAATAAATGATCACGCTATGTGTTGGTTAGCGGGTCGTGCTACAGCGAGTGCGTGCGCGCGCGCCGCGACTCGCACGCCATCCGCGTGCTGCGGCTGCCCGGCGACGCGTTTCGTCTGGCCACCAGCCGCTGCGGAGCCGTCACCGTGTCGCAGTGAGTACTGTTTAGGGGTCTTCGTTACTGGACACGGCACAGCAGTGATAGAGGTGGTAGAATCTATGTATTATAACGGTTATGTTTGAGTTCCATATAGATTCTACTACATATGAAAATTGCACATCAATCACACAATTAGTATCCTTTATTTTCATATACTTACAATAAAAATTACACTAATAACTAGGGGAAGATCCAATCATAACTTCATTCATTTTGCATAAAAAGATTGAAAACCTTCATATTATGATATGTTCAATTTGGGTAACATTCAATTTGAAATATTTTCTTTACTTCTGTTTTCATTGTGGAATAATCAACTTAAGGTAAAGGTAAGGTTAAGACTTAAGTGTTGAAACTCTACCAAAACAGAAAATCAGTACTCAAATTTGGACATCAGTAACACCAAATGCATCACTAATAAGGAAGGACCCGCATTATTTTTGGCTTTGTGACCGAAACTCGTAAATGCATAATGCATTTTTCACTTTTGATTTTAGGAGGGTGGGTACCTAGCCAGAGTAGTCAGGCAGGTAAAATAACCTATTTCCATTCATGTGTTTCGTCGGGATTCAATTATGTATTACGGAGCCCAGTGAGCTCTTAACCAAATATTATTAAGATGGATGAAGCCCTTCACAATATCCCGAAATGTCATGTCATGGTCACGACGCTACCCAAATTGAAAATATCTCTTACGAAGGCTAATTTTGATAAAACTATTTCTACCATAATGGTGATAGATTAATGTCATTCAACTGTCGCTGCACTGACCTTAAATGTCCGCTCATACATCACATTCACAGCACATTCTCATCTCGCCTTAAAATCGCGCTCACAGATCATTAATTGAATAACCATGTCCAATGATTGCGCTTTAGATGTTACAAATTTTAAACGAGTAGAATTTCATTTTTGTTACAATTTGAAATTCAATACGGAATCTTCAATTAACAGTCTGTGATTGCAGTCGATGGTCGCTTCGTCAAGGACACGACAACGACATGTTACGTACTTACCATGTACGCACACACGCAAACTGACATGTGTGCGTGCGAGAGGGATGGAGCTTAAAGGCGCTGTCACACACGTAAATGTTATCATGTTAAGTAATGTTTTAGAACATTTTAAAACTGCAGTGTAACAACACCTGAATTAAAAAGCTATGTCGTTGTCGTGACCAATGCGAAGCTTCCCATGGGTCACATGTCGGCGATATAATATGGACTCTAATGCCTACCATTAAAGCACTAATTGACTAACAGCGGGCGCTGTGCCGGCAAGCTGTCGGCGCTGGCGAAAGCGCTGCTGCGGGCCGCGCTCTCCGTGTGCATACAGCTCACGTGTCATAGGTACCGGATATACAACCTTTAGGATTGGACTTAGAGTAGAAATTGGCATGGCTGATTGGTAGTTTAGTAGTTGAATAAAGGACTTTCTGTACTGGTGGTGTAATACATAATTATTGTATGTATAGTTCTTATACTATTATCATTTAGCTAGTTTTGCATGGCTTTGTAAGTTTTTGTTGGTAGTCAGTTTGAGAGTACTTTATTTATCTTGTATAACCTTGGCCATAGTTTAAATTAAAATTTGAGACATCAAATAAATGAATGTGTATGCTGATTAAAAATATAATGTACAACTGCTATTTATATTGAGCATGATGTGTAAAATTGAAATGAATCAGTTTTGTTAATAACGCAAAAAACATTTAATAAAATCTTTGCTTTGTATCGGTGTATTCGCATATTTAATTAAACCAACAGACTGTGTGTATACATAAAATTGTATTCTAAAAAAGGTGATTGTGATGTAAGTACAAGCAATATTACATCATTTGAAATGGTAGCCAATGTGAACAACATTATGGTCCTTCGAGCTAATTAACTTGCGATAACAATTAAATCTTGATAGAAACTTAATATTTACACTATGTATAAACTAAAAATAAATACTTAAAAGTAAAATTAAAATAAATGTATATAACTAGGCCCCTGCGGCGCAGTACCCAAGGTGCTGGCAGCATTCCCTCGCTGTATAGCAATACTAACACGCTGAGCAAGAAAGCTGCCAGCTCTAGGGTCGCTCGTCTTGTCTTTTAATTTTTTAACTTGCGACATGTAATTAATTGGAACTGAGTAATTCGTATAATTTAAATAAAAGCTTTTCGATTTATTTTAGGCAAATTGTACTTTTTGCTGTCAGTTTCAATAATAAAAATTATAAATATATTTTATTTGTTGTATTTTGACCATTACTTATAATGTATTCTATACAATTAACAATAGACGTGTATATAATTTAATTACATCAGCTCGTAAAACACAGTGCGAATAGCGATCTTATAGTTGTGCATCACCTTAGCCATAAGAATAAGAATGACCTTAGCGTAAGTGCACAACTTATTTAGTAGACTGTTTGTATGATATTTCGGCTGCGTTCAAAAAGTTTTGGCAAGTAACTTTGACATACGTTCTTATTGGTTTCCCTGTTAGAATCGATTCCGGTTGCGGCGTGTTGACGCTGCACATCGGTGACCGCGTGCTGGAGGTGAACGGGTCCCCCGTGCGGGGGGACATCGAGAGGGTGTTGTCGCGCCCCGCGCTCGTGCAGGTCAGTCGAACACCGACATGACCAACATAATGCCATACGATGATCGTTGGTTGACAAACATTTAACCGAATAAGATTTAGCATATGGTTACCAAAGACGATGAAATTATCAACTGTTACTGATATACCGGTACTTGTGTTTAATTTTTTTGATACCGGTATTATAATATCTTTTATATCTTTTGCAATTGTGAGATTTTAAATAAAGAGATATTCAGTAAGTTGAGGTCAGACCACTGCGGACAAAAAATTTCGTTGTATAATTCTGTTAATAAGAAAAAACAATTAATAAAATGTAGACCAATAACTAAAAAAAAGATTTCAACTTTTAAAGAGAAAATTCAATCAAAACTACAAACGCATTTAACGTTACAACAAAGGGATCCAATTAAACTATATAACACATTGTCAAATAACATAAATAATGAATTTAATCAAATTTTCAAGTTTAGGTATATAGATATAGCTAAAAATAGTAAATTTAGTGATTGGGCTACTGTAGGTATTTATAAAAGCAGGAACAAGATGTACGATCTCTATGCCGAGAAACAATACAATTTTTCTCCATCTTTTCAGGAGCATGTAAGAAATTATTCAAAAATCTTTAAAATAGTTTGCATTCAGGCGAAATCAATGTACATAAAGGACAAGATTATTAACTCGGATAACAAAATAAAAACGGCTTGGAATATAATTAGTAGTGAGAATGGTAACGCAAAGTCCTGTGATTTCAGTTACGAACTGTTGATTAATGATAACACAATCACTGCTGATAAAGACGTGGCAAGTGAGTTTGAAAATCACTTCCGTAATATTCCTATAACGTTAACTAGTTCATTAGCTTCTTCGCCGACGGAAGCACTTTCTATATTAAAAAATCATGTTAATGAATGTAATATTTTATTTGAATTTAAACATATAACCACTAGAGACTTAATTAGCGCATTTCAGTCTCTGAAGGTAAAGAATACCGGTGACTTATGGGGCATTTCGGTAAAAATAATACAGCATATTATAGATATTATAGCACCATATTTGGTCATAGTTTTTAATAAATGCATAGATCTAGGTATCTTTCCAGATCTTATGAAATGCAGCAAAATTATACCACTTTTTAAAACAGGCGAAAAAACCGATATTAATAACTATAGACCAGTTTCTATTTTACCAACTCTTAGTAAGATTTTTGAAAAAATAATATTGAATCAAATGCTGTCCCATTTCAACAATAATAATTTATTACATCCTGATCAATACGGTTTCACTAAAGGCCGTAGTACAACCGATGCAGGGGCTAGGCTTTTAAAGCATATATTTGAAGCATGGGAATCATCACAAAATGCCATAGGTGTATTTTGTGACTTATCTAAGGCATTTGATTGTGTTCAGCACGAAACATTGCTGTTTAAACTTGGCCACTATGGTATAAAAAACAAGGCCCTTAGCTTGATCGCGTCGTATTTGAGTGATAGGATACAAAAAGTTAGTATAAAAGATATTAAGTCATCGGGGTCACCGGCTGTGTTGGGTGTACCGCAGGGCTCGATCTTGGGTCCGTTTCTTTTTCTGGTATACATTAACGATTTACCACATTATGTAAAGAACCAAGCGGATATTGTACTATTTGCTGACGATACATCATTAATATTTAAATGTGAAAGGAATAAAGTAAATTTTGACGACGTAAATAGTGCTCTTTCGCATGTGTCGCGTTGGTTCACTATCAATAATTTGCTTTTAAATGCAAAAAAAACTAAATGTATAGAGTTTGTACTACCTAATGTTAAAAAAGTTAACAAATCTCTCAGACTGAATAATGAAATATTGCACATGGAGGAATCCACGGTCTTTTTAGGGGTGACCTTAGATAGTAAACTTCAGTGGGGCCCACATATAACAAATCTCGCGACTAAACTCGGTAGGGCTGCTTACGCTGTTAGGAAAATAAGGCAGTTTACTGACGTCGAAACTGCTAGGATGGTTTATTTTGCATATTTTCACAGTATTATGTCATATGCCATCTTGCTGTGGGGCAAAGCAGCCAGTATAGAACAAATTTTCATACTACAAAAAAGAGCTATTAGGGCTATTTATAAACTTAGATCTCGTGAAACTTTGCGTGACAAGTTCAAAGAAATAGGTATACTTACAGTAGCCTCACAATATATCTATAGTAACGTGGTTTTTATACGGAATAATATAAGCGCGTATAAACAAAATTTTGATATCACTAATCGCCAAACAAGAAAAATGCACCAGTTAGTAACGCCATCTTACCGTCTTTCTAAAGTGAAGCGATCTTTTATGGGCCGTGGTGTACAGTTCTATAATAAAATCCCAAAGTTAATACGTGATTTGCCAGTGGAATTATTTAAGAAACATGTAAAATCTCAACTTTTAGGGAAAGGCTACTATACTGTAGATGAGTACATAAATGACAAAGACGCATGGAAATGACCAGATCTGCAACCAGTTCCGTACAGGCTAGTGATACTTCTTTGTAAGAAATATACCAATGTATTTTATTTTTAAAAGATGTGCTGAGGAGTTTCTTTCGGCTTTTCTTCTCCTCCATGACAAAGCACCTTTCCGAAAAGCTGGTAAATTAAAAAAATGACGTGCATAAGTGTATCAATGATACCTACATGAATAAATGATTTTGAATTTTGAATTTGAATTTGAATTTGAATAAGTACCGGTATAACCCAGTGTTTTGCACTAATTAAAATGGATGTTGAATATCAATTTTGTACATATAATAAAATATGATAGACTTGTCTTCATTGACCACATAGAAATATTATTGTACAAACAAATATGTCCACAGCTCACAATAGAACACATCCCAGACACGATAAGCTCGAAGCGGGGTCATTCTGACCGCACGCCATCTGATCACACGCACACACAGCCGACGACACAAGACGAGCGGTCATACAAACATGAAATCAAATCGCCTGTGGAACGGAAGATCATTAAGGAGGACAAGAAGTATGTTCCGGACGAGGGCGGGGGTGGGGCTGGAGTGGAGGAAAGGGGGAAACGCGAGCGGTTCAAGCGGAAAGGTGCTGTTATTGGTGTCAGGAGCAGCAAGCGGCAGCAGAGCGCAGCACTGGCCAAGGAGCGCAGTAGCAGCATGTCGAAGCTGTTGGACGTGTGAGTTATATTTTGTGTGAATTAGAAATAACCTGCCCATATCATGGTGTACCTTGCTGGATAATTGAAGAAGTTTTCCGCTTCAAGATTGATGTCTCTACCACCAAGTTTAATGACGGTTTCTGCGGTATGGTAGGGCTTAACTAGAGCAACACATAACATCTATAATCCGACAATAGCAAAAAATCGGCTCTGGTTGGGAATAATACCTGTATCCAGGACCCCTCCTTTCAGGGGCAGGGTCCCTACCAAGTAGGCTAGAGGAGCGCAATTGTTACTATTGTAATCGAAGACTAGTATTTTTTTAGTTCACATTACAATTTAACACTGTCGTCAAGTTTAGTTTGGCTGTTACAATTAGTTATACATATTATGTTGTGTGACAGTAACGCTGAGGGGCAAGAGCAGAGCGGGGTGCAGTGCGACCTCAGTCGCGCGCGGTCTTTCCGCGCCGAGCCCTCCCCCTCGCTCAAGGTCTTCAGAGCTTCCGATTTACTACAGGTAAGATTACTTTATGTTACGAATGAATGTATGCTTCCTAGGTAAACAGTTTGACCATTGTAGTATTTCTGGGTCAGTTTTGTTATTATATAACTGAAAAATTTTAAACGCTCCACATAAAACGATCACATTCAATCTCGAATATGTATAGCGCGATAGCTCGTCACCACTATCTTTGTGTGGTAACACACTCAGTGTTACCAAACTGCTTAATGTTCCTTATTGTTTTCAGGGTGAACTGCTAGGATCAGGGTTCTTCGGTCAAGTGTACAAGGTGACTCACCGGGCGACTAACGAGGTGATGGTTCTCAAGCAGCTGTACAGAGTAGACGAGGACGCGCAGAGAAACTTCCTCAAGGAAGTGGCGGTGCTACGATCTCTGAAGCATCCTAATGTGCTGCGCTTCGTGGGCGTCCTGTATAGGGACAAGAGGTTGCATCTCGTCACCGAATACGTCACTGGAGGCACCCTGCATAAACTTTTACAGGTTTGTTCATGTACCTGCGTTTATATTTTGTACAATAATGTATTACGTTATGTAATAAAATAGAGGGCAAAATATGCTTCCTAAGACACGCCAATGTATTGCAACACTATTCACTTTGCTATTAATATTGCAAAAATTACACTGTTTTAAGCTCGATCTAATATAATGTAATAATATTTTTTAATAAAAAAGACCTACTTCCAGGCAACCTAGTTATCTAAATCTTTAAACAATATAGAAGAGCGACGACAGCATGATAATTTCAAAAGTAGTTTTTTAATGATTACATTTCGGTACTTTTCTACTAGGGAGAAGAGCGAAGACCCCAGAGCGGAGAGGGGTTGTGTCGTAAAGAACCAATCAGATATCCTTATATCCGATTTTTTTCCGTACGGGACGGGATGTGAAGTTTTGGAAACATCATTTCATAGAAAATGCATACGCAGCGGAATCCCGTACAGGATGTGGCACGTACGGAGCGGGAAAAACATCGTCGGCGACGAGGGAAAAAAACCCGTTACGTATGCATTGGCCTTAAGTTTAGCTAGCTCTGTCTAGTGGAGAGGAAGTGTGGAAATAACGGTATCTGATTGCTTGTTGGAAAACATCTCTGCTCATCTCCTCTCCGGTTTAGTGCAAACCGGCGCTTATATACTTTTTAGTACAAAAACGTATGATGTTACCAGGAGCACAGCCGGTCGCTGAGCTGGGCGGTGCGTTCGCGGCTGGCGCGCGACGTGGCGGCCGGCGTGGGCTACCTGCACCGCATGAACGTCATCCACCGCGACCTCAACTCGCACAACTGTCTCGTGCGCGGTACGTCACTCACCATCATATCTGATGCAACTACTGCATCTGGGTTAGGGAATGCGGCCAAATGTGTAAAGGCCTATAAAGGCTTAATCACGGCCACAGCCCTTGTAGCGTGCTAACTGTACCACACTTACGTAATGTCATTCTTAATGCTCGCTGGGGACTTCAATAACTCGCGTTGGCGGCTCGTGCTCTAATCAAAACTTATGCACGCAGCTTCCGACGATATCCAATATTTTCCAATACTGTTTCACTATGCAGACTATAATTTTTATGAATTACCAAATGAGCAATCTTTCGACATATTAGGACTGTAGTTGTGAAAAGTGCAATGAAAAGTATTTCTTTGAAATTCAAATTAAAAACTCAAAGTCGATACATCCCTAACATGAAATCGATTTGACAATAATTCAGACGGATCGATTTTGATTAAATCGATTTACACGTGATTCCATCACTAGTCCGAGGCGGTGCGGAGTGTACGCCTCCGGACGGGGTCCCCGACCCGGGGGCGGAGCTCTCGGTAGTGGTGGCGGACTTCGGGCTCGCGCGCATCGTGCAGCGCACCACGCACGCCACGCTGCGCCGCAAGCGGTACACCGTGGTCGGGAACCCCTACTGGATGGCGCCCGAGATGATGAACGGGAATGTCTACGATGAGAAGGTTGATGTGTTCTCGTTCGGGATTATATTGTGTGAGGTGAGTGTGATGTCATGATAGATACGCGTAACTAGTTCACAGGTGCTTAAACCTGTATAGACTCAATCTACCTTTTGTTTTGTGAAAAAGAGAGTTTCTTATAATTTTTTTAGGTTATGTGCGTATTAGAAATGAATTGACACTTGTTTACTTCGGTAAAAGTACCAAGATCGGGCCACAGGGAAAACCTAAATGTACTGATCTACGTATATCTCTACTTGGTTAGTGCTAATAGTAAATTTAATATCGTCAGATCATCGGTCGCGTGTCGGCGGACCCGGACTTTCTGCCGCGACGCTCGGATTTCGGGCTGAACGAGACGGCGTTCTTGGAGAAGTTCTGCCGCGCCTGCCCCGAGCCCTTCTACCGCGTGGCTTTCCTCGCCTGCCACCTCGATCCCGACATGAGGTAACTTTACGTTTTTATTGCTTTGAAATATCTTTTCAACCCCCCACGGAAAATGACGGGTGTTATATGTTTGACGTGTCTGTGTGAATGTGGAATTGTACCTCCTAAACGAATAGACCGATTATTTTAGTGGTTTTCTTTTTTTGAAAGCTGGCGTGATTGAGATGGTTCTTAGCTATGTTTATTGTTACGGGGATGTTTTAAATTTTAAAATTTATAGTTATTAGAAAGTATGCCAGAAACGAGACTTCAGGAAACACTATTTTTCGTTTACATATTATTATTAGTTTTTATCGGGAATTTTATGTAACTAATGGGTAGTTGGGTAACCTAAATAAAATACATTTTATATTACAATCGTTTTGTTTAGTTTTGTCTCTTGGTGCGCTGCATAGTTTTTATAAATGTACGAGCGCGTTACATACAATACTACATGTCCACCACAGGACATAGGTGTATAAATTATTAGTCAGTACAATGAACGTCAGTATAGAACTTGGTTGCGTATTTTAATTGCTAACTATTGACAAAATTTAGAAAGACGTTTTTCAACTCAGTCTTTACAACAGCGTCAAGTGTAGGAAGGGCCTAAGTCCGTTTGTATTGCAGACCGCCGTTTGAGGTGATAGAGATATGGCTGGAGAGTCTGGTGATGCAGCTGTCGGTGGGTGGCGGCGGGCTGGGCTCGCTGCTGGCGGACATCCTGCAGTACACGCACGGCGCGGCGGGCGCGGCGCGGCGCGGGCACGTCACGCCCGAGTGCTGCACGCACCAGCGCGGGGGGCTGTTCGCGCCCGGCCAGTGCTGCCGGTGCGCTGGCTGTGAACTGGCCGATGGAGCGGAGGGGGTCGCCGAGGGTGGGGTTGTTAAGGTATACATCTCATTGCTTGTTTTATACTTGAAGTTATAAGCTGGTGGCACTGTTAGCGGTCTGTCCTCTGAAGCTCAGAAGTACTTATTTTGTGTAGATTTTTTTTAATACTAGTAAGCTAGTTTTACTACAAATCTCTCTTACTCTTTGACCTTGAAAATTTATTTTCACTAAACAACTACTTTGTATCAAACGATGCAGTAATTGCATGTAATTTGTTAATTACTAATTGTTATATTTCATCGATCACCAGTCGAAGTCTAACGCGGCGTTGTGTCCCGCGGCGCGGGGGGCGGCGCTGGGCAAGTGCGTGTCGGCGAGCCACCTGGCGGGGCGGCGCGTCACGCTCAACGAGCTGCCGGCGCGGCGCCGCGCGCGCTCGCAGCACGCGCTCGCGCCCGGGTACATCTTGCGGGCGCGCGGACAGAACATCGACATCACCAAGGTAACGTAACCAATTTTATCTAGGGATCTCACCATGATCCCTGGGAAACTCAACCCGCCAACTTTTATGATTCTAATAATATGTAAGGCAATGTTTTCTAGGTGGACGACATCACCGAGTGGCTGGACCCCCCGCAACCGTTGAAGCGGACGAGCCCCGACTACCAGCTGAACAGCTTGCCGGACCATCCCAAGTTCAGGAAGCTGGAGGAGGACGAGGGGGCCCTGCCCTCCTTCCTCCGGAACCAGTCGGTGGAGGGGCTGGAGACCACGTCCAAGAACGAGGTGGACCACCCGCTGCCGTTCTGCCGGCACGACAGCATCCCGGACGGCTGCTGCACGACCGACACCAACAGCGACTCCTCCGACGACGACAGCTGCCTCAACATGGACGTCGATCAGCTGAAGACTAACCTGGTGGACATGGTGCGCAAGGGCGGCAACATCCTGGGCAAGAAGGCCAGCTACGACGTCACGGACGTGACGCTCCGCCATCCGGAAGTTCAGCCCAACGAGCGGAGGATAGCCGACGCCGACCCCAGGAGGTTCAACATCGACTACCACGCCGACAAGTCGACGATGATCGCGGAGACCATGAAGAACATTCCCAAGATGCTGGAGAAGCCCGCGGAGAAGCAGACGAACTTCTTCTCCAAGAATCTACTGTCGCCAAAGTTTAAAAGGTTGTTTAAGCAGCATTCGCCCGAAGAGGTGAGGAGTAAGGAGATCGATGAGAATAGGGAGGAAAAGTCGAAGAGTAAGTTCTTCATCCAGAGGCCGGCGTCGCCCGGCATCGTGCGCTCCTCCTACAGGGTCCGGCCCGCTGACGAGGCGCGGAAAACTAATCTGAATCAAGACGTTCTCAAGAGTGACATCAAGCTAGCCAGCATGGGCAAGCCGATGACGCCGATATTTAGAAGGCACTTGCCGTCGGAGAAATCCGACTTCGCTAACTTTAGATTCAGTTGCCGGGACCGGAGATACGAGCCCAAGACCCAGGAGCGATTCGTCGATGTTGGCCGTAATAGAATAAAGGCCCCCTTGAACGCAGCGGAGAAAAGTAAAATACTCATCCGGCCGAGTAATATTCCTTTAACTCCTGTCATTGAAAAGAAGAATACTGTTGAACCGTCTGTCAAAGACGAGGGGAAAGAAGTGAAAAGGAGGGAGCTAGGAATTACTAGAAGTAATTACGTGCGGCTAGCGAATCTCAGGATCAGTAAGCAGGAGTTGGGGCAGCCTGGTAAAGACAAGGGTGAGACGTCGCCGCCGGCCGAACGTGTTGTTTGAGCTATCATGGACTTTATTACGTTTGATATATGGATCGGATTTGTTTAATAGTAAAGTGTTGTGTTATTGTGAAAATGTTGTGGAAGGGAGACACTAAAGCCCAATGCATACGTAACGGGTTTTTTGAAGTTTTGGAAACATCGTTTCATAGAAAATGTATACGATAGTGCATACGCCGACGTCGTCTCGTACGGGAAAAAAGCCGTATGCATTGGCCTTTAAAGATCTAAGGTAAAGTATAACCTTATAATAACAGAATTAAGTGTGTATTAAATATTCTCAAAAATGGCTCAAACAAATTGTAATGTGAATAGATAACATGTTTTTGCATTTCAAAAATTGCAACAGAAAGTCTAACAACCTAACATTATTTAGAATTGTTAAGTTGTATTTTAAGGTGTTGCGAACCTTGGGGTTGTTTATGGTTTAAATTGTTGAAGACTGAGCTCAACTGGCATTCACGATTGTATACATTCCAAATTACACAATTTTGTATGAAAAATTTGTTAAAACCTACATTCCTTAATAAAAGTGACTGAATTATTATAATAATTTTATAAAGGAGCATTTATCACTTAAAGTATAAAACTCATTCCTAAAATTAGGTCCCTACATATTGTAACACTGTTGTGCCTTTATGCATTTATAGGTGTTAAGTAAATGACAGTGATCTTAGTATTGAAGCAATCGGAATGTGTTTATCATTTGGGCCCAGTCTAGTTCAGTAGTCTTGCCATGTTACTGTAGTTATACATTTGTTGGTACATTCTGTACTTAGGTTAGGGGCGTCATAACGCTCGCTGTTAAGAGATTCAGGGCTTTGCTACTTGCCATTTACTCTGATATTATGTTGGGATTCTGAGGAACAGCAAATACAAATGTTTGTAAATGATCAGACTGTAGTTTGTACTTTCTGCTATTTTGTCACAAGAAATTTTGTATTTTATTACAATATCCTTAGAATTTCAACATTCTTTTTTCCTCATTTACTCCCATTTTTGATACATACCTATTATATACAACATACTAAGCAGTTTTTGATGAGATTTTGAAACCGTGTTAACAATGCTATTTTGTAGTAATAAAGGGTAAATGTATGGTTGTTTTGAGCACAATAATTGCATAATATAAGTCCTCTATAATCTTTTGTTAGGGCACCTTGTCTAACTAGCATGTCTTTGCCCAACAATGAGATTTATGAGGTTCTTAGCTTATGTGTAAGAGTTGGTGCTTCTTTGTAGGCCAATTACATAGTGTTTATTGTCATGCCTTCGTCACAAGACTGCATTGGTTACGTCAATTGTGGCAGTAGGAACCATGCACCGGACACAACATCTATTGTAATACACATTGTATTGCACAGTACATTGAATAAGTGGATTGAGTCACAAAACTATTGTGTGTTTGTCAATTAAATTATCATCTATATGTGTTTGTTATGCATTAACTCAGGTTTGATTCATAAAACTCTGGAATACTTAGTGATTCAGTTATATAATTTGCAATAGACCATAAAGGTGTGAATGAATGCTTTAGTATGATAGATCTGATTTCGAAATCGGCTGTTTTTCATGCGTTGCTTTAGTTTCTACGGTCAAATTATCAACTTGATAATATTCAGGCATTTTTATGTATTTTTTTTTCTATTTTGTTAACAATATTACTATTTCTGTATGTATGTAATATGGAATAGACCTCTCCAGTAAAATAGAGAACGTAATTATTCTACTTACTGAGAAATATATTTTACAGATTAGGCCAAACAGCATAAAAAGATTTTGCTAGCAGATTATTTCATTAAAGTTGCCTCTATGTTAATTATGTCGAATAATTGTTTATAAATATATTAGTAGTGCATTATACACAAGTTAATTGTAATATTACAAAAATACAGTTTGTATTATAAAAATAATATATCGAATATTAGAAAATTTTAGGGAAATATCATAGTCAAATCAACTGATATTGAAGATTTTTTCTATAAGTCCAACAGATTCTAGAGGAGCGATTTCATATTGTTCTCTATTTTGTATATTCTCTCGTAGCTTTGTTTATCAAGTTAATATACTAAAGGTTTTGTCCGTCATCAACTTAATGTTTTGTATCAGATTTCAATATTATATTTACTCATAGTATAATGTAATTTTCACCAGATTTTGAAAGTTTTCTTCATTTAATTAAACATGTTGAATAAAAAGTTAAAAAAAAACTTTCAAATTGTGATGATAGTTGTATTGAGTGCCATTGAATAGCGCGTTGAGCATAGTGACTAGTGAGTGAATACAGTTTATTTAGCTTGGTTTAAAATTATGGCTCATTCATTAATTTTAGCGTTTACCGTAATGTTATGATGAATCTTTTTAACAGTAGATAATATTAATTTATTAACACTAGGTTATTACCAATTTAATTTACTTTTTAATTCGATAGTCTTGTAAGGCTGATAATATTATATTTTATGACAGGGTGCCATTTTGTACTTTTTTACTACTTACATTTTTTTTCGACAGTGCTTCGATCGGAATTTTTGATCGATGAAGTTGAGGATAATGGATTTATCTGATAAGAACTTTGATTCAGTTTCAGTTATTTCTGTAGGACTTGAAATCCATTAGGTAATAATTTTAGAATTTAAAGTGATTTTCTTCTGCAGTGGTGGAAGTTAACAGAATAGCTTTATTCAAATCTTTACGGAACTCTCTCAGCTCAAATATGCATTGTCTTAAAGGTAGGAGTGAATCTGGTTATTCTGGTTTGGTAAAGCCAAAAATAAAATTTTCTAATGCCCTTTTTCAACAATTTATCTATCAATAATCACAGAGTGGATGTCTTATGGTGTAAAACTAACAGTAATTAATTAGACATCATGACAGTGGCTAGGCAACTGACTATATGCAATTACCGCTGAGAATGGCTTAAAATGCATATAATCCGGTCCCTAGTGATAATGGTATGGTACGATAGATGAATTTTCGCAAATTGCATTTTGTTCTGAGCTGAGAGACCTATATTTAATTAATTATAAAATATTTAATTATCTACAATGGATTTCCCTATTCGACACAACATTTCGATTGACGCATTGGCATATTATTTTTAAATTATGTATTTGGTATTTGGAATTCAGATTTCGTTTAGCGTGCGATAGTGCTCGTGTTTTATCCTTATCTGTGATACATTTTGCTTATAAAATGTTGCAATAACAAAGTATTGTAGGTATCTGTTAGTTTAAAATTAGTTTAATTCGATTGATTCCAAATTAATTGTTGTAATACTCTAACGCTTAACAACGATGTTTCCGTCTCTGCATTCCAGAAGTGTTGGTTTACCTGCTGTTTGGTTAAGTACAAAATAATAATAAAGAATATATTCAATTAATAATTGTGCTAATTTTTTACTCTTCCCTATTATATTCATATTCAATGTGTATATTGTGAAACAATTGGTGACGAAGGTCACCTTTTAGTGCAGTATAATTATTGATAAAATGGTGTTTTTAATTATGACATCAGAATACAACGATGAAAATAACATATTAATTGCCTATCGGCCTACAATAGATCATTTTTACTAGCATTTTTTCACTTGTTTTTAAGAAATCGCAATAAACAATCTACTTTCAAGAACAAAATGATAATATTAAAGTGTTTGTTAGAAAAACATATTTAAATTCAAAAATTCTTAAGACAAGTAGTAAAATAAAATGCATCAAATCAGTTTACTATATATACATTTATTTGTCAACACAAAGACGTAGACATGACCTCCGGCGGGCGTGGCAGCGACCCCGGCGACTCATGCCGCATCGCCCGGCCCCCCCCACCCGACATACGCTAGCCAAGACGTTCACACATCTACACTTCATAAGACAATTTTAATCCCTAATTAAATCTGAACGAAACCACTAAATATTAATTTATGAATAGTTACAAAAATAAGATCAACATACTTTCTCGACAAGACTAGGTACTTAGTGGGCGTAGTATTCATTGTATACACGCTTGTGGGTGCCTTTATAGACGGCCGATTCCCTCTGTAAAAGCACCCAGTACTATGAATAAATTACGCACGTTGCAGTATACAGGGTGGATTTTTGAGACGGGTCAGTAAGGGCAGGTACCTTAACCGTTATAGTTACAGGAAAACGTTCCTAGGAGACTATCCATAACTTTTTAAGATATTCTGAACTGCATTTACAGATTTTTGAAAAAATGTCCGGTCAGTGAAAAAAGTACTAAAATCCAAAAAAAAAATATTTTTATGCCTATCGATCCTACTTCGTATGGGGATCAAAATACTCTATGGGACCATTTAAGGTATGAGTACTAGAAATGTCAGAAAATGCTAAAAACATTTTCCATACATTTTGTACTGAAAAACGATAAATCAACTCGAAATATCCTTTATCGCCAAACAATCCTATTTCTTACTGCGATTAAAAGGTTCTTTAAGGCCTATTGAAATTTAAATACAAAAACTACGGTAAGACACAACATATCACACAAACTTAAAAATAGGTTAACTATTATTCAAAATGACCGCCGTTTTCACGAAGACCCGCTGCAAGAGGTGCTGTTAGTGGTCCATGGTCCAACACATGGTCCAATTAAGTGGCCACCTCGCAGCCCCGATCTAACGCCTCTCGAGTTTTTTTTGTGGGGCCACCTAAAAAATGAAGTCTACAAAAGAAAGTGCGAAAGTGTTCAGGAGCTGAAAGAGGCATTAACGAGGATTTTAAATAATATCCATCAAAGAAAACTTTCCGCTGCTACTTGCTCAGTACAAAAACGAGTGAACTTATGTATTCGTGAAAACGGCGGTCATTTTGAATAATAGATAACCTATTTTTAAGTTTGTGTGATATGTTGTGTCTTACCGTAGTTTTTGTATTTAAATTTCAATAGGCCTTAAAGAATCTTTTAATCACAGTAAGAAATAGGATTGTTTGCCGATAAAGAATATTTCGAGTTGATTTATCGCTTTTCAGTACAAAATGTATGGAAAATGATTTTAGCGTTTTCTGACATTTCTAGTACTCATACCTTAAATGGTCCCATAGAGTATTTTGATCCCCATACGAAGTAGGATCGATAGGCATAAAAATATTTTTTTTTGGACTTTAGTACTTTTTTCACAAAATCTGTGAATGCAGTTCAGAATATCTAAAAAAGTTATGGATAGTCTCCTTGGAACGTTTTCCTGTAACTATAACGGTTAAGGTACCTGCCCTTACTGACCCGTCTCAAAAATCCACCCTGTATAATAAAATAGTGTGATAGCTATTTATTTTGGTGACAATGTATTCTATACTATTATAATTATCCTTTTTATTCAACAGTTTCTTAAACGGTCTACTATTTTTCAGACTGGCAACACTTAGATTTAAAATAAAATTATAATTATTTTAGCCCCAGTACATTAAAATTTAATTACAGCATTTAATTTTGAAGATTGTAAATGATGAAATGCACCATATTCATATGAATTACATGCAAGTGCTTTGAAATATTTGTGTTACCAATTTATATATAGCAGTACTGAACGAGAAAATATTTGTAACTTTAAATAAAAATCAGCATGTAAATAAAATCAATATTTTTTATGACTTTACCAATTTTAATTTTATATAAAGCGAGCGACGCACTTCTGTTACTGTACGACACAAGAAATTTATTATTTCACATACAATATTTATATTTAACTAGCTGCCCGTACAGACTTCGTTCTGTCAAAAGTTTTTTTTGAAATGTAAGCTATCCTATCTTTCAAGTTGGATCAAACTGCACACGGTGTGCTTTGATTAAAATCGGTTAAGTAGTTTAGGAGTCCATCGCGGACAAACAACGTGACACGTAATTTATATATATTAAGATTATCACAAATTGAATTTAACTATGTGAACACATTTATGTGGCTTCAGATGTATAAGTATAATCTGTTTCTTTTGATTAGAACTAATCATTAGATCATACGAATAGAACAAAAGTGATATACGAAATCTGCACTAGTTTATGTATTTGTATTTTGCATATCAATAATAACGCAAGTAATTTTACTTTCACGTGTGTCCAGTTCAATAAATGATCTTCTGTCATATAATACTAGAGCGCGCTCACTCAAATTCGACTTTGGTTCAATTAAAAAAATATCTAATATAAATCATAAGCAATTTGAAAGAATATCTAGTACCTACTCGCCCGCTTCCACGCTCAGGTGACTGCATTGCGAAAAACTTGAACACAAATAAATAATCTTGTTGAATCACATTTCCTTAAAATTATATAGAAAAACTGAATTGATTTCACTATCGATTTATAAATAGGTTTATTTTAAGGAAATTTATACATAAAAATGAGAAATATCATTTATTAATTCGTATACAACATTGTACAATAATACGTGATTTATTCGGGATCATAACTCGGTTATAGTATTAAAATTATAGTGACTATAAAACGCTACTGAGTCGTTTAACCAAAGGCAGGTGGGCCGATGTCTTGGTAGAAAATCTATCCTTAAAGGGTTTAGCGTGGCTCATGGACAGATAGCAGAGCTTTAAGCAACCTGTAAAATTTTGATTTTCTTATATTTTGGTACTTGAAGTTGGCACATGTTGGACGTAAATATTACTCAATAGTCAGTTTTTTAAATTCCATGCAATTGATTTAATCGAGTTAACTTTACTGTGGATAAATACATATATCGCCAGCGTCACCAACGAGTACAATCGAACAATAATTAATTTTCGATCGACAATAGGGATGTTGACTAATTTTAGGATTCAATTTCATTTTATAGATAGAACCTTAAGATTCACGAAAAAAATATTATAAAAATAATAATCTTTAATTTAAGGACAAAAATTGATAAATAAAAATCATTTTCAAATATCCCGCCAAAAACGTCACGTGACGTCACTAGCCGATATTCAATACTATCTGTCGACTGAAGTTAGTTGCACTTTCATATAAAATAGGAATAATGACGTCATAAGCTCCAAATGGCGTTTGTGGTCACGTGACAGTGAGTACTATTTTTAACATTTTAAAATAATTATATTTAATTTATATTGATTGATTTCGACAAAAGAATAATATTTTAGCTGTTTAAATGTTTTCCTTGATACTTTAAACATACATTTATTTTAATTTACTGATAGTGTCAACATCCCTATTCGATTATATCGTACTATCCCACTACTTAATGTCATGCCTGCTGTGACGCTGCTGTTCAATACAGGCGCGGTTACAACTTCATGAGCCGTTCCATTTCCGTCTACAAATTAATATACCAATACCAACAATGTACAGATCGAGGTGAAATATAAATGTCCATGAGCTGTAGTCGCCAGTTATCGCCAGGTAGACTATGTGCCCAAATGCTATTAAATTTTACTATTAAAGTCAAAGTCAATAATATTATAAATAATAATGTACACTTATGTTTATTACAGAGCCTTTAAGAATTCTTCCAATTACATTAAAACTGAATTTTTATTTATATATAATAACTAATTACTTGTCAATCGTAGGTAATATTCTTATGGTGGCCACTCACGGTCAGTCCATCGCGTCAAATGGCGTGATATACAGCCAAAATTTGATCGTGAATGTGAAAAACTGATGGCGTGATATAAAAAATTTGTATGTCCAATCGCGCCATTTTGACATATGTCATTTGGCGTTGCTCCAAAAATGACGCGATGGAATGACCATGAGTGACCACCATTATTGCGAAAATGATACAGTACCCTAAATAGTGTAACATAGTATCATATTATTAATTTAATACAAAACTAATCATTTTATGCACGTATGCATAAAATTACGGCGATAGTTGAAAACGGGAAAAAATGGAGCAAAAATAATTTGAGATAGGTATATCGACGGTGTATTGAATCGAATAATTTATTAGATCTCCAATAATAGCTTTAAAAGCTCGGTGAAATTTTATCAATAATAGTATTGATGGAGTCGGTTTTTAGTTCGAGAAGATACTATTTAATAGGCTCGAATTTCATTCAAACTCATTTTATGTAACTTTTAGCACCGACGCAAGCGCAAGGCAGTGGCTCGAATAGGAAGTAATTTTCATGGACAGACGTTAGGATTTCATGAAAATACGTAAAAGCGAATTAATTTCGGTGTACATTTAAAAAATAGTAACTAAATCGTTTTCAAGAATATCCGCCACTGATGTAACTAGTAATCTCGGAAGTGCAAAATAATTCCACCCTAATAATTATCCCCTTTCAACTAACGCCGTAAAAAGATCACAATACAACAACATAATAAAATTAAAACAATCACAATAAGTAGCGGCTCGATCCCTCCCCCTCCCCGCCGCTGAACATCCAGTTAAATATTACACCTACCCTCTAAACAATAATTAAGGATAGCTGTCACTACGAGTTTAACTGACGTTGTATGCAACAAGTTATGAACGGGTTCATGTGTCCGATGGGTGCGTTTATAGACAACACCGGTTACCGGCTGCGCTCTGCTTCTTTATAATCGAAGTTCCTTACGTCACGACCAATTTGCCGTGGGCTGAATTAAGCCTAATCTAGAGTTATATGTTGTAACTAAGGATTATTAACTTGTAAAAGTGGCATATTACGCATATATCTGCTTGTCATATACATAGCTTGAATTTTGTCATGGTAACGACAAATGACGTCATTATAATTCGGAAAAAATAATTGAACATCTTTGGGTGCGCTTTGTAAACATTATATTTGATTTTTATTTGGCTGACATGGTCATTCATCATCTCAGTCATTCTTCAACTACTCAAGGGATAGTTACTCTCATATTAAATAATATTTGATCAAATCCACCCTTAGCCTACCAAATAATTGTATGTTGCATAGGTAAACTTGTTTTGTAATATAACATAATAATTTTGTGTTAAAATAAGTAACAATAAACATTTTATTTGAATTAACTGCATAATAATGGTGTAATACAGTATTAAATACAAATGCTGATGAATGACACAAAATAACAGATCAAACGATCATATCGATACACAATATAAAACGACGAATATTTCAGTGCTGTACAACATGTACTATATAAAATTAATCTATAATAAATAAATATTTTTCACCGCATAACCGGTGTAGTCTGCACACACCGTTATCTGTAAAGGCAAGGGTACACTAGCTCGGTTCCCACGCAACAATTTACATATACCGTTTTGTATTATCCTTTTTGTACCATCAGGTACAAATGTCACCATTAATTTGAAGTTTAATATGAAAAAAATTACTTCGAATAATACAACAATTTTATTTCTGATAATGAAAAAACATAGGAGTGATATTGTACCATTATGAGTACAATATTTAACGCATTTAAAATCAACCACCGCATTCAAACATAGGAACCGAGCTAAGGGTTATATTACTAGAAACATTTGACACAATGAGTCGTGGAACGCAACAGACTACGTCCGAGACCCGGGTCCGCTCGTCGCGCCCTGTCATCACAGCACTACCACAGATACCGACCGCTCCGTCCCATCACTTGCATCCCAACTTCACTGGTCCCGAACCACATAAACGAGTCAAATCCCTTTCCATGCACGACGCGACCATTACAACTAGACCTCTCTGGTACAGTACGACGCGGCGCTCAGTAACAGAGACAAAGGAACTGTGAGTGGGGTCCGCGCTAAATTAAACTCTATGCCGTGCGCGCTAGAGGCGGCTTCAGCGCGTCTGGTCGAACTTCTGCTCGGTCACCGTGACCGCGTCCGACGACAGCGCCTCCTTCAGCGTCTCCACGCAATTCTTTGGGATAACAGTGCCTGGAGAACAAACGAAATCAAGCTTTAAAACATTATAGAGACAATTTAACGAAGTATTAAAATGGTGCCCATGACGTTTATGTTAACTGATAAGTTATCAGTGATAACCAAATAAATTATTTAAATTTGGAGCAAGTGTTTGTACAAGTTTTTGCGAATTCATTGAGTCCAAGTCATTCAACTCTCAGTTCATTGTGCTGACAATAGACGAGGTGGATCGAGATGTTTTCTGTTGGAAATCACATAAACTTATTACGCCCATTACTGACAAAAGACTGACTTGAAGATATGTCTTGTTCCTCAATAATACCATCAATTTATTTAATATGGAAACACTGGATAAGAATTAGAAACAGCCCATTTGGACAATAAAAACCTGTTTGATGACCTGTCCAGTATATTAAATTACATTTCTAATTTTAACGCTACTTCCGATTATACTCACCGACGATCTTGAGCCCATCGTCGGTCTTGATGCGCACGACTTGCATCTTGTGCGCCTGCGCGCGCGCCGCCAGCGCCGCCTCCACGCGCGCCCACACCGCCAGCACCGAGCCCGACAGCACGTGGTACGAGCGCACGCGTAGACCCACCTGCACGTTAACAAAAGAAAGTGCGTGTGTATTATTTTACATGTACGTACACAAGTATAAAGTGACTCTTTTTAAAAACATAATTTTTTGTCAAATTAAATTAAATATTTATGGCTTATTTGACATTTTTGATTTTGGCTTATACAATTTTTCTTATTTTGCATACAGCCGTGGAGGTAAATGTTACAAAAGAACCGTGACTTATTTTTCCCTAACCCCTTCTCCACAATATTGACGTAAAAGTTTTACTTTAAAAATTACAAATAAACGTGTGCGTGAGTGCGCATGTGTGTGTCCGCCAGTACGTGCATACGTGTACATAAGTGTGTGTGTTTGCATGTGTCCGTACCTCGCAGTCAGGCGCACTCCGGCAGGTGGAGCGGTGGTATGCGTGCGCGCACACCCGCAGCGAGGCGGCGTGCTGCGCGCGCCACGCCGTCTCCGCCTCCTCGCTGGTCACCTTGCGGTACTTCTTCTCGATCTCCGCCAGCGACTCCGCGCGCAGCTGCTGGCCCGTGTTCGGCCTGCAATAACCATTGGTGTTTTAAAGAAATCCGCGATGTTTCCGCTACGTTTAATTGGAAATTGGACTGCTTTAGTAGAAATTCAAGAGATAGATAACGTGCGTGTCAAATCGGCCAATAGGATTGCTTAAATTATAAGATGTGATGTTCACATTACAATCATCTACCAGACAACAAACATATAGGGTAAAATGAGGTGTAACTGGCCTCGTTCAATAACTGGTCACTTTATATTTCGTTTCACAAAGTAATAATTTATTTTCTAGTAGATAGTGATGATGGCCTTATCTGTTGATTAAATACATTTTCTTTTAGTATCGTAAATCAGAGACATACAAGGGACATATTAAGGTCATACGTAACGGGTTTTTTCCCGTATGGGACGAGACGAAGTTTTGGAAACGTTTCATAGAAAATGTATACGATAGTGCATACGCAGCGGAATCCCGTACGGGACGGAAACGGGGCACGCACGTATTTTTATGCCCCGTTCCCGTCCCGTACGGGGTAAAAACACGTTACGTATGCATCGACCTTTTTGAGATCCTTCTTGTCAGGTAGCACCACTCGCTTCACCCACTCAACCCATACCTGTACAAGTGAAACAGCTGATCCTTCTTGGTGACCCTCTCCTTCCGCGAGTTGGTCTGCGGCGCGGCGAGGCACAGCACGGCGTTGTGCTTGCCGCCGCGCGCCGCCACCGTCAGGTAGAACCCCTCGCCCGGCGCCGCCGCTCCCGACCACTTCTCCAGCGCCTCCGACCATTCCATGCCGCGCTACGAACAACCATACACCGTTAGCGTTACACAGAAAATATGATTAGATTGTATAGGCTTTATCCAAGAGGATGATTAGGACGGTTGTATGTTTGTGACTAACGCCCTAACTCAGAGTCACTAACGTTTACTTATATCGCTCCTTAATACAGAATTTGTATGGTGATTTTTTACTAAGGAGCGATTAAAGTAACCGTTAGTGACTCTGAGTTGGGACGTTAATCTACTAATTTATTTTAACTGACTGACTTCAACTTATTAATGGCCCACTACTAAGCACAGCCTCCGGCATGGCTTAACAACTGTTAATCTTACGATAACAACCGGGACCAAGGGCTTTACGTGGCATCAGAAGTACGAAAACGCTCACGAACTTTTTACCACTAGCGGTCTCCCATCCAACCGCCGCGCCCGCTGTCGGTTAACTTTTTCGATCATTTAAGATCGACACAAGAATTTATTTAAACTATCGCATGTAAACACACCCAGTCCACATGTCAGTCACGTCTCACCTCAGTCTGCACGGTGTGAAGCTCGACGGGCGCCTGGCCGGTGGCGTGCCGGCGCAGGAAGCGCACGCAGCGCACGCGCCGCACGCTCTCGCCCGCGCTGCCCAGGTCCAGGATGCCCAGGTCGAAGCGACCGCTGCGCTTCGCTGTAGATACAAACACACACACACGCGTTAATATATTTGTAGCTTTAACTATCCACCCATCTATACTAATATTATGAAGAGGAAAGATTTGATTGTTTGCATTGAATAGGCTCCGAAACTACTGAACCGATTTGAAAAATTCTTTCACTGTCGGGAAGCTACACTATCCCCGGGTGACATAGGCTATATTATATTTTCAAAAAAAATTAGGGATCCTTAAGAAAACTCCAATAATGTAACCCAAGGTGTAAAAAATAAGAAAACCGAAGCAAAGCGAGGGCGGTTACTCGTAATTAATAAGGCGTGACAACCTGGTATACTCGTCCCGGCACAACCGAATAGTAACATCGAATATTTTTATTTATTTAAATTTATGTCACCTCATAAAAAGAGTAACAAAGGGCAAAACTTAATGCCTAATGGCATTGTCCACCAGTCAACCCATATGTGTGGATAAAAAATACAAAAAAACAACAGAAGCCGAGACGACCTAAACATGCCAATCCAACAAAGGTACGCCAAACGTAGCGCTAATTGGCATTGTGTATCAGTCAGTTCGAGTCGAATATATGAATATATTCGGTTCAGGGATATTGTTCAACAAATACCTACTGCCGATTCAAATGTTTGAAGCAATGCGTGTAGCAACTCTAATTAAAAAAAAACTACTTTGTCAACTCTATTGCCAACAAATCACTTAGTTTTTGCATGTGGGTATGATATTACTGAATATATTTTTCATCAATATAATAGCTTCATTTTAATCGTATATTTACCTTGCTCCATGACAGCGGCAAGTGTGTCGGTGAAGTACTTGAAGAGCCTGTTCTGCAGCTCCACTGGCATGCCCAGTATCCTGTTCAGGAACTTCGACATGTTGTTGTAGTCCTGCACAACAATTTGTTTATGCATAAATCCATAAGCAAAACACTTTGTTTATGCAACAATCAAATGAGAACGGCTTTTATTAGATGCAAATGCTCATGGTCTTATAGATTTACGTCTCAGTTTAGTTATTGATACTGTCCTGTGGATAAGTAAAGAGTTTACTAAACTTGTCTATCTGATCTATCAGTCTTGTGTCAAACACGGACGCGGACGGTCGTGCGTTCAGCTAAAGTCGGGACACGAAGCAGGAAGAAATTCGTATATTGACTTGTTATTACCTTTCTCTGTCACTCCCGCGTAAATATAATGCGTGCTCGCTCGCACAGTGCAATGGCCGCCATTCTATGCGAGCGAGACGTATTACATTTACACGGGAGTGACAGAGACAGGTAATAACAAGTCAATGTACGAATTTATTCCTGCTTCGTGTCCCGACTTTAGTGAATATTATTCCACCATTTCGCGTGCCTCAAGCAATACCGTACGTATCCTCGAACCCACCTTATCCAACGAGAGCACGCCCGGCAACGACTCGCTGTTGACGATGAGCCCGACGCCGACCAGCGCGTTGGCGACGTCCTGGAAGAAGTCCCCGGCGTAGTCCCGCGGCGGCGGCACCAGCGGCGACTCGTACTTCATTATGGCTTTCATCACCGCCTCCAGTGCAGTGCGACCTGGTATGGCACGGTTATATATATTGTATATTTCAAGGAGTTTATACTATAAGCGATAAATTAAGCAAAAGTGAACCTAATTCATATACTAACAGAAAATTATTAAAATATAAAAACCTTATGAGGTATTTTAAAACCTAAAATGTACTCAAAGTTATTTGCAGTGATACTTATTTAAGGTGTATAGATGTAATGGGTGACATAATAATACGATACTATCGAGGGGTTATTGATATGATATAACGAGAAGTTTTTAAAGTATCTGTGAATAGTTCATCAACTATTCACAGATACATCAAACTTAAATCGCTCTTTAGTACAGATTACAGAATTAGTATGGTGATTCTTTAATAAGGAGCGATTAAAATAACTGAAGACATGAGTGGATGAAGGGGTTATGACACATGTATTTTGTATGTACATAACCCCTTCATCCACTCATGTCTTCAACTGTTAGTGAGTCTGAGTTGGGGCATTAGTGTGTTAAATCAGTGATTCTCCCAACAATCGCATTTAATCCTATTGTTCTGGAACATGTCTAAAAATGTTGATTATTCCATAACAATGATATCTTTAACCGATCACACACAACGACCACTATAACTGGACCCACTCACCGTACTTATTGTCGATGTTGAACTGGCTCAAGTCCCTAGTCTCCGTGGCGCGCCGGTCTCCGTGTGTGAGCGCGCCGAGCGACTCGAGCCGCTTGGCCACGGTGCTGGCGAACCGCCGCTCGCCCGCCAGGTCCGAGATCAGGAAGATGTACTCCGGCGCGTTCACCTGGTTGGAGCGGTGGGTTCGGCCTGACGGGAGTACAATAAATAAATAAATAAACGCTAACACACTCATACTCCCGCAGTAGGTTATTACCTGTGTCGCGGCTGGCATGGACGACACATATAACACATCACAATCACACCCATGACCCGAGTACAAATATTTATCTTTCACATTATCGGCCCTAGCTGGGAATCGAACCCGGGACCCTTCACTTCGCAACAGGGTCGCTACCAACTAGGCTACAGGGTCGTTACTGGTTACAAGTTGTAGGTTAGGTTAAGTTAGGTTTTTTTATAGGGGGGATTCAATGTTTCCTCTGATTTACGTTAGGTTAGTCAAGTTTTAGGTTACAAAACTAAAGAGACGCTGTCAGTAGCACTGTATTAAAGAAAGATTAGTTTGAAACTCATCAAAACTGTTCCTGTTTGGTAGATGTAGAAAAGAATTTCATGAAATTTCAAACAAATATAATCTAAATTTTACTAACAAAAAATAACCGACTTCAAAGTCTCAAAAACGACTTGTCAGTCAGATCTCGTTCAAATTTATGTGGGACCACATGACAAGCACCTGCTTTCGATTAAAAAAAGAATCATCGAAATCGGTTGGCGTGATATTGAGTTATTCGTCAATTTGTCGCGCACATCTTAACACAAATTTACGACTTATGTGGTTTTATCATGGATGCCATTGTCAGATCTCAATAAAATTTATATGGGACCACATGACAGCCACCAGCTTTTGATTAAAAAAAGAATCATCAAAATCGGTTCGCCCAGTCCAAAGTTCTGAGGTAACAAACATAAAAAAAAAAAAAAAAAAAAAAAATACTGTCGAATTGAGAACCTCCTCCTTTTTTTGAAGTCGGTTAATAATAAAGACGAGTCAGTGTTTCAAAAAGTATCATATTCCAAACATTTTGTTCAATGTGTGGTACTGTAAAATATATTACCAAACTGCTGTATCGCCCTGTCGGCCGACCACGGCAGCTCCAAGGTGATGTGTACTCGCCGCCTTTGATTTCTTGCTCTATTTATATAACAAAAAAAATCACTCTTATATCAAGTATGAAAACTTTGGCGTACTTTGTTATTGAATTTCGTCAGTCTAACAATCGTAAGAGACATCATACAAAATAGGATTTTTTAGTTAAGTATCACTGTTCTGCTGGAACCTAAGCTTTACCTAGGAGGCTCTCATCAATGAGATTATTGTATAACAGTCATTTCTAACGAAACTTATGTATGTGGTTGTCAATGAACTACTATAAATCGATGCGTACGGCTCAAGATCCAACCAAGAACTGTATCTACATCAACGGAATAAATAAACGATTTGCTTCGAACAAAATCTCCATAAAGCCATACCTCCGATCGCTCTGCAACGATATACCACTGGAAGCGGCCTCAGAGATGATGGCGACGTCCTTCTCTCCGTCCATGAAGCGCTGCTTCTCGGTCAGGTTGAGCGTCTCCAGCGGCACGTCGGCCTCCGAGCGGCTCTCGTACAGGATCTGCCCGTCCTCCGTCTGCACCACGCGACCCTTGCGGCCTGTCATCTGGACATCCATGTACGTACACGTTAGTAGTTTAAAAACGAAATACGCGATTTTATAGTCTCAATACTACCTAAAGAAAAAATTATAACTGTGTGCCAAATATGTGTGTCACGTTTAATACAGTTTTAATGTAATCTCTTCAGAACTAAAGGTGTGCACCAAATATCGGATCACTTTTTTTTGGATCGGTTGCATAATAATACAACGCTAAGACAAGATCACTCGGGGCTCAGCCGCCTTCCAGGCAACACCACCTCGCCTGGCGGGGGAGATCTCTTTTTGCTAAACGTTAAATATTAAGTAACGTTTTAAATATTTAAAGTTGAACGATAACAGCTTCATCATTATCGTTGTCATATCTTGTCGTTATAGTAAGTCAACAATCAACATACCTCAGCAACGTTCTCGGTCCCACCCAACTCATCAACGAGCTGGTCGAGCGTGTTGGGCGGCAGGCGGCGGCCGAGGCGCTCGATGGCCGCCAGCAGCTCCTCCTTCATGCTGCACGCGCGCTCGATCGCCGACCGCGCCGGCGCCGCCGCGCGAGACGGACCTGCGGAGAGAGGGAGATAGCACGCTGTTATTGCTCTGCTCTAGAGCTAAAGTCAGGACACGAAGCAGGAAGAAATTCGTACATTGACTTGTTATTACCTGTCTCTGTCACTCCCGCGTTAATATAATGCGTGCTCGCTCGCACAGTGCAATGGCCGCCGTTCTATGCGATCGATCGATCAATATGTATTTATTTAAGAATTCACAAACACCTTAATGAGTAGTTTGTCTAAATAAAACGCAGTTGGTGTACAAATTCATGACAGGTGGTGAAAAACCGATTTTAATAGTTTGTTTACATTTGTTTTGGCTGCAAATCGATCCTACATCTAATATATAAAATTCTCGTGTCACGGTTTTTTGAAGTTGAACTCCTCCGAAACGGCTCGACCGATTTTCGTGAATCTTTGCGTGCATATCGGCTAGGGTGGAAAATTGGACAACATCTATTTTTCATCCCCCTACCCCTAAAAATTTTTTTGGCAGAACGTTTGCCCGGTTAGCTAGTAGAAGTATAGATATAATTATCCTAACCGAGATAGATCCCGTTAGTTCCAACAGGCGTGCCCGTGAGCCGCTGGCCGGCGGGCGTGGTGACGGTGACGCGGCTCTGCGGCGTGCTGTTCTTCCGCTCGAACATGGTCTCGATCTTGTCCTGCGTCGTGTTCGGCTTCTTCTTCGCAAGCCCGGCCTTCTTCTTCTTCGCCGGCTTCTTCTTGCGGTTCACCCACGGATCTGAGTGGAGAGAGGTTGCTTTAGTAATTTGACAAAATATTTTTTCAATCTGTTTTCATATCTACCTATCTACATTACAAAAATTAAGTCACATACATGTCATAACGCCTAGTGTAGATCGATCCTAAATATTCAGATCAGCATATATTATATTAGTTTCGTTGCAGCAGTTAATTCAGAATATATCATTAATTTTATTTGTATTATGCATGCAATGTTCACATCTAAAAGGACGTTCACAACTATCAACTGTTTGTATTGTCGTCTGTGGACCTAATAAAAATAAAATAATAATAGAGCATCACTCACCCTCGTCACTGTCACTCCCGGCACCGAACGGGTTGGTGTCGTTGTCGGAGTCCGACGCGCGGAACTCGTCGTTGGAGTCGTGCGCGCCGTCGAGCTCGTCGTCCGAGCCGCGGATGAACTCGTCCGAGGAGGAGCCGCCGCGCGCGCGCTTCGCCGCCGCGTTCGCTTGCTGGCGGGCCGTCACTGGGGAACAATATGGCTGAATGAGTTATGCACTGCCAGTGTAGAACTAATTAATTATCACTTAAATTATTAAACGTAACACCATTTGGTATGGTAATGGAAGTACCGATAGAAACCAAATAACAATTTAGTAGGCTTATGATAGGCAGTGTTTTCAGCATAAAATAAATCCCCTTTGGATTGAACAACGATGAAGGAGGAAGAGACATATAAGCCATTTAGGAACATAATAATTGTGTTGTGATAATTGGCCAACTTATAAAAAAAATAAAAAAATAAATAAAGACACACTATAGATACACAAAAAACACAAACAGTCAAGAAGAAGGAATTTTGTAAATGAAAAATTAACACGTAGCTCCATCGTATAGTCCAATAAACACCATAAATGAGAACCCCATAAAACTCACGCTTCCTCTTGGAAGTGTTGGCGTCATCGAGCCCGTTCCTGCCGTTGAGAGCGACAGGGGGTGTGGGGGCGGCGGGTGCGGGGGCGGCGCGCCCCTTCGACTCCAGCCCCAGCAGCCGGTTGATGCGTTCGCGGTCCGGCGCCGGGAAGTGCTTCTCCACAAGGGTTTGGAAGACGCCTCTGTAGAGTTACGTGTACAGATTAGAAACAATCTAGGGACTTCTATCACGTCTGTTTAATCAAATGATTGATAATACTGTCTCCAAAAGCTATATCGTTAGAGCGGAGGACTGTATCCATAGGACTGTATCTATAGTTGATATCCGGCTCGAAGGACCATGCAAAAACTGTTTATTCCTGCTTGGGTATTTACCACTACCATTATCTCACTCAGCTTAAAGGGTTCTAACATGTCTTAACATAATAGTTATCTTCTACCTTCCACACCGACAACCACTCATCATCGACCCAACCCCCTACCACACCACTATCAGTTGACCCGTCCAACCCAGCCACTAGCACTACATGAAGGGTCTCACTTGGCGGTGGACACGAAGTCGGAGAGCTCTCCGTCGTCTCTCTCCAGCTGGTCGAGCGTGCGCGCCTCGCCCGTGGACTGCAGCCCGATCACCACGCACTTGCCGCATTTGACCGCCTCGCGCGCCGTCACTACTGCGTGGTTCACCTGCGGATGACACACACGATTACTACCTACATTATTTACATTATCACATTATTTACATGATTACTACCATACTACCCTGTAGTACGGTCCGAGCGAAAGAAACCTTCGCTTCCAGGGTATTTACTTGGGGTAAAGTATGGGTATGATTCGCATTCTTCGTACATTGTGCTGATTTATGTTCAGGCAATGTTGGAACAATATTTATGAGTTGTAAGCACTTTAAATCACTCTGAATAGAAAAAACTGAACTGAGTCCATGAATCAGGTAGAATCCTTGATGCTGCACGTGTCCATAGGCAACGGTAACCACTTACCATCAGGTGGGCCGCCGTATTCTTGTTTGCCCGTCTTTAGCATAAAAAAAATACAAAATTGGGTAAGGTAAGAAAAAGATAAGGTTTGTTGTTACCTTAGCGGCGATGCAGAGGTACTTGAAGAACCGCTGGTGCGCGGACCAGAACTGTCCCCACATAGTCTTGCGCATGCGCGCCTCCGCGTCGATCAGCTCAGCCGCCTCCGTGAACCGCTGCATCGCCTCTACCCACTGGAATACAACAAGACATTTATTGTTACTAACTGCCGCACTCAGAGTCACTTAACGGTTACTTAAATCGCTCCTTAGTTACAGAATTTGTATTGTGATTCTGCGATTTAAGTAACCGTTATGTGACTATGTGATACGAGTTATGATGACATTAATTCATTGTATATCGTTTTCTATTATGGATGTAGCGTATATTTTTAAAGTTACGTGTATTCAAATGATACAATAATGTGGAGCACTCTTCACTATGGACTTCACTGAATACGAGTGTCTTTTGCATATCCATCCAAAAATAAGGTAGCATGCACACTGACCAGCGCGACGGCCTTGTCATAGGTCTCTCTAAAGGCCTCAGAGAGCGGGACCTCCTCTATCTTGAACGACACGCCGTGGAACGACAGCTGGCGCGCAATGTACATCCCCCGCAGCTTCATGTCCATCGCCACTATCTCCATTGCGCCAACGCCTCTAAAAATATGACATGGATATATTTAAACTAGCGCTAAGCCAGCGGCTTTGCCCGCGTTTTCTAGTAATAATAAGTACCCTGTCTTACTCCAGATCATGATCTACCTGTGTGCTAAGTTTCATGAAAATCCGTTCAGTAGTTTTTTGCGTGAAAGAGTAACCAACATCCATACTAATTTTCACATTTATCATTTTGGTAGGATAAGATATTTTTTAACTTTTAAATGCCTGTTTTATGCAGTTTTATAAACGCATAATTTTCGAAAATATCCTTCTCCCGTAACCTGGAGTAATTTATCTTGGTAGATTCGAACCATTCAAAACACATTCATGTTTTACATATATTTTTCAAATTGTTTTAACATAGTAAATATAATATATCAGTTTATGAGAACCATTTCATGTCTGATTTACATCTGGCTTTTGTTGTTTGGTTCATGTTTTTGTTAAGGCTCAATGTAGTATTATTCTTTGACACAATTCTATTTTTATATTTAGTGTAGTTAAGTTACTAATATACGAAATCTATTTATGCTGTATTGTTCCCCTGGTTATTTATCGCTTCGGGTTGACTGGTGGAGAATGCCATCAGGCATTAAGTTCACTCATTGTAACCAACTTTTTAAGGTTTACGGGTTTACAATAAAGAGTGAATCCACTCTTAAAATCCACCAGTTTCATAAGCACGTCTATGAACTATTTAAATATCACAAAAAGTTAACCTCACCTCTTCTCCACAGCATTAATGAAGTCCATAAACGTTGGGAAGGGCGTGCCCTCCCCCCAGATGCCGAGGCGGACCATGTAGGCCATGTTCCTGGGCTCGGAGGCCCCGGTGGCCGAGGCGTACACCACGCGCGCCTTCGGCAGCTTGTTCTGCAGCTCCAGCGCCGTCAGACCGGTCTTGGTGGCCTTTCCGGATCCCACGGGACACAGGTTCTTCGCCTTGTGACACTCATCGAAAACGATCTAAGTGTTGGTTAAGGAAAGCTAACTATTTAACAAATGGAACAACCATTTCATATTTTTTCCTTTTGTTCTGAGCTGATACAGATGGACATAGTTTTACATCTATTGATATAGTACTTTGATATGCAAAAATGTCCTCACTTCTACGTCAGTTGACAACGCGTTTAAGGTTATGGTGTCACTAATGTCAATTGGCAACAATGACAACTTACTATCAAATGTCTCATCTGCTCAATTTCTAAAAAGTTACAAAAAACACACAAAAAAATTTCGTTGGTCCTTCGAGCAGGACAAAAGGATACGGTCCCGTCAAAGTCCTCCCCGCACCACTGCAGCAGCTGCTTAAGGCGCGTGCGGTACTTGGTGTTGGCCTGCGTCTCCCCAATTAGCGCCGAGTACGTGCTGAACACAACGCCCTTCTTCACATTGCCGTTTATCGCCGACGAAATCTTCGCATACTTAAACTGAAACAAAAAAGAATTCATTTATGTATTGTTAAGTAATATGCAAACAAGTAATAAATAAGAGGAAAATTATTACAAATAAACGTTACCTGCTGCAACACTACTCAACAAAAGGGACGCACTCAGTCACTCACGGCTACTGGTTTTCAGTACAAATTGCACACACGCGTAAATATGTTAGCGTTAGACAAACCACGGTTTTACTGTTTTTTATGAGCTTCATTAATGGCCTACTAGTGGGCATGAGTCCCTTTAATAGGAGTGCGGATTAGTGGACGAGTTAGTGGCAAACACAAGCATCACAAGTTTTGATGCTAACCGAGGGCATCCAGCATGACTGTCATCTTAGGATAACAACCGGGACCGACAGTTTTACCAACTACCGAAACAATACATAATACTCGTATACCTACAAACATTGTTATAAAGCACATAATAAATTATCTGATGCACATTATCATATTATCTGATGAAGCCTATGCTAATGCTCTTGAATACATAAAACATTCTCCAGCCTCAATTCAGTATCTGGTATAATATATTGATTTGGAGCATCGATAACTTGATCTCATGAATAAATGGCCTCACCAACCAAATAGCGTGTTCGAATTTTAGCATTTTCCTGTTACTTCTCGAACTTCAGACACATCGATATCATATTTATTTACAGTTTATTCAGACAAATTATTTTGAATTTCAAGTATACCATTATCAGCATAACATCTCGATATTCTATAGCCAACATACAAAATTACATTTAACCTTTATAAACAGTACTATGGCACCACATACCTTGTTCAATGGATGGACCTCAATCTTGCCGGCGCCGATGTCACGCAGGTCCCGCTCGGCGTCATACTTCAGATCATTGGAGACGGATACCCAGATGGCGCGTTTGCGGCCCTTCAGATAGTTTTCAAAGATAATACCCGCTATCGTGCGGCCCTTGCCCACGCCGGCGCCGTCGCCTGCAAACACCGACCCTTATGTCATAATGCGTATACTTCAGTTTTTACAACGAGTCCTATTTAGTAAACAAACTTACACTGTCTTTTTATCGTTATTTATAATCTAAGAATAAGGTTGACATAGAATCATAATAATTTAAAGATGAATAAACATTATAAATTGCCAAAAGTAATTTCTGTTTACCATTAACAATTTTTTTAATTAGTTAAAATTAATATTGCCCTAAAAAGTAATGCTAAGTTTGTTTACGAAATGTATCGTCTAAAAAATGAAATAGATCCCTGACCTTTGTCTGTACATACAATATATGTACATAGTATGAATACAAAGCTGCATAATGCTGTAGTATAAATCCAAGATTGCTTTAAGGTGTATAGATGTACGAGCCCATGGTTATGCATCAGGGGCAACGGTGGCCACCGGCCATCAAGTGGGACGATCCACTTGTTACACACAATACATACATAGGATGTCGTTGGCACGTCCTATCCTAATGTTGTTCAATGATGCCCCAGCCTATCGTCGTTGCGACTTTAAGACCTCTTATGTGGAAAAAAATCAGCTTTTTGAGGGAATCGATAAGTTTTGTTTAACAAGCACATAGGTGATTTTGAATTTGGTGAAAATTACCATGGAAACGTCGTACGCACATGAGAGTTTTTGAATTCGATAGTGCTTCAAAATGTAGAATCATTTACGTAAAAAAGCGATTTTGTCAAAAGTGTCACAAAACACATAAGAGGTGTTAAAGTCGCAACGACGCTATATAACAATAACTCACCGATAAGAAATCCAGCCCTCGTCCCATCAGGCAGCAGGTGTTCGTGCGCCTGCGACGCGTACACCACGGCCTCCAGCTGCAGCGCGGACAGCAGCCCGGCGCGGATGGTGTCGTCGGGCAGGCTCACCTTGTACGAGATGTCCGCCGGCTCCACCGACGATAGCGACGCGGTTTCTACCACCGGGTCTGGGTGCTTGCGGCCTAGCTTCACTGTTCACAGTGTGACAGACATATTATGTACGAGTAACCGCCCTCGCTTTGCTTCGTTTTTGTTATTTTTTTACACTTCGGGTTACATTATTGAAGTTTTTTTAAGGGTCCCTAATTTTTTTGAAAATATAATATTGCCTATGTCACCCGGGGATGGTGTAGCTTCCCAACAGTGAAATATTTTTTCAAATCGGTTCAGTAGTTTCGAAGCCTATTAAATGCAAACAAACAATCAAATCTTTTCTCTTTATAATATTAGTATAGATTAGATAGCAACAATTAGGACCTACAAATATGAAAAGAAATATACCTCAATTGAATGACAATACGTTACCGGGATAATAAGTACCTTATACCTATGTTATTTCAGAACATTGTCTACCTGTGTGTAGCGTTATAAAGTGCTGAAAATTATTTATTTACAATATTTTAACTTACGCTTAGTTGGCATATAATCCGCATACGTCTCAGCCACACCCATTTCCTCGTCATCAACTTCTTCTTCCTCGCCAGGCATCTAGACATGAAAAATAAAATATAAATAAATTAAAAGAGTAATTGCATGACAACCACACAAGTTACATTTATGTTAATGAGTTGTAAAGCTGAGTGACTGACTATCTGAGCTATTTCAAATTATCAATGCACAAATAAGGCAGTTGAAAGTTGCTAAGCAACTGACTTGACTGTATACATGCTGATACATTATAGAACTACCCGCAAAGTTTACCTTCTCATGCGGCCACATCTTCCCAGCCCACGGTGGCAGCTGTCCCATAGGCCCACGCTGCCCCATGCCGGCCAGCGGGCCCAGCATATTGGCTAGCGGCGTGCCCATGCCGCTGGCGAGGATCTGGTTCAGGTTCTGCAGCAGGAACGAGTTCATGTTCGGGATGCCCACCATCTCCACTGTCGGACGGAAAAGACAAACAGATTAATGAGTTGTCATATAAATTATGCTTCTAAAATCTTATCAACGCGGCTTATTTTAAAAGTATCGGGTTTTCAGGATTTTTGTATTTTATACATAGTATTTAATTTGTGTTTTGTTTTGATTAAATCATTTGGATTCCCGAAAATAATCATTCAGAAACATTAATCAATGATTATAATCATAACAACCAAGGAAAGTTATTGCTTAATATCGTCCGCGTATTTAAGATCAGGTAGTTTAATCCCGAAACTAATTTTCGATTCGATATCGCTCTTGAAACAAACTTAATTATAAAACCGTATTCACGAACGGCGTAAACATCCGAATGAAATTCTCAATTAAAATCAGTTATATACAATGTAAACTATGTATAGCTAACAATATCTTGCTTAAATCAATACTTTATAAACTTCTCTCTTCTTTCTTGGCCGGCAACGCATTGGCCTTTGGTGTTATTAATGTCTATGGGCGTCGGTGACCACGTACCACCAGATGGCTTGTCCGCTCATTTGTTAGTTATCGATATAAAAGCGTACCAACAGGAATTAATTACTATCACATTCGATCCATACACAATTAACACAACACTAGTTCGGAGTAAGCCACCATATCTGAGTCCGGTTGAATCGTGGGAGGCGTTACTCACTCTGCGAGAGCAGTGAGGCGGCGTTGTACGCTGCAGAGGAGCCCGCGGCGAAGGGCGTGCCCGGCGCACCCACCCCCGCCATCGCTAGCAACAGATACCATATCGATATAGCTTCAACAACACTATATGTCAATAAGACACTACTGATGCAGCCATTAGAACTACTTCCTATTGTCCTGAGTTAGTTTTGCATATTGCTTTGGCTGACAATGCATTTTTGTGATAAGCATAACCTGATAATAAACCAGGTTTGGCTTCAGACCAGGGTGCACACTTAACTGTTAAAAGCAGTCACAATTTTTTTGCTTTAGTACATTGACACTATATTACAATAATGTTGTCACTCTGTATGACTATGTGGACTATTTAATATAATTCAGATTTTTGCGTGACGAGGAAGTTCTTCTATATTTTTTTATGTAATCTGTGCTATGGCTGCAGATGACTCTATGCTATAGAACTAACAAAATATGTACATATATTCAATAATACCAACCTCCTCTGCCCATTCCTCCCAAATTGAGGGGTTTTGTCAGTGAACTGGCGGATATCTTGATCGGTTTCACATTGGCCGCCTGCCCGAACGCTACACCAGATGGCGCTAGGAAGAAAATAAGATATGAGTATTTTGAATGCAAATGGGTGCTCAAAATATAAGTTTAAAATCTTAAGATTTATCTTCTGCTATACATATAATATGTTATATATATTAGAAAGTAATATCCATTTAATTGAAGTCATCCACTTCTATTTAATTTGTATCCTGCTTAAATATTAGATTTAAGCAGAAAGAAACAAATTAATTATTATTAATAAATACATCCATTGCTGAAGCTTAATAATTTCCCTTTCTAGCCATGACTCAATTTGGTTGAAAATTTAATCATCAACGTAAGATAACGGTACACTTAAAAGGAGCACTCGTTGCCCCCTGATCAGGTGGACTGATGACCTAAAGAAGACAGTAGGAAGCCGCTGGATTCAGAGGGCCCAGGACCGGTCGGAATGGCGCCAATTAAGGGAACCTATGTTCAGCAGTGGACGTTAAAAGGCTATTAGATAGATTCTCTAGACCCCGTGAGGAGAGATCAGTCCTAGTCGGTTATTAATGGGTTTAAGCCGAAAAAGATGCTAGAAACCAAACTCACCAGCCAGTGGATTTGTTGTCGGGCGAACTGTGACCGGCATTGGCGTGCCCTTAACGGGTGCTATACGAGCCGCCGCCGCCAACGTTTTGCCTCCACCTGTGTTACAAATGCATGCAATTTCAATACATATCAACAAACTATCAAATAATGATATTGTTTAAATTTCTATCAAACTGCAAATTAGATTGTATCTTCATTGATTCTCATAGATAACAAGTTTAGTATGCACTTATTGATACACATTTAAAACATGCAAACCTTAATATGAAACAAAGAAAATAACTTAAAACATCCAAACCTTAATATGAAACAATGTATGCAGATTATTTTCAATGAACGTTGGCAAACATACCTGGCACCTCCAAGTTATCTGGATCTTCATCATCATCAAAGTCGGAGTCATCATCAGATGGGGCTGGTGAATTGTCCTCGTCAAATGTACGCCGTTTAGACTAAAACAACATATTTATGCAATAGTGTCTTTGAAATTAAATTATGATCAGGGTTAAAAATACCTAAGTTTATTTAAATTTTTAATAAGTCACACACCCTGCCTCATATGATATTATTATCCAAAATTATCCAATGCTTATTTAACCTTTACAATTAATATCAGAGGGTATGGCAAAGCTACTTGGGTAACAAAGTCGGTATTGTTAGTAAACTTAGAACAATGTCCCTGAAGTTAAGCAATTTTCCAGGATGGTGAACAAAAAATAGGCAACTAAGTATAACTATCATAATTATAACAGTATTTTTATTCATAAGTCTGTTACAATATAAAACATGTTGCAAAACAATGTCAAGTGGGTCAGTTAGTAAGACTAATATTTTGAAATAAAAACATTATATTGGACTTTTTTCATTAGAATACAACATCATCATTTGGCAATTTATAATCAAATTCTTAACTTCATTGCAAAAATTGCTACATCAAAAATAAGAATATTATTCTCACATGTAGATTGTAAGTCTTATTTTGTTACAAACATTTTTTGCCATTTTTCTAAAGTTGCAACGTCATGATGAAATTACAAAATGTTGAGTGATACCTTCCATATTTATTCCTGTACAACTGATCTGATGCAATTCGAGAATGATTCACTATGATATATCGGAAAGTCTGATTAACTTTTTTTACATTAATTAGATAAATACAATTTGTAAAAATTTTGTTGCGTTGTGAAAAAAGTTTATTTAACCAATAAAATTATGTAGAAAATGACTGAGTGGCCACTTTTCCTCAGATAAGATCATAAGGTCACCTGTCATTTATTATATTACGAGTAACCACCCTCGCTTTGCTTTGGTTTTCTTATTTTTTTACACCTTGGGTTACATTAATGGAGTTTTATTAAGAATCCCTATTTTTTATAAAATATAATATAGCCTATGTTACCTGGAGATAGTGTAGCTTCCCGACAGTGAAATAATTTTTCAAATCGGTTCAGTAGTTTCGGAGCCTATTCAATGCAAACAAACAATCAAATCTTCCCTCTTTATAATATCAGTATAGATTAAAGATTTGTATGTTATCAAACTTGTTTTTTTAAGTTTAATCTACTCCATTTAAAATTTTTGTTAATTGTCTGTGTGAAAAACCACAGACAAAACTTAACAATAATTTAAGAGATGTACATAAGCAAAGGATTGAAATATTGTTTGAATTGATATGTGTTGTGTTAAGTGAACAAGATTTAATTGAGCATTCTAAGTTGATTACCTTGAATTAGGTTATGAAAACGACTATTAATTTGTATTAAACCATTTTTATTCCAATACTGAAAACCTATTTCAGATAATGCAATACATGCAAGAAAAGGTGTTAAAAAAAAGAATTTTGGCACATATTTCCTTTGAGTTTTACCAGTGCTGGCAAGCACACAAATCTAAAGGTGTACTTACATAATTGATAAAGAGGTTTTACAGCGGGATTTTACGACAACCGAACTTCTCTTTACGAGCGATGTAGAAAATATGTGATTCGATTACGAAAACGCATTAGGTACAAGCTGCAGCAGATTATACATACTCAGAATGAACTCAATGGCTTTTCGTCATTTAATGCAATTATATAACTTTAATTTATGGATACTCGTTCATAAGGACATCAAAGTAAACTAGAAGAAGGAATAAACATAAATTGTAGGTCTCTAAACCGCGTTGTTCTGCTTAAGATAGACCAGCTACCTAAGTGCTTACATTAGGCGTGTTCTAACGCTAGACCTAGAACCTTCTAAGAAAATCGATACAGCCACACCCATCTTGCATAATTAACGCCTCCATTGTGTTAAGAACATCTAAGATTTAGGGTAAAACACAGAAGTTTCATCAACATGTGAGCCAAGCATCACCTCATTGACACTTTTTTTGGTTATAAAACTTGAAAACAAAGAAAAAAATGCGCAAAAATAAGATTTTTACGATGCTAGGTCATAGAAAAGTAAATAAAGAAGGCGTAACACATAGAAATAACTTTGTAATAGAAATAAAAAGCCCATAAACTCAATTTCCAACCAAGTAAAGTTTGTAAAAAAGTACCAAAACAAAAAACTATCATTACCATTTTTATACGCCAATTATCGTTTCCAGGGCACTTTCACAATTAATTTATAGGCAATGCTGAAATACAGACTCTAATCCTTAATAAAACCAAACAAATGCACGAAAAAATCCGATAACTTGGTTTTCACACGATATAAAAATCAGACGTCGCGACGGCGGTCAATGCTTTCCGCCATATTAAAAAATAGTCAAAGAGAAAAGAATATTGTAATTACACGTTCGGATAGTAATACTAATATTATTATTTTCAAATACATCAAATTCAATGATTTGGTTAAGTATTACAGTATTTTGTTGTAAAAAGAATCTATAAGCATTTCGAACTTGCTAATTACCAATATTTTATTCTATTTATATAAAATTAAATGAACTAATTTCAAACCTACTTCAAGAAGTTTATACGACTATCGGAAACTGCAGAATAACCGTTTCGTTATAAAAAAAGCAAAAAAAATCAGATGCAGTTGATTTTTTTATCCTGCGCAAGCACATGCCTTTACACATTATTTAAGAACATTAATTGTAATGACGACGATTAACAAAGTTTAACAATTTAGTTGTGTAGAAAATACACTAAATTATTAATTATCCTCTTGTCAGTTTATTTAACTAACAATTTTAAATCAATAAAAATATGCTATGACAATCTTTTAATTAATGAACTAGATATTGTAAGATGTATGATTTTTAGATTTATATAGTCCGCTAGGTTTTAGTTGAGTACTAATATCCCGATTAACCGATTATAATAAGAAAAGGTAAAGTAAAATCAAAACGCTTTTGACATTTCCATATAAAAATTAAAGTGTCAAATCGGTTTGTCAATGCAAGTAAATGTCAATCAAATTCAAGTCATAAAAAAATATTAGTACCGGAAATGGCCGCTTCAGAATTACGGTTGTTTAATTTAATTTAATGTTAAACTAGTCATAATTTTAAAGTGTGTAGTGAACATGACTGAAAAAGAGATAACAATGGAAGAGTTAGAGGAAACGGTAAGTGTTTCAATAAATTTCGTGTCTATTGAAGATATATGTGCATTAGGAAATTCTAGTCACCGTGCCGCTATTTTCAATATTTAAATTGAACCCCTTTATCATTAAGCATCGCGGTGTTAAGCTATTCTTTTGCTAAGAGGTACTGAATAACTGAAATTAATTGATGTCGAGGTTGAAAAACATCTTGTTTACTTCAAAAGGTCAAATATTTTTAGTATTCAGTCGATTTAAATCTATGTGGTGGCATGGAATATATTTGTAACACAACAAAATAACACCCATGACCCGAGTACAAATATTTATCTGTCACATAAATATTTGCCTCAGCCGGGAATCAAACCTGGAACTCCTCACTTCATAAGCAGGTTCACTACCAACTAGGCTACAGGGTCCTCTTTATTATGACTGATATGGTGGTAGCTATTCGCCTGTATCTGTAATATCTATGTGTGCAAAGGTGTTCAGTAGTTTTTGTATGTGACATTGATGTCCCCTTTTTAGAATGCACTAATGCAGTAGGTTGTTGTAAACTATACATAAATATTATTCTTACATTACTGAATGTTAATGAACTTTGTCTATTTACATTGTATGACAGATAAACAATATACTATTAATACATGACTCATAAAATACTTTTATGAATGTTGTGGTATTAAGATTGAAGCTATAGTAGCAAGCCTGGTATTATGTGGCACTTAGTCACAGAGGCAGTATAGGTTGTTTGTATGTATTTATGTCTGTTACTGTTTTTTATTAAAACGACTGGGCTGATTTAATTGCAGTTTTTAGCATTCAAAAGGTATCATTAAAGAGCAAGTTCATAGATGTTTTATGGTGACGACCCGTGTGGCGCAATGGTTACCATGCCGGAACGCCGCACCAAGGGTCCTGGGTTCGATTCCCAGCGAGGCGGAAATTTGAATGATGACTTTGAATTTCTGTTCTCGGTCTGGGTGTGAATGTCCTTGTCTCTGTGTTGTCCATGGCGCCCACGACACAGGGAATCCTAGTGTGGGGCTATGAGTGTGAGGCGTTATTATGGTGGTAGACCACCAGGGGGCGCTACAGTAGCCTGATATGGTATGGTTTTTTTCAAAATTTTTAATTTTGTGTTTATCAATGAACTATCTACCCACATCTCTAGAACATTATTAGGCAAAGTTATTTTAGCAACAAGTAACACTGATTTTTTTAAAAGATAAAGGTAACTCACTTGGGGATTATGGACAGATAGGATATTGAAAACAGTCATTAGTGTCTATATCATTGAAACTGCTATTTATTGTCATAGGTGAAGAGAACTGATGAGCAACTGGATCTCATGGAGTGGAAGATGGACAATGTAGAAAAGAGTCTGGTAGAACCCACAGATAACCAAGATGTGTGTGTTATGAACTTGCTCAAGTCTGTCTCAGAGGTAAGCAACAATTACAAATAAAAAACAATGTAGGAATAATGTATGCAGTGTTAGAAATGTCATGAGCTGCTCTTTTTTTGGCTGGTGATGTATTGGTGAATCCCTGTTGTTACTAATCTATGGCAACAGTGACCACTTACTATCACCCATCAGGTGCCTTATCTTGTATGTCAGCTATTTACATAAATGTCCTTTAAGTGAAGTAATCAATTGTTGTCAATATTAATGCAGACGGCTAGGTATTCTTTCTTTCTTTTTCTTCTCTCTTTCTTGGCCGGCAACGCATCAGTGTTGCCTTTGGTGTTGCTGGTGTTCATGGGTGACGATAGCCACTTACCATCAGGTGAATCGTCAGCTCTTTTGCCGGCTATTTCCATTAAAATAAAAACTATTTTCAGGCATGTCCAAATAGAAATAGTCTATTGTTCAGTTATGACTTAAGACTCGTGATTGTGAGTCAGTACAGGGTTCTTAGTAATTTTGGACAACCCTGTAGTTCATTTAGCAATAACCCTGTTAGAGCAAGAGGTTGAAGGTTCATATGGGTTTTTACTCTTCTGTTAAATGGATCTTTTCGTAGGAAAAGGTTTTTGTTCTGTTATGTATAGCTTAAACAATAATATGTTACATAATTTTGTTATTGTGATCTTTAACCTGTTAGTGTAGAAATAATAAATTAAATTGATTGAACACAACAAACACACTTTCAACAATGTATTACATACAAAATATGTATTGTTTTCCTTTTAATTTGTATTTCCTAGGAATATGATACTGAATGATAAAGATAAATCAGAATGGAACATTTTGCCTAAATGAATATGACCTCATTTTGCTCCAAGCAAAGTAAACTTAACACAAACTCATTGGCTAATGAGACAAGAGCATGTTAAATGAAATCTGTTATTTACTAGACAAATTAATATGTATTAATCTTCTTACTACTAAATATAACAATTGTATAATACATTATGTATTTAAGTGTTTTTGTGCTATGGTAGTCCAACAGTCAAATTTTGTGAGACTTAACCCAAATTAGGTGAAAGAAATATTAATAAATTTATCTGTGCTTAAAGATCATTAAATTTTTTTTTGTAAATATTTTTTGGTATAAGTTTTTATGTTACGAATATGTAGATAAAATAATTATGTTTTTATTATCTATTCTAAAAAATATTTAAATGTTTGTTTTTCAGCCCCTTGGTATTAGTGTTGATGAAAGGTCAGAACAAAATTTGTGTACAATGTCATGTTGCTCACAGCTTGTGATTTTTTTAATTACTACATCAATTTGTTGGTGTATTGAAGTTGAATCCTCTAACATTATATTTTATCTATAAATCAAACATAATGCACATAATATTATAGCATTATAATAACAAAAACAAATTAATAATATTATAACATGCATAATAATTATTGTAGGAATTCAGTACCAGTCCAAGTGTAAAGTGACAGCCAAGTCAGTCAAGTAAGCTTGCTTAATAATAGAAATTGCATTCTAAAAATTTTCCATGTATTTGATACCTATTACATATTGAAATATTGCAATTAAATTTAATAACTTTTAAACGACGATTTAACTTCAATGCTTGCGTAAATTAATTATTAGGTACGATTTTTTTTTCTGATGACTAATGTAATGAAAACTCAAAAATTGCAAGCTGCAGCCATCATGCTTGTTAGTTGAGAAAGGCTTAAATGTGGTACAAAGGAGGTGGCCAATATTTACCCCGGAAATGGTTAAAATACGTTTTTTTGTACAAGGTTTTAGTCCTCTGAAAAGACATATTTTCCATTTATTAAAACATTACTAGAATTTTAATTTTCTTCTGAACTCCGCCGTGAGTAGTTATAATAAATTAACAATAATAATAAGTTGTATTGTATACAAATATACTTTTACTACCTCCATTGCTATCACCCCGGTCACTCACATGCGCGCAAATGTTTGACATTTTTACGAATGTTTGCACATATGTGAAGGGCGGTCAGGCAAATGGGTTCGCGTATGAGTATACAAGCTCATTTCCGCTTCCTCCTACACTTTGTTCACGAATGTTCAATCTTGCTGTTGTTATTATGTTGTTGTCATTCAAATCCATTTTCAATACAGAAAATAAATGGTAGTACGATTAGACGCCACGAACCACGAAAAATTAGGAGATACATCACCTTTTTAGTCGTGTGCGCAACTGGTCGCACGAATGTGTGGGAGACTACACGAAGGTTCGAGGTTCGCGCGCTTTGATGTGCGACAAAAAACCGACGCAGCTTGGAAAACCCCGAATGCCTCCAAAACTTCGCATAATCATTCGCGAAGGTCGTCCCACACTTGTGGGTTCGCGTATTCGCGCGAATGTGAGTGACCGGCATCACTGGAGGTTGACAATTGGCTGACAGAAGTGCGAATGTCTACTATATTGTCATTTGCCAAAATAATATTTTTCAGTTTCATTTCTGCAAAATATTATTGCCTTATTTGGTACTATTGTTATATTTTCATTCCTTAATTTTTACATATGTGTACCTAAATATATATAATGAAACACTTAATAATATCAATATGCAGTTTTATTTCTATTACGTTTGCTTGTGAATATTTACATATAGGTAGGTGACAAGTTAATACATATATTTTATTTAGTACTGCTGGTACTTCTTTTTGTAGGAATAAGGTCATAAAGTCATAATTAAAGTAAAAGACATATATTAATTAATTATCCAAAAGATAAATAGTATTTATATATTACGAAAATCGCTCTTTAAAACACTTTTTTACGATTACATATGTTTTGCAGAATGTCAAATTACAAAAGCTAAAACCGCCCGTAAAAGGAGAATCCCGAGTTCTAGAGATTTTTATTGATAAAATTATCAAAGTAGATATTGTAAGCTTTAATGTAAGGTAAAAATTATGTGTGTACATTATACTTCACAAATGGGGCAAATGCCCATACAGATGTTGGCCACCTCCTTTAAGCCATTTCTATTCAAAAGCCTAAAGAACAGGGCCCGATGTACAACGCTTTATAGTAGGGCTTGGTTATATTTGTTGCAGGAGTGTTACGCAACTCGCAAGTAATCAATTATATTGTATTCAGGTTCAACAGTGTTTGGTGTACATTTCGAATATTTAGTAGGAGATTATTTGTATAATGTGTGTTACTGGCTGTTAAGAAAAATTACCTCTCCTAGAGTAGTATCTACGAAAGAAAGTTTTTGTTTGAGCCATTTCTCCATTTAAAAATTGGCTTGACGATTGATATGTAGAGATTTAAAGATCAGGTACACAAATGTTTTGTTCAACATCCCTAGAACTCAAATGTATTGCACAGTATTACAGCCAGTATTGCACTTTATAATACAATTATGCTTTATTTCTTCAATCAATTACGTTATTCTTTTCTCGTTCTCACATTCATTACAAAGATACTTCAAATGGTACCACGGTACCACCGTTATCGTTCATGTATTCCATATTGTAACTAGTTAAATCCAACTGGCAATCATTTTGCCATCAAAAAGGCGTAGTACTAACTGACGCTTGAAAGTTTGGATATTTATGACCTTTTAATTAAATGCGCTTCGTTTCATATTTAGGTCAAATCTCAATTCGTTTGTTTGTACTAAGCCTTAACAAGTTCTCTACATAATTTCGCTTTACTGGACTTGCGTAATGCAACTTTGTCTTTGTCTTCGTTACTGTTGAAATCAATATGTGGTAGAGTAGCAATTAGGAAAGGAACATAACAAGAAATCCTTTTATTGAATCGAAACTTGTTCGCTGCAAAGTTCAAAAGTCTGTGCTTACCATGCTAATGGCAAAAATTTCATTAAAGGCGAAGTTAAATATTCAAAATATCGATAAAAAAAATAACTTCTGAATGAATATATAAGATGTGAAGTAGGTATAAAATGTATAATAGCAGTAATGTAATTGTTAATAAAAATACAGGTCCGTTCCGATTACCAACAACTGCGTCGAGAGCTGATGGAGGTGCAGACGCTGCAACGAGAGCTGTCCTCTCGTCTGCGCACGCAACTCCGGCTGGTGCACGGGAAGTTTGCGCGCCTGCGCCAGCGCATAGCGGCCGCCTCCCCTCCACGCTAGCTCCAAACACTCCCTGCTGGCTCCACAACCCCCCAGTGCCCCAGTTAGAGATTGTTCCGTGTTCGTAAGGTTTGTCTTAAAGTCTAACCTAAAATTGTCGTTTGTGCCAAAGCATTAAATGCTGTGTGCGTTGTCGTTAGAAAATTTGTACGTGAATATTAATTGATGTTTTAGGTGAAATATTAACCGCTATACCGAGATGGTAAGCTTGTGTCAACGATTTAAATGGCCTTAAATTTTGTTACCCATCATTTCTGTCATCTTACATCATACTCTAGGTTGTGTAAAGTCAGTTCAGTAGGCAAGATCGAAAAGCTACATGAATTCCATTTAGCCTTCATGCATTACCTATCATGACAGGAATTGATGATATCTCATTTTATACATTTGTTTTTAAATATAATCATATTTTTTATTAGTTTTGCATATTATATTTTTCTCCAATTTAACTAAGAATCAACAACCTACCTAATAAAAAAGTCGAGAGTAACACTTTAAAAAATTAAAACGAAAAAAATATGTACTTACATTGTACTTGTGTAGTATTAAATAGAATTCGTTGATTAAAATTTTATTGAAATGTATGCAATATTTAATATCAAATGCTCAATATTATCTAGTATTGTTAAAGTATAATTGAGTACAATTATTATACTTCATACCACAGACATATACATATACCTAGTACCTGTCTGTGCTGAATATGAAATGAAATTGTGATGTGTTAAGTAGGTATCAAGCACGTGCCAATATGTAATAGATTAATAGATAACAATTAAAATAATCCGCACACTATTAACAATAAAATACTAGAAAAATAAAATTATGATACAACTCTCGTACACGATGGTTCATGGTTGACAATAAGATGTTTTTATTGAATTATTACTCGATAATAGAATCAATCATACCTTAGGAATATTGAATTTCACTTTGTGTACCAATGGGCTATCGTGTTTTAGAGGCCTTAGAAGTTAATGATCTCAATATTAGTTGTGAGAATCGAATTGAAAGTCTTTAGCGTAAGTTGTTTGCTTTGCACACAATTGAATACCCGTACACCAAACTTGAATAAAACCTTGTTTCTTCATTAAAGTCTGTTTCGAAAAATATCTTGAGGAATATGATGGTTCATTTTTGACCTGTAAGATATATCTGGTCTCCAGTATATTGTAACAGGAGGTTCACTGCACCCTTCCAGAACTCCTTAATTCAGGGCTTTTTTTTTTGGAATTCTATTCTCAATTGCATATCTATGTATATTAGCAATGATAAACCGGTACAGTCGGCCGCAGAAGTAGCTTAACATTATAGTACTTTGTAATAGTAACTGTTTCAACGGTTTCCTAGCAACATCTATGACAAATTCAAGAAATGTAATGTGACAAGGTACTAAAATGTTAAGCTACTTCTGCGGCCGACTGTACGTTAAATAGCTGCATAAAATACAAAATATCGTGTGTGGAGCATATTAGAGAGAAATTAGAGATGTAATCAAAATCAGACTAGTCGATAAATTAAACGATACTTTTTAGTAATTTAGCTAAATCAGCAATATTTCGATTTCGGTACGTTTGTGGCTGAGTGTTGGAATGTTCGAAGCGCTTGTTTTTCCGTTACCTCTTGATCTATTTTTCAAATTCCAAATATTAATGAGTGTTTATCTTGTCGCAGTACATTACGTGCTGTAGTCAATTTGTATGATGGATCTGGATCGAATTTACAAACGTGTGCTAAATCGAATAGTAGTTACTTTAATGGTGTCGATTGAATTGGATGGTCTATGGCCGGGTTCGCATTGCAATGTGTACGAAACTGCAGATGCGGGGAATCTTTCTGCTTTGCTTGTTTTACTATAAAAAAGGTTAAAATATTGACGCAATACAACTAAGATTTATTGATATTTCAGGAAGGTTACGAAAGCAAACAATTTTTTTTACCTGCTGGTCGTATAAAGATACAATTTTATGCTATTTTAGTAATCTGTACTAAAACAATATAATTATTATAATAATAATACTAGCTGACCGGGCAAACTTTGTTCTGTCAAAAATTTAGGGGTGGACCACCCTTAACATTTAGGGGGATGAAAAATAGATGTCGTCTGATTCTCCACCCTAGCCGATATGCACGCAGATTCACGAAAATCGGTCGAGCCGTTTCGGAGGAGTTCAACTTCTAACACCGTGACACGAGAATTGTATATATTTTTAGATAGTAAAGATTACTAAAACATACAACTATTATTATAATCCCACTTCTTATGAGAAATTTAACCCGACCATTTAAACGCTTTCGAATTAATTTATTAAATTGACTTTCTAATTTTAAAACCCTTCAACTTTTCGATATTCGAACAGTAAATTATTTTCCCGGGACCCTTGCACTGTTGAGTCTTACATATTGTAATGCTGGAACCAAAACGCAAAACATGTGCTAATTTTATGTTTTTAAATGTAGTCTCTAGAATTGTTAAGATTTTAGATAAAATTTACATGTGAACGTTACTCGTACCTGTAGTGCAATCGGTGTCTTTCGATAGTGCATTTATTTAGCATTTTATTAACACCTTACGTAATTCAAAATATTAGTATTAGGATTCACTTTAAAATTTAAAGCACATACATATCATATTGCATGTTCATTTTCATTGAAACTGGTAGTGAGGTGCCGTCATTTTGAAAGCGTGAAAGAGCGCGCGAAAATTGCGCCACCTTTAATTTCTCTTTTTAGGCTGAGACAAAACGAGCGTATTTTTTGAGCTAAAATCCAAACTCATTTTGCGTCGCCGTGTAGTACAAACAAAACTAGTATTAAACCGATTGCACGTGACTAATTTTTTGCGACTGAAACTCAAAAAAATTAACTCGTTTGGCCTCACCCTTATTTTTTACTATGCCATGCGTACAGAAACGTAATCATCAAAGGCCTATCTATTTTATCATATATTTATAATGTCCCTGCTCCATCTGCGTTAGCGTTAATGTTAACGGCTACGCTGGAATACACCTTAGCGCGTCAGGCCGTAGATGTGGTCAACATATTAATTGAAATCCTTTGCTGTGCCGAAGAAACAGTCATCCGAATTATATGGCATTATATAACACGGCCGCGCGCCTTTTAGTGCGCTAACTGTTGGCTACACCTGCGTATGTCATTCTTTACGCGTTAGGACGCAGGTAGACCAGTGACATAGGATTGTATTATTTTATTTTTGATATTATTTAGATTTCAATTGGCGATTTTTTTATTGTTTTGGTTTGGCAGTCACCTCATCATCAAGTTGTTCGTTAGTGGTAAGAGAAATACATGTCTGATACTATGTCCTAATCTTAAGTGGTAAATTGATTTACCAAAATACCTGATTTTCTAGACTTAGACTCGTCTGATGCCCTTAATGATTTTTGATATGATTTATACACTAGAGCTCCTTTATATTAAATATGTACATTCGTTTTGTAATGTTGTGTGTTTTATAGAAGCTAAATAGATTTTAATTTATAAAATGATGTCTGAAAGGGAATTGCGTGAGAGATTAGACCTGAATTATCGTTAAAATTAGTAACCAAAATATATTCTAAATCTTAATATTAGGTAACTATGCACTTAGCATTAAAGTTTGACGTATTTGTTTAATATGTACGACGTTCGCTTAATTTTATCTTCAATAATTGATGAACTCTCAGTATGTATTCCAACTAAAGCACGTCCAATTTATTAACCTGCTCTAAGGCACATATATAAGATATAAAAACCAAATAGTTACTATGTAGTTATCACATTATTTTTTTGCAATATTTTTGTATTTTTTTGTCAAATTATTAATATATTACTACTATTTCAATTCCTAATTTTGATGTATTTCATGTAACTCCTTGTTAGTCTCATGAACAAATAACGATTTTAAATTATTTATTAGATTCCATGATCAAAAAATTTGATTGTAGTACGCCACATTTTAAATAATCTTAGCAATTATTCATGTTACAGGTAAGTCAAATATTTAGATACAATTTTTATCAATAAATTGAAGAAATGTTAAGATTTTCCGCATTTTTAGGTGTCGAAACGTTTTATTGTGTTGTAATTGAATGCTCGGTTTCTCAACGTTTATTGCATAATTCGGAACTAACAGATCCTTTAGGAGTCCTGGGGCCAATTTAAGGACAATACAAAAAAAGCACTAGCCAAAATTTTATCCACTTTTCATACATAGTATTTGTAGTACCAGAGAAAACGTAAGTAAAATGGATAAGTTTTATGAACAAAATATTACTAGGTATTTTACTTTTCAAGTATTATGACGAAGAATCGCGAATAAGCAGTTATTCTATTATGAGATATGGTGGATGGTGTTGATTAACTGTTATTGAGAACAATTTGATAGCTATAATTGGTTCTTCAATAAAATGAACAATAGTGATGTTGACTAATTTTAGGATTCAATTTCATTTTATAGATAGAACCTTAAGATTCACGAAAAAAATATTATAAAAATAATAATCTTCAATTTAAAAACAAAAATTGATAAATAAAAATCATTTTCAAATTTCCCGCCAAAAACGTCACGTGACGTCACTAGCCGATATTCAATACTATCTATCGACTGAAGTTAGTTGCACTTTCATATAAAATAGGAACAATGACGTCATAAGCTCCAAACGGCGTTTGAGGTCACGTGACAGTGAGTACTATTTTTAACATTTTAAAATGCATGCAATGCATGACAGTGAGTACTATTTTTAACATTTTAAAATAATTATATTTAATTTATATTGATTGATTTCGACAAAAGAATAATATTTTAGGTGTTTAAATGTTTTCCTTGATACTTTAAACATAAATTTATTTTAATTTACTGATAGTGTCAACATCCCTATTCTATTGTAGTTTTATATTACTGGTTACTAAGTTCCTTACTCACAAAATCAAATCAATAGATTGATGGCTAAGGGAATTAATTTATCAAAATCTAATGATACTGTATTTTAGTTTTATGCACAAGTATCTCCACTCAATTCACACTTGGAAATTGCAAGGATGCTGGATTGAAAGGCAGACAATAAATATGATTTTAAACCATCACATAAGTGTTGTAGGTTTAAAATGTGGTATACTATTTATCAATTCATAAAGACTCTCGTAGTCCAATTACGACAATATTGCACTCTGTATTCCTATTTATAAGTAGTTTGATTTCAATGTAGTGGATAAAATCTCACTGTGTATAGCCTGTATCCTCTAATGTAGTTTAATGATTACTAAATTATTTTCTTTACTGTGTACACTCGAATATGGTGACAACCTTGAGGTAATCAGTTCCATGAAAATATGTATAATCATAAATATTGATTTAAGGGACAAATCTCTGCATGGTGATTATAAGTGACAAGTACAAGCACATAGCTTGTATATGTATTCAAAAATGAGTGCCAAACTAGCATGTGTAACTTAGGCCTAGCACTGTGGAATAAATCTATGACATCACCATTTTGAAAACAATAAAATTGACTTATCATATGCAATGAATTTTCATTCATTCATGAATTCATGAATTTCATTTGAAATTGATTGTCTCAGGGATGTTTAATACAAGCTGCAACTACCTACCTTCATCTTTAAAATTTCACACCTACTATTTTGATTTGTTTTCAAATAAACATATTTTATGGTTATTTCTTGATGTTGTTTTATTTGCAATAAATAATTGATTTGTGGTACCATACTAGGTCAAAAAAAAACTTTTTTGTATTAATTTTTTTTAAAGTATGACACTTCTCCACTTGACCGTTCCGTCACCAACCAACACTGTCACATAACTTGTAAGATCGTAAACATCTGTAGATGAAAAAATATAAATATATAGATAGTAGATATCGGCACCGAACGCCGTCGATCCGTTTCAGTTGTCATAGTAGTGTTTCGTATTGGTTTCTGTGCCTTATATTCATTGCATTATTATCATATGCCTTATATTCATTGCACAAAAAGCAGAGAAAGACAGCAGGGCTTTGTTGAAGCAATGCTTTATTTTGACTTTCAAAAAGAGTTAACCAAACCAATTTTTAAATGAAAACATTTCAGTTCGTTAAATTTACCAGAAATGAAGTCATAAATATTCCTTCAGTCAAGTGTAATTTTTTTAGATAATAGGAACCAATGAATTTTCTTCTTAAAAATTAGGGTCAGTATAGCAATAAACTCCAGTTCAGATGCTTAAACAAATATACTTATAATAACAGCATTACCAAAACTAAGATTACAAAATACAAGTCTATTTTTGTGCATTCCACTGTTCCACAGTGAGCGTCTTTTGAGTGAAAGCATGTATTGTCTTCAGTTCCTCTTGTAACACGGAATTTACCAGCCTGGAAAAAGTAATTACAGTTAAATGTAATTACATTTAAATCTAATGACTAAATTGTTTTACTTTTTGTCATTTTGCATGTTTGAGTTTATATAAGACTCAACAACTATATTAGGGTAACATCCTCACACAAATACAATACATTAAATAAAATACTGGCTTAACTGAGGTGTACGAAAATAATGTCTTTGATGTACATGGGCATTCATGGCAATGAGCATTAGTTATTTGTTTGTGGTTATTGATATACGAAAAGACATGTATGTAGAGGTACTCTAATACATATACATTATGGTTTAATTAACATTACTCATTCAGAGATGATTTTTTTATGCTTTTAGCAGGCAAACGAGCAGACGGGTCACCTGATGGTAAGTGATCACCGCCACCCATGGACATTAGTAACACTGGGGGCGTCACCAACACGTTGCCGGCCAAGAATGATTATTAAAAGTTAGGAATTGCAGTAATAATGACAACAAAACAACGGTACAGCAGGAGTACCTTTTGTTTTTATACTTAATTCATTGTGGACTGAAATATTGGCGTATAAAAAATTAATATTGTGAGTACCCTTATTATACTAAAAATGAGTACCTATTGTGTTGGAGTCTCTGTAAATAACGTACATCTTATAGATGTTTCACATGATCACATTTCTATTTTTACATTATTTAAGTCTTGTATTTTTTCATTACCTGTGTCGAGCGAGTAATGGCTTCCCCTGGAACTTGTCAGAGACTATGAGTGCTGAGAATTTTCCTCCACAACCATCGCTCTCATCAACCACTTCCTATAAAGTAAAAAAACTAAAGATAGGAATGTTTTGTAAATTTTGCTTAACGTTACAAATGGAGTGGTGTATCATTGCAGGTTATGGTCACTCTTTTACACTTTTAAAACAGAAACACATATCATCCAGCCTAGTATTGGAGCGGTTTAGAATACTAACCCCAATCCCACGCCAGAAAGGTGTTGTAAGAGACAACTAAATGCAGTCCACTGGTGGTAGAGCCCCTTGAAGGGGTTAAGTAATGTTGATTTTAGTAGTTCTTTAATTCCACTATTATTTCTCCGTGGGGTTCACCTAGATCTCATCTTCTCGCTGGTGGCTTGAGAGCCAGTTCTTTCTTTCTTTTTCTTCTCTCTTTATTTGTGATGCTTTTGGTGTTGTTTATATCCATAGGCGAAGACAGCCACTTATCATCAGGTGGATTTTCAGCACGTTTGTAGGCTAATCCCATAAAAAAAGAGCATTGTTAACGATAGTACTGGATTGCTAATCTTAACTAAAACTACGTATAATAAGTACTACTATGTCTTCTGTGCTAAAACGTTATTTTGTCACGGACAATGTAATATTACTTACCACATGAACTGCTTCTAGTTCCTTAGAAAGCTTTTCTTTCAGATATTTTTCCGTATATACCATTTTTAGTAAGTATATTGAGATCCTAAATGTGCTAACCTAAATGGTTTTATATATAAACTTGATTTTGTTGACGTTACATGGAGTATTAACTGAACAGTTCAGAAAAGTAAATAAAAATACACCTGTGTTATTCTTAATAATATGCAATTTTTCAAAAAAATATGAAACTCATCGAATAAATTCGAATACCATATCTCATAATCTCATAGAAGTCATAGATCCCTAGCTTGACCTGCTTGACGTTTTGACTTTGACATTTGGCATTACAAGTTGACACTTGACAATCCAAATACTACAGACTATCCCTACGTTCCACTAGACGATCACAACGATCACGCTCACGACCGCGGTTTTTCCTGTTCCACTAGCTTGTGAGCGTTACAATCATACACCCAAGTGGAACGGGCACTTCGACCCACCCCGTGAGGTGGGTTGTTTTGAGCGTGCCGTGAGCGAAATTAATGACGTCATCAATGACGTTTTCACCGTGACCATGACGACCGTGGTCGCCATGTGGAACGCGTTTTGATCGTTGTGAGCGATGTGAGCGTCTACTGGAACGCAGCCTATTTAAAAATACATTTTACTCTATGGTGACCATCAAGTTAACAACACATTTGCTGACCTCTATTTTCGTGAGCTATTGTAGACAGTGTATTAGGCAGCTTTGTTAACACGAATCGTGCTACACTATTGAAACAAGATTTCTCTTCGCTACCATACTATTGGTATAACAGTGAAGTATAAAGAAAATCTTTATCTCTCTCTTTCTTGGCTAACAACGCATCTGTGATGCTTTTAGTGTTGCTGATACCTATGGGCAACGGTCTTACCTCTTAGGCTCTTACTACTAACACTTATTTTTTTAACATAAAATAGCTATACCCACAAAGCGCTTTGAGAATTATAAGATACATGTGTATGTGGTGCATCTAATACTTTCAAAAATCATTTTCTAGCTGGACTTGTGTCACAATAAAGTTTATAGTGCGTCAGTGACTTCAAAAGTCAAGTGTCAAGCTATTATAACGTATTCATTTTGAACTTTCTGTGTACAATTGTCATTACAGAGCATATTACAGAGTAATGTCATCATTTTGTTCAGTCAATTTATATACATTTTGGAATATATACAATTTTTATAACATTAGGTATATTTAAATTTCGACATGAAAATGGAAGGCGAATTAGCTTTGCTCAAGAAAAACTTAATGGAATGGAGATTCAGTCAATACCCAAAGTATATTTTGTTACCAATTGATGAAAATCATGATCAAATCAGATCCAACATAAAGAATATAGTATATTCAGAGGTAATTTCGTGTTCATTTTTTTTAATCAATAAGAATAATAATAAAAGTAATGAAATTCATTACACAAAGCAAACGAATAAAATGAGTATTTTGTGTAAATTCTTAATTAATCTTGCTTCATATCATCATTTAGCCTGTAGGATATCCTACAGGCTAATCTTTAATCTATTTAGATTAAAGAAATTTTATCAGAAAAAATATAGGATTCTCTCAATCCTCTATTTTACTAAGAGTTATTTTCATGTATCCAAATGAATCTAAAATCTGGCTACCCCCGTGATTGTATGTATTTCTTTATTTTCTCGACCCTGTATGTGACTGTGCCTACCGAGTAAAGGGTCCCTTATTCAATACCCAGTCGGGACTCATATCTAAAGATTTTAATTCTGTTGGCCACATCTATGACATAGCGCACTAAGTTGCTAAGTAAGGTATTTCGGCGTAGCCGTTAACGCAGCTATAACAGGAACAAGGTTAAGGCGTAGCTATATGCGTTGGCGTTATTTATTATTTAATTAGTAAAATTTCTCAGGCAGCTCCAAGACCGCTGGAAAGAAATGTGCGATTAGTTTGCACATCTGAAGAAGTTTTGGTCAATATTTTGGATATGAATCCAGAAATTGTACGCTGTGCGGATTTTGTTGATTTTATTGCTGGAAGAAAATTACCTTATGGTGCTTTGCCAGTTGCACATAGGTAAATCTATTGATGTAATTCGTTACTTTTGACATTGCTTTTGACATTCTTTACGGTACAGTTTATAAAGTTATATTTTATTGCTTTTGTAACTACAATTACAGAAATACAGGTATTAATGATTATGTTTAAATTGCCCCTATTGTTTTCCGCTTAAAATTGCTTATCATTATATTATTTTAGATACGGCGGCCATCAATATGGATTATGGGTTGGTCAGTTAGGCGATGGCAGAGCCCATATACTAGGGGAATACGTCAATAAGTAAATATTTGATACTATCTTAACAATTTCATCGTAAAGGACATAGACGAAATGGTTGCTTGTAAAATATTACGTTTTATTGCAATAAAGTTTTCGTAGGCACCTAGCAAGCATTCCAAAATTATAATGCATGACCTTTTTTGTACTGAAATTAAATTAAACAATAGGCTAGGACAGCGTTGGCAAATCCAGTTGAAAGGGTCCGGTCAGACGCCGTACTCCCGCATCCACGACGGTCGTACTGTTCTTCGGGCTTGCATCAGGGAGATGGTTGGCAGTGAAGCATGCTATCATCTAGGTATTCCTACCACGAGGTCTGGTGGAATTGTTGGTAAGTTAACGTCGCTGTTGCAGGAATAATTATTATTAGATCGCCAAAATGAAACGGATACAGGTATTGGGTACTGAAGTACCTACGTAATGTCTATTTAGTTTTGCACAAGGTAGCAATAAAATAGACCTTGAACTAGCAATATTTCATAATGGTTTTCGAAATCACAGACTAAGTATAATCACAAAGACTAAGTTTAAACACTCGTAAATGAAACATTTCATCATCATGAGTGTGAAGCGTTATTTATTTATTATTTCATAAAGCTAATGGAGGATGAATGAGTTGAAGACAACATTTCATAGTGGTTATCGAAATCAAAGACTAGGTAGAAACACTCGTAAATGAAACATTTCACAAAGCTAATGGAGAATATAGGAGTAGAAAACGAGAGAAAACTAACATTTTATTATTCTTACAATTTTTGAGTGAGTACCTAAGTAAAGCCATGTATCAAAGCTTGTTAGTACATCAGGAGTTGATTCAAAATAGTCGGATCGAAAGGCTGCCATGAGCTTTTAGGATTCGAGACGATTGCTGTAGAATTTATTTACGAGACAGCATCATTATTAGCTAAATCTTAGGCTTAGATTGTTCCTTCATCAGTTAGTGATGAGCTGATAGTACGCGACGTGTACTATAATGGCAGCCCGCGGCGAGAGAAGTCCGCCGTGTTGCTGAGGGTGGCACAAAGCTTCTTCCGATTTGGCTCTCTAGAAATTCTTGCACGAAGCGGAGAGATACCAGTGCTTAAGCAGCTGGCTGACTTTGTTATTAAGGTACAATGTTAATTGAAGAAAATTTTAGAGATGGGCATGATATTGATAATACCTACTGAATTTGGTATAACCTTAAGTCACGTAATATGCATTACATACAATTAAAAATGTTTTTATGGATATTTCGATAGCATTATACTTAGTTTAGCATCATGGGTTTATTGGGTAGGTAATCTCATTTAGATATTTCATTAAAGTTTTTGTACCTAAATCATGATTTTTTGTACCTAAATTCATGATTTGTATCTAAACCTTGATTCATGCAAAATGAGTGTAAATTAGCATGAAATAAACATTAAATACTTGTTAGGGTTAAATTATTGCAGGAATATTATCCTGAAATTCAGGTCACAGATGAGAATCGGTACATAAGGCTATTCTCTGAAATTGCACATCGAACTTTGGATCTAGTCGCCAAGTGGCATGGTGAGTAACCGAGTATCAACTAAAATAAACTTTTATTTTCAAAAAACACCTCGCAGACCTTTTCTCGCCAAATTCATACTGGTTTTAAAGTCTTTTGCATCAATCAATCAGAGATCCCTTGGTATCAACCAGCCGATTACCTGCCTCTTCGAACGTATTTCTTTAAACTAGTCGCATGTCGTTAGAAAGTTATTTACAATTTACTGCAAGCATAACGATATTTTTTTACAGCGGTAGGTTTCACACATGGACTCCTGAACACGGATAATATGAGTCTTCTAGGGCTTACACTGGACTACGGTCCGTTTGGATTTCTTGACTCGTATGATGGTGGTTTCGTCGCGAACTGCTCAGATGGCGAAGGACGATACGCTCTTGCTAAGCAACCTGATGTGAGCTTTGTTTTATTATGCAAATAGATAGCAATGATAGGTAGCAACCTAACAATTGAAATGCCAACTAGCTGAATAATTATTTGAAGTTACCTATCAATCATTTATAGGTTGTCGTGTGGAATATCGGGCAGCTAGCGAACGCCATAAAGCCTCTTCTCAGCGCATCTCAACAAGTTCATATGTCACATATCCTAAAAACATTGGATACGTACTGTAAAAACAAAATCTTGTAAGTTACTTATTGAATTCGTATTTAGCAATGAAAGAATACAATTTGTACTTTGTAGGTACATTAGTAATTTGCAAAGCAGAAGTGGTGTAGTCTAATAAATTTTATCATTATAGAGAAGTCTTCCTCATGAAGATTGGCTTGAAGGAAGAGCGGTGGGGTGACGAGCAGCTGGTGGAGAAACTCTTGGACATGATGCAGCAGACTGGGGCGGACTTCACTATTACCTTTAGGCAACTAGCTGAAGTACGGTTACGCATACAGTTAAATGTTTCTTTTCATCATTTTTAACAATGAGAAAATATAACGTTACTTACGTGTATGTTTGTGCGCATGGTAATTCATTGTATCGTACTATCAATGGTTGTGAAATGGATATTATAAATCCACAGTTAGGTACTTATATAATAATATTTTAAGGACTATTTTTCCTACAACTTTTACAACCAATTAAGAAGAACATACCTACTTATGGTATGTAGGCCGATTTTAAACGTAATGTTATATGGACACTGATATAATTAAAATATAATAAATTTACGTTATCCTAGTGGTATCCCACATTATTCTTTATCAGCTGGAACCAAATGAAATGGTAAGCGAGCTGAAGTTAGCGGAGAAGTGGTCTCTAAAGCGATTGGCGTCTCATACATCTTGGGGTTGCTGGCTTGATCAGTACCGGGAGAGATTGGATAAGGAAGCAGGTCTGTCTTAGACTTTATTCTTAGAATCCATATGTATAAACTATTGTAATAAATATAATAATAGAATGGTCATAGTCAAATTTATTTTGGGACTCAGCTAGCAAAACTAAAACAATTTTATTAAGCGAGATGGCCTTCGTTCAGCAATATTACGGTCTTACTCATCCACATTCCCCTTTCTTCGTTTTCTGTTCCATGTTGTAAAAAAGATATGTTCTATTCATGACTTTTATTATCCAGTTGACGCGAGTTCGATTGGGGTGTTTGAAGACGAACGTCGACGGCGCATGCTCAGTGTGAACCCAGCTTATGTGCCACGAAACTGGCTGCTTCATGAAGCTATCGTTGACGCTGAACGGGATGATTTCGAAAAAGTTGCGTTGCGTAGTATTATTTTAATATCGACTCCATAAACAATTACATTAATCTACCTATTAATACTTTAAATGAAAGTTGGTCTCAATCAATCCGCAATAGAGTAACGATACTCCACGCTATGCTTTAGGCCTCCTCAGTAATGAGTTTAATGTAATAAAAAGCAATCGCATAAAAAAATCGAAATGTGTGCTGGGTTGAGACACATAGTAGAAGTGAAACTTCAACAGACAAGTGGAAATTAAAAGAAAAAAATAATTCAATATAATATATTTTTTATTAACCGACTTCAAAAAAAGGAGGAGGTTCTCAATTCGACTGTATTTTTTTTTTTTTTTTTTTTTTTATGTTTGTTACCTCAGAACTTTGGACTGGGCGAACCGATTTTGATGATTCTTTTTTTAATCGAAAGCTGATGGCTGTCATGTGGTCCCACATAAATTTTATTGAGATCTGACAATGGCATCCATGAGAAAACTACATAAGTCGTAAATTTGTGTTAAGATGTGCGCGACAAATTGACGAATAACTCAATATCACGTCAACCGATTTCGATGATTCTTTTTTTAATAGAAAGCTGGTGCTTGTCATGTGGTCCCACATAAATTTGAACGAGATCTGATAAGTAGTTTTTGAGAATTTGAAGTCGGTTATTTTTTGTTAGTAAAATTTAGATTATTATTACAAAAATTAAATAAAAAGAAAATTTTCCAAAATATATATATCTATAAATTAAAATCAAAATGTATCATATAAATTACGTTTCACGTTATTTGTCCGCGATGGACTCCTAACTACTTAACTGATTTTAATCTTTGCACACCGTGTGCAGTTTGATCCAAATTGAAAGATAAGATAGCTTACATCTCCCTTATGGCACACGGAAGGTTTTAATAAAAAAAAAAACTTTTGACAGAACGAAGTCTGTCCGGGCAGCTAGTAAATATATATATTTTTCTCTCCCTCCGCCGCTCTCGCCTCTTTTTGATTTGCCTAGCCAAGAAAATGCTAACGAACTTTATGTTTAGAATCCTTTAAAAAAATAAATAGTTATTTTAAAGCCACAAATAAAATTGATAAATTATTTAAAATTTTTTTTTCTTAGGTCCGGTTTCTACTGGAAGTTATGCAGCACCCTTTCGATGTTCAACCAGAAGCAGAGAGACGGGGTTTCTCATCACAGCCACCACAATGGGCTTATGAATTAAAAATAAGTTGCTCTAGTTAAACGAACAATATTCATATTGTACATGAACGATTTTATTTTCTTTTTATGATAGTATTTTAAAATAATTATTATTTTTGATTTACTTCCCCACCTTCCCTATAAACTCACAACAGTACCAATTGGGACATCCCAACCCAATTAATCTTCACCTAGCACATGAAGTAAAGCTATGATTTCAATTTGATTACTTAAATAGAACTTCTCTGTGTTCCGTGGTTTATAACACGATTTAGATAGAACATAGAACGCAGAACATCTCAAACAGTAAAACGTAGTGATTAAGTACTCTGTGTCAAACAGTTCAAAACAAAATCGACCGCATGATACCCATTGAATAAAGAAGTTAACGTAGTTATAGTTTTGTAACCTACACTATATTCACATTCGGATCAGAATTTACATACACATTGTGTTGCCTAGCAACCACAAACAAACAGGTGCATGAAACTTTTGGTCGTATAAAGTGCGTTTGAACTAAATCTGAAGTTCGCTAGTCGCGTTCCGTTCCACTCTTTATAATTTAATTTCTTTTTAAACATAATATTTATTTGGCAAAAGTTTAAAATAACACTGAATAGTTACGTATAAAATCGATATAGACTGTTTTAAAATACATAAACATAAATATAAAATGTTATTCAGCTTTGTTTAATGAAATTAAACCTATAAATAATTTTATGCTCATGCATATTGAGTGGAATGAAATATCTGTATAATCTGTACAGTGCCATCTCTGAAGAACTTATTTGTGACGTGGCGAAAATTGGAACTAATGCCGTTTCATTCATAACTTACTAATACGTCTCGAATTGCGCACTATGATTGGTCCAATCGTCCGACAGCGCCCTCCTTATAGTCACAGATAAGTTGATTTCACTGTATTTTGAAATATAATACGACCAAGTTGCAAAGCATGTAAGCGCCATTATAGCTGTGAGGTTTTCGTAGTCATTTCTATTTATAGTCATAGGCAAGCAACCTTGAAATAATAATTTTGTGCAAAGGTTTGAAGTCGCTTCACGAAATTAAGGACGTGCGAGCGTGAGTTATTCAATGATGAAAATTGTTTTAAGATGTTGGTTTTTACGTCGTTTTCTCTTAGTGTGTTGTTGTTATAGGTCAATAGTAAAATAATGAAGATGTCACAAACGTTATAATGATTATTTAGTTCTTTAATAGTTATTTGGTGTGCGAAATACAAATCAGTTTGTGAAAACCCTATAAAGGAATTTTAATGGTTTGTTGACAAGGATTCTGATGCGAGTTTGACTCAAGTTTTATAGCGTACAATTGATGTCGGTAGAGTTTGACGTAGCACCATAGAGTACTCTATAGTGCAAAGTGAAATGAAGACTGTCAATGTCACTGTCAGGAATCAGCTGTACACGCTGGCTGCGTTCCAGTAGACGCTCACATCGCTCACAATGATTAAAACGCGTTCCATATGGCGACCACGGTCGTCATGGTCGCGGTGAAAACGTCATTGATGACGTCATTAATTTCGCTCACGGCACGCTCAAAACAACCCACCTCACGGGGTGGGTCGAAGTGGTCAAATTGCAGTGTGGCCAGATACGACGAAGTTACTCTCGCCAGTTTTTAGACCTGGCAACACTGGGTAGAAATGGATGGTGATAGAAAGGCGCAATTTTATAAAAGATAAGGATGGTGATGGAAAAAATTACTGTATACGATTCGACAAGAGATACTTTAGTGGATTTATAGTATTTTCTCCAGCAGATGATCGACATGGGGTCACAAGTTGATATAAATATGTTAAATTAAGTAAATAATTTTAATGTTTAATTCACTATACATATAGCCATGTATACATGTTTCCTCGTCAGTCAATATCATTAACATAATTAATATGCAATTTTTTTTTGTATTAATTTGTCTTTTCATAAAAAAAATGTTTTGTTTGTAGATATACTTTTTTGCTAGTATAAAAATAAAATTGATAACTAAAATTGGTAACGTTTATTTATAGCTTAAAAATTATACAATTTAATCTAAGTTTCAGACTTGTCTTATTCTCAACGTAATAGAGTACATTTTGTATCAACGGCTAAAACGTGTAAGTACTCTGTGGCTTGAACGCTCACGACGCTCAATAATCTCACTATACCCGTTCCACTTGGGTGTATGATTGTAACGCTCACAAGTCACAAGCTAGTGGAACGGAAAAATCGCGGTCGTGAGCGTGGTCGTTGTGATCGTCTACTGGCACGTAGGGGCTGTCACCCTGAGTTCTGTTCTGACCTTCTGTCAGTCAGTGTAAAACATAATTGTTTGTTTATTAATCTTTAGTGGTGAAAAGTGAAAAACTAATTAAATAAAAGATAAGAAAATAGTGAACAGTCATGCTTAATACACCATTTTAATTATCATAACATACCTGTTTTTGTCCATGAGGCGTTCATTTTGTGTGTTTGTCGCTCTTTTGCACGACCAAAAAGTAGCGATGTCTAACCCGAAATTAATAAGCGATTTTAAGGAGTGGAAGTTTCACCATCCTCCGAATTATGCCCAGCTGCCTATCGATCGCAATCCGGAGTACAATCAGCCGGTAGCAGTGAAGAACGCTGTGTTTTCAGAGGTCAGATATGTGTTCATAAAATATTGTTTGTATGTGTGTGAAAGCAATGATTTAATTTTTTTAAAAAGCCTTGTAATATTTTTTTAAATTCCTTTCCTTTCATTAATTTTAAGTATTGCGTGACATACAAGGGGTTAGGGTTAATATTTTCGTTTTATTGCTTAATATTGTTTACTGATTTACTCCAAAAGCTTATGATCTTTATATAAAATTAAATACCCAATGATCGGTAGGCACTGGTAGTCCTACAGGACTAGAAACATCTGTTAACTTTACTAATAAATAGTTCTTAAACCTGATATCACCAACTAATATTTTGCTTGTATCATGTCAGGTACCTACAGAGCCAATTAGCGGTAAACTTCGCTTGGTATGTGCATCAGAGGATGCCCTCACTGAAATTTTGGATCTGGATCCTAAGGTTGCTGAGACTGAGGAATTTATCCAGTTTATTGCAGGGGCGTACTTGCCGGAAGGTGGCTTGAGTGTTTCTCACAGGTACTTTGTTAAAACTAATTTGAAAAAGTAAATTCTGTATTTTCTGCATTCTTCAAAACTTATGCTAATGTTGTTACACTATATGGAGGTTAGTTGGGCTAGTTTAATTTTCTGTGGTACACTTTGTTAATTGAAAATCATTACATTCCTTATATTTCAGTAGAGTCTCATTCAAAACCTTCAAAATTGTTCAAATCTTTACAGATATGGTGGCTACCAATTTGGTTTTTGGGCTGATCAATTAGGGGATGGGAGAGCGCATATTTTGGGAGAGTATATCAATAGGTAAGGCTTAGAGAGTATGCATTAGTTTGTTGTAAGCTGTAATAATATGTCATATTTGTCATGTCACTAACAATTTATGAAATCTTGATGAGGGAATCTTATAAACATGACATATTATCATTTTTATAGCATAGAATATCTTGCATTAAGTATAACTAAAAATACTTTACTAATTGTTACAATGTAAGTTATGTTATAATCTTAATATATATATATATATTACATGTCATGTTGTTTGTCCGCGATGGACTCCTAAACTACTTCACCAATTGGCTATTTGACAGTTATCACAGTAAAATATGAAATGTGTTAAATATGGTTGCATAATGTTTAACAATAATTATATAATACGTTTCTTGCATGAAAATATATTGTAAATATTTTTACTTTTGAAAAATAGATTTGAGTTTTTTTACCTGTGGATACGAGAACCGAAACGCGGGCGGCCATGATTGAGCATGTTATGACGTCACAATTCAAAAAATAAGCGTCGTGTACTACTAACTATATCGTGTGCACTGTGCAATTTACTGAGAAAATTAATAAGATATATTTTGATTTCTGCTTTTGAGAGGTTTTGTAAAATGGAGTCAGGCTATACAAAAGCTGACAGTGCGAATTTGCCTCAAGTTGATTCATTTATGGTCGCAAATTTCTTTGCTACACGCAAAGAAACCCTGACTTTTGCTCTACCGAGTTTCGGAATGCAAAAACCTCCTTGTAAGTACTGAAATTAATAAAGTAAAATTGGTCAGTCTTGCTAAGTGGTCACAGGGGGATTTTTTTGTAAGTTTTTCCTCAACGTCCCCTTAACGACACCATATTACTAATGATTTAAATTACTTATAGGTTATGTTTATGAACAATATTAGGTTAGGTTTAATTTGTTTTTTAGTAAATCAGAGGCTAAGTTGATTTTTTCTAAATACTTACATCAAAGTGGTCCTCACAAAAGAATATTGCTGATATAACAGATGTTAACTCTGGGTCTCGACGTGCTAATTGTAACCACTGCTTTCGACGTTGAGGGCATTTAGAAACGTGTAGGTATAAACAATTTATCAGGTTTAATTGTAGTACTTCTACACATAGGCACTGCACACGTCTTGTAGCTTGTCATTTTCACAATTCCAGTGAAAAATGTGTAAGTTTTTCACTTAAAATATCTTCAGAGTTAGAGCGTAAACTTTTGTTAATTGAAATGTGACGTCACAGCCAGCAAGTGACAGATGGCGGACTATTTTCGCGCGAATTTAAAATTAATGGATTAAAAGTTATTTTTTTCCTACTAAATAACACTTTTATGAGAAAAATAAATATTGTAAGAGGTATAAAATAAAACTACGAAAATTTTAAAATATTTTTCCAAAAATTGTCTAATAGCCAATTTTAATCAAATTTGCACACTGTGTGCAGTTTGATCCAATTTGAAAGATAGGATAGCTTAATGTCAAAAAAAAAAAGCTTTTGACAGAATGAAGTCTGTCCGGGCAGCTAGTAACAATATAATTTGTTGTTCATTAATTGTAGTAAAGGTGAATCCTGGCAACCGCAGCTCAAGGGATCAGGGGAGACTCCATATTCGCGGTTCGGAGATGGCAGAGCAGTGTTGCGATCCTCCGTCCGCGAGATGGTAGCCTCTGAAGCCTGTTATCATCTAGGGATACCCACTACTCGGGCAGCTGCGTTGGTAGGTAAGGATTGTATTAACTGACAAAAATGCTCCCATTAATTTCCATAGTACCATAAAGGTATCTTCTGTGATTTTCCATGGAATGGAAATGCCACTTTAATTTCAACTTAAGTGGAGGTACCACTTATTCCCAAGAAAAACGGTTTTGACAGACAAATAGACAGATGAATGGACAAAAAAGTGATTGTGAGGGGCATTATAAGTTTGAGCAGTCTGTGTGTTCGTTTGTATGTGTATGTTTTGCGTGTGTGTGTGTGTGTGAGTACGTGCATGTGTGATGTGGTATTTTTTTGTTTTAAAGTTGACGTAATCAATGATTCATAGCTATATCACGTGTGTTATCATTATCAGCGAGCGACGATCGCACAGTGTGGCGCGACGTGAGCTACAGCGGGCGCGCGCGGCAGGAGCGAGCGGCGGCGGTGCTGCGGCTGGCGCCCGCCTGGTACCGGCTCGGCTCCTTCGAGATCCTGCTGCGACGGAAGGAGATCGAGCTCATGAGGACGCTCGCTGACTTTGTTATTGAGGTGGGTGGGGTATATTGACTGATGGATACAGTATGTGCATGATACAAATTGCTACATTTGATATATGTAGCTATTGTACTCGTATTGCTGTAAAATTTGCGCCCGCCAGTCATTGTTACTAGCGTATATAATGGACACCGCGAACACAATGTATGTTCCAATGAATTGGCGCCGCGCGGCTTCAATTGCCAATGGATTCGTTCGATTTTGAAAGAAGAACAGGGGCTCAATTTTGAAAATAGAACCTCCCGGCGCGCCGCTATTGCTATTGCGGGGACACACATTTTGTTCGAGATGTCTATTCTATGACATTATACTTCAATGCCGCCAGTGGGCATGCTTAGGCATTTTTATGCGACGAAAATAAATATACCTTAATTGTATGACGATAAGCGCAACGGTAACTTTGTTTTTGTATTGTAGCTTCATTGATTTGTGTACATTTGGTTTGTAGCACCATTTCCCAAACATCGATGCAGCGGACGCGGACAAATACGTCAAGTGGTATTCCCAAATCGCGCACAGCAACCTCGACATGGTGGCCACGTGGCAAGGTAGGTACAGTAGTCAAATCTTGAAATGTTCTCTTTACTTTATGTTTAGAATTTACAAAAAAATGTGGTTTATACTTTACGTATCTATTCATTGGTTCATCAATGCAATAACCCATCCCTCCGACTATTCACCCATCTCTCCATCAATCCATTCACCATTCGTTCATCTATTCTAATTCAAATTATTTATTGCAATCATGTAGTAAATAAAGGTGGTACATACAATGCTATCCGAACTTACATGTGCCACTTAAGGGCGTTCCAAAATTTTGATGTCATATTAGGAATAAAAAAGTAATTATTTATTGTACATTAAAATATTTGAACATTTAGATAGGTATCTATTCCCATTCCACATACCTATACAAATCACCATCACCATCATCTCTTTCATTTAATAACACATCACCTGTCCCCAGGGCTGGGCTTCACCCACGGCGTGCTGAACACAGACAACATCTCCCTGCTGGGGCTGACCATCGACTACGGCCCGTACGGGTTCCTGGACCACTACTACCAGCACTATGTCCCCAACTCCTCGGACGATGGCGGACGGTACGCGTTCAACCGGCAACCCGATGTGAGTATCTGTTTCGCTCGCACGCATATCGTTGTATATCTATCTCTCTCTTTGAAAAGGTTAGGTAGTGACTAGTAGGCTAGGTTCATTACGGTTTAATTTAAAATAATATGTGGAAAAACAAAAATATGAAAATATAAAATTTTTTGGGTCTTGGGTTTGGGTGTGAAAAAGAATCCGTATAATTGAATTGGATTAGGATTTTGTTGGATTTTTAGGCGGTTTCGGGCAAAACCCGACCAAAAATAAATAAACCACAGCTGGATACGTATATTGCATAACAATTTAATAGCACTTTAATTTTTCTGTTATGTACTAAGCACATATTTTTAGTACTTGTATGGATTACAGATCATATTGTGGAATTTGGAGAAGTTTGCCGAAGCGATCGCACCGATACTGTCCGAAGATCAGTGGGAAAAGATCCGGGACATCAGATCCACTCTTGATCAGTATGTTAAGGATAAGATTCTGTGAGTATTTTGAATGAAAAATTGTTATAAAATTAAATATTGATATTCTAAACAGCAAAGAGTAATTAATGGTAATACATTCATACAGGATTGTTTTTCTGGAAGTGACATATTGAAATAAACTTATTATTGAAATCTTTATTTTGCAGAAAAACTTACCTGCAGAAGTTAGGTCTACATGAAATCAAAGATGGCGACATAGCTCTCATTAAGGAGTTATTTGAAGTCATGGAAGACACTTCAGCTGACTTCACTGCTACCTTCCGACAGCTCTCTATGGTAGGTTTTTTTTTGTTTTCAAAATGAAAAATTGGAATACGAATAATATTATTATTGACATATGGTTGATTAAGTTAATGTTATAAATGTACTACTAAAATACTACTAATGTCTACCACTAAAATAAATGTTTTAAGTTAAGGTGCTTCCTTTTTAACCGCCTTCAAAAAAAGGAGGAGGTTCTCAATTCGACTGTATTTTTTTATGTTTGTTACCTCGGAACACAGATTACCCCCACAAGATACCGCATACAAGGCAACTGACGCGCGGCAACATAGAAGTGCTTTTGCTATGCATATGAAGCTGTACTAGCATTCACGACATTAGTATCGACCAAGACCTTTGACCCGTATACACGCGGATCTTTCAGAATTTAATTAATTTCAAAAAAGCATTCGCTGATGGAACCATGGCTTATTGCAGAGTGAAATGGTGTGATAAATCAGTGCGTAAAAACAGTTACCAAAACGATGGCATATCATTTTATAAATTAGTAATTCATATTTATTTTACAAATTTTCTTCTAATGAAGCAGAGTTCAACTTATGCTGGTTTTGAGAGTGACATTTTGTAAAAATTTCATTCCTAATTCAAAATAATTATCTTGTTTCTGACTAAAGACAATACTAGGGAAGTGAATTTTTCATTTTAAACGCGTATCGATATTAATTTTGAGGATATTGCTATGAAATCGATAATTTCTAACAAGTTATAAGTGGGACAAAGGTTGCTGTAGTCAAGGATAACATCATTTATTATATGAAAAAACATTGTGGTAATGGTTTTATAGATTTCCTAGATGCCCCGAGAGGACGGAAAAATGTATAGAAGCAATGCACCGTGGAGAGGGATGGTTTCCTACCAAATACAGTGTCGTTTGTTTAACAGAGTTTCAAGAATTGCGTTTCTATTCTTCTTGATAAATATATTAAAGAATGTTGTTCACGCCTGTAATTGGTACTCACACTAGTCTAGTTTCTATAGAACTTATATTTGTAATGTAATGTGTGTACTGCTGTTGGTGTGCTAATAAAATAAAATAAAAAATAACTAAATAATAAAATAACACACTTTTCAGTTGACAGTTTCTACTATATGAAGAAATAATCATCGAAGGTTGATGGATTCAGTTGTATCATCGTTATACCTACCACTTTCATATTAATATAATATTATATATTTATTGAAAGTATCGATATTTTCATTGTATTGTTATTCATTATAATTGTCCTGAAAGTAAATAATGATAATAACAAACATCGATCGTACGATTAATCGATCATACATACTCAATCACTATGGACGGGTTGAGCTTGATAAATTCCAAGTTTGAATTTTAAATATCCAATCACAGCGCATCTGTTTCGTACCCCGCAAACCGCACCTTCCGCAAAATTGTGACTTTGAAGTCTAAGAAATATTCACTAATACGGAATCTATTGGAGGTTATCTATGCCTCGGAACTTTCGACTTGGTGAACAGATTTTGATGATTCTTTTTTAATCGAAAGCAGTTGCTTGTCATGTGGTCCCACATAGAACGGATCTGATAAGTAGTTTTTGAGTAATTGTGAAGTCGGTTATTTTTTGTTAGTAAAATTTAGATTATTAAACTTAATAGGGGACTTAAAGTTACGTGGTGAGATCAAATGTGATGGTATCATTTATATGTGACCAGGTGACCATAGACCGGTTGGGTGACGAGTGTGAGCTCGAGGCGCACTGGGCGCTGCGTAAAGCGGGTGGTTCGACCCGCTGGCGAGACTGGGTGCAATCTTACAACGACAGACTGATACACGAGAATGGTATGTAATGGCACAAGTTCGATTTATTATTATTTTATCTATACTAATATTATAAAGAAGAAAGATTTGATTGTTTGTTTGCGTTGAACAGGCTCCGAAACTACTGCCGATTTGAAAAATTCTTTCACTGTCGGGAAGCTACACTATCCCCAGGTGACATAGGCTATTTTATTATATTTTCAAAAAATTAGGGATCCTTAATTAAACTCCAATAATGTAAAAATAAGAAAACGCAAAGCGAGGGTGGTTACTCGTATCAAATATTTTTTGGGTCCTATATAAATAGTTTATTATTGTTTTATAATACTGATCTGGTCTTTTAGATTATATGCTATTTTAAGAGGCGAAATACGTATGTAGCGTTTACCGCGACCGCGCCCGCGCCCGCGCCCGCGAGTTCAGTGTGAACACTCAATTAGAGTCTCTTCTAAGACCATTTTTTCAATTCGCAAATGGACCCCCCATTTGCGAAATATTTGGCTTTAAAGTGGTAATTTTGGTTAGACTCAAGTGTCCCCCCCCTGCCGGCTAAACGGTTGGAAATGGACAAGTGAATAATTTTCTCAAAAATAGGTTATATGATGAATTTACAAGGAAAACTACCACGGCTATGTAAGCATAAGTAGTTAATGAGTAATAGTCGATAAACTTACTACTTCGGAACCCTACATTGCGCGTGGCCTGACATGCATTTGCCCGGTTTTTTTATGTAATCCATAACTGTAATACATAATATGTACAGTATCAGAGGAGACTCGCAGGGAGCGGATGCGTCGTGTGAATCCCGTGTATGTGCCGCGGAACTGGATGCTACAGGAAGCCATCGCTGACGCTGAGAACAATGACTTTGACAAGGTAGGGTTGAGTCGCAACTTACCTACGGCCATACTCAATATATATTTCTTAATACTTTTTCTCTAATATATCTTTCTCAATATTTATTCCATCTTTTTACAATCCTCCAGTTAGTTGCCTAGCAACCGTGTAAAGTACCTAGTTGATACTTTACTTTACCTCTATACTCCATGTTTACCTATTAACTTATCCAGAGATTAGGGAGGGATGGATTATTGAAACTGGCCCTAGCGGCCACTAATCTAGTCACTATCTATTGAAACGTTTGGACTATATTCAAATTCAAACACACATATATTCTGCTGAGGTTACTTACGCATGCGCATGCACATACAATTATTAAAATGACATTGAAGAAATGGAAACGGGTTTTTTCTCAGGTCCGTCTGCTGTTAAAGATTTTTAAAACACCTTACGAAGTGAACGACGAAGCTGAAAAACTGGGGTATTCCGCTCAACCGCCCAGCTGGTCGTATGGCCTTAAACTAAGTTGTTCCAGTTAAATTATTGATTATTTAGTATAAAAGAAACTGTCTGTCTAAACGTAATATGATGAACGCGATTTGAAACGCATCAAAACTAGACATTTCATTAGAATTTAAACAGCCCAACGGTTTCCCATAAGACATACTATTGTAACAATTTTTTGATATACTAAATAGTTACCAAGAACTGATTTTGTAGCAATATAAGATGGAAGTAATAAGACATTTATATAAATCTTATACATAATAATTAATATGTGTAAAGGTCAGTAGCGTCCCTAAGGAGGCCCCATATCAATATTTGTTGTGGGGCCCCCTCAACGTCAGCTGTCAAATATTATATAAAAGGAGGGCCCCTATACGCTGGGGGCCCCGTATAATTGATACGGCTGATACGACGGTAGTTACGCCCCTGGTAAAGGTATATAGCAATTAAAGTTGATAATATCACAAAGAATCTGTATGTAATATCTAACTCGTTTGCTGACTGTACATATCTATTGTATTAAATTGTGAATACGTAACATAAGTTATGCGATTTCATCACTTGCCGAGTTCTATGAAAGTTATTTGGCATGGGACTAAATTATTCATCAATGCTTTAACGTATTTAAGCTTCTAAAAGATGTAGAAAGCATGTTTTATGCACAAAATAGAAAATATTTTTTTTTACAATTATCCCCAAGTCATATTATTTCGGCATTACTGGCTGTACATCTTTTATGTTAAGATATAAAACAGCAGTAGTATAATTCTTGACAACAAATAACCGACTTCAAAATGAGGGATAACTCAAAAACTACTCGTCAGATCTCGCTAAATTTTAAATTAGACCACATGAATAGCACCAGCATTCAAATGTAAAAAAAATCGTACACACATATACAAAAAACACTCGATTTGAGAACCTCCTCCATTTTTTGAAGTCGGTTAAAAATGGTGTGGTTTACAAAAGAGCTTGTACACAAAACTGCGATGCGACGTCGCATCGCAAAAACCTGCGAGCTCGCACGTCGCGTCGCAAGAACTTGCGAATTGATTCGCATCGCGCATTCCTGCGATGTTACGTCATACTTGTTGACAACACTTTTAAGTCGGCTTTGAGACAGCGTGTTGGCAAGACGTACACACATCAAATAAAGTTTGAGATCACTTTGAAAATACGAAATCTTTTTTGTTGCGTTAAAATGAAACGTTTTTTCTTTTTCTTCTAAGATTCTTCATTAAAAAATCAAATCTTTTAATAACAAATTCATATTTTCGATAAAAATAGTTCCCTTCGGCGTTCATAATAGTAATAAATGGATGAACCCAAAATCTTCTTTGTATCTTTTGGCTGTATCTCCTAAGCAGTAACAAAAGTGCACACTTCTTTTTACGATCCATGTCACGACATAGTTTTCAACGGTCGTCAAAGGAATGGTCACCTTATCGTGGAAGGGACACGCCTTACCGCACGAAATCGCATCGCAACAATTCGTGTCGCAACTTTTTGCGTTGCGAATTCGCATCGCGTCGAATCGCAGTTTTGTGTACGGGCTCAAAGTCCGGTGTAGGCATGTAGGTATATTATATTATGGAGAGTATGTAAGAATATGTTTTTAAAATGTATAATAAAATTTTAACTAACTAAAGTCGATAGTTTGTAAGATATAACTAAGCTTCAAAGTCGGAGCTAAACAACTCTAGGGGTGGATTCAATGCATTCATATATTTTCATAATCTATAAAATGGCTAAAAATCTATAAAAAATATATCTATTTTTTATTTTGTTATATTTTGTGTTTAAGTTTATTGTTGTTAACATCACGTTTAGTGCTATAAATAAAAGATTATGAATTTTTCCAAATTTAGTTTTATTTTCACTGTCTTATAAACAGACAATAAAAATACACAAAAATAGTCTCACTTTTCTGAATCTATTCCATCACCGGATGCCCATATCCATCCATATTATAGCACTTCATTATGTAACCAGATTTTTTTTATTGTAAAATGAATTTAAAGTTATAGTGCGTCGAATAAAATGTGAATAATATACATAATTATATTAAACTGAAAAATCTGATCGGGCAACACTGTTGTCTATACATCTATTAATCAAATTGGCTTCAACCCATTAATGGCCCACTACTGGGCACGGGTCTCTCCTCTTGAGGAGGCCTAGAGCATACTCCACCACGCTGCTCAAGTGCGGATTGGTGGAGGGGTTAGTGGCCAACCCAAGTGTCGGAAGTTTTCAAACCGCCCGAGGGCCTCCGACATGGCTTAACGACTGTTATCTTATGATAACAACCGGGACCGACGGCTTTACGTGCCCTCCGAAGCACGGAAACGCTCAAGAAATTTTTGCCACTAGCGGTCACCCATCCAACTACCGACCGCGCCCGCTGTTGCTTAACTTTGTCGATCACATAGGATCGACACAAGCCGACTTTGTCGATCACATATGATCGACACAAGCCGTTGTCGATCACATAGGATCGACACAAGCCGAATTAATCAAATTACTAATTAATATTTATGTATAACACAGATGGCGCTGTATTATAAAAATTGAAGTTGATCGGTTGTTGAGCTGAAGAGGGAAGAGAGACAGCGCGCCATCAACCACAGCGCCAGTCCGATGAACACATACCGGAACACCAAGTCCACTACCCACATCCTGAAAACATAACATACATGTCATACAACATAACATCTATTAACTTAACTCATTGTGGACTGAACTCATAAGTTTTTACTATGATACGGATACGATATTACTATAATTTTGTACGCCGGTATTTCGACAGTTACATGAATCGTGGTGACCACGCTTAACGTAAAACATATTATCTTAAAATATATATCGTGATATATATTTTAAGATAATATGTTTTAAAATATATATCGTGATATTTATGAGTTTTAAGATAATATGTTTTACGTTTAGCGTGGTCACCGCGATTCATGTAACTGTCGAAATACCGGCGTACAAAATTTATATCACGAGTAGGTATCCGTATCATAGCAAAAATGTATAATATAACTCTGTTCAGGTACGATCATTGAGATCATAACTTTTGAATAAATGGACCGATCGAAGTATTTACGGGAGAATAATTGCTTGTCGTCGAAGATTTTATAGTTAAAATCTTACACATTCATATGTCTTTTAGCTGCAGGTATGGTGTCGTCTGTTTCTTTTAAGATGAACACTCGAGCCGCCCGCACGCAGTCTTCGAAGTATTTTGGAATACTTACTCCTGGAAAACATATTCATTTATTTATTATATCAACTCCAGCTCAGCGATCAGCTCTGCGCTTCCCACTGTAAACATTATCGAACTGTGCAATATTAAAACGTAGTGATTAAGTACTCTGTGTGCAATATCTCACACTTCTATTTATACGTGCGTACATCACGTACCTAAGTACTTTTTTAAAATCGAGAGAAGTATTGTCTTCATATATTCCTACACTATGTAGTGTGTATATATGAATACTTAAAATCTTTTAAATATTACTTCAAGAAGCTTTCAATAATTTAGCTATTTTATATTTCATATCAAATCAACTAAAGAACAGCTATGTATAGCGTTACGTCTCTAATAAAATTAACGGCAAAAGACACAAGATCTCATCTGCAAATCATAGAATCTCATCTTTACTTAGTCAAGTAATTAATAATAACATTTTTATTATCATGTCATAATTATGATTTTTAGGTTTTGTGTACCTTCAGGGTCGAACTTATAATCCTCCTTCTCTCTGGCGTTAAGCTTGTGGCGAATGAGCTGCCACTTCTCCGACACGAAGTCCCATTGGTGCGTGGTGTAGTACTCGAACACATCGAACCCCTTGCTGATCCGCTTGTGCACTCGGATGAGCCTGGATAGGATGAGGATAGAAATTAAATGAGGATGAAAGTAGAATAAAAATGGGGTAATATGAAATAAGGATCAGGATTTAATATGAGATTACTACCCATAAAGCTAGGTATAGATATAGGCTGTAAGAAACTCCTCAGTGAAGTCATCATATCATATATCTTTTGAAGATACAGAAAGATAACAAAAATGTTAACTGTTGCGTGGTAAAGATCTAGTAGAGTACGTTTCAGAGAGTCATTTTTATAGTAGAGATGAAAATGGTTTGGCCGGATACTGGATGCCGCATATTCGGCAAGCGATGAGGCCGGAGCGCCGGATATCCGGCTACCGTATATTTGGCCCTTTATCGCGCTACATGACGCGATCAGTTTGATTTGAATATAGGCGCGGTGAACCGGGTGAACGAGATTGGAAATATTCGGCGCGTTTGGGTGTTATCGTCTTCGATCACTAGTGAAAAATAAAATCCAATTTCTAATGAGATTGACTTTTTCTTAAAGACATCTCGAATCGATCGCAATCACGACCCATACATTTGGTGGTCAGTTAATTCGAATCAGTACCCGCAGTTGTATAAGTTTGCTAGAATTTATCTTTCAGCACCTGGCATAGGCGTTTACAGCGAACGGCTATTTTCAGAAGCTGGTCTGGCATACGAGCTGCAACCTTTCTAATCTAACGGCTGTTAGAAAGGTTGTAGCTATATCGTATCAGCTATAGCTGTGTGCCACTCACACGGGGTCGTAGCGCAGCAGCAGCAGCAGCGCGTCCACCAGCAGCGCGGGGATCCAGTGGAACAGCACCGCGCACACGGTGTGCAGCGCGCGGGAGTGCTTCATGGAGCCGCCGGGGTACCTGAGCACAGGAAGGTGATTTTTTATATGGAAATAGCCGGCAAACGAGCTGACGATCCACCTGTTAACTACCCTGCCTAAGTTTACCCACCTTGCCTGGCGGAAGATCTCTAAATAATAGTAAAAAAAATCTATTTTAGATCTATTATATGAGATAGATAGTGTGTAGTGTTGTAATATTTGTAGTGTGTAACTAGACTTCAATGGACACGTACTGAGTACAGTGAGCACGTACCACACAACCCCGTTGAGCGGCACTCGGTTGACGATGACATCCCGGCCGGTTTGGATGATCTGCGACCACGTCACCTTCACCTCCGACGAGCTCGTGAAGTTGTAGATCCTCTGGTTTTGTTCCCTGCAAATTCATTCATTCAGTATTCACTTTTCGTTTCAGACTAAAATTAAGTAGCAGCACTAGGAGAGTAATGAATAGAAGGTATGATTTACCCGTTGCTAAGGAAGTTCCACACGACCACCATGATTCCGTTGATGAACATGTCAACGGGGAGGTAGTCCGCGTAGCTGTCACTGCGGCAGTACATCGTGCGGATCACGCCTTTGCCTGCGCCTGCGCACATAATAATACACAAAGTTCAATTTGGTCCTTCGAGCAGGTAGGAAAATGTTGATATCCTTTATTCAATTTTTCTTTTAGATATCCCTATTGTTCAATGAATATGAGTGCTAATTCCCTAAATATGGTTATGCGGAGATGTCTATAAAGTCTATTCGAGAAATGTGTTGTTATATGTATAAATTACAAAAATGTTGTTACCAGTAAAAAAATTACTATATTTTTCAATGTGTAGTTTATATAATACTTATTAGCACGTAAACTCACCAATAAGTAATCCTGTGGGTCCATTTATATTATCTGTCCAGCCTGGTATCGGTTCCCTCCATATTGGAATCACTGATAGAAAAAAATAGTCAATATAGAACATTGATGCTTTAGTAAAATTTTAAATCATTCAAGGCATTCTAATATCGAAAGGTTAAAATATCGCTAAGACAATGATTAATTTTACAGTCAAAGTTCGAACTTAATTGTGTTAAGTACTTGTTATAGGCATAATAATAAGTATATGTAACTAAAAAGAAAATCTCCGAGACAGTTTCTCTTTCTAGCAGCTTGTTCTTCTATTCACGAGAGCGATCTGTTAAAGCGATGGGATAGTTTGACTAGAGAAATGTTTGCAAACACTTTTAAATATTCGTAAAAAAATTGAGGGTCCGTTTTGACTTTTATTTAGTTATTTAAATACTGGCTGAGTAAATATAACATGTTTTGCCAAAAAAATATTACAGGGTCTCTTACCAATAGAAGGTCGGATTATCATTACAGGGATGTCGTTCATAGCCTCCACGGCCAATGCTTCGCCCAAGGCTTTGGTGAACGCGTAGGAGTTGGGTAGCTTGTTCAATAACCTATTGTCAAAAGTAATAATGTCCTGTTAGGTTTTATCGTATAATATCTACTTTAGATATCATTTAAATATATTGACATTTGTATTATCTCTATAAAAAAATATAAAGAAAAAAAATTTGGTCCTTCGAGCTGTTTTGTTTTTACAATTGACATATTCATATGTCATACCTACAGCTTTTAAAGTTTATAGATAAAGTAAAGATTCCTGGCATTTTTATCATGTTGAGAAAGAAAATAGTAATGCATCCTATTGATAATATAAACGTGAAAGTATATACCTATATGAATATTTGTTACTCTTTCACGCAAAAACTACTAACCGAAATTTTATGAAATTTAGCACGCAGGTAGACCTATGATCTAAATGGCCTGTGATCGTAATGGCCTATGATCTTAATGTGCCTGAAAACGTGGGCCAAGCCGCGGGCAGAGCGCTACATACTTAGCAGCAACAGATTCCACAGCGTCATCATCCAGGACCTCCACAGCCGCCAGGATGTGGTGGGGGTTGGCGGGGGGGTCGTACGCCTTCTCTTCTAGAAGCTTCTCCTCCAGGTGGCAGTACGCTGTTGAGATGTGGATGAAGAGCTGGAAAATAAATTGATGTTTGGTAACTGTTACAACTAGGTGCAAAGAAGTTTTATCTGGAGATGGTCTTACTGGGGTCGCGGCGGTGTTTCCGCTCGATTATAATGTATCTACCTAAATGTCTTCAAGGCAAGAGTGAATAGGCTTTTACTAATAATACTGCGGATTTAATATGGTAGTCGAACATTAACTTATAACGTAAAAAAAGTTAAAAAAGGATATTTCCTGGATATACATATATATAAGGTAATTTAAGTAAGGATTTTGTTCCACTCATGTTACCATCATCATTATACCATATTAAGTTATCAGAACCATAATTATTAATTAGGTCTCTTCATACAACTGGCGGTCATATCACAGTATAAATATATTACATTTACTGTGGTCATATCTAGCTGGCATTTACATTTTTTGATTCTATCGCCATTCATTACATCATTCTGTGATCAATAAAAGTTTTAATGTAAACAATTACATAATAAGACATTATTAAAGTTGAGTTTATAACTAAGTAGTATAAACTTTACAACCTTGGGGGCCATCCATAAATTACGTCAAACGTTAGTGGGGAGGGGTGGGGGTCGATGTAGTGTGACATTGTGTGACAAGGGAGGGGGTCCTAAATTTCGTGACATCACATTTCAAAATCGAATAATTGGACAAACAACAATTAAAGGAAATAAAACTTATTTCGGTAAAATTTCATAATATGTGCGTTACACTAGAGGGGGGGGGGGGGGGGGGGAAATAGGTCTCACAAATGTGACTTGGCGATTTCTGTGGTTTGATGAGTGATAGTGAAATCATAACATTGACACGATTTTCAAGTGTATGTCCTATTATGGATTTCCGCGGGTCCACTGTATTGTGTAGTATGGACAGGGCTACATTCGCCGGCGACGTTGAGGTGTCGGCGTCTCTATTTGCCTATAGCGCTTCCCGCCCACGTCCGACTTTTTGTAGGAAAGATAATCGCGCCGATTTTTCCTCCCATATTATTTCTGACCGACTTTTTGTAGGACGTGTGTGTAGCACTATTGCTATCAGTACGTTCTATTTTTTTCAGGCTACAAAAAATCGGTCACCGATTATCGGTCGCAGGTGGATAGCTTAAGAAGACTTATTTCCATTTTGAGATCATTGTAGGTAGGTGTTTGGGTAACTAATCTCACCTTCAATTTCCTGCACTGCTGCGCCAGCTCCAGCACCAGCTTCGTGCCGCGGACATTCAACAGAATCGCCTTTTTTAATGCTTCGTCGAATCTGTGACAAGAAACCTTAACATGCTGTTACTATGTAAGTACTGACTGGGCTTTGTATAATTAGCTGGTCGGGATTTCAGGAAAAAAATCTGTAAATCCCCACAACAGTTACAGTTACTGTAACATTACAGAATGTATTAACATCAGTGTTAAATGTTAGCGTTATACGTAACATATGATTTAGAATTATATTTATACCACGCCCTTCACATCTAATGTTTTTGCTGACTGTACATAGCTAAATTACATAGCTTCTTAGCATAGGTATATATCTACCTACTTTATCTTTAGAGGTATTGAATGAATACATAAATATCATTTACCTGATGGTAGCAGCAGCATGGACGATGATGCTGGCATGTTGTATGACGTACTGCCGGTCATCGTGGCTCATCGCCAGGTCCGGTCGGCTCACGTCACCAGCAATCACCTTCACTTTCTGCAGAACCTTCTCGACGCCGCCGTACAGACCCGTCAGTTGCTCAAACAGCTGGGAACAAAACGTATTGTTCACTGTTGTAACTTGTAAATGACATTGTAATGATAATGGAGGAATTTCTTTACGGCTTTTCTTCTCCTCCATGACATAGCACCTTTCCGAAAAGCTGGTTGGTTAAAAAAATGACGTGCATCAGTGCATCAGTGATACCTATAAGAAAATGTAAATGATTTTGAATTTGAATGTTGTAAAGTTACGAAGTTAGTGTAATGATTGGGGTATTACGAGGTTCAAACCGCTACTTGCTGGAAGGCTGCCACTCTCTGTACTCAATTGTAGAAAATAGTATAGAAAAATAAGTTTTATTTTTTATTTTTAAAAAACATTTTTTCTGCTTCCGGTTACTTTGCACTTCCGCCATAGACAACAGACTTTTGTGAACTTAGTTCTAAAAATGCTATCCTATCTGCTATGCTCCATAGCATAGCAACAAGTTTCCGTGCGTATTTGAGTATTATCGTGTCCTCCCCCTGTCTTCGGACTTCAGATAAACCCACAATAACACACAGTTTAACTTCTTCCAGCTCTCTCTCTATCTCTTCTTCTTCTCTCTCTATCTCTTCTTCCAGCTCTTTTACCTTGTCGTCAGTCCTCAGTGTCCTGGTGTTGTATGTTGTCAGGTGCAGAAGTCGTTTAGATTAGTAGCCCGATCTCTGCCGGTGATTCTTAGCACCCCCTGCCTCGCCGTTACCATAGCCGCTACCGTAACTAGGAATAGCGGGATTGCTCGATTAGCGGGGACTGGGGGCCGAGGCTTATTTGTGGCTGTCATGTGGGGGTTGTAGCCGGTAGTCACCACGCTTGGCTAGTGCGTTTTGGTAACCGCAGTGAATGTTATTAGTCCATTTAATTAGCCCTTGATGGGCTCTGTATTTTGATGAGGGGCCACCGCTACAATAGGTTTCGTAAATGTTGGAACCTTGTAACATTTTACACGGAATAATGATCTGGAATTCTTACCGGGTTACTGAAAATAGTTCGTAGTCTGTCCCACGGAGATTGGCCCTTCTTTTCCCGCACCAAAAGAAGGATTTCGCGAATGTCCGGACATTTTCTGGAGAAAAAAAATGGTTTTGGATACTATATTATTTTAATGTATAAATGTAAGAAGCTTGAGATAGATTTTATTTTAGTCAGTCATTGACATTAGTCCCCCAAAGTTTGTGCAAACTTGTGTATGTCCTGTGATTTTTTTATAGTATCAAACTATTTTGTTAATTTAATTCACGTCATATTAAGAATAGACATTGACGTAACTCGTAAAAAAATTCCAATCAAAAACATTCGCCAACCGGTTATGTCGATGACCAAGTATGTATTAGTTACAACTATCAATGCAGGATGATAAGTTATATCGACACCCGCAACGAAGAAGGTTGTAACTCAAATTGCGTCATTTTCGGAATAAGCAAAAAAGTAAAAGTTACGTGTTTGAATGTTTTTTACGAAAAAAGTATTAGGTTTGCTAAAAAATTTATATGTGCATTAATTCTATAGGGGTAAATACTATACTTTGATACGTGTATATCTCAAAAAATACTGTTAGAAGCTGAGATAGCATTAGTTACAACCCAAGGTTTTAGATAACTTCAACAGCGATAAGGTTGTATCTAGCTAGTTACAACCATCTTAGTGACGAAAGGTAGCCTGCTTATAATGGAAGTAAGTCATATTCTTGAATTTTAATGTTAATTATAATGCTAATAAAATAAATTATCAAGTTCAAATATGTTTAATCGCTCATGCTACCAAAACCAATGACGACTTCGGCACCTGGCAACATAATTATACCTCCAGGATACTGAGGACCGATGGAAAGATAAAAGAGCAAGAAGAAGCGATAGACAAGTTAAACTGGAATATTGTGGGAATAACCGAAGTCCGAAGACAGTGATATAATCGAGAAACTTGTTCTATTACCGACAGGGCAAACCAAAGCACCAAAGACCAACCAAGAACGCAAAGTGGTGTCGGGTTTCCATCCACAAGTCCCTCGTCAATAATATTGTGCAAGTTGGGGCGTGTTAGCCAGGGTATAGCAGGTACTAAGAACTAAGAGTATCCAAATTTATTCGTTGAAGGTTGTACAGGTACATATATGCACCGACTTTGACACATCCCGACGATGAGATTGAGGTTATGTATTAGGACATTAGTAGAACCAGAGGTATCCTCTAAAGCTTATTATACAGTCGCGATGGGGGACTGGCCCACAAAATGGTGATGAGATGAAAGTGGGTCCCTTCCCTTCGGAATTAAGACGATGGAACTTGCTGGCTAAATTTTAGAGAGGAAAAATCATTATGATGAATTTCCTCTTCAAAAAGAAGCCTCAACAAAAGTGGACATGGATAAGTCCCAATGATTCCATAAATAGTAAGATGGACTTCATTCTGGCGGACAAATGGCACATATTTAATAATGTGATCAGCAGGTTACTGGTTTAGTAGCAATAACCGTCTTGTAAGAGGCACATTAAATATCGACATGAAGAATTGATGAAGTCTACGCTTCGCCCAGCACCTGTCACGCCAGTGGACGAGCTTAATACTATTGTCCACGAGGTAGGATCGAATTATTGAAAGACCCACCCCAGTGTTATGTTGTGTCAGCACAAACTCTCAGTCATATTATCTCAAAGTGCAGGCGACGCGATTTGCGTGAACAGCACAAATCATGTAAAAACAATTGAGTGACACCAGGGCTCTAAAGTATTCGCCGGGGATCTGTCTATTGGGCAAAGTCAGCTTACGAGATGAAAAATCAAGTCCGGCACCATGTTTTCTTCGAAACCCGAAATTCTGAGAGATACTCATAGGTACAATACAGACGGTTGTACCTTCTTTCAAGCTGGAGAGCTGCTCCGCGGGGAGAACGACAAGCAAGCTAAAGTGACCGTACACAGAAGATAGTATTTTTTTTCATATGTCCAAGTCCAACTATATCATTTAGCTGGCAGGGTGGGAGGACAATTGACTCTAACCAAATTCAGCACTTCAAAGCCGAATATTTTGCAAACGGGCCCCTGAATTAAAAATGGTCTGTCCAGATCCATAATATTTTTAATGAGCTTTTCAAAGATATCCCTCACTATGGGGACAAAATCATTACCACGTTGTTACCTGTTTTTAAAAAAAAAATGGTTCCGCCACTTTGTAGTTTTAGTAAATAATATGTATCCATGCCAAATAACAGCTTTCTAGCACTAAAGGTCTCTGCGCTATGCTGCGAATGGACGGACGGACGGACGTACGTACATGACGAAACTAAGAGGGTTCCGTTTTGACTATGAAACCCTAAAAACCACAAATTTTAATTAAAACATCGAGTTCAGATGTCATTTTGCAGGCCAAATACACACAATCGTATGAATATTAGCCGGTCGCTCAGTACAGCTAAGCTGTGACAAAGCAGTATCTTAAGTTACGGTTCCGATACGTTTGTTGTGATGCCCGTTAAAAAGTTGTAAGAGATTTTACTTCCACATTCAACAACGAACATAAGAGACGTAATTCGCTTTACGCCTATAATATTGCTAGAAATTTTCATCATATGGCAATTACTACCTTCTTCGACTGGCTATCTTCGAAACCACGAATGCTAGAGATATGTCGATACTACTGTCGTGTAGCTCTTTTCACGGACTATACGCCAGTGGTATAGTCGAAAAAGGTTGTAACTTGAGTTACAACCTTCTTCGTTGCGGGTGTCGATATTATAATATACTTATTGTACAAATAATAGTAGGTAAAATAAAATAACTGGAGGAATGTTGTTAAATTTGTAACGAAATGTAATCGAATTTGATGTTAACATGGTCACAGGAATTATTGCTGTTGCTATGTTGATAGTAGAAGCCAGCTGATCACAATCATTTTAAATGTTATTTTGGTTTTCATTTTTTTCAGGTACCTACAATAGAAAATGGTACATTGGTAACTAAAAATTGTACTATTATTATTTTTCCGAGGGGTTCACCTGAATAGCTACCACCTAAGGCTACAACCCTTGAACATGAGTCAGCCGCCAAACGACTCGTCGTGTTCCGATTGGTCTTGAGAGCCAGTTCTTTCTTTCTTTTTCTTCTCTCTTTCTTGGTCGGCAACGCATCAGTGATGCCTTTAATGTTCCTGATGTCCATGGGCAACGATAGCCACTTACCATCAGGCGGATCGTCAGCTCGTTTGCCGGCTATTTCCATTAAAAAAAAAATAGTATCGTCATAATTATGAAGTATAAGGTCCTACCTTAAAAGTTTCTCCACGAGAACTTTCCCCAAAAAGCCGGTGCCGCCCGTGATGAATACCGTCTGCCCCACGAAGGTTTCCGCGACGCGGTCTGGTAACTCCATATTCCGAACGTCTTCACAGGCCATGGTGTTTGAAGGAATTACATAATATTATATCAATATATTTCGAGGAAAAAGGAGTTTTTGTTTGTACTATTTCCACAAATGATCCGTTGAGTCACCTCATGATAACCCACCATGCAAGTACCATTGGGATTAGCCTGTTTTTTGGGTGGTACAGAGCCCAGCGCTCTCCAACAGGATGGACACCAGTAGGAGAGGTTGGACACATGGATGGATAGATTCCATTACACCCCTTTCAGAGAACCACCAACCTTTTCGAAGTAGGTCATTCGTTGGTCGTGAACGTGACGGTGTCATCAAATTATTCCCTGATGTTTTTAGATATTTCACTTTTACACTTACCCATTTAGATATATTGTCGATATCACAGTACTATTTATTTTAAATAGATTATTATTATTTATCACGAAATAAAAAGCAAGGCAATAAAAATTCGTCTCGTCTAGAGATTAATCCATATTTCTTCGCTACACCGTTTCAATGACCACTAGACACTGAGCTATCATCTGAATCTTGCACCGATCGAACAGTTGCAAGTGCCCGCGACCTTGGTGTACCACGAAGTAGGGGCGGTTCGTCAGTTCACCGTCTACATCCAGGTATTATGATACTTGAATATATACGCAGCATTCTCGTGAAAATAGATAAACGCACTTATTGTAATACAAATCAATCGATTTATTATGCGGTCCGTAACGCATGAGAGTTGTCGGCTGAATTTTAGCAAATAAATTGCGCGTTGCTTCAACGTTCGCGATTATTAATATTTGTTTGTTTTGGGAATGAAAGTTGATAACTGCTAGAATTATATAAAAAAAAACATTCACCTAAAGATTCGATACTTAACTCAGGCTTATCGTTTTAAAAAATTAAGTATGGTTACTGTGAATATGATTACTTTATGAATATGGATATAAAATATTAAAGATCTTTTTTTTCATACGATGAATATCCCACTGTTGGTTATTTATGTTGAAACGTAATATTTCATCAAAGTCAACCTTCATATCTTTATTGTTATAAGCTGATTTACAAAATATGCAAAAATATTATGCAATGCCGAAAAATTTTGATGAAACAACACAAACAATTTTAATAAATGTAATATTTAATAGTACATATTAAATATCGTAGTAGCAAATTAGTAGTTTTGCAATGTCAGCTTACAATCAGATATTGTTTAATCATTCTACATTTTTTTAATATAAGTAATAGTATGTATAATATTAATTGTGCACAATTTTTAAATAATGTATGCATTATAAAGCATTCTATTTTAAAATTATTACAGCACTAAATAACGCACTCTTTTTAGGGTTCCGTAGCCAAATGGCAAAAAACGGAACCCTTATAGATTCTTCATGTCTGTCTGTCTGTCTGCCTGTCCGTCCGTATTTCACAGCCACTTTTTTCCGAAACTATAGGAACTATACTGTTGAAACTAGGTAAGTAGATGTATTCTGTGAACCGCATTAAGATTTTCACACAAAAATAGAAAAAAAAACAATTTTGGGGGTTCCCCATACCTAATTAGAACTGAAACTCAAAAAATTGTTTTTTCATCAAACCCATACGTGTGGGGTGAATCTATGAATAGGTCTTCAAAAATGTTATTGAGGTTTCTAATATCATTTTTTTCTAAACTGAATAGTTTGCGCGAGAGACACTTCCAAAGTGGTAAAATGTGTGTGCCCCCCCCCCCCCCCCCTGTAACTTCTAAAATAAGAGAATGATAAAACTAAAAAAAATATATGATGTACATTACCATGCAAACTTCCACCGAAAATTGGTTTGAACGAGATCTAGTAAGTAGTTTTTTTTTAATACGTCATAAATCGTAAACCGCAATTTATCTCGATCAAAGTTACAACGAACTTCAAGAACTTTTATGTTAGGGGCCATCCATAAATTACGTCACACTAATTTCATGACATTTGACCCCTCCCCCCTCCTTGTAACAGCTGGTCACATTTATGAGAACTCCCCCCTTGTGTGACGTCACATATTGCGAAATTTTACACCTAGAAATTATTAAATTAAAACAGCAGTTCCGAAATAAGTGTTATTTCCATTAATAAAATAGTTTTTTAATATTTACCTAGGTATAGGTAAACACCAATTATGCGATTTTGAAATGTGACGTCACGAAATTTAGGACCCCTTCCCACCCCTTGTCACACTACATCGACCCCTCTCCCCTCCCTAACGTGTGACGTAATTTATGGATGGCCCCTTATGTTACTTGCTGCTACGGAACCCTTCATGGGCGAGTCCGACTCGCACTTGGCCGCTTTTTTTGTTCAGCAATCGTACGGCATGGAACTTGAGTACAAGACATAAAAATAATAGCTTCAAAAGGCTTATAAATTATTTTACAGTAATTTAATGTGGTTAATAATATTTTAAATGTATCAACAATGACGAAAACGGCAAAGTTATAGGTACAATGGTAATGTAGCTGGTGGCATGGACGACACATATAACACATATAACACATCACAATCATACCCATGATCCGAGTACAATTATTATATCTGTCACATAAATATTTGCCCCGGCCGGGAATCGAACCCACGACCCTCGCTTCGCAGGCGGGTCGCTACCAACTAGGCTACAGGGTCGTTAAAAATGCATTAAAATATTTTCTTAATCTATGAAAGTGTACTTTTTTTTATGGAAATAGCCGGCAAACGAGCTGACGATCCACCTGATGATAAGTGGCTTTCGTCGCCCATGAACATCAGCGACACCAAAGGCATCACTGATGCGTTGCCGGCCAAGAAAGAAAGAAAGAACTAGCTCTCGAGCCCCCAGCCGGAACACGACGAGTCGTTTGGCAGCTGACTCATACTCAAGGGTGGTAGCTATCCAGGCGAACCCCATGGATAAATAATAATAATTAAATAAAAAATTAAAATGTGTGCAATTCACACGTGGTAGAAGTGAAACCTTCAAAAATTTTGTTTTCAAGATAATGAGACGAATGTAAAATTTCAAATTTAAACACTCAACTCCACTCCACTCAACTCCACTCCACTCAACTCCCCTCTCCCTGTACAATGCTTCCTATCTCACTTTAGAATTTAATTATTATGTGTCCGTCTCTTTTTACTGTCACGGGACAGTTTTGTTTCATCGAATTTCAAATCACCCCCGTACTAAAGAAGTTTTCACTTCAATAAATAAATAACGCTTCACACTCATAGCCCCACACTAGGATTCCCTGTGTTGTGGGTGCCACGGACAACACACTAGACAAGGACATTCGATCACACCCAGACCGATAACAGAAATTCAAACTCATCATTCAAATTTCCGCCTCGCTGGGAATCGAACCCAGGACCCTCGGCGCGGCGATCCGGTATGGTAACCATTGCGCCACACGAGTCGTCATTTAACAATTAAAATCAATATTACCAATATAATTATGTTTTATTTCGTTAGGTATATTCATTGTTGTTAACGTCATGTTTGGTGCTATAAATAAAAGATGTACTTATGTATTTTTCCAAAAGTTTCATTTTCACTGGCTTATAAACATACAATAAAAACATACAAAAAATAGTCTCACTTTTCTTAATCTATATAGATATTAGCAATTTAATGTCATTTATTTTAAAACTGAGTAATTCTAGAAAAATTTGTAACATTCTATCACAGGATGCCCAGCCATCCATACTTATTATAAAACTTCGATATGTAACCGGACAAAAATGTTATTATAAAATGAATTTAAAGTTATAGTGCGTCGAATAAATGTGAAAATTTTATCAAACTGAAAAATCTGATAGGGCAACAATCTAAAGTGCCCCCCAGACGGTCAAACGGTTTGATTCAAACCTTACCTACGTGTTTGATGAAACCGCTTTATGCAGGTTTGACGGGACATCAAACGGGACAGCGCATTTTGGTTCTGTACGCCGCTGTAATCAGTGTTGTGACGTAAATAATAAATTGGTATTTAAATGCCCTCGAACAAGGATCGCGATTTCCTAGTGTTTATTAGGTACATTAATCTCCTGCATTTTTTGTGATCGCTAAACACCTTTTTATTTTTATTGTAGTAATGTTTTGATTTCACCTTCCACAATTCAGGCGCTTCTTCATATAATGATAATAGCAACAAAGTAAATTCACGGTTAGAATTTTTTATGTAATAGCCGGCAAACTAGTTGGCGATCCACCTGATGTGATGGTAAGTGGCTATCGTCACCCATGGACATCAGCAATGACGCTACGACGAAGCCGTGCTTTCAATAACTTCGTTTCTCTCTTCTTCGTCCGACATCTTCGTCGCACACAACCTCACACTACAAAATCCAGTGCCATGTTTGGTCAAACGCGTCGGAAGACGATCAAACGACGCGTCGAACAAGCTTCAAACACAACAAAAATATGTAATTTCATCAAACAAGCTTCAAACCCGTAATGTTTGACAAACCTTCAAACTAGCTGTGTAAAAGATCAAAATGGTATGAGTCAAACTAAAATCTACGTGTTTGAATCAAACCGTTTGATCGTCTCGGGGGCGCTTTTGACCGTCTCGGGGGCGCTTAAGTCTTATTACATTTTATGTATAACACAGATGGCGCTGTATTATAAAAGTAGTTGATCGGTTGTTGAACTGAAGAAGGAAGAGAGACAGCGCGCCAGCAACCACAGCGCCAGTCCGATGAACACATACCGGAACACCAAGTCCACTACCCACATCCTGAAAACATAACATACATATCATACAACATAACATCTCTTTAAACTTAACTCATCGTGGACTGAACCCATACATTTTTACTATGATACGGGTACTCATGATCAGGGGCGTAGCTATCGCCGTATCAGCCTTATCAATTATACGAGGCCCCCAGCGTATAGGGGCCCCCACTAACACTCCCAAAAAAAGCTCGCCACCGGCCTACGAACCGCTACAGTTGGCACTCCTTTTATATTTGACAGCTGACGTTGAGCGGGCCCCACAACATTGATATGGGGCCTCCTTAGTGCTAGCTACGCCACTGCTCACGATATATATTTTAAGTTAATAATATCTTTTACGTTTAGCGTGGTCACCAGAATCCATGCAACTATCGAAATACTGGCGGACAAATTCATATCACGAGTAGGTACTAGGGCTTCCAAATATTCGATATAATTTATATTCGAATATTCGAATATTTTTTGGGAACTATTCGAATATTCGAATATTATTCGAACATTAAAAAATTCTTTAACAATCACGTGTTTATTAAACTTAGGAGTAATTTGCAAGTACATACAATATTTTGATTTTGTTCGTGTTAAATGAACGAATGTATATTGTAGTTTCCATAAATAAATAGTTGATTGTCTCTGAAAATTTATGGTTTTTAAGGAAAAGAAAAATACCAAGCTTGATGATTTCGTTAATTTATCTAACTTTATGATTTTTTTGTGAATTTTCAAGTATACCAAGGTAGCCAGCCATAGCCTGAGAGTACTTAATCACTACTCACTACGTCACCTACGTGTCATCATCCATCCACCCATCCATCAGCCTTTGTAGGTCCACTGCTGGACATAGGCCTCCCCTAACTTGTGCCACTCTGACCGGGCCTGAGCCTTCTGAATCCAGCGGATGCCCACTGTCTTCTTCAGGTCGTCAGTCCACCTGGTCGAGGGGCGTCCTTTTTCCGAGACGTGGGCGCCATTCGAGGACCTTTCTTCCCCATAGATTATCGGTCCTTCGAACTATGTGGCCAGCTCATTGCCACTTCAACCGGCAAATTCTTTGAACTATGTCGGTTACCTTTGTTTGCCTACGGATCTCCTCATTTCTAATTCGATCACGTAGAGAAATACCGAGCATAGCCCTCTTCATAGCCCGCTGCGCTACTCTGAGCCTGTGGATTAAGCCAGTAGTGAAGCACCACGTCTCGGATCCGTATGTCATCACTGGCAACACACACTGCTCGAACACCTTCGACTTCAGGCACTGAGGTAGTGTTTTGGACGACAAGATATGACGCAGTTTCCCGAACGCAGCCCATCCGAGTTGGATTCTACGAGTGACTTCTTTCTAGAAGATGGACTTACCCATCTGGATCACTTGTCCAAGGTTAATGTATTCGTTTACAACTTCGAGAGCAGCGCCGTCAACAACAACCGGTATGGGTGTGACATGGACATTGGACATGATTTTCGTCTTGTTGTGAGGCGCTATTCAAGTCCCCGAGCATTGTACTAAGTTCTTGCAGGGAACCCGCCAAGATGACTATATCATCGGCATATCGCAGGTGTGTGATGTATTCGCCATTGATGTTAATGCCACGTCGTTTCCACTCCATCAGCTTGAACACGTCTTCCAACGCAGCAGTGAACAGTTTTGGGGATATGACGTCCCCTTGCCTGACACCTCTCTGCAGTTGGATAGGGTTCGTTGCTGTGTCGTGTACTTTGACGGACATGGTGGCTGATGTGTACAAACACTTCAACACCTCGATATACCGGTAGTCGATCCGGCACCGCTGAAGAGAATTTAGTACTGCCCAGGTCTCGATAGAATCAAAGGCTTTCTCATAGTCCACATAGGCAACACACAGCGGCAGATTATACTCCTCGGTCTTTTGTATAATCTGCCGTACTGTGTGTATGTGGTCTATGGTACTGTAGCCTTTTCGGAATCCTGCTTGTTCGGGAGGCTGGAAGTCGTCAAGCCTGCGTGCAATGCAATTAGTGAGGACCCTAGAAAACAGCTTATAAACGTGGCTCAGAAGTGCGATGGGCCTGTAGTTCTTCAAAAGGGCTTTATCGCCCTTCTTGAAGAACAGCGTCACCACACTTCTGCCCCACGCTTCCGGGGTAGTCCCAATATTGATGACGGAATCGAACAGCTTTTAGAGCGCCACAAGGAGGGGTTTCCCACCAGCTCTCAGCAGCTCTGTTGTGATCCCGTCATCACCCGGTGCCTTGTTGTTTTTAAGCTGTTTCAGAGCCTCCCTAATCTCATACAGGCTGACGTCCGGGATATCTTCGGTATAGTGCCGGGTCAATTGAGCTCGCTTGTCTCTCTCCTCCTGGGGAGGTGGAACTGTCCGTAGAATCTCTCAGTTTCTCTCAGAACTTCGGGCTTCGTCGAGACTATGGTGCCGGACTCGGTCTATAGGATAACTATATCATCGGCATATCGCAGGTGTGTGATGTATTCGCCATTAATGTTGATGCCACGTCGTTTCCACTCCATCAGCTTGAACACGTCCTCCAATGCAGCGGTGAACAGTTTTGTGACTAACGACTCATTCGTGACTAACATGCGGAGGTTTACCTACGTGTCATAGCTTTGAGTATTTACGAAGTTCCGAATCATGTTTCCAGAGGGCGACTCTTTCCATGTTCTCATAATTCGCGCTGAGATAGACCTCTATTCCCGTATATACAAAGTTACTCTATGCAAGTGATGTAACAGGCCAATGCCGGTTACAAACGCAACGCGACGCCGACCGACGTCCCGGGTATTTCCGAAGTCCGAACACTTCCATATTCTGAAGAATTGCGCACTCTCACCGCCCAAAACGACATTTTGAAGGTCACGCGCCACCTCGTTAACTTTAAAATTGTATTTTGACTATTTTGTGCACATTGGAATCCGAATTTGGTGTCGAGTTAGGTTTTGTAGAAATTGATCGAATATTCGAATATTCGGTCCTTGTATTCGAATATTTCAGCGAATTTATTATTCGAATTATTCGAATATTCGATGAAAGCCCTAGTAGGTACCCGTATCATAGCAAAAATGTATTTTAACATAACTCTGTTCAAGTCCGTTCATTGAGATCGTAACTTCTGAATAAATGGACCGATCGAAGTATTAGTGAAGTATTTACGGGAGAATAATCCGCTTGTATTCGAAAATATTATAGTTAAAATCTTACACATTCATGTGTCTTTTAGCTGCAGGTATGGTGTCGTCTGTTTCTTTTAGGATGAACACTCGAGCCGCCCGCACGCAGTCTTCGAAGTATTTTGGAATACTTAGTCCTGAAAACATATTCATATATTTATTATAGCAACTCCCGCTCAGCAATTGTTTCAGAGTTCGTTCCGTTAAAATTTAGCTCTGCGCTTCCCACTGTAAACATTACCTAATGTGCAATATCTCACACTCCTACGCCTAATCCTTTTTAAAATCTCTTTACATAATTATTCCTACATAGATTTTAAATATTCATTCAACAAGTTTTGGATATGTGGCGACAGCGCACACGCGTCACACGGTGACGTGACGTCGCCCTGAATCACGCTATCGAAGTTTTCAAAGATCGCTAGATATATACAAACGCTCCGACAACAGCAGTTGGGGCTCGGCCGCCTCCCAGGCAACACATCTCGCCTGGCGGGAGATCTCCCTTTGCCAAACTGGTGACCCTCGACAAGAACACGTCGCTTCTGACAACCGATAGCGGCAGCAGGCATCCCTCCCCCCTCACCTCACCGCTCACACTCGACGGACAGCAGCGACATCTCCCCGCAGTCTCAACTCCAGCCACACTAGCTCATCGGGTGCATCGCAGCGTATGCCCAAGACGCTTCCTGTCCCCGTTCCGGCTACTGTCTACACGGCGGCTCCACTGACGGCTTGAGTGCACATCACTCGCCCTCTGCATCGGTCGTCTCACCCTCCCATCCCGACTCACCGTGGATAGAGGGCATTCCGTAGACACACATGGCTGAGCAATCATCGCGGCGCATGGACTGCAAGATGTATCGACCTCCGGTCTGAGCGGGGGGGTGATGTGGCGACAGCGCACACGCGTCACACGGTGACGTGACGTCGCCCTGAATCACGCTATCGAAGTTTTCAAAGATCGCTAGATATATACAAACGCTCCGACAACAGCAGTTGGGGCTCGGCCGCCTCCCAGGCAACACATCTCGCCTGGCGGGAGATCTCCCTTTGCCAAAGATAATTTAGCTATTTCACGTCATATCGCATCTCTCATAAAATTAGCGGCAAAAGTAAGACTTTATCACAGGCAGATCTCATCTACAGATCAATGAATTTAATCTTTATTTAATTATGTAATTAATAATAACATTTTATAAATCATAAAATCACAATATGATTTTTAGGTTTTGTACCTTCAGGATCGATCTTATAATCCTCCTTCTCCCTTGCGTTGAGCTTGTGACGAATGAGTTGCCCCTTCTCTGACACGAAGTCCCATTGATGCGTGGTGTAGTACTCGAATACGTCGAACCCCTTGCTGATCCGCTTGTGCACTCGGATGAGCCTGGACAGGATGAGGAGGAAAATTAAATGAAGATGAAAATAAAATAAAAATAGGGTAATATGCAATAAGGATCAGAATGTAATATGAGACAACTACTATCCATTTAGATAGGGATCATACACAACTTGATACTTCTGAGTGAAGTAAAATATCTTTTGAATATACCGCGAGGTACCAAAATTAAGATTTAACATTTAAAGATATGTATGTATGTATTGTTACGGACCACGGAACCTCGTGCGGAAAACCGGAACCCCAAATTGTCTGAAGACGCGCGGTATTCGTTTGTGCAACAGACCGCCTATTGTTATTACGGGTGAATGACCTTCGCAACGCTTTGATGTTCTGTCCTTGAGCTATTTTTATAATTGTGTTTAGATATTTATCTGGATTAGTGTGGAATGTTCTAGCAAGCCCGCGAATTGCGTTCGGCCACGTATAAAAGGACGCAAATTAATCGTCGTGATTCATTCCAGTTGGGAATCGCGAAGCGATAACTGTAATTGGAGCTAAGGATGGGAGTCAGGCTGGGGACTCCAGACGGGTCAATAGGTGTTCAGGGCGATAGTAAGAGGCTGTTACGCGATTGTGAGTGAGTGAGTGAGTCTTACGCGGTTGTTAGTTTGTAGAAGTATTTTACAACCTTCTTAGTGGAATAATGTACTCATCGGTAACAATCAGTGGTATCCTTTCGAACCCACCTTCCTGACGGACATAACAGTATATTGAGCACTAAAACAATTAACACAACTGCATTATGCTTGTAAACAACTGGGAAAATAGTCGATTCCCGGTCTGGGTTTGTGTGTTCTTGCCTTGTGTGTTGTCTATGACACTCATGACACAGGGAATCCTAATGCAGGGCTGTAAGTGTGTCATTTTTTTATTTTAATTTTACAATAGTTGCAGCTGTATCGTATCAGCTATAGCTGTGTGCCACTCACACGGGGTCGTATCGCAGCAGCAGCAGCAGCGCGTCCACCAGCAGCGCGGGGATCCAGTGGAACAGCACCGCGCACACGGTGTGCAGCGCGCGGGAGTGCTTCATGGAGCCGCCGGGGTACCTGAGCACAGGAATACGATAATAATATCATCGAATACATATGTTTAGTTAAAAAACTCGAAAAGACATACACGGAACTCAAGTCTAAAAACAGTTCAGTTAGGTTAAATTAGTCGATGAATTAATTTCCCCGGAAAAAGGAATCCCGTAAAGAGGGGTTCCGTTGACATCTTTTTTTATGCCTTAAGCAGGCAAACGAGCAGACGGGTCACCTGATAAGTGACGGGTCACCGGGTAAGTGATCACCGCCGCCCATGGACATTAGCAACATTAGGGGCGTCACCAATGCGATGCCGGCCGCGAAGAAAACCATAGACCCGCTTTTTGAATGACCCCATGTCATAGCTTAGTGGGAACACTTATGCAGGAAGTTCGTTCCACAGTTTACACGTCACTGTGAATAAGAAAACCGAACTGTGGACGAACGCCTGGTATTCAGGTGGTGTTGATGGAACCTATTACGTGATGCGCGGTGACGGAAATCATCCGCAGGTATTAAACCAAACAGCTCTTCAGAACACTCCACCGTTGTACAGACGGTAGAATACGCATAGCGAGCCTACGTCTCTCCTTAACTCAAGCGATTCTAATCCGTCTGTAAGCTTGGGGGATCGTCGACAAGACGAATGGCTCGTTGTTGGATTCGGTGAAACGTGTCCACTTGGCCAGCTGGGGTTCCAACCCAAAGATGGGAGCAGTACTCCGTGTGTGGTCGAATTTGTGCCTTATAGAGCATCAACCTGTGCTTAGGCATGAAGTACTGTTTAGCTCTATTGAGCACTCCCAATTTCCTTGCAGCTAGTTTGGCCTTACTAACCAAGTGGTCCCGAAACTGAACTTCATTCGAAATGTCGACACTAAGGATCCCAATGCTTTTGGAGATGTTAAGAGGAGAGATCTGTGACGTATTCACGTAATATAAAGTCACTAGAGCGGAAAGAATAGACCCTGTGAACCGACATAATTTCACTAAAGCAGTTTACAGAATTTAGGGAAATCATTAAAATTCACCAGAGAAATGACTTAACGGACCCTACGGCACATTCAAGTATACTCCCACCGTGCCTGGCGGAAGATCTGTAAATAATAATAAAAAAAAGTATTTTAGATCTATTCTAGATAGTGTATAGTGTTGTAATATTTAAAGTAGGTTACTTCAATGGACAGTGAGCACGTACCACACAACTCCGTTGAGTGGCACCCGGTTGACGATGACCTCCCGGCCGGTTTCGATAAGTTGCGACCACGTCACCTTCACCTCCGAAGAGCTCGTGAAGTTGTAGATCCTCTGGTTTTGGTCCCTGCAAATTCATTCATTCATCATTAATTTTTGTATTTCAGACTAAGATTAAGTAGCAGCAGTAGCAGCGTAATGAATAGAACGTTTGATTTACCCGTTGCTAAGGAAGTTCCACACGGCCACCATGATGCCGTTGATGAACACGTCAACGGGGAGGTAGTCCGCGTAGCTGTCGCTGCGGCAGTACATCGTGCGGATCACGCCCTTGCCTGCGCCTACGCACATAATAAGACACAAAGTTCAATTTAGTCCTTCGAGCAGGTAGAAAAATGTTTTTATCTTTTATTAATTTTTTCCCTTTAGATATCCCTATAGTTAAATGAATATCAGTGCTAATTCCCTAAATATGCTTATGCGGAGATTTCTTTAATGTCTATCCGAGAAAGGTGTTGTACTTATATGAATAAATTATAAACTGTTACCAGTAAAAAAATAACTATATTTTTCAATGTGTAGTATGTATGTATAATACTTATTAGCACGTAAACTCACCAATAAGTAATCCTGTGGGTCCATTTATATTATCTGTCCAGCCTGGTACCGGTTCCCTCCATATTGGAATCACTGATAGAAAGAAAATAGCCAATAATGAACACTGATGCTTTAATAAAGGTTTCAAATCATTCAAGGCATTCTAATTTTGTAGTGTCGAAAGGTTATTACTAAGACAATGATTTATTATACAAGCAAGGCTCGAACATAATTGTGTTACTTTTTATAGACATATTAATAAGTGTTTGTAACTAAAAAGAAAATCTCCGAGACAGTTTCTCTTTCTAGCAGCTCGTTCTTCTATTCACGAGAGCGATCGTTTGACTTTAGAGAAATGTTTGGAAACACTTTCAAATATTCTTAAAAAAATTAAGGCTCCGTTTTGACTTTTATTTATTTAAATACTGGCCGAGTAAATATAAGTAACACGTTTTGCCAAAAAATATTATAGGATCTCTTACCAATAGAAGGTCGGAGTATCAATATAGGGATGTCGTTCATTGCCTCCACGGCCAACGCTTCGCCCAAGGCTTTGGTGAACGCGTAGGAGTTAGGTAGCTTGTTCAATAACCTATTGACAAAAGTAATGATGTCCTGTTAGGTACTTACTTATTTAAATATATTGACAGTTTGTCTTCTGTAAATAAAAAAATATAAAGAAAAAAAATTTGGTCCTTCAAGCTGATTTGTTTTTACAATTGACATATTCGCCGCCTTTTATACCATCCATTTTAGTATAATAAAGTTTAAATATATAAATAAATAAATATTCAGTCTCTCAATACCTACAGCTTTTAAAGTTTATTATATAGATAAAGCAAAGGTTCCTGGTAATTTTATTATCTTTAGAAAGAAAATACTAATACATTCTATTGATATATAAACGTGAATATATCTCCATATATATCCATATCCATACTAGTCCATACTAATATTATAAATGTGAAAGTGTGTTTGTTTGTTTGTCCGTCTTTCACGTCGCAACTCGTGGTTTTTGTGTGTGGAGATAGTGAGGAGGGTGGAGAGTAACGTAGGCTACTTTTTACCGCGGTAAAACCTCCCCATGGGAAGATCGATATTTTGTAAGTTGCTAGATATTTAGTTCCGGGTGTTGTTAATAGATGGCGTTAGTAAAGTTCATTTGCATTTCACGCTATCAAATGATACATGTAAATTACTTAAGGCGCTCCACCCACTGAAGACGCGTCCCGCCGCGGTGCGCGGAGCAACGGAAAACGCGCGCGGCGACGGAGGCGCAGATCTGCCTTACTTAGCGGTGTAATCTGCTCCCCCGCGCGGTGTAGCAGATTACGACGGCCTCGCGCTAAATAAACTCATGTGTTCACTGTGTTGTCGATCGTCGCGTCGTGGAGAATGGACGAACTTATTCAATTTCAAGATGTTGCAGTTATATTGTCATTTTGGTTTTTGTATACAAGAATTAAAAGACATTGCGTCCATAAAAGATTTTGGATACATCCCTATTTACGATCGAGATCTATAAATGGATCATTTGCACTGAATTACAAAGACTTAAGAAAATATGAAGATAAATTCTTTAGCTACACACGTATGTCAACTGCATCTTTTGATTATTTAATTAGCAAAATTCAAGCGACCATTACTGGAACAGATACAAATTTTCGTCCTTGCATTACGCCGGAAGAAAAACTTATTGGAATTCATTAGACGGCCATACCCACGGGCAAGTCTGCAGACATGTCCGCCGGGCCACGCTACTATAGGTCCGTGCAATGTTTGCTAGTGTAGGACCGTTGCAGTCAGTCTGGCAGACTTGCCTGTTGCAAGTCCGCGCGATCTCATTTTGTCGTTGTAGCCTAAGCAATAAGTTCAAAATTCCGGTAAAGGTCAGACATGCCCGGTCGTACCGCCAGTGAATTCCCCGCTTTACGTACATCACGTCTGTCACACAGTATCAAATCACGCCCGGTACCGCGGAGCCGGTGTGCCATACCCCGCGGCACGCGCCGCGCTCCCGCGCAGATTGGCAGAAAACGCGCGCGGAACGCCTTCCCGCGCGTTTCCGCGTCGGCAGTGTGTTGTGCTAGGCGTGATTTCTATATAAATTGAGACATTTGCATACAATGGTAAAATCTGCCATCCCGCGCCCCGTCGCGGTGCGCGGTGCAGTGGGTGGAGCGCCTAAGTCATAGGCAACTAAGTCTGACTAAGTAAAAGTAAGTAGGATTTGTAAAAAATCGATCTCTACCGCGGGCGAAGCTGCGGGCAAAAGCTAGTGTATGAATATTTTTACTCTTTCACGCAATAACTACTAATCGATATTTCATGTTTAGCACGCACGTAGACCTATGATCTAAATGGCCTATGATACAAATATTATACATACTTAGTAGCAACAGATTCCACATCGTCATCATTTAAGACCTCCGCTGCCGCCAGGATGTGGTGCGGGTTGGCGGGGGGGTCATACGCCTTCTCTTCTAGAAGCTTCTCCTCCAGGTGGCAGTACGCTGTTGAGATGTGGATGAAGAGCTGGAAAATAAATTGATGTTTGGTAACTGTTACAACTAGGTGCAAAGAAGTTTTATCTGGAGATGGTCTTACTGGGGTCGCGTCGGTGTCTCCGCTCGATTATAATGTATCTACCTAAATGTCTTCAAGGCAAGAGTGAATAGGCTTTTACGGCCGGTCTCAATAATGTACTAACAGATGGAAGGCTGTGAATAGGGCTACCATTAGTATGTTATCTGTCATATTTGTCAATTTTTGCCTCTGAAAAATTGACAAATATGACAGATGACAGCCCTATCCACAGTCTTCCATCTGTTAGTACATTATTGAGACCGGCCGTTAGTAAGTTAGTGGATGTTAGATGGTGGTCAAGCATTGACTTATATTGTATAAAAAAATAAAAAAAAGCCTGCATAAACATAAGGCAATATATGTAAGGATTTTGTTCCATCCATGTTACATAAACCATATTAAGTAATCAGAACCATAATTATTAATCTCACACAATTGGCGGTCATATTTAGCTGGCATTTACATTTTTTGATACTACCACCATTCATTCTTTTTTTAATGGAAATAGCCAGCAAACGAGCTGACGATGCACCGATGGTAAGTGGCTATCGTCGCCCATGGACATCAGCAACACCAAAGGCATCACTGCCGGCCAAGAAAGAGAGAAGAAAAAGAAAGAAATTCTGTGATCAATAAAAGTTTTAATGTAAACAATTCTATAATAAAGGCATTATTAAAGTTGAGTTTATAACTAACTGGTATAAACTTTACAACCTTGTTATCCTAAAATATTGCCAACTCGTTTTGGCGATTTCTGTGGTTTGATGAGTGTTAACGAAATCATAACATTGACACGGTTTTCAAGTTTATGTCCTACTTATGGATTTCCGCGGGTCCACTGTATTGCGTAGTATGGACAAGGCTCATAGGCCTAACATTCGCTGACGACGACGTCGCGGCGTCTCGGCGTCTCTATTAGCCTATAAGAAGACAGACGGACTTATTTCCATTTAGAGATCATTGTAGGTGTTTAGGTTACTAATCTCACCTTCAATTTCCTGCACTGCCGCGCCAGCTCCAGCACCAACTTCGTACCGCGGACGTTCAACAGAATCGCCTTTTTTAATGCTTCGTCGAATCTGTGACAAGAAACCTTAACTTGCTGTTACTATGTAAGTGTACTAACTGGGCTTTGTTTATTTAGCTGGTCGGGATTTCAGAAAAAAATCTGTATATCCCTAGTAAAGTAGGGTTACCAACCGTCCGGATTTGTCCGGACATGTCCGGACTTTTGACCTGTCCGGCTGTTTTGTTCGGCCTTCGAATTTGTCCGGCTTTTTAGGTGTCCCAATATAATTAGTTTTTATTTTACAAGTTCACTAATTCATTGAAAAAATCTAGTTGTGACTAATTAACAAATTACAATCGACTTTACTGGACTTTATGGGGATTTCAGGAATAAACCTAATAATCTATTCTGACTTATTGGTTATTTTTCTATATCGCGACGTAGGTGATATCTGTATTAAACACTGTTCTAATACCATACTCATAAAGTGTCTCATTGAAATGGTGTGTAATTTAGATCATGTTTATACCACCAAAATTTCGCAATAATGCGTGTACCAACTCTGCCCTCTGCAAGTCATTTAACCGTAATTCGTCTCAAGTTAGATCAATGGCTTACAAAACACGGCTCTGATGAAATTTCAAATCATGTAGGCTTTTTGACGCGTGCCAATTAAAGCCGCTATCGATATTATAATGCGAACATTATTAGGCAATATGTACAGATTAACATTTACAACTAAATATTTTAGATCAGTGAGTTTTGACTGTTGATTACATCTTCTAATGATAGTATATCGATGGGATTGCCATGCCGTAAGTGGCCGGGAAATCTGGGATTGTCACTGAACTAAAATCCACCAGTAGAACTGTCTCGAAAATTATAAGCTAGTATCTGGCAACCCTTATAACGGACCCTAATCATCAAAATATTTGAGGTTGCCTCATCATGATTCATCAGGATTGGATTTGCCTCATATAACTTGCGACAAGGAGGTACTTGTACGGGTAGGTAGTCTACATAGCTTTTTACTACTACTTTTGTACTAGTACTTTTGTAGTAAGTACTTTTGTACTTAATTTATCGTTAGAGGTATTGAATGAATACATAAATATCATTTACCTGATGGTAGCAGCAGCATGGACGATGATGCTGGCATGTTGTATGACGTACTGCCGGTCATCGTGGCTCATCGCCAGGTCCGGTCGGCTCACGTCACCAGCAATCACCTTCACTTTCTGCAGAACCTTCTCGACGCCGCCGTACAGACCCATCAGTTGCTCAAACAGCTGGGAACAAAACGAATTGTTCATCTGTTGTAAATGACATTGTAATGATAATGTTGTAATGTTACAAAGTTAGTGTAATGATTGTGGTATTACGAGATTCAAATTATTACTTGCTGGATAAGGCTACCACTCTCTGTAGTTAATAGTAGAAAATAATATGGAAAAATAAAGTTTTATTTTTATAATTAAAAAAAAGCATAATTTTCCTGCTTCCGGTTACTTTGCACTTCCGCCATAGACTATAGACTTTTGTGAACTTTGTTCTAAAAATGCTATCCAACCTAACTTCACGCCAAGAAATTTTTATGGTCAATTTGTTGAATGTCGCCCAATTTTCAGGTTAAACTTCAACTTGTGTGGTTATGCTCAATGATGTTGTATGTATAGGGAGGTAGATATGCTGAGAGGGCGTTGAAATTAAGTCAGTCGAATCTAGTCAAGTGTAGCGATTTCATTGCAGACAGTTGATAGATGCTTCAGAGTGAGGCTGTCTGTAGTTGTCACAAAAATGCCGAGTTGTGTTTTGAGATTTTGCAAAAATCATTTCTCCAAATTCAATAAGAATGATGGAGTTACATACCATAGGCAAGTACATAAAACGTTATGTTTAATTTTGTTACTAATATATAATATTTCTTTTAAAATTGATTAAAATATTAAATGTATTAAGGCCCATGCCATTCGTCATAGACTAGTAAGGCAGAAGTGAAATCTAGGCATAAAAGTCAATTTAAGACATTTCGCAAATTGAACCAAATGAAATCTTTTTATAATGAATATGTATATCCCCAATTTTTTGAACTCTTAATTAATTTTATTATGATATCAAGTTTTAGATTGTTCGTAAAATAAAAAGGTTAAATATAACTGTAACTATATATCAAAGGCAAAGCAGCCGATATTGAACAAACTTTTGTACTACAGAAAGGAGCCATTAGAGCTATTTATAAACTAAAATCAAGGGAGTCCTTGCGTGTCAAATTTAAAGAAATAGGTATACTTACAGTAGCTTCCCAATATATTTATAGTAATTTAGTCTTTATACGGAATAACATAACTGCATATAAACAAAATTGTGACTTATCAAATCTGCAAACAAGATGGATGCATCAATTGGCTACCTCTTCGTACCGTCTTGCTTAAGTGCAGCGTTCTTTTATGGGACTAGGTTTAAAATTCTATAATAAAGTCCCAAAGCAAATACGTGACTTGCCGGTGGAATCTTTTAAGAAACGTGTAAAAATTCAACTAGTAGGCAAGGGTTATTATAACATTTATGAATATTTAAATGATAAGGATGCTTGGAAATGATCAGCTAGGCAACCAGGTTAGAGAATACCTATTTTTGTAATAAATATAAGTTTTATTTTTAAAAGATGTGCTGAGGAGTTTCTTTACGGCTTTTCTTCTCCTCCATGACAAAGCACCTTTGCGAAAAGCTGGTAAATTAAAAAAATTATGTGCATAAGTGTATCAGTGATACCTACATGAATAAAAGATTATTTCATTTCATTTCATTTCATATAACTATTTTCATGCCACTTCCTTATTACACGAGGAAGGGGAAAGGAACCAAAATAAAAATAAATACATATATTATGCCTGTTAACTTTTAGGTCAAACTTTTCAGCGCGTACAGCAGCCCTTTTTATTATTTTCTTCTTATCAAAATCAGACACAATTTCGTTTAAGTTATTGTATTTTTTACTTACTTTAAGTTTTTTGTTGTGTAATATAATTTCAAAATGTTAAATGACAATAATAATATTATGCCTAATATGTACTAACTATTTGTTTCATTCAGTGTCCCTTCTGCCTGACTACTCTATGTTATGCTTTGACAATTATGACATGTCATCGCGGATCGAAAACTGAACCTCGTAATGTATGGACATAACGCATCTATGGTAAAAATCTTTGGTTATGCTACAAAAATATATTTGCCAGAATGACCCAAAAATGTGTAGTGTATATGTAAAGTAAATAAATTGATTGTTTTCTAATCGTAATATTTTTTAAAAAACTCCTAGCCCTAGCTAAAAATAATGGATTATTAATAAACAAATTTGACACGACCAAGATTGATGAAGAGCTTCGATAAGCTTTTTGTAAATAGTGTTTAATAATATTTTTGTAAATAGGGTTTGTATTTGTATTGCTTTTGTATGTAGCACGTAGCAATGGATTTGTGGATATAGCGTCAATGTTGAAATTCGTAGTTGTTTTGATTTCACTGACGACTCCGTAGCCAAGTTAGTAGTGCTAGTGACGAAGCGGGCGATCATTGTCGTACAAATTCAAATTCAAAATCATTTATTAATTTAGGTATGATTGATACACTTATGCACGTCATTTTTTAATCAACCAGCTTTTTACAAAGGTGCTTTGTCATGGTGTTATAAATCTTTGAGGCTTGGCTCAGATTTACTCTCGCATTGGGTTACCCGCTAACGTTAAAGGCAACGTCCACGCCGCTGCCACGCTGTACTTTGTTGCACGCTGCTAAACAACCAAAACTATGGGATCAAGCTTATTTCTGTTGAAGGTCACTGAGTGGTAAGCAGGTGTGGTAGGTAGCTAAACACCATTTCATTACCCAACTAGGTTGCAGCGTCAGAGAGCAGTAGCGTAGTTCGCCCTTGACAGGCTCTGTAATTTGATGAGGGGCCACCGCTCCAATAGGTTTCGTAAATGTTGGAACCTTGTAACATTTTACACGGAATAATGATCTGGAATTCTTACCGGGTTATTGAAAATAGTTCGTAGTCTGTCCCGCGGAGATTGGCCCTTCTTTTCTCGCACCAAGAGGAGGATTTCGCGAATGTCCGGACATTTTCTGCAGAGAAAAAAAAATGGTTTTGGATACCATAGTTAATGTATAGTAAGGAGCTTGGGATAGATTTTTTTTAGTCAGTCATCGACTTAGTCCCCCAAAGTGCAAACTTTGTGCAAAGTTGTGTATGTCCTTTGATTTTTTTATAGTATGGAAATATTTTGTTGATCTAATTCACGTCACATTATGAATAAGCATTGACGTAACTCGTAAAAAACTTCCAATCGAAAACATTCGCCAACCGGTTATGTCGATAACCAAACATTACAATAATTAATGCAGGACGATAAGTTATATTACAATATAACTACATAATGCAATAAGTATTCAAGTAAAAGTAAAATAAAATAACTAGAGGAATGTTGTTAACATTGTACCTAACGAAATGTAACGGGATTTGTAGTGAACATGGTCACAGGAATTATTGCTGTTGCTACGTTGATAATAGAAGCGAGCTGAAAAAACTGACAATCATTATAAATGTTATTTTATTTTCATTTTGTTCAGGTATGTAAATACAGTACAAAATGGTACAAAATGTTAGTATCATCAAAATTATGAATCTCATAGAACGGGAATTCGAACTTTTACCAAGGTAAGTTTGTTCAATTTGCAATAAGGCCGATGACACAATGTCGAGGTCATCTTCTGACCTTTAAGGCTAACTGGACACCATGAAGAAATGTGGAACCATGAAACGTGCGATAGAATCTCGCTCTCAAACCTACGTGTTAGTTATTCAAATGGGCCAAATGGGTAACTATCGTGAACATGTTATTTTCACAAACTAGTTTACATACATACATCTTTGCACTTTATTTTACAATAATTTAATATTTTCCTGCCCAAACAGAATTGTCACAATTACGGAGTTCGAATTCGAAAACTCTGGAATGTTTATTAGGAAAGTCCCAAAAAAAGCCGTTGATGTGGTTACCATAGCCAAACCACTTGTGTGTAATACACAACGAAAATAAAATAAACAAAAACAAATGGTGAGATTAGAGCTATTGCAGGAAGGAAAGTTAATCGCTGGAACTCAGTCAAGGTAATAGTAATAGATTACGGACGCACTTTCAAAAGACCGCAAAAAAGCAGGTATTTCGGTACAGATGTGTCTAACGAGTGATTAATTATTGAGATAAAATTGTGTATTAGATGTTAAATATCATTGTGTACATAGGTACTATTACATTGTCTACATAGTAAGTATGTACATAATATAAGTAGGTAGGTACAATCCATTTTAAAAAGGGTCTTTTAGATAGTTCTATTTTAGAACGCGAATGTTGTGAACTTAGAACTTCTTAGTAACTAGCTGAACATGCAGGACGGTAGCGGGTTCGTTGAATATGAAGGTAATTAATACCGATTTATTCTCCAACACCCTGTCTGTAAGCTGTATCCTAAGTTGGTAGAAGAGTTGTATAGAAAAACTTGTCTGGTAGTCATCGTGTGGGAGTTGGGTTCTCTGCCGAGGCCTACATGTGACTGATATTCAGGAGTTGTGAATAATTTCTTAGCGTTCAGTGTGTGTGCGCGCGCGTGTATGCTTTATAAACTTTGCTGTGTTTCAATAAGTATTTCATATTATGACCTACCTTAAAAGTTTCTCCACGAGAACTTTCCCCAAAAAGCCGGTGCCGCCCGTGATGAATACCGTCTGCCCCACGAAGGTTTCCGCGACGCGGTCTGGTAGCTCCATATTCCGAACGTCTTCACAGGCCATGGTATCTGAAGGAATTACATAATAAATTTTCAGTATATTTCGAGGAAAAAGGAGTTTTTGTTTGTACTATTTCCACAAATGATCCGTTGAGTCACCTCATGATAAGTTGTCACTTTAATATTAATACCTTAAGGGCCTAAGGGGGACTCGCATTGTAACTGGCTTTCATCTATGATTTTACAGTCGATTTATTTCATAGGTAGGTAATCTACCACCATGCAAGTATCATTGGGATTAACCTGTTTTTTGGATGGTACAGAGCCCAGCGCTCTCCAACAGGATGGACACCAGTAGGAGAGGTTGGACACATGGATGGACAGAGTCCATCACACCCCTTTCAGAGAACCACGGACCTCTTATAGACCAACCTTTTCGAAGTAGGTCATTCGTTGGTTGTGAGCGTGACGGTGCGGTGTCATCAAATTATTTCCTGAATTTTTTAGATATTTCACCTTTACACTTACCCATTTAGATAATATATTGTCGATATCACAGTAGTATTTATTTTATTCACAATAATATTTTTTTTTATCTATTTTATCACAGTAGTATTTTTTTAATTGAATTGTTATTGTTTATAATGAAATAATAAAAAAACAAGGAAATAAAAAAATCGTCACGTATAGAGAGAGATTAATCCATATATCTTCGCTACACCGTTTCAATGACCACTAGACACTGAGCCATCATCTGAATCTTGCTCCGATCGAACAGTTGCAAGTGCCCGCGACCTTGGTGTACCACGAAGTAGGGGCGGTTCGTCAGGTCACCGTCTACATCCAGTTATCGTCCATTTGACGCTACGTCTTTGTTTTACGTTTGTCATTTACGAAAATAATATTTTGTTAACAGCTATATTATATTTATATAAGTTTATCTTGAATATCTAAGCAGCATGCCCGCATACATAAGGAAGTAGATAAACGCACTTATTGTAATAGGAAATAAATACAATCATACGGTCCGTAACGCACGAGTTGTCGGCTGAATTTTAGCGAATAAATAGCGCGTTGCTTCAACGTTCGCGATTATTAGGATTTGTTTGTTTTGGGAATTAAATTTGATAACTGCTAGAATTATAAAAAAAAACAATTGTTCACAGTTTTAACAGCAAACCCAGCTCTCGACTTAATTAATTTCATCCTAACGTCCGAGGTATTTGAAATTTGCATCCAGCGATATCGATTTAGCTGATGGCAGCCCTAATGACGAGTGAAAACTAAATTGACATGTGACAAATTGTAACTTTTTTGAGACGTGACGAACTATTACTACATGTACAATTCAATACATTTTTGGCGCGTGACGAGTTAGAACAAATTTTTGGGGTGACCAATTGAACCCTAAATCGCCCTACCCACACACTCCACTAGGATATCTAGTTATTGGCATGGAACATATAAATCAACGTGTGACTATCTGGTGTGATCACGAGCATTTATGGTGTGATCATAAGGGCGCAGCTACCATGAGTTGTCCCGTCTGCTCGATAATCAGGTGTTAAAATTAACTCCCACCGAAGTGTAGTACAGTAAGTTTCAACACTAGTCGCTGGGTTGCCAGCTTGCCCGTTTTATTAAGGTTGTGTTAAGGTAAGTTATGGTCATTAAAAAACCAAAATCGTCATACAAAACTTTATTTTTGGAAACAGTAAACCATTCTAACAATGCATTACTATATCGATCACAGTGGTGAGAAATAAATTATGTAGACACTGAGAATCTGACAAGAGCTTGTAGATTACATACCTGCCGGATTTTGTTGAGAACCTCAGGGTCTTCACAAAATTTTGTGCTATAAGATGCGATCATGGATCATACAATTGTTAAAATTGTAATAACGGAAAAAAATTAAGTATAGTTACTGTGAATATGGTTACTTTATGAATATAGATATAAAAATTAAAGACCTTTTTTTTCATACGATGAATATGGATAATACGATTGTTAACTTGTTACCCACTGGTGGTTATTTCAGTTGACAAAGAATATTTCATCAAAATCAGCCTTCATAATGTTAGTGTTAATAATAATATGCAGATTTACAAAATATACTAAAATATTATGCAACGCCGAAAAAATTTGACAGCTTACAATCAGATATTGTTAAATCGTTCCATATTATATTTATGTAATATAAGTAATAGTATATTTATTGTGCACAATTTTTAGATATACGAGATGTATGCATTATAAAGCATTCTATTGTAAAATTATTACAGCACTAAATAAACGCACTATTTTTTGTTCAGCAATCGTACGGCACGGAACTTGAGTACAAGACATAAAAAGAATAACTTCAAAAAGGCTTATAAATTATTTTAGAGTAATTTAATGTGGTTATAATATTTTAAATGTATCAACAATGACGAAGACAGCAAAGTTATACAATGGTATATTGTGTAGCAACGAGTACCTACCTAATAAATAGCAATAGTCCTCTCTTGAGACACAATGGATGATGTAACTTAAATTTAAATATATAATTACATAAGTGTAATTATAGTGTGCACGTAGTGTGGGCATCAGTCAAATGAGAGTAAACAGCATCCCTTAATGCGTCGGCCATAGACCTTAGGGTAGATCGAAATGGATCTTTCAGCGCCCTTTATTCAAGACTTTTATATTATAAACTATCAAAAATGGTGCTCTTCTATAAAAGTTCGTCAATATCCAGCCGCCGTAGTTGGTACAGTTAACGCCCCCTGCCTACTAGCGCCTAGAGCGTTGGCTTCTTTCGCTCTATACCAGCCCTGCCTATTTAAGTTACTCTGTCTAAATGTGGCCGTACGGTGATAAGGTGCTTTGAAGATCACTATGATGTAATGTAATGTAAAACCTGCACGACAGATATTGTATAATTTACAAGCTACAAACGTTATATGTATAGTTTTATTATAATACCAATACATTATATGTATAAAGCTTGAGCGTAAATAATGTCACAAGATATTTAGGTACTTGGTAAGTGTTTCATATTTATCACATCAAAAATGTTATGGTATTTACCTGAGTTTATAAGATTATTACAATTATCTTAAAATAATGAAAGCTACTAAAACTTGACATCGTTAAACAATATGACTATGTAACTAAAATCGTAACATTACTTCAGATTATAAATGTCTTACTCAAACTTAAAAAAACATTCATAGTAAAACCAATAAAAAAAAACCAAAAAATTAACAATCACTCAAAAAAATAAAAAAGAACAAAAAAATAAAGATTAAATTATTTATTTAAGTTTTTACGTAGTCCACGAGACTATAATGTTAAAAGATAAGGCGCTGCACACATGTTGCCACTTTTTTTAGTCTATATTGTTTACGTCCACTAGAGTCTATATGCGGAGACAAGTTAAGGCCAATGCATACGTAACGGGTTTTTACCCGTACGAGACGGGAAAAAACATCGTCGCCGACGATGTGGACGAGGACGACGTCCACTTTCCCCTCATATGAGAATGGCTCTCCTTACCTCTATACTCCATGCAAGTTATGATCAAACATTTGACATGCACAGGGCCTATCTTTGCAACAATATCAACAATAATAAACAAGCTAATCCAGAGTTGAACGAGATTAGAAACAATATAAATACCAATATGCTAAGCTATAGCTTTTCTGAAATAATACACAAAAGAAACACAGAAACCGCCGTCTTACGGAAGTTACTTATTAAACCACAGAATAAATAACAACTAGAAATAAACAAAGTAAATTGAAGAGAACACAATTGGGAATAGAATTTAACTCCCAGACTTTTAGTACTAGAATAATGTACCATTTCTATTTGATAACTATTCTGTGGTAATTATTTACGCATTAAAAATAATGCAAGGAAAATAGTACAATAAATACATGATTTATTTCTTAGGCAGCCTGTACACTTTGACGTTCGCGCTTTCGAATGCACAGTCCGTGCGTGACGGGTATACACTCTTGAGATTACCCTCTGTATCGACTATTTTTACCTGTAACATAAAATATATCATAACATATTAGAGGCTAAAAGCATTATTAAAATAGTTGTATGTATAACTATTGGAGAATGACTGACTAACATTTAGTTCCTATAAATTAACCTAACTTATCCTTTATAACATCTATGATTTAACTTGTTTATTTAACTTGTATTTATTTGACAAATTAATTCATCAATGTTCAAACTACACTGTTTGGGTTTGGTTATTTACCGCCGCTGCATTAACTCTCAAAACTGTCCACACTATAGTTTTTGGTCCTTCGAGCCGGATGCATTGTTATTGAATACCAAGGACTCGAAGAAATATTACGCATGTTAAGAGCTACCAATCTGACAAGCTAGCCTTCAAATGTCTATGGATGATTCCAGGGACTAGTAGACAACCCATCTATTTATATTACAAAAAGCTAAAATACCTGTTGCACAGTGAGCGTGTGGAACTCGGTGCATTCAGGGTCATCCCCAATGCCAAGCATTAACGACTCCTGGAGTAACTTGTCCATGACCAGCTTACAGGCTCCCAATGAAGAGTGAGAGGTCACTTCTACTAGCATAGATTTGCTTTCACTGGACATCTGCAAGAAAAAATGAATGAGGATGAAGTTGTCCACATTTTAACTGTAGTGTCAGGCATTCAGATAATAAATAGGTTGGTAAAATGCATAAGGTCTGATGGATATTACCACCCATCACATCAGTTGGGGCGTTAGACCCACAAAGTTAAATATGATTTAAATTAAGATGGAGTTAAGTTACCTTTGTGTCATCTGAGTTTGTAATTGGAGGGAAGCTTATTACTTTCCCACTGGCATCTTGCAAGCAAGGGTACTTTGGTTTACCTTCTAATAGATATAGGTATCTGAAAAATTTGCACACATTAATTTTAATAGTTATAAATATTATTTACTCATTAAATATATTTTCTAATAACTGGTAATTTTAAATTTCCCCAATTCTAATGTGCAAGATGAAATTCAAGGAAAAATATTCTTACTTATGTATTCCAGAGTAAACATTCCTCTTCTTTTCCTTCCTTAGAGCTTCTGCTTCAGCTGTTAACTGCTGGAAAAGCTGTTCGCCCGTGTAGGACTTCGACCTCGTCAAAGGCGTTAGCACCAGCTTCGAGGGACTTTTGGCAGTGTAGGTTAAATCGCCTGGAGTCAAGAGAGAAAAGCTGATTATTAATTTGAAACCATTGTATAATTTAAATTATATGATGTAATAGTATAATGTTTGGGTAACATTTACATGGTGGATTAGGGCTTAATATCTTAATATATATAAATTACGTGTCACGTTGTTTGTCCGCGATGGACTCCTAAACTACTTAACCAATTTTAATCAAATTTGTACACCGTGTGCAGTTTGATCCAACTTGAAAGATAGGATAGCTTAAATCTCAAAAAAAAACTTTTGACAGAACGAAGTCTGTCCAGGCAGCTAGTAACTTATTAAATTCAAGTTGCAGTATTGTTGTAGTAAGCAACCTAGATTACAATTTCCCTCCATCTATTTGTGCCACAACACACATAAACATGCCCTAAGACGATACCTTTTTCCATAGATAAAACTGGAGATTTTTCATCAAAACAACATAAAAATATATATACCTGGGGCAATCTTACTCAGGTCATGAGTTGCGATAGTTGCAACATTTCGTTTATCACAGACCGAGTCATGTAGCTTTGTCTGCATCTGGATAAATTTCTTAAACAACACATCATTGAAGTTCAATCCATCCACAATACAGCAGAGGATGAATGGACGGACATTTGCAACTTCTGATTCAACAATTTTTACTTTTAAAACATCATCTTCAACATGTAGTATCTTCAGTGAATGACTTAAGTCATTGACAGCATCTTCAATAGGCTGTTCTTCTTGTTTCTTCCCTCCCTTCTTCCCCTTCTTGCCTGCGGGCTGAGTTTGGTCAGATTTGGGGCAGTGCTCTCGTATATAGTCTAAGATTTGTTTTGTGCGACACTGGTCTACCAATTTCATTAGTCGTTTGTCTGCTAATTTATTTCCCTTGAGGTTGAACTCTGAAAGTTGATAGATTGTTATCTTAAAAAAACATTACCATTGCAGTAGATGTTTATAGAAAAATACTAAACTACACATACAATGTGAAGTTTAAATTGATTCAAAATTATTACATTTAATTATAACTAGATAAATACGACTAACATTTAACTGAGTTTGAATGTCCATTTGCTGTCTACACAGATAGTCAATGTATTGTGTGATACTAAATGATTTTGTGTGTATAGAATAACAATAAAAATAACTAACCTTTTAATTTAGATAAGCTGGCTAATTCTCCAGGTACCGTCTTCACCTGATTATCACCCATGTCAAAATTCTTAAGTGATGGAACACTGCGAGCTAAATAACCAGGTACAGAATCTATTAAATTGCCTTTTAGCTTCAGATCAGTCAGGTGAGGCACGTTAGCGTTCTCTAAGTCCAAGAAACTGGATAATTTATTGTTTGAAACGTCAACTATGATTAGATTCGGCATGTCCCCAATTTTGGGCATAGTTTCGATCTGGTTTGAACTGAAATTAATGCTAGTTAACTCTTTCATGTTGGTCAAGCTGTCTGGAATAGCTGTGAGTTGATTTCTAGACAAATCTAGCACCTTTAATTTTGGTAGTGAGGTTATGTTTTCGTTGAACTCCATGAGTTTATTACCGTATAGAAGTAGCGATTGTAGATTTACCAAACATTTTATTTCATTGGGAATAGTAGATAAACATGTATCGCTTATGTTCAAAAGATTGATACTTGTCAATAGAAATAAGTTTTTATCTAGGCCTTCTTCGGAAATTCTTTTGGATACCGAAGCTCCCGCCAATTTGATTTCATGCCGATTTTCACTCTTTGCTGTCGTCACTTCTGGCCAAATACCCATTTTGATAGAAAATAAACGATATAATAAAATAAACGAATACTTGATTTAGAAAAACCACGCAGTCAACGCTCAATTTTAGTAGGTAATGAAAAAACATGCAGAAAAATAAACCGACAGAACAGAACAGACAAATCAGCACCAGTGACAGTGACTGATGTGACTGATGAGTGATGATCTGACAGTTGGGCTGTCAAATCAAGCACTTCACACTTGTCATGTCAATCCATGGATATATGTATTACTGGATCATAGACTTTGTAGAGGTACCTGAAGATCGATGACGTCATATCGGAATGACCATGCGACCAATCACAGGCCGGATTTGTAGGGTGTCCACACTTAGAAAAATTTTGTCCTATTTTGATATGGTTCTTCAGAATGTCTTCTATAGGTAATTTTTTTGGTGGTAAAAATTATAATATTGAAATAATACATTTTATTAAAATTTCTTTAAAGTAACCGAATTTAAATTATTGCATTATAATATAATAGAGTAAATTGCTAATTAAGGTACACAATTATGATACTTCTATATTATAATTTCAATGTCATTTTAGATGTTTTTAAACTATTATAAAAATCACAACCGAATGATATATCCTGGGATTACATAATATAAATAACAAAGACACAATACAAAATGGTCATTCTTTTATGACGTCATCAATCGTCAGGTACCATTTTATTTTATAAGCCATGAGGCAGGTAAATACTTTAATGGCAATATGTACGGTACATGTCGACTTGTAGCCTAGTCGATAGCGACCATGCCTGCGAAGCATAGATTAATGCTGCGAAGCGAGGGGTCCCGGATTCGATTCCCGACCGGGGCCAGATATTTATGTGATCAGATACATACATATTTGTAGGTACTCGGATCATGGGTGTTATTGTGATGTATTATAGTATCGTCCTTGCTACCCGCGACACAGGTTTAAAACCTACTGCGGGGGTGTGAGAGCCTAAGCGTTTATTAATTTATTTATATATAGTAATACATACTAGGAAATACCCATGACCCTATCTGGCTTGACGGATATTCAATATCTTATGATAAAGGTTTAATTAATGATAAAGTTTGTTTGATATAAACAGGGATTAACTCCTAGAAATATTTATGTGATTAGGTATGTGAAATTAACATGTGTATTATCAATTAATCTTCTAATGCTTATCGTATTATAAACCTTTTATAAGTTGGGGACTTTTGGATTAGTAGGTTTTAAATCGTCATTCAACATGCTTTGGAATACCTTGCTGGTTGTTTTGGCGTTGAACTGGAGTGCGGTAATTATTTTTTATAATTATGTAACCAGTAATTAAATGATCTGCTTTCATCCAGAGGCAAACGGAGGGCTGTTACAAGTTGTTACAGTACGGATATATACTGTACTGTAGATACCTGCAAAAAACTGTACCTGTCTGTAACATCGTAAACGTACGAATAGTGAGTAATATAATTGAGTAGGGTAGGTATTTTTTATTTTTAGCTGTCGTCAAATGAACGAGATCTTCACACGCCAATTCGATTGATGATTACTTTAAAGGACAAAATACATAATTATACACTCATTACAATATAAAACGTGTACGTAATTTTATTGATAACTATAGGCCCATGGATATGGATGCGGTACCTCTTTCTTCAAGTGTTTGGGTTCGAATCCTGTACCTACGCACTTTACTACAACTTACAAATATTCGATAAATCTGTGTAATGTCTCTTTGTTTGATAAATGCATTACAGGTACTGTGTATGATGTCTTATTCCTACTAAAGCGATAAATATGTTACTAAAGCTGGCTTTAAGGCCTATAAGTCGTAAATGTTCGTAGTTTTCTTCTTCTGAGTATGGAAAACTTAAAACATGAACCTAAACTTAGGTAATAATTAAATCTGTTGTTGTAAACCGAAAAGTCACTTGAAATTCTGAGCAGCTCAAGATTATAAATATATGCTAATGTCGAGATTACGATAGTATTCAATTACTTATAAAGTGTATTTTTGTTTTTTCAGGCTTTTGCCGATTTCAAGTTAGCCTATCCTGAAGATTTTAGAGGTAAGTAATCACAAAATTTTGTCTCAATTCCTACTTAACGTTAAACATACTTTATGTTTAACGTAGGCTGAAACCCTGAAACTAATGGATACATTTTGTCAAAAGTGCAGCGATGGAAATAGAGTGCTATATTGTCCAGAAAATATTAACGTGAGTGGCCTAGCGGGGTAAACTCATATTACTTAGACAAAAAAAATCTTATCTGCAAGGTATTAGATAGGATAAACTACTTACTTATACTCTTCTAATTTCACTTCATTTTGTTATCGTAATCTGGCGGTCGATAAAATTCATCAGGTTTTTATGACGTAAACACTCGAATAGATCCACTTACGTATATTGATGTTATCTAAACTTCACATTGCTAGACAATGGATGTTTTCGAAACAACAAAATGCCAGTAGTACCCTCCAACCAAGATTCCTCTATATAATGGGTGACATGCACAATGCACATACCCACACAAAATGATCATCACAAACACCCATGACGCCTTTACGCTAACAAGCATTTACCCCAAACTTACAATACATTAGTGGAAACTGCATCCTAATCGGTTAAGTCACTTCTTAGAATAACGGGAACAAACACTCAGAAAAACTCAAAATCCAAAAATCATTGTTATGGAATCCATTGCCCTAATAAAACACCCAGTACTTTTCCAGTCACCCACTACTTTTTCTCAAATATCTTGCATGTACAGAATAGTACAGTAGCTCGAGCACGAATATTTGCGAGAAAGTATTCGTATGGTTAACGTAAGCAATTTGTATGGCATTTTTTCAAAAGCACCCCTATCGTGCGTAAATGGTACTAAAATGCCATACAAATTTGACAAATTGCTTACGTTAACCATACGAATACTTTCTCGCAAATATTCGTGCTCGAGCTACAGATCGATATCGATAAGTTATTGTTTCGACTTCCAGCCGGGCGTATCGTATCAGGATGGGAAGCGACAGAGGGGCAGTTCCCCTACCAGCTCTCGTTGCGTATGGTGAACCCCCTCGGGACCGTCTCTAGCTGCGGAGCCTCCATCATCCACAACGAATGGGCAATCACAGCTGCCCATTGCACTGCTCAGTATGTATTTAACATTAAGTTCATATGATTTGGTCTATTTGACTGCTAACCATACACATAATGTTACTGATCCTACTACACGTTCACTCTAAGTTTGCCCTCGTCGACCGTTACGATTTAACAGCTAACGGTACTGCAGACAAAAAAGTAATAAAATAATATCACTAACTTAAATAACAAATTACGTTTGCCACTGTGTAAAACATTTTCTATTTTAGTCATTGTAGCGACAAAAATCAACGAACGTAAAATAAATCAATAGAAAAATAATTTAACGAAAGTAACATCAAAATCAACAACAAACTCAAGAATGCACGCGCCGCACGGGACCTCAAAAATACGCGACTATAATTGCTGTCCGTACTAAATGAGCTGCGGTATGAGGAGCGGGACGGGAGGTAAGGGCAAACTTAGAGTGAACGCGTAGTACTTCCTACTAATATTATATGTGAAAGATTGTGAGGATGTGGGGATGTTTGTTACTCTATCACATGAAAACTACGGAACGGATTTTCATGTTTAGGATAGATCATGATCTAAAATAAAATATAGGGTATAAAATATAAAATAAAATATATAAAATAAAATATAGGACTTATTATCCCGGAAAACGTGGGCGGAGACGAGCGTTAGTCTTAATATAATTTAGGTACACAGGTTATTATGTAGATTACAGATCTAATTATATTGTACTGGCAAAAAAGTACAAAAGTAGGTAAATATTAACACTTAACTTCAGTTAGCACTTAGCTGTTATTTCTTTCTTGAGTCCATTAGGGCTGGTTTCCATCAAAGCGAAGAAAAGCTGATGTGGAAGTTATTTTGCGAGCCTTTTGCCTCATATCATCAAAACATCGCTCATATCTCCACTTAGTTCATGTTCTAATATAAAATATTCTATATAAAACGTCTACACTCCTCTCCTGCCCTAACCCTAGAGCAAAAGAAATTCAGACCATATGTGGTCGTCATAATTTTAGTTCCTAAAATTTCCCCATATCCTCAGACGAGTAACCCTGGTGATTCGCGCTGGCACCGTCAACCTGACCCGCCCTGGGCTGATCTTCGAGACGACCGAGTACTACAACCACCCCCTGTACATCGAGGCTATATCGACCGTGGTGCAGCCTCACGACATCGGTGTCATCAAGTTCAACCGGTTCATTGAGTTCAATGGTGAGTTATTGTAAACTTCTGTTTGATTGAAATTTTGGAGCATCATTAATTTTGAGATTGCACTTACAGGCATTACACAAAGGTAATTTTTCCATTAGCTAAACGTAACTATCTATATTATTGTGTTTCTAGATAATGTGATTGTATTGGTCATTATCATTGGCAATCAGTGAAAAAAAATGGTACTTATTTGCAAAATTATTTTCATAGACCGTCGAAAACTAAAAATGTATCGAATTAAAAATTATTATCAAACGACTTACGACACCTCAAAATTCAGTGCAAGTTCAAATCACAATGCTTATCCTCTATAAATTTTTGTTTTGCAGATTTTATCAAGCCTATCCGACTGCAAGCCTCTTTAGACAGAAATGTAGAATATAGAGGACTCAGACTCAAAGCAGCCGGTTGGGGTCGTACCTGGACTTTAGGTAGGAAATAAAATGTTGACTTTCTATTAATTACTTTCAATCTTTATTACACTAATGTGTACACGCGTAAGAAGTAAAACTTCTTTAAATTATACGGTATGTTTCTTTTTTCGTAATAAATTTAGGCACTTTTGCCATTTGTTTTGCCTATTTTGACTGCAAAAACTGTTATGTTATTAATATAATAATACTATGGATACGGTACGCCAAATAAGGTTAATTCTTTTGACAATTGACAATAAGATAGTTTGTTAGTGCCGGTAATTTAAGGCTAATCATTGCCCAAAGGGCTGACATGACCATGCTATTCAATTTAATAGGCTTCCGTCATATTTTTTAGACTGCCTCAAACTTAATTCAATATCCAGGTACATCTCCCGAGAATATGAACTGGGTATTCCTCACTGGGGTGTCCAACTTCGATTGCTGGTTAGCCTTCGGTGGTAGCCCCATCATCGTGGATTCTACCATTTGTGCAAGCTATTACAACGTTACCAGCCAATCTACTTGTCAAGTAAGTACCTACAACTTGTTAGTCAATTAAAAGGATGTAATGAAAATGTTAACATTTGTCTTCAACACGTAGCGACCCATCAACTTTTCCCTTTATTACACATTAACAAAATAGTCATTTACGAGACAGAAACTTTGATTTTGTTTGTCTTGGTTACGATGAAATTAAGGATAAGTCCAATATAAAATTAAGACATTAAGGATACATTTAGTTCTCAGGAGTACTAACGTCTAGGACCGATTTAAAATGGTCTGGTTAAAGGGCTCCATCGATTCCAGAACGACTTGATTTAGTCTCTTCTCTTATTACCCTTCAGCTACCATGATACTCCTGAAACGGCACTCGTAGAAACTAAAGATATGAATTTTATAATATTTTTGATGCTGGCAATAACGATTAAAATAAATTAAATTGAATGTGGGTAGAAAAATAACCAAATAACTAAAAACCATAATGAATTTAACTATCGATACTATAGGTCTAACTTATTTTCGTGTTACAGGGAGACAGCGGCGGTACTCTGATCACAGAAGACTACGACGGGGGTGAAACTCTCATCGGAGTCACATCTTTCGTGTCTTCCACTGGCTGCCACACTGGCTTCCCTGCTGGTAAATATCAAAAACATAATCTTTCCTTATATCGCCAGTAAAGGTGGGTTAAGACTATGTAGTCTATGTAGTTTCCAGTTGTACTCTATGTAGCTCTGAGTTCACATGAACTCAGAGCTACATATACAACTGGAAACTGCGTATTTTCATCTTTTGTATCGTTCTCTCATATTCTTTTTAATCGCAACGAGATAGATATAGAACAACGAAATAATGTTCTGTCTATTTTTATTATACAGAATTTGGTAGAATAAACATTCCCTCGTTAGGTCTAAACCCACCTCCTTATGTGTGTAAACTTAAAATACTTATGGTAAACTTTTAGGTGACAAAAAACTAGTATAAATTTAAAAAAAAGAAAAAACCCGCCTGCTATCAAAAAGCTATCATGATATACCTTTTTTAAAATCCTTATGGTAAACTCTTTAATTTGGTACTCATATTGCGTTATTCGATTTATTTTTATTTTTTGATACTTCAAACAATGGCATCTCACAGCCACTAAAAATTTGAAGATGACAAAATGACTGTCGTTTTCAAATTTCAAGGTTGACTCGTCGAATCGCTGAGGGGGAACAGTCAAAAACCTAGATTAAGAATTAAATGTTAATACTTATTTTTTTAGGATTTATTCGCCCTGGCCACTACCACGACTGGTTCAAACAAGTCACAGGCATCAATTTCGATTGGGATCGCCAAGAGATTACGACGACAGTTGTGCCCGAAACTACCACTGAAGCTGCAGAAACTACGGCTGAAGCGGCAGAAACTACGACTGAAGCGGCAGAAACTACGACTGAAGCGGCAGAAACTACGACTGAAGCGGCAGAAACTACGACTGAAGCGGCAGAAATTACGACTGAGGAGGAAGAAATTACAACTGAAGCAGCGAAAACTACGTCTGAGGCAGCAGAAACTACGACTGAGGTTGTGAAACCGACCACCGTCGAGGCAGACGATAGAGAAATAATGTAGATAAAAGAAAATTTAAGAAAAAATTGTCAAGTATTAAAAAAAATATATTTATTATTAAAAAAACCAGCAATTTTATCCCGAGTTTCTATTTATTTGGTTAATAATGAAATCCGATAATGTATGTAGACATCTCATCAAACATTCACCTTATTTTCTCGCGACTTAGCGACTTAGCTATGCGTTGATACACTATTCAGTCGCCTCATTCCTCTAAATAAGTATACGAGTAACTAAACAATACAATTCTAGAAAAAAAATGAGAAGTTCATTATAATCATGTAAGACTTAATCCAAAATAAATAATTATAGTCTTGTGGTCTGGTTATTATCAAATTGTTTTAAACTCAGACGGATTACTCAGATTATAAGTTTATATCTGATAATGGTCATTAATCATTTCATTATGTTCAAAGTTAAGCACGTGATTTTGGTAATTAGTTCATTTATCGACATGGAGGGTTGCAGTGCTCTATTGCTAATCTTGGCTTTCACATGGAGTGGGGTAAAGTATAAACTTTATACTTAGAACTCTTGCAATATGCGGTTGCTCGTTTTGCGCCAGTAGTCTACTCGATAAGTTCAAAATGGTTGAAATTAGAGATACTGCTCTTAAAAATACGTGCGATAGCTCATTCTGTTCGGAATGATGTCTAGAAAAATGTTTTGGAAGCGTTTACCAGCACGTAAAAAATTGCAAAAGTTATTGACAAAATAAAGTTGAAAAAAAAAGTATTTTGTTTTTGATAATCACTCCGAAACTATTAATATTTAAGAAATTTTAAAACAAGATTCTTAAAGTAGAGGAAATTTCCAAACAATGACTTGCGACTCTCCGAACTCTATCTCCATTATTTATAACTTTAATTTAACGCTGAAAATGGGTCTCCACGTTGCATTTTTAGGTTGCGCGTGCGGCGTCAAAACCGAGTTCGTCACACTCAATAATTTTTTAAGGTATTAATTATTAATTTAAAAAAATAAAAAAAGTATGGTGTATTCGAAACACTTCAAAGAATTTGCTCCCGTAGGAAATTTTGCTTAAAGTTAATTTTTCAACAAGTTAGACGATTGTTAATTAACTAAATTTTCTCGAACTTCCATTTTCATTGTACATTAAAAAAAATGTTTAAGTAATTGTCCTATAAATTTTTCGCTTCGTGGAGCCCTTCTTATATACATGCTTAACGAGATCACGTCATAAAAGTTTAAAAAGTTTTAATACTTTGTGTATAATAATTTTATAAGTTGAACAAACAATTTTTTCGTTTTTTTATCGAATCGAAATTAAAGAATTGAAAAATGTTTTTATCTGTACTTTGTTATACATCGTTGTTTTTTTTATTTTTAGGTGTTTCAGAAAAAATATATAAAAAAGTTGAGAATTTGTTTATAAAAAATTGTTAAGTTAAAAAACAATGAAATTGTTGATAAAAAAAATAGTTTTTTTACATTTCTATTAAAGATGGTTAATTATAATTTTTAAGAAAAAAAAATTATTAACTAATTATTCAAACAATAGAAATATTAAAAAACAATTATAAACAATTAAATATCATTATTAAGAAAAATTTTTTTTTTCAAAAATCATAATGTTTTGTAAAGAATAAGATATTAAGGATTTTTTTTTGAAAGCATTGAAATAGTCTATTTGTTTATAAAAAAAAAATTATAAAAAAATGAGGGAATTTTTTTTTTCAAGTCATTAAATGTCTTTTATGAATGCCAAAACGATTATGTAATAATAAATTGAGAAAAAAATATTTTCAATAATATTATTTGGATTTTTCATTTTTTGTTCAACTTATAAAATTATTATACACAAAGTATTAAAACTTTTTAAACTTTTATGACGTGATCTCGTTAAGCATGTATATAAGAAGGGCTCCACGAAGCGAAAAATTTATAGGACAATTACTTAAACATTTTTTTTAATGTACAATGAAAATGGAAGTTCGAGAAAATTTAGTTAATTAACAATCGTCTAACTTGTTGAAAAATTAACTTTAAGCAAAATTTCCTATGGGAGCAAATTCTTTGAAGTGTTTCGAATATACCATATTTTTTTTATTTTTTTAAATTAATAATTAATACCTTATAAAATTATTGAGTGTGACGAACTCGGTTTTGACGCCGCACGCGCAACCTAAAAATGCAGCGTGGAGACCCATTTTCAGCGTTAAATTAAAGTTATAAATAATGGAGATAGAGTTCCGAGAGTCGCGAGTCATTGTTTGGAAATTTCCTCTACTTTAAGAATCTTGTTTTAAAATTTCTTAAATATTAATAGTTTCGGAGTGATTACCAAAAACAAAATACTTTTTTTTTTCAACTTTATTTTGTCAATAACTTTTGCAATTTTTTACGTGCTGGTAAACGCTTCCGAAACATTTTTCTAGACATCATTCCGAACAGAATGAGCTATCGCACGTATTTTTAAGAGCAGTATCTCTAATTTCAACCATTTTGAACTTAGCGAGTAGACTACAGTAGCACGGTTGTCCGCAACAAAAATATATTTTTTCATTATTTTTATAAGTTAATGCTTGACTACTCGTATTATCCCACCTGATGATACCTCGCTGCAGCCTTAGATGGTAAACGCTCTAGCTCAATAGAAGCCTATTCACTGCCTTGAGGACTCATTATAATCAAACGCAAACAACGACGCGATCGATTCCAATATTTCCAATGCATTGCAGTACGCGTAATAAATGACGAAGTTAAGCGCGTCGTCCGTACACTAGGGATGTTAACTACAAAGGAATGGATAGAGATAGACGCCGTGCTTCGAGACGTTAGAAAGGAAATGGAGATGGGGGAGTTAAATCGCTTTAATCCAGCGCATGCAAAACTTAAATTTCTGTCTCTGGTCTCTCTACGTCCTAATACAGTGAACGCTAATCGCATGTGTTTAATGTGCGCCTGCCCGTCATTGAATCATTAGCGGTTGCTGCTAGCCTTAATTCGATTAGTTGCAAGTTCAGCCGCATCCTATGGACAATCGGATGACTGACTTAACCGCAAAATACGTTTAAATGCTTAGAAGTAAGGTACATAGGATAGTGATCCTAAGTTACTCTGCGGTCGTGCGTTGACTTCGTTAAATGGATGACCGCTCATGATAACAAACTTAGCTTATGTATCACCACAGAAGAAATAATAGTACTTATGTATCACGCAAAAATTGGTGAACAAGTTGTGTTAAATGTAGCACAGAGAGTTTATAGCATCGATTAATTAATATTGATACTTTTCTTTCCGGTGAAGCTCTAAGCTGTTTCTGCGAAATATTAATTGTTCCTTTGAATTTTTGTTCATGCAAAAATAAGCTGGTCACTTGATTGGAAGTGTTCATAGCATAAAAGAACATTCATTTAGTACCTACCTATGTAACACACGTTGTTGTAATAAAAGTTACTCGCTTTTGTGACGCCCACATAACTGTCTGCATTTAATTTTATTTTATGAAATTTATTAATATCTAAACTACTCGTATCTAAAGCAATTTGTCACGCACGAGCAAAATGATATGTAATCGAAAATGTCCTCAATTACTGGATTGCTAATAATTTAGGCACGCAAGTATCTGCTGTACTATGCCAAAAAACCCTGAATAGGAAAGTTAATTATCTGGAATTCAAATCTGTCGCTTAAAAAGTACGTAAAATTAAACAAAAAATGTTAAAATGCAGTCGTAAAAGTTAATTATTTAGAATTTTCTTCAAACATTACTTTTTCGGTGTCAGTTTTGAAATAGAGGTCATCATTGACTTTCCTATGCGCGTTTCACCAAAGGTTTGGTTCCATAAGTAGGCTTTACTCGTTTCGGAACTCGAAAAAGGTAATCTTGGCTTCATAGCTGTTTCTATATAGTATGATAGATTAATGGTAATCTTCGGGTTACAAAGTTGTAATACTTTAATCATTCTTTACTGTCCTTGGATTGTAATAAAATTGGACATAAGACGGATTTACGTTCTCGCCAAAGCATGGAAGCTCTCATGAATGTTTGCCGTAACGATCATCTATCCCTATCTATCACTTAGTTACTATTCATTCAAAGCGTTGAATAACTAAACAAATCTGGTGTATTTCAGGCTTTCGCCGACTCAAGGCTCGCATTCCCTGAAAATTTCAGAGGTAAGTTATATTTTCTGATGTGCCTAATTAGCAAATTTTCACAGTAAATTTTGAAAGAAAGGTTTACTACCAGATATTGAAACTCACTTCCTTGGATAAATACTGTAGTAGGTATTAAATTGGTTTGTACCAAAACCCAGTATCACCTATCCTAAGGATCTGTTGTCATGGTTTGAACCTGTCATCAGCTAGTCGCTACAAGTTGGAGACTGGTTTAAACTCATGACCTTGCTCCTTAAACTTTGTGTTCTCGAACCAATCATCGAGTTAATACTGTTCTCGGTCTTTTGTATATTTAAAAAGTCATCATATTCAGAAACGAATATTTAACATCATATTCAGAAACGAATATCAATCATCATATTCAGAAACGAATATCAATCATCATATTCAGAAACAAATTTGTTTTCAGGGGAGCGCATAGTCTCAGGATGGGAAGCTGAACCAGGGCAGATCCCGTACCAGCTGTCTCTTCGTATGGTGAATCCCACGGGTGCTGTGGGTGGCTGCGGCGCTACTCTCATTCACCATGAATGGGCACTCACCGCTGCGCACTGTACTGCCAGGTTTATTCATGATTACCCATAACTGTTTCTCTGCTTGGCTTGGATCTCCTTTCACAATTAGAGAGGTACAAACTGAGTGTGGATTGGTAGCGTTCACACCCTTGAAAACATTATGGTCAAGTATGTTATTTTTATAGAAATAGCCAATGATTGTTCAGCAGTGTTTTTATAGTATATCCTCGTAATACTATTTCCTTTCCAGGCGAGTGACTATGGTGTTGCGATTCGGTACAGTAAACATGACTCGCCCAGCGCTGATCTTCGAGACGACCGAGTACTACAACCACCCGCTGTACATTGAAGAGTTGGCAGGCGTCGTGCAGCCCCATGACATCGGAGTCATCAAGTTTAACCGCTTCGTTGAATACACCGGTGAATACAGCACATATTAATCATATTTGAAGCAGCACGTGGAGTAGGCTTTCAAACTCGTGAGTTTTGTCGTGACGTGGACAAATAATCGGCACACATATCTGTCATATACCTAAATCTTTGCTGAGCTGGAAAAACCCGGAACATTGGTTAACAAGCAGTGCCAATATTAACTGGGCTACAGATTCATCAGTTATCGATCGAATCCTGCAAAATCAAGTAAAGTCCATTGCCACCAGTCATGGACAGTTTTGGTAAATAATTTTTATTCCAACCTGTATGTTACAGACTTGATCTATCCTATCAGACTGCAATCTTCCGGTGACATGAATAAGAACTATAATGCAGTCAGACTTCAGGCAGCTGGTTGGGGTCGCACCTGGACTGGAGGTATGGATGAACGAAGAAAGTTCAGTTGAATAAACCCTAACGCACTCAGAATAGTCCCTGGGTCGCTTGTAATAACTACCCACAAATGTATATATAATATGTCACATCATAAGAACACAAACACAGAAATATTTATTTGTCATATCTGCTCCTGGTCATTTAATCGACATTGATTTGGAAGTCTTCAAGAACAGGGTGGCTTAAGGCACTAAGTTAGTGCGTTCTACATCTTCGTCCACATCGCCAGTTCACTTATCACTTACCATCAGGTGGGATTACCCGCTCTACATTCCTGTAATTAAAAATATTACATAATTTTTCTGACGTGTTTACTTGTAAGTAAATCTTTCTGAACCACCCATTTCAATCAATACGGTACAATAACATGGTGGTAGGGTAATTTAATAGCATGACTTACGAATACTCTCCTCAGAAGTCACCACTTATCATTAGGTACCTGTCGTTTGCTAGCTTGACATCGAAAACTACAAGACGACACCCCTGACTTATTTTATCAATGGCCTGAACTGTCTTCCTTATTGCATCGAAGCACTAATCGATTCTATGAAGGGAGAAATCTTTTTTTAGCCTCTGTAGATCTTTTTAATTAGTATTTCAATATCTAAGGTTCATCTCCCGAAAACATGAACTGGGTGTTCCTCACTGGAGTCTCCAACTTTCAATGCTGGATGGCCTTCGGTGGTAGCCCCATCGTCGTGGATTCTACCATTTGTGCAAGCTATTACAACGTTACCAGCCAGTCTACTTGTCAAGTTAGTAAATATTTTGTAATAATGAATCTTTAATTGATGGTCGAAGCATGTGATTTTATGAATAGTACGTTTACCACAAACCTCACAAAGTCATTTTTAAAAGTTAAAGCAGCACAGCATAATTCTGACTGAAGCAAAGCATTCGATTATATTAATATCGTTTATAAACTAACTTCGCATTTGTATTCTTTCCAAACAACGTTTACAAAAAATAACTTTTACAACGGGGATATAAAGAGAACTCGATTTGTTAACGTAACAATGACATATTTTCTGATTTTATTTAATAACAGATCCTCCTGATATTTTCTAGATCGTTTCCTAAAACCTGTTCATCGCCTACTAATGCATTAATTAATTATAATAACCAGGGAGACAGCGGTGGTTCATTGGTGACTATTGACTACGACGGCATTGAGACTCAAGTGGGCGTATCTTCTTTCGTGTCCTCTACTGGATGCCATACTCCATTTCCTGCTGGTTAGTATTATATTACATAAGTTCCACCCTTAAGAAAATGTGAGTACAATTTTAGGGGTAGATAAAGAAGCAGTAATATATACTCGTAAGCACATGAAATGAACAAAAACGTCGGAAGCGAAAAGAAAATCACAGGAATTTTGAAGAAATAAACCTTTAGATGCTTAGACTAAAGTTCAATTTAATCCGTCTTTTCAGGGTTTATCCGTCCGGGCCATTACCACGACTGGTTTTATGAGTTAACTGGGATTAACTTTGATTGGGACCGCAAGGAAGAGCCCACTACTACTTCAACCACCGCTGACGAAGAGACTACTACTGAAGCAGTAACGCCTCCTACTGAAGCCGTGACGTCTCCCACTGAAGCCGTGACGTCTCCCACTGAAGCCGTGACGTCTCCCACTGAAGCCGTGACGTCTCCCACTGAAGTATTGCCGTCTACTACCATTGGTACAATTCCCAACGAGCAAAAACTTGTTAACTAAAGAAAAACGAATTTATAATGTCTTAATCATCCTCTCCCCGTTCATCTTTATACCATCTAGAATTGTAAATGTGAGATTTTTGAAATGCAAGATTACTTTAAAAAGCTTTGTTTCTTTCTATATGACGAATGTAAGTAGATGAGTATGATACAAACAAACGCTCAAGAAAATCAGGAACACAAAAACCGGGCAAGTGCGTGTCAGGCCACGCGCAATGTAGAGTTCCGAAGTAGGAATTTTATCGACTATTACTCATTAACTACTTATGCTAACATAGCCGTGATAAATTCATCATATAACCTATTTTTGAGAATTTTTTCACTTGTCCAACTCTAACCGTTTAGCCAGCAGGGGGGATGACACTTGACTCTAACCAAAATCAGCACTTTAAAGCCAAATATTTCGTAAAAGGACCCCTAATTCCAAAAATGGGCTTAAAAGACCCAATATTTTTGAAAGACCTTGTCAACGATACCCCACACTATAGGGGATGAATAAAAAAATCATCACCACGTTAACTGTAAGGTAGAAAAAAAATATGTTTTTCAATACTTTATTGTACGATTCTAGAGTTTTAATAAATATGTATCTCCACACAAAATTATAGTTTTCTAGCTCTGGGTCTCTGTGCTTTGCTACAGATGGACGGACATGACGAAACTATAATAAATAAGGCACCAATTCGTTGCCCGCCAAAAATTACTTTGAGGACAATTTCTATTACTATTTATGTAGGTGGTATAATTTCACGCTATATTCCACTAATTTAGTCATTCTAGGCTACTCTGTCCTTGAAAAGTTGAACTATTTACTTAGAATTTTAAAATGTATGGCTACGTCAGACTACCTGTATTATTGTTGAATTAAGTCAATTCCATTCCAACCATTATGACTCGATAATAATTTTATAGAGCATCAAACAAAACCAGGAATGCACCGATTAACGGGAAATCATCGCCAACCCGTATGATATAGTCGATTTTCAGATTAGGAATTCCGTTTTGGAATTTGGTGGTTCTACCGCAATTCGTTCGATTTCACGTAGGAATTAAACAGGCAAGGACAAAACAGCTCTACATTTTCTTCGCCTATTAATTTGTCAACAAATTGTTTTGTTATTGTTATTTTTTTGTTTGGTAGCTAATAAAGATTTGAAAAATTGCTTCGATGCGCGGTTTCCTAACGGACCAACTACGTACGCACTCATAACTAGTGATACAGCATAATCCCACAACACTGGGAAATATTAAAGCATTTTGCATTAAATGTGGCAAAATTGCAATTGCGATTGTAGACAATAACTAAACCTCTGTAAGCAAAGCTTGAACGACATAACTTGGACAAAAAGTTTATGGACTAAATGGATGGATCAATTTAATGGACAATTTTGTAGCCCAGTCATAATTTCTGTCGCTAGTAAAACAGATGATTCACCTGACGATAGGTGGTCTTATCACCCACCGACATCAGTAACAAAGGCATCCCCGTTGTTGACTAAAAAAGAAGAGGAGGACCCGAATTTTTACTGTATTTCGTAACCTATAGATTACTAAAAGATTCTTAATCCTATTAAGATTGCAGCTCCCATCAATACATTAGAAAGAACCTTGTGAGAGGGTCGTTAGATGTATTTTCCTTCGCACGTTGATGAAAACAGATTTTCCTCACGCTTAGACGATCTGTCGATAATTCCTAGTTCCCCAAAGATACGTATACAATTTCGCTTGTTAAAAATAACGAGCGTGTCGTTAGATCGCCGTTGCTACGTAATTTACTTTTAGAAGTTATGTTTAGTTAGTAGTTACCTAAATCGAATAAAATGTGAAGTACCTAATTATAATAAGCATTTCAGTTGGTTGACTTTTTAGGTTTATGTACTTATAGCAACTTTTACAAAGCCTACTGTCTATCCGCGGCGGACATACATACGTACGAGTACGGTTTTGATCGTCTCTCTGTAGCGTGCAATCTGTCTCTTTTAAGCCACGTAGCTTGTTCTTAGAATGAATTTAGTTAAATACTGTTTATTTATTTATTTAATTAGTTAGTAGTCTGTTGTGTAGAATCCGGTGTTTAGAGACCGGATACTGACTCTACAATTTCTGTTACGCATGTTGTTACTGGCTACTTCGTGTTTTGATCAGAAGTAGTAGCCATCAGGGTTTGTGACATTTACAAAATGATTAAGATTTTTTGGTTAACCACTAAACTGCTTGTACTGCAACGTAGAGCATCATTGTGTGTAGCTAAAGGTTTGCGCCGTATCATCATAATCTTCACCATCATCACTATCATCATTATCATAACCTATTACTTTTCACGGCTCATTTCTTCTCGGAGTGAAGGTCGTTATTACAAAGGCAATTAAATGTTAATCGTGATGTAAATGACAAGGGATCTAAATAGTAAATTTTAAAATTGAAAATGTGAGTAGAATTCGAATCCAGGTCCCCCGAACCGAAGACTGACGTTCGAACCACTGCCACCATTAAGGTGGCCACTGACGGTCAGTCCATCGCGTCAAATGGCGTGATATACAGCCAAAATTTGATCGTGAATGTGAAAAACTGATGGCGTGATTTAAAAAATTTGTATGTCCAATCGCGCCATTTTGACATATGTCGCTTGGCGTGGCTCCAAAAATGACGCGATGGAATGACCGTGAGTGACCACCATTACTGTCGATGGCCCTATGTTATTCTAATCCAAAGCTACATAATATTTTCAATTGAAAGTTGCAACTGGAGAGACAGCTTACATTAACTGCCACTTCCCAGTTGATAGAATCTGTTGTTGATCTAAACTACAAACGGTTAATACATCGTAATCTATTTAAATACTACTCATATTAAGACCCAATATTTTGAATGAATCCATTGCGTTCGTGACTCAATTCAACACCCACGAAATACAGAGTACAGTTCAGAATACACATAGTATTTTGCTGGACAAAGAATATCACAACAGTATTCTATAGGAAGTAACACTGACGGAAGAGTCAGAAGCCGTTTTGGCGTTTAATTCACAAAGAAATGTAAAAATAGGTCCAGTCCTTGCCCTACGACGTCGTATTGCAGTGGTTGCGATGCGCGCATGCGCGACTATGTTGCTAGCTTTGAAATTGTATTTTACCCGTAAAAATGTAGGGTATTTCTAGAATGCTTTAATTTCAATAAAATTTCATCACTTTTAATTATGTTTTAATTGAAAATTAGTAGGTAGTCAATTAGCACAAATTATCTCCTACAACTGATGTGGCATGGTCGATTCTTGACACATTCTTGATAATATGGTTAATAGCGTCGATTGATAGTTTTATTGAAATCTTTACGACTTTTGTCTAATGATAACACACCAACTTAGCTACTACACTTATTTTTTCAGATAAACTTATTCGCTGAAATTTACTCAGCTGGTTTCTTTAATTAACGAATTATTTTATAAAATATCCTTATTAAGAAGGACATTGATCATAGTTAAAGTACATAATTATAAATCTATTTGAAAATGAATTGCGATATCAAGACAGACAAGATAAAGTGTATTTTTAAGTATCCAACCTAAACTGACCAAAGTCCTGCAATCACTCGCAAAAATCACTTAACATTTAAGTTATAAATAACGCACAAATCAATAATTTGTGTGATAAAAAATTGTTTAAAAGATACTTTAAAACTGTGTTCCTTGAAATAGGGAAAATATTTAAACCTTGCAACACACCGCCACGTTTGGCGCGCGCGCGAATCGCGCCCTCAAACCAACATGGCGATCGCCCGCGCGCGCTTCGCGTACACTTAAACAAACGCAATTCGTACGTTCCGGGCTCTTATTTCTTTGTGGTTAATAATGTTATAGTGTCCAGTGTCGGGTCAATTCTGTTTCCTGTGTGCCGGTGCGTCCATATTGTGTTGCATGAGTGATCACGATGGGGATCTGTCCACCGCTCGCGACGGACGCCATTCGCCGGCCAGCACCGAACAGCTAACGTTAGTAATTTCATAAGTTAACACACAAATTCACTGTAAACCCTTATAAAAAACTACAGGCTAAGACAATGAAGCAGTCGTTAAATGTGTTGGTAGAACAAAATCGTTTTGCTGGGTAGATTGAAGTGCTTCCTAATTCCGCATTCAAATTTTGTCACACTTCTTTTTTTGAAGAACCGTCAAGACAAATGATGCCAAATGATTAATGCCAAAATTTTTCAGAAAGCATTGGCTTCTAATTTAAATGAAAATCTCATTTAATCTGGCGATGTGTGAATAGAAAAAAATATTCTCACGGTTTTCGCCATGGCGTAAGAAATTCCGACATTGATTTGACTACCTACATTTAAAATTTAATTTCTTGTGAATAATCAGAGAAAACGAAAATCAGGGTATTTGAATATTTTGATTTAATTAATCTGATCTTCAATGAAAAATAATGATTTTTCTCAACACAACTCAGAACAGAAGTCTAACTCTACGAAGTAGATAGAGCCAACGTGGATCACATAGATAACTCTCTCAATGAAAAGATTGAAGACTGAACGCTGGTCAAGTAAAAATTTACTGACCGAGAATATCATACGTATATTAAACAGACTTCGATACCATTGTTTTTCTCCTACGACGATAGTTAATTTACTAAGCTCTGAACTAGTTCGATGAAGTAGAGTTGAATGCAGGATTTCAAACAGATCATCCAATTCAGGGGCTGAAATATAAACCAAACTTCTGGCATTGATGGAACTCCTATTTTCAAATTGTACACTACTGCCAATTCTACGTTCATGCATAAACTTGAAGACTCTCACCGCACCCTACTAAAGAAACCTATTGTTTCACTGGAGTGCATTCCATAATTTATGGCGTTTGAGTTGAGATTGTTACCCGGTTCTAAAAATTCTTTTGTGGCTAACCAAATATATTTTTTAATTCACGAGGGTAGCTAGTTCAAAAGGTAATCAGACTGAAAGATAAACAGGGGTGCAATATGAAAGGGGAATTCTAAAAAAACACTTAATGTGTTATGATGTTTGAAACAATATGCTTAATTCTGTTGTGTTTTTAAAGTACTTAATTTGTTGTGACATATAAATATAATATAACATAGACCAGAAGGAAAATAAGTAGGTACACGAGGATAGTAAGGACAAAAGATTCCTTGATGATATGGACACGACAGGGACGCTTAAAATTTTTAAGATGTTTGATTTTTTAACAACTTGCAACTTTAACCTTAGCTATTCACTAAGTTCCTAAGGATACCAGTCAGTGCAACCTTTTATTTCATCTGAGGTGCAAACGTAATTTTACTTCTGTTTATACCAGAGTTTAGAATCACACTTTTTAGCTGACTTGACGCACAATTACGTTGGCATCTTTCATGTACCGGAAGTAAACGCACACGGTTCTGGGAAAAGCTTGTAACCATGATGGAATCTGGGATAAATTGGATCTTTGTTACTAAACATTAGTACAGATATTTTTACAAAGCGTGACGCGTCTCTCGCGATTTCTTCAAGAAAAGCGAAAGATCCAGAAATGTGAACACAGTGTGTATTTACTTACTATTTCGACACAAAAGAACTCACAGCCCAGCCGCTTTTGACTGTCGTAAATGGTCGATTAAAGGTGGTGGGTAGTACGCGCTCCATCGATAGCAGGATAAAGCCACGTCGGAGACCTTTGTTCGGGCGTCAAGATATTCTGACTTTCCAAATAGCCCATAGTCTCCCCCTCCAATAGGCACGGGAGGGGCCAGTTACGATAATCCTGCAATAGGTAAATAGTGACGATATCCAAATATTAGAATAATTTTTATAGTGTTTATTTTATTACCTACCGTAACTTTAGAAAACCACAAGCTAGCTCTTCTGAGAACAATGTGAGGTCACGGGAGCATGGCCTAAATAAAACCATTTATTTAGAATCCTTACACGTCATTACTTGACTTTACTGAGGGAGCCTAGAGGATACAGGAAAAGGCGTATTATGTAATTTTAAAACGATAACAAGTAAATCTTTTTAAGCTTTTGGAATTTATGTCGTTAATAATAGTTAAGTAAGTATAATGGAGGCTATTACTATGGATATGGTTAAGTACGATAAAAAGAGAGAAATGTAAGAAAAATTGTTTCTAAATAGGTTCAGACAGTTATACGTTAAACTACTCCATGAAAATTCTAATCTATTCTAAAATGTAGTTCTTTCCCACTTGTAGATCATAAAGGAGAAGAGGTAAGAAATCTTAAGGGAGTAGTGTTTTTACTGTGATAGAATACTAAAATGCAAGCAACGACAGTGGCAACGAACACTTTAAACCCACACGATGTTGTTTGCTTTATTGTAGAAATATCAGCAATTTTAATGGAATACTTTTAACTTGAAATATGGTTACAATATGTTAATAATGTGTGTACCTACACACACCTGGGACCTTTAGAATTATAATAATATAGTAATATCTTGTCACCTCGGCGTTGGTGCATTTTGAATCGGCATGCAATGCAAAAAGCTCTTAAGGCATTTTCAACTATCCTACGACTGCGTACGTTAATCATTAATAGTGTAAAAGTGGGCCTGCATTCACACATTAAGGCGAGATTATTCGACCGTTGTAGGCATTTTGTTCACTCCCCTATACCCCGCTCCCCTGAGTGTAAACTCGACCGCCACGCCGTGAGCCAGCCGCGCGCGGCCGTGAGGTTCATGACCCCGTGCGTAGCTTTAGATCCTGTAACCTAGTTGGTAGTGATCCTGCCTGCGAACTGCGAAGCGAGGGGTTTCGGGTTCGATTTCCGGCGGGGCAAATATTTATGTGACAGATAAATATTTGTACTCGTGTCATGGCTGTTATTGTGATGTGATATATGTGTAGTCCATGCCACCCGCGACACAGGTACACACGACTTGTAACCTACTGCGGGGGTATGAGTGTGGAAGGGTTTTTATTATTATTATTATTAGTAACTGCTCTGAGTTGGGGTGAAAGTATACTTTATTTTGATTTATTCATTGGAATTTTAGGTGCAATAATCTAAATTTTACTAACAAAAAATAACCGACTTCAAATTCTCAAAAACTACTTGTCAGATCTCGTTCAAATTTATGTGGGACCACATGACAAGCACCAGCTTTCTATTAAAAAAAGAATCATCGAAATCGGTTGACGTGATATTGAGTTATTCGTCAATTTGTCGCGCACATCATAACACAAATTTACGACTTATATAGTTTTCTCATGGATGCCATTGTCAGATCTCAATAAAATTAATATGGGACCACATGACAGCCATCAGCTTTCGATTAAAAAAAGAATCATCAAAATCGGTTCGCCCACTCCAAAGTTCTGAGGTAACAAACATAAAAAAAAAAAAAAAAAAATACAGTCGAATTGAGAACCTCCTCCTTTTTTTGAAGTCGGTTAATAAAATAAGAGTAATGATAATTTTAGCTTAATTTTGTTTTTATTATTTTTTACATAATTTTAGGTATTTTATTTTAAATTATTCTTATACTTTTTATCATTTTTAATATACTTGTAAAATATCTTATCCAAAGGGTTTGAACATTTTTGTACGGAACCTGGCATACCTACAAGTCTGCCATTTTGAAAAAACCTTGTTTCAATTTTTAAGTTGGTTATTTTTTGTTAGTATTTAGATGATATTAGTCAAAGTATGTAAGGTAAGTACCTACTTATTTGTTCTTACTGATTCTTTTTTTAATCGATAGCTGGTGTTTGTCATGTGGTTCCACATAAATTTAAGTTGGTTATTTTTTGTAGGTATTTACATGATATAAATCAATTTTGTATGTAAGTACCTACTTATTTGTGGATGAACCGATTTTGATGATTCTTTTTTTAATCGATAGCTGGTGTTTGTCATGTGGTTCCACATAAATTTGAGCGAGATTTGACAAGTAGTTTTTGAGTTTTTTTGAAGTTGGTTATTTTTTGTAGGTATTTACATGATATTAATCAATTTTGTATGTAAGTACCTACTTATTTGTGGATGAACCGATTTTGATGATTCTTTTTTTAATCGATAGCTGGTGTTTGTCATGTGGTTCCACATAAATTTTAGCGAGATTTGACAAGTAGTTTTTGAGTTTTTTTGAAGTTCGTTATTTTTTGTAGGTATTTACATGATATTAGTCAATTTTGTATGTAAGTACCTACTTATTTGTGGATGAACCGATTTTGATGATTCTTTTTTTAATCGATAGCTGGTGTTTGTCATGTGGTTCCACATAAATTTGAGCGAGATTTGACAAGTAGTTTTTGAGTTACTTATTTGTGGATGAACCGATTTTGATGATTCTTTTTTTAATCGATAGCTGGTGTTTGTCATGTGGTTCCACATAAATTTGAGCGAGATTTAACAAGTCGTTTTTGAGTTTTTTTGAAGTTGGTTATTTTTTGTAGGTATTTACATGACATTAGCCAATTTTGTATGTAAGTACCTACTTATTTGTGGATGAACCAATTTTGATGATTCTTTTTTTAATCGATAGCTGGTGTTTATGTGGTTCCACATAAATTTGAGCGAGATTTGACAAGTTGTTTTTGAGTTTTTTTGAAGTTGGTTATTTTTTGTAGGTATTTACATGATATTAGTCAATTTTGTATGTAAGTACCTACTTATTTGTGGATGAACCGATTTTGATGATTCTTTTTTTAATCGATAGCTGGTGTTTATGTGGTTCCACATAAATTTGAGCGAGATTAGACATGTAGTTTTTGAGTTTTTTTGAAGTTGGTTATTTTTTGTAGGTATTTACATGATATTAATCAATTTTGTATGTAAGTACCTACTTATTTGTGGATGAACCGATTTTGATGATTCTTTTTTTAAATCGATAGCTGGTGTTTGTCATGTGGTTCCACATAAATTTGAGCGAGACTTGACAAATAGTTTTTGAGTTACTTATTTGTGGATGAACCGATTTTGATGATTCTTTTTTTAATCGATAGCTGGTGTTTGTCATGTGGTTCCACATAAATTTGAGCGAGATTTGACAAGTAGTTTTTGAGTTTTTTTGAAGTTGGTTATTTTTTGTAGGTATTTACATGATATTAATCAATTTTGTATGTAAGTACCTACTTATTTGTGGATGAACCGATTTTGATGATTCGTTTTTTAATCGATAGCTGGTGTTTGTCATGTGGTTCCACATAAATTTGAGCGAGATTTGACAAGTAGTTTTTGAGTTTTTTTGAAGTTGGTAATTTTTTGTAGGTATTTACATGATATTAATCAATTTTGTATGTAAGTACCTACTTATTTGTGGATGAACCGATTTTGATGATTCTTTTTTTAATCGATAGCTGGTGTTTGTCATGTGGTTCCACATAAATTTGAGCGAGATTTGACAAGTAGTTTTTGAGTTTTTTGAAGTTGGTTATTTTTTGTAGGTATTTACATGATATTAGCCAATTTTTTATGTAAGTACCTACTTATTTGTGGATGAACCGATTTTGATGATTCTTTTTTTAATCGATAGCTGGTGTTTATGTGGTTCCACATAAATTTGAGCGAGATTTGACAAGTAGTTTTTGAGTTTTTTTGAAGTTGGTTATTTTTTGTTAGTATTTAGATGATATTAATCAATTTTGTATATAAGTACCTACTTATTTGTGTATCACGCGTATCTCAGTTAGGAAATATAAATAAGTTTATATTATATTTATATGTATATTTCTTAGTATATAAATTAATTGTGTAATTATCACTTGACTTATACCTATACCAAAATACTATAAACAGTTACTAAAGTACAAACACGAACAATGTTATTATTCTTACGATATAATTTTTTTATGGAAATAGCCGGAAAACGAGCTGACGATCCACCTGATGGTAATTGGCTATCGTCGTCCGTGGACATCAGCAACACCAAAGGCATCACTGATGCGTTGCCGGCCCTCCCCCTCCGTTCCCCTCCCCTCCACCTCCCCCCGCTCCCCCCTCCCCTCCCCTTCCCCTCCCTTCCACCTCCCCCGCTCCCCTCCCTCTCCCCTGCTTATATACAAATATACATATTATACTATACATATAAAAAAACAATACTCAAAAACAATATAAAAAAACAACATTAAAAAACAATATTCTTACAAAATTCTTACAATAGAAATAATAATAGTAATTATGGTATTAATTAACATTTAAAATCAATATTACCAATATAATCCCTCGAGGGGCCCTACCACCAGCGGGCCGGATTTAGTCGCCTTTTACGACACCCATCCGGCTTGGGATTGGGGTTAGTATTCTAAGCCGCCCTAATACGGCAAGAATTATTGTGTAATTAGCACTTGACTTATACCAATACCTAAATACTGTAAACAGTAACTAAAGTATAAAAACGAACAATTTTTATTATTTCAAATTACAGCAGTGTGGATACTTTGGACAGTACCTAATACGTAATATAAGTTCAGAAGGCGCGCGCCCCAAATTCGAAATTAAAATTAGTGTCGGAAATTCGACAACGTGCGGCTGCGATGCCGATTAGCACAGGTCCTACCTCGAAGGCGACTGGCGCGAGAGTAAAATTGAGTAAATTAACGCGTCGGGCGTTTCGTAGCTAGTGGAAAGGGAAAAAATAGGAATTGAAAGGGAAGTTTTTCAAAATTTCAAATTATGTTCTGGAAGGCATATTGGTATCTATAGGACCTATACTGTGGTATATTTTTTATTATCTGGAAGCGATTAAAACGCGAATAAAACGCCATTTTTATGCCAGATTAGACCCCACTTTGTGATTTATTTCTATCCAATGAAATAATTGCTATCGTGTATCAAGTTTGACAAAACCAAAGAACAAAGACTGTAAAATAACATATATTTTTTTTAGAATTGTATTATGTACCATTTATGAACAAAACACCTTCAAAAATACCATTTTTTGGGATAATACCGCCTTAATATTCCAGAAAAATTATCGATGTATAAAATTATAAAAATCAATTGGGCGCTTACACAAATTCACTTTAGATCTAGCTATTGATAGATAAATATCAAAGATAACTCAGATATTTTTACGAATCACGATGAAGCCACACGAAATTCAATATTCAAAAATTTCCAGCAATTTAATTTTCTAGTAATACAATAAATCTGAAAAGCTTTTTCCATTATTGCCTGTTTTTATATTAGTCTCCAAGACGACGAAATCTTATCCTTTGTGATTACATTTTGGAGATGTAAAATAATTGAATATGGAAGATATGCTATTGAATTACGAGACAACAAATCTGGGGGCACGGCAGTGCCCCCGCCAAGTCGAGCAAAAAAGCGGCACGGCCGTACCATCCTTTTCTCGAAGCAATTCAGGCCATTTTCGACCCCCTATAACTTCGTTGTGGATAAAGCTAGAAACCTGAATTTTTTTTAACCAAACAGGCATTGTATAAAGACAGTATATTTCAAATTTCATTCAATTTGAACCAGTAGTTTAAGAATTATAACTAGTCAAAGTTTCTTAATTTCGTCACTCACTGACTGACCGATCATCAAAACTCTAAGGCACTTCTAGCAGACATAGAAGCTTCAAATTTGGAACACAATTAGTGTTTAGTGTATCATCCATCATCCATCCATCAGCCTTTTGAGGTCCACTGCTGGACATAGGCCTCCCCTAATCTACGCCACTCAGACCGGTCCTGAGCCTTCTGAATCCAGCGGATACCCGCTGTCTTCTTCAGGTCATCGGTCCACCTGGTCGGGGGGCGTCCTGTGCTCCTTTTACCGAGGCGTGGTCTCCATTCGAGGACCTTTCTTCCCCAACGGTTATCGGTCCTTCGAACTATGTGGCCAGCCCATTGCCACTTCAGCCTGCTAATTCTCTGAGCTATGTCGGTTACCCTCGTTCGTCTACGGATTTCATCATTTCTGATTCGATCGCGTAGAGAAATACCGAGCATAGCTCGTTCCATAGCCCGCTGGGCGACTCTAAGCTTATGCATAAGGCCAATAGTGAAGCACCACGTCTCGGATCCGTATGTCATCACTGGCAACACACACTGCTCGAACACCTTCGACTTCAGGCACTGAGGTAACTTTTTGGACGACAAGATATGACGTAGTTTCCCGAACGCAGCCCATCCGAGTTGGATTCTACGAGTGACTTCTTTCTCGAAGTTGGACTTACCCATTTGGATCACTTGTCCCAGGTAAATGTACTCGTCTACAACTTCGAGAGCAGCGCCGTCAACAACAACCGGTACGGGTGTGACATGGACATTCGACATGATCTTCGTCTTGTCCATGTTCATCTTAAGACCCACCCGTTGTGAGGCGCTGTTCAAGTCCCCGAGCATTGTACCAAGTTCCTCCAGGGATCCCGCCAGGATGACTATATCATCGGCATATCGCAGGTGTGTGATCTGTTCGCCATTGATGTTAATGCCACGTCGTTTCCACTCCATCAGCTTGAACACGTCTTCCAACGCAGCGGTGAACAGTTTTGGGGATATGACGTCCCCTTGCCTGACACCTCTCTGCAGTTGGATGGGGTTCGTTGCTGTGTTGTGTACTCTGACGGTCATGGTGGCTGATGTGTATAAACATTTCAACACCTCGATATACCGGTAGTCGATCCGGCACCGCTGAAGAGAATTTAGTACTGCCCAGGTCTCGATAGAATCAAAGGCTTTCTCATAGTCCACATAGGCAACACATAGCGGCAGATTATACTCCTCGGTCTTCTGTATAATCTGCCGCAGTGTGTGTATGTGGTCCATGGTACTGTAGCCTTTCCGGAATCCTGCTTGTTCGGGAGGCTGGAAGTCGTCAAGCCTGCGTGCAATGCGATTTGTGAGCACTCTCGAAAACAGCTTATAAACGTGGCTCAGAAGTGCAATGGGCCTGTAGTTCTTCAAAAGGGTCTTATCCCCTTTCTTAAAGAACAAAGTCACCACACTTCTGCTCCACGCTTCCGGTGTAGTCCCAGTATTAATGACGGAATCGAACAGATTTCGGAGCGCCACTAGGAGGGGTTTCCCTCCAGCTCTTAACAGCTCGGCTGTGATTCCGTCATCTCCCGGTGCCTTGTTGTTTTTAAGCTGTTTGAGAGCCTCTCTAATCTCATACAGGCTGACGTCCGGGATATCTTCTGTGTAGTGTCGGGTTAGTTTGGCTCGCTTATCGCTCTCCTCGAGGGGAGCTGGAGCTTGAGAGGAGGCATACAACCGTCCGTAGTATCTCTCTGTCTCTCTCAGAACTTCGGGTTTCGACGACACTATGGTGCCGAGCTCGGTCTTCAACCTCGTAAGCTGACTTTGCCCAATAGACAGATCTCTGGCGAACACTTTGGAGCCTCGGTTTTGCTCAATTGTGTTTTTTACACGATTTGCGTTGTTTTTTCGCAAATCGCGTCGCCTGCACTTAGAGATCTGCTCATTGAGCCGTCTGTACTCCGCCATAGAGGTTGGAGACTGCACACATAGTTCTCGTCGGTCCCTCATTAGACCGAGGGTTTGTTCTGAGAAAACCTGAGATCTACCACTGGGGTGGGTCTTGAAGTACTTCGACCCTACCTCGTGGACAGTTGTTACCATCCTGGTGTTAAACTCGTCCACTGACGTGCATGCTTCTAGGCACGCAAAACGGTTTTGTAGTTCGAGCTGAAAGCTCTCGGAACCCTGGATTTGGACAGGTGTTGGGCGAAGCGTAGACTTCATCAGGCGTGACCGTTCCAGCTTGACGTCGATATTTAATGTGCCTCTTACAAGGCGGTGATCGCTTCCGGTTTTAAGCCTGCTGATCACAGAGACATCATTAAATATATGCCGTTTGTCTGCCAGAATGAAGTCTATCTCGCTTTTTGTTGAACCATCAGGGCTTATCCAGGTCCACTTGCGATGCGGCTTCTTCTTGAAGAAGGAGTTCATCATGAATAAGTCCTCCTTCTCCATGAAGTTTGCCAGCAAGTGTCCCCGGTGGTTCCGTCGTCCAAATCCGAAGGGTCCCACCTTCATCTCGTTGTCATTTCGCGTGCCTAGTCTTGCATTAAAGTCCCCCATCACAACTGTGAAATGAGTTTTTGAGGTATGTATGGCTCTACTAATGTCCTCATACATAACCTCAACCTCATCGTCGGGGTGTGTCGAAGTCGGCGCGTATACCTGTACGACCTTCAACGAATACCGTTTAGATATTCTGAGTGTAAGGTACGCTACCCTGGCCGACACACTCCCAACTTGCACAATGTTGTTGACGAGGGACTTGTGGACGAGAAACCCGACACCACCTTGGGACAGGTGTTCGCCCTCCCGGTGATAGAACAAGTTTCCGGATTTGAGTATTATCGTGTCCTCCCCCTGTCTTCGGACTTCAGATAAACCCACAATGCTCCAGTTTAACTTGTCTATCTCTTCTTCCAGCTCTTTTACCTTGTCGTCGGTCCTCAGTGTCCTGGTGTTGTATGTTGCCAGGTGCAGAAGTCGTCGTTGGGATTGGTAGCCCGATCTCTGCCGGCGATTCTTAGCACCCCCTGCCCCGCCGTTACCATAGCCGCTACCGTAGCTAGGAATAGCGGGGCTGCCGGGGACTGGGGGCCGAGGCTTACTTGTGACTTGCATGCGGGGGTTTTAGCCGGTAGTCACCACGCTTGGCTAGTGCGTGTTGGTGACCGCAGGTGACCTGACCGGTTTTCGTCACACACAGAAAGATGCTGCTGCCCATCTTCTGGATTAGTCCTATTAGTCGCCTTTTACGACATCCCAGGAAGAACGGGAGTGGTGCTATTCTACTTAAGTGGGCCCGGCACCACACGGGGACTACATGACAAGCACCTGCTTTCGATTAAAAAAAGAATCATTAAAATCGGTTCACCCAGTCGAAAGTTCTGAAGTAACAAACATAAAAAAATAGTCGAATTGAATACCTCCTCCTTTTTTGAAGTCGGTTAAAAAGGAAGAAGACTTTGTAAAGGAAATTAGGTACAAGTAAAATAAGCTTCGACGCAGTAGGGAACCAACTTTGGACACTGGGTTTTGTTTTAAATATGGAAAATTAACTGCAATTTAGTGTATAGATCAAGGAAAAACTAAAATATTTTGCAATTTCGCTCCAGTTTTCTAGATACATAAACTGCATAAATAACTTTGTAATCCTATATAAAGGTATAGGATTACAAAGTTACATTTGCAGTTAATGAATCACTGTACCTGTATAACAAAGTTACATTTGCAGTGAATGAATCAGTGTACATGTATATAATATAATGGAATAATAGGTGTAGATAGGTACCTAGATATAATCCTATATTCAAAGGTAACTTGTAAAAGGAAAAAAAGTAGGACTATCTACAAAAAGAAATGAGATGCCATCAAAAACATAACTTGTAAAAAAACCCAAGTCTCGCAACTCAGTTCTACCGTAAAAAGTTGTGAGATCCATGTAATACCAAGTCGCTTAATTTATTCAGTTCCTACTTAAGGTTCCTTCTGTCTTAAGTTATTACGTAATTAGCTAACCTAACAAGTAACAACATCTTATAGTGACCATATCAATATTAAAAATCTTTTGTTTTAAATAAATAGATTGACTTGGCAATCGCACTAAACAAATATAATATGTAGGTAGATATTACTTGTGAGATACATTGTGTTTTCATGCGATGGTCAAGTCGATCTATTTATTTAAAACAAAAGATTTTTAATATTGATATGGTCACTATAAGATGTTGTTACTTGTTAGGTTAGCTAATTACGTAATAACTTAAGACAGAAGGAACCTTAAGTAGGAACTGAATAAATTAAGCGACTTGGTATTACATGGATCTCACAACTTTTTACGGTAGAACTGAGTTGCGAGACTTGGGTTTTTTTACAAGTTATGTTTTTGATGGCTACAATAATATCAATATCTTTATCGGTAAGTGTATAACTGTATATACAAACAAGGTATAAAATAAAGTCTGCCAGTCTGTCGTCACACAGTGGGTGCCCTTAGAATGTCCGCATACAACTACTTCTCGAAGTCTGGAGACTCTGGAACTATCACTCCCTCCTCGTAAATATGATCTTCTTGGATTAAGTCTCTTCAGGCTCGCCCCTTTTTCCACGAGAAGTTGAAAGGCCGCTAGGGCCAACAGCAACTATCCATTCGATCGTCGCATAGGACATTAAAAACCCAAGTGCTTTGTGACAAAGAAAAACACCTTATGGACTTCTACAGACTTGCAGCTATCTTATCTATAGTTACTAACATTATAAAGAGGAAAGGTTTGGTTGTTTGTTTGCATTGAATAGGCTCCGAAACTACTGAACAGATTTAAAAAATTCTTTCACTGTTGGGAAGCTACACTATCATAGGGTGATATAGGCTATATTATATTTTCAAAAAAATTAGGGATCCTCAATAAAACTCCAATAATGAACCCAAGACATAAGATAATCGAAGCAAAACGAGGGCGGTTACTCGTCATTAAACAAACAATAAGAAATCAAACTGCGACTTATTCATGCTAGTTTTACGTTAAGCAAATTAAATTTCCAACGTCACATGTCATTTGTTTGCTTATAAGTACATTAGCGTCTGTTATCCGTCTTTTTATCCGGAAAATAAACTTCATAATATTATGTGGGTAAGAGTTGTGGTAACGTCGAGAGAGTGGTGGTGGTGTTTTAATTTAATTTGCAACAAAATATAATATACACGTTATTACGAGACTAGTATTTCTGTTATCATGTTACGAAACCTGAAAAAAAACCTACACTAAAAGAAAAGAATAAAGAAAATTATTGGCGTGTACAAAATATGTTGTGTTGTATTATAGCTAGTGATCTGTTCCAGGCAACGTAAAGGAAATTTAACAACATTTTTCATGTTCATGCGCCACGAATGGGACGGACTGACATTCAGAAGAAGGAATTAATGGGACAAGGAATTTATCACTTATCAGTATCACATGAATATTTAACCCGGGATTCGGACTCGAATCCTAGAATGACAAGACGACGAAATATAAAGACTAAGGAAGTCTATTAGATAGCGTTAGATTTTTATAAGTATGCACTTGCAACGATAGCAGATGCGACTAAATAAATAAATACAATGAAGAAAGAAAAAAAATGTTCTCACACTAAATAAATGTCCCGTAAAATCATGTCCGAGAACTTCACCTTGAAATCAAACAATTAAAAAAATTTATGAGTCAGCCCAAATTTTTCTTTGAGCAAATCATCAAATGTAACAGAAAAGGTTGAGTAAGTATTAAGGTATTTCTTAAAATACTTAGGGACTAATGTGTTTCTTCTTATCGTCATCATTGAACCACTTATTAATGCGCAGGTATCATGATCTAGTTAGGTTATTATCTTACTATTGATGCAGTGGTTTATTCGTATTATTATCAATTACACCTACGGCATATCCATGTTATTAACGTACATGTCTAGATATTGTGTGTGTTTGTGCGTATTATTAAGCACTTAAATACAAGATACAGGCAATTTTTATATGAAGCTGAAAGAACCTCCTGATACACCTTAAGCTGGTATTTTCTTACACCAAAATTACCATTAGCACTTCACAAGTAAATCGAATACGATTCGCTTCAACATACAACACTGCACGCACGTATTACGATATACGATGACACTATAATGAAGTTTAATGTGATGCTACGAGTATGTGCGAAAGGTCTCAAAGACTACTTCGTCTTCACTTACAGATACTCCACTAAACATCAATACACCTAAGAGTTTCGATACATTTTAGGAGACTCTTACATAATAATCAATGTTTGTTTAGCTAACATTTCTCTTAATATTGAATTCTGTCGTTGCAAATTGGCGGGAAGCCAAAACGCGGGGACCCAAACTGACGTGGCACCGCTCTACGTCACAGTACGTGGAAAATTCTATGTGTCTTCAATGGACAGTATGTTTGTTCCTACACAAAAATAATGTACTCAATAGTAGTAATTATTTATGGAGTATCTTTCTTTATAGGTGACATGATCTTAGTCCTTAGAAAGTATTTCATTGTTTCGTAAATAATTTGTGCAAAATAGACGTATGACCTATAGCACGACGAGTACGAGTATCAAAAATTCCGCAAATATTATTTAGTTTCGTTTGAGGTCCATAATATTGTATAGTATCTGTTCTTTACAAAAATTTAAATGGGTTTAGTGTTAGTGTCGTCAAATCAGAAACTGACCGTAAAGGCTAATAGATTTAGGAAACAGCCTATCACGAGAGGATGTTAGCTCTCTAAGAGCCCCTTCCCCCTTTGTCCAATCAGTTCATGATACGAATCGTGCGGAACTCTTTCTATAGCTTTTCGGCAAATATGAGGAGAATCCAGAATTTAGGTAATGTGCCTGTAAAACCTACAACTAGTCTTCACTTTATTTCCCAGCCTTATACACCAACTTAGTTTAATTTAATGATGGAACTTAATTAGCCATTATCATCTAACACTACATTTAACGATAATCGAAATTTAATTGGACTGATACATTTAGATAATTGCAAACGTTAGAAAGAAGTAACTGCCAAATTGTTCCGACTCTTTTACTCTTTGGCACGCTTCCTAATTGCAGTAACCTAGGTTTCCTAATAAGTAAACACGTGTACTTTTCAACTACGTTTTATACCTACCTACTAATAGGTACGTAAAATCACGCGTTGATTCGGCAATAGGAATTATATTATGTGGTATTTTTTGTTACATATTATAATTGCTACTTGTAGTAATTGATGACATTCATGCTCGAATCTCAACAAAAGCAACTCAAAATGCAATTATATTATGTAGCATTTAAATGTTTTGCTTCTACCATCAGTTTGAAATTCTATTACAGAGGAAAAGAAATAGTGAAAAATACTCTTGAGCACGTCACACAAAACGCAAACTTACACTATGCAGGTATATACTTATAACAAAATCATTTTGCATAACTTGAGCGGAACTGGCAGCGGCGCTGTTCATTTCCAAGCGTCCTTTGCATTCATATTTCTTCCACATAAATATGTCCTTCCTCTAATAACTCTGTTTTCATGTCAAATATTTCTCTACATTTATAATTCAGCAAGTTTAACTAATGCAATTTGTATACTATTAGCATTAGTAGCTATGATATGATTGAAGGACAACAAGGACAAAATGAACCAACCTGAATTGATAATCTAAGGTAACAGTTGAAGATAAAAGTGTAAAAACTCAATGCTGTTCTACGCAAGTTATCGTTTTATTAACCTCCATAATAAATCACGCATATTGTAATTGCTTCATAACTTCAAGTGTGGCATGGGGTTACAATCCAAAAGCCAATTTAAATAGCACCTAAATTCTAGCGTGACAGGATATATTACCTATTATTGGGGCCCAAATTCTTCAGGTACCTTTCCATAAATAGCTGAGTATAAACTGAGGAGTGACGTAGGGCGGGATATCATTGCGCGCGTGGGTTGGATGCCTTCCGGAATCAATAAGTGCTTGAATAGACGCTAAACTACTGACATACTGCCGCGTGAGCTGCGTCCGGACAGGATTGCCCAGAATTGTCCTAGTTTAGACAGCGACCGGAATCTTCCGGAAGGTGATTTTAATGTCAGGGCAAGCTTGGTCAAAACTTTAAACGAAATATTTTTTACGAACTCGTCTATGTGATAGTGATACCGCTTATGAAGCCAAGGTTGTATTTCTGGGCTGGAGACATATTTAGGTGATTTTTTCTAGGGTAGTTGGTGTCAGTGATGTCGTATTTATTGTTTTCCCTCCACGGCCGCGACACAGGGAATCTTAATAGCCTTCGCAACAGAATGTGTGTTAAGAGTTTTATTTGTAACCGCATTCAAATCCCAAGCTAGTGTGCAAAAGCAAAAGAAGCTTTAATTCATGTAAGTGGCTAGGGTTTAGAAAATTTTTCTTTGACGACAGCAATTTAGGTAATGGCAACATTGGCAACGCTACATACATACTGAACATACAACAATGCAGTAATATATCTAGTAGAAATGAAGAAACCAAACCATATGGTTGAATACATCCCTGCCTTGTTCATCCCTGCCGAACAAAGAATCTTAAGTTTCCTTCCCAAGATAAATCGTTATATGACATAAATTTGTTCTCGGGTTGTGGATGTTTGGTAATTGCCATTTGTGTGTTCATGTCTACCGTAACACAGAAAATTCGAGTACGTGGGTGTGAATGTGTGAGCGTTCATAATATAATATAATTATATTTATTCGAGGAATTACTACCTACGTTCTTTCAAAATACGATACTTCCATTTCATATAGCCCAGCTACTGACATTCGTAATTTCGAGTACAACTTCGAGCTAACTTCGAACTAACGCATAGGTTCCATATATTACTTACCTAGGTAGTCAATTAAAGATTTAAATGTGGCGGTCTATGAGAATAAAAAAAAATCGAAAAGATTCCAGCGCTTTAGAGCTGTCCAGAGCTCTGATGTTTCATATGATACTTAGCATAACTAGTTATTGGTAAATTTACGTTAGTGCAACTGCACTGAAGAAAAATAACCATGTTTCCGGATGTAATTTCTGAATTTAAGCGGAGGTGGGTTACTACTTACTAGTGTTAAGTGACCAATTCAACTCAATAACCAAGTTGTTGTCAGCCATTACCGAAGCGATGATTCAACTAATGAAGTGTGAAAATCGTTAAAACATCTCATGGTTGGTATTAGACTAAGATTCTTCCTTATTCTAGCAGTAAAAACTTATCAAACACGGCATTGAGATACATCCTAGCTACCACCAGCAGATTTGACTGATTTATCGATGATGTTACTCGTACACTCCAAAAGCTACGAAGAGTTGATCACAGACGCAGCAGAGGAAAATTTTAATGAGAAAATAATGTCTTAGCTCATTATATACAAAGTTTACATTATTTTGTAATATGTAGGTACTCCTGCATTCAGATGAAAACATGAACTAGCTTAATGGTGAAATCTGCAGATTGTTTGCGAAAAGTTAGTTATTGAGGCGTTACTGTGTCAGTTGAACGGGAACTTTGCCAAGCATAGAACCTGAAGCCGCCAGTTTGTCTAGCTTGTGGAAGGCTTGGGATATCACGGATGGTTATTACTAGATTTGACCGAGTTTTCTGTGTTACTCATTACATTGCGTATGGGATTACAAAGCCGAGGCTTAAGGACAAAATTTAATATAAATATTTTTTTACAATAGTGTTTAAGGTTTTGGATGTGCATAAACTTAATTTTGTAACTAATTATATTGAATATTAAAGGTCCCTTGTTGGGCGCCACTTTATAAAATTTATCAATATACATATTAGAATATAAAATAAGATAAAAGTTTAAGGTAAATACTTTACTTTCTGGTTACCCCTTGTACATTTATGCTTGATCATTTATCTGTTTGTAATAAGTAAAGCTTTAAAAAAGATTTTTTGATTTACTGACAAATTGCATGAAGAAATCCAATTCACTAATTAGATTAGAGGCTCAGTCTTTTCTAATTAGTAGGTATTCTGATTCAATCTTTGCTATCACAAGCATTCCTCGCGCCGTGGAGTAAAAGAATTATACACGAGGTTCGATTAATTTACATTCTTTAAAAATTTTACTTCGATACATAAAGTAATCTATACTTTAATAAAACTCAAAAGGCAAATTTTCTGTACATAGAATATTTTTTAAAAATTTTGATTAGGGGGCACTTCAATAACGTGTTAGAGCACAAAAATATATTTTTTAGAATTATTGTCTGTCTGTCTGTCTGTCTGTTTGTCTGTCCGGGCATCACATGAAAACCTTTGAACGGATTTCGATGAAAATTGGTATAGTTGTTACTAATACGACGGGTCATATTTTAGGATACTTTTTATCCCGAAAAGTTAAAAGGTTTCCCCGGGGAACGGGATGAAATTTTGTATGGAATATTTTTAAAACATCAACCGATTTGCTTCAAATTTTCCACAAATGTTCCTTGCTTAAATTGATTAAACATATATTTTTCAGTCAGTCAGTTCAACAGTTCAGTTTCAACATTTTGCAAAAAAAAAAGAAAAAAATACAAATTAATGTGAATATTGCTTATTTTTCAAAACCCGCTCCTGAAGGAACCCTTTGTGATTTTATCGTGGGTTTCAGTGTATAAATTACTAAATAAAAGTACTTCAATATAAATTCACCGTTTTTTAAATTTCCTTCTGCAAGAAGTACTAATAAGGTAAAACATAATTTCCGTATGCGAAGCTGCGGGCAACAGCTAGTTATTAAATAAACTATTTAGGACGTATGTGGGTGAATATCAGAAACGTGCATTTTTTTTCAACTTTGGTGGCGAAATTTTCTCTTCAGTTTTCGTGAAAAATGAGGACCTGGTATAAGAATAGAAAGTCTAAGCTATAAGAACCTTCAAGAGGTCTGAGAATATCTCGATAACTTTTTGAGATATTTAAGTTCAAAGTTTAGTGTGGCCACCAGAATTGATAATCGCCCACCAAAATCGAAAGTACCCACCAAAATTGAAAATCAGTGACACCAAAATTGGATTTTTCTGTCACAAAAGCTCTAAAATCAATAAAATAAAGCTCAAAGTGGCTAATATCACGAATTCTCGGGAATTATCAATAACTTTCATCGTTTTATAAAACTCTATTGTTAAAAAAATATAGATATTATTATTTAACATCTATCAATCCATCAGCCCTTGGTGGACACAGGCCTCCCCTAACTTGCGCCACTCTGACCAGTCCTGTGCCTTCTGAATCCAGAGGGTGCCTGCTGTCTTCTTTAGGTCGTCAGTCCACATGGTTGGGGAGCTTCCAATGCGCCTTTTTCCAAGACGTGGGCGCCAATCGAGGACCTCTTCCCAATGGTCATCGGTCCTTCGAATTATGTGGCTAGCCCATTGCCACTTCAGCCGGCGTACTCGATGAGCTATGTCGATTATTCTTGTTCGTCTACGTCATTTCTGATTTGATCACGTACAGAAATACCGAGCTTAGCCCTCTCCATCCGCTTTTTTTCTCTCTGTCCGCTTTGTGACTTTGAGTATATGAATAAGGCCAATAATAATAAAGCACGACGTCTCGGAGCCGTATGTCATCACTGGCAACACACACTGCTTGAACACCTTCAACTTCAGGCACTGAGATAGTGTTTTGGACGACAAGATATGACGCAGTTTCCCGGACGCAGCCCATTCGAGTTGAATTCTACGAGTGACTTATTTCTCGAAGTTGGACGTAGGTACATGATATGGACATTGGACATGATTTTCGTCTTGTCCATGTTCATCTTAAGACACACCGATTGTGGCGCTGTTCAAGTCCCCTATAATTTTACCAAGTTCCTCAAGGGATCTTGCCAGATAGACTATATCATCGGCATATCCCAAGTGTGTGATGTCACTATTGACCACGATGATACCACGTTGTTTTCATTCCATCAGCTTGAACACGTCTTCTAACGCAGCAGTGAACAGTTAAGGAGATATGACGTTCCCTTGCCTGACACCTCTCTGCAGTTGTATAGGGTTCGTAGCTGTGTCTTATACTCTGACGGAAATGGTACCTGATGATTACAAACACTTCAACACCTCGATATGAGAATTAAGTACCGATACCGATAGAATCAAAGGCTTTCTCATAGTATACATAAGCAACACATAACAACAGATTATACTCCTTGGTCTTTTGTATAATCTGCATCAGTATGTCTATATTATGGTCTATGGTTCTGTAGCCTTTCGGAATCCTGCTTGTTCGGGAGGCTGGAAGTCGTCAAACCTGCCTCGCAAACGGCTTACAAACGTGGTTCAGAAATGCAATGGGCCTTTATAGTTCTTCAAAAGGGCTTTTTCGCCCTTCTTGAAGAACAGAGTCACCACAGTTCTGCTGCACGCTTCCGGGGCAGTTCCAGTATTGATGACGGAAACGAACAGCTATTGGAGCGTCATTAGTAGAGGTTTCCCATCAGCTCTTAGAAGCTATTGTGAATCCGTCATTTTCCGGAGCCTTGTTCTTTTTAAGCTGTTTGAGATCCTCTCTTATCTTATACAGGCGGCGTCCGGGGTATCTTGTGTGTAGTGTCGGGTCAGTTTAGCTTGATTGTTATTGTCCTCGCAGGCAGCTGGAGCTTGAGAGGAGGCATACGACCATCTCTCAGAACTTCAGAACATGGTGCTGGACTCGGTCTTCAACCTCGTAAGCTGACTTTGCCCAATAGACAGATCCCTGGCGAACACTTTGAAGCTCTAGTTTCGCTGAAGTGGCTCGTTTTAAATTTTGGTCACGCATAAACGCCACCAAATCCACCAAAATTGAGCCACCAAACTCGGATCCTGCATAAAAAAAATCTTTAAAAATAGGAATCTTAAGATTCAATTAAATTTATATAACTGTTTTATGCGTAATCCAAATCACTACCTATATTGTGTAGCTTACTATAAAAGCACTTTAAAATAAACAGCAAATCGATCCACCAAAAATTGAACAATTCTTGTCCCCCTGTGCCACCCAAGCGGGTACTTTTGTTTTGGCGGGAAGTCATAGCTCTAATCACATACCCGTTACACTCAAACGTTACCAGACAACTATGACCTGCGAAATAATAAAACTTAAATGATCGCATACGCAAGAAAGTTCATGTTTTAGTAAGTTGAACAAGTGCACCCAAGATTTTGGTTTTTTCTTGGACAAACTTTGATCGAGTATCCTGTGATGCTACATAACATTTTATAATATGGTTTAGTTATTTTTAGATAATGTGTCTTATGTGTATACTAACGAAATTATATATTTTTTATTTTAACTTCAATTGTCACTGTGGTGAATGAAATTATATCAAAAAATGGAGCTGGGACATACCACCAAACTTGAATTTTAAGGCATTTTTTTTACCCTGATTTTTTATATACACATATATTTAAAAAAACAATGTGGCCCCAATTAAAAGAAGTTACGTAGTTTACTATATAAAAAAATCAAAAACATTCTATCATTTTACACCTCGATTCTCAACGTGGACACGTAAAATTTGCCGATTTGATATTCACCCATGTAACCAATTATACAAACGAAATCTATTAAAGGCCTTTTAACTTTTTAAAAGAAAAACAGGCAATTGCTTGAGTTACTCAAAAAGTACGTTACAATTTGGTCTTTCTGTGTACCTTTGTATACTTTCTTTTCTATGACAAAGACTTGATGGTCACGCTGATGTCTGTAATAAAACTAGAACAAACTCACGAAACCACGTAATAAAGCTGTAAAAATGTTTATGTACGTGTGCCCTGGTACATTTCAGCGTACAAAATGCGCTCGCACGTACTAAATCGATACACGCAGACTGCAGACTGTCCGTTGTTAGCTCGGGAAGCTATGGCGACGTCTCGGTTGCCAAAAACTCTACTAAATATTAAATTTTCCATACAACTGTAAAGTGGCGCCCAACGAGGGACTGGAAGGTCTTCTGTGGTTTCAAGGACAGTTATATTATTATAAAATGATGAACAGTACAGTTAGTTTTTAATATTAATTTTCGTTTTTGTGTTTATTTAAACACCTACAAGACAATGTACTCTGAAAGCAAGTTGTTCATACTTTTCGTCTTCTTAAAAAACCTCTATTTCCCAGAATTTTGAGAGCTATGTCGTGTTCGTTATACAACCTTAGACGTCACGCTGGTGTAAAGGCCTAGATCAAAATTCCTCAATATGAGACACAAATCTATAAGAGAGAAATTGCTGAAAAATGTGAAGAAATGTGAAATTGGAAGATGTGCAAAGAATCGGTGTATCTTTAATTATGTATAGAACGTAATACCCCGCGTAAAAATGGCTTTTTAGCACAAAGAAACAGTAACTGTCAGTTTTATTGCTAAAATTAGCTGCAACTTGCATTAGTGTTACGTCAAAAACATGGAAAAATATTTACCCCTCACCATGAAGCCTGTCAAGTAACTATGATGCGTACACAGTTTAAACAACGCTATAAAATTAATATGACGTCATTCCTAGCACGTGCGGCCATCATGCCCTACTGTGGGTGCATCACTAATGACAGTCGACGAGCGATTAAATAAATTACGACTTTTTCGTGTTAGCCACAAGAATCATGATTGCCTGCTGTTCTTAATTGTGTGGGGGTTGCTACCCTTGTGTAATGGTTTCCGGTTTTATAGGTGTGTTCGATTTTATTAGTGGAAACTTACTTTTCCAGTTTTTTTCCTGTTTTCTTGCTTTTGTAGGTTGTGCCACCAGTGAATAAAATGATGAAAAATTATATTGAGCATTTTTTGTTTATTTTAGTCTGTTGGTTAGAATTTTTTGTGTAGAAAAGCCCATACAATAAGTACATATTTTTTGTCTAGTTTTTAGAAATTACAATATTTATATTTTTTCAATATTGGAGTGTAAAAAAATATATTATTACCTTCTTGATATGTAAGGCACTTTAAACCATATTGAATATTGAAGCAATTGGTGTAAATCAAATGGATATAGTGCCATCCTCATTCAAGAGGCTGTAACTGTGGTTACTATTAGGAATAAGGTGCGAAATACACGAAGATTGAATAGGCTCTTACTAAGTTGGCGTGTAAAACATCCGTTGGGATTGTTGCAAAGCTGCAAATTTATTATACTGTACTCGCACTATAACTAAAACGTTAAAATAATATTTAACACTAGAGTACCGTGCATTCGTAGAGAAGGAGTACTAGTTTACTTACGGTTTGTTTGAATTATTTATCGGTATATTGGAACAGAATATTACTAATTCAGCCTAACATCTACTCCCAAAAACAAAAAATTTCAGGCACTAAAAGTGCTTATTCGTCAGTATTGCTAATCTCAAGTTACCGTGGCTCATTCATTTTAATCAAAGTTCTTCATCTCCATAACTGTCCTTCGTTATGGCCAAGCCAATATAATCAAGCGAAATCTCCTTGTACGAGCCACTTGATCGGCTCGTTGATCCACTCGTTAATCCACGTCCTTATTCGGGTCCTTAACGCGGGTTACCGTGACCTTTGTTTGATCGATCTTGGAAACTGCTGACGCAAACACTGCGACGACATTGCTTAAATGATATTTAGGTGCCTTAATAAATTGTGAGCTTCCCAGAATAACAACTGTAGGAAAGGTTCTTTGAAAGCGTTTATTCTTTATACCATTTATATCACTTACGCTTATGTTCATCTAAACTTTTTTATATTAATTGGATAAACGCGCAGACGATCTTTTTTGTAAATGGTTAGTAATTCCATAGGCATTACCAGAGAAGAAAGAAAGAATAAGTTCTGAAGCTACCTACCGGAATACAAAGAAAATCGTTTGGCTGTTGACTCAAGCAAGAGAATCGGCAGGGTTTCTATTGCCTCTAACGACGCCATGGTCTGTCAGCTTAGATTGGGGTTTAGTGTTCTAGTCCATTGAAATAATAACAGAACTCCAACAGGAGTGACCGGGCACCACAGCCTAGTCCGTTGTTTCGTAGGGTGCACCACAAACAGAGGTGGTTGGCTTCGATGATGCTTGGAAGATGGATAGAGTCCTGTACATCCCATAGACAATAAGCTTTGACTAAGTTAATGCGTTTTAGCATCCAGGTCTTTCCACTCCACCATCAGGTAGGTTTGTAGTCAAGTATTAGCTAATTAATTACAAGTATTACATTATAAGTAGGTACTATTATTTCGTCTATGGTATTAGCTAATCATTCAATCTAATTATTTCGAGCCCTTGTTACTTCGAAGATATCATTAGTGACAACACCTATTTTATCCGATTGATTGATGAAATGATCAAATTGATTAATAATGCAATTGACTTCAATGTACATACATACATGTATGTATACAATGAAGTTAATTGAATTAAAACTGAAAGGGAGTTTGATATATGAAAATACTATTCTGATAGTTTGAGTTTATTGAAAATTGCTGATCGTGAGAATTTTTTGAGGGTTTCAATGAAACTTCTTCTTTGAACACTAACCAAGTGTTCATGTAAAAAACTGTAGCAACGCTTGACTACAGTATACCTACTGAACGTTTTAGAAAACATTATGTAACGTAATGAAATATATTTTCTTCCGCATACCAACACCTAAAATGTTTCCCTTCAAAATTCCTTTTAATATTTCATGTAATAACGTCCTAGCGGCATTTGACTGACCTTTAGCGTGTGACAATGACATGGCCTTAGAGATAGCTTTTTAATCATCTTTGCTACCTTTTTACCGAGTGAGAAATCTTCTGAAGAAAGCTTGACGATCTTACTGCGTCTACCTTTACTTTATTGACGGAAATGTTTGTCAATCATACTTATATGCATTAAGTAGGGACATCTCTTATTATCGGGGTTATTAAAATAGGGAATTGCACCACAGATTCGTAAGCCGTGGTCTTATACTGAACGTCTTTTATCTGGAAAAATATATTTCCAGAAATATTTAATGCCACATTGATTGTTGTCAATGGATTCAAAGTCGATGACCTGAGAGGTTTGAATCCGAGCCAAAATACATAAGAAAAGAATCTTGAATTTCAATAGAATTTAAAAAATATAAAAAGCGAATTCTATAGAGTCTACGGTTAGCAACACAAAGGTCTCAGCATGCTTCTCTTCGTAAGTGGAGATGGATTTATAGATATTGTCTTGTAATCTTACGAACTTGGTGCTAAAAAACGGTATGCAAATTACGAGCGTATTATCATTTCATTATCAGTGTACAAATTCGGTTAGTAATGAATTAATTTCATCTTGAGCTTCAATTGTAGCATTAGATGAGTTTGCCAAGATTTTCAATCATACTGATAATATGAATGACGATGGCAGTTGCATCTATTTTACTATGAACCAGCATCTATTTTAGCTGTTTACTAAGGAAATACTAAACACGTAATGAGTAACAAATAAGACATTTCCTTTAAGGAACTGTGATGGGTCGGAAGGAGGAATTATCTATCCTGGACCAACTAGCAGGTACTCACTGCCAACTACACCAACTAAGGCTACGGGATTATCGAAAATTTAAAATATCTTCCAGCTTAACCAAACTGCTATCATGAACTAAACAATCTCTTTCATCCTTCTTCCAATCTCTTTTATATTGTGGCACACTGGTTCTACGTATACGAATAATGCATGCCATCATATCAGCTACTGCGGCAGCGGGATAGGCTTGTCCAAAGTCGTTTATCATGTCATATACAAATTAATTCCCGATAAAACGCGATGCGATATGCGATAAAATGATAGATGATTATGATATTCTTATAATAACTATTCATTTCTTATTATTACTTAAAACTTTATTCATGATACAATAAATCTGAAACTAAACAAAATCAGGCCAAATGTGCATCAAATATTTTTTGGGAGAAATTAGATTAAGATCGATAAAAATAGTTTATAAAAGGTACAAAAACATTATTATGATTTGTCCATCCGTCTTTTTGGCTGTTTATCTACTTCATAAGTAATACTTACTAATACTTTTTAAGGCGGTATTTCAATCAAAACAATCAGCATCACCTCAAACCAATTGCATTATAGTAGTCACAGTATTTCGCTCTTAGAGTATAATTATTTATACTCTCCCCAAGTAGCAAAATAAAGTTATATAAATGGTCAACGAACGTCTTAGATTAACTTTCAGTCAGTCAAAATGGTTATATTACAGTATATTAGACGTCTATATAACGCGGGTTTGGGCGCACCTTATATGACATTTACATCGTGTAAGGGTCGTTTTGTCGTCGCAACGGCGTCAATTACGTTACGTAAAACTCACATAGATGTTGCAAGTGTGACTAATATGTTTTATAATAGTGTCTAGTAATACTCCTAGATAACTTTAACCGTATATAGATGTAAATAAAATTACAAAAGAGTCCTGTTATGATTAAACACATAACATCTACATGAGTTTTCTTATGCGAACGAACAATATTTTTTCTTCTTGAAATACTTTATAAAAAGTTAAGCCAAATGTTATTATGATTTTCATTTATTTAATATAAAGAAAGCCGATTGTGGTTGAAGATGAGGAGGGTGATGACATAGTGGCCATTAAATTTTTTCGAGAATATGTATGGACATCTTTGTTCATATTTTAATGGGCCTTCAAAATATTGATGTTTTAATATTGTATATTAAAATTATATATATGAATTGACTTTAATAATTTCCGCCATATTGCAATCAACACACTGAGCGACCGCTTTACGACGTGTATATGACTACTGGTTATATACATGTATTTTATTCAACTTATGTCGTCCTGTCGTCCACCATTACGGTTGCAATTAGGGTTCTATGGAACAGAAAAATATGAAAAAAAACCTTTATTAGTAGTTCTGTTTTTGAAGTGAAACTTCTATATAGACTTCAATGTAGGGGTATTAGGAATTTTCTGTCACGAAAAAGCGTTACCAAGGCGTGACGTAGACGTAGCCGATATATCGCGTGGAAATTTTTGAAATAAATATTAAATATAAATACGTTGCCATTCGTTTTAAATATATTTTTTTTTTTTTGGCATATTTTTTGAATTTATTTTTGAATTTATTTTTGATGTTTTTAGAATTTTTTTTTTGTTTACTTATTTGAATATTGTTTTTAATTTTATAATAAAAATTATTTTTGAATTTTTTTTCAAAAAAAAAAACAAATTTTAATATCTTCTTTTTGAGAAAAGAATGTTGCCACTATTAAATTTAATTTACTCTGCTACTACTTTATCTAAGGAAAATTAGCTGTATTTTAGGATGTTTCAAATTAAATAAAATCGCATACATCCACTTAATGTTTATTTACTAAGCTATAATAGAATTGACATCAGCATAAGAAATCTTTTAAAGAAATAGAAATTTCAACACTTTTCCAAAAAGGTCCTTCGGTACGATTTAGGCGCCTGGTCGCCTAAGTCGTATCGCCTATAGCCTAAGTGGTAGGTACTAATGCTGGGTACTGCCTAAGTGTTAAAAAATATACGGAACCACCTTGATTTTTGCTACTTTCTTTTTGATTGGGACCGCACGACAATGTCTTTTCCAGATTAATTGTAGGTATTTTTGATATTTTTAATGATTTATAATTTTTGTTTACTTTTCTTCTAAAACCACCACTTTTATTAATTCTTTTCCACTTTCCGGGATCCATAACTATGAATTAAATTAAAAATGGCTTCTGAGTCATATAAAAGTTACTTATTATCATTTAAATAATTACATGAATTATAAAAGTCATATAAGAATAAACTTATTGCCTAAAAGTTACATAATGATTGAACTAAACGCCTCAATAAGACTTTTTTATAATAGTTTATTATACAATCATTATAGGACAGTTAATTATTTAAGCGTTACATAAAAGTTTCCAAAATTACACAAAAATAGGAACTCCTGACTATTATCTGACTATAACGTTAACTCGACTCAAAACTTTATCATGTAAACGTAGTGGCAGATACGTTTATATTACGTCATATAAATTCGTTGAGACGACGTTTACCAGACGTATTTATATGATTTAAATTATATATAACTAAAGCATCATATTGAATACCACTTTACAATTATTTGGTTGCTACAAAACTGAAACAAAACCCTTATACGTCTTTTAGTTGTATTATATGACTAGTTTGCTACTTGGGTCTGCACTCGTTGACATAATATTACGCGCTCACTTGTATTGTACTTAGACCTGAAGGCTATTCCGTAAGAATGTTTTTGTAACTCGACAGCGGAATCCGCGATGAGTTTCAAAATTCCTATTCTTAATAAAACTCGACAGTACAGGTGGCGCCGCAGTGTAGAATGCGGCGGTGAGAAAAACTACTTTTTCAGGCTAATTTGACATGTTTGGTATTCGGTAAGGGATTTATTTGTCTCGATCATCAAATTACGTTACCGTCGAAGCTCGTGTCCAATTGTCAAACAAAAAGTAAGCTTCGATTTCGAGTTCGTATTTTAAAAAATAGCCCTCCTGGTGCGAGTGAGCGCGCAATATGTCAACGATTGCAGCGAGATGTAATACTGCGAATACTTATAGAAAATGTTTTCGATTTTCTCGATGTTAAAGTTCAGCTTTATTGATCACCGTCGCACGTGGAAACCTCACAACATAATTAGTTGCGCCAGCCACAAATGAGATTAAATTAACTGCACGTTGACTGTTTCAATAAAATTTACAGAAGTCATAGGTCATAGAATTGTGAAATCAATTTCTCTTGTTACTCCAAGCTTTGCTGTTTATTGCTACTTACTGCATTACTGTTTTTCTCTTCTATAACAATAAAACTGTACATAGTCTGTACATGGAAGGTATCCTTTTGGGTAGCTCAAGGAAACTTAGCTAGCCAAGAAGCCAGCTTTCATGTTAAATAATGATAGAAAGAAATAAGGATTTTCTGATGGAGATTGTGGATCCTTTAAAGAATCTTTGTAGGTTTACGACGCAAAAAGAAATAAATAAACATAAACCAATCTTTGTCAAGCAAATATTTGTATCTATTAATTTTATATTCATAGGTTGCGGAGATTTCATGCTCATATTTTATCAAATATCAAATATATACCTACCTAATTTGTAACAAGCGTGTCCTAGTTTGTCTACGCAGAGTTTTGTTATCATGATAATATGTAGATACTCAATGTAAATATTGTGATTGTTTAATCTTTCGTCATAAATACTTAATATAAAAGAACTAGATCTCAGAATTACGTAGATATTTTTGCTGTACCACGCAAAGTACCACGAAATGTCAGGAAAATATTGCTAAGTGATGGTGATGGTCATTTTCGGTTCTGGTAACCTTAGCTTAGGTGAGATTGGTTAAAGCAAATCACTGTTTCTATCGGTTTAGATTTCTGACGTAGTAAAAGTTTCCCGTAACTCTCATCGTACATAAAAAGGCTTAACTAGCTGTTCTCTATGCACTTTGTATTTAAAATATAATTCCCAAATATTGTACGTAGCTACGTATGCAAAATTCCGAGCCAGTTGCGTCTTCAACACGACTATACATTTCATCTTTAACACGTTCGATGCGAAACCAGGTTGAAAACATGTTGTACATGACTCGCTTGCAGTGCGGCTAAGAAAAACACAGACTTCACTGTGGTGCGAAAGGCATAACTTCAGTTTGCTTTGGTGCAGGAAGGAGATAAATATACATATATTTAAGATGTGTTTCTAAAGTAGAGTCCAAAGGAGTGGCCAGCTTAATACCAGATTTTTTAGATCTGGTACCGCACTGTAGTAATAAAATATAAATACAGTGCGGTACCAGCTAGAAAACACCTGGTACCCCCGCACACCTTATACCGCACCCTGCGCTGGCTTCACGCGGCCAGTGTTGTGTCGCAGTCGACAAAACCGTGCGATTTCAAAATAAAATTTGTTTGGTTATTACTTTTAACTAACTAAGTGACACTATATCCAAAATGTAATTTATGTGGTTATTACTTCAGTAGCGTGAATTACGCTTAAAACGACAGTAAACACAAAATGCCACTTTTTTACTCACCGCACAGTTGTTTTTACTAAAAGTATAAAGTGACACAAGAGGCATCTAGAAAAAAGTATCCAAACTATTAAAATATCAGTCTTTGCATTAGAAGCGCTTCATTTTAGGTAATCTAAATCGCGTTTTACATAACTGAGAATTCGGGTTTTTTGTATAATGCCACTTATGTTTTCAATGTGCGTATATGTAATTTCGATAATAATACATTTATTTTTTCAGAGCCGAAACTAAGTAAACACTATCTCGTAAAGGGTGTTAAGAAAAGGAATTGTGTCGGATGTTATAAAAAACTACGAACTTTTTTAACAAGCCGAGAGGCCGACAGAAAAATTTAAAAATTTTTGAAGATTTGTGCTCAGTGCCAAAAATATTTTTGTCTATGTTTTAATGAAGAACATTCAATATAATTATTTTATATAAGGTTATCGATATTTTTACTTCCCAACCCTAAAATATGTACACAACTTCCCGTGTTCAGTGCGGTACAGGGTGTAAAAGATACTGTATTTTATTTTAGCTATAGATTCTAAACAAAATAAGCTATTGACGTACACCTTCAGATTTACATAAATCACTTCATTATAGATAATGTTCAAGGCAAAAAAGAATACATTTTTTGGTAAAAGTATGCTAAAACAAGAATTTAGTTTCTAAAGCGTTACAGGGTCTAATATAACTTGTATCGCCACAATGAAAGTTTTAGAACCAGGTTGAAAACGCCATGTACCGCAGGAATGGAAAGAAATAAAAAATTGGTGCCGCTTCGAACGTGTTAACCAAGATAGCACAGTACATCGGCTGCATCATAAGCACTTCGTGTCGTACGTAGTAGCATATAAAATTTTCGTAAATTCTTGGATATTCTTGGTAATTCTCGTAATTGTAATAAGCTCTTTTCCTCTAGCGATCACGGGTTCGTTTACCGCCCGTGATTAAATAAATCAAGCAATTACCGGTTGAAGAAAACCGTTTGCGTTGAGAGCGATTATTTAAGCACCTAATAAAGCCTTATTGCTTTAAAGGGCTCTTATATTTTTATCACGACACGTGGCGATTGCCATGTCAAGGTCGTTAGAGACGGTTAAAGAATAAGCTCTCACGCGTTTAATATTGTATGACAATATAAAAAGGGCGTCACTCTTTGTTTGGGACCCCTAAAATGCAAGTACCTTGTAAACATTTAACCTTGACCGCAGGGGAGCCCTTTATAGCTGAAATAAACGAGTTTCGTCAGTTTATAATGTTTTCTGAATGAACGGTACCAGGTGGTAGAGCAACTGCTTAAATCTGATAATGGTTAAAGCTGCTATTAGCAAATAGTACCTGGATGACCGACCTTTGCTCGGTATTTTTTCGGTAAACTGAAGTAGCTTTATTGTTGCTACTCGCCAATAGATGTCAGGAAGAGTCTATTGTAATTTGTAGCAGTTCTTCATTGCCTGAAAACACGGATAAAACGACATTTTCTAAAAAATGAAACCTAGCTAGATCGAATTATCGTCCCCGAAACCTCCGATACTAAATTTCATGAAAATTGTTAGAGCCGTTTCCGAGACTCATTGTCAGAATATACTATGTATATAATATATATTATACAAGAATTGCTCATTTAAAGGTATTAGGGGAAGAGTTCTCAGAAAATATAGCTGATCTACCGCTGCAGTAGCATATTTGAAGGTACAACAAAATAAATTAACAAAATAAATTATCATTGCAAAAAGAGTGTAAAGGAAGGACCATTATTGGAAGTAAGAGTTGAAAGGAAAGTTTCATTATTAAATATGATTTTAGGAAATAAAAGTATTAATATTTTACGCTTGTTTTATGTGTAGCTGCTAAAACACCACTGACGCTCCTGTCGAAGTCTACGTACGTCATTCGAAATATTCGGAGAATTGTTTGTAGAGAAGTAGGTAGTAACTCTGTGCATTTCACAAAACAATGAAGAGGACTTAACCTTACGTTCCCTTCCTTGCAGTTACCTAATGCTTGGTAAAATGTTACACCAATTTATTGAATACAATTAATTTTGACCGGTCAGAGTGGCGCAAATTAGGGGAGGCCTATGTCCAGCAGTGGACCACCAAGGACTGATTGATGGATGGATGGACCAATTTGGTAGAATTTGTGTAAATATTTTAGGTCAAACTGCTTTTTTGTCGGCAACACGCAAATTACAGCAAATTCAAAATATCTTGCTTTGCTGCCCGTGCCCTACTCGATTGCTACCGTAATAATACCTTACATATTGCCCTACACTTATTTATAATAATAGTATTTATAATATCTTTCTCTACTCTACCTTGTCCACAGACTGCAGTTTGAAGATTCCTTAGTATAATTTATACCAACCGGACGAAGTGCAATGTTGCAGTTAATGAATCATTCTGTACTATTATTAAACTTAATAAATTATTCCTTACACGTGTTTCCTTAGTAGTTGTCGCGGGTTATAGCTACTGTCTGTTATTTGATACCTAATGACAACCTCAGTATAAATATCTTAATGACCTAGTCACTCAATGCAATACAGTAGATGAAATCCTCTGATACGCGATGCGATGAAGAAAAATAGCACAGCGAGAGCTAGCGAAAATAAAATAAAAACGATTATACATTCGCATGATTATTGTTAGATTGTTTTTTGTGTATTTCCGTCACGTAAAGAAAAAGTTAAACATGGTTTCAACCCATTAATGGCCCACAACTGAGCACAGGTCTCTCCTCTTGAGGAGGCCTAGAGCATACTCCATCACGCGGCTCCTGTGCGGATTGGTGGAGGGGTTCGTGGCCAACAGGCCAACCCGAGTGTCAGAAGTTTTCATGCCACCCGAGGGCCTCCGACATGGCTTAACGACTGCTATCTTACGATAACAACCCGGACCGACGGCTTTACGTGTCCTCCGAAGCACGGAAACGTTCAAGAAACTTTTGCCACTAGCGGTCATGGGTGAGGGTGATGATTGGATGGGTCCAACTACATTAATTTTAAATACCTAACTATCTTCTTACTGCATGAGGAAACTACAGAAGCATAAAACCATAATTCCGTTTAGACTTCAGGTCTATGAAAAAAAAACTTTCTGATTAATATGTTGCTAATAACAAATTGGTAATACCTAGCTACAAGCTTACTTACTTGAATTGTACAAGGTGGAACAGTTAATTCTGGCAATTACGGGCACGCTACCGCCCGGCCCCCTTAGCGCCCCCTCGGCGCCGTGCACCTGGTGTGCACCCCAGTTTCCGGGTCCCTAAGGCTTCACTGTTAAAAGCTGAATATCGCGGAAGAAGGAAATCTGGTGCAGACAAAGGAAAGACAGTTCTTGAAGCAAAGTTTGATTTCCAAGTTAAATAGGAAGATTAGGAAGTTTCTTTCGTTCAAATGCAGACTGGTACCAACGAGTAGATTACTTTCCCTCGTATTCTATACTAGCGCTCTGCCGTGGCTTTGCCCGCGTTTTCCGGGAGTACCCTATGTCCATTCCAGATCATGATTCATAATCTACCTATGTGCAAAATTAGATGAAAATCCGTCCAGTTCTTTTTGCACGAAAGAGTAGGATTCGCTTACATAATTATATATATCACTTTATAAAAGCGTTCCTTTTTACGATGCTCCTTACAATGCCAAGACACACGTGTCGGGAACATTTAATATCGTACAATCGGTTTAAAAGAAGCCATACGGAACAACGGAGTATTTTAAAGGATTCTAATAACACTTGTCGTAGACACTCGTCATCGCCTTAAGTATTAGCTGTGCTTCATGCCGTTTGAATCGTTAAGGATCATTAGGTGTAATACATTCGCTTGAATAATCACGTATACCTGATCCATAGGTGCATCCAGAAACAATAAAAAAACTTTATTATATAACCAACCCAAACAAGATGGCTAAATAGGCGTACAAAGTGTTTGTACAGTCTGCCAATATTTATCGACGCAGAAATGTATTGACTTGAATCGATGAGCTTTAGGTACGTCTATAGCACGATTCTCTTCTCGTTATAAGGAGTTCTGATAGTGGTAAATCCAACAGAATTTCTTATAAGTACTGCTCAAAAGCCACCGATATGTCTTGGCGACTGCTAAATATCAAACAAATAACAATACAATCATATCCGAGTTTCATTCGAAGCACGGAAACGCTCCAAATATTTTGCCACTAGACATCACCCGTCAAACTAAAGACCGCGCCCGCATTAATTAATTAAATCAATCAGTTATGATTAATACCCGCCCCTTTTGTAATAGAGATCGGCGTACTGCGGCCCCCCCTTGGAAAATTATTACTGACGCCTAAATGTCAAAGGAGCAGTGAGTGCTGTCGTCCTTGAAAGATTATTTTATCGTTCTTGAAGAGCTGTATGTCATAGCGCACCGGAAATGCATCAGAAGGGCACTCAATCCATAATCCCCAGGTCTCCTAAGCGCGATCAATGCATGAATGATCAATGAATCTCTTCAAAAAAAGAGTGAATAGGCTTTTACTGAGTTAGTGCGCTCACCATCCTGGGGACGACATCTCCATTTACCATCAGGTGGACTTTTGGTCAAGCATTAACTTAATGTAACTAAAAAGAATGCTGCAGAGTACCATCAAACATTGATTGAAGTAACTTCTTTCTCCAGGACATGCGTCAAGGAGCCGGATTGTGTGGCCATAGGTAGCAGGCTGCGAGGTGCAATGGGGACGCGCCCGCCAGCGGCTTTCTGGCCCCAGCTGTGGGCAACCGTGCTCCGGAACCTGTTGCTTAAAAAACGAGATACTAGGAAAACCCTCGCTGTGAGTATCCCAAAATCTCTTCCTTAAGATAAATCGGGTTAAAATCTAGCTTTGTAAGGTATTGCAATAATAAAGCCAGGAACTTACTTATTTACTTAGTTTTTTTTTTTTGGTCACTTTATACAAACGAGTGGACGATCCACCTGATGGTAATTGACCACCGTCGCCCATGAACATCAGAGACACCGAAGCGCTGCTGACAAAGAAGAGAAGAAAAGAAAGAAAGAGCTGGCTTCTAGGTTCCCAGCCAGAACACGACCTCTATAACACAGATTTCTTTCCCGACCAACTCCTAACCTATTCAGGATCACTGCTAAAGAAGGAGTAAACCTTACCAGGCTGGTCCACTGTAGAACGATTCAGGTGTTTTTAAGTTACTGAATGTAATTTTCTTTACAGGAGGTGCTAGTACCACTTTACTGTTTAGGCGTGCTGATATTCCTTAAGATGCTAATGCCGAATCCAAACTTTCCGGAGGTCAGGAAACCCGGTCGTCTGCTGAGGATACACCATGATGCGTTCTCAGAAAACCACTCGGTGGCCGTCGTTGCAGATTGGACGAATGCGAACGGGACAGTGGTGAGATACTTCATAATTCCCTTTTTTATAATGCTCTATTTTTTTAATGCAAATGGAACTGCTTTGCTTTAAGTCCCGTTACCAGTTTATCAATAACACTACACACTACACCCACAGTAGGATTATCTGTGCAGTGGGTGCCATGGACAACATTCAAAAACAAAATCACATAGACCCAGACCGAGAACAAAAATTCAAACTAATCATTGAAATTTCCGTCTCTCTGGGATCGAGCCCAGTGTCCTCGGCATGGCGATCAGGCTTAGTAACCATTACGCAACATGGATCGTCAATATATCATGTCTTCATTTTCTAGAATTCCTATTTTTTATTCTGCCGATAAGTAGCAGACTTTCTTCCCAAGCTTGATCGATTGGTTTCCCGGCCGCTTAGATTTTATTTGATTTCTTCTTGGATCTTGTAAATATCGGTGGAATCTCAATTGTATTCAAATCATTGCATTTCCTTAGACGATCGTTTTTTATGGTTAATCCAAGTTTCACCAAGTACGATGTTTTCCATAACAAAATGTATATTTAGTTATATACTTATTTCAATGAACTTATCATTTTCCAAATGACTATTTATAAATGTTTATTTTATTTAAGTATATACATATAGCAAAAATGTCACTACAGGGTTTCTTGGAAGACATGAATAAGTTACTGGAACAATCTGGACAACCACCCATTAGATGGGTGCGGTACAGCAACAACACGGACCTAAACGACGCGTACCACAGCGATGCCAAGCGATTCCCCATCGCCGTCATCTTCCACACCGACCCTCAGGCACCAGGGGAACCGCTAAGGTATGTTCATTACCCATCAGATTATGAATGGAGGATGGAGTTCACGAAGAAACGTGAGTAGCTGATTCACCATAATGTTTTAAAGTTTCTGAAATAGTAACAGAGACCCCTCACATTATGAGAGGAGAGTAATGATGATGAATACTCTGGATTCAATGAGAACTCTCCATCCATAATTGCCTCAACATCAGATTCTATAGAGCATTAGTTTTTTTCATAGACACACTTGTCTGTTTCTAGGTATACCATCAGAGCCAATCCATCCCGTGACGGTGGAACCCCGTCGACCAGAACGCTCTACACCTCGCCAGCGGAATGCCGGGAGCGTACCGAATCTAAAGACTGGTCAAGGCTTGGACAGCTGGTCCCATTATCTGAGATGCACAGGGAGGATACGTGTCCAGTGCTGCAGTATTACTACTCGGGGTTCTTAGCTCTGCAGACTCTTATTGACTATGTTAAGATTAAGGTAAGAGCTTTGTTTTTAGAAATTAATACAAGTGTCAATGCTTAAAAATACTTTTCATATTGTACTTTAATTCAAGTACCAGTTGAATGTAATACAGTATGTAATGGGAACAATATGTAACGGGAAAAATATCAATCTACTTAATTGATATTGGAAAGATTAGTAACATTAGCACGACATATTAAAGTAAGGCCGTTTATGACCAATATTTTGCTATCTTTAAAAGAGTTCAGGTCTCCTGCTCTCACAATTGCAGACTTAGATACTAGAAATCATAAAAATTTTAGTCAATATACTTAATTATCTGCCATAACGCAACATTTTGTCACGACAGTATTAATTAATGATGTCTTACCTCTTTTAGCTTGACACAGGAGTTCCCTTTCATCCTCCACGAGTAGACCTTCGCCAGTTCCCCAAGAAACAACACACGGGTGACTGGCTAGTAATCTTCCGGATCATCATGCCTATGTACATGGTGATGACGTTGTCACAGTTCATCACCTACTTGCTTATGTTTGTTGTCAGCGAGAAAGAGAAGAAGATAAGAGAGGGAATGAGGATCATGGGGTTAAAAGATTCGGTCTACTGGTAAGAAGTTAACTTTAACCTTGCTATGACTTTAAGATTTAAGATTTAGACATTTAAGATTATATAAGATTTTTGTTCGATTGATGTTGTAAAATTGGATTTAAAAGTAGCTTGCCTTTACGTTTTGCCCTTGGACTAATTTGCTGATGAAAAAGACATTGCTCTTCTCAGAAATTGTAACGTAACAATATAACGGTTATATGTAACATAGTACAATCTCGTTAATTCTATTATAACAGTATCAGGAACTGCAATTTTAACACGTTAATTACTTTTTGGAAAGTTTTGATATTCGAAGGTATCAAAAGAGTTGACGTACCTTTGCACAGGTCACATAAATGAATTGAAGTTTGAGTTTAAGTTATGTTTACAATATGTTTAATATAAATTTATTGTTTCAGGTGTTCTTGGTTTCTCATATACACTGTTTTCGTTACCATACTGTCTATAGTCAGTACGGTACTTCTATTTACTTTAAAGGTAAAATATATTCTGATCTTCTTTTTTATATTTTTATGAACATCATTATTGGTGACAGCATATAAAAATAGATCGTTTGGGGAGCTACCACTGTTTAACTATAAATTGGGTCGTAAAACAGTAGTACTACCTAACAGTTAGAGAAGAACGTTTACAAAATATCCAAATTAGACATTCCTTTTCAGTCTACGGATTTTGCAATAGTTCTGTGACCAAATCTGTATACAACTATTAGGCGTATTGGAATTAGCCAGGCCACGTGCGAACAAGTTTATTTTACTGATGAACTATTTTTTTTCAGGTATTCCAACATTCATCGTATATACTCATCTTCCTGTTGATGCTTCTCTTTGGGTTCACGATAATAACTTTCGCCTTCATGCTAACACCCTTCTTCGACAAGGCACGAGTAAGTATAAAACCTACGTTCTTTACAGACTTTTCAATTCTCCACATTCAGTGAAGAAACTAGTTTATATCATTATTTTTCTGTGCCTCAGTATTCGTAACTACTCAAGTACTATCAGTTCTTAAGCTCTCTGAAGAGCATAACAGAGAAGAAGAAAGACAAAGTCAAACTATTTCCTTTTTTATTCCTCAGTCATCCTTTTTCCCAATCACTTAAATAGGTCAATGAACGAAAATTTAATCTTTTCCACAGACAGCTGGGATTCTGGGCAGTTTCGCTGTCAATCTGATGAGTGCGCTATATTTCATCCAGGTGTTCGTTTCTAACGCCGACTCACTATCCTTCTGGTTCGTCTCCCTCATCAGCTCCAGCTGTTACGCACTGGCTATGGATAAGGTATCTTTTATCATCATATCATTCCTCTTTTCTTGCAGGTAACCCTTCAATCTCTTCAATGTTGTATGAGAAGTTTTAGATAATGACATTTAAATTTGTGCTTAAACATTCATTATATTATTTGATAAAATGTTGTTTTCGTAAAGGGAGTTTAAAATTGAGGTATGTCCTCTCTATATGAAGCTTTCTTTCTTTCTTCATTTTAGTTTCTAGACCGGCAACGCATCGGTGATGCTAATGGTGTTGCTGATGCCATTGGGCGATGATGACCACTTACCATCAAGTGGCCCGTCAGCTTGTTTGTCGGCTACGTTATTTACATAAAGATATACATTTCTAAGTAAGTAAATGGACCTTCGTTTTCCCAGGCTCTGGTATTAGACATGGCTGGAGTAGGCGTGACCTGGGACAACCTGTGGAGCGGACCGGGCATGCCTTTCGGAGGCAGTCTTATCATGATGGCGGTCGACACGGTCCTGTATGGACTCGCTGCGTACTGGCTGGATGCTGTTATACCTAGTGAGTTAAAACAGACTATGCAGAACACTTTTATGAAACCCAAAAGGGATCAGATCTGATCAGTCATTTTGGATAAAATGTTCCTAATCAAAATCAGCACTAATTTGTTTCAAATAAAATTGTAACTCTTTTGTTTACGAAGATTATCAAAATCTCTGTACGATATGAAAAAACACTAAACGCCGGATACAACAATACAGTTGTTGAATGTTGTAATAATTCTCAATCCATCCACAGGCGAGTACGGTATCAAACAAAAACCCTGGTTCTGCTTGCTGCCGTCTTTCTGGCTCGGCAGTCGTCGCGGAAGGGTATCTGCCGTTCACTTCCATTCCAATGGCGAAGCTGGCCATAATAAGGACATAGAACCAGTGCCCAGGTAATTTTTACAATAGGTACAAATCGTTCAGTTTACTTAAATCATAATTTAATTGTCTCTTAGTTGGGTTGCTTGATTAATTTGGTGCTATTTTATTTAAACAACAATGATTTTTCCTTTCTGAAATTCTTTGGGATTGTGTATTTGACAATTAAAACCACAGTAATATATTTTACCCAGGGAACTCCAAGAAAAAGAAGCCATCCGAATCGTAGGTCTTCAAAAAAGCTTCCGTCATTGTCGACGACCAGAAATAAAAGCCATTGACGGCATAGACCTTAGTATCTATGAGGGGCAGATCACAGCGGTTTTAGGCCACAATGGTGCCGGGAAGTCAACGTTGTTCAATATCCTTACAGGGCTGACAGCACCCACTGCTGGGACTGCGTATGTGTATGGACTTGATGTACGGTAAGTTCGATGAAATAAGCAATAAGGACCATTGCAACGCGACCTTTTGTTTATCGTTTTAAGTACAATGACAAAGGTCGGTGTGTTACAAAATCGATACAGAAACCTACACTCAAGTCAAGTTATTGTTACCATCATAATCATGTTTCTGTTTTACGTGAAAACTGTCTTACTCTCACAGAAGTGTGGTTTTACCTTCAAGCAATTTTAGACGGGTGTTTCCCAGTGGTCAGATTGATGGTCAGACTAGTCTGGCCAACGGGATTTTTTTTCCCGTTGGCCAGATTTACTTGACAGCTGGAAAAGACACCTATATCTTGTTGATACAATGTAAATGTAAGCAAAGATAAAGATGTAAAGATGTAGATGACACTGATGATCACCTGTATGTGCAGAGATCCGAACGACATGCAAGAGATCAGGCAGATGATCGGCGTGTGCCCGCAGCAAGACGTACTCTTCGACATGCTGTCCGTGAAGGAACATCTACAGTTCTTTGCTGCTGTCAAGGTATTGGATTATTCAAAAAGGAATGATGAAGACAGAGAGTGGTTCTGAGAGATGAGGTATTAGTGATCCTGTCGAGCCTGGTGAGATTCCTGGTACCAGATCCAGCCGCAACAGAGATTTATGTCATGGACAAATATTTTGGTCTCAGGTCTTGGGTTTTTGTAATCTTTCTTGTCTTGAGAGAGCATTTAGTGTAAAAAAGTGAAATTATAGAGTCATGTACCTTATTCATATATTACGTATTGAATATGCGTAGCATATTAAGAGTAGTATTGAACTTGAATGTCTTAGTTGAATTACATTTTTTGTCTTGAAATATAAATATTTCTTACTAATTTTCAGGGCATACCTGGCAAAAGGATACCGGATGAAATCCATAAATCCATGGCAGAAGTGGGGCTGTTAGATCAAGCGACAACCTACTCCAAACATCTTTCCGGCGGGCAGAAACGGAAACTTAGCATAGCTATCGCTTTCATTGGAGATCCTAAGGTAAACTTGTTTAAACATCTGATTTCTTTAATCAATTACTTCATGGTTTCTGTTCGCAGAAATTCAATTTCAACTACTTCAATAATTGTGGTTTCATATGTAAATTATAGGAACCCACCGTTTATTTTTCTAAAAATTTCTCATATATTCCATCCATCCATCCTTCAATCAGCCCTTGGAGGTCCACTACTAGACATAGGCCTCCCCTAACTTGCGCCACTGTGACCGGTCCTAAGCATTCTAAATTCAGCGTATGCCCGCTGTCTTCTTCAGGTCGTCAGTCCACCTGGTCCGGGAGCGTCCTATACTCCGTTTTCCGAGATATGGGTGCCATTCGGGGGCTATGTTGGTTATCCTAGTTCGTCTACGAATTTCATCCTTTCTGACGCAATCACGTAGAGAAATACCGATAATAGACATCTCCATAGCTCGCTGTGCGACTTTGAGCTTGTGGATTAGAACGACAGTAAAACACTCCACGGAGCCATATGTCATCATCACCAGCAACACACACTGCTCAAACACCTTCGACTTCAGACACCGAGGTAGTTGTTTAAGACGACAAGATATGACTCAGTTTCCCGAACACAGCCCATCATTCTACGAGTGACTTCTTTCTCCAAATTGGATTTACCGCATTGGATCATTTGTCCCAGGTAAATTAATTCGTCTACAACTTCGAGAGCAACGCTGTCAACGACAGCCGGTACGGGTGTGACATATGTATTCTAATATATTATTATGCACTTATGACGCTAAGCAGAAGTATGCAGAATGTAAGATCACACTGCAATTCATTTTATAGAAAGAACATCTTCAATCGGATCTTAAGCACAACAATTTACTTAAGGGACTTTTGCCATCTCAGCAGTTTCCAACAGTCTTAATACCGGTGAACTTCCTTGGGTATTATACCTAAAGATTATAATTTCCACAGATAATAATCCTGGATGAGCCGACGGCAGGCGTGGACCCAGTGTCCCGACGGCAGATGTGGCGCATCCTGCAGCGCGCCAGGCGCGGTCGAGTGTTGCTCCTGACCACACACTTCATGGATGAGGCTGACATTCTCGGAGATCGGAAAGCAGTTATCAGTAAAGGACGGGTGAGATATACTTTTAGTTACAACTTTTTGCCCAACTAAAATTAGTTCACGAAGATCTCAAAGTTGAATGAAAAATACAAATATCACACACACTAAAATTTTATTTGCAGGTGCGTTGTGCTGGCACATCGCTGTTTTTGAAGAACAAATTTGGAATCGGTTATCATCTTACACTGGTGTTAGATGGTGAGTTAATTATACCATAGATTATTTCTGTGTCGCAAATCTTTTGTAACTTGCCCTGTTTCTCTGGTTTTAAGTATTTTAATATCGTACGTATTCCGAACCTTGTATTAAATTTTCTTGAATTTTTCTGTAATATGTATCTCTATGAGGGAGTAGAGTGGGTTTCCGAATCAGTCGTTCGACACATCTTAGACGAATTTTAATATCTATTGAGTCTTGGGTGTTTGTGATGTAGTCTTCTATACCTTCCGCAACACAAGACATCCTAGCAAAGATGTGGATCAGTGAAGGTTTACTAGAGCATTTTGACATCCAGGTGCTTGCCGCGAGCACCAGATAACCCGTCTCGTCCGTGGTCACGTGGCCCGCGCGGAGAAGGCTCGCAGACACGGCCGCGAGCTATCCTACATCCTGCCGCACTATGCCGTGCATCTCTTCCCGCCGCTCTTCCACGCCATCGAAAGCGAGATCCGAGACCGTACCAACCGACTGGGTAAGTAGATGGCGCCACTTGCGAAGACACGGGAAGAAATGAGTTTTGTTTCTCTAAATGTGAAGGGCTTAAAATACTCCACACCGCGTTATTCGGTGATTTATCCGAATTAATATACATATTAGTCAAATCTCCCATCAGGCTGTCCTATCCTTATAAATAGTAAATAGAATCAATGACTCCTTATGGAACTACAAAAAAAACTTTTAATGAGTTTATCTCATCTTATTTATCTTTAGGTATAACAAGCTACGGCGTTTCAATGACGACTTTAGAAGAAGTGTTCTTGAGCTTAGAAGGTGAGAACGCAGAAGAAACAGAAGCAGTTGAGGGTGTGTCTTCTGTGAAGTTGGTCAGAGCCAGGGCGCTGTCAAGAAGTTTGTCTTTGCAAAGCAAGACTTTAAGCTATCAGGTAAAATATTGTTAAATATTATTGCTATTGTTAATTATTGTTAGGCTTTATATCACACATAGCAAGAACAGTGATGAATATACCAAATAAGGTAAATTAAAGCTAAACATTTGGTCATGAATTTTCATGACGCCTATAATCGAGGTATTCGTAGGTTAAATAAATGGTCTTTTCCAGGAATTGAACGACAAGGATCAGCAGAAGACCACTTCGTTGCCCACACCACCGGCCTCCCACGCATTACATTCCACCACTCACGGAGTGGAACACGTTAAGGTGAGAATGGTGAGGCAATAACAATATTCTTTCTGGGTGAAACGCTATTTGAATTGTCGGAGTTTGAAGTAGACTTAGATTTATAGAAATGTAACTTTTTAGATATCATCTTCAATCCATAAATCATTAATCTTATTTGCATCAACTTCCCGCCCTTATTTGTGTGTTACTACGTATTATTGTTTGTGTTTCCATAACTAATAAAAAATATTTATAGCTACATTCTAAAACAAGCTAGTGGTCAGTCATCGGTGTTTATTTGCTTATGTAGGTTTTTGGAATTAGTTAGTGGTCTAGATCTTTTCTCTGGTGAACATTCTAAAATTATTGTATTCGCTCATGTACATTCTAAAACTACTTGCTGATCAAAAGCATAATCAGCTTTTATTTGCTTGTGTACCTATATTCTAAAGCTAGTAGTTTATCAACCTGATGTCTGTACGTATCTACTCATTCAAAGTATCTTAGTCATCTTTGCGATTAATATTGACAGTAAACAATAAAAATCAGGAAAAAAGGTTAATGTTGCTATTCAACAATTAAAACAAACCTTCAAGTTTAAATAATACTATAGAAAAATTTTGCTCCAATTATTAGTACTAAAGGCCTTGTCACTTGTGCATATTCTTTTAAAAGAATAGTGGAAGAAATATCTTAAATCGTTTCTTCTCTCTTCTGTCCTCTAAACTCAGGTGACCCCAGAGCCAATATCAGTGGGGGAGCTGAGTGAGATGGTGAAGACCAAGCAGTCGTGCTGGCGGACGTTCTGCGCCATGGTCTACATCCGCACCGTCAGGATGATCCGCGACCCTTACAAGCTCTATGTCATGATTTTCTTGCCAATCAGTAAGTATTTTGTGATTCGTTTTAATCCATCCATCCATCCATCCATCCATCAGCCTTTGTAGGTCCACTGTTGGACATAGGCCTCCCCTAACTTGCGCCACTCTGTTTTAATACTGCTTTCGAATTTTGATGAATGAGAGTTTTCTCTGTTTCCTTTCTGTTTTAATTTTCATACCATCAAAAGTAGCTCCATTTCGGCATTCTTTGGATCATTCTTTGATCCTTCGTTGTTTTCTTTATCAATGCGCCTAATCTAAAAAACTTTCTTTACAGTATCCTGCGCTCTCGGTCTCTACATAAAATCGCGACAGATCGTGTTTTTTCGTATGCAACCACTCAAATTGGAACCCAATGCATATGCAAACAAGACCCCAATTGCCTTGCACAGCGAATTGGGCGATTTCAAGGAGCTAACCGACTTACAAAACTCATTAGAGATCCTTGGAGCCTACCCTAGTCTGGATTTCGATGGAAACTTCTCAAGTCTGCTGGACATGGAGAGTTTTGGAGCATTTACATTAAAGGATAGATCATACAACAAAATTATGACGTATTACAACACTACTTATACACATAGTCTGCCGATTATCATAAATTTATTGGACAATAGTATATACAGGTAAGAAGAATTTTCCTGCTCATCTTTTTAGAAAACAAACCATGCGATCTTAATTTGAGACCTACTCCATTCCAAATATCCTGCCCAATAGCATGTGTCTAATTCCTCAGAAGCCTGATGGCTGGATCAGGTCAGTCGGACAGCTTCAGGCCGATCGAGGTGATGACGCATCCGTTCCAGCAGACGGAACAACAAGAGGAGTTCAACCTAGGGAATGTCGTATGCGCCATCTTTATGGGCATGATCTTCGCGCTAGTGCCAGTTACATTGGCTGTAGATATTGTTTATGATCGAGAGGTGAGTTAAATTTGTTGGAATTTTAACATGATCTAAGAACAACCTTAGAGACAACATTCATTATGTCTGTTCTCATGATTAAGTAGGCCTAGAGCACCAGTGCGGATTAGTGGAGGGGTTAGAAGTCAACCCAAGTATTGAAAGTTTTTACTTCGTCACAGCCAAAAGTTCTCCGATGTAGTTGAAGTATCAATAATAACCGAAAACGACTCCATATGTGTTCCTTTCATCCATGGAAGTAGTCAAAAAGTTATACCGTATTTATTAATTTTCAGATAAAAGCTAAAAACCAGTTACGCGTGAACGGGCTGTCTCTGAGCATGTACTTCCTTACCTACATCACGATCCTTATTTTCATCATGATCCTCACCAGCATTGGAGTGCTCGTTCTCGTAAGTACTTTTTATTTTAGAGTGTGATAAATTATTTCTGTTTCTATTTTGTGGTATTTTTAGTAAAATTTTAAATACTTTTCCAATAATTTATGATAGACCCGTAATGTCGATTGAATTTTTATCATCTACTGTAATCAAATCAATGAATAAAGTTTTTGTAACGTTTTCGTAGTAATCGATGCATTGCAGAAAAAATGCCACGTATACTCGTATTTGTTCAATATACGTTATGATTAGCATACATTGACATACGAGATGTTTTGCTATCTGTGAAACTGACGAAAGCCGCGATGCTCTTAACTTCTAAACCCCCTTCCAGGTGATCCTAAATGATATCCCCAGCCTGACCAACGGCTCGGCAATCACAATGCTCTCGTTCCTGCTGATGCTGTACTGTCCGTCCGCCATTTTGTTCAACACTTGCTTCTCATATGTATTCGACAAAATGGACTCCGCGCAGAGCATCATGCCTAATATCACTACATGGATCGGCGTTATTCCCTTTGTCCTTGTTGCTGTTCTAGACACTTTTAAATGGGGTAAGTTTGGTGAAGTTATTTTTAAATAAATTAACAGCACTTACCTAATACTGTAGAATGTGGTACATTCATTTTGTCAATGATAATATTTTGTTTCAGGAAGCGACATCGCCTTCTATCTTCACCTAGTGTTCAGTTTTCTAGACGTTATGTACATACCTTACGCTATTATTTACTACGTAGACAGGTAAGACAATTAAAAAACTACTCCGTCCAAGTAAATTTTTAGTCAAATTGAATTATATGTGTTCTCAAATGTAACGATAGTAATATCGTATCTCAATTAAAATCAGGTCAACAGTTTCAAGTAAATTGTTTGCAGGGCTGAAATCAGTGTACAAGCATCTTATTTGATTGGTTCAGGGTCTACGTAACGTGCAACCTGCGTGGGGTCTGCACGACCCCTGAGCTGTGGAGCTACTTCACAGCGGAGGTGTGGGTACTGGTGGCAGCCATGCTGTTCCACATACCCATGTGCGGCGCGGCGCTGCTGTTTGCCGACCGGCTCAAGTCTGGTGGGAGAGTGTGTCCTGTGAGTATCTAGTTATAGCCCTAAAATGTTTATTATTTAATTGCTTACCTACAATCAATATGCACTCGTTATTTAGGGGGTTCAATTGTACCTCACGTAATTTTCTTTTATATTTTGCTAACTACTGTTCAAAATGCTATTTGCAACTCAACTACAATACTAAGATTATAATGTTATACCCTAAATCATACCATGTCATTGTAAATGTATAAGGACTGTTCTGAGGACATCTAAAAATGTATAAGCGGCATGATTTAAATTCGTTTATCTCGATAGCAAAAGAAGCCAACAGGCGGGGGACCACCAGACCCCGAAGTAGACGTGGGATGCGAAGCGGGGGAAGATGAGGATGTAAGGAAAGAGCGCAGGCGTGTAGCCAGCATTCTCAATCAGCCACCACAAAATGCTCCCGTGTTAGTTGTGCATGTAAGTATGGAATTAGAGATTTGGATTACGGTATAGGTGTGCGATACGCATTACTAACCAAACGTCGTAAAGGAGTAATATTTCGTATGGAAAATATTCTCATATTTTATGCCCTGAAAGAAAATACAAGGTTTTAGTCACTTTACTAATTTGAAGCAATACGACAAGAGTTATCAATCTTATCATCTCGAATCATTGTGCTTGTGTCACAAATAAACATCTCAACATTCTCAACTCACAAAAGTTCTTACACCTCGTTTACATTCAGCCCCTACCGCTGCTCCTCGCGCTGTCGGCAATAATCCCCTTGATACTGCCGTGGCAGGATCGAGAGAAGTGTAGTGTTTACATACTGCCCTACCACTCACATCGCTTTCGACTTTCGGCAATGGCAGACGTCGAAATATTACTGCGACGGAGCTGAATGCAGTGTTGCCAATGAAAATTTTTGGAAGGCCGTGTACATTATGGGCGCCATTGACGATGCGATCGATCGGTGCGATCCGTCGTTGCCGACCGATCGCACCGACGGATCGGTAGTGTATGTTACCGCTATGAGTGGCACTTTTGAACCGATCGATCGGTGCGATCGATCGCATCGTCAATGGAGCCCATTAGATAAAAAAAGCCGTGTTTATATGGGAAAGGATCAAGTGTGGGCCGTAGCAATCCAATTACGCCAATATATACCATCGGTTCAGCGCTCGAACTAAAAAAAAGGTCATCGGCAGTGAATTTGATGCCCACAAAACGAGTAATACTTTTCATTAGCCTACATTAACATCAATATAAGCCTGGTGGCGCTGTTTTAAGGGTTTAACATTCGTTAATTAATGTTTACAAAACAATAAATAAAATTGACTTTGTTAAAATTTGCGAAAAGCCGTAGAATTTGCTACGGCAATAGGGTTCCAGCCATAGCCCGTAGATTTTGTGATTTTTTGGCCTGAAAGCCGTAGAACACGGTAATTGCCGTAGCATTGGCAACACTGGCTGAAAAACCGCTCTTTTGGGGAGCGCCGGGCAGCGCGAGTAGCAGTGGTAGGAGCATGAGAAGTATCGTGTTCACATACTCGTCCTGCCCACTTCCCTACCTACTTTCCTGCTCAAATGAGCTGAATGTAAACGAGGTGTTAGATTCAATATCATTCAGATAAAACAATGGATGATCTATGGTTGTATATACTGCTCTCTCTCTCTTTTTATTTAGTCCATCAAATCGATATAGGATTGTTCTTTGTGTTGTCATTTCACCAAGATTGTGAAGTAGACCGATAATCCCTTTACATTTGCAATTAAATACATACAAAATCAATCAAACCTTGGACTAAATCCTTCAATCCGCAGAACTTACGCAAGGAGTACAAATTGCGCGGCCACGGCGGTTCCGGGTACTGCGGGACCGAGCCGCCGGTAAAACGCGCGGCCGTCGCGCGGCTGTCGCTGTGCGTACAGGGCGGGGAGGTGTTCGGCCTGCTGGGACATAATGGCGCAGGGAAGACCACTACCATGAAGATCGTTACGGCTGAGGAGCGGGCGACTGGGGGCGTGGTTAGATATCTTGTGTTTGTTGATTTAGCAGTTTGAAAGTTCTTCCTTTTGTACTATTAGGAGAAGAATACCTCCATTTTAAAGTTATATTACAGAACATGCTGGCAGAACGGATGGATGGATGTCACACACTTTTTAGAACTTTACGGAGAAATATGGGTTTACTGACGATGAAACAGTAATAATGCCATCCATTGATCCACCCCCCATCATCCTACACAGGTCCACGGCTGCACATAAGCCTCTTCAAACTTATGCCACGTAGATCAACTGTGAGCCTTCTGAATCCAGCGGATATTCGCCGTTTTCTTCAGGTCCTATTCTTCTTTATCCTGATGAAATTCTAGGTCGTAGGAAAGTAGTAAGTTACAGGTCTTTGCAAGATTGGAACATAGATTCCTTTGTAAGAGACGACCATCAGACCACTAAGCTGTCACCGTTGTTTCATAAAAAGTCAAAATCAAATATGCCAACAAGATTCGTTGCCCAGGTGATGCTCGGAGGGCAGAGGATCGACGAGGCCCAGTCCTCGGCGTACCAGATGCTGGGATACTGCCCGCAGCACGACGCGCTGTGGAAGAACGTCACCATCCGCGAACACATCGAGTGCTATGCGGCGATTCGTGGCGTCAGCAAGACCGATACGCCCAGGTATACCTTGATTCTTAGCAGCTGTAGAATTACGTTGGAAGTATGGTGCTCTGTCAGACCTCGATTTTAGGCCTTTGGAGGAAGAATTACCAACTAGACATTCATCATCATTCAATTCATTACGAGTGCTTGGATAGTCTTCACCATAACCAGACTTATCTTGTTTGCTAACTGTCTCAAATTATGACTACATTAGCAGAATATATTTGTATTCAGGTTGTGGCTATAAAATCTAGACTTTGCCATCGGGGATGTTGTGTACGCTTCGCCGAACCCCGCGGCAAAAAACTAACAAATCATTTCAAAAGGAATATTTCACACAAACGTTCCTTAAATAAGCAAAAAGTAGCACCATCTCTCACTCTCACTATTTCTTTACCTCTTTCACTGTTACTAACCAAGTGAGGACGTTCCTCTTACTAGGTCAAATTTATCACGCAGTGCCCCGTTTTAGCTTAGGTAGGGTATAAGTCAACGAAACTAACCCATATTCCGTCCCTCCCCAGGATAGTAGACGCGTACCTCAACGGTCTGCAGATAATGGAGCACGCGAGTAAGAACGCGGAGGAATGTTCTGGTGGGACACGACGGAAACTGTCGTTCGCGCTGGCCATGGTGGGATCTCCGCGTGTGGTGCTGCTGGATGAGCCCTCCACCGGCATGGACCCGCGCAGCAAGCGGTTCCTCTGGGACACCATCCTGGCCAGCTTCCAGGTTAGATATAGGAGTAGGAACTCTAGCTAGTTCTTGCTTAGGACAGCTAAACTACTCGTCGTGTTTCGGCTTGTTTCTTTCTTCTTTCTTGACTTTTTTGTTGATGTCCATAATGATGATTATTGACGACGATGACTTTCATTAGGTTGATCTTTTGCTCATTTGTCGGCTATTTACATTAAATGGCGAATCATGGGCATGTAATCTTAGCGACGCTGTTGAGACAGCAAACAATGATATGAACTTGCTTCAAAGTGTTCCAATACTTCCAATATGCATGAAATTACTAAAAGAAAGTCATCGTCCTCTTACAATACCTGCAATTCTCCAAAAACATTGTGAAGGTCCAAAATAATGAAGAACCTCCATAAATTATGTCATATGCCAACAACTACACATTACGTTTTTGGAACGAAGTTCCTTATCGCGCGTTGCGAAAGGGGGCTAGGCGGAAAATTTGGTAACGACACTTTTTGCCGTCGTAGTTTTTTTTACATAGAAAGCAAGCCAGAGTACTAGGATAGCAAAAACATGCAAGCGAGTGTGCCAAAACAAATCTGGGGTATTAAATTTCTCATCTAAATTTAATACCTTAGATTAGTGAACAAAGCCGATGAGAAATTTAATACCTTAGATTTGTTTTGGCACACTTGCTGCATGTTTTTGCTATCCTAGTACTGACTGCAAGGAACTTCGTTCCATCCGGGTGTCCCTTGACACCTCTCTATTTTTTGATGTGAAACATCTTTACGCGAGGGGTAAACTGGATTTTTGACTTGGCGATCGTGGCGACGCATTTCGATATTTCAAATCTGTCAGCCGTCCCATGACAGCTGTTATTTAAATATACCTACCAATTGTGCGGTGATGCACATTGTGATAATTTTTATCATACAACGCGAGGTTTAGTAGCCATCGGTCTTGTATAAAATCAAATATAACCCGAAAGCAATTTTTTGTGGAAAATTTAGGCTGCTTACATACTAGCGTTTGTAAAGCGCTTCTTGCACCCACTGAGCAATCAATGAGTTACAAAAAATTATAATTTTACGATGAAGAAAATTACTGATAGCTTATCATTGAATTACAATGTACTAAAGTACCAGAACAGACAGCGCGAACAAAATTTGTGTAGCGTCGGGAGGTTCTGTTTTTAAATCGAACGAATCTATTGAAAATTGAAGCCTACTGCAGCCAATTCATTGGGCCAAACATCGTGTTTGCGGTGTCGGTTCTATACCCCAGTTAATAATACTTCAATGTAGCTTATCAATTTTTTTCCTACCTCTCAATAAGAAGCGCTATGGAAGTATTATTTATAAGATATCGTATCAGGTTTAATTGATTGCAGAAGATCATCAAATTTGGTTATTATCATTCGTAAATGTCTTTCTATTTTTTATATTTTGACTTTGTAGTAAGAAATATTAATTTTCCTTAACAGATTGAGCAAGTCATTAATAAAATGTCGGATGAGCGCATACGTCTTTAAAATCCTAGTGCGGTGTTAGCCTAATGTCAAAATTGCTTTAATTTTCTATAGATGTGCATGCGTTTATGCCAGTAATTTTTTGAATCATTGATTTTAGTCATGGATTACTCTAACTGGATACATAACTTCATATGGTACCTGAAGATCGATGACATCATATAAGAATGACCATTTTGATGAAAAAATGAAAATATGGCGATATGTGCGCTTCACATGTTAAGCTAGAAGATGGAAATTAAGTTTTAAAGCGTAGCTATACGTAAATCTTCATTAACAGCAGCATTCGGATTTCTGTACAATTCTTCAAAGGGGTTTGTTTGGCTCTGGAAATCTTTTATGCCTATTAGTTGTACAAAATAATTTCGATGTTTCACATCTTTCATCCGTCCCATGACGGCTGTTCTTTTTTATTTCTTGTCTTGGTAACAATTTTTATACTAAATATATCTTTCCGCAGGGTAAAAAAGGTGCTATACTGACTACACATTCCATGGAAGAGGCTGATGCTTTATGTTCTAGGGTGGGGATTATGGTGAAGGGAGGGTTAAGGTAACTATGATTGAGCGATTATTTCCCTAAAAAAAAACTACAAATGTCCTTACTTTAGTTCGAGAAACGACTTACTCTCGTAAAATGTTACACATTGATGTTCCCATCTTTTTGTTAACCGATAGAAATGTTACCTTGAGCTTACTTCAATACATCATTTCAATCGGATGTCATTCTTGACATTACAACAACGGGAACAGAGGCAGATGCACAGACAAACAGACACATTATATAATACCTTCACTAAGTTTTTTCTTATGGTATTGAGAATTTATTACTTCTTTGCTAATTAATAATCATCGTTGTATTTTGCTAAGGTGTATTGGATCAACTCAGCATTTGAAAAATTTATACGGAGCTGGTTACACACTGGAGATGAAGATTGGACAGAGCTATCAGAAAGCAACGGTCAGTACCAAATATTATTAAATGCTGTGCTGAGGAGTTTCTTTCGCTGTTTCTTCCCCTTTTATTAAATTTTCTAAAACATTGGTAGATGCAAAATATTTCCTAATTGTAATTGATTAATACCTAAATGAAAAAATACTTGAACTTAATTCATGTTAATAGACAGTAAAGGTATTTAATTGTCACAAACCTTCGTATTTCTTTCTACACCATTTGCAGTTTGCCGAGAGTTATTTTTATAGTAGATTATGAACTGTAAAATAAATGTTTCAGATGATGGATTCAGATTTATCGATGACGCCATCGCCTTTGAGGTCGAATGAAAATTCGCCTTCCTTAGGAGAGGCTGATGAAGGTTAGTATTAGATACTGTTATTAAGGTATAAAAATCACTTTAAATTTAGTTTACTTAATTAACAAAAAAAATATGTAGTATGAAATTAAGTTTTTAATTTCGAATGAGCCAATAATGAAATTCTGAATTTTTATATGGCCAATGTAATTATTAATTGGGTCGTCTACGCGCACCATGACATTTTGTGATGAGATTACATATTTTTAGTGTATAGTCTAGATTTGTTACTAAGCTCTGCTACAAACAAATAAATTCAATTTTATTACACTAATAAAAACTATAATTAAACTATCACCAATTCACCAAGCTATACTAAAACGTTGAAACCTCCAATTAACGGGCACGATGTTTAGGCGTATCGGGTGGGGGTTCTGTGTCGGTAGAGGCGGAAGCGGAGGGCGAGGCGGAGGCGGTGGACGTCAGCATTCACACACCGCTCGTTGCCGGCACGCCGCCGCCACGGCAGCATCACCATCGGTGAGTTAACAATATTTAGGTAATCCTTTATAACAGGCCGCCCGAAGCAAAGTACCTTAGTTTTAATAACAGTACTCCTGAAGCAACTTTTTTTAGCCAGGAATTAAAATAATATAGCCTTTAGCTTTCCTCATGAATGTAGCTATCATAGACTAAACTATGTTTTTAAATCCGACTCAGTTTCAGAGATTACAAACAAACAAACTCTTCAGATTTATTGTGTTTGTTTATATTGACCTCTACCCTCCAGAATTTATATAACCATGCCATCCAACAGATATATTTATAACAATAAGATTTAGGTTTAGTATTCGAAGCTTACCTTCAAAGCAGGTATTAACTTGAATGCTCAATAAAAGACAGCAATATTGCAGCAACAAGGTCGGAGCTTTTCTAGGTTCACTAATGTAGGCCAGTTGCTCTTTAAAGTGTGTTTTATATCTTATGACAACAGCATTATCTTGATAAAATTGATGTTTCAGTTTAACAGGCCCACATCTAAAACAGTCGATGAGTTGTTTTCTAAAAATCTATTTCCTTTGATTTCTATTGAACTCATTAAATTGGTGCCCTAGGACGGAATCCAACAGCGGTGCCAGTGCGGAGGCAGCGATAGCGCTGGTGGGGCAGATCTTCCCTGCGGCGGTGCTGGAGGAAAACTTCGCTGAGCGCCTGGTGTTCTCCGTGCCGCAATCCTCCGTGTCCAGTCTTGCCAAGTGCTTCCAGCAGATCGAAGAAGGTAAGGCAGGGACAGCTTCTATGGCATTGGTAGATTGTTCTCGAACTTTAATATTAAATCTAGAACTTTTCAGACAGGGTATAGGGAAAAAGCGAAAATATACAAAATTGTCATAGATTTTGTCATACTTTAAACTTTTCTCTTACTTCCAACAAATCATACCAAAATTTCAAATATGTCCAGTGAATTTTACTTGTGAATAAAAGGAAATATTCTGAATAAAAAATATAACCAGACATTTTCATTTCACAAGTGTCTAAAATTTTCAATTTAACACCATGTGATGCGCGAAGACTTAAGCCATGATACTCCGAATCCAAAAACCAGCAACCGGACTGGTTTAAACCGGTTAATGAGTTTCTCAGTGCATTTATTTGAGCGGTGTAAAAACTATAATGTTTTTTTTATTTTGGTTTTCAGCAAAAGAAAAACTCAACATCATAGAGTACAGTTTCAGCCAAACGACGCTGGAACAGGTGTTCCTCAAATTCGCACAATCTGAAAACGTCGAGTCTTCAGACCAAGAGCATTAACAGTCGGTAGTGTAAGTTGAACGGAGGTCGACTTGGCGGTTACCACAGACCAGACATCGATCCTAGGAATGTCAGAATGAACTTGTTTTAAGTCATAAACTCTTTTTTGACCATAAAAAGCTTAACTTAACCAAGTTAACGCAAATGGTCTTATTGCTTAGCAAATATTTTTGGGTTTGGAACGAAGGCAAAAAAAAAAGAGAAAACAATTTCGCGAGAGGTGCTCTCTAAATCGATGCATCTGAATGATTTGAAAAGTATTACTCTTCATATTATCCTTCATATTAGTTTGTGTTTCGTTTCATTGTGTTACCGCAGTGTTTCCTGAATGTAATAAAACCACGCATCTAAGTTCGTATACATCGCAGTAATATTGTGGAAAAAGGATGTTTGTCTGATTTACAACAACTCCAGTCACATTCGGTTTGGACTCAATGTAAACAAACCATTAAAATTCCTTTGTAGGGTTTTTACCAACAGATTTGTATTTCACACACCAAATAATTATCATAGAACTAAATAATTATTATAACGTTTGTGACGTCTTCATTATTTTACTATTGACCTATAACAACACAGTATGAGAAAAGGAGGTAAAAAAACATCTTAAAATTATTTTCATCATTGATTTACTCGCATTCCCACATCCTTAATTACGTGAAGCGACTTCAAACCTTTTCACAAAATTAGTGTTTTAAGGTCTGCCTGCCTATGACCATAAATAGAAATGACTTCGAGAACCTCACAGCTATAATGGCACTTACATGCTTTGCAGCTTGGTCATATTATTTTCGAAATACAGATTATACAGATATTTCATTCCACCCAATATTTATGAGCATAAAATTATTTATAAGAAATTAAACAAAGCCGAATAACATTTTATTGCCGTGAACTGATAACACGATAAAAAAAATTATGCACCTGGTTGTTTGTGGTTCCTAGGCAATAGTTTGTTTACATTTATTCCATATCGAGTTTGAACGAAGTATTTCCTTCATAGTACGTGCCGGTAATGTATGGAAGATGACTCTACTGTTGCTACGCCATTATACAAATACCAGGCAATATTGTAACATTAATTTTGATATCTGCTCTGTGGCTCAACACCATCCAATTTGTATAAGATTGTTCTTAATGTATAAAAACTAGATATAGCATTGTATGTATCTGTCGCGCTTATTTTATTTATTCCCTTTTTGGTTTAGGGGGAAAATATCCGGCCGGTTCCGGGTTATATGATTTTTCCTACCCACTAGAACCACCTTTTTTGTACCCTGTAAAACTTAGCATTAACTCTGACCAGATGAAGTAGACTTGACAAATTAGTTTCACTTTACTTAATTTTATGTGTATTGATCTTGTCCCAGGATTGGCCTCATGCTTCAGTTACCTATTTGGTACATAAATAAAGTAACTTTAAGTTACAGTTAAGTATGTAAATTTTTAAGATAATGTAGATTTATTTATCAATAATAATTGAAGTTATACCTACTACCTACGTACAGACATACTATTTTTTTCGCTTTAAGCATCATAATAATGCGATTTTCATTTGTATAATGGGTCCACTCCATATTATTTATAGCATGCATGTAATTTTTAGTGTAGAAACATGCTTCAATCCTGTCTTTTTTGTAGTCAAAACGATGTAACTCAGGCAAAAGGAGACTGAAACATACATTAGGTAATATGTATATACAAACCGCCAAGTCTACCCCGATGCATATAAAATTCGTGCTTTTGAAAACTGTGACATATGGATTGCTTCAGATATTATTCTGTAGTTTATTTTGTTGAGTTCAACTAAGCTTTTGTATGAAGTTTCCGATTAATGAGAGAATATAATAATAGGTGTAGAAATCTGTAATATTACTGACATGCATATTGACCGGGACTTGTAGTTTCACTTTTTGATATTTACTTAATATTCATGTTTAACTAATAAATATAGAATTTTGTAAAACTTAATATACATATATTAATACTAAACTGCTATTTAATGCTACCTTAACTATAACCAACTTATACATCGAATATGGCCTGAAATATTTTGATGTCGCAATAATACTAAGGCGCCTTTTCAAGTCTTCTTTGTTGGCTCATTCAGGAAATGTTGTATTATAATAATTATTATTATCTTGTTTTTTAAACGTTCAGCTAGATGATCAATAGAGTTGTTTATACGCATTTAGATGTGTAATATAACCCGATAATAATAATTATAAGCGTTACAGGTCTTATGCTTACGTTTTTAATTCAATTGAATGAGCATTTTTTGAATGAGCCACTAAAAGCGATAGTGTCAAAGGGTGAATACGAGTCCCGTTCTAATATTATGGGTAGTAGATCGTGTTGACACCGTGTATTTTTTATAATTTCGTACTTTAGTAGCGAGTTTTATATAAGAGATTTAGACAAAGAAATTAGCACTGTGTTTGTAGCTGCCAACAGGATTGTAGTTCGATAAATTGTTACTTTATAAATAAAAACATAAAACAACGCTAATCGAATATGAAAACCATCAATGCATTTTATGTCTAATTTTTCCAAATATTTTATTCATTCATGATGTGTGGAAACTTAGTCTTGCGTTCATTTATTCCATAAAATGTGCATGTAAAGACCGCCTCGCGAGTCGCAACTAGGTTCTTTAAGAATGATCGACTTCAATTAGAACTGCTGAACTATAGTTTTATATATTATAGATTTTTATTATTTAAAAAACTTTGTTACCCCGAGTAGCAGACTCATTAAAACTGCCAATGAGTTAATTTTATATTTGAATCTACAATCCTTTTGACATTTTACATCTCACAGAATCGTTTAATCTAACCTAAAACATTTCGTTTTATAAGCCTATTGAAGAGTGGTATATAACGAAATATAGACGTTTTGTCAAGGTTGAATTGCTGAAAACATAATATTCGTACATTAAATTACTGTAAGCTTACACGTAAAAATATAATCTATCAGATGTAACAAACACAGTGCATAACTGTATAATAGCAATTTGGTTGAAAATACACCGAATCGTGACGTCTTTTGATAACCTGTAAATATCTTATTTTTTAATTTTCGAATTATTCAAATAACGAAACGTGTTTAAGTTAAGATACATTAATCATATCATTACTTAACATCATTAAGATTTTTTCATTTGTAGTTTCTTAACGAATTTGTGGATATAGAACCTAAGCAACATCTTTATATTCTTAATTAAACAAATTAATTACTTTACTAACAGTAGGCACACCCGTTGCATCGAAACATAAATCTGGAATAAATGTAGAATAATACTATAATACGTATACCAAACGATTCATACTATTTCATACTAACGATTTCTTCTACTAGAAACAAGCATGGTTACAAGAAGCCAAGTTAATCCGGTGTATAGTCAATCAATAATATTGTAAAACAGTGCCTAGATCTATTTACTGGTAACGATCACTTAGTGCGAACGAGATAATAAAACTGCTGTTGAAATTGTGGTGTAATATAAACACGGTTCGCTTCATTAATTTATTATAATTATATGTATATGTAAATTTTGGATATTATTCTCAACATTGAATTTACTATTTAAAGTTAGGATTTTTTTCATGTTATCTCTATCGAGCAAAACGTTGAGATGCTACAAAAACTCAAAATGAGTAAACGTTTTTTATACGAAGATATTTTAATTTCTATGATAGAAATATAGAGAGTACCAACACCAGATTAACTAATCATAATATTTAATTCCGTTAGAACATTAAAGTTAAGTAATTGATTTATGAGATATCAATATTATCGAAATAAGTAGTTCAATAAACTATCGCAGTGTTTTATTGTTTATAGGTGGTACATAATTTCAACAGTTCCTTTTATTATCTTATCGACTGACTTTAAGATACTCGTATGTACGAAACGTAAAACATTACGAGTATTTGTCGATATTGGCAGTATTAACTAATTTATCATTGAACATCCTACAATAATTATTCAGTACCATTTAAAAGAGCCAAAGTTGAAAAACCACAAAAAGTTGTTCTAGTAATGAAATATAAAACTTTTTGGCTTATTCATGAATTTGTGACAATGTGGCTCATTCAGAATTGACAAATACTCTCCATCACAACAGTGTACCTACATACACCTATGATTTAGTGTAAACTGATAATGTCAAATTACGTTTTATTTAATGGGACATAATGTGATTTTTTTCTAGTCAAATATCTGTGTCTGACCCTCAGCAAATGTATTATTAGAATCTATTTTAAAGTAGTAAAAATTTATATACCAACTTAATTGTAGACTAGAAATTATTGAATTGAAATGTCAATAAATTATTTATTGTTGATGAATATTAATTATTTACTTGTCGTGAAGAATATTTACCACGGAATTGAAATTATTTAATTTTAAATTTAGCTCTTAGTCGAGGAATGTAATAAAAATATATCAAAAATGTTCAATTAAGTACGTTTAGTTATAACTTAGTATCCTAATACGTATTTCAATAAAATATACGTAAATAAATATTATGTTGAGTGTCACACACAGGTTAATTATTAAATTAATAATTATAATTTTTAGATAATTAAATTTGAAATCAATTATTTAGTATGTTTTGCTAATTACGTTTCATGACGTGACATAATTATAAGCCGCGAAAATTGTTGAAATGCGTCAGACGGTAGAATTGTTATAAGTAATAAGAAATTGGGAAAATTATTTGAAATTGTTTCTTTTTTACCTAGCCCCCCTCTTAGATAGGTATGCCACATGTCGAAACGTAAAATCGTATTTTTGAAGTGAAAACTTCTTTAGTACTGGGGTGATTTGAAAAATCGATGAAACGAAACTGTCCAGTAAAAAGAGACAGACACATAAATTCTAAAGTGAGATAGGAAGCATTGTACAGGGGTAGGGGAGTTGAGTTGAGGGGAGTTGAGTGGAGTTGAGGGGAGTGGAGACGAGTTGAGTGGAGACTAGAGTGGAGTGGAGACTGGAGTGGAATGGATACTGGAGTGGAGTGGAGTGGAGAGTGGAGTGGAGTAGTAAAATCTACAATTATCATCTTCCCGTAATTTAATTCGTCTCATTATCTTGAAAACAAAATTTTTGAAGGTTTAACTTCTACCACGTGTGAATTGCACACATTTTAATTTTAAATCTGAATTTAACTTTAAATTGTTGACTACATTCCGCCACTCCTTTATACTATAGAACGGCTGAAAAGGGCGCCAAGCAGGTAAATTTTTTGATGAAACGATCTATCTGGAAGATCCTTGGTAAATAAACAATCACTCAATTCGAAAAGTAACATCAGAGTAATAGACCAGTGCCGATAATTTTTGAAACGAAAAAAAATTATAGTAGGATGAAACCCATTGCAAAAGGAAGAGAATATAACGAAAATTAAACTTTTTTCAATAGGACTTGTAGTTTTTCCGGAAATCGAGATAAACCGTTTTTTACCCTTAAACCCCCCTCCCCCTCCCCCCCACTTCCCGACCTCAGATCGCCCGTAATTTATTTTTCCTATAATTTTCGTTAACGTTCTTCCTTTTGCAATAGGTTTCATTCTACTATAATTTTCTTCCACTTTTTACCGTTTTTAGAACTATCGGCACTGGACTATAAAGTATAAAGTATACCTAATCTAAATTTTACTAACAAAAAATAACCGGCTTCAAAATTACTCAAAAACTATTTGTCAGATCTCGTTCTTTATGTGGGCCCACCTGACAAGCACCTGCTTTCGATTAAAAAAAGAATCATCAAAATCACTTCACCCAGTCGAAAGTTCTGAGGTAACAAACATAAAAAAATACAGTCGAATTGAAAACCTCCTCCTTTTTTTGAAGTCGGTTAAAAATATTATTTTATAAATATACCTACATAAATAAATCACTAACAAAATTACTTATCTCAGAGAAACAGAAATAGGAGCTGTTAATTATACAACATAATTCAATTGTAGGTACACATCATAAACGTGTACATACGTTTTACAATCTAGAATACAGACGCAACAGACAGAAATCTAAATAGACTTCCGTTTACCGTTTTCGTGAACATGCATGAATGTGCGTGACGTCAACTTGACTTAAATTCAAGATTTCATCATTCACTATACTAGTCCACGAAAATGCTATTTCTGTGTGTTTCTGCACATATGTAGATGAAGTTTACATATGTAGATTCAAACCTCTTACACGGAATTCGAAATGGGCACGCCATTTCGAATTCCGTGTAAGAGGTTTGAATCTTAACCTGTTGTGAACCTAACTTGATATTTTCACTAAACCATAACACTTAATACGCGAAATTTTTCTTAAAAACTTACAATCACCGGTAAGGTAATCGTGAGTAAGGCCATTGTTTATCACGTTGGGAAATTTATTAAGAAATTGTACAAAATAGATAATGAAGTGTCAACATGAAAACTGCTTACACTAATGACTAAATGTTTAGGAACTTAATAGGTCATTATAAATAGAATAGGCTTTTACTAAGTTAATGTGCTCACCACCTTGGACCACATCTCCACTTACCATAAAAAAAAGGCTTAGAGAAACAGCTGATCGATTTTTTATGAAGCTGATAACGAAGCAGACGAGGGCACCTGATCAGATCTGGCATCAGAAACACTAAACTCACCACCATGTTTAGCTGGCCGAGAAAGGAATTTTACGTAAGGTCTAGTGTATAAATCTTAGATAAGCTCTATCATAACATAGGTATATTATCATGCCTATCGCTCAGGAATTGAACCCGAAGCACTTCGCTCCTCAGTTCCTCGCCGTGTCACTCACATCTAAAGTATAATATTTTCATAAAAACCTTGTCAGACATTTGGTAAATCGTTAGTTCCCTTTTGGATTGTTTTTCACGAACACATCTTGAAGACAATAAATTATTCCCTTAAATCTGTGACACAACTAAGACATCTTCAAACAGTAAGTTGTAAAATGATAAACGATATGTAAAGCGTCAGCTACATATAACAATAATTATAAAAAAAAATGTTATATGTTTACGACTCTTCAAATATGTCCTTAAAATGTTTAATTGAACATGTTTGCTTATCAAACATTTTGTTCGACACGATCAACCAACAAGCTATTAAAGAAATACAGATTGTAAAAATGCCGTCTGAAGTAAAAAGCGCTAAGAGTAGGAGACAAATTAGTACAGCTATCACTTCCCTTCTGGGAAATTAAGTACCTAATTGAATCTTCCCTGAACTAATTTTCATAAAATAAAAGCTCGAATGAGGTGAATGAGCGAATGATATACCGCTTAATTGGAGATTTGAGCGAGACAAAACACTTTTAATGTACACCAATATAAAATGTACATGTAGATAACACAATATAAAATGAATAGAACACAATAGGCGATCATATTGCTAAAAAGCGATCTCTTTCAGGTAACCGAAAGTGGAACACTTATCTAAGTAGACAAATAAATTACTGGTAAAGGTGTACAAGCACAACTAAAATACGTACGATGTTCATGAGGTCTGCGAAACTAAAACTATGTGAAGAAAGAAAAGGATAGAGTTATATTGTGGTAGGATACATTATAAATGATTATAATTTCATTAGGAATGATGAGTAGAGGTAGAAGATAGCAAATAAAAACAGGTCAAAGCGACATATAATGCGCTTTAACCTGTCGCTTAAAGAACTAATTACACTGAGCGTAATGAGCGTATCTAATGGAAACCGGTAGTGTTCCGGAGATGAACTGAGAAAGCGGAAAAGGAGTTTTTATAGAAGTTCCTACCTATAACTAGGAGTAGATAAGGCGAGGTTAGAGTTAGAATAGAGCGAAGAGAGCGAGTACTGCCGTGTAGCGAGTAGATATAAGTAATCTGGGGCTAGTGGAACAGAACACAGTACAGCGTTAAAAGAATATACTCCTAGACAGAAGGCACTCGTAGGTTATCCCAGATATTATAAGCAGATCCACGGCAGAACCGAGAATTTCCTGGAATTCGTATGCAGGTGTAATAAACTGTAATTACTGCAATAATAAAAGGCCGAGTAAAGCTATATATCAAAAACGTATAATACCCAAGAACAAATATTTACCTGTCACATAAATCTCTGCCCAGGCTGGGAATCAAACCCGCGATCGTTCACTTCGCAGGAAGAGTCAATTCACTAGTCACTAACAACTAGGCAACGGGATCGCCACATTTACAGATATAATAAATTAAATCCAGTATAAATATACATATAATGAACTACGGGATGCTATATGGGGATGTTAAAAACCTGTCTTGGAGTGTTAGATGCTTCTGTCCGTTAACCAGTTCGGGATGATCAAGTAGGATGATACTATATATCTCCCACTCGTATAAGGCACTATAAGGTAACTGAACTTCTTGGTGTGGCCTCAGAGGTAAGAGATGGCGGATTAGATAGACTTGAAATATATTTTTAACATGTGTAAATTACAAAACATTTATTACAGAAAAACGGTTTATAAGTAACATAAATCTAATGCACCAAATGCAAAAGTAAAAACTTGTGCACTAGGATTCCTCGACACGGATCACACGGGCATATAATCGAACATCATGAACTCCTACCATCGGAATGCATACATTTTTCTGCCACATAAATATCTGAAGAAACCTAACCTAGCACCCTTCGGCAGGGGGTCTCGTCCAACTGAACATCTAATCGCTACCGCTTATGATTTACGTGTCAAACAAGATCCCTACAGATTGCACCGTCCCGTCGCCTAAAGCACCCGTGTCACACGTAGCGATAACACACGCGATACTTAATAATATCTAATCGTGTACAATATTAGAGAAATAATAGGAATCATTAGTAAAATGATAGTGAACAGTGATTGATGGTGGTGAAGAAAATGTGATTAAACCGGCATTTGGCAGTACGCGGCTATCCGGTGAGTTTTTTTTAGTTTAATAAAAATTCACGAATTATTGTGTTGGTATTATTTTAGTATAACTACTTAATCTATTAATGAATTTAATTTTAGTTACCAGAAATGGAATTTTATCCTAAAATCTCCACGTTTTAAGTTTTATTTGATACATGTTAAGCTAAGAATCTTTATCACAGAACAGAATGGAGTTAAATTGTGCAATCGTTTCACTCATTACAAGTTAGATTTTTAAATGTTATAAAAGTAAAAACTAACAGAACAGCAACCAGATGAATGTCCGTGCCATTCATGGAATTGGGAAATAAATACGTAGATAATTATCCCATTACTTTTAAGTCTATAAACAAGTAGGTAACTTTTGTAGCAAAGAATCAAATCATCTGATGTTTCAAAAAATCCATACAAACATCCTGTTTCCCGGGGTTTTTTGTTGTTTTAGGGTTCCGAAGTAAAATCGGAAGTCGGAACCCTAAAATAAAAAAAATCACCTTCACATACATGTAGAGGAAAATGTTCATGAAAAAAAATGTTTTTCAATATTTCATTCTACGATTCTAGAGTTTTAATAAATACATATATCCATGCCAAATAACAGCTTTCTAGCACTAAGGGTCTCGGCGCTTTGCTTCGGATAGACAGACGAACAGACGGACATGTCACATGACGGACGTGACGAAACTATAAAGGTTTAGTTTTGACTACGGAACCCTAAAAAGAATATCATCCAAATCGAACCAGCTGTCTTAATATCTTCCTTAATACAAGCAGTATCCAATAATTAAAAATATGACTAAAAAAAGTATGGATTTAAAATCTTCATAATATTTCAATACGCATATCTAAGAAACTCACTTTTTCTATAAATTTTTACTGTATAAATCAAACAATTTAACCTAAATACACTTATTTAGCTAGCTTCAATAAACATACAATACTTCCATACATAATTTATTATATTTAAGCAGAAAAAGGCAAAGATACCCAAAGTACTTATAAAAAATTACTTACCAGTATTCTCCCATCTATTCATTGCTATTAATGTATGCCATATTTAAAATAATTTTATCGTAACTATAAAATTTTAGTTATGAAGTACAAAACAGCGTAGCTTTAACGTAGCGATTTCTTCCAGACAACCTAATTAGAAGGACACTTACGTAATAGGTATATACACAGAGGGTATTTTAGTTAATTCTACTTAATACTAATAGTTACTGTTCATAATCTAGATTAGGAACAGTACTTAATACTTAAATAATAAACATTATTATTTTTGTTGAGCTTACACATTAAGGATTCGTTTTGGCCTAAGAGCGTGAATCGTGATACATTAGTTATACAAAATTCTTCTAAAAAAATAACGGATTCCAAAATTAGGGATAACTCAAAAACTACTCATCTCGATTTAAATTGGACCACATGGCAAGCACTCCGAGCTTTTGAATATAAAAAGAAACATCAAACTCGGTACACCCAGTAAAAAATAAAAATACAGTCGAATTGAGAACCTCCTTCTTTTTTTGAAGCTGTTAAAAAGCCGTGAGTCTTGTTTAATAAATAAATAAACAATTATGTTAATTACGGAAACACCTAATATGAATACACGCGCAAAATTAATAAAACTAGTTTCCGAGAGTTTGCTTCATTATGCTGCCCCTTCCTTCCCCTGTTTAATTTATATACAAATATATATAAAAAAAAAACTTGAGAGGTGTCAAGGGACACCCGGATGGAACGAAGTTCCTTGCAGTCAGTACTAGGATAGCAAAAACATGCTTTCTATGTAAAAAAAACTACGACGGCAAAAAGTGTCGTTACAACTTTTCGTTACCGGCAAAAAGGGTCTTAACAAAAATTTCCGCCTAGCCCCCTTTCGCAACACGCGATAAGGAACTTCGTTCCAAAAAAACTACTCAAAAAAACAATATTAAAAAAACAACATTCAAAAACAATATCCAAACAATATTAAAAATATATAAGTACTAGCTGCCCGGACAGACTTCATTCTGTCAAAAGTTTTTTTTGAGATGTAAGCTATCCTATCTTTCAAGTTGGATCAAATTGCACATGGTGTGCTTTGATTAAAATCGGTTCAGTAGTTTAGGAGTCCATCGCGGACAAACAACGTGACACGTAATTTATATATATTAAGAAGATATAGTAAATATAATAAAACGAGTGTTTTTAAAAACGATCGTGCGGTTTTTCGTGACCGGCGTTTTTGTGTCAACACGGACGTGTTACAAATCTTTTTCACTCTCATCATTTTTTCCATTTATTTCATAATTAAACGTGCCTAAAGAAGTATAACTTCAATAAGATAAATATTATAGCCTCCTGACATTCAAAGCGACACCTAAATAAATAATTTATGTATTTATTTAAATTTCATTTGTAAATATAATTTTTATCATCGGCCAGTAGCAAGATGTATCCTAACATCCTTCGTTGATATAAATTAAGCCTTGATATAAATGGTTTTTTTTTGGCAAACTAGTTTTTTCTAATACCTTGTTTGAAATCGTCATTAAAATTAAAATGTATAATTAATTTCGCAAAGTTTAACTAGCAGATGCTGGCATCTAATCGTTGATTAACGCTATTGGTTTGAAAGAAGTTCATTATCGCGCGTTGCGGAAGGGGGCTAGACGGAAAAAATTAAGAGGAAAAAATTAAAATATGTGCAATTCACACGTTGTAGAAGTGAAACCTTCAAAAATTTTGTTTTCAAGATAATGAGACGAATGTAAAATCAACTCAACTCAACTCGTCTCCACTCAATTCTAGTCTCCACTCATCTCTAGTCTCCACTCATCTCTAGTCTCCACTCATCTCTAGTCTCCAGTCATCTCTAGTCTCCACTCATCTCTAGTCTCCACTGGACAGTTTCGTTTCATAAAATTTCAAGTCACCCCGTACTAAAGAAGTTTTCACTTCAAAAAGTTGTAACGACACTTTTTGCCGTCGTTACAACTCGTGCGTCGTCGTTACAAGTCGGCGCATGTTTCTCTGTCTCTCTCTCTCTCTCTCTTATAGAAAGCAAGCCAGATATTTTCGTTTCGTCTTTCTATTTATTAGTGAAGAAATTGTAATAAAATTTTATTTACCTTTAGTTTATAATGATTTCTGTAATATTTTCTTAGAAACATTTATTAGCATGCTCATTGTAATGTAATGTAGTAATGTCAGAGTAATGTAAGACATTACTACATTTACTACACTGTCATAACATGTCAATCCTGTCATGTATGAAATACAATGAGCCTATTAATAAATGTTTCTAAGAAAATATTACAGATAGTCCAGTCATCTTAGGAATTCACTGCGGAATGAGAGATACCCAGCTGATTTTTTTGTATAAAGTTGTATTTTGACATTCTAAAACTTGTCTCAAAACCTGCATATGGTAGGGTGACCGCGTCTATTAACGTCTGTCCTTCGAACGATGTGGACTCAGAGGGCCCAGGACCGGTCGGAGTGGCGCCAATTAGGGAGGCCTATGTCCAGCAGTGGACTTTAAAAGGCTGTTAGATAGATAGAATTAATAAACTTAATATAGCATGTTTTGTCGGGACTGTACTGGTTGACTTTACATTGTGCTCTAACCGCGCGCTCTCCGCCCTCTATCTCGAAAACGATTCAACGTATAAAAATTTTTTTGAAACCAAAGTTGTAGGGAATTTAATTTTCTACAATATTGATGAAGACACAAATAGCGAAAAACTCATAGGAAATGAGATATTTGCAAAAAACCGATTTTTGTGACCTTTGTCCTCAAATTTTTAATAGACGCGGTCACCCTACCATATGCAGGTTTTGAGACAAGTTTTAGAATGTCAAAATACAACTTTATACAAAAAAATCAGCTGGGTATCTCTCATTCCGCAATTCTTACCTAATTTTGACTAAAATGACTGGGCTAAGAAATCATTTTAAACTAAAGAGAAGGTAAATAAAATTTTATTACAATTCCTTCACTAATTAATAGAAAGGAACTTCGTTCCATCCGGGTGTCCCTTGACACCTCTCATTTTTTTTGTTACTAAAATAAGGTAACTGAAAAGCGAAAGTATTAATTCATAATAATATTACGGATAATACTAATAATAAATACGGAAATGATAATAATATCAGAAATCCTTGGGTGCTTAACTGCTTAGGTCAGCAAAGGAACCTGCCTTTTCATATTTAAATTTTGGAGTCTTATCTCCGAAATCTCACGAGAACGGTGAACAATTATTCAAGATGTTTCTGAATAATGATGAATTTGGTGTTACTGATTCACATAAAAATTTACCCATTAGGGTAAAAAACAATCAAGCGCAAATATTTTTGCACACGATCACTATTGTTTTGTTACCTTGTACATCTGTGTCGGAGATTGTGAGATTAATTTGATTTAGGTATATGTTCAACGTTATCTTCAGGGTTAAGTTAATTTACATACTTACAATTAGTTGCACTGATCGACGTCGCTGTTTTTTTTTTCTAAAATGAGAATGAAATGCCACATAGCCTTTACACTTGACACTTGGTCGGCAATATTTTTGGTTTTGGACACAGAAATTCTTCCTTTAAAAATTTAGAAACAGAGAACTCAGATTGCAGTTACGTAACTCGAGTATTAACAAACAACATAATAATAATAATAGACAAAATAATTATGTTGTTGCAGTTCTCGTGTTCAGAATAAGTAAGTAGTATATTATAGCAAAGACAACAGAAGGGGAAGGAGTAGATATAGACCCGTGCTTACTAGGGAGCCGTTAATGGGTTAATCCCAAATACAAACACACACACAAAATATATTTAATATACCTACTTTCAAATTATTGATTCAAGCAAATTAAGTCATATTTTTATCATAAGATCTAGGATCTAGTTAATTCGTCACTGACGGCTCTGACGAGGGCCTAAATCTTAGCACGTATCCTAGTTCTACTAGCTCACGTAGCAAAGTTTAACGCGCTATATTTTTTAGAACGATAGTTTCTGTAGCAAACTTTCCTGTTTGCTCAACCTTTACTGTTAATTTTATCATTTAATATCTTCAAACAATTTTAAGATAAATTATGACAGATTTACACCCGTAATTTTTGTACAGTCCGCTACTGAATGCGATAAGTTACTAAAGTCGACAGAAAAATTACATAATGATTGCGCGAATATGATTGTACCACAAAAGGCGTTTTTGTCTTCTTTAGGGTTCAGTAAAATCGGTGAAATAACGAGAATCTTATAGGATCAATCTTAAATCTGTTCATCCGGCTGTCGTTTAACGTCGGTACCTACATGATTTTCTCCAAGAGGAAAAAGCTGATTTTTTATCTTCACCACGATGCTTTCACAATTTTTTCCTGAATTCCCCCTTGATTTTGAAAAAATATGATAAACTTTTAAAAAAGATTAGGGCTCTTTCTATTCCTAACTAATTTTAAATATTTAAAAGAAAATACACAAAAAATAACGTCGCCTAATACATCATCTCTAACAAACAGTACATTTTTTTCAGAGATTAAAGCAGCGTATTATCTGGCTGATCGGACCCCATTTGTATACATAGGTACCTACATGTGTACATACGATACATTTATCGCGAGACGCGGAATCAACGAACAACGGCCAATATACAACCAAAATATTTTATTTTTATTATAGTTATGCATAATAAAATTTTGCAAATTTATATACCTACGTTTTTATGTATACGTAATTTTCTACCTCGTACGTGTAAACTGTGGAACAAACTTCCTGCATCGGTGTTCCCTCTAAGCTATGACATGGGGTCCTTCAAGAAGCGGGTCTATCGTCATTTTCTTGGCCGGCAACGCGTTGGTGACGCCCCTAGTGTTACTAATGTCCATGGGCGGCGGTGATCACTTACCATCAGGTGACCCGTCTGCTCGTTTGCCTGCTAAAAGCATTAAAAAAAAAAAGTTTCAAAATCACGATTGAGACTTCTTACTTTACACGCGGCATAAGCATTATTATATTATTATGAAACCAGTTAAGGATAGAACTCGGAATAAAATATTACCACATCAGTCAATGTTACAATACGAGCAATACGAGGATCTACATGCGGCTACCCCAAAAGGACAAAGATAAATCTTCCGAATTCTGTGAAGTTACAAACTTCCTGCATCGGTGTTCCCTCTAAGCTATGACATGGGGTCCTTCGAGAAGCGGGTCTATCGTCATTTTCTTGGCCGGCAACGCGTTGGTGACGCCCCCAGTGTTACTAATGTCCATGGGCGGCGGTGATCACTTACCATCAGGTGACCCGTCTGCTCGTTTGCCTGCTTAAAGCATAAAAAAAAATGTATTAATTTAATTATTATCTACTCCAAATCTACCATGGTAACACACGTAGGTTCATGACCCAGTTACCCTAGAAGCGAGAGTTCCCGGTCTCTCGAGTAGTTGGCGTTTTTGTTCTTCATTTCTATTTAATAATCACGGTCGATTTTAGTACAGTGGTAACAGCTAACAAGGAAGATAACTGCAAGTAGATAACCTTTTTCCTTTCCTCTCCTGATTTCTCCATTGTTATATACCTACGGTACCTACCTACCGATCGAGAACAGACTGCAAATAATCTAGAACATTATCGACTTTCAGAGCCCTTTAAAAATGTCCCAACGTTACAAAAACCGGATTTAATTTAGGACTTTGACCCTTGGTCATGCAGCATGTTAAGGAATCCAGAACGAGTTAGACGGGTAATCTATCGTGAGATACCGTTGTACCGAAAGGTACCAACCGTACCAAGAGTGTGAATTTCTTCCGTTTTTATAACAATAACTTTATTTTTGTGGCCAACCCTACATTACATAGGATTACCAGGATTTTTCCAACATATCCAAAGAGCTTTTTGTCCAGCTATTAAATTGTGCCGGGTTTTTGTTTGTCCGAGTACTTATTGCGAAAACTTAAAAATAAAGGGCTTACGTTAAGTAGGTATTCGATAAGCTTTTGTCTTTTTCGTCAAAAACAATTGATAACATCTATAATTCGAATATTAATATATCGAATAAAAATTCTTAATTTTTTGCAACTAAAATTCCCTGACATTTCAAAAATTTTATATGCAACTAGATTTCCGGACTTCTTTAATTTTTAGTTGGTAACCCTTCTTGACCAAACTGGTAACATTCTTGTTTAGCATTGATTAGGAGATTTATAAACAATTTATAAATACAACTATCTGGTGCCCACAACTTCATTGTATGAGAAAAGGTTTTTTGTAACTAGTTTTATGTAACTAGTACCTAACCGATTTTTTCCGCCTTGAACCAGCCGAGGAAATTAAAATGATAATTTAAATTTATTCATGATGGTGATTTGGGCTTTAGCTCCCCCTAGTCTTATTATATATAAATTACGTGTCACGTTGTTTGTCCGCGATGGACTCCTAAACTACTGAACCGATTTTAATCAAATTTGCACACCGTGTGCAGTTTGATCCAACTTGAAAGATAGGATAGCTTACATCTCAAAATTAAAAAAACTTTTGACAGAACGAAGTCTGCCCGGGCAGCTAGTAATATATAGAGAAATATGCTGTTTATCACTCAGTAACAATTAGATATCTTTTTACTGGATTTCTGTAGGTACCTACGTAATAAAGATATTGTAAACTAATTTCCGCGTTAAATAATAATGACAGTAAGTCATCTACATTACCTGTTACTCAACAGCAGTAATGAATATAATAAGGAAGATACAAACTATCTGTCTACGTTTATGTGATAGGTAGTTAGTTCATTTGTGATAGGGGTAACCCTATCAGATTTTTCTAACAATATGTAAAATCCCCGAATTTAACTCTGCCAGGGAAACCGAAAAATTTTGAAAGTATCGGATTAAATGTGGACATTTTACATTACTCTAACAGTAATAAGTACAGTAGGTAATCTATTAGCAATCCAAATTCAGTACTTTTAATAATAATATACCATGTGGTAATAATAGTAATGGTGGTCACTCACGGTCAGTCCATCGCGTCATTTTTGGAGCCACGCCAAATGACATATATCAAAATGGCGCGATTGGACATACAGATTTTTCTATCACGCCATCAGTTTTTCACATTCACGATCAAATTTTGGCTGTATATCACGCGATTTGACGCGATGGACTGACCGTGAGTGGCTACCATAATAATAACTCTTTATTGCTTTAAACATTGTTTTACAATAGTAAGTTGCCAGAGCCTCTTTTTAAGCACAGGAGTGCCTGTATTAGGAGCATCTGTGGTGGACGGTAAGTTTATAAAAACGATTATTAATTGTCAACAATTTTATTAACAGTTCAACAGGAGTATTATAAACATAATTAGGTATTTCTTTGTAATTATAAATTAACAATAAATTTTATAATAAAAAAAAATAGATACATAACTAGAGGCACGCAGGCGTTGCGCGAACGAAGACACATTTTGCCGACAATGGGACATGAATTATCACAATTCCATGGTTATCATCCTGTCTGTTAATTTGTCACATATTTTCTCCGAATAAACTGGACGAAAATTTTTTTTTCTATACAGACGTTTATAAAGAATAGGATAGGTTTAACTTTAGGCGTTACAATACAACAAAATATAAATTTTCTTTACATTATGAAACATACCAACCTAAGTATATTAAAATATATTTAGCCGAAATGAGTATTATAGCAAGCACACTGTGACCTAAACCGAGTCAGTTAGTCACGATTTTCGTGACCTAAGTAATCCTTTTGTACGAAAACGTCTGACTTAAAGTGTAAGTTGTAACATTCACATTATTATACATTAAGGAGGCCATACACGATCAAGTGCCTATAATCCGTTCACAAATCTTAGAGACTAAATTGACGTTTCATGGGTGACCAGTTTCGGGTGCAAATTAAATAGTGATGACCATAAACCGAAAAGTAAATCGGAAAAATTTTCACAGCTTTTATGGAAGGTCGACTATTTGTGTGATTATTGAAGAGTCCCTAAAACTAGTATAAAAACAAGTTTCAGCAACCATTATCATTCATATATCAATAATATATTTGCCCTTACTTACTAAATTTATAAGTTATTTTACTTACAAAAAAGAGTATTTGGTTATGGTTACATTCGGTATACAGCTAATTTTATACTATTTAGCCGAATACTAAATATCTAGGTAGATATGAGTGTCGCTACTAATATGTACGACTTAATTTACGATTCAAAAAACCGGAAAAGTAGATCGCAAAAATTTAGCTGGTATCATTATTTCAAACTTTGACATTACTGGTTGTCATTTTAGTCTCTAAGATTTGTGAACAAGGTATACTTGTCAAGTTTGCAGTTTGACTTGTCAAATTTGCAGTTTGACTTGACGCGGCATCCAGTGTGCAAGCGATAGCTATATGGCCAGATAGCTATGCCGTGGCCATACATGATCAAGTATACTAGATGCCGCGTCAAGTCCACTGCAAACTTGACAAGTATACTTGATTGTGTATGGCCTCCTTAAGGTCCACTTTCTCACATATTATCTGATGAAATATCACTTCTAATGTCAATTTAATACACATACCTATTAGCATCAACGCTCGCGCACTGCCTTACTCACGTTGACCATTTCTCAAAATGACTTCTATTACTTATCAATCATATAAATTTAAAACAAATGTTTAAAGTAAGATAAAATTATTTAACAGTTATGTTAGAATCAATTAGTATTTTTTCATTATTGAGATTTCGTTGAATATAATATCAAAAATCTATTTAAGAGGCAACGCAGTGAGGTTACTGATAATTCAGTGTCGTAGGCATATCAGTGTGAGGTGGTACTAATATGGCTACGCTAATATTTTAGCCTTTATTATGTGTACTTAAAGTTCAGTTCACAGTAACAAACTTAATAAGTTCGGGTAAGCGCAAGATTTGTATGTAACTTTAAGGTATGGAAAAGTGATTTCTTCAATGTCAATTCAATGCCCACGAAATTCTAATTTACTGTGCCTCCTTGGAAAATTACTATTTTACTTACATTGAATATAATTTATGTACTCTTTTAGCACCTTTTAAATTTTATAAAATAATAATTATTAGCAGAAGCCATTTTGAGAGAAGTTATACAATTTTGTTTTTAAAATTTGGCTAAACATTACTTGGTTGTATAATTTATTATTTGTCTGTGTAATTCAGAATATATAGTCCAGATAAACCAGCATGCTAGCTTATTTTCTTTTTTGGATTTACTATAATATCAAACTGTGCTTTCAATCGTATTTGTTACAATGTACTTTCCAATTGGTACTTTTCGAATCGAAAGGAACGTACATTTGAGCGATGCCTGACAGAACTTAACATCGAAAGTTAAATGTCACAGTTCAATTATCAACACCATGCAAATGCGCGCATGCGCATGTGCATAGCGCAACAGACATAAGAATAAACCAACTAAACTCCTAACTCAATAAAATAATATATTGACTTGAGTATTTTTGTAACTAAATTACTAAACCTACTGCTAAGATGGAATTGAATACATCACAGCCTAATTTCACTAATTAAAGCAATATTCTATTCAAAGGTTTGTATACTTTACTGGATATTGCACAGCTATTTATCGATAGCCTACAATAAATATTTATTACAAAATAATATAGTCTCAAAGACATAATTATGGCAGTTGATTACAAAATATAAGTTTGAGTATTTTTATACATCTCTTGTTACAAAAAGATCGAGTTCTTTATTTGACTAAAATATGTTACAATAAAAAATTATATACAATAAATTTGTCACATTTGTTGTAAGTGTTCGTCTTATAAATTAAAACAAAATATAATATATTTCTTGTAAGGACACTTAACAATCATTTTGCATGCATCTCCCCCTTTTAAAAGTTAAATACGCTAACGCCATCTCTTAGTTAGTCTAAGAAATAACGCCGATAATATCACAAAACCTGCAACAGGTGGCGTGAGTAGTACTCGTAGTTTCTGTTACACTATTCCATCTTTTAATTGCATTTTGAAATTAAAATAAGATTATAATATAAACAGAGGCTTACTCCTAACTACTACTAATTTGAAACAAATACCATTCACATCGATAGATTGAATTTATTTTTATAAAGGATTTAATCAAATTCAAATCTTTCGGGAGTAAGCAAACAGATTCAGTGATTCATAATTATTATCCAAACGGAAATAATCAAACTGATGCAGATACTATAATCTATAAGTATAAGCCAAGCTATCTATTTATATTTCCTTTCTAATCCGACTCAACAAAATTTCCATAAATCGCCCCGTAGCTTAGTTATAAATTAATATGCCTATGTTATATACACATAAGCAAATTGTTTAATAATAATATCTACATAAGCCTCTTGTATATTTATATTAGGTATAATAATATACGGCCGTTGATCATGCTTTCCACCTTATGTAATGTTGTCACTGCAGTCCAGTTTGACTGGACTGCAGTGACAACGGTTGCCAACCGTACTATAATATAATTATAGTATTGTACTGAATTTCGGGTCTGCGTACTGTATACTGTTGAAGAAACACATAGTACGCAAAAATACCATATTTTCAACACTGAAATCTAATAAAGAAATCTTAAATTTTTAAAACTTATGAACATGCCTTCTTATTAACTTTTGACTGATGCAATAGCGTGAAGCATCTACTTTTTGCGTTTTACGTAAAATACTACTTTTTTTAAGTGTACTATATTTTTTATAGCTTCGTCTGAAAAATACTATATTTCGCTAAAGAAATGTTGGCAACCCTAACTATAACCATACATATTACATTTATAAATCAGTAACTGTAACCAACCTTAGTTTTGTAATCCTATTCAATATCACAGATCTGTTGGTGCTCTGAGATGAATAATTAAATTTCCAAGATAAACGTCCCAATAACTGTCATAGCCATTAGGATCAGCTTCACACAGCTTATCCTCACTTCCATACTGCCCTATGCAACCACAGAGCTGTGACTATCAAATAAGAATATTGAGGTTCAAGTTGATTATAGTTTTGCATAATTATTATTATGAAAAGTCGTAAACAAAATCCAAAACTTTTGGATATGTTAACCATTCTTCTAGACATTTTTAACCATATTTAGCTGTGAATGTTTGAAATATCTTTATGCAGGAATAATAGTATTAAGCAGGCCACTTTTTATTTAGATTAGAATCTTGCCTAATAATATATTAAAATATTAACCATTTAATACAATTGAAGTATTTGCAATATCTAATCTAATATTCTTAAAATACCCTCTTTTCTTCTCTCTCATGATTCTAGAGGATATCTCATATCTTGAGAAATTTGATACTAGGTTAAGGAACAAACCATTAAACAGAACTACAGACTGCTTAACTAATGGCCATTTTCAATTATGTATCTATCCATAAAGATAACTCAATAAGTCTATAAATAAGTAATAACAATCAGAATGACCATAAATTAACATGGATAAGTATAATAGGTGGACAGCATGATCATAGCCATAACACCGCAAACGTTTAGTCAGCCTTAATCCAATTACGGTAAGTCTGATTCATGAGTACAGTAACACCGGTGTCAATGGGGTGAACAATAATGGGAATGGATGCCAAGCCAATGGCAACGGTGAGAAGGTTCCTTGGGGTAGGAGGCAGTTTGGTCACTTTCCTCCGGAGAAAACTATGCGTGAAGGCACATATCCTGAAAAAGTTGTTTTGTGGGATTTAGAAAGATGAATTTTTATCCTCAAGACCTAGCCGTCGTTGGTGGCCGAAAAATCCGGGAATGTGACGGATTTCTCTACTAACCTATTCCAGATATTATATTATGTCTTACCTATTGATTGTGAAACCAGGTATCAAAACAGATGCCAGTGTTTGCCAAATGAGAGCATCACCGGTTTCAATTAGCACATTCTTAGGTCTGCCATCTTTCTGAAATGCAACAGATATATATTTATATGAAATGACCATATTTTTTTTATGTAACATATTTATGAAAGCATTACTTGTTATGTGACTTCATTATTATTTCATTACATAATTTGTTCAAGGAGTTATTTGTAAAATCTTAATTGAATATTATTGGGCTCGGCCCAATGAAACGACGATATTCAAAAGCTATTTTATTATACTTTTCTGCAAGATAATCTTAACACTAAAATTAGGTTCTAATATTACTAACTTCCAGAGAGACATAACTTTTGCAACCGACTGTTCAGCCCAAATGTCGAAAGACGAATGCCCCGCGTTCGGTGCTCTTTGCTAAACGATTACGTTTATAGCAATAGTGACTGGCGTTGGATCAATACATCACTACGCCTGACGGAGACTGATGACAGTAGGCTGCACAAGTCAATTACCATACTGATATTCATAATAGTTATACGAAGAAATGTAATTATATATTAGCACGCTAACAGCTCGGCCATCTGACTTTGCGTACGTCCTCGTACGCGATCTCAAAAATTCGATGAAATTGTACAGTCGTCAAATCTTCGTAGTAGTATTATTACGATATTACGATATGTTAATGAACTTCCTTTATCTACATCATTAATACATTCATCTCTGTTCTAAGATACCCCTGTCATTTATAACATTTTTCTATCTATCTTAAATAATTGCATGAATACAAATTTTGATTATTAAAGTTATGCACTTGCAGTAATAATAATACAATGACAATTTCTATGTCTTTAAAGTAAACATTACTCGTGTTAAAATTTTACAGTCCTCAAATCTTCATAGTAGTATTATTACGATGTTACGATATGTTAATGAACTTCCTTTATCTACATCATTAATACATTCATCTCTGTTCTAAGATACCTCTGTTATTTATAATATTTTTCTATCTATCTTAAATAATTGCATGAATACGAATTTTGATTATTAAAGTTATGCACTTGCAGTAATAATAATACAATGACAATTTCTATGTCTTAAAGTAAATATTACTCGTGTTAAAAATCATTTTACATTTTTTTTTCAGGTCAGCATTATCCCAATAATATCAATACAATATATCCAAATATTTTAAGCAGGTGTATACAATAGTCTTCCAGTTACTTAGTTAGGGTAATCACAATCAATTATTTCAATTATTTCGATATCATTCATTTTCAATAACAAAAATTTTCCTCAAGTCAGTTTAATGCCCATCAGTTAAATTATTGAAATGGAAATTCCACCGCGAAAACTTTTCATCTACAAATGGGCGTTAATAACAGTATAAATGTTTAAAAATTGTTTTAAATTTATATCAATTTTTTTTTAATAGATACAATATGAGGCAAGCATATGTTTTACATATTAATGCGAGCAGGTAATTACGATTTGTATAATGTTAAATATGGCCATACCAAGGCTATATACTCGTATTACTCTTTGGATTGTGACTACCCGAACCAGCAAAACCATCTTTTACATCAGTAATTACATCTATAAATTGCCTAATGTCACGATAGACAGTACCTAACTTATCATCGGCTTTAAGAGAAAAATACATTATACTTAGTCTATGTAAGTTAGGGTAGGCCAGGAGAAAAAAGCCGGAGGAAAAAAACTCCCAGAACTCTTTTAAAAAAAAGGTCAATAGTAATAAAGGTCGAAAACAGATTTATCATACCCAGACGGTTCCGGGTCGTGTTTAAATCATCAGCTACCTGGCTGCGTGGCGCGTCTTGAACATCTGCTACTTCTTCCATTGTCCTTTTCTCCAATCAGTTACATCTCTTGCCTCATACTTGGCCGTGATCGGAGAGTGTTGCTCGAGCTCTCCACCACGTCCATCACGACCAAGCTTTTGGTCCACTAGGTCCGTAGCTCATTCTTATTCTCATCGCTCGGACCGTCTTTTGACAATCCTTCAGCCGTCGCTCTAGCTCGCCGTCCGAAGAATTTAGTGGGCCATTTAGATTCACGGATCGGTCGTCATCCAAGCTCACCGCCCGAACCGTGTATCTTCACTCTTATGACTTACAACTTACAACCTTTTCAGTCGTGGTTCTCTCAACAGTGGCATTTGTGTATCTACCTCCAGGCGCTGATGTATCCACATTGAATCTGAAACTTATTACTGTATTAGTGTGGATTCATACTTCAAGACAAAAGACCAAGATTACATGACATGAATGATGATGAAGATCATATTGTCGCGTTATTATTAAGATGCTAATGTTGCTAGGGATCAATTAATGGAATTATTTTCACATTTTCATAACAATGTACTGCGATGACTGCAAGTTCTTTGAGTTTGTTTATCTAAACAAGCGACTGAATGCGGCTACGCTCGCATGGATTTTTGTCGCTGAAATAAAGCAGTTTAAATGCAATAATAATGTATCAGAAGCAGAATCGGCGCGAAGATTGATAAGGAGAGGAGTGGGTAAAAGATGATAAAACGACGGTTGACATTTCATGGAGCGACTACACCTTCCTTCAATAAAATTTTAATTAGTTGTTAGAAACATTATTATAAAAGCGATTAAGAATTATTCAATTATACCTTACTTCTCCTCATTGTCGTCATATGGGTCAATTCATCGTCATTACCTTATTCATAAATGCTTAATAACATACTTTAGCTATTGCAAATTTTTTTCATCTCAAAAGTTTTTCCTAAGAGTGAAAAAAATAAAACACTTTATAAGCCGTGTATAACTTTGCTTGTTTTTATAAGTTAGGAGAGATAGTTTAGTCACAGTTCAAAGTCATAGTTCAGAGTCATAATTCACATTCATAATTCACAGTCATAATTCGTAGTCATAGTTGACATAGATGTACATACATACATAGGCTTTATAATATACTTGATCTTATCTTTTACCATAATATGCTCCAAAATAAGTGTGTTATATCAATAATAGAATAAACCTTTCTCAAATAATTTTTTATCATTGTTGTGATGTTATGATGAGTCAGTCAGTCGGATAGAGCGAATGTTTTGTTTGTATGTAAAATATAATATAAATATAAAACAAACGACATTTAAAAATTTCATTAACACCGTGCTCAAAAGGGACTTTCCAATAATCTGGAGACCTTATTTATAATCCATATCCAGTGCGATGGTTTTCGATGATTAATGACTCAGTACTCTGTATTCATTTGACGTTTTAGAACGGTCGCTTCATTCTATTATAGTTAACGCGAACTATAAGGCGACAAGTGACACTAGAGATATACAAAAAAAAGGCTCACGAAAGAATCAAATTGTAAGACCCATCAATCCATTCGCTAATCAAATTGTAACTCCAAAAACTGCAATATTAGGACACTTCTATTGAGCTACCACTTCGATTGAGCTCCCTTGAGCTACGAGTACCTCGCACCGCGCATTCCCAATACGCATCTACGACTCCAATATGGACTCCTAAGCTACTAAACTTAACCGAGTTTAATAAATTTGCACATCGTGTGCAATTTGATCCAAGTTGAAGGATAGGATAGCTAAAATCTCAAAATAATAAAAAAAAACTTTGGCAGAACGAAGTCTTTCCGGGCAGCTAGTTATATATAATTATATGCGGTTACTGTTCATGGATGGCGAAGTGCCCATACATAATGGAAAATGTCACTTGTAAGCGTCCAACCCGTCGTGGCACCCCTGCGCACCTAATTTTGAATTCAAATGCAAGTAAAACATTCTTAACAATGTAATTCATTCTCAAATTTCGATTATAGTAATGTATCGATTATGAATCTCTTCACGAACGGCCTCAAGCCGTCATATCGCTTTATTAAATCATTTTTCATTAATCTTGCATAAACTATGATGCGATGGAATCTTTACTAGATTTTATCGTAAGTACTATCTAAACGTTTTTTTTTTATTTTGATTTGGTTGATTGATTGGTTAATTTATAATAAACGCCAATGAAAACGAGTAGGAATTTCCTAACAAATTCTGTCAAAATCCCTTGTCCGTAAGTATCCAACTATTAATATAAAAGTAAATAAAGTAAGTAAGTAATAATAAATGTTTATTCCATTTCGCTCAAAGATGCCCATAGGCTAGTTCATATTAATAAAACGGTAGCCATCATCATGTCCAATCCGTGTAAATAATTTTCAGTATATGGGAAAGTAACTCTCAAACTTTCCAAAGAGGCCCGTCCACCCGGGCAGCAGTCTACAACCGGTAAATAGCCAAGTAATATCACCAAGGTGTTACATACATCCACATCGCAAGGGAAAGGATGTCTGAATGACATCCTCTATTCTGAACCATCTTTAGATTATTTTTAATCGCTAAAGCATATTCAATAAAACTTGCCCCGTGATGAACCCCTCATCAACAAGAAGACAACAATCACATTTACTAAATATTAATGAACATTATGTAGGTATTCCCATCCATTCAATAATGGCTCTGAAGTCAGTTTGATACTTTGAAGTTTTCACACCACATACAAATACACACGCGATAGACACACACATGCCATACATACATCATATCACACATACAGATCACCAATTTTTATATAGCTACAGGAAGGGTTATGTGGAATTCGTTAAACTCGTAATAATGACGCTTCAACATGTAATAGTTTGGTGCTATATATCAGGCCCACTATGTTACATCAGTCTATAGTTTGCCTGATGCCTCAGTGAATCGCAACATCGCCACTCATCATGTCAAAACTCTTCTAGTTAAAACCTGGAACTAATCACAAATTCACAGAATTTTATTTAACTCTAATATTAATAACATGTTTAAGTGTGTGTGCCCAGATGAATTTGTATTGCAAGAACAGTGACTAAATTTTACTTGTATGTTTGTCGACAATTTTTTTTTTTTTTACTAGCTGCATCGACTGCAACACACAATATATTACCTACTTAGCCGCCTATTTTCATTTACCATCCTGAAAAATCACTTTACTCCAGAGATCTAGTCCTAATTCCTTAGTTTACTAATGAAACTAACTAAACCTAAGGTATTATAAATATATCGCGTTTTAAGGGTTTTTAATACAAGGTTAGGTACATTTATGTTTCACAGTGAACAACTTCTTGATAAAAGATTCTAACTGTTTAGCTGAAATCAGATACTCGAGCTTCAGCATTATGTTCATTATCATATCATCATCATAATATTATGTCATACCTACCACATCATTATATCACATCATATCGTCATCATTATTATACACGTAAAGATTGGATTAACATCTAGTGTTTGTTTTATTACAATCGGTTCACTCACTCCAAAATATACCGGTCAACCTTTAAAAAAAATACCGTCCATACATTTAACTCTAGTTTGGTTACCGAACCGACTCTAAACTGTATATTCGTCGCGAATATACATAATTCACCATATTTTAACTATCACGAATATTTAAAATATAAAAAAACAGACATTCGTTTCTAAGATTTCTAAAATTTATATATAAGACTAGCAAACCAGCCGTTCGGAGCAATTAGTACTTGTCCCGAAGTGAACTTATAGTACCTCCTAACGAATCTAGTTAATTTATAAGATAATTCGGATGATAGAACTTACAATGGTGGAAGAATTTTTCAAATAGGTGTCGTAATCATCAGTAGGTAATCATGCTCACAAAATTCTTTTTCTTCCCTTAGCAAAAATTTACATATTCTAACCTAACCAAATCTACAAGTGAAGTAATATTCAAAAGAAGTTCAGGAGTTGCAGAGATTACTTCTCACGACAAACTCGCGAACCCAAGAAACTCACGAATTTTACTCTTTATAATATATTTTGTATTCCGATGGTATAGCGTGTCGCGTATTTGTGTATTGCACCGCTGCAACGTGCAATGCTGATAAGTTAGGAATAAGCCCGCTTTCCAAGGTGATGTGAATGTCGCATCTACCGTAAGCAAATAACAAAGTAATATTAATCGCGTACTAAAAAGATGGATCTTTATTTTACGGATTAGCCGTTCATTGTTTACGTTCAGCCTCAATGTTAAACAATCCCTGAAAAAATAAATTACAGCAGAATCCCGACCGCAGAACAGGAGTCGCATGCCTTAATAAAATCTTATCTGTAGTACCTACTTATAATAATCTGCTCATCATCATGATCCTCTCACACACTGTCACTAGTCAACGGTTTAGGTTCGTTCCGATTAGTCTGTCCGTTTCAATTATACATAATATATGTACTAATATATGTATGTGCTTAACTCTAATACAGTTTGATAATTTCATTATCATTACTAGTAACAACATCAACGGAAATAAGAAGAAATATTCCGAAGTAGCCGTCTGATACCGTTATAGGCAATAAGTATTGTCCAACATAAACCTCAATTCAAATTCAATAAAACAGTTGTAACCTCAAACATTTCAAGTAGTCCTCTAAACTCACATACTAAAAAAAATCATAAATCTTACCAGTTTTAAGCTTCTATTTAGTTTTACCTGTCCGGTGTCTGTAATCAGATTCTAGTCAATTGACTCTCTTATCCGTATCCAATCGATCTGAAATGTGGCGCACATTTTGGGTTATTACAACAATGTATTTTTATGGTAAAGATGTCCTGACTAGGTCCTACACTCTCAATTGGCTCCAGGAGAAGCTCCATAATGAGTAATATCACATTAAATTTCCCATGCACATCCTGGTTGGCCTCAACAGTAGAACTACACAACGTTAAATACACATATAAAAGTGTGTTTATTTTTTTTAGCACAATTATTATTTTTACCTACTTACTTCTAATATCCAATTCACGTCACCAGGTAAGTTTAATGTATGGAACTTAAAGTTTTGGACTCAATTATTTTCAATACAATAAAATTGAACTATTAATTTTAAGTCATGGTCTACCGCTCAATAGATATACAATGGACACTATGGAGTGGCTATGTCGGTAGATACGATCGTAAAAATATTTTTATGTTACTACCTGCACTGAATTTACTTAAAAAATGTAACAAATTATTGCATAGGTTTAATGAATTCTAGTGTGACGAATTATGTGTGACGTATAAAAAACTTGTGGATACCCGGCGTTTGCAACAACACTAAAAAATTTGTACGGTAAAGTCAAAAATCGACTTTATGAATGGACTGCATCATCATGGACCATCTTCGCATCATTGCCTTTCAGTTTCTAGCATATCGGTTGGATGGTTTCAGAGTCCAAAAAGGACATCACCACTATATTTCTTGTTTTACATACAGAAAAAGTTTATGAACCAAAATATCGGAGAACTCTCCAAGACTAAGCAAATTCGCACTCGAAGAGGCTCGTAATAACAGCAGAATAATTCCTCTGTCCCTTGATCTGTCTGTTTATCCCGTCATCAGTCCATCGTAATCAAGCCGAAACTGCCATACCGTTGTATTGCGTTGGGTGACCTGCAGTTCTACATGCTGAAAAGACTTACATTAAATGTGGTCAAAGGAATAATACGATTATAGTGTCAGTCTAAATAGAACGGTCTAAAATAAAATTGCAGCATTATTATTCAAACATAAAGACAATTTATATGGACCAACGCAATGTTGTAACACTCTACGGAATCACCACACAATATTTTCGAATATTTCAATAATAAATATAGGTACAATGAATGAATTTCCTGTGAAACAATTGGTGTTTTATTTAAACTTCAGTTTTCAATTCTCGTACATTAATTTCATTACAGCATTCGCGGGTAGTCGTTTTCAGTAGGTATTGGTGTTTTCGTTGCTGGCCCTGAAGGAACTTAACCCTCATTATGAAAATAAAAACCCTATGAATATCCACATCTTTGCAACTTAAATTTAAACATACTCGTTTACTTAATTTCCTTTCCTTAGGACAAGGATGACCATACAAGTATACCTAATGTCCTAATAATAACTTCAGTTTAGTACCCATACATTTACGATTTAAAAACGTATATTTTCTTAAAAGATTTTACAAAAAATCACTTACTGAGAAATTATAGTTATAATATACAATAATTCATAAGCCAATTCAATGAACAACATTAGTTAGACATGGAGGGTAAGTGTGAAAAATGTTTGCTAGTGATCAGTTCAAGTTAGAAAATCTGGAAGCGGCGTAAATGAATTTTTTTCTCAAGCCCATGCTTTAATATATTTCTTCTAGGTTATACGGTCAACTGTGCTCAGCAAACCCTTTACGATGTCGTAGCTACTTAATATCAGTTCTCGGGTAGACAGAGGTTGAAGCGCAAGCAGAATAAGAAAAGAAAAGAGAGAGAGAGAATAAGAAAAATCATCGAATCTTTTTCGTATTTCAGCACTTGTCTTGGCACGTGGCAATTAGCACGTAGCATCAAGCAGAGAAGAGAAAAAAATATATGCATATACTCACTTTCCTTGGGGCGTGGCGTTTATGTCACTTCTGAGATATTGGGCTCGGCCCAATGAAACGACGATATTCAAAAGCTATTTTATTATACTTTTCTGCAAGATAATCTTAACACTAAAATTAGGTTCTAATATTACTAACTTCCAGAGAGACATAACTTTTGCAACCGACTGTTCAGCCCAAATGTCGAAAGACGAATGCCCCGCGTTCGGTGCTCTTTGCTAAACGATTACGTTTATAGCAATAGTGACTGGCGTTGGATCAATACATCACTACGCCTGACGGAGACTGATGACAGTAGGCTGCACAAGTCAATTACCATACTGATATTCATAATAGTTATACGAAGAAATGTAATTATATATTAGCACGCTAACAATATGTCTTTGAATTGACTTGAAATCCTAGTGCAGGGGTGAGAAAGTAAGCGTTTACTATATTTTCTAAGCAGCTCATGGAGTCTAAAACATACTTTTGAAAAGTGCACTGTATGTACATATTGACTTTGGAGAACTAGAAACTTACCCTAATCATCTTCCAACTTTTGTCAGCAGTGTCGGCCAGTACATAGGCGAAGGCCACTCCATAGCTGGCTCGGACCACTTGCACGGGGACGACTGGACGGAAAGACTCGCCCACCTCGTTGGCGTAGCCTGCAACCATGGATCTATTCAGTGATCACTACATCACTAAGGATGAAGGGTGAGTAAAATGATTTTTTAATTCAGTATATCTTGACAATATAGGCAAACCAGAATTTTATATGTAGGATGGAGTATTGTCCATCCATCCATCAGCCTTTTGAGGTCCACTGCTGGACATAGGCCTCCCCTAATCTACGCCACTCAGACCGATCCTGAGCCTTCTGAATCCAGCGGATACCCGCTGTCTTCTTCAGGTCATCGGTCCACCTGGTCGGGGGGCGTCCTGTGCTCCTTTTACCGAGGCGTGGTCTCCATTCGAGGACCTTTCTTCCCCAACGGTTATCGGTCCTTCGAACTATGTGGCCAGCCCATTGCCACTTCAGCCTGCTAATTCTCTGAGCTATGTCGGTCACCCTCGTTCGTCTACGGATTTCATCATTTCTGATTCGATCGCGTAGAGAAATACCGAGCATAGCTCGTTCCATAGCCCGCTGGGCGACTCTAAGCTTATGCATAAGGCCAATAGTGAAGCACCACGTCTCGGATCCGTATGTCATCACTGGCAACACACACTGCTCGAACACCTTCGACTTCAGGCACTGAGGTAACTTTTTGGACGACAAGATATGACGTAGTTTCCCGAACGCAGCCCATCCGAGTTGGATTCTACGAGTGACTTCTTTCTCGAAGTTGGACTTACCCATTTGGATCACTTGTCCCAGGTAAATGTACTCGTCTACAACTTCGAGAGCAGCGCCGTCAACAACAACCGGTACGGGTGTGACATGGACATTCGACATGATTTTCGTCTTGTCCATGTTCATCTTAAGACCCACCCGTTGTGAGGCGCTGTTCAAGTCCCCGAGCATTGTACCAAGTTCCTCCAGGGATCCTGCCAGGATGACTATATCATCGGCATATCGCAGGTGTGTGATGTGTTCGCCATTTATGTTAATGCCACGTCGTTTCCACTCCATCAGTTTGAACACGTCTTCCAACGCAGCGGTGAACAGTTTTGGGGATATGACGTCCCCTTGCCTGACACCTCTCTGCAGTTGGATGGGGTTCGTTGCTGTGTTGTGTACTCTGACGGTCATGGTGGCTGATGTGTATAAACATTTCAACACCTCGATATACCGGTAGTCGATCCGGCACCGCTGAAGAGAATTTAGTACTGCCCAGGTCTCGATAGAATCAAAGGCTTTCTCATAGTCCACATAGGCAACACATAGCGGCAGATTATACTCCTCGGTCTTCTGTATAATCTGCCGCAGTGTGTGTATGTGGTCCATGGTACTGTAGCCTTTCCGGAATCCTGCTTGTTCGGGAGGCTGGAAGTCGTCAAGCCTGCGTGCAATGCGATTTGTGAGCACTCTCGAAAACAGCTTATAAACGTGGCTCAGAAGTGCAATGGGCCTGTAGTTCTTCAAAAGGGTCTTATCCCCTTTCTTAAAGAACAAAGTCACCACACTTCTGCTCCACGCTTCCGGGGTAGTCCCAGTATTAATGACGGAATCGAACAGATTTCGGAGCGCCACTAGGAGGGGTTTCCCCCCAGCTCTTAACAGCTCGGCTGTGATTCCGTCATCTCCCGGTGCCTTGTTGTTTTTAAGCTGTTTGAGAGCCTCTCTAATCTCATACAGGCTGACGTCCGGGATATCTTCTGTGTAGTGTCGGATGGAGTATTGTACATTTGAGAAAATACAAAATAAATATACACAATAATTGACTAGTAGCTCCAAGCATACTTGGTCTTGTAAATAATTAAATTCAAGCCTCATCTTAAAAAAAATATGACACATAAAACTTTGCCTATTAATAAAAATATTCGACATTCTTGACCTCAAAACTAAACGTCTGCTGCCGATTAGGTATGATACACCAACAATTTTTATATTTTATGAATGATCTTTAAAATGTAAATAATTTTAAATAGGTACATAATGTAGATAGATTAATTTTTTTTAATAAATCCTTACCCAAATATCGTACCCAAGTGTCTCGAAAAAGGTCGGGTTCAGGCATATCGTTTAATTAATTAATTACAGTCAACTTTAGACTTGTTGTAAAGGGAAGCAAACTGAAAAAATCCAAAGATATTCTCGTGATATCACGACTACGCGACTTGGTCAATATTTGCCTGGTCTCGTTGAAATAGCTGATTAATATGACCTATAACCGTCTCCCACTTGTTAGGTAACTAAAACCTAGAATTTACTAACTGAAAGCGCCTTTTTTTTAAACTTATCAGTATTGTTTAGATTACAATTAAGGCCGAAAGAGAACATTTTGTATATCCATTTTTATATATCACGATGTTTATAATGTAAACACATAATGCCACATATTAGATTTATTTTATTTTCAATTGAAATGGAACACAGAATTTTAATTTACATTTTTTAAGTTTTGGTGACAGGAGAATCTGTAATCTGAATTTGATTGAATTACTGACATTTTACTTTTTTACAACGGCTGGCAGTATTGACAGTGACAGTAGCTAAAAATGTTACCATGTCATAAAAAATACTCCCAAATTAATAGAAATGGATTTCAAAACAAAAACTTAAACAGTATATTGGTTTAAAATAAAAATGGATTTAAATAATATCCATATATACATATTAAATTATTAGAAATAAAATAAACCCCAGTAAATCGAAACGCAAATTTTGCATTCTACTGAAGAAATAAATTGCCTAAGTATGTTGATGTTGTTTGTTCGTATACTGGGCCGTTACCCGTACACCCATTGTGTGGATGTATTTATATTGTCGTTTATTATACATATTATAGAGGTACTTCATTAGGATGAAGGAGTTAAAAACCTGATTCACAGCTTAATATCGGCAAACTTTTCACAATACTAGGCTATACTTGATAATCTCACAATTTAAAGGAATACATAAGTGGAGAAAGGTGGTGGAGTATGCTCTAGGCCTCCTCAAGAGGAGAGACCTGTGTTCAGTAGTGGCCCATTAATGGATTGAAGACACATAAGTGCAGTCCAATTCTACTACATAAACATTTAATGTCAAGAAAAAACATTTTCTCTCTAATAGCTGTTATTAGACTTTACTTAAATAATTAAAAAAATAGTTTTTTTATTTTATAAATTATACACTACATTCATCTTGGTAATGATGTATCATAGTATTTTTTTAAAAACACATAGCTCAACACAGTCAGTCATTGATCAGCTGTTCGTAGTATTCATTTCAACACTTTGACCTTCCTTCAGTACCAGTGCATATTTCAGTGTTATTGACGTTTATTTAGGTTATGTTGTTTACCTTTGAAAGAAACCATTAGTGTCGTGTACTTAAAACAACAAAATAAATATATTACAAATCTTGACTTGTGACGGAGCAGTGTACCTACCCACTGTAATATTTGTTCGTTTTCAAATAGTAAGTTTGTATGCTTTTTAAAAGGACAAAATATTGTTCATGAAATTATGTACCTACTTGATTACGCATTTCTGCAAATATGTTTAAGAAGTTCATTTTGTAATTAATGAAAAATCTTCCATTGAAGTGTATTTAAAATAGCGTTGCACATAGGTACATATTTTGATTTGAAGTAAGTTTATCCAAAACTTTCAGGAAATTCAGGAAATGAAAATATAAATCTAAAAATTTTCTTGATGTTTTCTAAATAAATAATTTTAAGCCAATAAAGATAAGAAACTCTTTTAAGTTTATTAACACGAAAAGAAATACATTTATAGAAAGAAAAAGAAGTCTGATTTATAACTTCGCGATTTATGTACCTACCTAATTGTTAGCTTGACAAAAAGCATGAGAAATAAATGAATAAATTACGATTAAAGTACCCACCTATTTGATATTACTAGCTTACTTCTACTCTATCCTCCATAGCTGCCAGCATCTTAGGTACTGTGTTACAGGGGCCTAGTTATACATTTATTTTGATTAATTTTACTTTTACTTTCAAGTATTTGTTTTTATTTTATACAGTGTAAATATTAAGTTTATATCAATGTATGATTGTATTAAGTCTTGTGTGCCTTTTAAAAATAAAATATCTAGTAATTTTAAACATGGGTCCCTTAGCTAACTTTTAAATCTCAGATAAACTCAATATCATAGCTGTAAACTTGCTCGACATCGTCTTATTGTGACAAAGCCAAAATATTTAATTTTTAATCTTACGATATAACTTACGACAACCAAATTTTCATGAATGTTGGACAAAAAACCCAGTCCGTTCAATCTTCCTGATCAAAACGTCTTAAATCTCATTTAAGAAGAAATAAATCCGTATGATTTGACGACCACTATTACCACGACGGATCGCCGCACCAAGGGTCCTGGGTTCGATTCCCAACGAGGCGGAAATTTGAATGATTAATTTGAATTTCTGTTCTCAGTCTGGGTGTGAATGTCCTTTAATTGTGTTGTCCATGGCACCCACGACACAGGGAATCATACTGTGGGGCTATGAGTGTAAAGCGTTATTTATCCATACTTACTTACTTAATATTATAAATGTGAAAGTGTGTTTGTTTGTTTGTTTGTCCGTCTTTCAAGTCGCAACGAAGTAACACAACAAGTAAAGTCAAGTCGAACGACGGTATGGTTTTTGTGTGTGGAGATAGTGAGGAGGGTGGAGAGTAACATAGGCTACTTTTTACCGCGGTAAAGCATCCCCATGGGAAGATCGATATTTTGTTAGTTGCTAGATATTTAGTTCCGGACGTTGTTAATAGATGGCGTTAGTAAAATTTATTTGCAAGTTCTGAATCACGCTATCAAATGATACATGTTTACTTAAGTCATAGGCAACTAAATCTAACTAAAGAATCTATCTCTACCGCGGGCGAAGCTGCGGGCAAAAGCTAGTTTATTATATACCTACTTTAAATGAATTTAATACGCTACGCAATCAACGGAACAGACAACAAAAGATTCAGTATTCAGACCATTGCAATATAAAGAGATAAACATTGACAATATGTCACGGCTACGTCTATGCTATGCCATATTTATAAATCTCGCTATATTTACACGTACGTGTGGCTATTTAGCACGCTATTTATAATACCTACACAAATGTAGAATATGTCTGTCACGCAGCATCTTAATTCCGTCATTCATCGGTTTTGAGAGCCAAATCATTTAATCGCGTACATAAGCACATTTTACATCATGTAAGTATACGTACCTATAACCCAGTCGTACCGTATACCTACCATTGGTACTTTTATGATGTTATGGCAGTTGTCTCAAAACTTGACTACATGTGGAAAAACTTAGCTCATGGCTTTACCGTAATTGGTATAGTTACATGACGTTTACTGGAGATCTTTATCAAAAACAATATTAAGAACAAGAGCGTCAGCGTCTAGACTGTGCTGGCGAAGAACTTAGATATCAATAAATTGTCAAAATAATTTCCAAATTCGTTGTAAAAAAAATCATTGAAATTTCGAGCAATATGCAAGTTCTCTTGGTAAAACACCTTTCCAAAACTGTAATAAAATTACTACCACGTGATCCATGCGTGAATTTAAAATTATTGTGAGTAAAGTTCTCCTTCATGATATCAACCTTCTACAACGGTAGTAAACTACTTAATATACCTACCTAGGTACATTCCACGAATTACCCAGCCAGCTCATAATGAGTTGATAAACTATTACACGTACCAAGATTTTTTCAAGATTTAAAAGATTAGATAAATGTGTACTAAATACAGTGTTACACATCTTAAAGTAGTTCCTACCAAAGATTAAGGCGAAATAAGTTCTAGCTGAAATGTACAATTTAAATACATAATATGAATATCGCCAAACAACGAGTGTGTGTCTAGCAAATTAACATGTTTTAGCAGAGTATGTATAGTATAAAGAACGAATGTTTCTTTTAAAGGCCCTATTTTAAATTATTTGCGAATCAATTTGTTTGCAAATTTTCACGGACATCACTTGAACCACATTTTTATACCACCACGTTGTAGGATAAACAAGTAGCCATAACAACATAATGTAAATGTAAATCTTTGAAGATCCAAAAAATTAAGATATGTAAATTAAAAAGAAATAATGTTTTCAGAGGTAAATAAACCTTTCTTCAATACAAATATCTTCAATACAATTTATACAATGTCTTCACTTTTCATTTCTATGTTAAAAATGTCTAATGTCTCTGTACATTATAATAAGTACCTCAATTAGTGTCTGTTATCTTCATTAACCATTACTTTCTGTTTGTCCTTGTTACATTAAAGCGTAGCCTTTCGTCACAAGTACGGTACAACCTTGCACACTTCAACATCTTGTATTTTTTCATGTTGAAATCACTAGAACACTTAACTTTATACCTAAATTTATCATGAAACAATTGAGTTTAAAACTAAGCGGATATTTGTAAAGAAAAATTAAACACTAATGATTTCAATTGGTATTTCTGATGATTTAATTACGTGACTCAATTCCATACGTGAAAAAAATACTAAAGCCACTTTTTAAATCTAAACAGAATTCATACACTGTGTGCAATATATATAAAATATAAAATTACGATAAACTTGTTATAATTTTTCATGACAAGCACAATATGAACATTAATAATTATATTAAAACCTAGATATACTACTTACTACATTATGGTTACTATTTTTAATTTTAGGGTGTAGATAAGTCATTAAACACGTCGGAAACATGAGCAAGATCTAGCTATTACCTATTCAATGCAATACATACGAGTACATGATTTTGGGTTTTTGGTTCTGATCTTCAGTGCAAATGAAGTACCGAGAAATCCCATGCAACAGGAAAAATACTTAATTTATTGTGTGAAGAACTAGAGAAAAAGTATTGAGATTCTGTGCTACAAATTACAAATACGTGGTGCTTATTACATCATGAAACGAATATTAGCTACCTGCTATTTTAATATACCATACACATTTTAAAGCTTTGTCCGCTATTATAGCACAGAAGACATAATAGTACTTATGTTAAAGCACAGGTTATAGTCGAATCCACCCGACCTTTTTGACATTTAAAGTGTCAAAGTTTTTGACGAAAAATAAATAGCATTGTGACAAATCGATTCTGTATGAATCATTGATATGATAATATTTAAAATTTAAAACATGTATTTTATATGGCCCAAGAATTCGCTATTACCATTACTACGGCCAGAGTAGTTCACAAAGTGACATAATTTTCTGTCAAAAAGGTCGGGTAGATTAATGATTCGACTTCACCGGAGTTCTTCCATAATTTGGCAATCATCAAAATCGGTGTAATTATGTCAAGAAATGTAACGATTTTTTCGACTGTTTTAATAATCTCACTTTTACAAAAGCTCTTATTATTTTACTCACAGTGTCAAAATTTGCTCAATTTTCACGGATAACATAATAATTTATAAACTTTCAAAGTAGCAAACTTTCATCTTGTTTTGATCTTCTAGTCCAAGATTGTCAGAAAGAGAAATCATCTCGGTCTCCTTTATTCATTTACTTTTTATTCGTAGAAAATGTTTTACAGTATATTTTAAAAATTTTATTGGGCAACATCATTTCGTACTAATTCTGGCAATAGTAGTAAACTATATGAAAATTTGTGAATATTTCGTCTCCAACAATGTATTACGAGTAGGTACCTTATGTTCATCGATAATGCAGTAAAGGATCATGTATCTTAATACCTACCTATTTGAATGAATAAAATTGTGATATATGTAATAATTTAGACAAATATAATTAAAATAGGTAAATATCTACTTAAAATGGTTTGCGTATTTCATAGATTACCCCCAATCTATGGTGTATTTAAACGACAAATGTCGTTTGGTATCAGAATCAGACGGAGACCTCTTTTTAATTTTTATATCTACATTTAACATCATTGGAAGGGGTGCTTATAATGTATATAAAGGTCCTAGACGTATTATCCCAATAGCCCATGAACTCGAAATTATTTTTCTACGCCCTCTGAACGACTCTCTCATTAGTCATTACACGTAGGTACATTTTAGTTCGGTTTTATTTTATGGTAAAGTAGTAGATAGATAAAAAATAAATGTGCCTAAGGCATTGTTTTAATGGTCTCAATTTCTCAAACCATCTTCGCATTATTGCTTTTCAAATGAAACCATTTTGGGGCATGTCGGTTGGATAGTTGAAGTCTCGTAGGTACAATATTTTTTTGTGTTTTTAGGTATAATATGTATAGATAGGTAAATTATATTTATAAAACATTCAAGAGTCAACATTAATTATTATTTTATTAATATATAATATTATTTTATTAATTATAATACGAGTATAATACGCGCATCTAGCATGTAGCGAATCGTAAAAACATCGCTATGTCTGCAGATTTGTTCAAAAATGATTGGTTTCGTAATAGCTCTCGTTCCACGGGCGTATTATACGCGTACGACGTTACAACTTACAACACCTTGGCGAAGGGCCGAACCTACTATTTGCTGACGCAAAGATCTCCCATTGTACAACTGATTAGATCAGTCAATCATAATAACATTCTGACAAAACATAATACGGATGTTGACTAATTTTAGGATTCAATTTGATTTAATAGATAGAACCTTAAGATTCACGAAAAAAATATTATAAAAATAATAATCTTCAATTTAAAAACAAAAATTGATAAATAAAAATCATTTTCTAATTTCCCGCCAAAAACGTCACGTGACGTCACTAGCCGATATTCAGTACTATCTGTCGACTGAAGTTAGTTGCACTTCCATATAAAATAGGAATAATGACGTCATAAGCTCTAAATGGCGTTTGAGGTCACGTGACAGTCAGTACTATTTTTAACATTTTAAAATAATTATATTTAATTTGTTGTGATTGATTTCGACAAAAGAATAATATTTTAGGTTTTTAAATGTTATCCTTGATACTTTAAACATAAATTTATTTTAATTTACTGATAGTGTCAACATCCCTATTTCCATGTGATCTATCGTTCAACTTCTCAATATGCTTCAACTGTTTCAATCAACACATTTTCAATTTTCAAGTAGCCTCCATTAGATTATTACAGATAAGTTTCTTTGACGGCTAGCTCACGATCACGACGCGTTTTCATTGCCATTTGTCTTCGATTACTTACTAAGAAATTTTCATTAGAATTGTAAATTATTGTATAGTCTCAATATCATATTTTCGAGGCCGTGAAAAACGATTTGTTACTTATTTTAATCGATATAGGAGCAGTACATGCTAAGGTTAAATGGAACGGGTTTTAATCCAACATTTATCTATAGGTATAGCTTGTATTAGGTATCTCTAGATGCAGACCTGAATGATTTCCATAATTTTATCCTGACAATCCATACCCAGGGGGGCAATTCTCATTTCGTAGAGATACATGTCTAACAGAGATATCTCGAAAAAACATGGCCGACCGCGAACAAAACGAGGCCAATCGGCCATGTTTTTTCGACATATCTCTGTTAGACATGTATCTCTACGAAATGAGAATTGGGCTCCAGCATGTTCCTGAATTCCTCTTGATCTCAGATACGGCTCAGTTTTGGGCATAACAAAGTGTTTGTTTCATTTAAAATTTCAATCGATTCACAAATAAAAGATATGCCAATTTTAAAAATCTTTAAAATTAGGTAATTCCTCCCAAACACATTTTCGTTAAAAAAATTAAAATTCCGGCAAAAAAGTGGCTAAAAATTGGATAACTTTTTTTTATTATTTTGTTTAAAAATCACAATGGATGGAAAAGGTTTCATCTTCATACACTGAAAATAATTTTATTCCGAAGTTTATACCTAACGGGACTCCACATAAATTCCTTTACTGTACTATTATTATTAAAAGTAGCCTACGAGTATATTAAAAATAGTCCCGCTTTCAATCTCTGTACGCATTTCGTCTTATTTTCTCAGAGCTTGTTAACCTTCCGACGAAAAAATCTGCTCTTGACCTTACCCTTGAAAGCAAATTTGAGTAGCTAATTCTTATTTTTATTTTTACTGCGAAACATGCACGTTTTGTTCAATGTAAGAACAATGTACTATTTGTACTACTTTATTCAATAAATATTGTAAACCCTAGTGAATAGTGGGTGCTCCTTCCGCCTTTCGTTCATCAGGCGTTTTGTAAAATTTGTCTTTTACATGTAATAAATAACTAACATAAATTTAAAAAACAGCTAAACCAGCCAGTAAAAAAATTATATTCAACCAAAGTTAATCTGGTCATCTACTACATCTTTGCTTATTGATAATGCTTATCTATTCACAAAATGTTAAACTGATCATCGACTCTTCACGATCTTGACATTGAACACTGTTACATAACGCCTCGTGATTATCACTGTGACTAACTATAATAACAGTACCGATAAACTACTTAGTAAGTGTGAATAAGATTCAGTAGAATGTATATATACTTTAGCCGAATGATCATAGATTAAACTTAAAAATATATTTACGTACGCTAACCGTTGTACGGAATAAGATGAACCACGGCACGGATTGTTCATATCCAGGATAAGAAAATAGGGTAAGATCACCCTGTATATTCCCCTGGGATGATTAGGACATTTATGTTTAAAATCGTTCAAGACAGTCACAAAAATATTGTTCTGCACGTTAATTGTTTGTCTATAACGTCACATCTAATTGATTCTGCGTTGAAGTTACCTATTCTAATTTTCTTTTTTTCTTCTTTACTTTTGGTGTTGCTGATGTTATGTGTGAGCAACGCCGGTGACCACACGGGTGGATCGTTTGATTTTTACAAAATTTACAAATGAAAATTGTTGGACTATAAATTAAGCATGCGTATTAATTGTGTGCGGAAGAGATTAAAACGATTATATTGTGTCACACTATTTGTCTGTATGGACTGTATGTTATGACATACCTATGGGTGAATGCCTTTATTAAAGATTCCTGTAAAGTTCCTGTAAAGACTGTAGATAATCGTCGCAATACTTTCCCGAGTGTAACGCTATTTTAATACATTGTAAATTTGTAAACTGATTTAACCGATATAAAGTAGGTGCCTAAGTGAATATTTTGTAAATAATCAAGAAGTTGTAAGTCATAAAGGTCCTTGATTTCCTTTTAAGAAGTAAAAAATGCTATGAACGAAACCAGTGAAAAAGTATTGTGAAATAGCTGTGAATATGAAGAACGACAATGGTGCCGCCGACTGGGAGAAGGAGAAACTAAACCCAAATGGATGGTAAGTACACTACTGCTAAGTACCGAAGAAGTACCTGCTAAAATTCCAAACTTGATGCAGTGGGTGCACGGGTGAAGACACTGGGTACACGGGTAACGGCGCCCGTGTTCGTGAAAACCATTACATACTAGTATACTACATTATTTCATAAGTCTTATTGAGTTATCTGTTATTGAGTTTTTTTATGATTTCCGTATAATCAACAGCTGTTTAAGATACATTCTGTTTGCTTTATGCTTCTACTCCATAATAGATGGCGCTGTAATCATATACGCAATTATAGTAGATTGCATAAAGGATATTGTAGAGAGGTAGAGAACTGGGAAAGAACAATAATTCGATTTAGTTCAGATACAGTGAATGAAATTTTAATGAGACTATTAAGTTTTAATAGAATTGGTCTTTCTCTCAGTATTTTTTTTTTTACAAAAATCTTGTAAATGTAGAATACGATTCAAGTGGACCACTGCAGAAAAAATCTTGGGGAATTTTCCCTAAACTTGTGGGCCTTGAGTAAGTTATAGAAATTCTTGCTCCCGATTTTTTTTTTGGTTTTACAATTTTTGTTTATTCAACCAGCTTTAACTGAACCTCGTTTAAATTTTATCTCTGGACTTAGGATTTGCTTGAGTATCCAGTAATTAGACTGTAGTATCCCGGATTCAAGCTGTCACTATTGGGGGATATCTGGTGACAGGGACGCTATCAGTGTCACTCCTAGGGGGGATATGATGTACCTACCCATGTGCAAGGATGAACAGGTCACCACTTACCTTCAGGTAGCTTTTCTGCGTTTGTCGATTATTTTCATAAGATAGCGAGATTGTTGCCTAGCTAGGTCTATGTAGTCTTAACTCACACGAAGTCTGTCAGTCCTTTTGCCGTCTATAATCATTCCATCTATCATCATTTGGAGGTCCACTGCTGGACATAGGCCTTCCCTAACATTTGCTAAGCTGTCTGGTAATTCCTTGTGGAATCCGGTGGTGGTTGCGTTCTGAATCCAGTGGATTCCTGCTGTCTTCTTCATGTCGTCATTGTCGTCAATACACCTTGTCGGAGGGCGTCTTATACCTTTTTATGAGACGGGGATGCCATTCGAGGACGATTGCCCAATGATCGTCGGTCCTTCGATCTCTTTGACCAATACTAATTTAGGTACTATTATAAAGCCCTATAACATCCCTGTCGAGTGCAGCACGTGTCATAATGAGGTCAATCAATCAATAGGAACTTCATTATTTCGTGATAGGTTACTGTTATATTAAACTTTTAATTATCATAACATAGTATTTATTGAAAACATCACATGACTTTCTGATAAGAATACAGGGGAGAGCAACCTTTTTATTTGTATTATTAATTTATTATTTATTTAATAAAAATTTAATTAACATAACCCTTTCGCTTCGATTTCTAACTAGGGCAGAATTTATGTTGCCAATAATTTTTGTTTTTCGTCTTTGTAATATTTTATTTATTAATAATTGTATTTTGCCATGCCTCCCTCGCAACAGGGAATCCAACAAGGGAATAAGTGTTAGCAAAATAATACTTGACAAAAAATAATTAGGGATAACACAAAAACTACTCATCAGATGTCGCTAAAATTAAGGTGGGAACACATGACAAGCACCAGCTTTCGATTAAAAAAATCAAAATCGATTTACCCAGTCGAAAATTCTGAGGTTTTTTTTAAACATAAAAAAAATACAGTCGAATTGAATACCTCCTCCTTTTTTAAAGTCGGTTAAAAAAAGTTCTATGGCACTGTTCCCATTTACTTTTCAGAACAATAAAAAAACTAATCAAAGATTTCAGAAATACAAATTGCAAATAACATGCAATACAACAATATGCTGAAGTATTACTTACACGTAGCAGATTTTATTTTATTTTTAATTGAAATCTGTTTTCGACAGCTGACCATTCAACCACATCGTTGCGTTATCTAAGGTCCCAATAGTTTCAGTTACATCTCTGCAATCGCTTGTAGACGTCGAAAATTATGTAAAATACTGTTAAAATATCTATCTACTATAAGTGTCATATCAAAAAACGATTAACTCCGAATTCTTGTGATAAGATTCGCGCACCCGATCATTTTGTGGACACAGTCACGTTTGTTATTTGAAATAAGAACGTTTAATGTGTTTTACATTCAAGTGTAAACAAAGAAGTGTAAAAAAGTGTAATTAATATTTTTGTTATTAAGTGTGAGAAAAACTAAAAAATAAAAAAGTGTAAATTTCACGTGTTTGCAAGTGTTAATGTGCTGATTTTTACAACAATTAAAAATATAAACAATAAAATGCGTGCTATCAACTTGTAAATTGTTAAAATTGGGAACATGCTTTCTTTTAACTAAAATACGCATTATTGGATAACAAAAAAAAACAATTTTTGACCAAACGTACCTCTATCTGCCTACACATAAATACACACGCTTAAATCTCCTGAAAAATGTTAATGTATTTCCATATTTTAATGCACTTTAGCACTTTTTTCGGTTCCTCGAGGATTTTTGACAGGTTTTCTGAGTGAAGACCTTTTGGTGGGTATTTAATATGTACTTTCCAAGTACATTTTTTGTCAACCTTCACGCGTCAAAGTTGTGTTGTGTAGAAAACAAAAAGAAAAAATATCCAAAATAATCGCTATTTTCTCAGGGTTCCCAGATTATTACGGTAAACGAGCCGAATTTCCGAAAATTTAAATGTCAAAATCTCGAAAACTGTAACATTTTTAATAAATTTCTTTTTATCCTTTTGAGGCACGGAATCCTAAAAATACAACACATAATTAATATTCAATAATAAATGAGTTCTTGAGAAGTTAGACCCGATTAACCTAATATTAATAAAATGTTTCGTTAGAATATGAATATAATCGAAACAACAATTAATTGATTATCTGCTACTTACACTAATCTTCTTGGCAATAATTATAAAGACAGGTTTAATGGAAGACCCGATTTTCATTTTAGCTATTTAAAATTTTCATCTCATCATGAATATGCAGCAGCTATGAAGAAACTACGAAAAATGACGGCTTGCCAATTTTACAAATTTCAGATGCCAAAGGATTTTAGAATTCAGGAATTAATATTAATTTAATGCCATGAAATATTTCCAGATAAACATTAAAATATATTAGTTACTAGCTGTTGCCCGCAGCTTCGCACGCGGAAATTATGCTTATCATATTTGTACCCCTTACAGAAGATAATTTAAAAACAGGTTCATTATATTGAAGTACGTATATTTAGGAATTTACATACTGAAACCTACGATACAATCACAGATCATTCCTCCGGGAGCGGGTTTCGAATAATAAACAGCATTAACATTAATTTGTCTTTTTTTTCTTATTCATGAAAAATTTTGAAAATCTCGAAATCATGTATTTCAGCAATTAAAGGAGGAACGTTTGTTGCAAATTTAAAGCAAATCGTTGATATTTTAAAAATATTCCATACAAAGTTTCATGTTGTTTCCGGGGAAAACTTTTAATTATTTCGTGACGAAAAGTTTTCTAAAATATGACCAGAAGTATACCTAAGGAACAACTTAACTAATTTCCGTCGAATCAGTTCAAGGGTTTTCATGTGATGCCCGGTCAGACAAACAGATAAAAGAAAATAATTTTAAACAGTAAAAAATATCTTAAAAACGGTTCAGTTGTTTCCATCCGTTCAAGAGTTACTCTCTCTCCCTCCCCTCTTCCTCTCCCTCTCCATCTCCTTCTCCCACTCTTCCTCTCCCGATCCCTCTCCCTCTTCCTGTCCCACTCTCTCTCCTTCTCCCTCTTCATGTCATATTTATAACTCTAAAACTGACTTTCAACCCCTATTTTTAGGGGATGAATTTCGAGAAAACAGTGATACATTTATTTTTTGTGTCTAACAATAAGCTTATTTACAAAATTTCACCCTTCTCACTTCAAAACTGACGAAGTTGCCATACTAACTTGCACATTCTTATTTAACCCTTTAGGGGATGACTTTCCAAAAAAACGCAATACTTCCAAATTTTCTTTCTAATCTGGAGCTAATATATAAATTTTCATGTTTTTAACATTAAAAATGACGAAGTTGCGTACTAAATTAAATCCGCTAAATTAACCCTTTAAGGGATGATTTTCCAAAAAATGTGGTAAATTTAACTTTTGTTCATAACTATAAACTTGCATAAAAAAATCATATTTATAACTCTAAAACTGACGAAGTCGATTTGTATGTAAATGATTTCCAACCCCTATTTGTAGGGGATGAATTTCGAGAAAACAATGATACAGTTATTTTGCGTGTCTAACTATAAGCTTATATACAAATTTTCACCCTTCTTACTTCAAAACTGACGAAGTTTTCATACTAACTTTCGCACTCTTAATTAACCCTTTAGGGGATGATTTTCCAAAAAAACATAACAGTCATTAAGGTATAAACATAGAGAAGACATCTCAAACAAAATGTATGACCCCGCCTGGAGGTTCTATTTTCAAAATTGAGCCCCTGTTCTCCTTTCAAAATCGAACGAATCTATTGGACATTGCAGCCGCGCGGCGTCAATTCATTGGAACATACATTGTGTTCGCGGTGTCTATTCTATACGCTAGTAATAATACTTCAATGATAACAGTAACAAATTTTGTTTTTAGTCTGGAGCTAATATGCAAATTTTCATGTTTTTAACTTCAAAAATGACGAAGTTGCCTACTAAGTTCCATTCAGTAAATTAACCCTTTAACACGTTCGATGCGAAACCAGGTTGAAAACATGTTGTACATGACTCGCTTGCAGTGCGGCTAAGAAAAACATAGACTTCTCTGTGGTGCGGAAGGCATAACTTCAGTTTGCTTTGGTGCAGGAAGGAGATAAATATATATTTAGGATGTGCTTCTAAAGTAGAGTCCAAAGGAGTGGCCAGCTTATTACCAGATTTTTTAGATCTGGTACCGCACTGAAGTAATAAAATATAAATACAGTGCGGTACCAGCTAGAAAACACCTGGTACCCCCGCACACCTTATACCGCACCCTGCGCTGGTTTCACGCGGCCAGTGTTGTATCGCAGTCGACAAAACGCACGTGTCTTTCAACATGACTCGCACATTGAAAACATAAGTGGCGCTAAAATAGTAGTTTTTCAGTATAGCCGTTTAAAGTTTTCAACTCAACATTGTGATGAATAACTGTGAAAATAACTGAAACATAACGCTGCAATTACTTTCATTTATCAGTTTAAGTAACCTACTTTTAGTTAGGTGCTAAAAACATGATAGTAAATAATGTACTTATTTAAAAATATCGCACATTGAAAACATAAGTGGCATTATACAAAAAACCCGAATTCTTAGTTAAAACGATATTTAAATTACCTAAAATGAAGCGCTTCTAATGCGAAGACTGACATTCTAATAGTTTGGATACTTTTTTATAGATGCCTCTAGTGTTACTTTATAAAAGCAAAAAAAAGCAACAACCCATAATTTGTCCCACTGCTGGGCTCGGGGTCTCCTCTCAGAATGTGAGGGTTAGGCCATTGTCTACCACGCTGGCCAAGTGCGGATTGGTAGACTTCACACACCTTCGAGAACTTTTTATGGAGAACTCTCCGGTGTGCAGGTTTCCTCACGATGTTTTCCTTCACCGAAGCAAGTGATAATTAACATGTAATACGCACATAATATTTGAAAATTAGAGGTGCGTGCCAGGATTTGAACTCGGGCCCCTTCGTTCGGGAGACCAACGTTCTACCGCTAGGCTATCACTGCTGTTACTTTATACTTTTAGTAAAAACAACTGTGCGATGAGTAAAAAAGTGGCATTTTGTGTTTACTGTCGTTTTAAGCGTAATTCACGCTACTGAAGTAATAAACACATAAATTACATTTTGGATATAGTGTCACTTATTTAGTTAAAAGTAATAACAAAACAAATTTTATTTTGAAATAAAAAGTGTTATTTCTTCTTAACGTAAAAAAGAGTGCCATTATACGAAACATCTTTGACGCATTGTGCTCAGTGCCAAAAATATGTTTGTCTACTATGTTTTAATGAAGAACATTGAATATAATTCTTTTATATAAGGTTATCGATATTTTTACTTCCCAACCCTAAAATATGTACACAACTTCTCGTGTTCAGTGCGGTACAGGGTGTAAAAGATACTGTATTTTATTTTAGCTACAGATTCTAAACAAAATAAGCTGTTGACGTACGCCTTCAGATTTATATAAATCACTTCATTATAGATAATGTTCAAGGCAAAAAAGAATATATTTTTTGTTAAAAGTATGCTAAAACAAGAATTTAGTTTCTTAAACGTTACAGGGTCTAATATAACTTGTATCGCCACAATGAAAGTTTTAGGACCAGGTTGAAAACGCCATGTACCGCAGGAATGGAAAGAAATAAAAAATTGGTGCCGCTTCGAACGTGTTAAGGGATGATTTTCCAAAAAAATATATTAAAGTTAACTTTTGTTTATTACTATAAACCTACATAAAAAATTTCAAATTTATAAATCTAAAACTAACGAAGTTGGTTTGTATGAAAGTGTCTTCTAACCCTTATTTGTACCACTTAGAGGATGAATTTCCAAAAATCCGTTCTTAGTGGATGTCTCCTTAGCATAAACTATCTCCCTGCCAAATTTCATCTTAATCGGTTCGGCAGTTTCTGAGATTTTTTGTTTAATCAGCGGTGTGTCGCTTTTCAATTTTATATACAGGGTGGATTTTTGAGACGGGTCAGTAAGGGCAGGTACCTTAACCGTTATAGTTACAGGAAAACTTTCCTAGGAGACTATCCATAACTTTTTAAGATATTCTGAACTGCATTCACAGATTTTTGAAAAAATGTACGGTCAGTGAAAAAAGTGCTAAAATCCAAAAAAAAATATTTTTATGCCTATCGATCCTACTTCGTATGGGGATCAAAATACTCTATGGGACCATTTAAGGTATGAGTACTAGAAATGTCAGAAAACGCTAAAAACATTTTCCATACATTTTGTACTGAAAAACGATAAATCAACTCGAAATATTCTTTATCGCCAAACAATCCTATTTCTTACTGCGATTACAAGATTCTTTAAGGCCTATTGAAATTTAAATACAAAAACTACGGTAAGACACAACATATCACACAAACTTAAAAATAGGTTATCTATTATTCAAAATGACCGCCTTTTTCACGAATACATAAGTTCACTCGTTTTTGTACTGAGCAAGTAGCAGCGGAAAGTTTTCTTTGATGAATATTATTTAAAATCCTCGTTAATGCCTCTTTCAGCTCCTGAACACTTTCGTGCTTTCTTTTGTAGACTTCATTTTTTAGGTGGCCCCACAAAAAAACTCGAGAGGCTGCGAGGTGGCCACTTAATTGGACCATGTGTTCCCCTAACAGCACCTCTTGCAGCGTGTCTTCGTGAAAACGGCGGTCATTTTGAATAATAGATAACCTATTTTTAAGTTTGTGTGATATGTTGTGTCTTACCGTAGCTTTTGTAATAGGCCTTAAAGAATCTTTTAATCGTAATAAGAAATAGGAATGTTTGGCGATAAAGAATATTTCGAGTTGATTTATCGTTTTTCAGTACAAAATGTATAGAAAATGATTTTAGCGTTTTCTGACATTTCTAGTACTCATACCTTAAATGGTCCCATAGAGTATTTTGATCCCCATACGAAGTAGGATCGATAGGCATAAAAAAATTTTTTTTTGAATTTTAGCACTTTTTTCGCTGACCGTACATTTTTTCAAAAATCTGTGAATGCAGTTCAGAATATCTAAAAAAGTTATGGATAGTCTCCTTGGAACGTTTTCCTGTAACTATAACGGTTAAGGTACCTGCCCTTACTGACCCGTCTCAAAAATCCACCCTGTATATAGATAAGTAAAACGTAACACATATTATGGATAATATGTATTTACCTGTGTTATGTTAATATTTTGATATGTTTACATTTTAATATCAACGCAATCTAAATATGCTATTTATTTACAATCTCATATTTATATGTCACTATTATGTATGCAGTATGATACAGTGACATACAGGTGACACAGACATACATTATTGCACATGTTGTTATTAGTGTTAATCAATAATGCGTATTACTAAACAATTAAGAATTATATTTCAATAAACATTATAATATGTAATGTAGGGTAATTTGAGTCATGGAAAAACCGCCTAAATAAATCGGAAGTTTGGAACAGTTTTCAAGTGAAAATGCGTATGAAAAAAACGTTCCTGGTGTTCGATAGAGACTTTAGACGGCGAGATATAAGAAATGTAGATGATGAAAATGCACCCTTACTGCAGGACGATACTGACAGTGAAACTGAATGGCAAGTATAACTCGTGGTCGTGCAAAAGAAAGAAATAAATGTCTGTTTCACGTTAATATACTTATGAATACTTCGACAGAATGAATAGTACAGTTTATGACTATATTATTATGTAATATAGTTTATTACTAGATATATTATCCTTAAATCGTAGAGAGATTTTACGGGAAAACGTTTCACGCTCAGCAAATGGTCACGAAAATACCATGGCCGCTGGTTTTCAGTGATCCATTAGTCATGCAGTGCAAGCGATAATATATTATATTACTAGCTGCCCGGACAGACTTCGTTATGTCAAAAGTTTATTTATTTATTTTGAGATGTAAGCTATCCTAACTTTCAAGTTGGATCAAACTGCACACAGTGTGCAAAGATTAAAATCGGTTAAGTAGTTTAGGAATCCATCGCGGACAATCAACGTGACACGTAATTTATATATATTAAGATATATTATAAGATGAAGATTATAATGTTTTTGTTCATAAGATTTCATTTCATAGTTGTCGCCATACCCCTGAACAAGGATTATCTTTGTCGTGTGTGGACGTTGGACGTACGTACCCAAAGATATTAAATTAAAAATGTACATAATATTCATACTTATTACTTATTCAATTGACACTTATACAAGCCTTGCTGTGGCAAGCAAGCTAGCTAATGGCTTTAGCGGTAATTGAAATCTAAGAACAAATTTTACAGGAGCTAATCTTTTTCATGCAGTAGGCAAAAACTGTGGATTTGAATAAAAAAAGCAAAGCAAAGCAACAACCCATAACTGTCCCACTGCTGGGCTCGGGGTCTCCTCTCACAATGTGAGGGGTATTAGGCTATAGTCTACCACGCTGGCCAAGTGCGGATTGGTAGACTTCACACACCTTTAAGAACTTTATGGAGAACTCTCTGGTGTGCAGGTTTCCTCACGATGTTTTCCTTCACCGAAGCAAGTAATAATTAACTTGTAATACACACATAATATTTGAAAATTAGAGGTGCGTGCCAGGATTTAAACTCAGGCCCCTTCGTTCGGGAGACCAACATTCTAACCGCTAGGCTATCACTGCTACAATGGTGGTGGATTTGAATAGTTCATAGTAATACTATCGATGAACACATGACATTTTACCGGAATTAGCGATCATTCAAATCCAACGCTGATCAAAGATTTCCTCCATCGATTATTTACGATTGACACAAACCGAAGAGAAGATTTATTCACGAGAAAAATAAGATTAGTAATTGGCCGGTAAGAATGGTGATATAAGATTCAAAAACTTATTCCAGGTTGTCATCACGACCGAGCCAGCAGTTCAACGTCATCAGACGGGTGTACCAGCAGGATGCCCTCAACAAAGATGCCGACTACCAGGTGCCGAAGAAACCCAGTGAGTTCTTCAATGACTATGCACTCACTGTCATCCAAAACATTCTGAGGCACAATTATTTCCAAGTCCATTAATCTGTGTCTCCAGTAAATGTAGAACTCAGTCTAGCGGTTTGTGTCCAATCTAAGTGATAAACCGAGTTTAGTAAGTAGTTGGATAGGAAATAGTTCTTTACTTACTTAAACAGGAAAACCTACAAGTCTATGGTCTTAAAAATAAGTGACCACCTTCACCCATGGACATCAGTAACACCAGTGACGTCCATAACGTCACTGGCTTAGAAAGAAGCGATAGACCCGCTTAAAGGACCCCATGTCACAGCTATGTCAACACCGATGCAGTACTTCGTTCTACAGTCTACACCTGCATAGGAAATACCTCTAAACAAATATCGTCATCTTCCAGTGGGGTACCGCTGCAAGCGTGCGGTGCAGAACTGCGGCTTCGGCGAGTGCATCATGAACTCGTTGCCCATCGCGCGCTGGCTGCCGCGGTACAGCCCCAAGCAGTTCCTCGTGGGGGATCTGGTGGCCGGCGCTACCACTGCCGTCATGCACATACCTCAAGGTAAGTGGCATTTCAATGTCAGCTCTTGGAGTTACTTCAAAATGTCAAGATTAAAATTAAATTCAAAATTACTTAATCATAAGGGTTTGATGATTACGGTTGGTACCGTAAATTAAGTCACTAAGCCATGTCGGAGGCCTTGGGGTGGAATGTAAAAGACCGACACTTGGGTTGGGCGGAATCCCTCCAATAATCCGCGCTGTAACAGCGTGGTGGAGTATGCTCTAGGCCCTCAAGAGACCCGTGCTCAGTAGTGGGTCGTTAATGGGATGACTTCAAAGGTATTTAGTCAGTGCACTTGTGTTATGTAATTTACTTCTGCCACCGTTTTGGAAAGGTGCTTTGCTATACTAGTAGTGAATATGAAACGGCGATAAAAACTCCTCAACTTTAAAAGTTATTTATGATTTTGTAAGACCGTATAGGCCTAGGAATTATAGGACTGTACGTCGTATATAGGTAATGATACAAGGTTGTAAATAAAATCAGGTTTAATAGGATCATAATAATATAAGAACAACATACGATGGAGCAGAATTGGATTGTACAATTTGAATTTACTCCATAAGCTATATAACTATTGCTGATCTGTACAGTAGTAACTCATGTACCCGTTCTGCTCTATATATTTTTATTTATATAATATATTTATATTTCCAGGTATGGCGTACGCGCTATTGGCCGAAGTACCGCCCATCGTTGGGCTGTATATGGCCTTCTTCCCAGTGCTTATATATGTGATATTCGGTACCTCGCCCCATGTATCTATGGGGACGTTTGCCGTGGCGTGCCTTATGGCGGGAAAGGTAAGCTATAGTTTAAATTTTAGAAAACTTAATTTATACATTTATTTTCTATCCATCGCTCCGCTTGGGGATAGATAGTGTAGTCCAAAAAATTAATATAAGGACTTTAAGGAGTAAGAATTGTGTAATTTTTTTTCTGCATTTTTTATTAAAATGTTATAAATATTTAATACATGGCAGCGGCTGTGACGTCACAATATTATGCCGTAAATTCATTCCAATTCATATATCGTTGGCATTATACACACCTTCATTTTGGCGTCCAATTTTACCTACATAAAAAAGCAAAACTAACGGACTCTCGTTCAACTACAATCTTATCACCATAATGAGTGACCCCCGATCCAGTTATCACCCGCTATCAGTGAGAGGTCATTAGCGGAAATTTACTTGGAAATTAACTGTACAGGTAGTGATGCAGTACGCGACACATCCAGAACCGATTAGTATAATTAACGGGACCAGTTTAGTTGAAGGTCAGTTTTATTTTGAATTCTACTAATCTTACAATTTTCAAATATATGTAATTATGTGAAAGTTTGTGAAGGCGTTTGTATTTCCATCACGCGTTAACAGCTGTTGTTTAAAATTGCAGATGTAATGGTAGCTCCAGTGTATACGCCGCTACAAGTACTTAGTATAGTATGTCTCACTGTCGGAATTTTTCAAGTAAGTATATCACTACTTGATAAAAGTAAGTCCCTAGCCGCGTCAATTTTAGTATCTGTAAGTTCTGTAACACATCTTGCGTCAAAAACTTTGAACGGATTCGGATTTAATACACTTTTACTAATTTAAGTAGTGGTACTTGACGAAGTTTTAGGTGTTACGGAATTGAATTCCTTAATAATATTAAAAAGATTAACATTTTGTGCACCTGAAAACGGATCACGTGTTTGATGAATATCTGCGCCCTGCATTGGTCGAAATTACACACTGGCACACATCATGTAACAAAAATAAAATTAAAATGTGTGCAATTTACGTGTTAGAAGTGAAACCTTCAAAAATTTTGTTTTCAAGATAATGAGACGAATGTAAAATTTCGGGAAGATGATAATTGTAGGTTTTACTACTCCACTCCACTCCACTCCACTCCACTCCACTCCACTCCACTCCACTCCACTCCACTCCACTCAACTCAACTCAACTCAAGTCAGCCTCCACTCATTTCTAGTCTCCACTGGACAGTTTCGTTTCATAAAATTTCAAGTCACCCCCATACTAAAGAAGTTTTCACTTCAAAATAATAAAATCATCTTGAACCTAATGCCGCCTCTACACACTCCAACCCAGACCTCTCGCTAAAAGACTCGTGACTCGTGAGCCTTCCCTCTATCTAGTTATCTACATTCTCGAAGCTCTCGGGCACAGTAAAGAAAAAATAAAAACGAGTGGCTACAGTCTTCAGGCACCTCTTCGAAGCTTGCCGTCCGGTCATACACTCTATATAAAGTTCTTGGTAACTAACCACCATGTCCCCATGGTACCCAGGTAATAATGTGGGTGCTGCGGCTGGGAGCGGTCTCCACGCTGCTGTCGGAGCCGCTGGTGTCTGGGTTCACCACGGCTGCATCCTTCCATGTGCTGGCCTCGCAGCTCAAGGACCTGGTCGGCGTCAGGATACCCAAAGTTGGACCCAGCTATAAAGTTATACTTGTAAGTATGAACGAATTGGAGCAAGAATGAAGATGTTGTTCTATGTAAAATGAATGTTCTAGAAAACTCCAGAATGTGTGCAACTGTTGTCATCGATCTGGAATGTTCTAGAAAGCTCTAAAAAATTCTAGAATGTTCTAGAAAACTTCAGAATGTGTGCAACTGTTGTAATCGATCTGGAATGTTCTATAGATCCTTACATATTTTAATTTTTTATACCATTAAACATGTGATGTATTTTAACCCGAGCAACGCCGGGTTTCGCTGCTAGTCAAAAATAAAATGGTAAACTTCTCTATTGCAGACGGTCATCGAAATGGTTAAAAATATAACAAACTTAAACTGGGCAGCATTTACAATATCCGTGATAGCGTGTTCCATCATAGCATTGAACAACGAAATACTGAAAGTAAGTTTGGAAAACAACTTTTTATGTCTTTCAAAATCATTATTTGTACTTTGTTACTAACATTCGATTTTAAGGTATGTACTTACTAACAAAATATGATCCATGGTTGGTCGAAATAAATTTATTTTATTTTTTACTATACTTACTTATTTATTATTTTCAAAAAAATTTGTTCAAAAAAAAAGTTGGCTTTTATACTGAATACCAATGTATGCGCAAAGTTTCGTTAGAATCGGTTCAGCAGAAGTTGAAATCGCTCACCTAGTAATATAATGGCACATCTGCAAAAAATGCGGAATTGAGTTTATATGGTATACATGTCTAAAAGTGCATAGTCTAATAGTGGTAAATATATATTAATGTCTATACTAGTAACCAAACCCACATAATCTGTAAAAAACGTAAAAAGAACCCATAAATTAATTTAAACATTTTTATAACATTTTTGAAATTTGTTTCTGTTGTGCCTTTATATTACTGGGTGAGCGAAATGGCTTTGATAAGATTTGAAATATTATACAGTGTGAAGCTAAATCAAAGCGTTTAACAACTTTTTTATATTATTCGTAATATTTTTAACAGCCTTGGGTCAGCAAACGAAGCCGGGTCCCGGTACCCATAGAGTTGCTGGCCATCGTCATCGGGACTCTAGTGTCCAGGTTCGGGGACCTTAAAGCACAGTTTGGGATCTCACTCGTGGGGAACATACCAACTGGGTATGTGTTATTGTATTTTAAGGAAATTATCTTAAGTGGAAGAAAAATATCCTTACGAGAAAAGCTTTGGCCTTTTCGGCTTGTATTGTCTTTTATCTTTTAGTCATATTTTAGTATTCGACCAATTTATTGTATATCCAAAGGGCCAAAATAAAGAAAAATTTTGAATGAGCCAATTACAAAAAGTGTCAGTTTTATTTGTAACGTGAATAATTAATTTTCGTAACAAATTCATGTAATTAAAGTTATTATGCCCATATCATAGTTGATCAACCCTCTCATTAAGATCGCCAACCCGTTCTTACCAGGCACAGTTAAAATTTTATGATGAAACTATCTTTATATCTATATTTTATCTAGGCTGCCAGTACCCGACATCCCGCCCATAGAACTGATGCCGTCCATAGCGCTGGACGCGTTCACCATCACAATGGTCACCTACACGATATCCATGTCGATGGCGCTTATTTTCGCGTCCAAAGAAAAGTATGAGATTGATGCTAATCAAGAACTACTCGCTTTGGTTAGTTGGTATTCCTTTTTCAGCTATTACAGAAAATAGGCATGCTATCAAATAAATAAATAAAGTATTAAAAACAGTGTAATACTTTGTAAAACGATTTTAAAATAATTATGTAATACGATTTTAATTTTTAAAATATGTACCTAATTAAAAACACATTTGAACGCTAGTTTTACACCTACATTTAAAAAATTTGGTTTATTTAAAGTTAAGCATTTGCAAAATGTTAGCAACCACTATGATAGACTTTGATTGTTATTTAAATAGCCAACTATAAAGTTCATCGTACACAGAAAGTATCAACAATATAGTCAACCTGTTTTTATTCCAGGGAGCGAGCAACGTTTTTGGGTCCTTCTTCTGCTGTGCTCCCCTCTGTGCCAGTTTATCGAGATCCTACATTCAATATCAGGTATAAAATCTGTTAAATATATCAAGAAATTTATAATAAGACATTTCAGGTTGACATTTATCTTTAACGGCCGGTCTCAATAATGTACTAACGGCCGGTCTCAATAATGTACTAACAGATGGAAGGCTGTGAATAGGGCTACCATTAGTATGTTATCTGTCATATTTGTCAATTTTTGCCTCTGAAAAATAGACAAATATGACAGATGACAGCCCTATCCACAGTCTTCCATCTGTTAGTACATTATTGAGACCGGCCGTAACAGATGGAAGATTGTGGATAGGGCTACCATTAGTATGTCATCTGTCATATTTGTCAATTTTTGCGTCTGAAAAATTGACAAATATGACAGATGACATACTAATGGTAGCCCTATCCACAGTCTTCCATCTGTTAGTACATTATTGAGACCGGCCGTTAATCGTCTTAATTTAAACTATCTCTCCGTATTCAAGGCAGGCAGCAAGACGGGCATAACATCGGTGGTGAGCTCGCTACTGATCCTGTGCGTGCTGCTGTGGGTCGGGCCGTTCTTCGAGCAGTTGCCGCGCTGCGTGCTCGCCTCCATCATCGTCGTGTCGCTCAAGGGCATGTTCATGCAGGTCAAGGAACTGGCCAAGTGAGTAGGAAGTAGGGTATGGTATGATTCAAATGGATCAGTGTAATTATTCGACCATCGTGAAGGAAATTTACAGTTCTCCATAGCACCCACGACAGGGAATCCTGGTGTGGGGTCAAGTCATGAGTGTGTAGCGTTAGCGTTAATTACAGTCATGTTACATTAATCTAAAATAACGTTTAGATTCATTCATTATAAAATACTTTGAATTCTAGTTAAGTAGTTAGGTACCTTAATTACTCTGAGAACAACGATATCCTGATACAACATTTCGAGTTTCTATTTGTGTCTTCTATATTTTTATATGGCCAAAATACATTGTTGCAGGTTCTGGAAACTCAGCAAATTGGATGCAATCGTGTGGCTTGTCACATTTTTAGTCACCTTGTTGGTTAACATTGATGTTGGGTAAGTGACGCTAACTACAGTAACAACACATACCTACCTACTAGTTTCCTTTTTGTTAACTTTGAAAGTAAATGATATTTCTTTTTTCTTTCACTTTACTACTACCTACCTGGCTGGTTAGCAGTCTATATGTAAAATCATGCTACATTATTAATTGCAATATCACTGTACAAAAGTACGCCTTTGTGGTTAAACTTATTTTATTTATTTTTTCAGCCTAGGAGCAGGTTTGTTAGCAAGTGTTGGAGCACTCTTCTGTCGATCACAGAAGCCATACACATGTCTTCTGGGACGAGTGCTCGATACAGATCTATATTTAGATATAAACCGGTACAGAGCTGTGAGTATATCACATCATACTTATATCCCATAGTCCCATTGCTTGATTAAAATCCTTCCCCAGCGAATAGCAACCATAGTTCCACCATTTGGGCTGAATACCTTCTAAAGTAGGTAAACTTAATGAAGTAAATAACTTAGGCAGGATTACTGAATACATAGTTTATCAACCGTATGTATTGCAGCAAACGCCAATATACAATATTTTTTTAGTAAATCCACCAAAAAGGACTACTTCGATAAATATCTCCAATAGGACGTAAAGATTTCCAGGTTACGATAATAAGCAGGAACAGTTGCTTTAGCACTCAATAGATTTTCGTCGACTACAAGTCATTATATTACAAAATCTGTACTCAAAAAGTAGAAATCTTATGCTTTCTAATATTGTTGAACTTCATGGAAAAAATAAATAACCCAGCCCACTATATTTATTTACAAAACTAAACTGCCCTAGTTGATTTACAAGATTACGTGTTCTATTATTTACTGAGACGCCATCATTCCTCGGCTGAGCATATCCATCTCATGGTCGTTGTGTACAGATAAGATGAAGTATTGCACCGAGTACATCAACACCACACTGAATAGTATAAAAAGCCACCACTTGATAACATGCAGGATACCCGCTTCGTAATTCGCCGAGTAGAAGTTACTCTTACCGGAGTGTAATTTTAATTGGCTCATTGCGGCAGAGTAGAGACACTCCTTAACGTTTTCACTTTAATTTGGCTCTTTTGGGTAAAGATACATCTTACAATGTTTCACTTTCGTTTGGCTCATTCAGAATTGTATTGTTCTTTTTTCATGGATTTTGTTTCAAAGCTGGCTCTTTCATTAGTTGGACATTAAGCTTGCACTATTAAATTACAATAAAATTGCAAGTTTCTTCCCTTTTCATGCTTCTATTTTTCATTCAAAAATTAAATTTTGTATTCACGTTTATATCTTCTGCAATCGTGCATTCCACAGATGGTAAAGACAACTTTTTATAAATTACTAAATTAAGGCATAGGTTTTCATTTATTTAAATTTTAAAATTTTATTCGTTTACTAGTTTCCCCATTTCGCGGGACATCTTAACGTCACTTTAGTGCAATTGACAAATTGACACATTGACATTTTGTATTTTTTATTAATAAAGACGATCTTGGATGTCATGCTATTGGACAATTTGAACTATTTTTTGTGTTTAATCCATTAAGAAACAGTTATAACTTTTCATTCTACAGGCGGAGGAGTTACCAGGCATCAAGATCTTCCACTACTGCGGGGGACTGAACTTCGCCAGTAAAAACCTCTTCAGGTCCACGCTCTTCAGGAAAATCGGAATCCTAAAACCCTTGGAGTCTCATGAAGATGAGGAGGTCGCCAAGAGCGACACTTACGAGTGGGACCCCACAATTGGGCATAGGGTAAGTTGAGAGTCGAGTTGACACGTAAATACTACAGGTGATGTATTAGTTTTTGTCTATATTTCACTATTTTAAATATGAGTGTTAAACTTACTATTATCAATATAATGAACCTCCTTCATAACGCAGGTGCAATGCGTGATAATCGACGCGACGGCGCTATCCTACGTGGACGCACCGGGCATCAAGAGCCTGGTGGCGGCGCAGCGCGAGCTGCTGGCCAATCACATCACCGTGCTGCTCGCGGGCGCCAACGGTCAGTACCACCACACTTGTGTATGGTTATAGTCCATTGAAATGTTACATTTTTTAGGCATAACCTTGCGTTTTTTAGAGGACGCAATTTTATTTTTTTGATGTGTAGGGGGGGTCAGTGTAAAGCTAAAACCAAGTTTGTGGGGTCGCCACCCTTGTCCCACGGCCGCCATTTTGAAAATAGGGGTTGAAATGGTTTTTACGATATATCTCTTAAACTGTTTATTTGATAAAAAAAACTTGATTTCATTTTTTGTTGCAAATTAAATTCTCTACAACTTTGGTCCAGTAACTTTTTGTCGTAAAACTATAAATAAAAAAGTTATAAGCGAAAATGTTCAGAAAAAAAAGTATCCTTCTATGCATTATTTCAAGCTCTTGCCTGCTTTTGATGTCATTTAAATGTATAGAACTATTGTTGGATCTTACAGATCGTACACTTTGGTGAAAATAAATTTCAGTATTGCCATACAAAAAATAATAATTGTCATACAAATGTATCCTTCTATGCATAAATTCATTTGATGTCATTTAAATGTACAGGACTATTGTTGGATCTTACAGATCGCACACTTTGGTGGAAATAAATTTCAGTATTGCCATACAAAAAAATAATAATTTTCATACAAATGTATCCTTCTATGCATAATTTCAAGCTCTAGTCTGCTTTTGATGTCATTTAAATGTACAGAACTATTGTTGGATCTTACAGATCGCACACTTTGGTGGAAATATATTTCAGTATTGCCATACAAAAAATAATAATTTTCATTTATAACTTTTCTGAACATTTTCGCTTATAACTTTTTTATTTATAGTTTTACGACAAAAAGTTACTTGACCAAAGTTGTAGAGAATTTAATTTGCAACAAAAAATGAAATCAATTTTTTTTTATCAAATAAATAGTTTAAGAGATATATGGTTAAAACCATTTCAACCCCTATTTTCAAGATGGCGGCCGTGGGACAAGGGTGGCGACCCCACAAACTTGGTTTCAGCTTAACACTGACCCCCCCTACACATGAAAAAAATAAAATTGCGTCCTCTAAAAAACGCAACCCCAAATGTAACTTTTCAATGGACTATTAGTGTGTGTGTGTGTGTATGTGTTAGTACACACACGCACGCACACACACATACACTGTTCACGGGTGCGAAAGACTTTTTTATCGGATGGATCGTTGCTGTTTGCCTTTACAACTCTTGATTCTTTCGATAGTTTTTCACTATAATATTAGACATTTTCTTGGCGTAGCAAATTGAGATTTATAGGGAATTTAATTAAAATTTGTTAAAATTAGTGTGAAGCCGAACATGTCGCAAACAGACCCGTGAATCAAAAAATAAATTTCGCAGATCAATGATATTTTTGAGAAAAAAAAACTGTTTTTTTTATTATAACCAAAATAATTTGTGGCAATTTCTATTTCAAGCTTTTAATTCAATGACACTAACCTAAAACACTTTTATACTCCTCACGTTATATAAATACTGGCAGCTAACAACCACTTCTGGTCCACAGGCCCAGTTCTAGAGATGATAGAGAGGTATAACTCGTTGGAGACCGACCAGCTGCAACTGGACACCTTTCCGACCGTCCACGACGCAGTGGTCTACTACAAGATCCTGCAGGCCAGGAAGGATGGAACCCTCACCATACCTGCATGATACTTGACCATTACGACATGGATATGGAGTGGTCCAGAAAGATTATCTCAGGGTCATTTTTGTTAATAAAACAATACTATTATAATATTCGAATAATGTTGAATATTTATAATGTTCGAATAGTAATTTTTTATACTAATATTCGAATAATTTAATATTTATTTAATTTTAGAATAATTATCGAATTTTCGAATATTATTCGATAAACAATCACAATTTAAAAAAATTGAGAAACAGCTGAAAAAAGCGTTTTTGATAGAAAACCAAAATGTTTTACAAAACCTTTTAAAAGGATTTTATTAGCGACACGTCCGAATGCAGTTTTTGTTTCAAATTTGTTTGAGGCCTAGAATACTAGGCTCTGTGATACATAATAATGTATCACAGTTACGCTTCAGGAATGAAAAGAAGGAAAAGACTGCATAAGTTTCAAGAACCTCGTATATTGTTCGATAAAAATATACTTTGATGATTTTATGTATACAGTATCATTAAGTAACATTTTCTTTGTGCTCATATTCGAATAACTTATCTCAAATTTATGTACTTACGAAATTTTATACATATTTGAAAACCTTAAAATGATCTTAATAAATTGTAAACAAAATTCCTAATTTATTAGGAATATAGGTATTACCTACCTACATATATTAATGCAAAGCAATTACTATAAATACTTATAAGCGCGAATGCTAATGCAATTCGATTGACATTGTTCGAATAACTTATACTGTCTCGAATTTATGTTCGAATATTTTAATACTTCAATAACATTTAATTTAGACTAATTTTCTTACAAGTTTTTGTTAGCACGTTCAAAATAATTGTTTGTTTATTAATTATTTCGAAAACCAATAACTAACAATAACCAATAATTGTGATATTCGAAAACTAAATGGCAATTAAAGTAATTTATCCTATTTAGAATGAGGCTGAAAGACGGTAAAATGTAATAAATACTTAGAGTAGATATTTAATATTTTTAACGATGTATAACTTTAACTGTTACGGAAATAGACCAATGATAGATTAGTCTCCTTAAAATATATATTACACATGATAATAAGCTCTTCGTACTTTTTTATTGCATGAATCTTGTAGGTATTACAGGCGATGCAAACATGTGACTTTAAAAAAGTTTTTCTCGCGGATATTTATTATATCTATGCCTAACTTACGATTTAGGAATTTATACCGGTATTTCCACTCGGTTCGCCCCGGACGTAGTTTAGGGTCGAAATACGTGGTTACTGAAGGTAGGTAACCTTATTCCCTTCCTAAAACGCAAACTTTTTGGTAACCACTTAAAGCTATTGATTCTCAAACTCAGTGGCTAAATGAAATATTAAACTTGTCAAAATTCAGTTGCAAGCCTCGTCAGTAACAATTTTATTATTATTATTATGTTTAGAAAAATACTTTTGAATTAAAGTAAAATATTTTTATTATATTATTACAGGCCTAATTGTAAGTTTTTTCCGGGTACAAAATTTATACCGTAATATTTTTTAATGATTTTGTTATATTTTTTAACTTCCAGTAATATTACTTTTTAGCTAATTATGTGATATAAAGGTATTTTACCTTTTATTCCATGTAGGTATAATAAGTTATAGTTAGTATTCAAAAGGCTACTTAACTATTTTATCAAGGATACTTAATACTTACTTAAAGTTATACTTATTATTAACCTATTAAGGTAATTACGGTACCCATTACGAATCAAGCTGTTACTTAAATAATACCTATCCTTAAATAGTCTGAATATTTTATCATAAATATTGGTAAACTGAATATTTGAATAGGTGTAAACCTATGGCTTGTTATGAAAACTGTTTGGTTTTGACGAATCGACCATAATATTATTATATCGTCAAGGCGTTTAAAAGTATTAGTACGCTTCACTCGGCGCAGTAAATTAAATAATTACCTACTGTTTTCTTCTTTACTAAAATTCAGGAAGATAAAAACTGTTTAATTAACTTTTAAAAGGAAATTGTAATTTATATAAGCATAATATAACAGAGGGATATTATTAATTGTTTTTATGTGCAAATAGTACTTTTGAAAAAATTCTATGTACCTACAAATGACAGCATTTTTTTGTTTGTGCCTTTTTTACTATATTTTTTTCTCACATAACTACTTAAATAAAGTAATGTTGGTACTGTCGTTGTCGCCGTAATTATTTGTTTATTACTGGCTCGCGCCATTATCAGGAAGAATTGTGATTTAGTGAAAAGTTATTTAGATTATTACATAAAAATAGAAAAGAGTCGAAGTAAAACTCGTGCATGTCTTTGACTTTATTAGATTTAGGCTTAAAAACGGAACAAAAAAGGCTTTTAATGACGATGAAGAAATTCCAAAACTAATATAAATAAGTCTGTACCTTATCATTAGTTATCAATGTTATCGTGCATATTCATGGGAATAACATAAATGACAAATCAAGTGACCTTTACGGGCGTTTTCAATAATCTATCTATCCATAATCTCCGGATAAGTTAGGAAGTAAGTAACTTGTAGGAGTTGCTAATTAAAGGCTAATATTTAAGTAAATCCACTTTATTGCTATAATTATCTCCTATATACAGGGTGGATTTTTGAGACGGGTCAGTAAGGGCAGGTACCTTAACCGTTATAGTTACAGGAAAACGTTCCAAGGAGACTATCCATAACTTTTTTAGATATTCTGAACTGCATTCACAGATTTTTGAAAAAATGTATGGTCAGCGAAAAAAGTGCTAAAATCCAAAAAAAAATATTTTTATGCCTATCGATCCTACTTCGTATGGGGATCAAAATACTCTATGGGACCATTTAAGGTATGAGTACTAGAAATGTCAGAAAACGCTAAAATCATTTTCCATATATTTTGTACTGAAAAACGATAAATCAACTCGAAATATTCTTTATCGCCAAACAATCCTATTTGTTACTGCGATTAAAAGATTATTTAAGGCCTATTGAAATTTAAATACAAAAACTACGGTAAGACACAACATGTCACACAAACTTAAAAATAGGTTATCTATTATTCAAAATGACCGCCGTTTTCACGAATACATAAGTTCACTCGTTTTTGTACTGAGCAAGTAGCAGCGGAAAGTTTTCTTTGATGGATATTATTTAAAATCCTCGTTAATGCCTCTTTCAGCTCCTGAACACTTTCGTACTTTATTTTGTAGACTTCATTTTTTAGGTGGCCCCACAAAAAAAACTCGAGAGGCGTTAGATCGGGGCTGCGAGGTGGCCAGTTAATTGGACCATGTGTTGGACCATGAACCACTAACAGCACCTCTTGCAGCGTGTCTTCGTGAAAATGGCGGTCATTTTGAATAATAGATAACCTATTTTTAAGTTTGTGTGATATGTTTTGTCTTACCGTAGTTTTTGTATTTAAATTTCAATAGGCCTTAAATAATCTTTTAATTGCAGTAAGAAATAGGATTGTTTGGCGATAAAGAATATTTCGAGTTGATTTATCGTTTTTCAGTACAAAATGTATGGAAAATGTTTTTAGCGTTTTCTGACATTTCTAGTACTCATACCTTAAATGGTCCCATAGAGTATTTTGATCCCCATACGAAGTAGGATCGATAGGCATAAAAATTTTTTTTTTTGGATTTTAGTACTTTTTTCACTGACCGTACATTTTTTCAAAAATCTGTGAATGCAGTTCAGAATATCTTAAAAAGTTATGGATAGTCTCCTAGGAACGTTTTCCTGTAACTATAACGGTTAAGGTACCTGCCCTTACTGACCCGTCTCAAAAATCCACCCTGAAAATAAAATAATTTGCTAGCTAGAGTAGGTACACGCGACGCGGGCGACGATTGCTTAAATAACTAACTTAATTGCTACAATTTCCCTCGCGCGGTACTCAAAAATGCTGACAATACTAATAATTATGTTAAGCAGTGTACGGTGTTAGCCCGTACATAACTTAACATAATGTTTTGACTTTAGGATTTACGGATACATAAAATATTGAGATTTATTAGTGTGCGTAAATTACATCTACTCTTTTCTATTCTTATGATGAAGGTAGGTCTTATTATTAAATATTAAAAGTAAGTTATTTTGTGATATTTTGTACCTAAAGAAAAAAATAAAATTGGTACTTCGTTATTAATAAATATTGTTATATAATGGATTTTTGTTTTTATGTTTTTAGTCCTTTCACACTGAGTAGGTACCTGTATAATTCATCAGAAACTAAATTACATAATGTTACAGAATATGTACCTAATCTAGCCTGTTTTCTGTGTTTGTTTCTCGAGTAATTTATCAGCTGTTAGCACAAATCCGAATCGATGGTAAAAACATAATTATAATCACCGAATCCCATCAATTATAGGTACACTTACCACCTGAATCCTGATTACTGATTACGCGTCAACACTGTTAACCTGGGGTTGGCAGTCAGTAAGCAGAGCTTAATTTACAATCGGTGATTATTATAAAAAAAAGCAAATGCTTCATATTTTTAATTTACTTTACCTCATAAGCCTGATGCCCCGTTTACATGCGCGCGCGAGCCACGAGACGATCCGCGAGACGCGCATGTAAATGAGCGGTGAGATTTAATTTTAAGCTTATTAATTTATTACGCATATTTATTTAGACGATCTCTACTAAATCTAAACTTACATCCTGCTAAATATAGATACTAAAATTAATGAGGCGTGATAAATAATCTTATTAATGATGCGTATAAATGTGTTTGATTTGATTGTATACTCATTAATTATGTTACTATCCCACTTATCAGATTATGTAAACCTATAAATGATTGCGAAAAAAATCGTTTTCAATCGGTCTGAAACTTAGAATCATGGCGGACGCATACATTTTTGCAATTCTGATAGTTCTGGCAGTTGCCCAGGTAAATTATAATTTTATTAAAATGCTCTAAGTATTTTTAATCTTGTTTTACTTTAGATTTCCGGTTGAATGGGTACTTGAAATCCACCACCTACTTAATTATCTTTCAGGGCAGTCCTTTGACCCCCGAACCGGCCATTATTGAAGATGTTCGTCTCCAGGGAGGTAAGTAAACTCCTCAGTTCATGGGCGTAGCCAGGTTTTAGTTTCGGGGGGGGTTCAAGTTTCGGGGGGGGGGGGGGGGGTCAAGAAAATACAACGACTAAAAGTACATAAAATAACCCTAAAGAAAATTGAGACTTTATTTTTTCTCACGACGCCGCGACGTACATAATATGTAGTGCCATCTATTATTAGTTTAGTCAAAAAGTTCAAAAACGTGTTTAATAGAAATAAATCTCCTAAAAATATGTGCGATAGCTCATTCGATTCGGAATGACGTCTAGAAAAATGTTTTTAAGGGTTTATTAGCACATAAAAATGTCAGTCCTTAACATTTCGGGGGGGGTTTGAACCCCCGAAACCCCCCCCCTGGCTACGCCCATGCCTCAGTTATAGTCTAACAATCGCCTGGTTATTATGATGCCTCTATTTCAAAATACCTACCTTGGTATTTGGAAACTAGATAATTAGTAGGGTTAGATAGGTACTTGGATTAGGTTCAATCGTAGGTAATTATAATCCTATTCTATTCTAATTTGAGACTTCGACTTCAATTCTCGGATTTAAGTTTTAATCCTGATTTTCGTGGTAATCTCATAAAAAACGCATCGCATAAATAATCGCATTTCAAAACCCGAGATTAATCTACTAATTAAATATGTATTAGTTATCAGTTAATCCTATGATAAACCTGATTTCGATACTAAACCATCCACTTAATGATACCTAATTACACATGAACGTACCATGTTTATGTATGTATACCTATTCGAATATTATTTTACATCCTTTAAAAAGTATTTATTTAAATAATTTAAAATCGTAGGTCATTATGAAGATTGATTTATTTATTAGCCAGATTTATATTTGCAAAAATGGAATTCTTTTACTTTCAACTTAAATTAGTAGGTAATAATAAAATTGTAGGTAGGAAATGTACCTAATACAAGCGTAAACCTGCCTATATTAACAATCGACCGGAAGCGTAAGAAAAAAATATATTAATTCGCACCCTCAGTGGAAAAAAGCATAAGTCGTGTTACTTTGAAGTTATTAATACATATGATTAGAAAAAGGGACAAAAGCTGCTTAAAATGCTCAATTTTTTTCAAGTGTTTATCATTAATCTTGACGGTTTTGTGCAAGAAATCGTAATGTAAATTCGTTTGACTACTTACTGATATTATTTTATGTTTTTTTGCTCTCGTGTAAAGTTTCAATTTTCATCTATACCTTTTTTCCACTCTGGATGCGTTATGATCAAGTTACAAAATTAATGACGGATTTTTTGATATTTATTTATGTATAGATAAATTATAGTGAATGTTTTCCCAGTACAATCCCGCATCGTGGCGGGCTGGGAGGCCGACGACGGTCAGATCCCGCACCAGGTGAGCCTCCGGATGGTCAACAACCGCGGCGGAGTCACCGCCTGCGGGGGCTCCATCATCCACCACCAGTGGGTCCTCACCGCTGCGCATTGTCTTGCCAAGTCAGTAACTGTTTCCGACTAACATTATCTATAGATACTAATATTATAAAGAGGAAAGATTTAATTGTTTGTTTGCACTGAATAGGCTCCGAAACTACTGAACCGATTTGAAAAATTCTTTCACTATTGGGAAGCTACACTATCCCCGGGTGACATAGGCTATATCATATTTAAAAAATTAGGGATCCTTAATAAAACTCAAAATGTAACCCAAGGTGTAAAAAATAAGAAAACCGAAGCAAAGCGAGGGCGGATACTCGTAAGGAATAAAGTAGTAATAAATTAACTTCGCTTCCGTACATCTTTCGGTAACTACACTGGAATGTGTATGTATGGACGGTATTCTTTAAACTGACGTAACTTTTTTATTTGTAAACCGATTGAAATAAAACATTCTTAATGTTAATCCAAGCTTACTACAATACATCAGTGAAAACCGCATCGAAATCTGTGAAGTCGTTCCTGAGATTAGCGGGAACAAAGACACAGACAAATGCCCATGGGCGATAGTAATCACATTCAGTCAGGTGGACCATCAGCTCGTTTGTCAGAAAACATTAAATCTCCAGGAATCTTGGCTTATTTTTATAATAATGATATCACCAATCCGCACCTAAATAAGGTAACATATTATAATATCTTTGTTATTTCCAGCCGCGATACCTTTGTAGTCCGCCTAGGAGTCCAGAACTTGACTCGACCAGCCTACATTGTGGAGAGCGATCAGAAGTTCATCCACCCTCGATACAATGAGATCCAGGCTGGAGTTCAGACCGACGACATCGCCCTCATAGGACTGAACAACTTTATACCTTATGGACGTAAGTAATTAAGTATGTAGATTTATATTTTATAGTCCTACAAACAACACTGCAGCCCATAATTAATAGTTAATCTCTTTACGAAAACGCATTGCTAAATACTGTACTTAGGTATAGGTACCTATTTCACATCGGAAATAACTCGTGACAAGAGAAGTTTCAGGGTAGGTAAATGTATGAACTATAAGAACTAAAAATTCCATTTTCATATCCTGCTCCAGATGGAATTCTGTAAAAATCTTGAAAGACTTGTGATACGAAGAAGCTTGGCATGGAAAACAAATAGAATAAACAGAATTCTTTAAGATCACCAATTCCGTTGCCACATTTTTGTAGATATAAAAACCAAGTGTGCCCATTTATATATACTCATTGTCAGCCAAAACGACCTACCTAAAACGTCATCTCCATAACACCTGTTCCCAGCTCTGGTGCAACCCTGCCGTCTGCAGAACAGCGAGTCAATGAACAAGGACTACAGCGGCGCGGTGCTCACCGTCAGCGGCTTCGGGCTAACTGACGATCGCTGGAACGGTAAGCTGATTGAAGATTCTAGGGCTTTTAAGCCCATGAAGGTTTTCAAGGATTTATATTCTTCCTTTGTTGATACCCCTAAAAAAACAATACCTACATTCTAACCTACATTCCTTTAACTCTTGATAGGGATGCTAAACAGACGACGGACCGCAAGTCTGTGTTTTTATCTGTGCCATTCAAGTACCGCTACATAGCAGTATACAATGGAAATGACTAGCTCTGCAACCAGTACCGACGTACCGTACAAGCTAGTGATATTTTTTTGTAATAAACGTACCAATGTATTTTTATTTTTAAAAGATGTGCTGAGGAGTTTCTTTACGGCTTTTTTCTCCTCCATGACAAAGCACCTTTGCGAAAAGCTGGTTGATTAAAAAAATGACGTGCATAAGTGTATCAATGATACCTATATGAATAAATGATTTTGTATTTTGAATTTTACAATCGAGACCATGTCTACTGGATCTGTATTAAGACAACTGCGAAGTATGTTCTGCTACACGACCTGCATACGCTTAGAATGGTTGTATGAATGTTGTAGGCGGCGCTAACTCCGAGGTGCTCCGCTGGGTGTTCCTGCGCGGCATCAGCAACGAGGAGTGCCTCACTTGGTACCCCGCCAGCACCGTCATCCGGGAGGAGACCGTCTGCGCCGCCTACTACAACGACACCGCTCAGTCTTCCTGCTCAGTTAGTAAATTATTATAGTCCATTTTTAGACGAGTCCTATTTAATACCTAAACAAACAGTCTTTTCAACCGACTTCAAAAAAGGAGGAGGTAATCAATTCGACTGTATATTTTTTCTTTGTCAACTTTCGACTGGGTGAACCGATTTTGATGATTCTTTTTTAATGGAAAGCTGGTGCTTGTCATCTGGTCCCACGTAAATTGGAGCTAGATCTGACAAGTAGTTTTTGAGTTATTTTGAAGTCAGTTATTTTTTTCTTATACCAGGCAAATATAAAATGAAAATGACTATACGTATCGATAGATTTTTTGCGTCTAAGTCTTTTTACCCATCACTAAACGAGCACCTATATGCATTGCTTTGAAGTTTGAATTAAATGTTCACAGACTTCTTTGTTATTAACAGGGTGACAGTGGCGGTCCTCTGACCGTCGTGGACGCCGACGGCAAGTTGACAATGGTGGGCGTGGTCAGTTTCGGCGCCAGTGTCGGTTGTAACAGCCCCTTCCCTGGAGGTAAGTGCTACCTAGTACCATAGCCTGATATAACTGGGATACTAGTACGGATAAATTTTAGTTGTAAGAATTTTGATAATTGATTCGTTTTAAAAGTTCCCAAACTTACATAACAATTTTTCAATTTATTTTCAATACGATCCTATCCTTATGTAGGGTAGTTCATCAAATATTACTCACGAAACACTTACGCCCCAAATCAGTCACTAACGGTTACTTAGTACAGAATTTGTATGGTCTTTACTAAGGAGCGACTAAAGTAACCGTTAGTGACGGAGTTGAGGCGTTAGTCTTAAAAAAAAAATCTTGAAAGTAAAGTCTGCCATTCCAAAAATGGCGAGCATGGTGCAATGGCCTGTACCCTTCATGCTGTGAAAGTCCACCGCCCTGCGATGATGAAGAGCCTCCTCCCTCCATCCATTTCATCCTCGACTTCTAAACTAACACAAACCCTCTCCCACCAGGCTACGTCCGCCCCGGCCACTACCACCAGTGGTACACAGAGGTCACAAAGCTGAACTTCGACTGGTCCAGCGCTGACATCGAGCCCCAACCAGAGGCCCCTCAACAACCAGATGAAGTCATCATCGCCGAACAAAATTGGGTTGATGAAGTATACGCCAAGTAAACCTAAACGTAAAGAAGGAACTTGCAAGACGGATATTCAATAATCGGTTTTTAGAAAATCTGGAATAACACACGCCGTTCAATGAACACCGCCAAAATAGTTTGATTAGATTTATTCGATTATTAATTATTTAAATAACTTTGGTTATATTTCAGTTGATAAAATGAGTTTTTGGACAGTTTTTGTTTTGTATTAAAATATTTTGTATGATTCAAGTTATGCTACACCAGCAAACAAAAAGAAATTAAACAAAAGAAACATTATTCAGTATTTTATTACTTCTTGACAATATATTATAATTCGTCCACAATTGTTATCTAGGTACACATCTTTAGAGAAAATACATTTAAATAAATACACATTCAACTACGATTTTCACATACAGGACCACCTTATAAGTATAAGTAGAACTCGTGCCATTAAAGACTAGCAACTCTGTTTTGCTGACGGTCCTCCTAACCTATAATTAGAGGAAAGGAAAGCCATCTCGTATGAGGGGAAAGTTGAAAAAGTGTCCAGCTGTTTACTGAAAACTTAGAATTAGTTCCACTACCTACCACCACGATATACGACAATAGCGCTGGCGATGCAATAAGTACGATATGAACATAGTTGTTGACGCTGTTGTAGACGGAGCTGCGAAGTGAAGTTTGCAGAGTTCAATAAAATTTGTCCTAGCGCACCGCGGCGCCACGCCCCTTATTGGATGCGTTTTTACGGACACTTTTCATACACAGAGATGGCTCTCCTTACCTCTATTCTATCATTACAAGTACCGACCGCCATTTTAGATTCGATTCTTTAATGGCGCGGGTAATATATATTTTTATAAATGCACCTACTTCACTATAATTATATAATGGTGCGCTTCTACTGAAATTTTGGCAACTTTTGTGTATCCAAAATGATCTTGAAACTATCCAAAAAATCACCAACTTTGATTTCCATTGTGTCTCAACGAATGGAAACAAATCACCAACATTTTAGAATTATTTAACATACAAAAAACACCAAGTGTTTTTGCAAAATGTATTCGACGACGATCTTAAGCCGGTTAATCTGGTCGTCCACGTGAGCGACTATTGTTTTGAACACTGTACATATAGTTGGCGGCACGGATGATGAGCGCTCGGTGAAAAACTTCGCGCATACACTTGAGGTGAAGTTAAATGGTCACTCAGTTGTCGCAAGACGTGACCGCACGTTCAGAGAACGAATTACGACAAGCGCTGCTCTAACATGCCAATCACATTGCACGACATGACGCAGACCGCTCCCACCAAAGCCAACCCGCACCTCACCTCATACCGCCAAATTGGCCCGAAAAATCGCTTCTGCGCAGGTAGGTCTCGGCGTTCAACACCTGACACACAAAGCGATAATTAATAATTATAAGCATGTACTTTTGATGTTTACCGCCAAAAACCGACGCACAGTTCCCAGTATTTATTTACAATTTCTGTTGCTATGACAAAGTAATTACAGAAACTTTACACCAACACGTCCTTGGCAACAAATATCGATTGGTGGAGCTTAAGACTTAACGTATACGATATCATATAAATACAGTAAATAACACGCGAATATCTTCGCATTCGAAACCTCAAATTGAGATACTTACTGCACAAATGTAAAATTTATGCGATATACATACATCCTTAATATTATTTCATTCGGACCGATATACATAATAGATAATATAATAAATACTATTATCATTGGATACGAATGACGTAATGATACATAGGTTTTTTTTTTTTTTTACTTAAAATAAGTTAATGCTTGACCACAATCCCATAAAGGTTTATGTTTTATAGATAGATAGATATATTTAGATGCAAATTTAATGAAATATACCTACAAAAAGTCCGTTCCAGCCTTTTCCAAAAATGTAAGGCTAAATTTTATTATCTTTGGTTGTAGTGATGTAGTAGTATGAATACTATGTGCAATACGATATTTAAAATTCAGTTTTTATACTTATTTTATGCGATCCAAATAATAGAAATAAGATAATTTTTCGATAAGCAAATTGCAGATATTACGAAGAAATCAAGCAAGTTCAATTAATTTTAAAACAGGCTGCCGAACGGACTATAAATGCATTTTTAGGTAGCAAATGGACTTGATAAATACATAATACATTGTCCATAAGCTAATGTGTACATGTAGAATATATAAAATATACCATAGACCATAATACTGCGACGACGCATCCATAAATCTACGAAGTCACAACGCATTGTGGAAACATCCGACGACGTACGTCAACGATGAAAGCATTGCATTGTGACGTTGTGCGACATCCTTCTAGAGGTGCAATGCTGTGTCCTCGCCCTAATTGCTACGTGTTACTCGAAGCATACGCTTCTATAGTCCAGTCCCGTCCTGAGTACCACCGGTCTATCTGTCAGCTTGCTCCACGGCGCCCTCATCTCTCCACGACTCTCCATTCATCGCCCCCTCTTCAAACACTTGGAGGATCTTCTCACAGTATTCCTTCTCCTCAAGGAAACCCCCCTCTCCGACATCCGGGATGGCCAGGTGGGATTCTATGATCTTCTTAAGGCCCAGCTCAGGGTCCCGGAAGATGGGCATGACCTCAGAGGGTTGCTTCTCCAGGAGCGTGACCAGGACTTTCAGCAGGTACTCGGAGACATCTAAACGGCCCGCTTTCAAATGGTGCACTATTAGCTGGACTACGTTGTTTCTGATGAATATTTCTGGAAAGTAAACAAATTATATTATGTTATTTAACCTAAAGTCATTCTTAGGACCCCTATCAGGTATAAGAGATTTCGATGTTTAGCAAACAACACTCATACTCCCACAATAATGAATCTCTGTGTCGTGAGTGCCATGGACAACATACAAAGACACCAACCTAAACGCCCAGACTGAGAACTTCTTCTTCTTCCAAACCCAGAAACCTTCGAATAGCACTGACAAGGTAACCATTTCACATGGGTCATCGAACTGTGTTTTTAAAAGTCCTTTAAGCAATCCTCTCTCTCTCTCTCTCTCTTTCTCTCATTCTCTCTAACAAAGCAACTGCAAAACACTAACCTCGAGCCTCTCCAGAGATCCCGCAGAGGTAGGAGATGAGGAACACAGCGGTCCCCAGTTCGGGATGCTGGTCCCCCTGCAGCACCTCGGCCAGCGCCTCGCAGCCGCCCTGCGCCATGAACGCGCGCAGCCCCGGCTCGTAGCCACGGACCATGCCTGGACAACGGACAATGTATTGATGGGAATTGGGATTATCATACCTAATAATTAAGAGGAAAGATTTAATTTTTTGTTTCTTTGTTTGTAATGGATAAACTCGAAAACTACTGGATGGATTTCAAAAATTCTTCCACCAATAGGATGCTCCATTGTTTCTAACTAACATGGGCTATATTTTATGATGAACAAAAATTAGGGATTTACTCGTGTAAATCAACATTAGCAAAGTCGTATAAATAAATATAAAACATGTTGCAGAACAACATCTGCCAAATCGGCTAATGATCAATATTTTAAGGAAGATTATCAATAATATTTTACAAAGGTCGTCTGGAAGAGATCGATAATTAATGATAAGACTGCTACTTGAATTTATGTATCTTTGCAATTAATATTTCTGTAAAATTGTTAGAATACATTAAACAGGATTTATATTGTATACTAAGACAATGTAAATAGTAGCTGCTTTTTACACTTTTAACTGACATTGTGGACTGCACTGCAATACTCACTGGACAGCGCTCGGAGACTCCTGTCATCTTCCTGGTGTACCCGGACCCGGTGCAGCAGCACGGGCATGAGGCAGCAGGCCAGCGCGCGCTCCTGGCACAACGGGTTGTTCTGACACACTTGCGCTAGAGTCAGGTTGGACCAGCGATGCAGCTCAATACTCTCACAGGATTGGCACATCGGGAAGATAATGAAACCGCCCAGTTTTTCAAAATCTGTAACGATATAATACCAGCATAAAGAAATATGTATAATATATCTGCATGATACATTTTTCCATCGAAAATATCGAAATTCAGATTCAACCTCATTTAATCATAGAGGTACATATTTTTGCTGAACATAATTTTTTGCTTTTACCAACGTTTCGGAAACGTGCTTTATTATTTAGTATACGACGAAAAAAGCCCTCAGAACATCTTTTAGATTAATGCACAATTATCACAGAATAATCTGTGTGGTAAGCAGTGATAGCCTAGCGGTAGAACGTTGGTCTCCCGAACGAAGGGGCCCGAGTTCAAACCCTGGCACGCACCTCTAATTTTTCAAATATTATGTGCGTATTACAAGTTAATTATCACTTGCTTCGGTGAAGGAAAACATCGTGAGCAAACCTGCACACCGGAGAGTTCTCCATAAAGTTCTCGAAGGTGTGTGAAGTCTACCAATCCGCACTTGGCCAGCGTGGTAGACTATGGCCTAATACCCCTCACATTGTGAGAGGAGACCCCGAGCCCAGCAGTGGGACAATTATGGGTTGTTGCTTTTTGCTTTTTTAATCTGTGTGGATGGTTTTTTCCACAAGTTGTGAATGTTTTTCCGTATTAGGTTTTGCCAAATACAACACAAAAAAACAAGTTTTGCCGTATTGGGGTGGCTTAGTATACTAACCCCAATCCCACGCCAGATGGGTGTCGTAAAAGGCGATTAAATCCGGCCCGCTGATGGTAGGGCCCCTCGAGGGATTATATTGGTAGTATTGATTTTAAATGTTAATTATTACTATTATTACCATTACACTGATTGACAAAAATGACCTTAATGAAAGTTAAATGAAATTGAATGGGTTATTTTGTATTTACAGCTAGTCTGTAATAAATTTGTATTTTTAAGAAATTTCAGTCACCCTCAGTTTTTTTGCAACAGCAGCTAATTTTATTTAAATTAAATAGTGTCAAAAATTGTATCCAATGAAGGAAAATAATTTACATCTCGCTTTTATTCAGGATTTTCGGGAATATTTAGCGTCAGGAACATCTCTTTTGAGTGTCCAACAGTAGTCAGCTAACATGTTCGGACTCCACTTGCCTTGTTACCGTTTTTCCATGTTAGATATTTCCTGGTGGAACCGCTCACCGTGTTCGTCGCTAACAGCCTCCAAATTGTTAGAAAATAAATCCAAATGTGAGTGTAAAAAGTGTATCTTGAGCGACATATTACATCCCATATACTTGTTAGCTGTTAAGAAGTTGTTGACCAACTTTTTATAGCATTTGGCCCTGTGATTTCCAAGAAAACCACGAACGATATTTCGAAAACATATCCATGCGGATTTTTCGGTCGGATCAAGTTTTTGTTCAAACTGTTCATCAGCCAGTAGGTCTCTTAATTTGTGAAATAAAATGAGGTTCTTTATTTGTAATGCTGGGCTCATAGTTAAGACGAATCGGAATCAGAATCACTGAATTCAATTTCTTCAGTCACGTTATCTTTGTTTACTGGAGGCTGAGGAACAGGCAAATCATCACTGTGTGGGATAGGTCTTCGAGCAGATTGTAAATTCGGATAGTTCACATTGTGTCTAGATTTATTCTTAATACCTTTTATATAAGTTTGGCAGAAATAGCAATCTGATACATGATCTTTCGGTCCAGACGGTCCAGACACTCCAGACCATATCATTGGAACTGCAAACGGCATAGGACGAGATCCTTTAGCCCATGATGTTAATAAACTAACACACTGTGCACAGCCAACACTAGGAGTCCCGGTTTTATCCAAATTTCGCACCGGAAAGCTAAAATATTTAAAATAACAATTTAAAACTAATGGTGTCAAACTACGACGTTGACTTTTAACAGTAAGTTGACCGCAAGTATAACAAAAGTTATCAGGATGATTTACACACACTCTGGGCATCTTATTACGATGTATAGAAATACTTGTCACAAAGAAAAGCCGTTTAATTTCAATAAATTTATCGCAAACACACGTCGGTAAGCAAAAGTCGCGAAAATTCAATTAGGCGATGTTTCAAAGAAAATAAGGGTGATTAAAGAAAACTAATTATGAGGTTTACTTGTGGGTAGGTAGTAGTGTTTAAAAAAGCAACTCGATTTTGTTTAACAAAATCACTGTTTACCAGTGTTATTATTTCTCCATGGGGTTCGCCTGGATAGCTATCACCCTTGAACATCAGTCAGCAGCCAAACAACTCGTCGTGTTCCGGCTGGAGGCTTGAGAGCCAGTTCTTTCTTTCTTTTTCTTCTCTCTTCCTTGGCCGGCAACGCATCAGTAATACATTTGATGTTGCTTATGTCCATGGGCGACGATAGCCACTTACCATCAGGTGGCTCGTCAGCTCGTTTACCGGCTATTTCCATAAAAAAATATATTTTTAAGACAAAATGTTCCATTAACAAAACTCACCATTTGCAACATCAATATCATCAATAAAATCTCCGAGCTCTTTAAACGCTGTTAGGATCTCATCGGGGAGTCGTTCATCTTTTTTTATACAGCTGATCTTCTCCATACTTGACAATATTTTGATATTTTTCTTAAGTAATTCAGAGACATTCACCGTCTGTGCATTAAGAGCCTCTTGTAGGAATCTTCTTCTCTGTAATAAAATCCAAGAATAATTTATTTATTGATACATGAATAATAATTAATAACATCTTTTTTAGTAAAATACATTCAGGCTTTTTTTCCATTTTTTTTTTTTGATCGGCAATGCGGTGATGCTTTTGGTATTTAAATTTTTCAACTTGTAAGAAAAAAGCTTGAAGCGCTCATAGCCCGGCGGCTTGCGGAGATCCTATGTGATCGAAAAAGTTAAGCAACAGCGGGCGCGGTCGGTAGTTGGATGGGTGGCCGATAGTGGCAAAAATTTCTTGAGCGTTTCTGTGCTTCGGAGGGCACGTAAAGCCGTCGGTGCCGGTTGTTATCATAAGATAACAGTCGTTAAGCCATGTCGGAGGCCCTCGGGCGGTTTGAAAACTTCTGACACTCGGGTTGGCCACTAACCCCTCTACCAATCCGCACTGGAGCAGCGTGGTGGAGTATGCTCTAGGCCTCCTCAAGAGGAGAGACCCATGCCCAGAAGTGGGCCATTAATGGGTTGAAGCCAAAAGAAAAAAACTTTAAGGTTTCCGACTTTATTTCGGAACCCTAAAAATGTCCTTATAATAAATGTGTACAATTAAATTCTAACACTGTATCTAGTTCCATGATTTATTAATTTTTATTTAACACCAAAACCTTGTGTGGTTGTTTATCCAATAACCAATAGGTACTGGGTTATGGTGTGGATCACATATAAGTTTGATTTATTAAGGTATTGGTCAATGCTGTTAGTTAGTTTTCTTTCTTCTCTCTTCTGTTTTGGTTAACTGGTCACTGGCAATGATTTTAAATTTTCAATGTCTGATGGATACCACTTAAGTTCTAATCACATTTTCTTGTGTAATTCCATTATTAATGCCTTAACTAATAGAAGCAGTAAACTCATTCTACCTCTTCATCCATTGGTCCCAGCTGTGAGTTGCCAGGAGCATCTTCAGATCTTGTGGCCTCCAATGCAAAACGGAGAAGTCCCTGTAAGATAGATAATTTTTATTTTTTTCATTATTTGAGATTATAGCTCTGATAAGCTGCTCTAGTGCAAATGGCGGAGATAGCTAGGTCTCTTATCTGGGATAACATGTTTTCTCTATTTTCACTCGAGCAGTGCTCAGTCACTTAGGTACTAAATACTTATATAGCATTACATTCCTGAGATATATTTACAAACGCATGAATGGTTATTACCTGCTAATGTACCCGACAAAATTTCTTTTAGGTCACCTTGGCTATAATTCTCTGGAAGTGAGGAGAAACAGAGACCAATTATTAATAATGTGCAAAATACTTAGAGGTATGGTTGATGCACCAGATCTACACGCCCACCTGTGTAGACTATATGTACCTGACAATTACCGTCGGGCTAGAAAGCACGATCTCCTTGCAGTCCCGCAGTGTCGCACGGTAGCACATTTAAAATCTCCCATACCACTGTCTCTCAACACACTCAATGCTCTCCTGGACGCCTCCCCTAACTTTGACCTATTTGCGGATGAATGGAAGATGATTTTTACAGAATGCCTGCAGTATTGTGTACGAAAGAGTGATGCATGCATGAGTTGATTCAATTTTTCTTTATTTTGTTAAATTACACTGTATATTTTATTGAATTGTTATTGTTATTATTATCCTATTGTATTAAGTTTCATGTTTTATTTTACACCTTTGAAGGATATTTTGATTTGACACTCTTTTTTATTTTATTTTGTTTTGTTAACTAATATTTTATTTTCTTTTGTTCATGTATTAATTAGTGTAATTGGTGTTAACCGTGCTAATTAAATAAATAAATAAATAATAGCAATTCAGCCGTGACCTTGCCATTTAATCATTATACCCATAATTCAATCTGCCATTATAGCCAGCCAACATTGTTATAACTGATTTTGACTGTTTATTACTGATTAATACATAGTTTGGTTCATATTTTTTTAACCTTAAACCTAATGACAAATTAAATCTCTCAGTATGTAATAAAGTATGTATTACGTACCTATATTCTTTGAAGATACAAAGATGCACACAAATATGGTTTCACAAATTTAACAATTTTTTTAACATATTTTGTTTATTGCTCTTAAAATAATAATATTTTTTTCAATGTGTTAATAGTATATTTTTATAGCATTATACAGTACGGCCGACGTATCATGGCGAGTCTGAACTTCGGGCAGAAAGCTGCGCAGTACCTTAACATTCAGCAATGCTCGGTACGTGCTATTATGTCTCAGTCACACGTTAGCATTTGTGTATTGTTTCATGTCGCTATCTCTGTCTTACATGCGCTAAAGTTCGCAGAGCCTATTGTCAGACTCGCCAAGATGCGTCGGCCATACTGTACTGAAGAATACTAAACACATCTCCAAAATATTTGCAACCCTAACTGTAATGATAATAATATAGGCTTTTAATCGTGATATAGGCTTTATTATCCGCCAACAGTAGATACTCGCAAACACGCTTTCAATATTGTTTAATATTATGTAAATAAAAGGGCCATTTACCCAATAAGGAATTACTACTACTTTACTAATCTAGACATTAGATAATATGAGTTAGCACACACATTACTTTGTCTATTGTTATTATTTTATTTCTATTCTATAACCTCACATTCATATTTATACATAATAAATAAATCAACAATTATTTATGAATGTGAGGTTATAGCATAGAAACAAAATAATTTTGCTTAAAACGTATGTATGTATGTACGTATATGCATACCTATAAACCTGCAGGACTAATATCTAGCATCCCAGGGCTTCAGTATTTGCTTAACCAACCTAAAAAAAACTAGCAAGCTGTACGCAAGGATTAAGGCACATGGATGGAATCTGGATAAAGTACCTCCAAAGTTCTCGGCTGTCGAGGCTGTTCAGCCACGGGCTGCATCCGCGAATTGCCAACCGGGTACGTCAGGGCTCCGGCTATGGCAGGGCTGTTGCCACTGGCGCCACTGCTCCCTGGATTGTTAGACGCCATTTTACGACAAAAACACTAAACAAAGTCGAATCACTGAACTCTACACTCAGCTCTGACAGCTCACAAAATAAACTAGAACACCACTCTCACACAATATTTATGGTTGTTAAAATTCTATTGATTCATACTTTCTGATGAAATCGCAAGAAACACATGGAAATCCAGAATAATCGAGAACATACTTTGGCTGTGAATAAAATCGATCAATGATTGAATGTGACATATTCCCTACGTTCCACTAGACGATCACAACGATCACGCTCACGACCGCGGTTTTTCCTGTTCCACTAGCTTGTGAGCGTTACAATCATACACCCAAGTGGAACGGGCACTTCGACCCACCCCGTGAGGTGGGTTGTTTTGAGCGTGCCGTGAACTGCCGTGAGCGAAATTAATGACGTCATCAATGACGTTTTCACCGCGACCATGACGACCGTGGTCGCCATGTGGAACGCGTTTTGATCGTTGTGAGCGATGTGAGCGTCTACTGGAACGCAGCCATGTTCAGTGTTGTGTGAGTTGTGACACTTGTGAGTTGCAGTGTTGCCAATGAAAATTTTTGGAAGGCCGTGGACATGAGATAAAAAAGACGTGTTTATATGGGAAAAGATCAACTGTGGGCTGTAGTATTTACTACTTCAATCTTTAAATACCTTTTTCTATTCATTCATATATTTAATATTTATTATAGATATCCTTTTACTTACTGGATATCTATAAAAAATATTAACACTAATTTACAGGCTACAGCCAACAAAACTATGAGGCCTGAGGGAAAGGTAAAGAAACATATAAAGTATATAGAAATATTAGAAATAAACAAAGATAAAAATGAAGAAAGGAATGAAGTAAGATGAAGAGAAGGATGAATAGAAAAAGGTATTTAAAGATTGAAGTAGTAAATACTACAGGGCCGTGGGCAGATAGCCTAGTGGCGCTGTTTTAAGGGTTTTAACACTTTTAACATTCGTTAAATGTTTGCAAAACAAGAAATAAAAAAGACCGTGGAATTTGCGAAAAGCCGTAGAATTTGCTACGGCAATAGGGTTCCAGCCGTAGGCCGTAGATTTTGTGATTTTTTGGCCTGAAAGCCGTAGAACTCGGTAATTGCCGTATCATTGGCAACACTGGTGAGTTGAGTTGTGTCACTTATGTCAGTCTGTCAGTCTGAGTCAGTTATGACCAGTGTTGCCAGATTATTTTTTCTCGAATAGCCTTGCCGGAGCGCGCGTGTAGCCCCGAAATAGACCCATCTAGGGTTCGAAGTATAGGAGCTAAAAAAAATTAAAATGTTTGCAATTCACACGTGGTAGAAGTGACACCTTAAAAATTTTGTTTTCAAGATAATGAGACGAATGTAAAATTTCGGGAAGATGATAATTGTAGGTTTTACTACACTCCACTCCACTCCACTCAACTCCCCTACCCCTGTACAATGCTTCCTATCTCACTTTAGAATTTATGTTTCTGTCTCTTTTAATGGACAGTTTCATTTCATCGAATTTCAAATCACCCCCGTACTAAAGAAGTTTTCACTTCAAAAGGTCATCGGCAATTAATTTCATAACACTTTTTTGAGAAAGCCAAGTTCAATGACCTTTTTTTTAGTTCGAGCGCTGAACCGATACTAATTATATATTTCAACACTGTTGAAAGTTGAAATATATTTAAAATATAATTCAACACTGGACACAGCGCACAGTACACTGAATATAGCCGATCGGCTACATGTAGCCAACGGATAAAATATTATCGCCGTTCGGTAACGGAAACGGAGATAGCCCCATTGGCGCTAAATAGCCCCATCTGGCAACACTGGTTGTGACCTGACTTGTGACTGTTTTGTCACTTGTCAGGATTATTTTTTTAAACTGTCAATGTCTTGTGTCAAGCCTAAACAAACTATCAATGTCAATTGCAGTGCTGCCAGATTCCTAATTCAACGTGAAAACAAATCTTAAGAAACCTCTATAAAGTAGAATCCTTAATTCAACGGACCACTTTGACAAATGGAGTGTTACTATCTATTGCAGAAATTAATGGCGACGGGTAAGTGTCGATATATCAGTGTCGACATGGTGTCGACACTTGATTCACCGAGAAAGTGAGCGTTGAAAAAACCTTTTGTTTAGGCGTGCAATGGAAAATCTTTAGTTAAATTCTTAAAATAGTGTTCTATTGCATTTCTTATCTAATTAAAATACCTTCCATTTAATAATACAATGCCAGCTAAAATCAATGAATTTACGTTGTATTTAATTTAAACAAAATTTTGTCAAATTTTACTAAAAAAATGCATTAAGATAGAGTTAATTCGAATTTCAAACTCACGCAAAATATCGATGAGAACATTTTCAGAATGTCGACAAGAACAGCAATGCCCTTAGCAACGCCTATATCCTGGCAACATTTGTGCATTTGAGTTGTCAAAGTGGTCCGTCGAATTATGGATTCGACTTTATTGACTTTAAGAACAGATTGATGGCAAGGAACCGCAATGGATTTTTGTGAGAAATTACACGTAAATACATGGGATTGCATACGTAAAGCATGTGTGATCATGTTCTATGATGAACCGTCACGCAGCCTTAAAAGTACAGTGAAGAGGTCTCCTGCATAATCGTTTATGTTTGTGGACCTTCTGCACGAGAAGATCCAAGTTCCTTCCCCGGCCTTGTCGAATTAACATACCCTAAGATATTCTTTTACTTATCCTGATATTTTTTGACGTGATAACGTCTATTATAACGATGAGCGCCGGGCGCATCTATGAAAAAATGTAGCGTTCCGCGAGCGAGAAAGCGGCAAAAGCGAGAGAGAGGCACTATCGGCTACGATCGGCGTATCGTAGCTGATGCCGTAGGTGATCGTAGTTGAGTGGAGCGGAGCTTTGTCATTACGTTGTCACGTTAAACTACCGTCCGTAAACCGACTTTACATGCAACCATTTTTACATAGGTATCTAGCCGACGAACGAGAAAGGCAAGTCACCTGTTGGAAGGTTGGAAGTGGGTTGGAACGCGACGTGGTCACTAGACCCATTAGACTCAATGTGGGTACCGTCACCCATGAACATCAGTTACACCATAGGTATCACTAGTACGTTTCCGGCCAAGAAATAAGAGAGAAGTAAAGGAAAACTGATTTCCGAGAATCCAAAGCACACAGTCAGAAAACAACGAGCCGTTTGGCGGCGGACCCGAGCAAGAGGAAGATAGCTAGCCGATCTAGCCTAGGCTTCATGGAATACTCAGAATACCTACTTTTGTAACCATCATCAGGACTATAATATTTTATCTCCTCTCATCTATGACCGATATCACAAGCAGAAGTGGTCTATTGTCAACACAGCGAGTCCTACAATTTAATATCGCTGATAAAAGCCGATAACATATCGTGAAGATAAACTTGTGTTTTAGTGTAAATATATTTTCATAATAGCAAGTTACACGGTTTGCTTGGTCGACACGCCTTATTATTATTTTGGTTTGTTAAATGACGAAACAGATTTCTGTTAACGGCCGAGACTAATCAGTGCAAAGTTTACCGCAAAGTTATTAACTTAACTGTAAGTAAAACATTTTATTAATAACTATTCATTGTTTTACGCAGTGTTCAATTAGAATACGTAATAAGAAGATAGTATATTTGAATGGTAAATCTATTGCAGTGCTTTTCAAGATGGCTCTATTATGCTAACAACATAATATCCTCAATGTTTGAATCGCTCTACCGCTCTAGAACCAAGAAAATCAAATGTAAAATAAAATGTTCTTCTAAAATAAAACCACTAGCGAAGAAGATAAAACTTTAAAGATTAGGAAGTTATTTATCGCACAGTCATCATAGTGAAATAAGTATCTATTGAATAGATCAAACATCATCTTCATCAGTATCTTTTGAATTCCAGCTATTTTGCTAAATGTACCTAAACCTAAAGTATGTGTTGCATTCATGCCCTTGTCAAATGTCACCCTTTTAGTTTGTCCCACAGAGTAGGTACTTACATTTGTTTGTCCTCACGAAAATGTACTTAACAGCCTCAGATGAAAGAAATTCCTTCATCTGAGATAACAGCGTCCTTTATTTGGTTGGTTCCCTTTGCGTCGATTAATTATTTGTAAACACTAATATAATATGTAGTAGGTTTATGAGAACATGGAGAGAAAAATGTAAAGGCACATTTAAGGGACTCGGTAAACACGAATAGAACATCAACTTTTCATCATAACAAAAATATTTCCGTTCATCCAAACATTATCGAGACAATAAAATTCCAAGAATTAAGTGGTTATCATTATTGTTTTTATAATCTTCCAAGGCCAAAAGAATGGCGCAATGACTTGAATTTTGAACGTAAACAAGGGCGGACCCCCCTTTAAGTCAGGAGGGATAATCATCAACAAGCAAGCAATTATGTTAAAGGTAAAAAATAAAGGTTTAACTTTTTGGGGTGCTTTAGTAAATTGTTGACTCTGGAGGGGCGGAGGTTGAGAACCTGTGGAATACAGGATTTATATAACCTCTGATTTCTACTCAGGAACAATCAATGCGTTTAGTAGTTTCAATACTTTCAATGGTAAATTCAATGTTATATTATATTTCGCTATACAAACGGTACAGTTTACATACAGTCTCACACAGATGAGCACTCAGTACTCACCAAAGCAGTTTTGAACAGAAAATTAAGGTGTTCCTAGCAACTACCACATCTATTCGAGAGCTTCTTAGTGCTTCACCGACTCTTTTCTTGGTATAGGATAAAGACGTGACATCTCTCTGTCAGTGATATTAAACTTGAGGCCCATGATGGAACTCTGCGAGAGGAATATAAAAAGTAATTGAAGTGAAATGCATAATTAGCAGACGATTTGGCTCTACAAGTTTTTATTTTACTTTCATACCTATACCTACATTGTAGATGTTTATTTTATTTATGTAAGTTTTCTAGTAAACTTATTGGGAGGAAGATATTAATTAAAATATGTTTAGTAAGTAGTCAATGTTGTCCATTGACATTTGCAAATTGTGCGTTTCATCACAGTTTTGAGAAGTCTGTTTCATACAATCAGTAACGTTGAAGAGTTGTTTGTTTAACTTAATTCTTATCCTTTTTCAGTCAAAGCTGCATCCTACTGGATTTCATCAAAGGAGTACAGTGAACTTCAAAGACAAAGGCTGCAATTGGAAAATTTGAGAAATAAAATCCTAATCTGAAAAACCTTACATCGTTTCCTATATCTGGTTACTGTTAGGGTAAGTTGATTAAATTTTCATTTTTCATTTGGTGCAAATAAACGGCACTATTTTAGAGAGTGAGACCAACCCAAGTACCCTTATACCAACCCGACCTTATACAACCTGTCACATGGCTTAATTACTGGAACTGATGATGACTGAGTCCGTAAGTAAACTACATCCGACTGCACTTGAAAATACGGTCAATTACTTTCCGTATCCGTATCCATAGGCTGACATGTACAAAGTAATACTTATGTAGGCGGATTAACGTCTACTTGTACTTACTTACTCTATTATCATCTGATCTAATTGGGTATTTTAAAGGAATTAATAATATAGTAGCATTTTTTTACGTTTAGTAATTAGTTCACTCTCATATACGTATATTACGTAAGTTTAAGCACTTTGGCAAATTAACGGCTTTACAACTAATTTCCGAAAAAGTCCAATCAGGAAAATTGGAAATAGGCCGTGTTAGCGTTAACAGTTCAACACGCTTAAGTAACTACGGAAAACTAATAGGCTATAACGACAGTGTATGGTCTATCTATACTATATAGATTAGATTAGGTTGTGTTATTACTGTGTTCCTGAAAATTATCCATACTATGAACAGGACCACCCACATTAAGCAATCTCTGTTCTATTCCATAACACTCCTGTATGACATTGAAAATCAGTTTCTTTGAGCTATAGCTACGGATCAAAGTACTTATCATAAACATTTGTATAAATATTTAAAGTTATAAATGCGGCGAATATCCAAGTTCAATTGAAGAAACATTTCATTCAGTGAAATACAACATTTCATTATTTGCTTTACTTAACTTAGGTATATGAAACACTTCATCATTCACAACCCACAATAATTTTAGTCACTGTTTTTTCGGAATAAATGGAGTATTTGATCCTTGTCAGCAACACTATCGAATGGTGTAATAATACAGTGAGTTTTTTTTTCAAAATCAGCGGGCTCGATTCAGGAATCCAGGCTAGGAATAAAAAAAAATCAAAAATCTAGTGATGCAGTTCTAGTTTCCATAAAAATCAGCCTCGAGACTCCTTTGACCACTTATCGCCAATCCTAATAGTTTAGAATTTGGCCATCCACGCCCGCTTGAAAAATTCACCCTGTATTTTTAGTATGCAAAATTGTATAAAAACACTTTTCATCAAATAAACAGGTGGTTGGAGGTCGCGCCTAGTTCGGATCTTTTATGGTATTATAGAGAACTCTGTTTCCTCCAATGTTGTAATTTTACGCCGATATAAGAAAGTTATTTCTATATAGACAAAGAACTCGATAAGCGTACCGGATTCAATTTCGGTCTTCATAATTTACTTGATCAAGTTTTTCCCAAACAATAGGATTTATTGAAACCCTAGCTAGCGGATCCTTTAAAAATAACCCTGTGAAACCGACAATAGATTTTTTTTCTATTGTAATGCTATTGTAATTGATAACCACTTCTCAAAGCAATCAGTGCATTGCTGTTTGATTAGCTGAATTCAAAATTACCGGCATCTGCATCAAAATTCTGAGTCTTCGACAAGGTTTAACAACTGCCATCTAACAGTAACAGCACCTGGAACCGACAGCGAGTCTTGAACAGACATATTTGCTCCAAGAAATTCTCCCACTTTACTTATCCCACTATCTATCAGCCGATAATAGTAGTAACATTCATAACTGAAGAACTCATTCGATCACTTAGGCTAGGTGCTAAGCAAGCCACCTGTCTGTGCGGACGTAGCCTTACGATTCATATACGCCTTTAGGCTTTGATCACTACAGACAGTTTACTTCGGTTAATATATCGAGAACCAGCTGAACACTAGAAATTTTTCTTTTGGTCCTTTACCAGCTGACTCCTAGTACCACCTACACCCTACTGCTAGTCAGCCGTTCATTTTTAATATCGTCAATAAGTTGTAAAACTTTGATTTTAAAAGTCCTCGTCTGTTTCTCCGACATGTTTTTGAATTCTGGCAGAAGACTCAGGAAGAAATACTTCATATGTTCTCTCTCGCTCTGATCCATGACGCTATCCTTTCCTAGTGTTGCCTTTAAATGTTCTGGTATGGAGAAGTCTTCTTCGCTGGACATTGCATGTCGACTCAAATTGCCTTCTGTGCCTGCTTTTGGCCTGAATTTTAAGTCTAATTCAATGTCATCTTGAAGTTCCTGAATGTCTTGCCAGGAAGTTTGTGGCTGCGAAGATGTTGGTAACGCTACATCTTCAATCATTGAATTTTCGCTTTCCACGTCCACATCTTTAAGAACTACCATTAAGTTATCCTCGTGATCTGTCTCGCGGAAGATAGAATCTTCCATCGGTTTACAATACGGTAAAATGAAGTTTAGGTACCTACTTAGGTAGTAAGACCTCTTTGATTTGCCTTTTCTTGATGGTTTGAAACTGCGTCGAAATGCAGACCTGATGTTACGCCATTTATCTTTGCAATCAGCTACTGTAACAATATAAAAACATGTCTTAACATTAAACATTCTATGGTGAATTCGAAATATTATCAAACGTTTAATTATAATTTTCTCTTTTATGAAATTTCAATAGTAAATAATAATATAGGTAAGTATACCTGGCAACTTTAAGGTATCAGAGATCTTGGCCCACGCGTCCTCTGTTAAATCTTTTCGAGAATAATCCGGCAGCGTGGTATTATACAGACATTCGTGTTTCTCTACTTCCAAAACTAACGCTATATGTGTCAACTGATCTTTCTCCATTTTGACAACATCAGCTCTATACATATAATTATTCGAAGATAAGGCGGGAGTTTGAAAGTTATGAACGCTGGGGTGACACGTGACACGTTACCGCGCAGTTTACCGATTGTGCGCATGTACAGAACCGATCCCGCCTGCCTCCCGCGGCATGCAGGTGGCAACTGGCGCGGTGGCGGGCGGCCGGGGACCGGTATCGGTACGTAGGCTGAGCTGAGGCTGCGTACCGATCGCGCGATCGTACCTCATAGGCGTACCGTGCGTCCGTGTACCCACGGGGCCACGGAAATCGTCGTACTCGATGGATGTATACTTAATTTTCAATAATAATTTTCAATTTATAAAAACAGATTCGTCAAAACCACTGCATAAATCCACAGACCAGGTATTTATAAGAGATAATAATATAAGAGCATGGAGTATAAAGATAAGGAGAGCCATCTCATTTGGGGGGAAAGTTGAAAAAGTGTCCAGCTGTATCGGTATACAGCTGTATACAGCCTCTATTTCAGTAAATAGAGGTTTCAGTACCACCATCATCCTACGACAATAGCCCTGGCGGCGTCGGAATAACTACGATGTGAACATAACTGTTGTAGACGGAGCTGCAGAGTGAAGTTTGCTGAGTTCAATAAAATTTATCCTAGGCTACTGCAACGGCACCCCTTATTGGACGCGTTTTTACGGACACTTCATACACAGAAATGCCAGTTTGCTCAGTTGAATGTATAATAATGGTTTTGTAGACCTTCTTTCTATTTCTTTTTTTATGGACATAGCCGGCAAACAAGCTGACGATCCAGCTGATGGTAGGTGGCTATCGTCGCCCATGGACATCAGAAACACCAAAGGCATCACTGATGCGTTGCCGGCCAAGAAAGAGAAATCTCTCTTTCTTTTCTTTCATTTTCTCTTTCTTCTCTCGATAACGATAGCCCCTTACATCAGGTTGATCATTAGCTCGTTTGTCCGCTATTTCCATTAAAATATCATATTATTAGTGAATAGACTCAACACCGTTACTGATCGATCTATCAACAGTCTTTCATTACGTTCTAGCAATGGCGCCTCGCCAGGACATCATAGTGCAGCCCAGCAGGATCCAAGTGGAGCAGTCCAGGGTACCACCCCCGCCGCCCCCAGGCCGCCTGCAGCGCCCCCCACACGACAACCCAGCAGTTTACCTCGACAGACAGAACACGCGTAGAAATAACACCACTGTACAACGATCACGCACTTAAACCTCTACTTTTAGATAATTTACGGTTACACATACAGTACGGCCGACGTATCTTGGCGCGTATGAACAGAGACTTTGCGAACTTTAGCGCATGTAAGACAGAGAGAGCGACATGAGCATGCTAACGTGTGACTGAGACATAATACGCCGCGTACCGAGCATTGCCGAATTATGTATGTTACTGCGCAGGCTTCTGCGCAAAGTTCAGACGCGCCAAGATATTACGTCGGCCGTACTGTACATACGTAGAAACATGTATTAACTTTCTAAAGAGTTTAGAGAAGGTGTTTCTACCTTTTTAGGTAATAAGTCGTTTATTTACGCTACGATAATTATAGCCATTTTCATCCTTGTAAACCTTTATTTCTTAGCTGACATTTGTGGCTTATTTCGCTCTACTTTAAAGCGAATCGAATCATTTTGTATCAATGAGAGCTAGGTAATAAATAAATAAATAGATAATAATAATAAAATAAATAAATAGATACTTAGGTAGTTTTTGGAGATTCGGCATCATGATGAATGATAATTTTATTAACATTATATTAGTAAAGTTTAATCTGTGTACGTGGGCGTACTGAGGGCTGGAGGGCCCTGGATTTTTATCAAACAAACAAAATATATCGAAGAGCAAAAAAAAATTGTCAAGCTGAGATTTTGTAGGAATGTGATTGTATGCCATTTTTTTCTATTTCATTACATATTTTATGAGGATGTAATAAATAAACCGCCATCCAGTCCAACTAAGATGCTCTAGGAAGCCAAGGACATTTGTATTGCAACCAGATGAAATGTAACTGGCACGTAAAATGTCACATTAAATTTTTACCACTAGGCTAGAACTTGCGTCGATGTGTAAGTAGGTATTTATTGTCCACTATAAGGTTTGAAGTTACGATAATAAAATTCTAAATTAAGATTAAAGTGGACATTAAATTCGAATATTATTTAAATGCATTATAGGTACATATGTGAATTAAATTTATTTTATACATATAATATAAGTACCAATAAACAATATAAATACCTACTACATCTGTTATTTTTAATAAGGCTTTCCAAAACTGCTGACTCAAAGGAATTGTAGTTGAGATAACTTTGAGAACCTATATGTTCTAAATCAGCTATACTCAACGTGCGGCCCGCCAGGTTTTTGTAGTTGGCCTTGGCCCATCTGGGTTTCTTTATTTTATAATAATCGCGAAAACCTAAGAAATCAATACCAATATTTATTTTTCTTTATTTTGCGGCTCGCGGGGTAATCTATGTCGTGACAGCATGACTAACACCACATAACATCTAGTAAAATTATTAGGTGTTCTGTAACTACACGCGTTTGTGGCCCATATGAATAAAAGTTGATTACCACTGTTCTAAATCTATTTATTAAACTAAGAGGTAATAGGTAATTTTCTTGTCCTCGAAATGGACTATTTAAGCTGTGCGCAATTTTTAGGGTTCCGTAAATAAAAAATTTGGGGTCAAACACGGATCTACAAAACTTAAAAGGAAAAACGAATGTCTGCCTGTCTGTCATCCTTTTTCTCCGGAACGCGTGGAGGCATCAAGTATCCAATATCCAATTAATTACTAATACCTACTGTTATTCATCAAAATCAAAATGATGAAAGCCTGCCTGTCCATTGTAAGGCCGGCGCCAGACCTAGCTTCAAACATGTGAACATTGCTTTGATTGCTACGTGTAGCACGGGACTTTGAGTATTTGTTCAAAGATTTGCACTTTGCCAAGCGGTGTCGGCACATCAAAGCGTTCAAAGTTGAATGTGTTCAAGGGTGAATCACAATATATATATGTATATAGGAATCTAATTCCTATATTGTGGGTGAATTTTCAAAACTGACATTTATGGATGTTAATCAATTTTCCGTCTTGGAATATAAATGTGATCACTCAAAATGTTTACTAAAACCTTAATTATGTATTTACTTAAAAGTCGTATTAAGTTAAATACTAAAATTCTGATGTTAGAATGTTAAAAAATTTAAAATAATGCTCGGAATGTCATTAACCTCCCTGTTATTTAACAGTATGATTCAATTGTCACAAGGAACTTAAAATACCGCCCTAAAAACATTGAGGTGATACATATAGAGAAGCTATCTCAAACAAAATGTGTGTTCCACCGCCGGCTTGCCCTCCGTTCTCTTTTCAAACTAGAAGCCTCGTTTGCACACTTGCCATAGAGTAACTTTGTATATGACACTTGTCGAACCAAGACAAGCAGTCACCGACTCCAAATCTTTACAAGCTCTTACTCCAACTTTATTTAACGTGCAAAAGGGTTTAAACGATTTCAAACGTAATTACCATTGATTCGTGTCAAAAAATCCAACACTTTAAATTGGTCACAAGCGTCGCGTCGGCAAGCTTAATTAGTCCATTAACACGCTAGTGGCTTGCCAAGTTCAAACGCTCCTTATGATTTTTTCATTCAAAATGGCGGGAACATTGCTCAATAATTTAATTAAATTCGTTTTAGTTGATTTAAGTTAAGATTTTGTTTTCTTACTGATGATAAAGTGATAACATTATCTTTTTTGTTTTTTGTCGTGCAATTGTGACACATTCTTATTACGCACGACGGCATTTTTTCAGTTTTTTCATAAACAATTTTGTCATGCGGCCGCAATGAGCGCAGCCGAGTGACAGCCGAGTGACAGAATGAAATGCAGCCGGCCGGCTGCAATGCACACCCCCGAACCCAATGTTCGCGGTGTCTGTTCTATACGCTAGTAATATTAATTCTATGCCTAAAAATTGCTTTTTTATTCTCTATACGTAAGACCAAGCTGAATATTCATACTTAAATGTTTTTCAAGCATAAATTATCTGTAATACCATTATTTGACCGTTTAAAATTTTGTCACGAGATTATCGTCATTAACATCAGCGGTATTTGTTTCGTGAAATTTTTTCAACGAAATTATTAGGTATTTAAAATTTAAAAATCCATTCAGTGTTCCTTACCCGCTTCTCTCAGTTGCAATCTAGATTTGGATGAAAATATCGGTTCAGCGCTCGGACTAAAAAAAAAGGTCATCGGCATTGAAGTATTATTACTAGCGTATAGAAGAGACACCGCGAACACAATGTATGTTCCAATGAATTGGCGCCGCGCGGCTTCAATTTCCAATGGATTCGTTTGATTTTGAAAGGAGAACAGGGGCTCAATTTTGAAAATAGAACCTCCCGGCGGGGACATACATTTTGTTTGAGATGTCTTCTCTTGTACATACCTCAATGGTCATCGGCAGTGAATTTGATGTTAAGGGTTTCAAGATTCGTTAAATGTTTGCAAAACAGTAAATAAACAAAAGACCTTGGAATGTGCGAAAAGCCGTAGCTACGGTAATAGGGTTCCAGCCGTAGGCCGTAGATTTTGTGATTTTTGGCCTGAAAGCCGTAGAACACGGTAATTGCCGTAGCATTGGCAACACTGTTACGATTGCAAAACATGTCTGGCAGGTAGCGCAAATATGTGTTCAAAGGACTTTGCAAAGTCCCTCAAAGCAATGATCACATGTTTGAAGCTATGTCTGGCGCCGGCCTAATATTTGAAATGACATTTCTAATTATCGCAGTGTGAAAGTACCTATAACAATACTATCTCGAGAGCAGGTGTCATTATTCCGTACTATAATTGATTGGCAACAAGCAGTAAAAATAAATATGGCGGCAAGTGGCCCCCGCACGGAGCGGCAACGTCGCATGATCGATCCGTGAAAGCATCGTTTCAAGTTTCTTTTTCGATCCCGCTACAGTTGCTATATTTCATGAACACGCGTCAAATGCCCTTTGTTGAACCTTATCTTAATGTAGTACGGCACATAATCCAATGCAACATTCGTCATAGTGAAATGAGGATATTCGCCTTCCAGTACCAATAGAGTTTCGTCACCCGCTCAAGGGTCTAAAGTCCTATTTGCGAAGTAACATTATTTATTAGTATAATTATGTTTTTATTAGAAATAAATAGTTGCTGCGTAAATGGTTAATGCGAAAATAACTAATATGTAATGGAGTCCCGTTACTCGTTAGAATTAAAAAGGGCTAGACCACTGAATCCAATTATGTACCTACAATCTACATAGATAAGATTAAAAAAAGATCTACCCCTTTTTGTCTTCTTTTTTTGTTTTTCCTAATTTAAATTTTTTAAGCGAAAATGTTATGATGGTATTAAATTTAGGATTATTTAAATGTGCATTATCTTTATGTATTTTGAAAAAAAAACAAACACCAAACATTACCTAAAGCTAAAGCCAATACATACAATAATGAAAACTGTATCAAAAATGAAAAATAATAATAAATCGAATTTATGGCCAAAGTGTTTTACCACTTTACACAAAGATGTTTATTTAAGCTTTTCAAGAATTTTTCAATAAAGTAATTTGTATATGTATGTACATAATGTAACCCTGGTCTCTAAGGGAAAGAAATTAACTTTAGATAATCTATACTAATAATAAAATTGAAGAGTCAAACTGTGATTTTGACAAATGAATTTTTCAAGTGCAAATCGTTACTTGCACGATACCAACACCGAAAAATGAGTTTTTAAAATTTTTGTCTGTCTGTCTGTTTGTTTGGCTTTGCAAATCTCTGAAACCACTGAACGAATTTTAACACTACTTTCACTAAGATATTGAAAAGACTTCAACTTAGCATTTAAGCTATTTTTTATGGTTCCAAACCAAAGGGTTCCTTAGGGATATTTTGTATGGAAAAATAAAAAAATGTCAGCTGATTTGTTTGAAATAATAAAAAACGTTTTCTCCGTACAAAAAGAGTAATACATGCATATCTTAGTTTTTACTTATATGACATGGAAAGAACATAAAATGCCTTTAAAGGTTATTTTTTTCATTAATTCACAACCCTATTAGTGAATGGATATCTGTTTTCTTATTTTGTTTTCCCCATCATATTTTTTGCCTATCTATGTACTCCAATATAATTTCAGCGTTTTACTAATTTCACCTTAGAAGTGGTGGAAAAACGCAAATTAATTCTGTATGAGTAACCGATCGATTAATATCTTGGCCACTAGATGTCGCTGTATTTGTTCATTCACGCCAACGATTTTAGTACATATACAAACCTCTTTTTTACCTACAAATAAATAAAATTGAAGAGTCCGTCTGTGATTCCAAAATAACTGCATTTTTCATGTTGTAAATAGTTACTTGCACAATATAAAAACTGAAAAATGAGTTTTTGATAATTTTTGTTTGTCTGTTTCTTTGTCGCCACTTATCTCTGAAACCACCAAAAGGATTTCAACAGGACTCTACTACGAAATCGAGTCTTCAACTTAAATTGTAGGATATTTTTTTGGGTTCCATAACAAAGCGAGAAAATAAAATATGAGTCGATTTGTTTTAAACTTACAAAACCTTTTCTTCATCTATCTATACTAATAATAAAATTGAAGAGTCAAACTGTGATTTTGACAAATGAATTTTTCAAGTGCAAATCGTTACTTGCACGATACCAACACCGAAAAATGAGTTTTTAAAATTTTTGTCTGTCTGTCTGTTTGTTTGGCTTTGCAAATCTCTGAAACCACTGAACGAATTTTAACACGACTTTCACTAAGATATTGAAAAGACTTCAACTTAGCGCTATTTTTTATGGTTCCAAACCAAAGGGTTCCTTAGGGATATTTTGTATGGAAAAATAAAAAAATGTCAGCTGATTTGTTTGAAATAATAAAAAACGTTTTCTCCGTACAAAAAGAGTAATACATGCATAAATGGAATAAAGAAACAAACATAACTTTGTCGTTGAAAAACTTTCGTCCCCATACATCGACATAGGCCCTGATCAAATGACCAAGTTCTGCAAATAGGTGTAAAATCATGTTCTTTGTGATACCTACTTACAAAACAGTTTTCAGATTTTTTTCTTTAACCTATGTTATACCTGAGACATTTCTTCTAGCCGAGTGTCCTTTGATTACGTTGACGACACAGAATATTGATCTTTTCACAGCTCCTAGAGATTGCAGACCTGAGTATTGGATATTAATTTTAATTTGTTACCTTCACGCGTTCCTGCGAAAAAAGGTTTTGACAAACAGACGGGCAATGGAGTGATTGATCTTATGGGAACCGTGTTTTTTCTTTTGCGGTAAGGAACCCTAAAATATCGAAACGTTAAGTCGTGTATTGACCTTTCATTGTAATGCGGTTCTAATGATCATGCTGCTGTTCTGTAAGTTAACTAAATTACCTACTATTTTTGCCGAAGCGAAGCGAGGGCAACTGCTAGTAATAATATAAAAGAGTCGCGGGCGGGGCCTAGTAGAATGTCTGTCTATAAAGGGATTAGGAACGCGACGTACTTAGTTTTAAATTGTAAGCTTAAAAGCCTAGGTCTATATTTTAAACCGTAATCTCGTAAACTCCACATACGCAATGCGACATTATTGTATTACGCGGCTTCTCTATGAAATCTCTCCTTATTTAACTCGTCGTTTATAATAATATTAATATTGCTGTATACATACTATAATTTTATTGACACACATAATGAGTAACTAACCTATTATAACTAATGAAATAGTTGAGTAGGTACATTATAATATCTATGAAACTGGCTATAAAGTAAATGATTGGATAATTGCGTTACGCACCGTAAAATGCGTATTACAGTTCTATTACGATGACAATATAATAACAACAAGTCTCCTACTTGCAGCCAGCAGGATAACCATTAGAATTCGATTAGATAGCGTAGGAAAGTTTTTATCTTAATATATATAAATTACGTGTCACGTTGTTTGTCCGCGATGGACTCCTAAACTACTGAACCGATTTTAATCAAATTTGCACACCGTCTGCAGTTTGATCCAACTTGAAAGATAGGATAGCTTACATCTCAAAATAAAAAAACTTTTGACAGAACGAAGTCTGTCCGGGCAGCTAGTAAAGATATAAAACGTTTTTTCTTAAAGGCTGAGCAAATTTCAAATGCAAACAGCTATCATAATCAAAATAGAACTGAAGAAAACGTTAAACGATCATTGACATAGCTTGCAGAACAAAATAATAAAGTTCGTAAAGGTTGATTTAGACACGTCTTCTACCCGTCTACCGTCATTCACGCAGTACCTAAAGGTACTCCAAATAAGTAAGTAAAAGCTGTATACATATAATCAGGTGAAAAAATGATTCAGAAGTTGAGAGGACCCAAAATTTGTGTGGCTGCAATTTAGCGAGTAGAGGATAGGTCCTCTACTCGCTAAATTGCACGGTCTTGGGCCCGTAAGTATGATTGTTCGTTCAGAAAGATACGCAGTACAAAACAAAACCGCTGGTCTTTTCATGGTGCCAAGTTTCTTGTTTGATCTTTTTAAAATACTTACGCAAATACATAGGTACCTAATTATCTTTCAACGTCACGCTCATCTGTAATGTCCAACTTATCTATAACCACCCTCCTTGCAAAACTAACAATAAGTTACTTATTCTTATTGCTTCGCAGTATTTTACGAAAGTATATTCTATTCGATAGCTCAACTATAGTAGCATGTAGTTTGTACTTTGTATCCTAATCTGTCAAAGGTATTCGCACCGCAGTGCGCACTGAGCCGCTTCAGATGTTTACAATCCGCTCCACACAGACGTGAGACGTGCATAGACAAGTAAAAGTTGTGTCTCCGTGAGACAAGATCTCGGAACTCGTTCGGGCTGGGCGCTGGTGTGGCTCTAGAAACCTTGATCTCAGGCAACAGTAAGCACGACGTAGGTGTTCTAAGCTAGCCTTACTGGAAGTGCGGAGTCTGGCTCCATGGGACGATTCGTGACGACATTTCAAAATTTTGGTAATAATAACTACTCGTTATAATAACTAACGCGTTAGTGTTCTGATTACTGTAATGAGACTTAAGAAAAAAAATTATTAACATCGATTTTAACCCTGTTAAAATTATAAATGTCCGAGTTTGTGCAGATGTTTCGATGTTTCGATGTTTGAATGTTATGATAATACTAGTGTTAATACTTAGCATAGTGGTAGTTCATGTCCAGGACAAGAAAGTTTAAATGTTTGTGATTTTGTTTTGTGGTTTACTCATTTTGTGGACACTCTCACGGAAACTAGTAATTTTTGTATAAATGTTAGGATAAGTGTTGAGTAAAAACGTGGTGCGGCATTTTTATTGGAATCTTTTTTCCAGAAAAAATCGTGCTGATAATGATAACTTTGATCAAATGGAATAGAAATAATATTTGTTTGGTGCTAGATACATGTTCTCCAGGATTTCTTACATGGTGGCAAGGTTTAGCTACCCGACTGGATTGTTTTACTCTTTTCGCAGTGTCAGAAAGCTAGAGAAAGCTATATACACGAATTCACTCCTTCTCTTTTGTTTTGCAACGCCACATTTAGTTACGAATTTCGATTGGTGACGGTGACCACATACTATTAAGCGCCCGTCTACTTGTGTGCCAACTGCCAACCAACAATAAATTTTACAGCAGGTCCGTAAAAACGTTCTATGTTAATTAATGAGGTTGAATAAAAATATTTGATAATAGAAAGGGTGCTGTGGACACAAACTTTACGTAGACTTAGAGGCAAGTATATACAGATACATAACTGATATAAAACGGAGACTGGGTCGGTCATCCCAGGCGGAGTTAAAAAGTAGGCGAGGATAAGGCAAAAACACACTGGACGTTCTTCTTAGATCGATTTAGTATTGAGTTAACTATAATGACGATAAATTCTGATCAAAGCATGTTTACGATTATGAAACAGTGAAAATATTGGGATACCAGCTGCTGAGTATGTGGTGGTGTAGGTGGAATAGTGGTATCATGCATATATGTACTTATAATTATGTTAATAAGTGATTGTAGGTGTAGATTATGACGATGATGATGTCACAGATAATTGCGATTACAATCGTATTGAAACATCGTCATAAATAGCAACATACATACATTACTTAGTTCATTTGGTTACCCATTTTGGACAAGTCGTTTTAAAGTAGGTATGTAGTATACCTAATTACCTACTTATTTAAATTTGCGCTATTGAATACCGCAGTTTTAATGTAGGTACCTAAGTTAAAGAATTTCGATGTAAATAAAGTGCACTAGATTTTTATATCTATAGATGAAATGTTCACGACATAATATCACAATAATGTTAAGATTTTACTGCCTTATATTATGTCACAAAATCTTTCAATTATTTGAATCTTAAACTATTGGTAAATATTTATTATTTTGGCTGAAGTTCACTAATATATTTCATTGTTGTACTAAATTCTGAAACATTTCTCGTTTCACAATTCAAAAAATGTTCAAAAATGACCGTTTTCATGCGGCAATATAAGAAATTCCCAGCAAAATACAATTTCTCATGATTAATGGTGCAAATAACGTGAGTGCGCAGTATGCCGCCGTCCTAACAATGCGACGTTGCCGCTTTGAACCCGGCTCTTGCAAAGCGAGAGCGTTCATGCTCGTTCGAATTCGAAACCAGCCCAAGCCCAGAAGCCAGCAGCGCCAAACCCCACCGGCCCACCCCAGCCAGAAGCAGAACCCAACGCAGGCAGAACCGCAGTAGCGGTCATAGAGTGTGGTCATGTTTCACGTTGCTGTGTTTACCAGAAAACGTGTTTAAATACGATAACATAGTAATAATAAATGCCTATTTTTGAGATAGTAAATATGAAAATGAATGACTTGAAACCTATTATAACAACTATTATGTCTTCTGTGTTTAAACTTAGCTTAGCTACGGTAGAGGTTTAGGTCCCTGTTCATTTATTTACAACTCTCTTTTTATTGTTATTAATAACTGAAACTGATTATTATGTACTAATTCCACAGTATCTTACAAAAAACGAAAGGGATTTTAATATTTTTGTTTGAATTCTGCACGCACGGCGCACCTACAACAAATTTTCCCAAAGTATGTAAGTACTATTGTAGGTACTTATGTGAAAGCAACATTTTCGTATCTCAAGGTTGCCGATGCCTAAGATACCATAAATATACTGCTGCCAACATAAAAAAGATAAATAGGTGCCATTTCTGTAAAGTTCCCGGCCATAGATTCTTACAATTCTTTTTAAGAAAGAATATTCCATCCATTTCAAGGAATAAATTACATTATTTAAACAAGTGAAGAATTCGCGTTTTAAGTTGAAAGACTTTCTCTCGTCCATACTCAGAAAAGTGTCTCGGATACGAGAAACTTAAATTAAATGTATCCGAATTAAATTGGTTGGTTCTTAACTCACTGTGGAAACTGGAACTAAGTTCGCCTGGTTAGACGTGGGCAGTATCTACAAACCAAGAATATGCGCATATCGTAATATGTCATTAAGTATATAAGATTCGTAAATAAAATTGAATCTTTTAAATAACTAACACTAGTCGTTTTACAAGAACAAGAATAATATTATTATGAATTCCACGTTATTATGTGCCTGATGATGTTAATCAGACATCATTTGTTATGTTTCCATTAATCTATGCCTATGCGAGAGTTACGCGGGCCCCGCTTGTCTTCACCCCTTAAATCTCGCGGGATCTCAGTTTGCGAATAAGATTAGTCCCGCATACCATACTGTATTCGAGATCGAACTGGCCTAACAAACAATCAGGCCTCGAAAACAAACATGTGTCACGTGAACTGCCTCGATCGAGATTCCCTAATCTCATCCACAGAGTACTTTTTACACTCAGTGCCGGCGTTAGAGCCACTGACGCCCTAGGCAAGAATATTGTGTCGCCCACATAAAAAAATAAAAATCAAGCTTTTTTGCACGAATTTTTTTTTTACTGAAGCAATAGGAACGTTTATTAAGAATTTTATTTTTCCTCTTTTTTTTGCTCATCACCCCAAATATGGCGCCCCTCCAAATTTGGCGCCCTAGGCCGTCGCCCCACCCTAACGCCGGCTCTGCTTACACTGCTCATCAGACAGGGTCACTAACTACAGGATCATCAGTATTGAGTGGAAAGAATCTTAAATGCAATATAATCGTCCTTACTTGATGTGAGCATTGTACTTGTAACATCTTTCATCCATCATTTGACAGGATATTCAGGTTTGACATCTGCAGGATGGAGTGTCGGAGGGAGACAGCGTGTGAGAGAGACAGCACGAGATAACGCCTCAATCAAGAACAATAACAAAGTTATTTGCGCGGACATAATGTCGACAGTCAACAATAGTGAATAGGTACACCAGTATATTGTATAATATACGATACAATATATTATGTGACCTTCGGATGGTTAAATAGATGCGCGATTTGAAATTAGCACAGCGAAACCGACTTTTTAAGTTGCACACAAAAATTGCATAAGTCGTTATTATAAGTATACAGAAATAGGTTATATCCATATGAGTATATACATATAAAAATCAAATGCTGTTCGTTTGTCTCGCTAAAACTCGAGAAATTGCTGGATTTGGCTAATTTTGATCTTGAAATATTTGTGGAACTTTAAACGGTGAGAAACATAAATACTTAATAAGTAATTAAAAATAGCAAAAATGAGGGATAGGGAGAGGGGAAGGGAGAGGAAGAGGGGGAGTTGTTAGGCGGTACAAAGCTTAGCGGGTCAGCTAGTCTTTAAAATAAAAATCATAGGTCAAATAACACTTCTCTTGTTGTTTGTCTCCTGATTTCAACATTGTAAATTAGCTTTCCTGTTCAGACTCGACGTTTTGCGTGTTACGTGGTTACGTCATTATAGCAAACATTGAGCCCAGTGGACATTGATGCCTTTGCTTGCTACGGCTTTTTTATTTCATACGATATAGAATCTAGTAATATTGGTGCTAGATCTAGAACTTTGAATGAGCTTTTAATCTTAATCTTCTTATATATAAATTGCGTGTCACGTTGTTTGTCCGCGATGGACTCCTAAACTACTGAACCGATTGTAATCAAACTAGCACACCGTGTGCAGTTTAGGAATGGCACATTTCACCTATCACTGGATATTTCACTTGTTAAATAAACTTCACCTTTTCACACCTGTGACATGCATCGAAACCGTCTGTTACATTTAACGGGACGGTGAATTCACCACAGTATTCCTTTTACTGTGACTTAACGCCGGCCACCGGCCAAAATTCACAGAATTCCATCGTGCGAAAAAGAGAAAGCAACATTTGTGACTTGAGCCGTGCGTGAGCGAGAGCGACACAGACACTAGAAGAGAGAATTTGTTTAAGTGAAATTGCATCTTATTCTCAACGTTATTAGACTTAAGTTTGTCTGATTTCTTTCAACTTGCTTCGTTAATAATATCGCTACGGTACAAAAACTTCAAATGAAAATGAGTCTTATTTTAAACTGTAAGGTTTTGATTAAACTATGTAGGTAATTGATAATTGATATTTACAACCACGTCGTGTCTCGTGAATTCGTGAATTTCGTGAATACGGTGACTCGGTGAGATTTCGCTTCACAGTTCATAATCATTTGTAATCTTTACTCTGCGCGCCCGTCTCGCGCACGGTTTCGTTGATATTTTAAACATACCTAGTGATAATAGTTAATGAATGAATACTGTTAGTTAGTAGTATAGATAGATAATAGTCAGGGTCCTCAAACTTAGTACAATGAACAGGGAAAGATGACAGATATTATGATACTAAATAAAGACGCATGTTCATTACAAACAGTAAACCATTGCAAGAGGTTTTTTCGGTTGAGTAGCATTATAATTGTAGTTCCATAATATTTATACAGATAGCAGCACTTGTTCCTATTTTTTTCGTTCTATAGAGATGGACGCAACGCAGATAAATATTTATTTTTAGCTTAATAGCAATATTGTTTTTAAATATTTTTTTATATTTTATTCAATCAGAATGCTGAAAAATAAATGAATTAGATAAATGTTATTAGACATATTAATAAATACAAAATATAATGTTGTATTATCATAATGCAATGACCATAGACAAGAAAAATGTTTTAATTTTGTCTTTGGTCTCTCAACGTCAAGTTTGATGAATTTGACATTGTTGTTGATTGCGTTTTTCCGTGGTTTTCGCCTAAAAAATATAATTTTAAGTGCTTTGTGTGTAATTTGAGTCGAATGCTGCTGTAATAGTTACTCCAGTTATTATCATACAAAAATCCGAGATATTGTGTAGTGTTGTGCGTGGTTTTGAGTCAAGATTTTTTTTTTTCCTTGTGCACCTTGATTTTACAATATCTACAAATTATTATTAAGCATTGCTGTGTACCTGGATGCTCTGAAAGAAAACATAAATAAATTCTAAAAATTATTCAATTTTTTATTTCCAATGGTTCCTCCTTCAAAATACCATAAAATAAACTGTAGTATAGACTATAGAACTAGGAACATTTTCTATTGGCTAGTGTTGCCAGGTTGTAAAATTGGATTTACGGTAGATCTACGTAATTATGTGCTGCCTGGCAACACTGGTTGACTTTTAGTTCCAGAACACTCTATAATGGCGCCACTGACGCACATTTCTAATCTTAGGCGCGAAGTTTGGTCTCTATTTCAGTATATTACAAAGTACTCTGTGATAATAGTGTACTCGAGTATTGACAAGCCGGTTGACAGTGACAATTGTTGATTGAGGAGTTTTGACGGGCGGCAGTTTGACGGCTAGTCTGTGGTAGTTGCCAAGGACGCTGTCAGACAGATGGACGAATCCTCGGTCGCCATTAGAGTGACTTTTTAAATCGCTGCGTTAGGTTCTGTAGTCTGTGGTCTGTTCAGCCTCTTGTCTCTGTCAATTTGTGGCGAGTATTTATTTTTTCGTTAGATGGGTCTTCTGAATTTGTAATTTCTTTAAGAAGGTTCAGGACTTGTTTATAGAATAAAATATTAAATCATTCCACTCCCTTGATTTTGAGTCTGTGGTTGGACCATAGCCGGAGGCGATATAGTCTGTGGTAGTGGGACGTGTCTGTGATTGATGGTTTTTCAGTCGGGGTTAACAGCGTAGAATTTTTCCCAAATATCGGGGTCTGCTATATTGGGAAATTGATTGGGCATATATATTGTTTTTTCATTGGGCAGGATAAAGTAGTCAGAGGTCCTGGGACTGACTGGCCAACGGGAGTTTAGCCATTTAAATTCAAAATATTGTATGGGTCAGCCCTCTGGAAGGGGAGAGGTCAAGGTGTGAGTGCAGGTCTGTGAATTAGTTTGCAACCTTGTTGAATTCGGTTCTCGAAATTGGTTGGGTTGTGGGAGTTTATAATAAATACATTTAGAGGGATGTCTGTGAGATTTAAGTCATCGTGGGTTTTTGTGTCTAGTTATGGGGAAGGAATAATTTTTTGAGTAGGGAATCCCCTTTTACAACGTCAACAAATCGTCGCCGGTAAGTTGACCGCTGAGCTTTGGTAATGACTGAATCAAGTCACTATCACTGCGAAATGTAACGGACGGAATAAAATGCACCCACTGTGACAATACTCGTCAATAATGAAATATACCAGTGGTGATTTTTCACGGGTGATTTAACAGTGACAAAAATAAATAATTTCACGGACTTGATAGTGAAATAAAAGTAACGATATTTCCCATCGCTAGTGCAGTTTGATCCAACTTGAAAGACAGGATAACTTACATCTCATACAATGGAAAAATGTGATGGTATTGAAAATACTATATTTAACACAATATAAAGATATAGACCAAGACCTTATTAGTATAAGTCACCAAAATTTTTGAAAATCCATCAATATCAATAAATATTATAAATTAACATATATATGTACAGATACAATAACTTCACATTTATATTATTTATTGATATTGATGGATTTTCAAAAATTTTAAAAAATAATTCTCGAGTAAAAGACCGATAAACTTGACAACCCTAAGTAAGTAGTATATTATGTCTACTGAACGAAACACTATGCCGCTCCAGCACATGAATATAACATTATTATATTTATTTATTTAAACTTTATTGAATTCATACATATTCTGTTACTTAAGTTATAACCATGTTTAAAAACTAGTTAACCCATTTAAATTTAGAAGGTTACGTGCAAAATTTGTTTAAAAACTTTAAGAGCATACAAATCTACGTAGTTTGCGACCGAACGTGTCTACGTGATATTCCAGGGGCTCACTGTAATTACAGGGTGCGTGTCGTTTCCGTGAAGGTCAGCCACCCCCACAGGCCACCCCGTCCCCCACACCCTCTATCATACAGCTTCCCCCTCGCCCCATCCCCGGGGCATCCCAAACCCCCTAGAACCCCGCTTCAAGTACGGTCGGTGACGGAATATTTGAATGAGGCTAGTGGCTGAGAGAGTTTTACTGTTACAAAATACATACAGCTGGAGTCTAAAGATGTGTATCATTGCATATTATTATAAAATACTATTGTTCTCGTGAGGTATCTTCACTGTGGTTTAATCCTTAAATTATTTTGACGGAAAATGACAGATTTTCGTAAAATCTCAATATTTTTTTTACCATATTGTCATTACTGAGTGTCCGTCATTTGGAGTTCGTTTTCGACATTATTTTTATTGTGACTACTGTTTGATTGCTTTTTTGTTGCTTATTTTATTTATTGCTTATTTTTAGATGCTCAAGTGAACTTTCTCATGTAAGCGCGGCTACAGGTTCTGCAGGGTCCCTGGGACCTCTCGATGAATAGGCTTCGTTTGCACGCCTAACCTAGCAAAGATGTTCATATATATCTTAGCACTATAGAGTATGGAGGAGGTGCCTGCTGTTTTATTACAGATTTTTACATACAGTAGGTACCCGTTCCATATAATTTTTCCGGAAGCATGACAAGAAAGATCATGAGCCCCTTCAAGTAATAGGAATATGGGGCCAAGTAATAGGAATAGAAGTAGGTCCAATAAAAAAAATGCAAACGTTTCTCCGCATTTTTGTGTTCCAAAATACTTATCCGGATTATACCAATTTTTCCCCGAAACCTTTTTCATATCGAGTAACGACTGACTATATAAAAGTGAGATAGCGAGCGAGAGTTGTTGTAGCTGTAAGTTACATAGGGATGTTTCATCCCGGCCAATCCCGTCCAACCCGCAGGAGGGATGTTCGCTTATCAGAACACGGACTTAATTACGTGCGGTACAAGCACCCTCACTCTCATACTAGTTATACTGGGTTTGTCTATTGATTAAATACTGACCGAGCTAGAGAAATATAGTGAAACATCATCGCAAAACAATTGACCTGAACTGGGATTTAGGTCTTCATGAGAGGTAAAGGTTAGCAAACTTTACAACAACGTAGAGAATATTGTTATTAACAACTCTTACGCCCCAACCCAACTCAGAGTCACTAACGGCTACTTAAATCGCACCTTAGTTCAGAATTTGTATGGTGATTCTTTACTAAGGAGCGATTAAAGTAACCGTTAATGACTCTGTGTTGGGGCGTTAGGGCATAAATGATAATGATTCTTACAATGTTTTCCTTCAACGAAGCAAGGGACCTCTGCGGAAGACCGATGTTAAAATACTGGTCAGATTACTGATCATATTACCTACCCTCATTTGCTATTTAGAACGCCTGCGTGGCTTTCTTTAGAGCCAGAGTCCAGACGCAAGTTAACCACAAAATGTATGGTCAACGATTTCCGGATGCGGGCTAGAAGACGCTAAAATAAAAGTATGTAAGTACTCGTTGTAAAATGAAGTTATAAATAACAAAGTGATCACAAAGAGAGATTTTGCATTAATTGCAGTCAACATGTTGGATTCAGACATCGAGTATGTAGAGTCTCCACAACTAGAGTAGAGTTTAACACCAACTTTCTCTTTTTTTATTGAATCAATACAGGATAGCGGCTTTGCCCTCGCTTTCCGGAATATTGTATGTACCCTAAAAGTCTTATAATTATGTTATTCCACATCATTAATTGTCTACCTTCGTGCTAAATTTCATGAAAATCCATTCTTTAGTTTTTGCGTGAAAAAGTAACAAGCATATGGATGGCATGGGCAAGGCTGTCTTTAACCTATTGGAGGCCCTGGCTGGCCATATTAAGATAATGGGGCCCCTATGACATTGACAGGACACTATTTTGTTAGAATAAACAAAGAAAGTTGATAAGCAAGCCTCTAGATTTATGCAAAAGCTAATAAGCAAATTGGTATTGTAGCCAGTAATTTAGGATAGATTTATTCGAATAAAAAAGTTTTTGGTAATAAATATCGGTTAACGTTTAGTGATCTGGCAGGAACTAGGGGGCCCCTATCGATCACGGGACCCTGGGCGCTTGCCCAGAGTGCCCAGTGGGAAAAAGGGGTCTCCGTCTGGGCATGGGCCATCCTCACATAGTTTCACATTTATAATATTACCTACAAGCTGTGCCCCGCGGTTTCACCATCGTTAATTTGTGGAAAAAACTAACTACTAAAATATATGATATTTTATACCCTAAAGTCCTAAACAAACAAACTCTTCAGCTTTATAATATTAGTATTAGTATAGATAGATTAATGAGGAATAGTAGTGTACATGGGCGACAGTGATCACTTGCCATTACATGATCACATCCCATACCTAATTACTGACTCGGCCGTTGACTTGTAACAGTTGGCCGGGGGATACTCTCTAAGAAGATACCTACACAAGTTTCTTAAATTTTTTACCCACAAGTAAGTAATGTAGGTACAGCGAATACATTGTTCTAATGAGTTTTAAATACAACATTAGTGAGAGTCCTGTAATGCGTAGTGTAGATGTAATTAGAGAGTTCTTGCCGTAGCCAGTTACTGCCATTTCTTTAATCTCGCGAGTGCAATGAACTGTCAGCAATTACAACCAGGCAGCCTTAAGTTCCCGCTATTTCGGGTCGGTGCACTTATTTCAACAGGAGTTGAACAATTCAAGACAGAACGAAAGAGTCTTATCTTTAATAATTTGATTTTTAAGACAAAATATTATTAAACACCCCCTCCCTACACACACACACTCACACACACACACACACACACACACACACACACACACACACAAGTGTCTCGTACACATGAAATATTTATCCAAAAATTCAAAGTAATATTGAAATTGAATTAAAGCAATGGATGAATGCAAGTTTTTAGGGTTCCGAAGTAAAATCAGAACACTCACAGTTTCGTCATGTCATGTCCGTCCGCCCGGCCCGTCCGTCCGTCCGTCCGTCCGTCCGTCCGTCCGTCCGTCAGTCCGTCAGTCCGTCAGTCCGTCAGTCCGTCAGTCCGTCAGTCCGTCTATTCGAGGCAAAGCTGTAATTTGGCATGGATATACATATTTGTTAAAACTCCAAAATCGTAGAATAAAATATTGAAAAATATATTTTTTTCAGGGTACCGCATAGTGTGGGATATCGTTGAAACGGTCTTTCAAAAATATTATGGGTCTCTTAAGACCTTTTTTGGATTTAGGGGTCCGTTTGCGATACATTTGGCTTTAATAATTTTGGTTGGACAAGAGTAAACATTCTCAAAAATTGGTTGTCTGTAAAGACGGTTTACGGACGGTAGTTTAAAACGTGACAACGTCATGACAAAACATTGATGAAATGATTGCATACTTTTATAGATAAAATTGAATCATTTCAATTAAATTACCATTATTTTACCGAGCGCTTCGGCCGATCGTAGCCGATCGTGCCTCGCTCTCGCTCGCTCGCTCGCGGAACGTGACAGTGAGTCATGCTTTTTCGTGCGTGCACCCGGGGTTCATCGTTTCATTGCACCATCGATAGAGAAATACTGTGAATGTTGTTTTAACTCTTAGAGCATTTAGGTTGAGTACCCTGCAGATATCGTTTCATGGAATCATCTTTTCATGTAATTGTTCTGAAGTTCCGTTTAGGGACAATGTCCTGCATGCAGCGCTCTGAAAATTATTTGGCTTCATTTGGCTTCGACTTTTATGTTGATCGTAATACTATGGCAAGATGCTGTTCTTGAGAACTATAGAAGAAATGTTAGGAATACAGTATGATGATCAATAATACAATTTGTTGTTTAATACCTACTTCTACTAGATAGGTCGGTGGTAAGAATAAACTGCTACGACCCAGTAGCCCAATTTGGTCTTAGGTCACGTCCAGACAAGTTCAACCGAGGTTCTAAGTGTATAAAGCAGAAGGGGTATTCTATGCTATTGGTTATTCAATAATATTCCTTTTACATTGCACCATGATATATTTCCAATTCTCCTAACGTTCGCATCAATATTCCAAAGTACTTCAACACTACGTGATCCATAATCATCCGTTCTCTCTTATTGAGAATTCCTTAATCTAAATATGACATAACATTTCTTATAATTATGCCAACCTCCGCATTGGAGAAGCGTTGTAGGATAAAGAGGTCCGTCCCTGGACCTTCACTGGAGATTCGTGGCCTCACCGACATGTTATATATAGTACCTACATAATAAAGTGTGGGTAAAAGTTAACTTTATGTAGGGTCATAATTTATTTATCAGTGATCACAATAATATAATCATGTTGTTAGTCACAGCTTGCGTCTCATGAGAGCAGAAATGGAACAAACCTTTGGATTAGAATTGGATCAAAAATCACATTTGCTTTGCGAAATGAGTGACATGTCTGGTTAATATAATATACGTTTGCTTTTAGTTATGAGTATGATATTGAATGTAATATAAAATAATAAAATAACATTAATTTGTCTCTTTTACTACAGTTTTCATACAATCTCCTTGGAGCGTCGGTTAAATGTGAATACCTACATGGATGTGGATGTCTTCAAAAAAAGAGTGAATAGGCTTTTATAGAGTTAATGCGCTCACCATCCTGGACCACATCTCCACTTACCATCAGGTAGGATTGTGGTCAAGCATTAACTTATTTTAAATAAAAAAAAAAGATTTTAATAAGCACAAAAAATCAAATAGGACAACACTCTTTATCTGTAATAGGGTAAGTCAGGGAAAAACATGATAGATAATACAAATACTACTGCAATGAGGTCCTACATCTATGGCTGGAATCCATGTATGTATGTATCCTTTATCCTAAGTGGCCCCACTGTGCACCGCGTGGATATAATCTGTGGCGTTGCGTTCAGTCCGTTCGGTGTGCCACTTCGCTATAATTACACAGTACACACGCGTTATGCACTGGAATGTGGCTGACTGGCTGCACTCGTCAACTGCCTTATTTGCATTGCTTCATATTATAAAATGGATAACGTTTTAATAAGTAAAAGTATAACGATGACAAGGGGCGATGGAGCAGTAGTTTGAAGTTTAGCGTGCGATTCTAGGGGCCCCAGTTTCAATTCTGCGCTTGTACTTTACGAAGTGTTGCTGATGTTGTAGGTTTTTTACAGCTCTATGAACTAACGGAATAACGGATGTTTCTGGAGATTAAATTACAGTGTTCTTTTCAAATTTTTATATTATTCGAAGCAGAATTGCAAGATTTAGCCAGCAGGGGTGGGACACTTGCTTTAACCAAAATTATCTCTTTAAACCCAAATATTTCGCGAACGGACTCCTAATTCCAAAAATGGTCTAAGAAGACCCAAAATATTTTTGGAAGACTTTTCCAACGATACCCCACACTATAGGGTACGTGACGAAAAAAATTCATCCTCACGTTACCTGTAGGGGAGGTAAGTACCCTGAAAAAAATGTTTTTTAGTATATTATTCAAAGATTCTGAATTTTTAATAAATATGTATATCCATGCAAAATTACAGCTTTCTAGCACTAAGGGTTTCTAGCACTAAGGTACTTTGCTTCAGATAGACGGACAGACGGACAGACGGACGGACATGACGAAGGGTTACGATTTTACTTCGGAACCCTAAAAACCCATTATGCTTACGAATATGTTACACGTAGGTATACGTTAAAAGTTAACTGATGCTAAAAGCAAAACCAGCACCGTTCTCTAGAGAGTAGAGAGCTGCAATGTAGAGTGTAGTGTCTGTGGAAATACGAGGCTGGGACTGCGACACTGCGTATATGTATATGCGCGAGTTTTAAACTGAAAATAATGATATGCGAATTACACCTTCACCTACGATGTAGGTCAGCCTGCCATTACCTATTCGTATAACGTGATGTCAGTTACAAGTAATATAACCTAAGGCATCTGGGAAAAATTAAGAACGGATTTTTTTACAATAAACGCTTGCACACCCAGATCCCCGTTTAGTGTCTGTAATATTCCTGGTTTAGGGCTTACTAAAGGATATTAATAGAAATGCGTATTTTACTTTCGGCATTTAATCATAGAATGGCAATGTCTTCTTGACATATCTAAAAATACATTTTCTTCTCTATATGGCCATATAACACACTCCCTCACACTAAATTTAAAAAAAATTATAAACATAACTAAACTAATAAAATAAAACTTTCTATTGTTCATAATAAGTAAAGTAAACAAAAACAGTAAAATTAATCCTTATATCGTGGAGGTTTAAATATACGGCATCTTTTAATCATAGAATGGCAATGTCTTCTTGACATATCTAAAAATACATTTCCTTCTCTATATGGCCATATACCACAGTATCCTGCACGTTTTTTCATTTAATTCAGTGATTTTTCTATATTTTCACTGGCCACTGACCATCGTGGGGATTATGGTCCTTATTCCTTGTTGAAAAGTCTTCACCGGTGAAGTGAAGTTCATTATAATCACTAGATCACTTGTCGTCTGACAACTACAAAAAAGCCATTTTAAAGTGATATATGCTTGCCGAACCCCAGCCGCAAGTTTGCTATTTAGAGACGGTGAAAATCTAAATTTGCAAATACATTTTTTCGTCTGACCCCAAAGTTAGTAGCAGTATTAAATTAACAATGCAAATATAGTACATTTGGGATGCAAATCCTCGGAACAGTTATGCAAACCAGTTATTTATTTACTTACTTCACATGTTGGTAATAAAAGACAAACGCGCACTCCCACTCCTCGGGGTAATAAACCAGAACTTTCCTAAGTTTCCTACGAAATGATTACAGCGCACGGTTTAATAATGTGTATGTGTTGTGTACGTAGTTAACCAGGAATACATCGCACTGGAGCAGCATGGCAGGTATGTCCATACCATAGTCCCTAAAGGGTTTGTAATGGCTATGCTCCATAGTCCCTTTAGTCAGTTTGTGATGACGCTGCCTGGCAAGCAAGGTTGCACATTTATACCTAACTTTTTGGGGTGTTTGTGATACTTCAATGGTATGTGTATGTCAAAATTCAAAATCAAAAAAAATCAAAATCAATAATTATTTATTGCTCTTCTACAAAAATCAGTACATAATAAATAAACAGTTGTTGGGACCACCCTTTGAGCGTTTTATTGCTTGTATGTGTCACAGATAATCTTTGCAGAGGGGTTAATGAATAGACAGAATAGTGAGAACAGACCAATGTCGTGTTCAGCTACTAATAAGTAAGTGGCATTAGTAACATAATGCATGAACGATGACCGCTGAGGACGGCAAAGTGCAGTTATAAAAAATATTATATTCACTGTTGCCCTGAAGACACTAAAATCAAAATTGTTTGGATGATGAGTGGGTGGCGGTGACATTTCCCAACAGGTGGTCTGCTCACGCGTGTCATATGTCATATAATAAATAATAGGTACACATTTTGTAAGACAACACTCGAGCCTTGCGCATATTGAGCTCAGGATACTATGACAGCGATACCTGTGGCGATACGCAGGCAGCAGGCAGGGTCACAACTCACATTGTGCTGATCACAATGTATAATTTAAAGCCATTTCGGTGCTAGTCGAGTACAGGTTACCTATTTTAATTTCAATAATATCGGTAGGTTCAACTCACCAAATACTAACCAAAATTAGTACTTCAAAAGCTACATATGTAGCGTGTAGAAATGTAGGGTTCCGCCAACATATAATATCTTTGGGTTCCGCAATTATATTTAAATATGCCCTTACAAATCAACCAAAAAATCTGTTCCGAAAAGAGCGACAACACACACACGTTTATCTTTTGTTGTTTTTATCTACACCAATCACATTGGTATAACACGAAGGCATTTGATTTTAACGCTGTATGTCAAATGTCAAGTAGGTACTTCTGGCAGCAATAAGTTTTGTATTGACAACAATGATATTATTGATTGACAATGCCTGTACGCTCTTCATCGTCGGGGCGCTAGTAGTGACATTGTCTACCTCTTTTTTGCATTATATTTTTTACATTTACATTACCTACTTCCTCTCAAAATAATACGCTCGTAAGTTTGTGAGTGCCTAAATGGAATATTTTGTCAGTGCGTAGGAATTTGCGATACGTCCGATAAACCACTATCATATCGACCAAGACCCAAACAAACGGTTATGAAAACATAAAATGGTCACCTACCCATATTGCATTCTTACAACACAAATAGAATTCTGAGTAGAGATTGTCTACTCGTTAAAATTACTTAATATTGTTGTTACATTACAACTTTTAAGGCTTTTAAGTGGAATTATTTTATTCATATCTAGGTACATTATGTAACATTTTATCTGATTTAATATTGAATGTTTTCTTGCAGATTGCCATTTGCAAGTGCTAACAATAACATAACGTGCCCCTACGTTTATTTTTAAAGTAGGTATGACTACCGAATACCTACCTACCAATGAAACATGGATTCGCTGCGTGACATAAACAGCACAATTAGCAAAGCAAATCAAAGTTTTTATAGTGTGTCAGCAGTGGCGGCCTGGCCTGGCGGTGTGGGCTGTGGGCAACTGTATTACTGTAGAGTGTAGACTATGTATGTAATGTAGGTTACATGGAGAGCACATGGCACTATGGCGTGGCGGCCGAGGCTAGGGCCGGCGCAGGTATAGGGCCGCGGACACTTTCGTAACGCGCGGGCTGGCAACATCGCACGACTCACACGCTCGACCGACGACCTCGCGTTATCGCCACCCGCGCTGACGCGATACCGCGAAAAGGTCACCACTCTCCACCATCGGCTAACTTCTTCGCCATCCAAACAATCGCGGTTCCGTCATCCGATCCCATAAGCACACCGTGATAAAACATTTTGTCGTGTTGCGACGTGGCGCGCCTTCCGCCGCCGCCTGCCGTCTCGCTCGCCCAGGTCGCCCTCTCCCCAGCCCCGCCCCCCGCCGCTCGCCGCGCCGCCTGGCGGCAGCACGCCGCGACCTATACGACGTCTATACACCGTTGCCACTTCGTACTTATAATTTCGCTGGACGTAAATTTCAACCGAAACAGTTCAATGGACTTTTCGAAAACTCTAAACGTGTCAACCGACGTGAAACGTTTCGTGTCGTAAAAGTAAGGAAGAAAGTGTTGTTGCGCAATACGTAACGTAAAGTAAGATATTATTGTGATTATCAAGTGTGATTTTCGTGTCCGCGCGTGTTACTACTGTGACCGGTCCGGTGTTCCGATTCGAGATTCTGTGTGTTTTCTAGGCTATAAGGTGAGTTTTTGGATAAGGCAGTGTGCGGTGAAAACTGTGATGCGATTAGAGAGTTAGGTAAAGTGCCGCAGTGGAGTGAAACTGTCGGTCTACATCCCCCTACTTTTCCGTCCCGTAACTGTATTGTAGTGCGTGTATTGCGAACTTAACTGCGTAAATTCAGGCTCGGAGTAGGTTTACGAGTTGGCATACATACGCATTGGGTTGATTTCGAGCTCTGTTGTGCTGGCATGGCTGTCCACGTGCCGAGACATAGTTATATAAGCTTATCATGTGGAGACGGAATGCCGGTGGTCGCGATGTTATTTTGGTCCAAGTGCCCTTTATAGTCTCTAAAATAACCCGGCTCAGCCGAGAGCGAGCACTCCGTTCGGCCGCTCACCGTAGGCCTACAGCACAAGCCCCACAAGGCTACACGCGACCAGTGCAGCGCCTCTCACTATGCGACACGATCAGAACCTTCATAGGTTCAAACTAAATTATACTATTCTGATCAGCCTCTTTTTCACAAACTACGCAACATCCAGTACTCACCGTCAAAGGAAACTCTATTTTATTCAACAATTTCGTAATGATACCAATATCTGCCAATCATTTTTATTGTCTTTAAATGAAAATGTAAAGAACAACATCTAAAACACCAACTTCGGTAGTGGGTGGTTTAACGTATAACTATCTCTTGTAATTTGGATTTTGCGACTTTCCAGGGCAAGTTTTCCAGAATAAAAGAAAAACCTTTCTAGTTCCCAAAATCAATCGTGCTAAGAAGAATAGAAGTCTTGTAAACCAGCTGTTATGCGGATGCCGAGCGAAATTTTCCAAAGCAAATTTAAAATTACCACTGAAATTAAAAGCAAAATTTCGTCAAAACGAAACAAAAAATTACGACATCTCAAGACAAAAATTCGTTGTGTTTTAGAATAATTGAATAAAATAAAAAGTAGACATTGAAGTGAAGTGTAAAGTAATAATTTAATACCACCTACCTACCTATAAAATATTCAAGTGTAAGTGAACGCACACCATTACTATTCATTACTCAATGCAAACATTGCAAACTTATGCGCAGTATTTTTACATGTTTGTCACCTATGGCTATACCTACCTAATAAAAGCGGCCAAGTGCGAGTCGGACTCGCCCATGAAGGGTTCCGTAGCAGCAAGTAACATAATATAAAAGTTCTTGAAGTTCGTTGTAACTTTGATAGAGGTAAATTGCGGTTTACGATTTATGACGTATTAAAAAAAAACTACTTACTAGATCTCGTTCAAACCAATTTTCGTTGGAAGTTTGCATGGTAATGTACCTACATCATATATTTTTTTTAGTTTTATCATTCTCTTATTTTAGAAGTTGCAGGGGGGGGGACACACATTTTACCACTTTGGAAGTGTCTCTCGCGCAAACTATTCAGTTTAGAAAAAAATGATATTAGAAACCTCAATATCATTTTTGAAGACCTATTCATAGATACACGTATGGGTTTGATGAAAAAAAATTTTTTGAGTTTCAGTTCTAAGTATGGGGAACCCCCAAAATTTATTGTTTTTTTTCTATTTTTGTGTGAAAATCTTAATGCGGTTCACAGAATACATCTACTTACCAACTTTCAACAGTATAGTTCCCATAGTTTCGGAAAAAAGTGGCTGTAACATACGGACGGACAGACAGACAGACATGACGAATCTATAAGGGTTCCGTTTTTTGCCATTTGGCTACGGAACCCTAATACTAAACCCAATGTCACTAACCTAAGAGGCTATGACGCAATTAGATTCTAAAGGAGAACCCCATCTTCCATAGAGACACCGGCCCAGATTAGACAAGAATGAAAATTGGTGGTCCATTAGATCATTGTAAAAGCTTTAATTTCTCCAATTTTCACGTCTGCTAGCAATGGCCAACTAATGAAATCCTAGAATTTCCACCTAAATATGGTTATGTCACACTCATGTCACTCACAGCAACATATTATGCCTGTTACTAGGGACTTACTACCTCAAATCAAACACCTACTCTAATATTGACAGTATTAGGAATAATTATGATCATAAGACGCAGTAAAAATTAAAGTTACATATAAACACTAAAAAATACAACTGCTTAAACAGTAGGTAATGGTTGAAACCAAGTAGGTGGGTGAATATTATTATTAATAAAAGCTATTTCATGTTTTAAAGGGATTTTATTAGTTATCATCACATCATAATATTATATTAATATTTCGTCTAGAAATTGTGCAGTAGGTATTGTATGGGTACTGCAACGTCTGCATCCTACTGTTCTTCTAGAGGTATATAGGGTACGTCATCCAGTGTTCAGAAAAAGGTCAGTCACAAAACAGGCGATCTTGGAGTCCAATATTCATGCAATATTTGTTTAAAAAACAACAACAACAAATCCAGAAGTTATAGCGAAAACACATTCACCAAAACACTAGTACGAAAGCGAATGCAATAGAAAATTAAAATAACTGTGTGCGTTTCGATATGTTTCAATAGTAAATAGGACTGCAAATACGATGAAAATATTAATTTAATAGTAAAAATACACAAAAGATGCAAGATTATTGACAATGGTGTTATTTATAATTGCTATGGTAACCAAAATGACATTAGATAGGTTAGATTACAACAGAGATCTTTGTTGTCAATCGATTCAAATGTCTCGAAATCGATGTCAAAATACTAGAATTGTCTTTTAATTAGCGTAACGATTTAATGGTAATTATAAATATATTACATAGTTTAGTTATACAATGAATAAGAAAACATGTAAAAAAGGAAAAAAAGGAATTAATCTTGTACTTACAATGAATAATAAATAATTCATAAAATATATTATTAAGTTCCCTAATCGATATATGTAATCGATTTAATCGATTATAAAATCGTTTGTAATGAGGTAAATACTATGAAAACTTTTTTGTATTATTTTGTTCATTTAGCAAATTCAGATGAGGCTCAGATTTAAACGTGTTTATCTAGTAAATAAGACGATATTTTTGGTATATAGATTACTCTTGTCTTTTCTTATGCCTACCACAGAACACACATAATTCGTGGCCGGAAATCGGGGTTCTCCTTTGAAATGCAAGCTATTCGCAATGCAATAATTTTATTGATAACCAATTTGGTATGCCAAATTATTTTAGATTATCACATGTCAACTGAATTAATGGAAGTGTCCTGTTTTGTTTTAGGAAAGTGCTTATTATATTAAATCGTAATAGGTATAACTATTAGATACAGGTTATAGGTACCTAGCATAAAACTACCGGTCAATATTCAATTGAGTAATACATATGTGGGAACGTACAGTGACTCAGCAATTATCTAACAAGTAGGTATCTAAGTACCTATACCTGTTACATTTTACTACCCCCGTAAATATTTAACGTGTACTTGGCAAGTTGGCACCCAGCCTAGGTTGGGGAATTGAAGAAAAATGAGTTACGTCAGAGCAATGCATAAGGATTTCGGTTTTATATAAACAACTGACTATACAATTATATGAGAATCACTTCGCTTCAGAAGCACACATCTTTCTTGTATCTCTAACCTATCTCATGCCCATGGCCATGAATAAATAAATGTGCATTTTCATACCTTTTTTTAATAGCAGCACAAAACGTTACATAGCAATCCCTCAATATATGAAGAACTTCATTTATTGGTACTTAAGCTTCCTATTCCATGTTAAACGTACCCATAACAGAAGTTATAAAAGTGTCAAGTCTCATCATAATCTGTTTAGTAGTGTCTGCCTGATGTGATGACTCATGAAGTAATAACAAACAGAAATTTCAAACCTGAACTTCTGGCTGGCTTCTATAACATCGATAAAATACCTAGTAAGTTTTCTAAAAATATTAAGCTCATTTTTAGACAAACTGATATTTTTATTCTATGTTTAACGCAACACGTGATTAAGTTTGTTACGTAATGTTTATTTAATGGATTGTATAATTTAGAACGTAATTATGTAGTTATAATAATAAACACTAACACACTCATACCCCCCCCCCCCCCGCAGTAGATTATTACCTGTGTCGCGGGTGGCATGGACAACACTTATAACACATCACAATCACACCCATGACCGGAGTACAAATATTTATCTGTCACGTAAATATCTGCCGGGAATCGAACACGGGATCCCTCGCTTATCAGGCAGGGTCGCTACCAACTAGGCTACAGGGCTGTCGATTTCATGTATAAATAGCTCTTTATGTACTAACTAAGTAAGTAGTACCTACACTAGATCAGGCTCATCCATCGCTATTAAAGTAGGTGGCACTTAAAAAATGATGACCTAATTTCTGTACATTTAAGATTATGATCGTTCTCACATGTCTATTTTTAATCATACTTAGCAAATTCGCTGTATTATAATCTGAATTTTACCAAGAAAAAAATAACCGACTTCAAAATAACTCAAAAACTGCTCGTCAGATTTAGTTCAAATTTAAGTGGGACCACACGACATTCGATTTCGATTCGATTCGATTAAAAAAAGAATCATCGATATCGGTTCACCCAGTCAAAAGATATTTTTTGAAGTCGGTTAAAAATCTCTAAAAATGCAGTTACATTGCAAATACCATACTATTTTCTATGGCAAAAAGGAATATTTATGTAGGTACTTACATACGAGTAGAGAGAAACTCCGGAGTCTTTTGTAGAATCTCCATGTAGTGTTAGAACACGCCATGTAAATGCATTTACACTGCTGAGTTACTCGAGCTTGCAGTTCAGTGTAATTGGCTGTCTTAGTTCCTCAGTAATACACTTCTCTCTCTTTCTCCTCCTTCCTGTAATAATCTGTAGTGAAGTAGCTCTTCAGTTTCCGTAATGTTGATAATATTTTTAATCCCCGACGCAAAAAGAGGGGTATTATAAGTTTGACGTGTCTGTGGCATCGTAGCTCCTAAACGAATGCACCGATTCTGATGCGGTTTTCTTTGTTTGAAAGTTGACGCAATCGATAAAGATCAACGTTTGGGTTAAAACGAATCAATCGGGGATTTTTAAAAATTTCAAATGTGTACTTATTGGTTTTGACTACGCAGCCCTAAAAAGTGGATAAAGTTTTCACGTATTTCTATTGATGTTTCTGTATGTTTGTATATGACATAGTGGTAATTGTTGCAGGTGGCAGTTGGTGCGGTGGTGGTGTGTGGCGCAGTGTATGTGTAGTGTGTGTGTGTGAGCATGGCCAGCTAGCGCCACGCGGCATGCTGCGCTAGCCATGCCGGCGAGCCAATGGCCCAGTACACGCAACTCACTCCGCCGATGCACAGGTATGTCGTACAACATGTACTCATGTCAGTCTGCCTAGCATATCCCCAACCTACTTCAACGGCCCTTAAACAAGACTTCAAGATAATCGACAAGATTTAGAAAAATATGACGAGAAAAAAGTACAGTAATTAATGAAGATTTTATATTTTATTATGTCAATGTATTATTGTAATGCCTGTAAAACAGAACTAGTGAAATCAGTCATTTTATTCACGCAATAATGTTATATCCACGTTGCTTCTGATCCTTACACATCTTTGCACTTGCTGTCATAGGGCTGGCAGTGTTGGCACGCAACACTGGTCTCTAAGGAAGCACTTTGGCTAGGCAGGCAGGGCTGTTAAAAAGTAGCCTTTGTAAAACTGTGGCAATTATTCCTTGCTGGCACAACGGTAAATTACAGGGTTGCCAAAACGCGGCTTTGTTAAAATTGTTGCAATCATTTTGTGCTAGCACACCGTTAAATCACAGGGTTGGCACTTGGCAGTAAGCAACTTGGCTTGTGTTTACGTAATTATTATGTGCTGCGGTAACGTAAAGTAATTCAACATTTCCTAGAAATTTTCGATGTACTTATAGCTGTTTTAGTAACATGGTATAAGGCATTAATACTTAAGAATAACATAGAAGACTATTAGGCATCCATTATTGTCCGGAGACCGGAATTCAGCCCGGACTGATTTACCAATCGCGTGTCCGCATTACTTACCTCCCCCCTCCCACCTTGCGCGGCCTTGAGAATAGACAACTAAAACTAAATCTTGCAGGCTAAGTGCCACTGACACGCTTGATTTTTTGGGGCAACTTTTCGTTTCGTGTAAAAAAGTGTGATGGTCAGGTAATCTTGTACTTCAATGTTCTACTTCAGTCTGTACTAATAGATGAACGATCAATACTCTAGAATTTAACTTAAAAGCCTTTGCTGAACACCCGCAATACGATGTAAAAGTTTGAACCCTTTTTTTCCGAAGTGGAAATATGAAGATAACCGTAAGCTATATGGAATTTTACCCACTAAAATCCCCATGGTACAAGCAGAAGGTACCGCCTGCACAAAGGTCCCAAAAATTTTTAAGACGTAAATGAAATTACCATTGAACATACCGCACCTTTGGTAGAACAAGGGCATAACTGTCATAAATTGCCAAAATGACTTAAATATGCAGAAATGCTTCAAAAAGGCCCTTTTATCTGGAGGGACAAAGATATTCGTTTAAATCCTTCAAAAAACCGTCAGAGAGATATAGTGGCGTTGTCTTTTTGGCGACATTTTGTTACTCTCTTGGCGCGACAAAGTCTCGTTGGTCAGTTGTGCCTCCGGCGGGGAGAGAGGCAGTCGTCACTTGGAGCGCTAACACCGTAAAGGTAAATATGCCCTTTAAAGTTTTTAATTTCTGGAGCGACAAGGCCACATCTGTCACACTTATGCCTAATTTATAATTTTAAAATTTGGAGGACAAAGTCGTTCAGACAAATGTGCCCTTGTCTGTCCAAGATTTGTTTTACTACTTGGTCTTAAAAGTAAATGTGTTTTTGTTATTCCCATTTTAAATACCTGTTATGCATTTATAGGTAACTAGAAGCACAGTATAATTAATAATATTAGTAGATATTTGTTTGTAAACAATTATTTTTCTTGTTTCAGATTCGTTTTTGGAATGTATTATTTTGCTGTGAACACATTGCCTATAAACTCGATCACACATAACTTTCTTATCAGTGGGCATACCCAGAATAAAGCCGATGCCGTCCATTCTGTAATAGAACAGAATATTAAACGTGCAAAAAAGCTGGACAAATATACACTACGGCAGAATACATAAGCCTTATAAAAAATGCCAAGAAAAAGGGTAATAATAATTATTACCCTTTTTCTTGGATCAGTATACTGTCAAAGAAATGAATTTCGATTCTTTGAAGATGTTATCTGATGATGTTAATTTGAACGTAAGCAAGGATGTTGATGGAAATTCGATTAAGACCTCGGATATCAAAGCGATCAAATTTACGAAAGATTCAGAGACATACCAATACAGGGGCAGCTACAAGTCAGACAAGGGGACAGTAGCAAACATTCGAGTAGGCCGTATTGGTAATAGAAGTAAAATAGTGAAAGATATCACATTAAAACAGCTATACAACGAAAAGTTACCAATCCCTAACCGAAAAAAAGAAGACATTTTTCAATTGATATCCTCAAATATAGTTCCTAAGTTTTATGAACAATATTATAACAACCTCTTTTAAAAAATAAGAGAGAGAGTTGACTGATTTAGAAGTGTTAGTTTATTTTTCTTAAAATTATAGTTTTTTAAGTGTGATTCCTAATAGTCGTTTTAAAAAACAGAAACTGGTAAATTATAAGAGATTCTTCTTGATATGCTTAAGTTACTTTAAGTTTTAGACTGGTATCTTATTTAAACCTATTTTTAAGTATGATTCCAAAGAGTTTTAATAGGAAATAATGCCAATTTAAGTAAAACCTCTATTATTAAAAGATTGAATATTACATAATAGTTACGTATTCTTAGGAAAAAAATGTAAGAGAATATTTAGTTACGTTTACATTACTTTTATTTTGATACTGTTATCTTATAATAATAATAATTATTATTATTTTTAAAGCGATTCTAAAGATTTTTGCTTGGAAACATAATTGCTTCAGATTGTTGACGACGTGTGATGGCTGAGTGAGTTTTTATCTCTATTTTTGTGATAAAGTACTGCGGAATTTTTTCATGTTTAAGAAAATAAAACATTTATGCAAAAAACACGTTATTTTCATTCCAAAATTATCCAAACTTAAAGCTTAAAATATGGTCATATTTACAAAATAATTTTCTTATTGGTGGAACAAGGGCACAAATGTACACTTACTTTAGAAAAATAATTATTAAAAAAAAAACTAGCAGTTTTTAATTCTTGTAAACCACACACCTAAAAGAATATAGTATATAGTTTATGTCATACAAAGCAGAACAACCTTAGAACATTATTAACAGAGCTAGACCACATTAAGTACAAAAAATATCTTAAAATTGCTCTCCTGTAAAATTGCTAAAACTGCAATTGTGCCCTTGTTCTACCAAAGGTGCGATACACAGTCGATAAATTACGCTTTATCTGAAGAATTAGAGAAATCCGAGTAAGCAGCCTACAGAAACAGCCTCATAAACCAATTTTAACTGTTAATTGCCTAATAAATAACAGGATAATCGTACGTGTATTCAAATCCCAGCCCTATTAGCTCGGTCCGTTCGTATACCCTAGCTAACTTAAAACTGGCAATTCGGTGTTGGTTTTCAGGTTTACCCTTGAAATAACGGTACCCTAAAACTAATCGGTTTGCAAAAATTTAGACCTAAATAATAAATAAACCTACAATGCTCTTATTAATGCTTGTCTTTGTTTGAAAAATTGTTGGCTCGTTGGCTGTTGGCTGTAGGGTAGGTACTTAACATTGCAGTTGGCAACCCTGCAGTAGATGTAACGCCAGAATGACTGCATTCGAGTTTATTACATCCATGCGAATGAAATCAAGAGCCGACCTCGACGTACAACTGCGTCGCTCGCTACCGTAGTAAGGGAACCACATGCTGTAACTTAGTTGAGCACACAAAATTATCCTCGTACCGTTAAACAATGGAAAAATCCAGACAATTTTGCTGTACACACATAGTGAAATGTATAGGCGGTGTTGACAAGTCACTTAGATAAGGGCATCGTCCGCTCTGTTTGACCAGCTATTAGTGCATTGACTGCAGTCTTGGAAGAGGCCACAGAGAGCGCTTTATAACACGACCTCGTGTGGCATACCTACTAGCTGTTTCTTGATAGCATAGTCTTCTAAAGGAAAAAATTGATATTACGCTGATGTGACGCCAAATAGCATTAGCACCATAAAAAGAAATGAACGACTCATCTTACCTTCCAATTCAGTACCTGAAATTTCCGTTATATAAAACACTAAAAGTTAAATTACTGCTGGAAGATGGCAACGCTGCAGTTGGCTGAAGTAGAACTTATTCCACTTATTCAACCACGTAACTGTTTGTTATTTCTATGGAAAAGAAAAAGCTATTTATTACGTTACAAATGGTAATCAGTAATCAGTAACCAAAGACTGCGACTATCACTTCGCCTACGTTGATTTGAATATCTAATAGCAAAGTTGTCAAACATGTCTCCGCAGCATCTTTAAGCTTATCGACGACTACGCGACTGTCTGCAGCCTGCCTGTATATCTATACTTTTTAAGAAAGTTTTGATTTTTTCTTTGTAATGGATTTATTCAAAAACTACTAGACCTAAAGCTACATTACCAGCAAGTAACATAGGATATAATTCTAGCTTGGTGATAGGGTACTTATTACCACGGAAAACGCGAGCAAAGCCCGTATTATAAAATAAGTGCATCTCAACTTTGAATGAATAATAATGCTATCCTGTATACACCGATTTTGTAGTAATTGGTGCTATAAATTAGCACTGCAATGCTGTTAATTGAAGCGCAAGTAATTACGCCGTGCCTTTAAAAACTAATCATTTTAGTTTTGGATATTCATTACCATTATACCAAAAGTAGAGCAATGGCTTTTGCTATCCGATAGAATAAAAATGAATGAAACAGATAATTATAAAATTATTATAATCCCAAAATCGCTCCGCTCGTCGCATTGCTCATGATGCAGCGGAAAGAGAGCTGTTGAGTTGGAACGGAAAACGTATTTTTTGTTCTTGAAGTGTGCAGTTATTACACATACTTTGAGTAGTTCAGCAGATATCACCTTAAACAACAGTATGGCCTTCTGTCAAACAAGTCATATCCAGACGCGAAAAGCGGAAAACCGAAAACTCAAGCAGAAGCAGAACGTTTTTTCTGCTCTCCATCCCGCTGGCAGCGATCATCATGCCTTTGAAATAGCAGCCATTTGCTCGTAATTCCTACCGTTTGAACACTGATAGAGCAGATTTTATGGTTTTATGTAGTAGTGGGAACTTATGCAGCATTGCAGCGTGGAATAGATACGAAGCGCATTGTACTATAAACTCAAAGTGTTCCGATTCCTTGAATGTCGTTCGGAGCCGTGCGAACACCATTCACAACCCGCTCCTGTGCACGATGGATGAATGATTGGGATGTGATGTGCGACGGACTACGGAGAACATATTGTGAGGAATAGGTTCGGAGCGTTACATAGACGAGATTTATTTTAAAACAGAAAAATTGTGGCCAACCGCTTCCCACAATTATACATCCATTATGAAGACGCCTTAAGGGCACTCAAGGTCGGCAAGAAAATGGCACTCGCGTAACTCGCTCCGCAGCCCTAATGTGCATTGCATTATGCTTTTGTTGCGTTGAGAGGTTGAGAATTAACAAAGTTATGACATACATTCAGATAAACTTTGGCATTAGAAACATTAGTGGGCCACGGAGCCGCCACCGCGCCAACAGTTGTTTACGCAGACTGGTGAAATATGGCCGCCTCGTAATTTCTCCCCGGGACACTAACTGATATTTATCGCGCGTACATCTTGCTCATTCAGATTTTTGGCAAAACTGTACTTTGAACTCGGGATTTGGTCTTTTTTATTGGCATGGGTGTAGCAAACGCATAACATAATTTATATTATCCGTTTGATATACATAATTCTACATTTATTATTTTATTAACGCAGTAATGCGTTAATTAATGATACGGGCAAGAACTTTTGAAATATTTTACCGAAACTGAAATATGTATCACGCTTCAGACTTCATCTAGATAAGCTACATTTTATTACGTGCCTTTTAATAAAGTGAAATAAAAGTTTTATAAAAAACTTCGAAAACTGAAATATTATACTTAGGTACTAATTTAGGTACATTAAGCGACCTCTTGGAGGACATTTTAATAAATCTTGGTATTTTTTAATGAAAAGAAATAATTATTTAACTTTCAAGACATTGAAACATGTGTTAGAATTATACCTAAATGGAATTAAATTAAAATTTGATTCAGGATTTTAATACAAAAATAGTTTAATTAAAAAATTAAACGTCTCTTTCGTTTTATTAAGGGTTACTAACTTTACGTACTTATATAAGTAAATATTGAACGGTTGATATTCTTTTCAGGTGTCTGTTATTGCAAAAGACATGTTCCAAATATTGCTCTTCGTCTTTAAAACTGTGTGCCGTATGCATAAGGTGACCATACGTCCCGCTTTGGGCAGGATTGTCGCGCTTTGAGGCTGTCTGTCCCGCTGTCCCCCGCGAGATCAAAAAGTCCCGCTTTGTATCAAATGTCCTGCTTTGGTATATATTTAATTACTTGTAGACATGAAAGTTATTCAAAGTACAAGATTTATGCTCGGTAACCTTTTTTGTTTTTTTTTAGGGTTCCGAACGAATAACCGAAAAAAGGAGCCCTTATGGCTTATAGCATCACTCGTGCGTCTGGGCGACCGCCCTTCACAGCCAATTTTCTCCTAAACTACTGGATATGAATTTGGTACTCATATATTTTGTGACCCAAAGACGAAGGTATAAAGAAAACAGATGAATTTTGAAAAAAAAAAAATTAACGAAATCTCATTTAACTCCCACTTATCATGTTTTTTTTAGCTATAAATTGATTGTATTTGTAGACATTAAGACGCCCGACGATCTTTTTAGGGTTCCGTAGCCAAATGGCAAAAAACGGAACCCTTATAGATTCGTCATGTCTGTCTGTCTGTCTGTCTGTCTGTCTGTCTGTCTGTCTGTCTGTCTGTCTGTCTGTCTGTCTGTCTGTCCGTCCGTCCGTCCGTCCGTCCGTCCGTCCGTCCGTCCGTCCGTCCGTATGTCACAGCCACTTTTTTCCGAAACTATAAGAGCTATACCATTGAAACTTGGTAAGTAGATGTATTCTGTGAACCGCATTAAGATTTTCACACAAAAATAGAAATAAAACAATAAATTTTGGGGGTTCCCCATACTTAGAACTGAAACTCAAAAATTTTTTTTTCATCAAACCCATACGTGTGGGGTATCTATGAATAGGTCTTTAAAAATGATATTGAGGTTTCTATTTTAATTATCAATACTAATTATTGTATACAAAATTCCGTAGGAATCCCGCTTAGACACGAAGGCGCCCTATGACTTTTTTTAGTGCCCATCCCGCTTTCAGTGGTCAGAGAAATAGTTTACGTATGCTCCATATAAAACTAGTACTGAGTAAATAAATACCTACTGGTTCTGGTTTTTGAGATACATCAGTTCACATTCACACCAACAATCCGACGTTCCTTCTTTATTAGTGTTGTGATCTCAGTGGGTATAAATTACTTCAAATGTAGATATTATCTGCGTGGGAGGGGCCGCCACAGACTCGGTTTTCATTTCTTATTTAGTAAATAACTTAATTAGTTTAACTGCGTTCCACTGCTTCGGTGAAGGTTTATACTTAATAATAGTGGTATAAACTTTGCAACGGCAAGAACATTACTTCTTATAGAAGATACGATCTCTTAGGCCGTAATAGTGGGCACTGCGGGTAGTCACAAATTAAAAGAGAAATACTAAACAATAAGTTAATTGTGCTTTTATTTATTCAGCTGTATTCTCTTCAGTTTCCATTATTTTGTTTGTATACTGTTATACGTCGTAAGCGTAACCGTCGAAAAAGTATAATTTAATGAGCAAAATATATTTTGGTAACTGAATAAACAACATCTATGAGTCATTACAAAGAAAAAAAAGAATCATCCAAATCGGACCACCCTGTGCCGATTTCTGCGTGATCATACATAAAAAAAAAAAAAAAAATATACGTGTCGAATTGAGAACCTCCTCCTTTTTTTTTCGTCGGTTAAAAAAAACATGCGCCATCCGACTGTCATGTCATATCCCCGGTCAGGCAACTGCTTGGCAGCCATGACGAAGATAATCAGTTGAATTCTATTTCAGTTAGAATTAAAAATAAATTTTGTAAACCGTGTGTTATTGTGGACACAAGAAAGATTTTTCTTAGGAACGCAATTCGCTATGAATTGCGGCACCTGTAGTGGTCATGGTCACATCCGAGTCTTTCGTTCTGGAGTACCCAAGGTTATGATTTTGTCAGTTTTTTTTTCAGACATTGGATTCGGACTATTTTCATCAATACCAGACAGTTAATACATACCTAAATGAATCTTGCCATGAAGCGATATTATTAGTCAGATTCAAGGTTAAACCTCTCGATTAACGCAACAATCGAATCTAGACTCCAGCTTATTGAATCGATACGGGGAAACCGATGAGAACCACAAAATTTAGCCGAAGCACCACTTCGTATGTATCCGAGTATCCGACCTAAATGATAGTCATCGATCGGGCTTGATATAACGACCCGACCTCACGACCAAACGAGATTCATGATTGTGTATGCAAACTGATTTTTAAACTACTTAATTGTGATATTTTAATTTTAGTTGATTGATTAACTTTTTTATATCGCTTTCGTGAAATTTCAGAAAGTTCTCTCATTTTTGTTCAGATAATAGTTACATTTTGAGCTCCAGTGAGACTATTCAGAGATCTGATATTTTGGATCGGAGCAATACAGTATTTTGTCTTAAGTACAATATCTCGGAAACGAATAAACCTATCAGTTCGCATCCAAACTAAATGATAGTCATCGATTCGGTCTGATGTAGGGATTGGTCCTAGCAGCCAAATCGAGATTGATATAACCCCCGACGAGTGTTATAAATTCGTTGTCGTGGTATTTTTTGTTGGTGAATGATCTCTTTGGTGATTGGAACAATATCCACATTCCAAATTACTTTTATAGATACATATCGATCGTTCCAGATTTTGTGATGTAAGTACCTATTTTTGTAATTTAGTTTAGTTTTATGCTACATTCGTCGGATGGTCAAAATTCTGAACTATAATGAAATAATTCCATGCTCCAATACTCTTCTAAAATATTTCTAATAATGTTCTTGCTTTTTGATGTGTAATATTTTCTGAAAGCGTTAATACTTTAATCTCTATATATTAACACGAAGTACTTTTCCCACATAATAGATAAAGCTTTTTCACTGGCTCTTTGAAATAATGTTGCTAAGCAACTCTCCGCTTACGTTGGGATTAAGATTTTTTAAATATTTATTTCAAATTAAGTGTGAATTCTTTTCTTGTTTCTTTCTTTTGTATTTATTACTTTTATATCATCTATTTTATTTTTATTTCTGTATACCTTTTTAAACAATACGATCGATAAATGGCGACAATATGCAAGTTAGTAAATTTTCATTCCTCCTGCTAGGTAAGGCATTCGAATTGTGTGATAAATGCAAATCCAGCTTTTCCTCTCGCCAATATATTTCTGAACCCATATAAAATCTCTATATTCACCTTTTCGTCCTTCGGTTCGTAAGTCACCTTCCCTGCAACCTTTACGTGCCCTTTGGCTTAATGGTCTCTATAAAACTCCGAATTTCAAATGTCTAGGTGATTCGACATTTGATTCAGGTCAGGAGAACTGAATCTGCGGGCCGCAGTGAACGGTGGGTCCAGTAATTGGCCGTAAACCGAGCGGCCCTTCCAACTTCCAATCCTTTGTTTTATGAGGGTTTGTGCAAAATTGTAATTTTATTTGGAGTTCCAAGTTCGGCACTAATTACGCCTGTGTTTTTCTTTTATGTAGGTATATTCATATTGTACCTTATTTGCTTTATTTCCCTTGGGGCTCTGTTAGTACGTTTTTTGATATTATATCTTTACATTGTATCTCTTCTAGCATTGTATCGTATACGTTGGTTGGTTGAAGGTTTTTAGAGATCTTTGGGAATATGAATGTTTTACCTAACTTTATAATTTAGTGTCATGGAGTTTTATGATCGTCTGTAGGTTATGGTAGTGACGTCACAACAAATTCAAAGACTCCTAGCTCTTTAAATATATTTAAGTGCCGTGTTGGATACCAAATGTAATATTATACTTATACTTACTTACTTTTCAAAGTTCAATTATGACGTCATAAAAAATCCTTTTAAAGGTTTAATCAATTTTGTGGGGTGTCGTTTTGGAGTGAAATGAAAAAAAGGTTTTTAGCTCTCCTGCATTCATCAAGTGGAATCTCTTTTAGTGAATTCGAGTGAAATTGATGCACGAACGCTAAATTGGTAGGAGGCCTGCTTTAAATGGATTGCAGCAAATTATTATCCGGTTCGTGCTATATTTTGCCAATGGTAGCTAATATTGTAGCTAATATAAGTTAGCACAATGCAGTCTGCTTGAAAGACCAACTTTTAAAAATTCATTTGGTCCAAATAACCTAACTTTAATCACAGGAATATTGTGATAAGGTAAAAGTTCTTCATAAAAAAGTGTTTTCATTCGGAAATGAAGTAATTACTAATTTTTATGACGATGAACTTGGTCGTTAAAGCAATTTAGTCCACATAAAACATTATAAAGGTAGTAACTTATTTAGAAACTAATTACTTGCAGAATTATGAGCTCTAGTTGAACTCGGCGCGGCCAGTTAAATTTATGGACGTTCCATCCAACTCTTCAACGACATGAAACCAGTTTAATTAATGAAGTCAGAATTTTAGAAGTTTTAACAGAATTTGTAGCATCCTCCATTGCGCGGGGAATAGTACTGGCGCCCGTGATACGACCAGATTTATAACAGACTTCGAGGTATCAATTCGACACGTATATAAAATTATGTAATATTATAAGAATTGTAAAATATTTGTACCTACCTATGACATTCTATTAAGGCTTCCAAACACACAATGAAACAGCAGCAAATGCACCGTTTTCTCCTAAACTACTGATGTTGGTCCATGCATTGATATTCGATGTCTTTGCTAGCGTCGACTAGGTATTATTTCGTACTTTTGAGTCAACTTTTTTAAAGCTGGTTTTTTTATTATTATTTTTTACAATAATGTATCTCTCTTCTAATTACTTTAAAATTCCGTTCTAACATTTTAGTTCATGTTCAGAAATCAGATCAATCAACAATCGATAAATAAAATATGGCCTCCTACTTGAATATAGAATGGACATTGGACATACTACAAATCGATTTAAAAACAAATAACATTATGAATAGATTATTAGTAAATCAGCTTGTTCCAATCCAAAAATCTTCATCAAAATATCCACGCAAGGTGTCTAATATAGAAATAGAACAGTCTATTTTAATGCAAAACCACATTATTATTTCAATTCAACTCTCAACCGAGATTCATGACCCCACTGAGACAATCGTGACATGAACGAAAAAAACGGAATATTAAAACAGTTTTAAAAATTTCTGGCTCGACATATTACGAGATACTTGAAAGGCCTTTTTGACTATTCAGAGCATTACGGTGCTTTTAATGACGTGGCTGAAAAGCTTCTAAAGCACCGTACACACGGTCAAGTATAATTTGAGCTTCAGACTGAAGATGCAGTGTAGAATCTAGACATTTTTAGTTTTAGGCGTGCATGTGTGGCCGTGTAAAGAAAGGGTATTTGAGTAGTAGGTATACCCTTTGCATATCTTTGTTCCTAACTGACAGAGGTAATGACGTAATTTTACCTACGAATTCTCCTAAAATTCATCTCCTTTCAGTAATTTCAATCAGGAAAATCGGTATTGCAAATACATTGACTAGAAAAGTGTTTACTATTGAATAACTATAATCAAACATTGAAATAAAACAAGTCTGTTTTGAAGAAACCTAGTGAAATCTATTCCAAGCTCACATAAAAAAGGGAATATTAAAACATCTCGTCTGACTAATAACTAGAATGGGGCGGCCCTCGTTTCTTTTTCTTTTATTCATAGAACTTTTAATGACGAAGCTTTATTAAGGGCTCCAGACAGCTTTGACGCAGCATTCGGGTCCGGTGGTCAAGACAAGGCGAAAAATAAGGACAAGCTTCTAACTTTGAGCTGCTGTCCGACTTTGAATGAGGAGTACTTCATCCATAGCATCATTATGTCACAGAACCCAAAATCTGGTATAAAAAATATAACTTTTCTTCCTATACCATGTCGCGATATGGTAATGATAATGAATATTTTGTTATTCATACATGGTTCGAGGTTCAATGTCACTCACGTAATGTCTCTGTGTTTAATAGCACGTAGCATTGATGGACGTATTGTTAGGTATGTGACAGATTTAAAGGAAGATCCAATCAAAAACAAATCCAACAGAATGTACATTATTTTGGTAATTTTCCTCCTTGCATCATTTCAGAAAATCGCATGTATTAATCTATCAAACACACTAGATGAAATCCAGTGAATCTCTATTATCTGTTCTTCATTTATACCTTCCACAGCATTAGAAGATTCATAAAAGTTCAGTGAACCTGATCTTCTTCATTATCAATTCATCTGTTTGAGCAAAAAGTTTATAATCTTATTAAATAAATTTAATGTTAGATTATTTATTATTATTAATTAATACATCAAAAAATGTTATTATATCTTTGTAGTTAATTATACTTACAAAAAACAACACTTGACGACTTTTTGCGGAGACTCAATCAAGAATTCTAATTAAAAACGTACTTTCGAAGCCTTAGAAGAAAGTACAATTCACCGAGGATGATTTTTAAGGACTTTTTTATGTAGGTACTTTTTTATAATATGATTCCTTATTAATTAGTTCTATTTAAATCTACTTAATTGAGTTTATAAGAATATGCTGCGAGAAAGTTCTCACGTCGAAACTAATCTTAAAAATGTTTTTACTTTGCATTGGAAGTTGTATAATTTATTTCTTTACTTGGAAGTTTATAACATTAATAAAACAATGCTTTATTGAATAAATAATTTGTACAACTTTAAAGTACTGATATTTAGTGCTCTCTTGTTTATAAAGATTGCATATATTAGTATCGGCTACTGCAACTCATGAACATCTGAAACCGATACCTAGATAACTATAGAACTATTGAAGAAAAATCTGAGATTTTCCAAAAATTGTTACTTTTGAACACTTCGACACTTAATTTTATTTATAGGCCTCACTGGTTCCAATATCCTCTTACCATGCTCAAATTTTCTTGCAATTCCTTTATCATTTTCCGTTTTCAAGCTATTTCTACTTTTGCTAAAGTTATCTTAATTAAGCATAAACTGTTTTTAGGTGTTGGTCATCCCATCGTCCGTGATGCCTTCGTTGGTACCGAGTTCTCTGTTACTCTGGGACTCTGAGACTACTCCCATTACCCAGTTTTGACCCTGAGACTACTCAATTTTCAGTTAGGTGTAAACAAAAATTATCAATTCTTCGATACAGACATTAAGAAAATAAGACATTTTCATTCACCAATTCTTCAGGCCAAATGGTTCACCAGCGAAGTCACCGATGTTTGATAGTGGAACGACGGAAAGCCGAGGTTACAATTTGATGAAATTGCGAAAAGTTACGCTGAATTCGATAAATATCCGCCGGGCAATTCGAGGGAAACGATTAATCAACAGTTTATCTCAAATTAAAATAAATCGATTTGATTTAAGCCGAGGTGGTACACGTTATGGTCAATCTTCGAATCCATTGCAATAAGAATTATGTACCTTTCTTTTAAAAATATTGCAGTAGTGATAGAAAGGTTTTTGCGGTCACGTAATTATTGGAGATGCAGCAATTGGTTATTGTGCAGCTCTAGAGTATGTTCTTAAAAATATTAATGATAACCATGATCTCCGTAACATCCTCATTTGAAGGTTATAAAGCCATTGTCCCCAATTGGTCAAGTGCATGTTAAAGGGATACTCCGTCCATACCAAATTTATCTACTCCACTTCAAAACATTATCTGCTGTCGAAACAAGAAACACCAACAAATTGCAGCCCTATCGACCTGATAAGCTCATGTTTGCGTCATGCTTTCAATGATCGTAGGCGATATGTTTTTAGGATTCCGAAGTAAAATCGGAACCCTTATAGTTTCGTCATGTCCGTCCGTCTGTCCGTCCGTCTGCCCGAAGCAAAGCGGCGAGACCCTTAGTGCTAGAATTATAATTACCCTATGATGTGGGGTAACGTTGAAAAGGTATTTCTAATATATGTAGTATGGTTCTTCTAAGACCATTTTTGGAATTAGAGGTCCGTTTGCGAAATATTTGGCTTTAAAGTGCTAATTTTGGTTAAAGTCAAGTGTCTTCCCCCACCTGCTTGCTGAACTGTTGGAGTTGGACATGTAAAAAAATTCTTAAAAATATTATATGATGAATTTACAAGGAAACCTATCACGGCATAGCATTAGTAGTAAATGAGTAATTATAGTCGATAAACTTACTACTTCGGAACTCTACATTGCGCGTGGCCTGACACGCACTTGCCCGGTTGTTTTTTGTCTCGCACTTGATAATAGTATCATTTATGGCGTATTAGAACTGTGTGCAGGTGGTCTGGCTGTTTTATCGTTTGTTGGCGAGATCACAGCTGGTAGGTAATTCACCTTGAACCTAACTATTCAGTTTCAGCCATGACGGGTTATAGGTAACTGTAAACAACTCACTATGGCTTTGTATATGTCGAACATCTGACTGTACCCTGACTTTGGTGGTGCAGTGGATTGTCGTGGACATCGCGCACTTATAGCAGTTGTACTTGTAGATGGATAGTATTTAACGACAGATTAGATTACTTTCGGACTCCTGCGTAAGGTGGCCTGGCCTACCCCTTTGTTTTTGGTTTGAAGGGTGGTATTGGTGGCATTGAGAGCGTTACTTTTTATAATACCAGCCAAGCATACGGATAGACGGGCTGCAGGGCTGTACCTCTCCTCAAAATAACCGACGCAACGCCAATCAAGAAACTTGAAACTCGCTTTTTAGTAGCATCCCAGCACTGTTGCCAAATACATTAAGAATATTGATACTAGAGGAGTAGCTAGTCAGGTAGGTAAGGAATACTCTTACCACGTACATAGTAGTCAGCATGTGAAACAATGCAAATGTAAAACTTAAAGATCAGTCAGAAAGCAACCATACAATTTCTAATGCCTTCTGAAATCGATACAAAGAGTTGATCGCACAAGCGAATGCGAACCGTGTCACTCATTTAGGTCAGGCGTCAGGCCGAGTCGTCTCTTGTGGTGCCTTTATAAATGAATTCTGTGACAAGTGTCAAATAGATAACGCGGATATGAAATGTAACGGGGAATCAAAGGATACGTACCTACTTTATATTGAGGTTCTAGATAAACGATTAGACACTCGCATCACACCAAACTACGATTAACTGAATTCTAGTCTTAAGTTACTTGAGTGTTATTAATTGTTATCAAATTATTTTATGATGCCTTTGATTTACCATCAGGTGTCTCGTCTGCTCGTTTGTCGGTTATTTACGTTTAAAAATATGGATAATAAAATAAAATTAGATATGTAATTATGTATGTATAGTAATGAGCAGATTTACATTAAAGTATCGTTTCCCCACGTTGGGCAATAAACAAAATAACCCATCTATTTTAGGATGTTAATGAACTCTACAGGGTTAATAATGATGAGATACATTAGACTTGTTGTACTCACATCCAGTATGACGTTCATATTTAAACAAAAACATACAATACAGGAGTATGCGGGAGAAACAATAGACTGTGGTGTATAATAGACAAAGGACAGGAAACTATGGCGAAAAAATTTAATCGATATCATTTGACAGTGTGGTACAGACTACAGAGGCTCAACATTGGCTCTAGATACTAACGTGCTTAGTTAAGATACAGATATATATGCTCATAAGTAGCACACAACACAAGCATGCACAAATCGAGCAAATAGCATGTGTGTACGACTATACGTGCTGTGCTAAAAACAAGGATACTCATTTGAACCATGCTCAAAAATCGATCGTTATTCGTGGGGTGGTGGGTGAAATAGGCGTGTTCTGACAGGGTACATTTTCCATCGTGTTTCGTGTATTTTTATGTTAATGAATGATTGTGTGATGAAATTAGCTTGCTCCTAATAAACATGCATTTAGTAGCATGACTATCTTTGAAAGGCAAGTCCTTCTAGAATTTTACTTATGTCTATTAACACTACGTTGTACTAACAGACTCACCATGATAGTTGCATACAAAAATATCTAAAATCTTGCACCCAGAAAGCGTCGCAGAGGAGACGTCACGGTTAAAATTTAAATTTAAAATTTAAGTGCTACTTTCAAAAATGTATAAAACATTTTTTGCCCATTTTTTACGGTCGTCAGCTCAAATGACATTGCAGTAAATAATTTCAGAGGTGACAGTAACGAGACGCAATTAACAATGTCACACAGCACCAAGCACCCAGTCACGTTCGTCACTTCTTATAGTTAGTTACTCTCAAATTTAACTGGATCTGGATGTAAACGTTTTTTGAACTGAAATTATCACTATTATCAGTCTTTACATCCAACAAAGGCTTTGGAATGACTTGCTTTATTCTCTACCACTCGACTAAATTATATTGTTGCTTAATTTATTATCCTCTAGCTTTTGCTGCTTCGTTTTATGTGGATTAAATAGTTATGGGTTTGTCTTACTTGTTTTACTTTAAAGACTTTGAAGATATACATATGTACATAATACCACAATGAATCACGTCGCCTTGTTAATGGATAAAGTCGTAAAATTTTTTACGTCAGTAAATCGGATTAATTTTTGACAGAACTTTTATCAAAGAGAACCCCAATGCAATTGATTTTTATGTAACCAGTCAGTAAACGAGCCGACGAGACACCTGATGGTAAATGGTGACTGTCGCTCATACTTCAGCAGACAAAGGCAACACCTACGCTTAACCGAACGAAAGAAAAAGAATATGAAGCACCCGAATACCAAGCTTACACATGGGTATAAAACATTTTCACGGCATTGAACTATTATTACTTGCGTATTTCACGGTCGATTATAGACGAAGGTTGGAACCTACTTACAACGTTCTGTTGGTAGCAAGTAAAATCTCCACGCTTTGCATCAATCTTAAAAGACTCCAGGATTCCAGCCTGAAACCCCTTAGAAACCATTACTACTACCCATCAGGTTTCTTTTAGACTTATTATTTAAATGTCAAGAGATATTCTATTTCTTATACCTACTCAACTCCATCTAATGAGTATGTAGATACAGTCTACGTTTGTATAAAAACATGGAACATAATACCAATTCCATACAAAAGTTTGTAATTCCGTACAGCCGCAAACGCATGACGTGGCCGCACTGTTACCCGTAGGTAATAATAAGAGGTATGTAAACAATCGAGTCGAGAGGTAGCCATCAGCTGAGCTGAGCTAAATTGTATCAAGCTCGCGTTGGCAGCCCGTAGGTCGCGCGACGTTGCCACCCCGCTCAACTCGCGACGTTGCCGCTCCGTGTATTACATCCCCAACAGACTTATTTGGCAATTCGAATCCGTTTGGTGCGGTTTGGTTCGCACCGTAAATTTTATTGTGAGGATAAATTACGATATTTTGGGAAATTGTATCATAAATTCATAATAATACTACCTTATGCATCGTAATTAACTGATGCTAATATTATACCTACCAACGAGTGACTTATAGGTACTTAATTGGCAATTGCTAAGTTACTGTAGCTGTCTGTAGCATACAAGCTTAGAATAAGGAATAAACCATACAAGTTACATTAGCGGTTCTAATCGATCATGTAAGCCATAGTAGGCCCTGGTTTCGATTGCCAGCTGGAGTAGATATGTGTTGCAGATATTGCGATGATCAGAAGATCATCTAGACTAGAAAGTCTAGATCCAGCCACGCAATCTATGAAATTGTACTTAGACTTTGCTCAAACAATAGCCAAGTGTACTGGATGACAAAAATAAAATCATACAAAACTGTTAAGGTTAATTTAGGACGATTATTTTGTTATTAATAAAAAATTCAAAATCATGTAAAACGTGTACTTTTGTTCATATAATTTCAAGTCTGAGCAAAGCCTAAGTATGGTTTATAGATCTCGTCCTAAGAATTTATCGCAATCCAAGAAAAACCAAGTGAGAAAAACGGAGCGAAAAAAAAAGGAGGAGGTTTTAAATTCGACACATAGTAGTATATATATATTTTTTAATGTATGATCACGCAGCAATCGGCACAGGGTGGTCCGATTTTGATGATTTACTTTTTAAAGTTTTTAATGGATGGGGTGATACATGAAAAAACAAACGGTGAAAAGATGTGTGCCACGCTGCTGCTCCCGTGTTAGATACATTTTACGTAATTAATTTTGGTTGTTGTTTGGCGCCGTCTCAAAATTATTTATTTACTGTTAATTTAGGATCTTAATTTATAATACTTAATGGTTTATTTTCGCTTTTCAGTTTTTTTCGGTGGTTTAATTTTTTATTAAAAAGTAATTACATAAAGGACTATTGGTTAGTGGGGTTCGGAGGTTCCTTTCGCCATTTCCTTCGCTTGTAAATTGGATAATATTAGGTAAATTATTAGGTTTTGTGAAGTACCGAGGCGTCGGCGTCGCTACCACACGAGCTCGTAAGGCAGTCCTATTCGACAAAAACGAGCATAAGAGCCAACGGAACCAAGTGAAGAAGTACGTATAGAAAACGGTTAAGTCCGGGAAACCAGTATATTGATTTTCGTGGTATATTTCTGTAACATTTCCAACTTTCTAAATATCACCTTACCATACCACCCCTGGTTAATGATACTGACCATGAATCATCCACTTTTTCTTCCCGAAATCAGACGTAATTTCTGAGGAATAAAATGAGTGCGCCTATGTGCAATGTGATGAGAGACAACAACATTTAAATTGCTTGAATCATATCTATGTGAAAGAATGTTAGGATGTTTGTTACTCTTTCACGCAAATATTACTGAACCGATTTTCATGAAATTTTACTAAAAGGTAGGCCATGATCTGGAATAGGACATAGGGTATTTGTTATCCCGGGAAAAGCCGCTAGTTGTTATTATGAAACAAGTCAGATAATGGAACGGCATAATCGTATGTGATTCAGAGGTGTTTGTTAACGCGGTATGCAGTAACGGTCCACCGTCCAATTAAACGAGTCGGAAGGCTCCCGAAACTTGGATTTCGCAGTTAATTGGCCCCGCGGCATGACGAGAGCCGAGAGGGGAGGGGGGAGCGTGGGCCGCGGGTCCAGTTTCCACTGTATCTTTTTACTTTTTGCGATAAGGAAGTAACAAGCGGGTACTACGGGTATGCAGTCAGGCTAGCCGCAGGTTTTTTTTAATATTAAGTTGATGTACAGGCTTAATGAAGCAAAAAGAGAGAGCTATCTGAAACACTACACGGTTTTGGTTAAATTTCAAAAAGGTTTAGCTTAAAAAAATATTACTTAAAAAAAAATATTTACCAAGAGTACATAATCACATAACTATTTCAGTTCTGGATCGCCTATCCGCTATGCTGCTTAATTATCATATAAAAAACTTGTTTCAAAATTCGCTAATGCAATGGCAAGTTGCAACTTACAACTGATTCTAACCTTCGGTCGCCGATTCTAACGTATTCATCGAATATACAACATCAATCATTGTTATAAGTTATAACAATACCACGTAAACAAAATTAGCATTATTATGTACGACAAAAACTATTATTTTGCATAATTATGTTATAATTTATTACTATAATAAACCTTGGTACCATTTGTATAGGGATTTAATATTAAGCTGAAAATCTTACAAATTCTATGCTGTCTCCAGACTTTAATATTTGAGTGCTAAGGCACAGAATAGCTTGAATTATGAATCACGAAAGGGCAAGTACCTAACTTTAATGAGACTTTGGTAACTTTTCTTACATTTTGTGACCTCTTGATTCTTCGAGTCCCGCGTCGACCACTTTAATAATGATTGAGGGGAATTCGTAATTTAATGAACGAAAATACTCGCATGTTCTTGCTTCTATTAACCTACCTAAGTTGTATTTCATTTTAGGTTTACGAATCTTTGAGACTTCAAATTTTAATTCAACCTCTTTTTATGAATAGTGCAGAAAAACTGATAACCTAAGTGGCTTTATACTTCGCGATTGCTTACAGTCCAGACGAATACACGAGCTATGTCACTAAAGGCATCACAGACACAGGAAGAGGACCTTATTACACTCTCCTACACAATCGAAAAGGAAATAAGACAAAGGTTTTTAGCGTTTCTTGGCCCTTGGCTATGTCTATAAAACTACAGGTGTACGTCTAAAAAATCTGCGTCATAAACTCGTTAAAAGAAAGTTGAGCGATACCTAAGGTGACCATACGTCCCGCTTTGGGCGGGATTGTCCCGCTTTGAGGCTGTCTGTCCCGCTTTGGTTTATATTAACTTACATGTTTGTGGACATGAAATTCATTTAAAATACGAGATTTATGGCCGATGTCCTTTTTTTAGCTATAAATAGTTATTATTGTATACGGAGCGTTCCGCTTTGACACGAAAGGCGCACGATCACCTTTTTTTAGTGCACGTCCCGCTTTCATTGGTCAGAAAAATGGTCACTTTAGCGATACCAGTAAATCTCGTCTAGCCACTAATTAACGCGAAAGTATTTCGTCCGCAGTAAATACAACATATCATATTGACAACTACAATTTTGTTTTCAAGTGTCGATTCAACCCAATTTGAGCTCCATCCGCTCATTTGAAAATGCAATTTTGTTCGAGTTTATCAATTCAGTGACAGATACAAAAGTAATTGTATTATGTAGTAATTGTAATTGTATTATTATTATTATTGTGTAGTATTGGCTTGAGAGCCAGTTCTCTTTTTCTTTTTCTTCTCTCTTTCTTGGCCGGCAACGCATCAGTGATGCCTTTGGTGTTGCTGATGTCCATGGGCGACGATAGCCACTTACCATCAGGTGGATCGTCAGCTCGTTTGCCGGCTATTTCAATAAAAAAATATAAAAAAAAACCTTGCAATCGATTGCAGAGTAACAGGCTAACAGGGCTCGGTGCGTCACATTTTTTTTTATTGTTAAGGAATTTTTGTTAACAAATTTACATACATAATTATGCCGTGTGTTAAGTGTGAGAAGTGTGTGTGAAAGTTATAATTTATCATATCGGATATAAAAATTGTGGTGCTTGCTTTTGAATTCGGACCACCTGAGTAGAAAAAGTATTTTTTTACATCCCGCAAGCATTGTGAGGAATATTCTATATCGCCATATTTTTTTACGGTCAGAACATTTTCTTCAGCTTTTGCAGTGAATGCTGTCCTGCTACAAGTTACAAGGCCTTTTTACCGTCAAACTCTGTCTAAAACCACCCATCATTATTAAGCCGACCTGTTTAATACCCCTAATCCTTTTTGGCCTTTAATTCTTATTGGGGTGAAATTTCAAAGTTCGAGGGTAGGAGAGCCTGTCCAGTCGGCCGGAGGGGAGATTTGCCTTTTCATCCTTTGTGAGATAAGTACGAAATGCATTAACGGATCAAAAAAGATGGAATGCTTTTTCTTTTTAAGCCGTTGCCTGCGGGCTGTGCGCGATATCGAGTTTTGTACCGTACTTCAACGTATAACAAGCTTTTTACTACTATTTCTAGCATTGAAACCCCAGTAATTTTACATATTTATTTATAACACCGCTTACACACTTTCGAACTAGGAATCTCTGTCCGTGGGTGGCATGGCCTCAACCTGAAAATGTTTCCCTGCCTGAGTTGTCGCGTTAAAGCGATTCAACTAGGGAAATTAATAAACAAATATTTGTATCCTCGAATACAATATCTTTGGATTTAATTGGTTTTGTGACTTTATGTAATTAAATTGTAATGATATTGATATCAAACTAACTCATCGTGGACTATACTAATTTATTCCGAAAAGCCGATTCTGACCGTTACGCGTTGCATAACTTGCATAAAACGTGAGACGGCGGTGACCAGCCAGTGACTACCGTTAAACATTCGTTTCTTCGACCTTATGATAAAGTCCTTAAATCTGGTAACAGCATTTCAGTTATTAACTTCGAAATATAAATTACTAATCACTGCCGCCATGCCGACTTCGGGATACTTCACTTAGGGAAAGCTTAAAATACAGATAGTTCACATTAGAAAAAATGTATGAAAATAAGACAAACGCAATGTTAACCCAATCCAAAAATCTTGGTCTATCTATTATGTAAGTGGTCTTTCTTTCATTTTGTTAGGCGTACGTTCTAGTTGAGATTTTGTGGAAACTAGGTAGGGCTACCAGATGGCAAGACTGAAATATCTGGACAAAACTTCAAAAATTCCGGATTTGTCGGGACAAAAATTTTAGTATTGGAACTTTCGGGATATTTTGTCGGAACTTGTCTGGACATCATGTGAAATGTCGGGACAATCCAGAAAAATCCCGACCATCTGGTACCCCTAAAACTAGGTAATAAAATATATAACACAACTAGTTTTTATGACACTCATAGCTGTGAAACTACTTACAGGTTCATGAACCATGAATCATGGTGAATGTTCTGTTTTGAATGCGTGGAGATTGGAGATACCTCTTTCTACGTACTTTTTGGAACGAAGTTCCTTAGCGCGCGTTGCGAAAGGGGGTTAGGCGGAAAATTTGGTAACGACACTTTTTGCCGTAACGAAAAGTGGTAACGACACTTTTTGCCGTCGTAGTTTTTTTACATAGAAAGCAAGCCAGAGTACTAGGATAGCATAAAACATGCAAGCGAGTGTGCCAAAACAAATCTAAGGTATTAAATTTCTCACGAAATGCCGCATGCTTGCTGCATGTTTTTGCTATCCTAGTACTGACTGTAAGGAACTTCGTTCCATCCGGGTGTCCCTTGACAACTCTCAAGTTTTTTTAGTTTTTACCGTGGCTCGCCACACCTTCTGAAATATGTCAGTCATTTAGTACATTTGAATGTTTCTGAACAAAGTCCAAGTCTCAGGTCCAAGTGCGCTATAAAGATATCACTATAGGAGTCAGCTGTTAGCATATTGTGTGACATCAACATTGAACATTGTCAAATGACCAATTCAATTTTTAATTCGCGTATGAGCGTGTGAGAGTAAGCGTGCGCGTTTTTGTTGTCATGTTAAACAATTGTGTTAATTTCTGCAGCTGATGCGATACCGTAAAACGAGTAAAACGCTAACGATAATTAATTATTGATTTAATTTTAATAACCAATTAACATGCCATTCAATATTTTAATTATATTTTAATTTAAATTCTCACGTAGGCATTTAATTTAGCAATCCAATTAATGTAGGTCAACACGAACCAGTGTTGCCAATGAAAATGTTTGGAAGGCCGTGTACATAAGATAAAAAAGCCGTGTTTATATGGGAAAAGATCAAGTGTGGGCCGTAGCAATGCAATTATTGCGCCATTATACCATCGGTTCAGCGCTCGAACTAAAAAAAAAGGTCATCGGCAGTGAATTTGATGTCCACAAAACAAGGAATCACTTTTCTTTAGTTTAAATTAACATCAAAATTTGCCTAGTGGCGCTGTTTTATGGGTTTTAACATTCGTAAAATGTTTCAAAACAAGTAAATAAAAAAAGACCGGAGAATTTGCGAAAAGCCGTAGAATTTGCTAAGGTAATAGGGTTCCAGCCGTAGACCGTAGATTTTGTGATTTTTTGGCCTGAAAGCCGTAGAACACGGTAATTGCCGTAGCATTGGCAACACTGACACGAACTTGAATTTCTTCTCATATTATAATAATTATAATTTTGCTATTACTGTACAGCGAATGCAATGTTATTTCGTGGTTCATCTGCATGTCAGTAGGTAATAAATGTTGTACTTTTCATTGTAGGTGCCTAACTGCCTACTTAAACTTGGAATTAATTACGTTTCCTACTGTAATTATGTTTTACATATCGCTGATATTTTTTGTCTATCTAGCCAACGGTGTTATGTGCCCAACGTCTAGCTCGCCTGGACTGGACGAATGATGCTGAAAATAATATAGTGTTCATTATCACAGTCCCATTTCGTCATGCCAAACATTATGTGCACCAACAACCAGATTAATTGCGTGAACAGTTTGTGTAAAAACTGTATCTAAAAATACCTATAATGTAAATGTAACTAGTATCTAAGTAGGTATATGGAACAGAAGAGTAAATCAAAATTATTGTTTTTCTAATAGCGATCTATCCTATCCAATACATCGCTACGAATCACATATTATGACATCCAGTCAGGCTTTTGATCCATAGTGAGCGCGTACAAAAATATCTTCCATCCACACGAAGTAAACAGGAAAGAATTTTCACAAGCCATCCGAGCATTCGGAATTTCGGAGCCATTCAAAAACTTGCAGTTCGGTCAGTTTGGACGCAGTGACGTAAGCGGCGGGTAATTGTAAATAATAATAGGGCGCGGAGTGGCAACGTCGCATCCCGCCGTAGCATAGCACTCGTAGCGTGCGGGCTCGTGGCCCGCACGGAGCGGCAACGCGTGGATCGATGCCAGTGAGATGTTGCGTGTGTGCGTGTGTGCATGACGGAATTGACGGATGACATTTCACACCGCGGACAGGATAGGTGTGTGATAGTAGTTATTCTGTCGGTAGTTAGGAGGTATAGGATGATAAGTGTAGTATAGGACACAACTATCTGAACGATGAACGCTAAATATGCATTCAATATGTATCCAATTTCAAACCCTTTTAACATTGAAACACGTCGCCTGAAGCCTGCTTTGCTTTGATAGCAGAATTACTAGGATTTACATCTGTCTCGCCGCTGCCGCAAGCAAACTTGGCTGGTTAGTCGAACGAAACCAATAAACTGTATCCTACAATTACATGATGTACCTAATGTTAAATTGAAAATGTCGAAATAACGATAATTCGTACAAACGCGATTTCCAAAAGTTTTTAAAATATTTCGATGTTAGTGATGTGACCTTCGATAAAATATTCGGACTAAAATATCAACCTAAAATTGTAAGTGTACCATCGAAACCAAAATAATATGTAAAACCTGCGAACTGTAAAACCAAATAACCCAAAGAAAAACGTTTTTGTAATATCCATTACAATGAATGAATAACGATTAAAATATGAATGGTGGCTACCATTTTTCACGCTTATGTTTGAAATGTCACGCAGGCGTGAGGCGTGAGGCGCGTCTCCAAGGCCTAAATTGTTTTGCAGTTACGTAATGGCACTAATGGCAGACGATCGGCCTCATTGCTATTCAGAGTTAACAAAATATAGCGTATTAACCTAGCGTAAGTACCTACTTATCGTTTCAATATGATAAAATACACTTATTTGTTGGTAGGTTGGGTAGGTAGTTAGGTACATAAATTTATAAGGACAGAAATTAAGAATCTCGTTTTTGATTCATTTGTCCCAACCGTAAAAACTTTTATTTAGACAACCAATTAAACCCATTTAAAAACAATAAACATGGTCACTTTATTAATTGTCGACACAAATGTTGGAGTGGATCTAGGTATGTACTTACACTCAATGTTTTCTTAGCTGCATAATACGAATTTTCCACGTGGAAACTTAAAACATTTGATGGCATAGTTCACAAGTTGATTGTTAGGAATTGGTACCGGCGCAAGTCAAGACGCCAATGCACTTGCAGTGGCAATCTTGGCGCGCCTCACTTCCTCCTCAAAAACTTCTCAGAAGACGACTCAGAATATCGAAAAGGAGTTTTGAATGAAAATACTTGGCAAAGACCATCGGTGTTGTTGCGCAGAAAATACTCAAGTCTTGCCTTTCATTTTGCTGTCCGTAGCATATGAAACTCTGCCGTCCTCAAGCTAAAAGGCGGCTAAATGTCATCTGGTAATTTTTTACTTTATTAACAGTTTTGATATTTTTTTGACCTTTAGTAATATTTAAGTTCAAAAATATATATATATATCTTTTGAGTTTGACATAGTATGACAACATTAACAATTGTTTTATAGAGAATCACTGGCACGATTTTAAAATAATCCTGCGTTTATTGGCTCTACCTCAAAAACTGTTTTTGTCACTTAACCGCCTTTAAGTTTGAGGACGGCAGAACTGCTGGGTTTAAACTTTAAAATTAGTGAAGTTGGATCGATTCTGATAATATGAGACGTTACAGAAATTATAGTGCTGAAGATGAGTCTTCTGCGGTGGTGTACGCTTCCCTATAGGTTACTCTTGGTTAGTCGTAGTTTATTACAATTAAAAATAATCGAAAACTCATGGTTCTTCCAGTGTTGATAAAACTTATAAGAGCTCCCGACAAGACGTTGTGCCCACACATATCAAGTAAGTTGCTAACCCGATTTCAATCAAACTTTCACTCGCTGATACCGGTCTACTATCAGATTGGGCTTGTTATGTATAATGTAAATTGCATGTCTTTTAATATTCAAAAATCATTTTATGATAATAGCGTTGTTATTAAGTTCATCAAAGATAATAGCGATGTATTACGACTTTCGAGATAATATAAAACATTACATTTAACGACATTTTAATTTTTATACTCCTATTTCAATGATACCAACATTATAGCCAACTGCAGGTTTAGTTGAAACGCACTAGTATACAAAATTTTGTATCTCTAGAAATGATGATGAATAAAAAGTATCTTGTTAAACGCAATCTCCATGTTATCTCATCCTTCATCCGATTTCGGGAAAATAATGGCGTTTCTAAACGTTTTCTGTATTGTACGCATATTTTTGCCGTATTGTCGGTAAAGATATTACGGAATATTAGAACGATATCCGGGCTAAGTGCACGGGGGCGACGCGGCACCTGCCTCCCTCCCCTCCCCTCCCCTCCCTCCAGCTGAGCAGGCACAGATGGTGCCATTATCATCAGGTGTTCGTCGTATTACGGAGCAGACAGGCTTAAATGCCACTTTAGAAATAACTACAGATAATTTCGCCTTAGTTTTATATCAAAATAAGCTGAGTGTATAGCCATATTGCCGGCCACTGTTTGGCTCTATAGTTCTTGTACCACGGAACGTCTTTTTATTGATTGTGAACAAGAATGGTATGCAATATCATGATTATGTTCATATAACAAGAAATCTTTTCTTACCATCAAGCAATCTCTAAACAGAATCAGGGGGCTTACCATGAACTCTTAAAACAGGTCAATATTAGCCGATAATTGGCCTGTCCTGCTATATCCTACCATGATCTGGCTAAAACACAGGGCAGCCAGCGACCACGTCACCGTAACAGGACAGCGGTCACGTGACTTCAAAAATGATCTTCTGCCCTGCAATTCGTGTACCATGACGCGATTGTTGACGTATTGACATCAGAAAGTGGCATATGTTAACGTCAAAATATTACAGCTCACCGAAAGTAACATTTATTGTCCTGTTTCGGCTATTTCGTTGATGATGATGAAACACGACGGGATGCAGCCATGGCGAATTTCAAATACACCATCATCACAAAATAAATACATTTCATTTGTTTGGAAAATTCTAAAAACATTCATTGTACTTATGCTTTTTAAATTATCGCTCCTAACCCCGGTCACACACATGCGCGCAAATGTTTGACATTTTTACGAATGTTTGCACATATGTGAAGGGTGGTCTGGCAAATGGGTTCGCATATGAGTATACAATACAAGCCCATTTCCGCTTCCTCCTACACTTTGTTCACGAATGTTCAATCTTGCTGTTGTTATTATGTTGTTGACATTAAAATCCATTTTCAATACAGAAAATAAATGGTAGTACGATTAGACGCCACGAACCACGAAAAATTAAGAGATACATCACCTTTTTAGTCGTGTGCGCAACTGGTCGCACGAATGTGTGGGAGACTACACGAAGGTTCGAGGTTCGAGGTTCGCGCGCTTTGATGTGCGACAAAAAACCGACACAGCTTGGAAAACCCCGAATGCCTCGAAAACTTCGCATAATCATTCGCGAATGTCGTCCCACACATGTGGGTTCGCGTATTCGCGCGAATGTGAGTGACCGGCATTATAAATCACACATTTTAATAGACATGTCACTGTGTCAAGTGTCAAGTAGTGTAAGATTACGTTCAAAAATGTAAGCATCACTTAGCGATAATTTTTTTGGTAATTTTAGAGAACGAAAGGTTAATAAATCACAACACTTAAGTATTTATAACAAATCTCAAAATCTTCAATTGAGATTGTTATTTTAAACTTTTAAAAACATCAATATTACGCATTCATTTGAAAACCGGTAAACCGATAAAACGCTCTATTTCAGAACATAATTAGTACAAATCAAGTACCTTGCATGTCATAGACTAAGATGCAGGACAGAAGTAGAGGCACTGCAGGTCATCGGTAAACGTTCATGGTACAAAATACACTCCTGTCAGGTTTTAGCTACAAGCTGACCTGTCCTGAACATGACACATTTTATTAGAGTTCATGGTAAGGCACCAGGTTATATTTAGTAGGTGCGTTGCTCCAACCGAAGAAAAGCTCCATCATATCTGTTGGTGCCTGTAGTGCTAGAATGCCTGCCTAAATAAAATCTCAGGATCAGGAGAGTTTAAGCCCAAGTTGGTTGGAAGAAAATGCTGTGTTAGCATTAAGCCCTCATTTGTACCATATTTTGTTGAGCGCAATAAAGTATTTTTGAATTTTAATTTCACATTCATATTTGACTTCTATCACGATTGTAGCATAAAACATAATATCTGTAAGCTCAACTGTATTCACCTTCCACACTACGAAAACATGTTACTGAGTTGGTTAATGGCGCAGTTAGCAGACCTTCTAGCATAATTAAGTCGAGAAGTACTGGACCTGTCCAAGCGATTGCCAGGAGTTTCTGTTGCCCAGCAACATGTCAGTGATGACTCTGTTCAGTTAGTTGGCCTGCTTATTTGTCTGCAATTGACATAAAAAATCTGTGGTCCTTATTTACTCAGTAGGTACTAGGTAGGTATTCGGCGTTATTTGATTTTTAAGAATTAAGAATTTAAGACTGCACTGACTTTGAATAGTCGAAATATTTACCTGCTCTGTTCATTTCGTCGCAGCTCAAGGTTAGACGCTAATCACCGGCAGGCGTACAGGCGTCTTTCAACTACCTACTTAAGTTCTACCTACAGTTTGTTTTCTGTTTGAACGTTAAAAATAGTCGCCAGTAACAAGTTGCAATTGCGCTAGAAGTTTTTGTAGGATTTATACCGTATTAGGTATACAGTGTACTCGTTAAAACTTATGAAAACTAAAAACAAAATCTTCAATCCAATAAAAAACTGTAGGTAGGTTAGGTTCTTAGTTAAAATGACCTATGTAGATGCAATACACGTAGGAAGGTACTTGACAAATCTGTACAAAGTGCATCTGTTTGTGACCACAGCTACTAGGTAGTACCTAGGTATTAGGTAAATTCCCGGGTAGTAAAGACCAGGATCGGCACTAAGGATTTCCCACTGATACTTCGCTCTCTACAGGCCCTCCTAGGAATATCGAAATCGAAGTAGGTATGATCTGTTAAATCTCCTATCTCCTACTACCTACCTACTACCTAAAGGAATTTTAATAATTATTTTGGTGAAATGTGTAAACGAAGTCAAATAGGTATAAATGGTATAATGCCTACAATGTAAAATAAAGTGGCTACACCTCAATCCAGAACAAAATACCAATTAGCTCTTAAAGTAGGCGCAACGCAACAAACTTGACGGAGACATCAAAATGGCAACAAACAAACATCACATCACAACTATCTCTATGTAGCTATCTCCATAGTTCCACTCTGAGAACAAGAATAGTCAGCAATAGACATGGGCGGTAAAAACTATAAATAGTTTCAATAACCCTTTATTTGTATAATACCACAAATACGGTATCAGGTGCTACAAAAACTGTTTATTATGAGAAACCATTTATTCGTGAATACGAGGTATTGCGCGGTAAGGTATGAAGACGTGATATAAACTATAAACAGTTTCAATATTTCAATAAAACTTTACTGGTATAATACCTTAAATATGGTACCTATCAGGTGCTACAAAAACTGTTTATTGAGAGAAACCATTTATTCGTGAATACAAGGTATTGCGAGGTCAGGTATTCCGATTACGCCCGAAGGACAGACTCAAGCGCTGCCGAAATAATACGAACGTGACACAATAAGACACCTATGTTAGAGCGAGAGGAGAGTAGAGGAGTAAGAGGATCGAGAGACTGAGCAGTTATATTATTTTAGATGCAACAGGATATCGCCTTTATTCCTATTTCAATAACAGCTATAGTAATTAGCTGAAGGACTTATAGAAGTTGGTTTTAATATTAAAAATATAGAAATAGAAATAGACACCAATTTATTATAGTATTTATGTGTGTTCTATTGCGGGTATGGAAGATGATGAAATTAAAAAATATATTTATGTAAAGTAAAATAATACAGAAACATATTGTACTTTAACAAACTTTAAATTACTCACAAATAAATTGTATATAGAAACAAACGCTCTTATTTTGAGGATTTTTTTTGAGGCCGTGAGGTTGGCGTCGACACGTTGCTATGACAACGCGCCGCCGCGCCCGGCCCCCGCGTCCTGCACTTCAATTCAATTTAGTTAGTTTAGACCCGAAAATGTGTTACTGTGCTTTCAAGGACTTAGTTCAACTTATGCGCTGCTTATCAGGGTCGTCAATCGTCACTATAATTAATAAACTATCGCGCGAGAGTATAGCACATTGCACATGCACAATCTTGAATGTTCCTTGTTTGCAGGCAGTTTAGTTTAATTTCTTATATTAGGAAGTAACCGAAGTAAGTGTGTAAATAAATAATGTATCGAGTAAATAGTAGCGTGTTGTGGGACTTTTCTGAAAAGACTAAAGACAAAGAGATTCAATTTATAATTAGGTATAAAGAGATTCAACTTAATATAATAATTATGTAATGTATAATGAAATGAACTTTTAAATACGCCTGCAGTTAGTTTAAAAAAGTTCAAATATTGAACTAATTTGTAGCCAGTCTTAAGCCTGGATAAAGTATGAAGAAAAGTTCATTCATACTCAATAATTAAAATAAAAATGTTTATTTAATTAGTTAATAAATAACTCATCATTAGTGTGCGCTACTAAGAATTCATTTAATCAGTTATTTCGTATACCGACATTACTGAGAATAAGCGTATACCAATGATACCGTAAACCTGATATACCGAGTACACATTTCAATAAATGGTTATTAAAATAAACAGTTTTAAAACCCTTTATCCTTAATACCGACTTTGCCGAGAATATCAGAATACCGATGATACCAGAACCGAGTGAATAACTAGTTATTAAAATAAACAGTTTTAAAACACTTTATCGGCGACAATACCAATAAAGAGTTATGGTATTACGAAAACGCGTACCGACCCATGTCTAGTCAGCAACAAGTCAACGGTCGTGCTGGCAACGTCGCGGCGAAAGTAGCGGGCTGGCAACGCCGCACGATCGATACAGGGTCGGCCCCTGTGAGCGAACTTGAGCTATCTATGTGTGCTATGTATGTATGTATCTATGTTACGTGCACGTGCTTATAGTCTCATACTACTGTTGTACTCGTAGATTGTTGACGGTTGATAGATTGTAAAATGTAATCCAGGTTACATAGTAGGTATTCGTTTATATAAAAATAATGTTATAATTATAATCTAACAAGTTATGTCTATCCACGTACCTAGGCTAGACCTAGCCTAGCTATCAATATTTTTAACCTCGCACGCATTTGATTACTTTATTAGCCTCTTCGAGAATGAAGTCATATGATGATTCCACAGTAATAGCAATGTAATGTTAAACTCTTGTGTTGATACGTTCAGGGTCTGTTTTCAAAATGCAGTTTGGTGTTAAAAATTAATCATAAAATTGCAGCTGTATGTTTCGCATGGGGCGGGACTGTTAAATTAATATCATTTACAATTTTTACCGTCTACACAAATTATTTTGAGCAACGCTATCTATATATTTCGGTTTGTTGGAGCCAACAAATTTTATCTTGATACGTAATGCCAGAGATTTGTGATACCTATAATATGTTACGAAGAACGATACAATCAACTTTAGGATTGTGTAGGTAGGTAGGTCCTACTTGATTACTGTTTCTAAAATGGTCTCATTATAGCATCTCGGACTTCATCATCATACTCGCTCAAAATAATTTACCAGCGATAATTCGTGCGTATTGAATAAAAACTTACATTCAGCTTACCTAATTTGTTTTTATTTTATTTAAGTACATTTTATATAAAATGTTCGTAATTTATATCAATATAAATAGACTAACAAATATGCCCTTGTCTGAGGCCCTTGTGAATTCGACCCATAAGCCCAAACGTGATGTAAATGGGTGCTTCCATGAAAATAGGGCAACTTTATGATGTGATTTGTCTTTACTATTTTTTACATACTATGCAATTTTAAATTAGTGTGATTTATGGCTGATCGATAGAATAATTAATGTTCAAAAGGGCCAGTCACTTTGTTTAGTATTTTAAGAGAAATTCAGGATTTTGTAAATTTAGATGTCTAGGGACTGACACATATAGCTAGGGACTGATGAAAATTATACTGATGTACGATTTTACATAAGATTGTTTAAGGCAATTAATGTAATAAAATAAGACTCATACACGGGCATAGCTTCACTTTTATTAGGAACGTATTTTAGTATTTTTTATTCTAACTTGAAAAATTTACTTAACAATTTTAGCTAAAATTCTTTAAGATAAGGTAAAAATAAAACAAACGAGGCTCAATGGCCCGTGTGGCGCAATGGTTACCATGCCGGATCGCCACACCGAAGGTCCTGGGTTCGATTCCCAGCGAGGCGGAAATTTGAATGATGAGTTTGAATTTCTGTTCTCGGTCTGGGTGTGAATGTCCTTGTCCTTGTCCTTGTCTTTGCTCTATAAGGTAATAATTAACAAAAAAGGCTCCTTGCTTATAAAATAATTAATCTCAATTACTTAACATTTTTAATACTCCTGTATGATAAAAAATAAAACAAATGAGGCTCTTTTTTCAGAAACTTTTGATGCAAGTTTTTTAAACAGTAATAAATAACGCTTCTGTTTATTAACATTCTTGCGAGTAATACACTCTTTTTTTCCTGCTGCATTGCGACTGTTGCTGTCATCTTCATAGAATCTATGAACAATTTCCACCACTCTGTTTTTCTTGGCTTTAGTTTTTGTTCTAGAATTATTATGTTACAGTTGAAATTCGATTTCTCTTGGTGAGTTTTTGCTTTTGAATAGTGGTCTGAAATTTGGCCATGAATAACTTCGCCAAACAACGCCTTCTTGACTAGTTCTTTCTTGAGAATAGGATCTTCAGCCATTTGTTCAATTTTACTTTTCAGCGTGAGTGCTTTCTTTGCCATCTTATTCCTTTGTTTCAGTCTTTTATATTTCTTCTGTTGAGTGTTAAGCTTTCTTTTTAAATTTGAAATAACACAATTTTTGTTCTTCAACGTAATATTTCTTAATTTTCTTTGAAGAAGGCTTCTTCGTTTAGCTTCGGCTTGTCTAAGATCGTCATTAACATTTAGAATTATGTTATTGTCCACTGGTTCTATAGTTCTATTCTCTTCAGGAAATTCTTCCTCAGACAAAGATGTAGTATTTTCTGTTTCGTAATGATTACAGTCTTTCCTAACTTATTGGTTTTTTCTGTAATCAGAAGAGTACTTCTTCCATTTTTTTTAAATGTTCTCTGTTCTCGAGAGGTCATATCTTTTACACATTTTCGATGTCCTTTCTCCTTTTTCTTTATATACTTTAGTCTTTCTTTCTCTTTGTGTCTAGCTAATAACACTGGGTCACGTCTGATTTTCTCTAATCGCGCTTTTGCAGCCATTGACTTCTTTAGGGCTATTTCCTCCTTAGTCAATTTTGTCCTAGGCGCCATGTTGCTATAAAAGAGAAATGCATTGCAACGTATTATATTAATAATTTAAGCAAAATGTTTTATTTGTTTGAAACATGACTTGTCTAATAATTAGTTAACAGATAAACTGACATTTTACCTATATGAACCACGAAAATTTAAAACATAGCACTCTTTTTTAGGGGTAGTAGTGAAAAAACATAGGTAACACTCCTGTTTGGTGCGTTACAAAAGGATATTGCAAATTAATTTACTTGAAAGTCAGTCCCTGGCTTCTCCGTCAGTCCCTAGCCATATTTATAGCGAGGGCCTGATGGGTTAGGGACTGACGATTCAGAAGATAAACTACGAATACTCTGTTCGGTTACATATACCACAATACCTATCGATATTTAATGAACAGGGCTTACAAAACAATACTAAAACGTTAACAATTATAAACAATTGCCTACTATTTAATATAAAAATTGCTTACCGAGGGACTGACAAAGTCACTGGAATAAGGCGTGCTCGCACATCTCACGCCGCGGTTGCACTGAATTAAAAATGGCCGACGCAAGGCGAGCGGCATTTGCAGATAACTTCATGTCTATACTTTAGAATCAACTGATTCACATTCCCTCATTCACGATAAAAGCCGCGTAATTTCAAAATTTCTAAGCGGCTAGGGCCTGATGGTTAAAGTCGCGGACACAAATTTAACTTACATAAATGTAACGTTTTTTCTAAATATTGTTATTTTATTGATGTTATTAGGCAAATAGTCATATTTTTAACTGTCTTGAATAAAATAAAAGTGTATAAAAGAAATGTTTTTTCAGATATTGGTGTCCAAATACAAAATTTTGGTAGGCGGACACGGCTAGGGCCTGATAATTGTGGTAGTTAAAAAAGTTTTCTTAAGTATATTTCTAAATTATTTCAAACATTTTGAGGGCAATAATTAAACACACATTAAGCTGTTACCTATTATCTAAAAAGTAAAATTAATTCAATTTAATGCAGTGAAAAATGCCTGTGGACATAGAGTTGCCCTATTTTCATGGAAGCACCCAAATAGTGATTAAGAACGTTCAGTTCTGTGTAGGTATATTGTGATTTGTGAGTGTTTATGTGTCTGAAAGGTACCTACCTACGCCCCGCGCCCGTGCGTTTGACGCACGAGTGGCGTCCATCGCTGCGGCCTGCGCTAGTCTGCCTGTTTCTGTTACTCATTCAACGCTATTCCTATTGTCTCTGCGTTTATTGTGTCGAACAATGTGAAAGATAACAATGAAATTATATTGTGATTCAAACACACTTGAACGATCTCACATAACTGCTATTTTTATAATTATATGAATAAACGAACCAATGGATTATGGAAGGCTTCCAGTGAATCTTGTGTAGGTAGATGTCTCATTCTGAATTCATGCCCAGATGTCAATATTTAGAAGAATATTGATAGTCTAATGCATAAAATAAAAGTCGGTCTCTCACAAAGTAGGACGGACCACTGGACCAGGTTCGAATTCTACAATCGTTTCTTAAGGTATCGTATGTATACGTAGTGTTTTATTGTGACCTATAAATTAGTATAAATGAAAAGTGTCCCGCTGGCTGGAGGTTGAATTAAAACCGACGCCCTTCTTTCATTTTGACGGAACAATATCTAATTTTGACTGCATTTGATAGAACTCATTTGGAACTAAATCCTAGACATACTCCTATCGTTATAGGATAGGGGAGTCCCGCTGAGTGTCACATTCAATATGATTACAATAAAATTATAAATTAGATTAACATGATTAATTTTTTTCATGATAAGTCATACGAAAATACTTATAAAATTGAGTCTTATCATCCAAAAGTTCTTTGTAAAAAGTGCAGTATTCTCCTTCTTGTTCTCTTTTCTACCATGTAGAAATACATGTACAGGAAATATCAGAAAAGCTTCTTCTACGTCATCTTCATCATTAATTCTTCAAATGAATAATTACTTTTTAACAAAAAATAAAACCAACGAAAAAAAAAACTGAAAAGCAAAAAATAAAATAAACCATTTAGTATTATAAATTAAGATCCGAAATTAACAGTAAATAAATAATTTTGAGACCGTGCCAAATAAACAACCAAAATTAATTACATAAAATTCATAATATTATGAGGGCAGCGCGGCAGCGGCATGCGATGCACACGGCAGCAGCAGCGCGGCGCACATCTTTTCGCCGTTTGTTTTTTCATTTGTTTGGCACCGCCTCAAAATTATTTATTTACTGTTAATTTCGGATCTTAATTTATAATACTAAATGGTTTATTTTATTTTTTGCTTTTCAGTTTTTTTTTCGTTGGTTTTATTTTTTGTTAAAAAGTAATTATTTTTTAATTTTTAGTTGCTATAAAACTTATAAATTATAATTAACCCTAGAGTGGGCGCGTTTGGAGCATTTTGCCGCCATTGTTAAAAAACCGTTCATATTTTTAAAAATACTGGCACCAGAAGTTCGCTCTTTTTAGTAGCTGCCCCTATTTTTGTAGGAGACCCTTGCCAAAAATTTTAACCCAATTAGTGCGCGGGATGCTCCAGGAGAAGAAGTTTTTTACCATCAGGTGATGCCCGGCGGCAATTTGCTCTACGCGCGCCTACTCACGTATGTACAAATTTTGTAATACTTAGGTGTGAAAAATTGAAATAATGATATTTTTGCTTATTTTTATGGTGTTTTAGCTTCAGATAGGTATGTTATTATGATTGCATAATGTGTACATGCGTTGGTCGTTGGTTTTAAGCCGTAAAGAGATTATAATTATGACGACGTAATTTCGTTTTTTTTGACTCTGTTATTTGAAATATCAATATTATTCAGTTTTTTTTATTTTTATTTTTAGTTATAAAAAGACTATAAAACGGTTCACAAAAAAAGTTCAAATTTTTTCGTGACTAGAAGAGCAATTTGGCTTTGAGGCAGCGAGCCAAAAATGGTGTTTTAGATGCGTAAAGTTGCTGTGCAACGAGCGTAGCATCTACTTTTTTGAACATTGTTAGGCTAAAGCATATCCTATAAATAAGGGAAGGTCAAAAATTTGTTATTTTTTCCAAATATTTAGTAGGTTTAACCTACCCGAGGTTAAACCTACTAAAAATATTAAAATTAATGGCACTCTTTCTAAATATTACTCATATAAATGGGTCCTTAAACATTTTTTTAATAAATATATTGATTTCATGTGACTAACATTGTCATTTATTGAATGCCGAAAAAAGAAATTAATTAAATAATAGGTTTCCTGTTTAAAATTAATATTGAATATGAGCGGCAAAATGCTCCACACGCGCCCACTGATGTTCCAAAAAATAGCGCGCCCACTCTAGGGTTAATAATAAATTATTGATTTTATGAATTATAGATTCAGTTACCAGGTAAAAATGTAGTAGATGAAATATCTATCATCAAGGTACACACTATTCAATAAAAAAAGAATCATCGAAATCGGATCATCCAGTACAAAGTTATTGGGGTTAACATGTAAAAATTCCGGGTAAAAAACGGGTGAATAATCAATCATTCCCTATTTTCGTACCTTTATAGGTGGGAATAAAATTTTCAAAAAAATATGGGACCAACTTCAGGACATACCCTATCCAATAAAAAAAGAATCATCCAAATCGGACCACCCTGTGCCGATTTCTGCGTGATCATACATAAAATAAAAAATATATACGTGTCGAATTGAGAACCTCCTCCTTTTTTTTTCGTCGGTTAAAAATCCATCTTCCTGTTCACAACACTAGCACGTTAGTTAGGTCCGAGTTACTGCCACGTCGAGTATGCATTAAAAATCCCCGTCAGTGTTTATTAACCACTTTCCGTCCACGTTACATATGCAGCGACCTAATTTTACTAGTACATTATGTTGCATTTATGTGGGTAAGTACTAGTACATTATATTAAATTAATGGGGTTGGTTGTAGAAGGTACTTTAAATTTTGATATTGGTGTGAGTTGAGAGATGTAGTCAGGTTTAGTGTGAACGTTTAAAACCATTTTTAAATCCAGGAGACGCGTTTTGAATTATTTACGACAAAAATAAGTTCAACAAAAATTGCGTATTAAGTTCGGTTTTCACGTATTAAGTGTAAACCGGACACTGCAGTTTGTTACAGCGGGCGGGGGCTGCTCTCCCTCCACGCCTCCGGGGTTTACATTCACTCTAGGGGTAGGGCAGACTTACCACGTGGGGTCGGGGTTGACTAAGTCGGTTTTGTAACCATTTCGACCTACATCTGGAAATTTAAAAATCCGAAAGAAACACAAGATGGCACATGAATCACTTAGTAACAAGAATAACGGAATGACTGAATACAACATTGACAGTGCAATAAGTTTTGAGCTACCGTTCCATTTCACTCGTTTTTGACATGTACCCTCTAACTCCAGACCAAATTGACGAGAATTGTCTTCCGTAATGTTCGGTTTACACGTATTAAGTAGATAACTACATATATTATAAGTAAATTAATCCGTGTAAACAGACAATTTAGTAACTTTTTATAAAATATAAAAAATAGATTTCAAGGATCAACACATAGATATACCATTATAGATAATAAATACATAGGTATCAATTTAGTTCTCATAAGAGCTTTTAGATCTGTGATCGAGTTGATCAGATCAGATCAGGTTGATCATTCATTTGTCAGTAGGCCACTACGGTCACTGCTGTGTTCGTTTAAAAACGTGGCGGAAAGTGGAGGGTATGACTGGTATGAGAAAGGGAAATAAGTAAAATGAAACATTTTTTTTTTTAAAAAAAGGTCTTTATTTTTTAGTCTTCCAGACTATAAAAATATTTAAAAAGCGCCTCGTATTAAACCCATGATGTTGTTGAATTGATCGTATGCCCGTTTTAACGGGTACCATGTTCAATTTAAGTTTAACTTTTGACAATATAATCCATTCTATTAAACTGTACCCGTTTTTAATTGAAATCTACCTCCGTCAGATCTTTTTTAATTTCACTCAAATGTACACTGCGCCTTATATTCTTAACTAGGGTTAACACCTCGCTTCGAAACTCTAGCTTTTGATCTAAATTGAAGGCTCTAACTGCTGGTAATAGGGATTCGAAAAACGATTTGTCCTCGTCCTCGTGTCCGTAGCTTCGTCCGGGACCTAAAGGTTCTATTTCTAATGTGGTCTGTTCAACTCTCCGCCGTTTTAGATCTATCGAGAGATCGTCGGTGTCACTAGGCCACATGCTATCGTTATGTTCGAATCGTCTTTTGGGCCGTCGCAAGGGATCCCCCTCGGACCCCTCGTTATCATTGTCCTCGTCGTCCGTGGAATAGGACACGTGGTTGTACACGTTGTTGAGGAAAGACAGGTGACTAGCGTACATGTATCCTCGCTTATTGTCCCGGCGTTTGATGTGTCGGACGTAGGAATCGCGGATGTTTCGCCATTTGCCGTGCAGCCTGCGATCTGTAAAATATTTCTATCTTGTAATCGAATTATTGTTACAAGCTCCATTCTAAAGCGTGAATAATGCACGTTTTTCAATCTTTACCGCATTTAAATTAACCGCATGGTAATTGTGACATATTGACAATGACGTTTCTCGGTGACACTGTCTGTCAAGCGAGACGCACGTCACTGGCAAGGCGGCACGAACAGCAGCTCATCTCGTACTGCATGTTATCTTGTGAATTCTGTTGTTCTCATTTAAACCGAACCCTTAGCCGAACTGGGAGATTGTCTAAACGCCACAGTCATATTATTGAAAAAATATTTAGCATAGGAATTGTTCCTTAGTTTTTCTGTTTTGCTCTACGACCAAAAATAAGCACTGTGTGATCGGCGGAATATTTACGGTCCCCGTAAGCGCACTAGGTATACAGTTTTGTCATTGCATGAAGATTTCTGAGCTATGAACCGTGAAAGTCATTGTCTGTTCATTAGTGTAATGACTGTAGTGAAATAAAAAGCAATGATTGTCATCGTAAAATTTAACCAAAATAGAGGTTAGCTCCATTCACACAAAAAATATAGAGAAAGGATGAGTTTAAAATGAAGCTATAATTCTTGAATATCTTTATTGATAACGCTTTTCAAACGAGACCGCTGCATGAGTGACCTGCTGCATTGCGTCAAATATAAATAGATCCCTTAAAAGATAGTACACCTCAAAAAATACATTGCTATATGCCTACCTATTTCAAGTATTGTGATTATTATTGCACTATTGAACAAATTATACGGCAGCTAAGACTAAATATAATTGTCCTAAAAAATTTAAAAAAGATCTGATTGGAATCTGTGGTTTCAGTAGGTAAACTACCTGTATAAAATTGCCTATTAAAGTACCTAACTACTAGTAATTAATTTATCGTATTAAAAGTGTTTTACTGATACAGAGTCATTCACGTAACTTTTGCAGAGATGTATGTACCTGCTATACTTACAAAGGTCCATTTTCTCTAATTCCGGGAGGTCATCAAAATGTAAAATGAATTTCTTTGCAATTTCAGTCCAGGCCGCCTGTTTCTTAGTCTTGTGCCTGTTGTCTTCAGTGTGGAGGTCCCACACGACGGGATACTTCTTCACCTCCGCTATAAACTCCTCTACGTCGAGGCTGTACGTACTAGCTTCTGTTCGTAACTTACTCATTATACGCAGTTACGCAGCACGCGGTTATTTTATCATAATAGAGTGAACTGGAGGAGGATTATCCAATTTGATTTGGTCGAATATCTAGGCCCGATAACTCACGATTTGAGGTGTTGACTATTAAATTATGATAAAAGCAACTTGGTTTTAGATGCGTTGACGCTCAGAGTTGACGTAACACGCAAAATGTTTGTTTTACGTGTGTTAAGACTTAATTTTAACTTAAAAAAAAAATAGCAATTTATATACGATTTTCCAATTATCACAATTAACGTGTTGTTTACGTGTTATAAAACGCGTTTTATAATAATAACTGACGTGCAGGGACGAGTAGATAGATGCATGGACTGTAGTGAACGCGAACGATCCGCCGCGTGGCAGTCGCGGCAACGGCCCGCGCTCGCTGCGGTTACGCTGCACGGAGCGGCAACGCCGCGGGGCCGGCAACGTCGCAGCGTGGCTGTCGGCGCGGCAACGTCGCATGTTGTTGATCAGCGGGCTGGCAACGCTTGCGGATTGTAAAATTGCCCGGCGAATCAAGTTTCCTTTACTGAATGTTACTGATGCAGTGCTATCTATCAACCGAAAAGAGAAAATTTTAACTTTGAATATTGTTTTCATATAAAAATTTCCTTCAAAATGAATGCAAAATAAATGTGTTTCTAGAACAGTATAAAGTAGGTAGGTACTTTACTTACCCACATTTGTACACCTTTGCAAATAACAGTAACTAAAAGTATTAATAACTTGGTAGAGTAGACCTTGCTAGTAAACTAGTAAACTCTACCTCCAAGCTATAGACGGGCAAATTCTACTTAAGTACCATTAGTCCATTTCACCAGACTGGGATCGTACTCCATAGTCCATATCTTAAGTCGCAAGACAAGCGTGACCTTAATTATTCCGAGCTAAGTTGACATAGTAATGATATGATCTGTATTTCCAGCGGATCTGCAGGATTGCGTAAGACCTGCGTCGCAAACAACCTTCAGTGACATTGACGTGTGAAATGTGGACCACGCTCAGGCTCGTGCTGAAACCAATAACAATAAGGGATTGTGTAGGTGGCACTCGTCCAATTGCTGCACCAGTTTTATTATTATTTAGGTATTTAATATTGAATCCGATACTTCGCAAAGTTCGCAGGTCGCAAGACTTGGGCTAGGATACAGTGATACACAGATAAGGCACAGTTAAAATATTGGAATAGTGCGTTTTACGTTAGAGTTCATTCATAGGTAGTACAATTATTAACTACTCTGTGGTAACATTTGTAGATAGAACCATGTAGTATGGAGGTAACTCCATGGGTGGAACCGAGTCCAACCCGTCAGTGGCCAAGAAAACGAGGTATTGTAATAATTACTGAATCGAACTGTAATCAAGATATTATTAAATAGAAGACATTATACTTAAATTGTTAACATTTCCATGCTACATTGTTTTGATGTTTATGTTTACCATAGTTTTTTAGCTAAAATTACACGTAATTATTTAATTACGTCCTCAATTAATGCAAATAAACAATTATTAACATTAACATACACAGGATAATGTAAACGACCTGCAATCGATGATTCATTAGTACACCGATGTCTAACTTTACTAGGATCGTATTATTTGTCCATCCATTAGCTAACATGCTTTATAATTTATATAACAGCCATTATATGCGGATATGTACAAAGCTAGCGAGACTTCTATGCTCGCTTCCTTAGAATAATAATAAACCTCGCTTCAATGCTTTGCTTGGAGGGCTCCAAGAGTTATCGAATATTGTTGATAAATAACAGTTCTAAGGTTTTGCGATTGTTTTCGAACGATTGAGACTTCGTTCGCCATCAAAGATGCTTGGATATGACGAAGATTGAGGTATCGTTGGGTAGGCAGTAGGCACGCCTATCTTAAACAGTGTGGCTCCAAGCTTAACTTATAGATCTTGCATAAGCATAATTACATACCAACTGTAATTTGTACATTTTATTTTAATCCCAAGGTTTATTTTTATGGATCAATCTGTTTTTAGTTTTAACATAACGTATTTCATCGCTACTCGCCGCCGAAATGTAGTGGAACGAGTCCGAAAGATATAATATAGTTCATTACAAGGACGTTTAGTGTAAGGGTGATTTATGGACCCTCGCGTCTGGGGGTCGATTCCAACCCTCGGCTGCGCACCCCGCTGATCAACGATTTATGCCCCAATGATCCGAAATTTCCAATTTTCCGCCGAAAGAAATGTTTCTTGCATTTTTTTCAGAAGTTTGCATCGGGGGGTTATGATTGGGGTTAGTTGGTGACGTCACTCGCCTTTTTATCATACAGAAGCATGATAAATATTTCTGTATTCAAATCGAACTGTTAGTTGCATTTTGCATTTACGGATAATTACTGCTAAAGTCTGTTACATAGTTTTTGTGACGACCAAGTAGATCCTGCCTGCGAAGCTGTCTAAATTCTGGACTAAATTCCCTATTGCAGGTACATGCGGATATTAATGTGACAGATTTTATTTGTTCTCAAATCGTGGATTTCGTGACGCTTTTGTAGGTGTCTATGCCCTATGCCCCTCACCACAGGGAATATAATATTTACAAACTAACTACATCATAATGACAAGTAAAATGAAGTAGCACATACTTTTATCTTTCTTCATGTCGACATAAATAAGGCATACCGTCAATTTAAACGTACAAAGTTTTGGTACTCGTTTAAATCGTACGTCGCGGGACGTAACCTGCTAGTGATTGCGAAAATTTTCATTTAACACGTAAAGTTGAATAATGGTCCTTTTATGGCTGCAGTTTATAGCCTCACGGACGCGTAACGGGTTTAAAAGTTCATTTAATACATAAAATTCATTTAAATTCTTGGAATAGAACTATAATGCTCAGGATCCAAATTAATCTAATCTCAGAATATAAAACAAATGCCTATGATATATGTATATTCGTTATCAACGCGTGTAAGTAGGTACATAAGTATGTAGGTATAACAAAATTCAGATCAATCGGAGGTCTAAAATAAAGTACACCCGATGATTGTAACACTAATATAAAAAGCTGTTCAGAATCCTAATTCCTACATAGGATGGTCCATAAAAATGTAGACGTTGTAACGTAGTAGGTACTTACTTTAATTTTGTTTAAAATACAACCTTTTGGTCTTCGCATGGTTTTTGCTCTTGTGATAAGGTGCAATTCAAACCGCAGTTGTGCTCGAACAATGGCGAGGTCGTTGACACCAGGCGATAAATCATTTTGACAGTCAGATTGTTCTGGGATTCACACAGGTAGTTATATAGATACGGCGTACGTACATAATATTCACGGTATTTTTTAATGATAGAACGTGGTAGAAGCTACGAGAACATCGTCACATCATATACTCGTAAGTATGCTTCAAAAGCGTCCAGTTGGGCCACTAATGTATATTCCACATCTCAGAATTATTAAGGAACTAGCTGTTGCCCGCAGCTTCGCATACGGAAATTATGTTATACCTTATTTGTACCTCTTGTAGAAGGAAATTTAAAAAACGGTGAATTTATATTGAAGTACTTATATTTAGTAATTTATATACTGAAACCCACGATAAAATCACAAAGGATTCCTCCAGGAGCGGGTTTTGAAAAATAAGCAATATTCACATTAATTTGTATTTTTTTCTTTTTTTTTTTTGCAAAATTTTGAAAAACTGAAAAATACATATTCCATAAATTTAAGCAAGCAACATTTGCTGCAAATTTGAAGCAAGGTGGATGTTTTAAAAATATTCCATACAAACTTTCATCCCGTTTTCCGGGGAAACATTTTAATTTTTCGGGATAAAAAGTATCCTAAAATATGACCCGGAGTATTAGTAACAACTTTACCAATTTTCATCTAAATCCGTTCAAGGGTTTTCATGTGATGCCCGGACAGACAAACAGACAGACAGACAGACAGACAGACAATAATTCTAAAAAAAATATTTTTGTGCTCTAACACGTTATTGAAGTCCCCCTAATCAAAATTAAAAAAAAATATTCAATGTACAGAAAATTTGCCTTTTGAGTTTTATTATAGTATAGATAGATGTCAATTTTGTCACAGAGTCGATGCTGGCTAGTAATAGACGCAAAACCCTTTTCGTAGACGTTCGTTGTACTATTAGTTGTTTCAAGTGGGAATAATGTGTAGTGTTTAAAAAAAAATTAAATGTCACGAAACATGCCTTGAGATCCGGTTCTTTCTTTCTTTTTCTTCTCTCTTTCTTGGCCGGCGACGCATCAGTGATGACTTTGTTGTTGCTGATGTTCATGGGCGACGATGGCCACTTACCATCAGGTGGATCGTCAGCTCGTTTGCCGGCCGGCTATTTCCATAAAAAAAGGAATTGAGTTTGTCTTTTACATGCAATATGTTTATGTACATTGTATATTATAACTTTAAAGACGCCCTTCTAATAAGAATATGCTTTTGTTACAGGTACAATCGTTTATTTATCTTGAGATGATTATTAACACAGTAAGTAAAGTAGCTGATTTTCTTTATATATGTACGTGGACTGGAGATCCAGTGTAGTGTTAATATCTAGAAGAGTTAGTGGTAAGTGGAACCGTCAAATACTAAACCAACGCCGCGACGCATAACGAGGTTATTTTAGTTATAACACAGAAGAAATAATATGATTATAACAACTTCGCATTAGTTATATTAATTTAATTCAAACCCCAGACGAAAATAGAATAAAATGTACAATTGCAATCACTAGTCATAACAAACACACAAAATTCCCAATTGATCAAAGCAGTCTGATATCTCCGACCTAAATAATAAATTAGTTTTCTCATCTCATAAAGAACAACGTAACAACTAAAACAAAAATCCTAGAGGAAAAGTTGAGCAAATTAAAATAAATACGTTATTATAATGTAAATGTTATTTTAACCTGTTGTTTTAACTTGCCAGTTTGAAAGTTGAAGACGCCTGTGAAGGACGCCGTGACCGACCCCGAATTGACCGGCATTGCGACTGCTCGTCCTGTTCGACCTTGTGCAAAATAGATGTTGTTTCATGTACAATATTACGAAATTATTAAATGTTTGTACATTTAAGTCCCTTTAAGTTTCCCCGTGTTGAAAAACTTCTTCGATAATAATAAAGTATTTGCTTTTCGAAGCTCTAAGATCATCACTATTCCACCTATCGTATTAGTCACATTTTTACGTAGTTTTTGTAATCTTTGCATTTATTGAATGCTGTTGAAACAAAAAGCTAAAGACACACAAAGCAAAATAAAACAGGGCATAAAAATAAATGCGTTAGTGAAACATGAAGCGAAATATAAAATTACAAAGTTGCCAAGTTTTGAGTATATTGGAGCTCAACTTGGCACCTTGCGACTTGGCTGTTGCATTAACTACGAAGTTTAGTATCTTTGAAACCTGGCGTTATTTTGGAAACCGACGTAACTTATTATTGATTTTAACTAAACTATCTCTATCGATTACTACTTAATTAAAGTAAGTTTTAATATAGAGGTCAGATCTTTAATGTTAAAACACAAAGAAAACTAAGAAGGTAACATAAATACCAAGTTTCCCAAACTGTTCTATGTTAAACGAGAAATTTTGAAAGTTGTGGAGCTTCAGACTACTTCAGAGTTGTTCTACGTAGAACAAGCAGGGATGAGTTAAGGCGGCTTACGACTTGTCCATGGCATTAACTTTAACTTTTGGGACACAAAGACCTTCGGGATCTGACACGCTTTTAGACTTAAATTTCGGTATTCTAAAAAGTAAATCAACGTTCTGGTTTAAAGTACAACCTTTAAGCATTAAATAAGATAGACAAAAACACAAATGTTAAATGTCATTTTATTTTTAAGTTGATCATAGATTCTCAATTTATTACTTTTAATAATGGCTTTTAAACCAGTTGACTAATGAGAGTGACATAACTTTGCCTTGACCTGAGAGAACGTACTCGAATGGCCGTGAAGTTAATTATTAACAAAATAACGTTTCAGATTTTTTTTTTGTTGGCAGTACAATAATGGGATTTGTCTGTAGCACAAATGCTAAAATGTTGTCGCTATGCGTAAAGTGAAAAGCAATTATTTAGATTAGCTGCAGAAATTATACATTGAGTTGTTAATTGATTCTATTAATTTATTTCTACTACATTTTTAAATTATACGTATCTCTGAACCTAAAACTAAGTTTACAAGAGCTATTTTTTCAGTCAGGAGAAAATAAACTTCAACATTTTAAACTTTTATTTTTAATGGTATAAAAACAGAACCTTATAATTTGTTTATCATGACACAATCGTTCATTATTTAAATTGTATGTAATAAGGTTTATCACATGGACACTAATATTTATAACAAGCTTATAAATTGACTATCTATAGTTTTTTAGGATAATTTCTTTTTATTACTGCACGCCTTCCAACACATTTGGTAAAACAAAATCACCAACTATACACCATTCACATTACAAGAAGTCTTAAAGATCACAAGCAATCACCGATGTTCAGTCTAGTGACCCTCCGAGCTGTCTCTTCTTTGAATTTTAACCTCCCCCGTGCTAGGGTTGAGGACTTTTTCTTGCCCAAGCGAACTGGAAAAGTGGCTTGCAACTGCTTCTTGCATGATGCTTGCTATTTGCGCTCGAGCCCACATCTTCACATTCAGCGGCAACTGCCTCATCTCAGGCAGGAAGGAGAGAAGGAACAGCCGGTCACTATCCGTCTCATCGCTGGATAGCTCCGTGATAGGGAACACTTGCATCTCTTCTTCATCGTTGGGCGCTTCATTCTTTTTGTCCTGCTTCTTGGTACGTTTCTTTTTTTTCTTTCTCTCGGATTTGACCCGAGGCGCCTCCTCCACGAGGGGATCGTCGTCGGCGTCATCGTTGACGCTTTGAGTGTGATCGTCGTTGTTGCTTTCTTCATCGTCGTCGCTGGAAGGATATACATCTAATTTAGATTACTTGTACATAGTATCTCGGCGTAGTAATGTTAGTGTGTTGTTGGTTTATAATGGGTGAACTATTAGGAATAACGAACAGTACTTAAACGATTAGGATTAGGATTCGATTTTAATCTTTCTCTTTTATTCTGTATATATTTGATAGTATGTAGATATTTTTGAGTATATCTTTAGATAAAATTTTTACTTGATGAGTTGATTGTGTGACGAAGCACGCTTTCTCCATGTGACTCCTTATCTTCCGCGATGACCTCACACAAGTTATGATCTTACGGTTGTTAACATCATCACTAGTTAATTATAAGTTGTATTACTTCATATCATACTCTTTGTCCATCCATTAAGCTCACATAAATATGTCTATGTAGATATTAATATATGTACTAGAATTCTTCACTCCTATCAACAAACTTAATAGTTTTCAGTGGTGTAGGAACTTAATTGCTATGTGTGAATGTGAATGTTTTGTGTGCCTTCGTTTTTTATGGTGATAGATAAAGTCTTTAAATATAGCCTGTGAAATAACTTCTGTATGTAGGATGTGAATATAGAAGCATCATTTTTATTAGGAATTCCGTACGATTTATAGGTAATTAATTATTTTCATGTTAATGACCTTTTTCTATCGCACCTTTCTCTATCGTGGCATTAAGCCATTTTACTTTCCATGTTTTTAATTAAATTTAAATGCATTTTAAAGGAGTGGCGCCTACTTAATTAACTCTTATTGACTCTCCAAACTATTAATACTGTCTTATTAAAATTTATTTGAGTACCTAATTTACATACTTTTGAATTTCCTATTATTTTACAGTGTTTATATTTTATGATTATATCGTGGCTTTAAATACACTAGCTTGGAAACGTCAGTGGATTCGATTGATTTATAAACACGCGAATTAAAATATCGTCAGGAAACAATTAAGTGTGTATGGTCTGCCTGTGGTTTGACCTGCATTCTACAGATAGTTCTTGCTGTATCTATTGTTGCGTCAGCATTGTCGCCAACCGTTGTGGGAGTCTTAGATGCGCGGTATGTGTAGTCTCCTGAGCTTTGTTAAATCAATGTGAAACGTCGTAAGTGTTATTATTATTACTTCCTCACACTCTAAATTCAGAGAACTGAAATCATGTAATTCATATCCTACAACAGCTACTTTAACATGGTACTTAAAGAACGTATCGCTGAAGACTGCGGAGTAGATTTTTTACTGTTGGTCACAATTTAAATGTGTTGGTCCTTACAGCTACGGTGTGGCGACAGGTTGTATAGAGGAGCAGTTCTTTAAGACAACTGACAAGTCACAGAGAGGCTATAGAGGAAAAATACTAAAATCGCATCTCGTCGAAGGGGTTTTGATGGGGAACAAAAACAGTACGTACGAGACTGCGAGTGGACTATTTTCGGCATTTTTGTCTTCTAACTCTAATAAATGTGAAAGCAATCTACTAGGTCTTCAAGAATTTCTATTAAAAGGAAATTTCAACAAAAACTTCATACTGAAATTCTATAGCGAATGTGCGAATATGCTAGTTTTTAAGAGGAGCTGAAGAATGACGTTTTATAAATTCCTGTTATCTGCTTCCTCTGGTCATGGCACTTACTCCTCACTGACGGGTCCGTCAAATCCGCCGAGGAAGGTCATCCTCTTGAAGTACATGTAGACCCGCCGGTGGACCCTGATCCCCGAGCGCCGGGCCCTCACCTCGCGGTTGTACGCATCCCGTAATGACCTCCACTTCCGCTGCAGTTGCAACACTGATCATGGACAAGATGTTTTTAGCGTTTTGAACATTAATGCCAGAGACATTTTTAGAGTAGAAGTGGAAGAATTCCATGTCCATGAACATCGGCAAATCTGGCATGAAAGACTACTTATGTATAGAGCAGACAAACGAGCAGACGAGCAACCTGACGGCGGTCATGGTGGTATTACCGATGCGTTGCTGACTAAGGAAGGAAAAGAATAAGGAAAAAAATCGAATTATAAATACAACTTGTATTTATATAAAACGATGGTTATCTATACATCTCCACTTCAACTCATTATAGGCAAAGTAAAAAAAATGAATTTCATCTAAAGTATATCACTTAAGATGATTGATTTATAAACAGAAATATAGTCTATGACTACTTCTTTTACATATATGGCAACACGAAGATAATATGACAGATTTTGGCAACGCATCAATGATGCCTTTGGTGTTGCTGATGTCCATGGGCGACGATAGCCACTTACCATCAGGTGGATCGTCAGCTCGTTTGCCGGCTATTTCCATAAGTTAAATAGCCGATCAGTACCGTAAACTGGAACGGTTTTATTCAAAGTTTGCTATCTTGTTATATAAAATAAATATCTCTTTTTTTGCCAAAAATGGTAGATAGCATTTGTTTCTTATTCTATACGACTTATATGTACCTAGGCTATAAAAATAATAACCATACTGCAAGTTGCAAACTTAACACACCTCTGTCATACGCAGTGGCTTTGCTAAACGAGGACCAGTCTTTGTACAAGCTGGCTCCGACCTCCTTCCACAGCTGGAGCTTCTCCTCCCGGTCCAGGGTCTGGTCAGCGCGGTACAGCCCCGGCCGACTCTTCACCTCCTCGATCAGTCTGGTCGGCTTGAACTCGTACATTCCCAGTTTTTCCATATTATCATTAGCGACGCTTGCATCCACTAACGAGGGTTCCTGAGTTAAGTATGTTTCTGAGTACCTGTAATGGTTGTTATTTACAAATGAAAATGTTAAGTTAGTAAAGCAACTAAATATAACTAATGAAAAAATGTAAAACAATCCAGAATTCTAGAATATAGGTACCTACCTATTTATATGTTTTACCTACAACGCGATGTAGTGTCGTGAACTCGTGACGTCCTTCAATAAAATGCTGTAGGTATATTATGAACTACTACGTAAAAGTCGTAAAACGCTGTTATTCAGATTAATATAACCTACCTATTAAAACACTAGCGGTCGAACTGGCAAAAATATTCGATGGTTGTCCATCTCTTTACTATACCTACCACCGTTAAGCAAATGTACGGTAGCAATTTTTTAATAAAAAAAAGTAAAAAAACCTTATTTACCGTAATGAAACGTGTATAACAATTTTATTGCTGTTATCACCATGTCCTAAAATAAATGAAAAAATGACTGCCTGTTCCCTTTCACACCTGTACGCAATGCAGATAAGCAAGACGGGGGCACAAATACTACTCGGAAACTAAAGACCGAACACAATATTGAGTTATCGTATCATGTTTTGCGACCGAAAAGACGCCGCTTCGCAGCGAACGCGACCGTGCGACTGTCCGCAACTTCGCACGCTGCGGTCGCGACTGGCGGTCGTCGATGCGCAAGCCCGGCCGGTTCGATTGGCGCGCTGCGTTTCTGCGACACGCCCCCTGCGACTGGCGTGTCGGTGTCGTGGTGTCGCTGTCGCGCTGTCGTACTCTAGTCTCGTAAACACTCGGTCAATGGGCTCGGTACTCGGTGCTCGGTTGCGTCATCGCATCGTCTGATGCTCTATCGATTGCGTATGTTTATTTTTTGTTATCTGTCGGTCGGTGTAAGGTTGAAAATGTTTTTAAGGTCGATTATATGTTTTGTTCTTTTAAAAAACGGGCAAGTGCGTGTCAGGCCACGCGCAACGTAGGGTTCCGAAGTAGTAAATTTATCGACTATTACTCATTAACTAGGTACTTATGCTAACATAGCCGTGATAGTTTTCCTTGTAAATTCATCATATTGGAACTTGGAACCCTAAATCCAAAAATGGTCTTAGAAGACCCATCATATTTTCTAAAGAATTGTTCAATGATACCCCACACCATAGGGTGGGTATTTACACATTATAGGGTACGCGACGAATAAAAAATTCATCCTCACGTTATTTGTAAGGGAAGCACCCTGAAAAAAGTTTGTGTATATCCATGCCAAATTACTGCTTTCTAGCACTAAAAGAGTCCCGGCGGCGCTTTGCTTCGGACAGACGGACGGACGGACGAACGGATGGACGGACGGACATGACGAAACTATAAGGGTTCCGATTTTACTTCGGAACCCTAAAAACCTGAACACCGCCAATAGTTAGTAGAATCGGTTATAATTTTGCAGAGAGTACGTAACGTTTATCTTATTGTATACAAGTCTGAAAAATATTGACTACTTTAAAATTCTGAACCAAATAGATAAAATACATAGGTAGGTACCTACTTACGTTTGTCATCTTAGCTGAATAAGGATAATAAATCTTAGAGTTAACAATTTAAACTTTCAATGAATCTTCAATGACAATGAACAATGATAGCTCAAATAAGCGATTTTTTTTTAAATCCTCCGATGCGTTTGTTCGCAAACCGCGATTAGGAAAATTATGATTATAATCATGGTATTCTTGTTCCATATTGTACTCTTGCTACCTGCCAGGACACTACATTCTTCTGACCAATAATAATACTTCAATGTTCTGACCCAATTTTTTATAATCTTCAGTTACACTTTCCTAGAAAAAACGTCTTTTCAGCATCATAGGGCCTACCGCCTACCCGGCTGAAATGGTCGCTAGATGTTGTTTTGCTTCTTCTTGTATTAAAAAAATAGATTTACATTCCTGCGCATTTACATTACATTCCCTCGCATTTACATGTTTTCTTTAATGAATAAACCGGTGCGCGACGTTGCCACCTCGACGCGACGTTGCCGCTCCGTCCTATTGTTTTTCTCCATACAAAAAGAGTTTGTTATTTGATGCACTTTTCGTGTACCGAAAGTATCTATGTACGAGTTTTTGTTTTATTTTTAAATTTTAATTTGAATGAGGTATTCAACAACGAGCGCAATTCTGAATTTTAATGTAGCTAATTCGTGATTTTTTCGGTACGTTCGGTTGCTTTTGCAATGTTAATTTTTTTTTGGTGTTAGTCATTTTTACGTATTCCTTTTACATCTTACATGCCGTTCGTCAATTATACAGAGGTTTAACGCGACAGTTGGTATTTCTAATGGGCGCCATTGACGATGCGATCGATCGGTGCGATCCGTCGTTGCCGACCGATCGCAACGACGGATCGGTAGTGTATGTTAAGATTGTTACCGCTCATGAGTGGCACTTTTGAACCGATCAATCGCATCGTCAATGGCGCCCATTAAAGTCTAACGGACGGACGTTTATTATGCGTTTTCGGCTCGGCATTCATTAGAACAATCAATAAAACATACAGGAATCAGCGACTTTTCAGATACTTATCTACTTACACTATTTTCAGATACTTATCTTCTGTGGTTAAACTTATCTAACACCTTTCTTTGAAAAGTGTTCTTTGGATTTATTGCTGTTCCGCTTAGCTGGATTGTTCGGTCTTCCATGTCAATATATGGGTGATTCTACAAAAATTGGGTAACTCGATGTCATCAGCCAATATATACAAAGTCTTATTATATTTTATTGAGATTAAAATTTATTTTAAAGCAATGAAAAGTCCTTTATTTGGTCACCCAATTTCAACTCTTAATTTTAAATACAAGTTAACAAAAAAACACAACTAATGCTTAAAACGTCAGTCCTTTGGCATGTCACAATCCCGAAAACCAAGAATCAAGTGAATATCTATTAAACATTATCATTGATTTAAGAAAACTTACTAATTTACTACAATCTGTGATGTACATAGTAATATATACTGGAACTTTATTAATGCAATGTTCTCCACTTTATTTAAAAAAAAATAAGAAACTTTGTCATTAGTTTTATTCGTCAGTCCGTTGTGTGTTGTTTAAATTTGAAATTCGCGCAAAATATCACCGACTCAACGTCAAATCCCTGTTTGAATTTTAATGTTGATTATGAAGTTACTTGCGGACCGTACAATTTGACGGCCGCCGTAACTGTACCAGTGCTTGGGTTGTGTTTGTCGTCTATACACGTGCTAAGCCAGTCAACATTTCAGTCCTGTGGTGAGTCGTTATTTTCTTGTTAATCTGAGGTTTATTTTCATTTATACATAGTTAACTACGATTTGTTAAAATGTAGTTTGTTGATATTTGAAATTACCAAAAGAAACAATAGTTATGATTATAGCCTCAAATTATGTCTTTTTCGTCAGTCCGTTGGCGTCAGTCCTTTGTCAGGTATCGCGCCAAAGGACTGACGTGTTTCCATGGTACTGATGTTTTTTTTGTTTTAGAGCACTTTTATCTTAATTGCTACCGTGTATATTTATATTTCAGTTTAAAACATTATGCGGTACGCTAAAAGCAAATTGACTAGCATTAAATTAGTGGAATTCAAAGAAGAAGTAATAAAATCTGTTGAAAAAACGCCAAATACCAGAATCGAAGACATGAGTGAAGATAGAACTAAAAAGAAAGAATTAGTGAAGAAGGCCCTTATTGGGGAAGTTAATAAAACACAATTGGAAGAAAAACTACACCAAGCTCATGAAGAAAGAAAAAAAATTAAACAAGTTTAATATCTGGAAATGTAGTTGACAAATACAAACTTTTAAGATTAACATTGTTAGATTTTTGTTTCTATTGTTTGTTGATTCATCCATCCATCCATCCATCCATCAGCCTTTGTAGGTCCACTGCTGAACATACGCCTCTCCTAACTTGCGCCACTCTGACCGGTCCTGAGCCTTCTGAATCCAGCGGATGCCCGCTGTCTTCTTCAGGTCGTCAGTCCACCTGATCGAGGGCGTCCTATCCTCCTTTTTCCGAGACGTGGGCGCCATTCGAGGACCTTTCTTTCCCAACAGTTATCGGTCCTTCGAACTTCGGCCAGCCCATTGCCACTTAAGCCGGCTAATTCTTTGAGCTATGTCGGTTACCTTTGTTCGTCTACGGTAGCGTAATACCGAGCATAGCCCTGTCCATAGCCCGCTGCGCTACTCTGAGCTTGTGAATTAGGCCAGTAGTGAAGCACCACGTCTCGGATCCGTATGTCATCGCTGGCAACACACACTGCTCGAACACCTTCGACTTCAGGCACTGAGTGTTTTGGACAACAAGATTTGACTCAGTTTCCCGAACGCAGCCCATCCGAGTTGGATTCTACGAGTGACTTCTTTCTCGAAGTTGGACTTACCCATCTGGATCACTTGTCCCAGATAAATGTATTCGTCTACAACTTCGAGAACAGCGGTATTAACAACAACCGGTATGGGTGTGACATGGACATTCGATATGATTTTCGTCTTGTCCATGTTCATCTTAAGACCCACCCGTTGTGGGGCGCTGTTCAAGTCCTCGAGTATTGTACCAAGTTCTTCCAGGGAACCCGCCAGGCAGCGGCGTAGCTAGCCCTTAGGAGGCCCCATATCAATATTTGTTGTGGGGCCCCCTCAACGTCAGCTGTCAAATATAAAAGGAGTGCCAACTGTCAGTAGTAGTTGTAGGCCGCTGGCGAGCATTTTTTGGGAGTGTTAGTGGGGGCCCCTATACGCTGGGGGCCCCTATACGCTGGGGGCCCCGTATAATTGATACGGCTGATACGGTGGTAGCTACGCCCCTGCCGCCAGGATAACTATATCATCGGCATATCGCAGATGTGTGATGTATTCGTTTGTTGATTACTTAGAAATATTAAGTAAAACTAAGTCAAAGTAGTAAAAGTAAAGTGAATGACGTTACGTTAAATGTCAAAAGGCTGTTTTGAAAACTGAGATAGTATTTTCTCCCAGTATTACATTTTTAATAGTTACTAAGTGATTTTAATACATAAAAGACATGTGCCATTATTAAATCCTAAGAGATTTGTACAAATTTTTATTAAATTTCATTAAAATTCTTACCAAATTGTGTATTTTATCAGTACTATGTTAGCCTCGTCAGTCCCATGGCAGTAAAAATCTGAAAATTTTAAATATCTCACGATCTACTTTAAAAAGTGACTGGCCCGATTTGGAAGAGTATATTCATTAGATTAGCCATCATATACACCCAAATTTGTACAAATTTGATTAAATAAGTATAGTAAACAAAATATCCTCAAAAGTTACCCAACTTTTGTATAATCACCCATATGTATTATTTTATAAACCACAGTTTTGTATGCGAATTAAGTAGTAAGTTACATACCTATGTATCTATTATTTGACATTAAATAAGGTTTTTATGACTTCAAGGAGTCGTTGATTATTACGAATGTAGTGAATGTTTTGTATTTAACGTAAGTGCCTACACATTATCTGTTTTAATATGATAAAGTGTATAATTATTATACATATATTTATGACATGTCATTTTAGCTAGCGGCAGTTCGATTCCCGATCGAGGCAGACATTTTTGTGACAAATAAATGTTTATGTTCGCATCGTGGGTATTCATGCCTCATTAGTGGAAGCACTCCAAGTCTAACGACAACCGCGACAAAGGAATCCTGCCTATTTATTGCGTATTTATATTTGGTAAAATCACGGCAATTGATATCAAAGTTATATGAGTTTTTCATTTTGGAATGACTACGAATATACCTGAATACGACGCAAATTAGAACATACCCGTACGAACGTAACCAGTAATAATAATTTGATAAATAAATAAAAGCAGCCAGCGTAAATAGGTAGTTGACATTTTTGTGGATTTCAATCGTATGTTACTTAGCCCGGGTGTGTATTCTACTACAACTTTTCTCTCATTGCCATCAAACATCAATAAAGGGGGTGTGTGGGGGCTGCAGGCGATCCATTAAAGCCCAGGTCTTTGCCCCTTTGCCCACGCTATCACGTTTTAGGTACTCGAATAAAATTCCGCTGCTGCGAAATGGATTTTTGCATTGATTTTAATTAGAATTGGCGAAATTTTAAGCATGTATATATTGCCGGACCGAAAGTATTCGACATCACTGGACACTGACGAGTCTGACGACCCATGGTTACCATGCCGGATCGCCGTGTTCAACTGTTCACTGATGAGACTGAAATTCTGTTCTCGGTCTGGGTGTCTTTGTAGGTATGTTGTCTAAGGCACCCACGACACAAGGAATCCTAGTGGGGCTGAGAGTTGAGACCTGAGTGTGAAACATTATTTATTTAATTTAGGTACCTACTCAATAGCCTCGAAATACCAGATTGATGTCATTCAAATCTTGTCAACAAATTATAGAGTAGACGCGTCCGGCGATTTACAAAATGAGTAGTTAGGTACCTAACCATAAAGTTATTATTACTCTATCAGCTATCTATAGTCGTGGGTGGTGTTGTTTGTGTTGTTCTTAAGTGCAATTAGTTATGTTATGGCGTGGTACATGCTTTATGTAATTATTTGTATTTGCGACGTTGCCAGCTCGCCGACTCCGATGATACCGTGTCGCATCGTTCGTCCCAATCATTTGTTGTATTCTGTGGGTGTTTTTTTTATATATATGCCTTTAAGTAATAATATGTCTTCTGTGTTTAAAGCACAAAAGAAATAATAGTACATACTTATAATAAGTACCTAGTTTAAAGTAAAATTGAATAATATTCATGTGAAAAATAAGGGCTTAAGGCTTAAGCGCTACTGTGCAATATTCCAATTCTCAGATAGTCAAAAAATTTCGAATTCTCAAAATCAATGATCATAATGTAAAGAAGAGGTAGATATGTCACTAGCGCGTCGACGATGAAGAGCGTAAGAACAGGCAATTGACCGTTTTGCTCGTAATCGCTATGTCAATACAAGACGATACTTTCGCCTTTGTTGTCAGAAGTGCTTGACATTTGACGTATAGCGTTAAAAATTGCTTTCGAGTATTATACCAATGTGATTGGTGTAGTGAACAATGTCTTGTGTTTTGTGTCATGTAGGTACCTACTTTATGTTGTGAATGGTTTGTAAGTGTATTTTATGTTACTAACAATATTTTATAAGAATTCTGTAATTACTATCATCATAATTATTATGGATTTTATCCGAAATAAAGTTAAATAATTAAATATATAATATTAATAATAATTTATGATAATTTATTTAATGAATTTATAATTAAACTCTTAAAATGTAGATTTAAGATTTAATTTCGACTACCTATTAGCTATTTATTATCAAATTTTCTATATAAATAGACTACATTCGAAAATAGGGCGTAGGTAAACCGTAGAGCAAACCCAGGAAAGCATTATTCTCGAATAAATATGTACATTGTTAAAATTATACCGGGAAATTGGATATGCATTGTCCTTTCATATCTTTTACATTTACACCTTACCTGCAGTTGTGAATCATGTGAAACTTATTATTAACGCACCAGAGTTATTTTATTATCTAGAAAAAGTTGTAACAAAACCCCGACCGCACAGCCGTGCAATTTGGCGGAGTGAAAAGAGAAAGACGCGTGGAACTTGGAAGTGGGCCGGGTGGCAACGTCGCATAGCGGTCTGCACGGAGCGGCAACGCGCGCGCCTGTTACGTCAATAACAGATCCGAGTGCGAAGTACGAATGAATGTTGGAGTTGGAATGAATGTTACGAAAATGAAATTGTTTTTGATTTGCTCGCGGTTTTATTGTGATTGTTGACAGAGTGAAAATTTTGTTTTCATGTTTGATTATATTTTTGTATTAAAAATATTTTCTTTTATGCATTTAATTATTTCGAATAACTCGTAATGAATGAATACCTAGGTACTTACCATAGACTTACTTTTTAAGCAGTAGACTGTAGACTTTATCATTTCATATGCATATCGCAGCTTTATAATAACGGGATCAAATTAAATACTTAATTCTGCGAAAATTTATTTAAAAAAGTACCTACCTACATATAAATTAAATTAAATGCAATTTAGTTAAGTGAGAAGCCAGACATTAAATTTTCTTAAAAATAATTGGACGTAGTTTCTGAAAAGTTTCCAATCCACACTCATGTTGAAATTATGATATGTTGTAGGTAGGTACTAGTTTTTTTATACCGAATAAGTTAGAGCTTGACCACAAAACCACATGTGGTAAAAGCACTAAGCAGTAATGAAGTCGTGGATGGTAAAGGCTATCGAATTTGAAAAAAATATTAAGGTTGGTTAGATACGTGACTAGGTTATAACCTATTAACTATAGTAGTATACTACTACCTATGCCCTACCACAACCTATTTATCTAATTAATTTAGATTTATTTGCCCGTCCCATGGCTTCGCGCGCGTGGATTTAGATTTTTTACAAATCCCGCGGGAACCCTGAACTTTTCCGGGGTAAAAAGTAGCCTGTGTTCCAGGGTATCGGCTATCTTCATTCCAAACAGCCAAATCGGTTAAGTAGCTGTGACGTGATTGAGGAACAAGCATCCAAAGATCTTCACAAACTTTCACATTTATAATATTACCTAATAGGGTCGTGTTTTATTATTTATAATCTATGATTACAATTTCAAAATCTGTAGATTTATCGGTTGGATACATAGAGTAATACGATTTATATACAATGAATGTCCAACGGGTGCGGCCCGGGGCGCTAAGGTCGCGGCACACACCGGCATGCGGCACCGGCCAAGCCATAGTCTATCATTTACCACACGTAGGAACAATATTTCATCGATCTACCTATCTCGGTGGATCTCGTACAACAGCCTGTTTGCCGGCAATTTGCTACAATAATATAATTATTCAAACACGCAGCCTGGCCCCGACCCGACCGTTGGAGTTGAGGGTTGCTAGGATAATTATATTTTTCCTTATTCATCTAGTCTAGCTGATAATGTTCAATGGTGACGTCAGCCCACAATCTACCAACAGGCAAATTAAGAGGAAATACTTAATAATGGGTCAAATTGGGACATCCGCGCTTTAGTGCTTAGCAGTTTGTGATTATTTTTTATTCTGTTCTCTGTAAATTGCAGTTATATGTTTTTATAACCGGAAATATCGATAGGACAAGCTGGAAAGAACCATTTTTTATTGCCGATATAGTCGTGTGAGGGATGTAATTATTTTACGTATAAGTAGTCTACCGACGTCTGTGCTGCCGTAATATGGTTATTATCTTTTATATTATCAAGAGTTTTATTTGATTTCAGTTGTTATAATACTCATGTACATACTACCATTTTGAATATCATTGTCATTGTAGGTATTTTACGATTTTCATATTTCATATCAAATGAGATACATATCTATGTTGTGTTGTGTGTCTAACTACAGATCAAAGAAACAAACGAAATGTGTGCCGGCTCCGGCTGCCATTAATCTGAAATAACTGTTTCCTTTTCAAATTCCAAGCCAAGCTTTTTAAATCGCCTATTTGAAGATTTTGATATCATTTTCTTTGAAGTAAATACCTACACGTTATTGTTTTAATTGTGTTGTATGTTTTGTGCTGTATGCTGTCACGACAGAATAACTGGTCGTCTATAAGTAGGTGTATGATATAATAAACATAGAATTTTCAAGAATATTTATTCCACAGCACAGCGTCATTCAAAACATAAATTGCTTATTATAATAAGAAGGTTTTATTCATACTCGTGACTAAATAATATCTTATGTTTATATCACATTTTGTTATGGAATTATGTAGTAAATGCAGTTACGTTTATAAAACGCTATCATCTATATTTTATTTTATACCAAGGGGTTTGTGTTTATGCTGCAATTATGTTACGGGTTAAAAGTACCCCACGAATATGACATGTGTAACCAACTGAAAAGGTAGCATTTTTATCCCAACAAGAGGCTTAATTTTGATGAGAATTACTTACCTACTCAGTTTCTAATCAATGAATGAATTTAAAAATAACTTTAGGATCATAGTAAATATAACGAATTATTTAGTAATTCCACTGTTTTGAATTTCATTACACATTTCGGCCTTTCACCCTTGAACACCGGGCAAAATTTTTGGTTTTTGATCACAAGAAATCTTCATCAGGGTTATCCACGGGGTCCAGCGGCTCGGACTTGGTGGTGTTTTCCGGGACGCAGGTGATGAAATAGCGCTCGGTGGGGGGAAAATCCTTGTCAGCAGCGCTGGTCTCCGATCGGTACGCGAACTCCTCCACCACGGCTTGGACGCGGTTCCTGAACGACAGCTGCAGGTGAGGAGGGATGGTCCGCACGTGGGGTAGCAGGCTCTTAAAGAAATGCAGGTGTTCTTCGTTATCTGAGTCTGAAAGAAATTTCGCTTTCTTGCTCTCTCTTGGGTAGCGCACCTTGTGTTTCTTTGTATCCGTCAGCATACCACCAACAGCGTCACCCAGCTGGTGAAGTGGTTTCGCTTTCTCGATCGGCGGTGGCGAGACCGATGTAGATAAACTATCGGAATCGCTGCTGTCGTCCTCTCTCCTAGGGTTCTTGGTGTTGATGCGCGGGGTGACCACCTCCTCGAGGAACTGCAGCGGCTTGTAGTATCTCCACTTGGGCTCGTACGACTCCTCCTTGCAGCCAGTGGGCGGGATCTTGCCGAACTCCACCGAGAACTGGTCTCGGAGATACTTCCATTTTTTTCTGATCTTGTTTTCTGTTGAAGAGAAAAACTCTTTTTATTATCTGCGGCCACTTTTAAATGGAAAAAGCTGGAGTGGGTACTAAACTGTTGATGCGTTTGTATATGAGGTGCAACTTGCAAGTAGGTAATATTAGTACGCAATAGAAGTTACAAATATCTAATTCATTAACGTTGTTGTTGTAGGTGGGTAATGGGTATGTATATCTTAAAAGCCTACGTCAATAGAGCAACCACTAATGTAGTCAGTGGCGTAACTATACCGTCTGGGGCCCGTGGCAAATTCTTTTGGTGGGGCCCTATCAGTAAAAATTGGTTGAAATGCTTAACGATTAACTTGAAATTGTATTATGGTCTTTAAGTCAAAGTCAAAATATTTTATTCATATAGGTATCACTGATACACTTATGCACGTCATCATTTTTTTTATCTACCAGCTATTCGGAAGGGTGCTTTGTTATGGAGGAGAAGAAAAGCCGTAAAGGAACTCCTCAGCACATCTTTTTATAAAAATAATACAAAAAAGAAAATATTACAAAACTATTTACTAATCTGAGCGGAACTGGTTGCAGAACTGGTCATTTCCATGCATCTTTCTCGTTTAAGTACTCGTCTACACTATAATATCCCTTGCTTAACAATTGTGCTTTTACACGTTTTTTGAAAGATTCAATTGGCAAGTCACGTAACTCACGTATTGATTTTGGAATTTTATTATAGAAAACGTACACCAAGCCCTATGAAAGATCGCTGCACTTTACTTAGAAGGTGTAACCAATTGGTGCATTGTGAATATCACGATTTAGTTTATACGCGCTTATATTCTTCCGTATAAAAACTACATTACTAAAGATATATACTGGGATGCTAATGTAAATATGTCTATTTGCTTGAACTTTTCACACAAAGATTCCCGAGACTTAAGTTTATAAATAGCCCTAATAGCCCTTTTTTGGAGTATGAAAATTTGTTCTATACTGGCTGCTTTGCCCCACAGCAAGATGGCATAAGACATAACACTGTGGAAATAAGCAAAATAAACTATCCTAGCAGTTTCGACGTCAGTATACTGCCTTATTTTCCTAACAGCATAAGCAGCCCTACCGAGTTTAGTCCCGAGATTTGTTATATGTGGGCCCCACTGAAGTTTACTATCTAAATCACTCCTAAAAAGACCGTGGATTCCTCCATATGCAATGTTTAATTATTCAGTTTGAGAGATTTGTTGACTTTTTTAACATTAGGTAGTACAAACTCTATACATTTCGTTTTTTTGCGTCTAAAAGTAAATTATTGATAGTGAATCAACGCGACACATGCGAAAGAGCACTATTTACGTCGTCGAAATTCCTTTCACACTTAAATATTAATGTTGTATCATCAGCAAATAGTACAATATCCGCTTGGTTCTTTACATAATGTGGTAAATCGTTAATGTATACCAGAAAAAGAAACGGACCCAAGATCGAGCCCTGTGGTACACCCAACACAGTCGGTGACCCCGATGACTTAATATCGTCTAGCTCCTGCATCGGTTGTACTACGGCCTTTAATGAAACCGTATTGCTCAGGATGTAATAAATTATTATTGTTATTATCAAAATTTTACTAACAAAAAATAATCGACTTCAATATTACTCAAAAAGTACTTATCAAATCTCATTCAAATTTATGTGGGACTACATGACAAGCACCTGCTTTCGACTAAAAAAAGAATCATCAAAATCGGTTCACCCAGTCTAAAGTTCTGAGGTAACAAACATAAAAAAATAGAGTCGAATTCAGAACCTCCTCCTTTTTTTGAAGTCGGTTAAAAATGGGTTAACATTTGATTCAATATTATCTTTTCAAAAATCTTACTAAGAGTTGGTAAAACAGAAACTGATCTATAGTTATTAAGATTGGTTTTTTCGTTTAGTTTAGTTGTCTGTCTCACTTTGGATTTTATTTAAGCAGAACTTATAAAAAAAATATACTTTTCAAATAAAATAAAATACTCAGATACAATGTAAAAAATATTTTTGAGCTCACGGCCTCTTGGGCCGGGGCCCTCTTGGGTCGGGGGCCCGTGGCATTTTGCCAGCCCTGCCACCCTATTGTTACGCCACTGAATGTAGTCTAACTCGACCAAGATGATTAAACTACAGTGTTTTCCAAGTTTATCCTTTAACACACAAGCTACCTAACATAGTATGTGTATAATATGTAGTATGTGCACAATAATATGTTCGCTAGTTACACTTACTTATAATAAGGATTACATTATGAATCAATGACCTATACGCTCACACGTTAAAATATATTTGAACTATGATTACTCGCATAACATGAATAAAGTTATTTTAAATTATACCTACAGAAGTAATGACTGTTTGTTGTAACGACTCAACAATTGCTCAATCAATTGCACGTGCACTCACACAGCTGTCTACTGTATCGTGCACAATGTCGTTGATGGCGCGGCCGCATGGGGCGTGATCAGTGTTGATAACGTATCAGTTATGATACGTATACCTCAGAGGACACATCTGTCGCTATGACTCCAACCCGGAATGGAATATATCATTTATACGGCTTCCCCAATACTGGGCTGGGCTAAATCTTACGAAGAAATGGGGTAAGAAACCGTTGTAATGCTGGATAATTTTGAGACCATTTTGCAGTACTCTCCAAGTAGTAAGTACCCATTATGTTGGTGACAAATTAATCAATATTGCGTACAGGTACCTACAAACTCGTATTGAGCCATCTGAGCAAACTCGATATCTATGTGTAATATGTAAGTGGATACGTTGAGATAAGAACGGTCTTAAACGTAAGTAGGGACTGCTAACTGCTTAAGTGGCTTAGGTAGGTATATTTAATTTTTAATGTAGGCATTATCTACACGACATTCTTCGCGTCTTAAAAAATATGTTCCAGATATTCCTGTTTTATCAGTCGATAGAACAAAGCAGCGATTTATGTCCCTAATAAAATAATACGCTCACCGTCCGCGTTCAGTTCTGCAGCTATCTTCTTCCAGCACTTGTCCAGGACGTGTCTGTTGCTGTGCAGCCTGTTCCCGCGGTCCCACAGCTGGGGCCGCTTGCGGACTAGCTGGATCAGCTCGTCTGTGTCCACTAAGCCCATGCCGAGGTATTGTCAAATGGCTCCCAATAAGTTCCAATGAGACGTTCCAGTCCAACAGTTGATTTTTGCGTTTGGATGGATTTCAGTAGAGCACTAAAATTTTGCCTATCGCAGTCAGAAAACACTGCGGGCTTATCAAACTTTTTGAATACGAGTTGACCCGAAAACTTATTCCCGGTCGAAGTTGTGTCCCGTTTTCTTGAAATGGGTAACCTGGCACCGCCTGAGGCAAGTTCGGTTACAAATACAATGTAGTGCAACCGGTTCGGAGACGGGCGGGAATGGCGGGCGATGAAGCCGATAGCGACCGACGCCGGCTCTCGGCGCCCGCAGACTGTCGGAGCCGGCTGTCGGCGCGGGGAGGCCGGAGGGCGCCCGGACGGGTCCGCACTCCGCGAGTCGCCCTACCTACTTAGGCGACTTAGGGTCTCGCCACGGTCACTATGGAACCAGCTTAAGCCGATTACAAAAGTAGGTATTAAGCGAAGCGTTCTCCGCGCCGAGCTGACTCGAGCTACGCCGATATCGCTCTTACCGCTACTGATGTAAAGCCCTTTTTGATTAGCAAGCATTTTTACGCGTTCACTGATATGAGCTGTGCATATAGGCATGTATTATATTATACATAGACTCTTAAGTCTTATCGAATGGCTTGCTATGCGAACTGGATAGAACCGAGCGGGATAAAAGGATGTCAGTTGGTTGATATGAAATACTTAATATCGATTCAAAAAAAAGGGAGAAACATCCTGATTGAGATGACCATGATGTATGAAAATGAGGAAGCGCGGTAGTGTGAATGTGAGTGGGTATTAAATATTTCTAAGCAGCTTGTTACCTTTTCCAATACAAAAACGAACCAGAAATGCTCTTTTTCTGGGAAGTCCTTTAAAATTGTGTCTACCTGCTAGAGAAAACCGGCTTTTTGTGTAAACGTTAACCCTTAGGTTGTTATTATTATTTAGTTAGGTAGGAACTACCAAGTTTAAAACCTCATAAAATTGTCCAAAGGTTGTGTACAGCGGAGTTTCGCGGACCGGTTCGAGAATCGTTCGAATAACATAATAAAATTCTTACAAGTAATATTTGCGCGAACTGCGAACAATAATCGACTCAATGCATCTTCGAAGAATTGTTCATTCTTCGAATCATATGACCCAAATACCCCTACGAATCTTATTTCGACATCGATACCTACCGATATAACTGCGGATTGTTCGGATACCAATTTTGGTTCGTCATTAGCTTTACTGTGTCATTAGCGTTGTTGTCCCTAACAGCGCAGTTTAGCCGTGACGTGACTGTAGCTAGGCGTACAAAATACCTATAATAGTAAGTAACGCGGGACAGATAAAACGTTATCCTATATTGTGTCCCAATACTCCCACGATGTTTAACGTGATTGAGTAATAAACATTCGATCTTCATTTATTTTATTAGTAGGATAATAGGATGATATTTTCTTACAATACACCATTAAAATTACTGTACCATTATCGAAATACAACGCGAAAAGCACATCGGCGTGCACAATGATATTTAAAAAAATATAGATACGTTATGCCCTTTCCCTTACAAATCAACCAAAAAATCTGTTCTGAAAAGACCTACAACACACGTTTATCTTTTGTTTCGCTACACCACTACAATGTCAAGCACTTCTGACAACAACAACAGCGTGCGTATCGTCTTGTATTGACAGAGCGACTACAAGCAGAACGGTCAATTGACTGTTGCGACGTCGCGCGTCGGCGCGCTAGTGACATATCTATGTACATCTTTTTACATTATATTATAATATCATTGGGCGTGCAAACGAAGCGACATACGTTCCATTAATAATACACTTCATACAAATTGACAGATGTCTGTCTGTAGAGCCGGAGACAGGTCGATCTGTTCCCAGCCGCGACCGGCGGGGGACGCGACCTCGATTGGATGGAAATGGATATATCGGAATGGATAGCTCAATACCGTCTTGTTGACCACCGGCCACCGTCCCGAGTTTGATGGTGACTGGTGGGCGGTGGTTCTGTGTTCGGTCTCCGACTGTGAGTTAGGTTTGCGTTTGCGTGACTGATTAATGGTTGATCGCCTTGGATGAATGACCATCCTATTTATTTGATTTATTTAGGATGGTTATGGGTTCGCATTCGCGTTGACCTTGCAGTTCATCTTAAGTTAGAATATCATACCTTAGGGCTTAGTTATCGAGGTTTTAAATTAAATATTTTTTGGTGATGGTGATTCTTTACTAAGAAGTGATTAAGGTCACACGGCACACGGTTAGCACGACACGACACTAAAGTTAACAAAACATTAGTTTTGATCGGCGCTTATGTAATTATTAATACAGATTGTGAAGGGATGCGATGCCACTTCCCAGTGTAGGTCACTGGGGTAGGGCATATTCAATTTAATGCTTTTCAGAAGAGCCACTGTTCTTTGTGGCTTCATGGTCCTGATCAGATCCGTGATGACAAATGCTTTTTTTACTTCATGAACTTTAAATAAGTAATAGCAGGGTATAATACACAGAAATGTGAACAATTAGACACTTGCGTTCATGTTCATACACAAATTGATAGGTACCTATTCTGTGTATGAATGAACTGAGTACATTGTATGGTGAAAGTGTCGTAGTTTCCATGTTATTATTTATTTATTTATTTATTTATTTAACACTTTATTGTTTGTACACCAAAACATACTTATACATAAAGAGCACACGAAAGGAACACAAAACAATGGGCGACCTTATCGCTTTAAAGCGATTTCTTCCAGGCAACCCAGCAGTAAGTTGAAAAAAGCAAGAAGAGAAAATGGGTAACAGGCGTACTACATAAATTAAAACAATTGTATAAGAAGTTAATAGAAGAGAAGAAAGATAAAGAGAAAAGAAAGTATTTATAAATCTGATCTAATCTTTTATTATCTCAAATCTGAAGAGATCATGATGCTCATTTGTCATTTAATACAAGTTAGCTAAGCTTAGAATTATTTGATCAAAAGCTTTATTCTATTTGGGACATTCGGGTGTAGTACCCTAATATCACTTAGGTATCACTCAGAGTCACTAAAGGTTACCTTAATCGATCCTTAGTATAGAATCACCATACAAATTCTGTACTAAGGAACGATTTAATGAATCGTTAGTGACTCTGAGTTGGGGCGTAAATGTGAGATTATGACTATTTTCCATTAAATTACGAAAGTTAATGAGAGGTGACGAATCATTTCACTAGCATCAATTTAAGAAGTTCTCTGTACCTCTATTACAAGTTTATTTGAATCTTCAAAACGTAGGCAACATCAAAGAATCAAAGTTCTCGCATAATCTTCTAGTCATTAAAATGTAGTTAGTTAGTTACCAGCTATAGCAAGTAAGTAATTACGATAGGATTGTGAAGGCAACTTTCTGTGTTGAAAGCAAGTAGGTAGGTATAAGTATTTATTTAGATATTTATTAGAAATTTTATTTTTGACGTGATAATTGATAACGTCTATTAAAACGATGAACGCCGGGCGCACGCATGAAAAAATGTAGCGTTCCGCGAGCGAGAGAGCGGCAAAAGCGATAGAGAGGCACGATTGCGGAGCGGTGCGGAGCGGGGTGGGGCGGAGCGGAGCAGGGCGGGGTGGAGCGGAGTTTTGTCATGATGTTGTCACGTTAAACCGTTAAACTACCGTCCGTAAACCGACTTTACAGACAACCAATTTTTTTTATTGCTTCCATAAATTGCATTTCAATTCAATCATCATCACTAAAACGCATAAAATGATCTACTGTTGGGAGTCTTTCTTACTTCCACCACACTACTTTTAATGCGTGATTAGTGATAACTGATAACTTGATTTAAATTATGTAAAACATTTTGTATACATTTCTATTTCATTTCAATACAATTTCTGTTGTATAGATAGCTATTCTACATTAAAAAAACAGTCATGACATGAAAATATGAAAGCCAGCACCATAATAACAAATCCTGTGTAATCACAACATCACAAACATTCACAGTATCGAATGCGATGTGCTGAATCAGTGCGGCGTTGCCGCTCTATGCGCGACGTTGCCGCACCGGATACGATGGCGCCACGTTGCCGCTCTGTGCAATCACCGAGCGCCATGCGACGTTGCCGCTGTGCCCGTCTAAACCGTAAAATACCATTCATTCAATTAGTAGTGCAGCAACGAAGTTTTAATGAATTCGAAAAATACCTACATGCTGAGATTTAAGTGGGTTATTTTGATACTATTAATTATTGAAGAATGTTTCTATTTTTATAAGAATTGATAGATTAGGTAACTACTGTACTGTATTCGGATATTATTAGTGTGTTCAAATTAACTGTGGCACTTGCCGATTCCTTCATTTTAGTGACATTCCGATTTAAATAAATATTTAAAGTAGTAAATAGCTATTTAAAGTATGTAGGTACTTAAGTATACCTGAGCTATATAGGTACCTACTTACTCAATAATACCTCTATGATTATTGATTAGTTTTATCATCGTTTCGATTTTGATGACATTAATTTATAGTTATTTGGTTTATCATGATATTTATTCTTAATCAAATTTGAGAAATCTTGTACACTTTTGCTTCAGCGTCGTCTTAACTCTTGATTGACTGAGCAATGTGACGACACTGTTAAAGTTGTTAAGATTGTTTTTAACATAATTAATAATTATCTGACATTTCGTGAGTAATTAAATGATTTGGCAGTTCGAGATAAGTTTGTCCGTGTCAAGTACCTAAAAATTAAATATAAAAACATTGCCAATGTTTGCTTACTAACACAGGCACTAAGCGTATAGCGTGTATATATAACAAATAATGTAGGTCCACGTATAAATCACGTATAATAGTGCAAGTGTCCGGCAGGGGAGGGGTGAGGGGTCAGGGGATGGTACCAGGCTAGCAGCACGCCCCATTAGTTGCCCCGATCGACCGAGCACCATCCGCGTTATCAACGCTATAACATACTCATACAACATCACGCGTTATAACCGCGTGATGTTGTATGAGTATGTTCAACGCTTGCTACGTGGATTTACATTTTCTATAACTTTAGTCGGTCTGCCGCGGCCGGAAACACTAGGTGAAGACCCATAGTGCTTCATTGTGTTTGACACAGTGTGTGTTCTGGTTGTCTGTTACACTGTGTATTTAACAGAATCAGAATGAGCAAAGGGATCATAACCGTGGAAGAGGTGAAACTACAATACAACGAAGGAAATTCTACTCAATCAACAACAGTTAAACCAAGTATAATCTTCAATTAAAATGCTCCGAAGAGAAATGTAATTACCTCCCGACCGTTTGATTTACCTTAAACAAAGTTAAGAACACTCAACGAAGTCACCTTTCATACAAAAAAAAAAACTAAATCAAGATCAGTTCATCCGTGGGAGCTATGATGCCACAGACAGACATACAGATACACAGACACGTCAAACTTATACTTTTTTCATCGGGGGTTTCATTAAAACTCCAGAATCGTAGAATAAAATATTGCAAACCATTTTTTTTCAGAGTACCTACTTCCCACAGAACACCTAATAACTAATTACTTAGATGTTCTGTCATTCTGTGGTACTTCCCCTACAGGTAACGTGAGGATTATTTTTTTATTCGTCGCGTGGCCTGACACGCACTTGGCCGGTTTTTTAACTGAATAGCAGTGTTCATCCGCTGAAAACGCACGTAGGTACCTATAACCGGCATTGCGGGAATTATTCGCAAAAATATTCGAGGGAAAGGTCGGCCTCCGCACGATCTGGGCCGCGGGCTCAGTTACAACAATTTCGCTGAAACAACTTGAAATATTTCAAAGGCTTGAGTACAGTTTGCAAGTGAATAAATTCGTTTTCCGGCAACGTTTTTGTTTGGTGTTCTTCGTCGTTTTGAAGTTGATTCTAGCATAGCAATCATACTTGCAGACCGTCCAGTTACTCATCATTGTATTTGTGATTAATCAACCAAATATCAATAACCTTCGAGTATTCACGTACAGCTTTTGTTGAGCAACCAACCATCGCAATCGATAAACTATTCCTATACCTACAGCGTTTCTTTCACTTCGCAGTTCGCGTGATATGATGTCATTATTATCGTTTAGTATGATGATATCCTCATATCATTAACATGCTCATACGATACAATGTAATACATAACTTTGTACATTTTATTGTGGATTTCAAGTTATAATTACAGCAATATATTTAGGTTCAAAATAATCTAGAAATGCAAAAAATTAATTACCGGGTCTTATCGCTAATACATATCTGCCTAACGACCGATGGTTGACATTATCAGCGAAATGTACGAAATATTTTGTACGACACGAATGACGAGGTTTATACGTCGATAAGATACGACAAAAGAATGCTATATCGAATGTAATCTAAAAACATTGTTATGCTGTTTTTAGACGATATTATTAATGTTAATCGAACTACAAGTCTTCTTTTAAATAGCATCAATATAGGACATCTACACAACTTACTTCAAATAAATCTTCCATCCTATAAAGTTGGTATTAACATCTAATTTTATTATTGCATGGAAAACAGATGACTGCTACTACATCCATAGATTTCCGTAGTTGCACTGACTCGAATGAAAAAAAGGTTTCTTGAATTGTTGCAACATCGGCCATATTGGGTGGTACCATAGATGTTTGATAGTGAAATGGGGCAGGTTGAATCAGATAGTGAGGTTCGTGGGCACTGGTGAATTACACTAGGAACTTTACGATTGGACTGGTTCTGAACTTCCGACACACCTATCTGAGGTAAAGTAATAGTTTCTAGCGGAACTCACACCCTTCCGTAGTGACCTACAACTACTAACTCGTAAATATCTACTTATATGGATGTAGGAAACGGGTGTGCATCCATTAAGAGTGCACCTGTTGGTTGCACTAACACTAATAACAATCGGTTATTTTTATTATTGATCCTTGAGACAACGCCTCAATTCTACATATTTAAGTTCTTATGAAAACAAGGAATCTGAAAGGACTGGATTGGTAGTCGGAATTTGTCCAGAACTAAAGGGCATCCCCTTTTGATACGGAAGTAATGCAGTGATCATGATTATCAACGGTGATTATGAGGGCAGCATATTGTAGATGCCTGGGCATACTTTGGTCAAATATTATACTTACGTTGTTAACAAATTGTATATCACAAAAGAAATACTTTATTTACATCAGGCAAAGACAATTAACTTATCAGCATGATGAAATACTACTCTAAGCCAGTAAGCCTGAAGCCAGCCATGTTGTTTGTTATTGCTGCTGTAGAATGTACGCAACGATTTAAAACTATGCTCAAAACTTCAGTAAGAGGGCGCCAGTGGTCTCGTGCCAAGGATTCGTGCAGATATTGAATAGTACGAGGCCTTGGATATATGGAGATTTGCCAGGAACGAGCCACGCGTGGACTGGGAACACTATTTACTACACTTCAAACGTTTATGGGTGTCGCCCACTATATAGAAAAGCTGGTTCATTAAAAAAATTACGTGCATTAATCAATGATACCTACATGAATAAATGATTTTGATTTTGAATTTGAATTTAGTTAATTCGTATTATTGCGTCTATTAGCGGCTTTCAGCTATTTTAATTTTTGCCACTGATTATTTAGTATTCCAAAAAAAAAACGATTAGAAATAGTAGGTTACTATTATGAAATTATCTAGTTTATTACCTTGCGAAATTCGATTACTTTATTCCAGTTATTCATCGTAGTATTATACGTAGTAGGTACTTTATCTATTCTGTGGTAGTATTTTAATTGTGATGACGCAGTGGTTACAGTTGAATAAATTTTGGTGATAATGTTATTTTTAGCAATTACTATTGGAAAAAGTAGGAGCACACGTCCTGGTACTATTAATTTCATTCGCGTTATAGTCTCTGCACAGGAGGGCTATTCTCTAAAATACAAACTCGAAATCGAAGCTCACTCAAGTGAGACTCGAAAGCAAACTTGCATCATCTTGATATGTCATTCTCTAATCATCTAGTACGCACTTGCGAAGTGAAGTGAGTCTCGAACTCGAAATTCAAACGACTAAAGATAGGAATTTTAACACTCATCGCGGATTCCGCTGTCGAGTTACAAAACAGAATACTGCTTGCTGTACTCATTTTCAGTATGTACTCACTTTTAAGCTAGCTGATGAGAGACGAACAGATTCTCTGTACCTCAAATCTCAATCTATGGCCTCGCAGAGTATTCCCGTATAATATGCAGTTTTATTACAGATTTTTGTATTGTTTAATTGATAAGTAACGAAGGTCTCTCTTAGACGAAGGGCCTTAATTAACGTAGACTTTTTGTGAGTAGGTCGACGGTAGAATTGGATTTATGATTCGACTATTCTAGACGAATTTTTACATTTTGAAAACCATAGTTTAACTTTAAGATTTTTTAGATTGCTCGTCGAGGGAATTGGGTACGGAGTGGGGGGAATAAATACCGTTTATCGTATGGTCTATGGTGATAATGAAATAATCATTACCTTATCGTACCTATCACCATGCGATAAACACAGCAAAGTTATCAATTGCACTTTGTAGCAACATTAAGTAATTCTTGTTCTTATCAGTGATACGAAATTTTAGTACATAATATTATTATTAATTTTTTGTTCCTAGGCCGGATGTTCAATCTATACTCCCAATCCATAACTGGGCAGTCAAATCATGACCTTTCCGAGTAGACACTTTAGTTATTACTTATTAGGTAACGCTTACATTCAAATGTCTGTTTAATGAAATTAATATCCTACATGACAGTAGTATGTTTGTACTTTGTAAGTTAGTTACGTGAAAGGGAATACGTCCGGCGCGGCGCGGGCCGACCACTTGAAACTTGTTGGCTCGTAGGGTTGTCACAACTATATTATTATGATTTATTTTAATTTTGATTCAGGTTATAACGCAGTGCATTCAGGGTGTTGTGTGTCATTATATTTGCTACAAACCCCAGCTATGAACCTATGAAAAAATAAAGGCAAGTTACTACTAAAATTTCAATTAAACCTTAATCAGGTTTGACATTCGTTTATAAAACGCACCAGGCACAGCCCTAGCGAGCTAGAGTGGAGAATCTGTGGTGTGGTGGGTATACTCGTATACCACATGTAAATATAGGCTGTAGTCAGTAACTATATACCACCCGTTAGGCTTCTCTCGTAACGTGGTTCTGCAACTTTGTAAGTATCACTCTTGCACGGCCATTCTCGAAAGTTATACTGTGAGTCTGTGACGTCATTTACTCATTCTTCTTTTTATAACCATAGGGAAATGAGTATGGTATTTTTAATTATTACTTGGTACCTCGCTTGGTACTTCCATGACTTCCATGACTTATGGCATTGGTTTGAATCGCGATGTTCATATAAGTATGAAGGAAATAAAATATTTAAAAATATTTTTGATCTCCTTCTGAACTGTAGTGATTTCCCTGTGATGGTGAATAAGACGTGAGCTTCCTAACTGAGATGAGCAAGGCTATTCTGTTTTGTATCTTGACAGCGGAATCCGCGATGAGTTTCAAAATTGAAGTTCGAGTCCGAGATCTTGATAATTATGTGATTCTCTAATCATCTGGTTGCGAAGTGAAGGGAGTCTCGAACTCAAACTTCAATTTTGAAACTCATCGTGGATTCCGCTGTCAAGTTACAAAACAAAAGCGAACTTGCATCATATTGATATGTCATTCTCTAATCATCTAGTACGCACTTGCGAAGTGAATTGAGTCTCGAACTCGAACTTCAATTTTGAAACTCATCGTGGATTCCGCTGTCAAGTTACAAAACAAAAGCGAACTTGCATCATATTGATATGTCATTCTCTAATCATCTAGTACGCACTTGCGAAGTGAAGTGAGTCTCGAACTCGAACTTCAATTTTGAAACTCCGCTGTTAAGTTACAAAACAGAATAGCCTTGCAGATAGGCATTACTAAAACGAATACTGAGGAACTGGACTGTAGTTATATTTGAGGCTATTGCAGTACTGAAAAATTTAAACAGATGGCCATTAAATTTTATGTCACTTTCCTGAGAGTATCTTTTGCACGGTCTACAGGAGAGTAGGACCGATAACTGTTTCTCTTTCATTTGAACAAATGTGCCTATTATTATAGGGCATTAGAGGGTTATGAATTATGAATTACGTAGTGAATTGGAGGGCACGTAATAAGAAAACCTGGGCCTGTGCCATATTCCACGTTGCCCCATATTCTTCAGGTTCAATTACAGTAAGATCTGCAGCATCTTAGATTAATTTTAAGTATGTGAATAACATTATATTATAAAAACCATAAAAATACTCGGCGAGGGAAAAATCAATCAACCGTAAGCGTGACATGCGCACAGAGTTTACGTAGTTACTGAGAATTATTGAGGTTGAGGCGGCCCGCTCCCGGCGCTCCCATCCCGGCTCCCACCCGGTCCCAGGCTCCCGGGCTGACGGTGTCCGGGATACAGAATGGAATTATATTATATTTTTTAACAATAGAACTTTATTTCACTGTACCACCAGCAGCTTTGAAGTCGAATATTCCGTGCGGACCAGACGGTACTTTAAAAATATTCAAAATATTCTCTTTATTTGGAGTTTCATTAAAGACCCCATTTGGTGTGTCGGCTGGTAAAGTGGTGATTTGTATACATTACTGTGAATGACCGAAACGCCACAAATCTTTAAGATTCAATGGGTTATTATAACATTCACCATTAAAGTTTGTTTTATAATTCTGCCGCGAATACGACACTGGACTGCTCCGAGATTATGTCATGGCTGGAGCTACTTCGTCCCAGAGGAAATTCTAGCCGTGGAAACTGGCAGCTTATCATGATATTTCATATGGATTTAAAATTAAACCTAACGTTATAAACCTTATATCCCTTACATCGCTGTTTATTTAGTAAGCAGGGAGCTTTCTACATATACCTATAACTTTAGTTGCTGTAAAATGTAAATCTTGTAATCTAATTTGAACAGTTTCATTACATAGAATGCAGTAATGATACGAATGATTCTTTACACAGGCCGATCGTCATTATGCGTTGAATGACCTCAGGTGTATCAAATAGGTATATCGTTATTATGATTATCGTCACGACGACGTATCGTGTGCTATGAGGTGGAGTTTCTAACTCATGTAATATGCAAAAGCAAATAATTTTATCACGCCACTTCCACGACGCGACACAGGAAGATATCTTGTGATCAACTCCATGACATTACTGTGGTGTAGTTGTGGAAGAAAAATACTTTCTACATTATGTTCTGCTTGCTCTAGACTTGAATTTTATATTATATTAAAAGATAGTATTTTCAAAGCGATTCAATCATCATGGTGATCAAATATGATCGTGCCATTTTCTTAGAATCACAAAACTCTTTAACTCTACGTTTGTTTGCTAAATCAGCTAAATGTAAACCTATCTTCAAGACAATTTCCTAGTAGAAGAGGGTTCACATTGAAAGAGCTATGGTGCATTTTCTTACATAATATTGTAATGTATATAATTAAAAGAAATGTGTTCAATGATTCACCCTAGTTATATCAATAATTATGTACCTACGTCCTAAGAAAATAAAACCGAAACAAAATGGGCAATTTCATGTACAAGTTGAAATTAATAATGAGCATAAAAATTTCATCTTCTACAATCCATTTGTACCACCCACGTAATCCAATTCGCAACAAGTTGATTAGCTGAGTGAAACAAGAACATTGATCCCAATGAGTGAGATAATTCCATTTCTGGTGAACGTGATGTTATGTGAGGTGAGTCAGCTGTTGAACAGTCACCTCCTCACGGTGCGCCCCGGTGCGGTCGACACATGGTCATTTGCACCTTTTTCCCCACAGGCACCGGTGTTACTCACTCACTTGTTCTATAGAGAATGGGTTAGCTAACAAGCTATGAATCAAGAAGGGATGGGCGATGAATCGCAGTAAACCTGGTAAAGAAACGATAAGAGTGAATACATCGAACAAGCAATCGATCTCACCCATATCTAAAAACTGTAAATGATAGATTACATATTTGAGACAAAATATTTAGGATATTGATTTTCTTCTCCTACTAGGGCGATACCAAATTTTCCCTTTTTTTAAGTACATTTTTGTGAGGATTGACATGGTGTTGGATGCTTGATTTAGCTCATAGTTACACTTTGCTAAACAAGACTTCAATTCTGAATTTGCTTTGTTACTCGTATTCAGTGTGACATGTTCTTTATTAGTGTTCCTATACTGCGCATACATAGGTGATCGGTGTAACACTATACGAGCTATACGAGGTACTTGAATTACTTGATCCGTATTCATCAGAGCCACCGCCTGCCTCACCGGCTAGCGGCTGTCCGGTACCATCCTACCATTGCATCGGAGCGGTGTTGGCACTAAAGAGGATATTGTGGGCTTGGCCTTTTTAATTGTTTTGTGAGGGATTGCGTATGGAAACTTTGTCGTGTTCAGCAACAGTCACGATTGTTTGCGAATAAAGCTTTTGATGTGGAATTGGAAAATAATATGTAAAACACTTTCCGTTTCCTGTCATTATCGGAACGCTCGTAGAATCGCAGCCCAAACTTTTGTTGACTGTAATCAACAAAGCAAAGTAACGTTGGACACGGACTTCACTGGGAAAGTATAGGTACATCGATATATCGATAATCGATAGATACAGCCGTTAAACCCTGGCGGCGGGTATGGTAAGGCTTATGAAGTATTGAAACTCGAACTGGCCACTAATCCGTGTTATCACGTGTTGTGGATTTTGCTCGACTATCTCTAATCTCCAACATGCTCACGTTGGAAGATTTTAGGTTATAAGAACAGTTAAATTGAATATCGATTGTAGCTTTAGCGCACTACGATTCTTTGTGTTGCGAAACTGACTGTTGCGAGGATGTGTGCTGACAAGTTGTATTTTGTCTATGTCTTGTGTCACAGAAATATTTGCCCCGGCTTCGAATCGAACCAGTGACCCCCCGCTCGGCGCTCGGAGAATGAGATCGTCGTTTACTGGGCTACCAGAGCTATACACAGCCTACGATACAAGCACGGACCTAAAAAAAATAACAAGGTTGTGATTATTATACGTCGGTATGTGATCAAATCATTGTACATAGGTATGGAATTTGGATGCCGTTGTCGCTTTACTAGGAATCTCTACAAGTTTTACTACGACACAGAATCCAATTAGATCCAACCTATCACGCAAATAGCAGAGAAATAAAAGATATTTAGGTAGTAATCTTTGTAAATATTTTAATTCTAGTATTCTTGACTGTTTCATTTCATACCTATCTATAATTTAGACGCTGTGTGCCTGCCAAACCAAAATACGAGTGCTGATAGATAATGTAATATACTTAAGTAGGTACTTACATTCTCATATCGATATTTTTTGATTAGACCGGCCTTAATTAGTAGGTAGTTAACCTAACCTAAGCAAGTAGGTAGGTATTTCCTTAATAGAAATAGAACAGATTATTTGGTAGATAGATACACAATAACATTTCGTTGTTAAAGTTATCATTAATTAGATTCAATGACGAATATAGAACTAATTTCCGTAAACACATGGAGTCGCAAACGGAATGCTTGTTCGTAAACCAAAAACAATGTTTTTATTTTGTTTTGAGAGAGCGTGTGGCGTAACCGGCCGCGCTTTGAATTGCAAATGGCGGCAGCGGGCTGGCAACGCCGCGCGCGGCGGGGTGGCAACGTCGCGTGCGTAATTTTATCAAGCCACGATCTTATTTTATCTGTTATCAAATCGTCCTCGTCCTTTCGACGCAGTTCGGTTTCTTTGTGTGTTCTACTCGCATTCAATGAGCGCGTGACTTGGCTCTCGTATTGAAAGGTTTCGGTGTAATCTCTTAGGTATCTTCGTAATGATTTAGGTACCTACTTAGCTTAGACTCACCTATTTTGTTCGATGTAAGCAATTTTAGATTTAAATACCTATACTTTAACTAACGTCCACGCTAAAATTGTACCTAATATTGCTAATTTCGAACATATGAATATTATAGTTTCCGTAGGTAGGTAGGCAGGTATGTTATCTACTAATGATACCTACATAGACTAAATGATAATAAAAAACATTGAAATGTTTATTCGTGTAAAAATTGATAATAATACCTAATCGACCTCTTTATTCAAATAGTGATGATGAAAGCATTAGTTCCTGCGATTCATTACATTCTGATACCTCCTCAGAATTCTCGCATTCTCACAGTTGAAAAACTTGAAAATGAAAACAAACTGCGGATATCAGAATTGATCAGAAATTATCGGAGTGCCTTTCGAATGTCGCCGTCACGTGACCTTCTTCGATTTGTAGACTTGCTAGTAATTTAAACATGATTAAGTTTGTTGTTCGATTAATGAATATAGGAATTCTTACTTATACTTTACTTACACCTGTAAGTATAAGTTAAAATTCCAAACATTTATAATAAATTCCAGTACATTTACTGATCCTCTATTGCACTGCACCTGCCAGTTCTGCCTTTAAATAGTTGGCAGTGGCCAGTGATACTGCTGATACTGGTGGAACCTACCTAGATACCTAACACCAAAAGTATCTTTAAGTGTGGGTTAAGTAGGAAGAAATACCAAGATATCGTACACTGTACACTGCAATCGAAGCACGTTACTACGCGTTCACTTCAAGTTTGCTCTCGTCGACCGTTACGATTTCACAGCTAACGGTACTGTAGACAAAAATTAATCAAATAATTTCACTAAGTTAAATATCAAATTACGTTTGCCACTGTGTAAAACATTTTCTATTTTAGTCATTGTAGTGACAAAAATAGACGAACGTAAAATATATCAATAGAAAAATAATTTAACGAAAGTAACATCAAAATCAACAACAAACTCAAGAACGCACGCGCCGCGCCGCACGAGACCGTACTAAATGAGGTGCGGTACGAGGAGCGGGACGGGAGGGAAGGGCAAACTTGACGTGAACGCGTAGTAAGTACCTACTACATTTAAAACTTTTTATTAAAGCAAGTCTATCACCGCGTCCAATTTCGTCCCTGTAACGCAAGGTCGCAAAAACTAATAATAGAGACCAACCGAAGTTTCGGTTTTGGTTTCGGCCAGTTTCGGCCAAAAAATCTAGTTTCATTACTGTTTCATTACTTAGAGATAAACAAGCAGCTCCATCGAGACTTGGCTAGTTTTTTACAGATGATGGTAGCTAGTGAATGAAGGAAATAAAGAAATGAGGAAAGAAGTTACATATTTTCAAAACAGCAGGTGTCCAGAAAACTAACGTACCTAACTTATTATAAAAATGTCGTATCGTATATATTACATTACATTTACTTAGCATGTGATGCATATTTTATTGACTGATGAAATTTTAATCACTGCTTAGATTAGCGTTATTTACATTTTTCTACAAAGATTCCCTAAAACATCAAATTCTCCTACTATACAGTCTGCTCATTTTTTCGTCTATAAATTCCGTGGAAATTCGTATCGTATTTTAAACCCTCGGGAACCAGGGGTGCGTTCGGGTGAAGGGGGAAGACCTTGAGGGGGAATCAGCTGTTCTATTGTCGAGGGGCCCGCACCCGCACCCGCATCGAACGCGGAATGAAAGGCGCCCATCTATCTATACGTACGAGTAGGAAGGTACACGCGTGAACCGGTTTCGTTATGAACAGGTACCTACATAACATTTTTATCTTTGTACTGTCAGTTTAATTTTCGTTAAATTATAATATAACTGATTCATCATAATTCATAACTGTTTGTCAAAGTTTTAAGATTCATTTTCTGATTCTTGAAAATAAAGTACCAACTCAGAATACCTTCATGCGTAAAAGTGCGTAGATAGAGTTCCTCATGAACTATAACCTACTTATACACGTAACTAATATGCTATACGCAATGATATTATAATGTAAAATAGATACCTAGAAGGTTGCGGGTAGATATATTCTCAGCAGATAATACACGAAAGACCAAGATTCGTAAAAGGTTGACGAAATATTTAAGATATAAAAATTATCCCAGAAGATATTGGAATTTGCTGCCTCGTAAAAAAAATACCGAAGTCATTGAAGCTTCTAACGTACACCCCGAATCACACACTGGTTTTGACACCAGTAGGCACAGGTACAGTGGTTGCTAAGCAACCTCCCTCGAGGGCAATTTATGATCCTTAGAAATATGAGCCGACCTCTGACTCTGGGTTTTTAGGGATCCGTAGTAAAATCGAAACCCTTAAGCTGAAAACATACTATCGGACGCGGCTGATGAGTGTGCACAGTCTTTTAAGACGTGGCTTGCGGACGCGTTCAACGCCTATTCCACAAAGAACTGTAGACGAAGAAACATGTCGAGTAGTAAAAGTGAGGACGATTTTCTCGAATACTTGTCTACCCAGTATATTATGTTGTCCACTGAAAGAAGAAAGAAGAAAGAAAATAAAAAGAAGCGTTTGGGTCCATGACATAAATAAAGAAAGGATATTTTAGCTATTTCCTCTCAAACTTCTTGTTTTTTGAAGAATGTTTGTTATCCTTTAATTTATAATTATACAGTAATTCCCTGTTGCGAACACACTTGATAATTCATTCGTACTTTTTTACTTAGATACGTACACGACATGCAAGCTCTCGCGTAGTCCGCGTCCTTCTGACGCATGGACGCATCTCGCACCCCGTGCATACTATGAAATACCGTCCGCGGACGTTTTTGACCGACAAAAACATCCAGCGCGCCAGATAGCTCTCGGACGTCCGAACGCCTCAAGGTCACGTCCGCGACTTACCTCCGATAGTTTGCACAGCTCAATGTACATTCATTAACTAGATACCTATTAAGTCGCGTCCTTCAGCCGCGTCCGTCAGCCGCATCCGATACTATGTTTTCAGCTTTATAGTTTCGTCATGTCCGTCCGTTCGTCTGTATGTCCGTCCATTTGTCCGAAGCAAAGCGGCTAAACCCTTATTGCTAGAAAGCTGTAATTTGGCATGGGTACACATAACATATTTATTAAAACTCAAGAATCGTAGAATAAAATATTGAAAAACATTTTTTTTTGGGTACCTCCCCTACATGTAACGTGAGGATAAATTTATTCGTCGCGTACCCTATTAGGTGGGATATCGTTTAAAAGGTCTTCCAAAAATAATATTCTAAGTTTAGGGTTTCCTAAGACCATTTTTAGAATTAGGGGTCCGTTTGCGAAATATTTGGCTTTAAAGTGCTAATTTTGGTTAAGAGTTAAGTTTTCTTTCCCCCCCTGCTGGTTGTTTAACCAGCGATAGGAGTTGGGCAAGTGAAATAATTCTGAAAAATAGGTTATATTATGATGAATTTACAAGGAAAACTATCACGGCTCTGTTAGCGTAAGTAGTTAATAAGTAATAGTCGATAAACTTACTACTTCGGAACCTTACATTGCCTGACACGCACTTGCCTGGTTCTTTGTAATTAATTGAAGCGGTTCACGCATAGTGTACGTATCAGAACTGGTAGTATTTTGTGAAGAATTCCTGCGCAGACAGTAGCAAAAGGCCATTCATTCCATCTACGGCGTTTTCATGTTCCTCAGACTCTTTTTTTCATCCTTTAGACCCAAATAGTTATATTTTCAACAAACATGTCGTCGATCATATCTTACAGCTTAGTCTTATCGCTTTTGGATCCTTTTGTCAAAAGCTTTTTGGTTTTTTCAATGTAGGTACTGAGTTAATATTTCATGTTATGTTCTTGCAGAAAAGGTTTTGTATAATTTCATGCCAAGATTTCTATGGTGCTTGAAGTTGAACAAAGCATAATGCTGCTTCACAGCATGTAATTAATTGAGGTTGGTCCGATAACTCCGATATAAATTCCAACATTCATCAATATGATTTCTTCAATTTGTTACCTAACACATCTTTCATGTTTTTTTTTATAAACCTTCAAACAGACAATAATTTGGTAAAAGATAATCTTACGGATGTATGCATATTTTGTTTCGTTTTTATTAAATGAACGTAAAAAATGTGAAAATCCTTTAGTTATTTCAAAAAGTTTGATCATTCGCTGGTAAAACTTCCCGGTTTTCTTTGAAAATCCAAACAGACAATAATTTGGTCAAGATAATCTTACGGATGTATGCATATTTAGTTTCGTTTTTATTAAATGAACGTAAAAAATGTGAAAATCCTTTAGTTATTTCAAAAAGTTTGATCATTCGCTGGTAAAACTTCCCGGTTTTCTTTGAAAATCCAAACAGACAATAATTTGGTCAAGATAATCTTACGGATGTATGCATATTTAGTTTCGTTTTTATTAAATGAACGTAAAAAATGTAGAAATCCTTTAGTTATTTCAATATAGTTTGATCATTCGCTGGTAAAACTTCCCGGTTTTCCTTGAAAATCGTTTTCAGTTCCAAGTCTGTCCGTTATAAATAGACATACGCAACCCGCCCTCCTCCCCTGGCGTTCCTCCTGCTCGCTCAGCTTCGGCAAAACGACAGGACGCTCGTGAACGGCCTCTCTCAGTCAGTAAGCTTCGAACCTTCGTGGAAGATGAGCGCGTTTGCTGTTGATGCTAAACTGCTAGCGAATGAATGTTATCGAAATAAATTAGGATGATCCAAATTTTTGTTTCTCAGGTTTTTTAAAGGTTTAATATAATTAGCATTACAATTAAGGTTACATAACATATAACTGAAAGAAACTCATATTTATTTCTTTTATCCAAATTTATTTGCTGTTAGTCACATTTCCCTGCATCTAGAATTATATAATTGAAATCAAAAAGGAGAAAAAACCTTAAAAACAACAATCACTAAAACGAACGAAAACGTAATTCACAATTTTCCTTATAAACTGTAGTTATTTTTGTAGGCCATTACTGCAAACTGTGCTACTTCTTTATATTTTAGTTAGTAGAATATGAAAATAAAAAATATAACACAAAATACACACTTTGCTCCACTAACTCATAATTTGGTAAAAATATTAATCTATGTTTATTACTAACTAACCTGTTATATTCATAATTTTCTCAATATTTTCCATAAATACTATTATTTCTTCTGTGATACAACTATTACAATCTAATTTAATCAGATACACTTGAAGCTAGATTTTATAAAATATTCTATAGCCAGTGCATGAGATCATCACTTGTTATTCTCACTAAAACCTAACAATAATTTTCTGTCTTTTACAGGTATTCATCAGATGAAAATTTCATAATCAAGATTCTTCAATTTGGTAACATTGCTTAAAGATCCTGTCTCCACAGTATGTGTCAGTTTACTGCCTTTGCTTACTTCCTTTTACATGTTGAACTCATCGATAACTTTGTATTTCATTTATTGTATCTTCATTCTCCCACTTGCATTACCTTTCTTATCATTTCATCCAAATTTTCACGTTGTATCGTATCTCACATCGACAACACTCTACACATGGTCGAGTTTTCCAATTGTGAGATGTTGAGAGCGCCTAAAGCGGCTGACGGTCACGATGCGACTGCCGCGAGGTTCATTCAACAGGCCGAGAGGATGTGGGCGGGGCGTGCGGGGCGCGACGTCATTGGACGAGCGGTTGGCGCGCAGCGATGGCCGCCGTCGCATTTGGCCAATGAGCGGCGCGCGGACTGAACGCGCGTCCGGCCACCGGCGCGACGTTGCCAGCTCAACAGAAAAAAATACCAGATTCGACCTTCTTAGGACCCCCGGTTTTTTTTTGTTTGGCCGCGTTATCATTCGGGAGCCGGGTTCCTGAACCGCGCGTGTGATGGTGTACGTTCTCAGGTGATTCTGTTGTGTAGTGCATAGTGTAATGGTGTGGTCGGCGCCTTCTGGGGAGGTCCTCATAGACATCGTTTCAAGGTACCAGATTTGGGTTGTTTTATGTCTGTGACGTGGCCCGTTCAGTGGACACTGGCTATCGTCTCAAAGTACGCTTTAAAATCTTGACTTGAGAATAATAATTGTATCTTCATATTGACGAGTTCAGATTGAAGATAGAGACTAATCGAGGGTAAGTGAATTCAGACTTGAATGCACTTATTGATCTTTGAGTATGTAGGTCGTCGTGTTAGTTAATACATAGACATTAGGGCAGCTAGACTTTGCCACGTGGTTTCATTATAATCATATACTCTATGACCTCTACTGTGTCTTTACTAAAAGCCAAGACTGTGTTATCTTTTCATAGGTTATTTGAATGGCAATTCAGCTACTCGTGTGTCTATGCAAATACACCATGAGCACACATAGGCACCATGGCATATAATATCACGTGTATTTCAATATGTATTAACTTGAAGAGTACCTATGTCATCATATACCTAACCAAATCCATATCCAATTTACCTATATGAGTCATGTTTGGTTTGAGTCATGACATAGGTAGGTATATCAGAAATAATTCGTTGTAGGTATTCTGAGCCTATTATTAATTTTTAAGGGGTGGCCGGGTACTGGCACACTAGGGGCCGTATACCGGCACAGGGGGCCGTATACTGGCACAATCGCTAGTTTTTCACTTTATCCGTTATATTTTAAAATGTATACATGGGAGGCCAATGGTTTATTTTTTATTTCACATCTTGACTATATTAGGGATCCAAATAAACATAGATCGACTATTTTGCGTGTAGATAACATATGTTTTCATTCGCCCAAAATGGCCAACTCCGCTAAAAGGCCGTATACTGGCACATCGATCCTATTATGTAGTAGGACCATTGTATAGTTTTAGCGCCTGTAACGGCACCTGCTAATCTAACTTGAAACAAGCTGCTTCAATATTGTTTCTCAGGTCTCTTCAGAGAATTTTCCAAAAAAGGGCTCCAGGATCGTAGTGGACATACCAAGAGTGCATTTTACATCAGTAGGGATATGTATTGTAAATGATTATTCTCAAGGAATATTCTCTGAAATACCACTACTTGAGGTAAGCCTCCCGAGTTGGCGAAACTTTGAATTACTTATCGGGTTAACCAATTCTTCCAAGAAAGCTAGTCATTCAAAAGTTCTTGCAGCTTTTGCTTTGTTGACAAAGTCAATATGCCGGATGTCATGTGATAGTGCTAGCCTAGTATCGGTATTTATGGGTCAAAAGACGATATTAAGTTACAGAGAAATGGTTGTGACCTCTGCACCATCAGGCACATCTGCTATGTGAACACCAACAAGTGTTATTTAACAGAAGATAATGGCTGCTACAGTAATCATGTACCTATCTGCCATTATTTTATACCTAGCACCATTGTATTTATTATAATTAAAAAATATGCGTCACCATACCCTTCACATTAATTTTTGGTAACAAACAGCTTTTTACAAGCTTAAATACTAAATTTGCGATTTGAGAAATCACTCAAATTACCAAATGCTTACATAGACAAATGTATCCTTAGATGAACAGCAATGGTCGTCAAATACAATCTATAATGTTTCAATAAATTCTTTGGGTTTTAAACACAGTAACTTGGTATTTCAACCATTTGTACGTTTGGGTAACATGTCTTATATTTGTTATTCTTTGATAAAACATTTAACTGTGTAACACTTTGTAAATGTTATAAAATTCACAAATAAAAAACACAGTATCTGTCATTTCGTAACATACAAGCAAGCACCAAGGCTCTTTTAGGTTATCTTGAAAATAGGGCATTATCTTATCGCGAAGCACAGATTCACTATACCAGTTACTGCAGTTACTGTTTCTAATAATAATACTGTTTCTAATAAGGTATAAGCATACATTTACAATATACTTGGAAATGTACCTACGAAAGAATTCGTTGACTCGAAATCATCACCAGTACCACCACTCGTTATATGTATTAAATTTCCCAAATAGATAAGAATAATGTTCTTTCATTCTCTCCAAACGCTTGTTTCAAAATAGCAATTACCAAAACAAATGAGAACACGTGTAAACAGAGAGACAGACTGACAGACGTTACATAAAATGATAAGCCATGACTCATGAGGATAAAATACATCCCACCAACTAAATGTTACTTATTTAGTATTTTGAGATTGTATTCTAATTGCAATAGATGTTGATGATAGTCATCTTCATTAAAGTCGAAGTCTTGCAAATAATATCATAAATACTGAAATTAACCAACTAGCAAATTGTACTCATTTATTTTTGAATATAGTCATGAAATGCTCTGAATGGCAATGATTAATTCTCGCAATAAGATAATTTGATGCCGTAAATTATTATGAATGTAAGTACATGCTGATATAATTTATAATTTTATTGTAATGGATGACTAATGATGTGCTGAAGATGTCAATTCAAGGTTGCATTAAGATGAAGATATGTTACCTATGGCAGCTATAATATTAATGTACCGACTGGTCTTAAACGTGAAGCTTAAGTTTCATAATAATATTTTTTTACTTCATTGTACATGGACATTTTGTACATGTTCAAAATGGAAACCTTATCCTCTTAAGTTATCTTAAATCTTTAAATGTCTTATAAGACTTGGTTCTAAGAAAAGACAATTTACTTACATAATAATTTTTGAAAGAAAATAGAAGAAAGAAAAGAAGCAGGATTATAATTAATTAGTAATTCTCAATTCGTTGCTTAAATTTAAAAGACGTTTATTTTAAAACATTTAAATTAATGTTTACCATATTTTCATTTGGTAAGAATTGATTAATATAAACGGTTTTATTTGTACTTCAATCATTTAAATGTCTGTAGACGCACTGCCTAAAAATGGGAAGGAAGTCTATCAAAATTTTAACTTTTGTATTGAAAAGCAGTAGAAGTTTAACGGCTTCTTCCTTAATTTTATTTTCATTTTGATTAGTATTTAAATAAGGATTGACAGAGTTTTTTTCATGGACTAGTATCGTCCAAGTATCATCATTTAAGAATTAAAGAATAGTTAAGAAGGATTTAAAATAAAACCACATCAACTGAAGTCCGGCTGTTGGATTGGTAACACATCTGCTATTATATCAGCTCGAAACCGGATTTGCTTGTGAGCCAATTAGATTTTATTTCTTACTAGGTACTACAGTTTCATCGTTCCAAACACTTCTTTCTTGACTTTTTAGGATGCCATCGTGCAATGAAAAAAGTAGATAAATTGTTGTCGTTCAAATAGGAAAGGCTTATGCTTGTAATTCGGAAAAATGAAAAGGAATATCAATGGCGTAAAAAGTGTTCAGCTATATACAATTATACTTCATTTGCGAATCTTCAAGAATACGACAGAGTCTGTCCATTAGTCTTCCTTATGTCAGCTTCTTCCGTTCAAATTCAACCATATTTTATTTCTTCAGCGTCACGTTATTTTTTACTCCTACTATTATTAACTCCCAATGACTCTGTACTTTCTGTTCTCGCTAGAGTTATGCACGTTTACAACTGACTACATTTCTTTAGTGTACTGTAGTTTCTGACTTTGATTTAGTAAATGTAGTCAAATTCCATAGCTCTCCATCAAACCTCACAATTTTATGGTATTAATACTTAATGAAAAGTGTAAAATATATACACTGAGTACGACATAAATTGAATTCCTCAGTGGCCATCTGAAAATTAAAGGAAACGCATTGGAATGGAATTTACTAGAAACGTACCAGAAAGTTACACGAAATTCGTATAATTGTAATCGTAATATTCATTAAATATTATTATTAATTTTTAAACTACTTATTATTGTATTCGAACAAATAAATAGGAAACAGTACGAATAAAAGATTAAGTTCTTGAATCATCTGCGTGATGAAAGGCAAAATTTATTTAAATGGCTTAAAACAGTTTCCATGACAAAGCAACATCTATGACTCACCGTGCTACAGAAAAACGTAGTAAGTAGAAAGTTGGTAAGAATCTAGATTACCACGGATACTCATTCGTCTGCAGAGATAAGACAACGCTGCAATGCGATACTGCAAACTAGCGCTAGATCTGTGATCTAATCTCTGCCAGCACTATTGTTGGATTTGAAGAACAGTGAGATGATTATAGAGTACAGACAGAAATAACTGATATAGTAGGTGCAGCACTGTCGTGGGTGTCCGCTTTGTGATGTAAGCTTACATTACATTGATTAACCTCCTCTGTAACGACTTTGGAAACTTTAAAAGCAACATCTAGAATATGAATAGTGATGCGATACTTCAATATTTTGAAATACCACGAAATTTAACTGCGTATTGTAAGGTTAAAATCAAGGTCAACCAAGTAGCTAGTTTTATAAATTGTTCTACGAGGTCAATCGATGAAGTCAAACATTTTAGTAAGATTTTTTATTTAATTGTGTACGGCACAGCCTTCTATTCGATTGATTTTTATTTTTTTAATTAGGATAGCTTTGAGATATAAAAACCTTATCTTCTACATAACTGTCTTAGTTCTAATGTGGTAAAATTTAGGCTAGTTATTTGGTAATCTGAAGATGAGGCATGATGAGGTCATTATTTCCGACAATCATGATCTAAAACCAGTTTACGTTTTTTAAAACCAATCAATCACAAACATCAGAATAATACGTGGACGGTTGATGGGAGGAGAAACTTTTTTACATTTCATCGTGTCTCTAATCTGTAAGTTATTATTTATAATCTAATCATTATGGTAAAAGAAAATATTAACTGCATTTTAACATTTTGTTATTTAAATTACGATATCATAGACATTTTGAACTTCTTGATACTTCATTTCATGTGCAATTTTTAGGGTTCCGTAGCCAAATGGCAAAAAGCGGCCAAGTGCGAGTCGGACTCGCCCATGAAGGGTTCCGTAGCAGCAAGTAACATAATATAAAAGTTCTTGAAGTTCGTTGTAACTTTGATCGAGGTAAATTGCGGTTTACGATTTATGACGTATTAAAAAAAAACTACTTACTAGATCTCGTTCAAACCAATTTTCGTTGGAAGTTTACATGGTAATATACATCATATATTTTTTTTAGTTTTATCATTCTCTTATTTTAGAAGTTACGGGGGGGGTGGACACACATTTTTCCACTTTGGAAGTGTCTCTCGCGCAAACTATTCAGTTTAGAAAAAAATGATATTAGAAACCTCAATATCATTTTTGAAGACCTATTCATAGATACCCCACATGTATGTGTTTGATGAAAAAAAAAATTTTGAGTTTCAGTTCTAAGTATGGGGAACCCCCCCCCCCGTAACTTCTAAAATAAGAGAATGATAAAACTAAAAAAAATATATGATGTATATTACCATGCAAACTTCCAACGAAAATTGGTTTGAACGAGATCTAGTAAGTAGTTTTTTTTTTTAATACGTCATAAATCGTAAACCGCAATTTACCTCGATCAAAGTTACAACGAACTTCAAGAACTTTTATATTATGTTACTTGCTGCTACGGAACCCTTCATGGGCGAGTCCGACTCGCACTTGGCCGCTTTTTCTGAATACTTTACCAACATTCCAATGAAAATGCCCAAAGTAATTTCCAAATGAAAGAGCTAAATGTTATCTTTTGTTTTCTTTTATGGCATGCAAGTAATTTTATTATGTCAGAATTTGTCAACCCTGATAAGAGTGGACTGTAATTCTTAATACTTAAATACAATTAACTTAATAGCTGGCCTGCTCAACCAAAACCCTGCAAGTAAATTCAGAATTGTGATAGTAAAAATAGTAAATAACTTATCAATAACTTTCACTGACCTCTGGCTATCGTCTGACTAAACGCCGCTCACAAATAGGTACAAAGTCTATGACACCGATGCTTTCAGTGCGATGACACGACCGATTAGATTATTTCACAATCATTTACGTCATCTATACATTAGTGTTTACTGTGTCGAAGTTGCTGTTTTGCATTAAACTACTTAGCATATTCGATAGCACCGTGTGTATGCTAATTTGTTGAATTAACTTCGTCAAACGTTTTATTACTAATTTAGTTTGTCACTGGTATTTACTTACCATTCACAAAATCACAAGCATATCTAGCTGCGTGCGTGGCATTATGAAAATTAGTTCCTACTGGTATTTCAGATATTTAACCTTACTGTACGTTTATGCTGGCAATTTAGTTGATCCTAGAGTTCATTAGATTGTAGTTAACATTGAAAGTTAACTATTGAATCATGACTAATTAATGAAGAGTACTGTAGGTACTTGTAATCTGTTACTTTTCAATAAACTTTATAAATGAAATACACCTGTAACTTGATGCCTAATAATAAACGTTGTTGTCGCGCATTTTACATGGCTTAGTTATTTACCATACCTAGCTGATTAAATATTTCTATAGTTGCGATGTGACGTATATATTCCGCCAGCTTTAATTTTGTACACATACTACGTCGACGTTCTCAGAATTTGTGTCAACTGTTTTTTCTACAGTTAAGACATAAGTATTGACTTCGTTTATTAATTAAGCAGTTTTGCTTGTAATTATAAATGACTTATTTTTGAATTAAAATTTAATTGGGCGCAAATAAATATTTGCTGACGTGCAGATGAAAATATTTATGTACATACTTATTTATTTCACGAATGATTCGTGACGAATCAATATTTAATTTCGGTTGTTACTTGCCTTTACAATCCGTTTTGCCAATTTGTTGTGCCTTACAATCCGTGATTGTATCAATGCAGTTGTTAACTTTTAATTAAAATTTTTGTATATGTGCGACTTGTTTGTCACGAGGTGGATGCCTTACTGTCATTTCGTACTGGCACATTGGTAAATGAGATTATATTACAATTTTATTATTAATTACAAAGAACACTCAACGATTTTTGTTCTTTTAATTGACAATTTCTTTCTTTTTCTGAAAAAAAAAACTGACCAAATTCACTCAAACAGCCAAACTGATTTAATGACGCGCTTGCGCGGCTCTCGCCGCTCTAGGTCCGCTCTAGGGCCGCTCTAGGGCCGCTCTGTACGTGCCGAAAAATACATATTTTACGTAAGTCAAGCTGGGCTTTTCAGCTTGTAGGGCTGCACCGCCTCTGTGGACCATATTATATTTTGACGTTTCCAGCCACAACCACACGTACCACATGACCTGTGGGCGAGTTAGAATCATGTTTCAAAGCCACAAATAGATTTTGTCTTCATTAACTTCATTTATTATATTTGGGGCATGCTTGAAAATTTTGAGCTAAGTTATAATGTACATATGCGTACCTAATATATTTGTCAATTCAAGTAAAACAAACAATATTAATTTGTTTAATATTACACCTATTATGTTTATTAAATATAGTGGTGCACCCTATTTTGCCAGAATTTATTTTTCATGTATTTTTCTTGCTACCAGTTTTTTCTTAAACATTGCCAAATTTCGGTCCCAATATCCCTTGTAATATAAGACTTTCGTTATTAAAATTTCGCGATACATACTTCTCACAGCTTCCTCTGTGTTGACCGATGGTTCTATACCATGCCGTACAGCGATAGTTCCCGTATTCTCTAAAGCCAACCATGATGACCAACGGACATATGTCTAGATTCCCATGCAAAGTTATTTATTAAGAGGCTTTGGAGCGACTTTTACAAATGAAGCACATGGTCAATCTATCAAAAGGATATCATCAGTTTCATTCAAGTGAAAGAAAGACGTCTTTTGAGGCACACCTACTTAACTTTATGTTTTATCATCTTCCTTAATTCATTACATCTGATAAGTTAATGCTTGACTGCAATCCTACCTGACCTAATGGTAAATGGTCTTACTACGTCTTTATAGTCGATATCTTCTTTCAAGTAAAGGGTTTTAGTACATAATTCGCTCTCTGCTCGTTTCTTGTTAGCTAGACGACCAGTGCATTCCGCGGCTCGGATTTATCGCAGCAAGCTGGCTGCCTCCCAAATTCGCAAGAACGAAAACATGGTAATTCAGATCTCGCCCAAACTTTGCCGGTTTTTTTTGTTGGATCTGGATCCTTTTTATGGCGAACTTAACGATTCCGTAACAGTTTCTGACTTATGAGGATTGGCCCTATTTTATTAGTACCATTTTTTTTGTTTACTCTGAGGTTTACTGTCAATTATTTTTCGCTGACTAACAGAGTTTCCATAATTACAGCGTTTTCTTTACTTTTGTGTAAAGAGTAATGTTTCATTTCTCTTAATGTCTAATATGTTGCAGTTATTGTCCTGCTTTCAAACACTTTATATTAAAAGTTCAATGTAATACCACTGTAGTAGGTAATACCATGAATGGTTAATATTACATAGTGATGCGTGTGATAGATGCTCATGCGTGTTATCATTATCCGGGTTACGTATGGAAAGAATGTTAACAATAGAATATTGATGATTAGCAACTACTAGCAAGACCCCTTTCAAACGTTCACTCATCTTTCATTATTTGTTTTTACAGCAATCCACTATACAGTTTAATTAAATATTCATGAAAGATGAACTACTTTTTACTTCTGTTTTTATTTAGTTATGTACCTATGTAACATTAAAAGTGGAATAAAATAATAAATCTTTAATGTCTTCATGGTTCTATTTTAATAGTGTGCTTTATGAAAAATGTTATATACCGAACTAAAGAATAGGTAGTTATTCTTTATGTAGGTAATGAAATGTTCCGGTTTTATTCCTTTTGATATGTCATATTAGGACAGTTTCAGCGGAAGAATGCCTCTTTCCTTAGTTATGGTTTATAACTTTATACATAAACAATGTACATAAGTTGGCAAATGTATATGTGCGTAGTGCGAATCTTACAATGTTTCGTTTCTAGAAGGAATGTTGTTTATGTTGAAGAAAAATGTTGAATTATAGTGCGGATTTCGTACACTAACTAAATCAGCTTACGTGTGTAGATAATGATAAAGAAGCAGAAAAAAAGTGTTAAATTTTAACAAAATTAAGCTGATAGCTGTTAAATGAGTTCGGGACTTCCTCGAATCGCATACATACATACATATGTACTTATTATAGTCTGTGTATGTCGAAGATTTACGTTGCATTGCACCGGCTCGCAACATCCAGAAATAGATGTTAAAAACGTGTTGTCGTGACACCGAGCGGGAGACGAGTGCTCCGCGTTGAGTGATTATTTCGAGAGCAGTCAAGGACAAAGCGTTACCCTCGTGTGTTCCTCAGCAGGTGACAGTGTTTTGTTTTGCTATACAAGTGTTTGAGGGAATATGGCGGGGAAGGCAAGGCACACAACAACACAACATCTATCTGTGATAACTGTGTTGATAGTGAGCACGAAACAGAAGCTCCTTATTCCATCTTAGTTCTGGCGCGGTTGCCAAATGCAAATTGCTTTTGTTATTACGTTTTGTAACACACGGCTTGTATATTCAACTGAAATATCTTCCTTAATTGGAGCAGGAAGACTCCCTTATTAATAAATTATTAAATTGAAACTTAAAAGACACATGAACGGCCATTGCCATTTCCTACTGCGCCACCTAACGGAACCTAACCTAGTCATGACTAGGGCGTGCTATCCGGATATTCGGATATTCGAATTATCCGGATATCCGCCGAATTTAATATCCGGATATTGGGCTTTTTACTATCCGGATAATCCGGATAATAATTAATTTTATTATTTTATACGTTTCTTCAATTGAAATATGTAAAAAGCACCGAGATATAACATTTTAAACTGTATTACTGTAGAATAGATACAATATTCGCATAAAATACGACTTAAAAAAGTCAAAATCAAATACGTCAAAAAAGAAACGCCAACCCGATATTTCTTCACAATAAATGCAAGTGTACAAGCCATGTCCTAAAAATGTTTGCAATTTCAATAATAGTAACACAGAAAAGACGACGTCATCAATACATAATATGTAGGTAGGTAATAAAGGCAACGTCTGGTCTGGGTGGTTGAGCACTCGCTCACGGTGCTCCTTCGAGGAGAAACCTGGTTCTGTCGAATCTACATGCCGTGCCAAGCTTAGTATAAAGCACAGCACTGCTCAAAAACTGAGCAGAAGTCGAGCAGTTGTATAGCAATTGACTACAGAAATCGAACAGCGTTGGGAACTGCTGGAGGGAGAAATAAAAGGCAAAGCCACTATCACTTTATAATTGATACTTTACTTCTGTGTCGCATCCTTATTACTGAGGGTCGTGCCCTTGATGAAGGTCCTTCACTGCTCTTATCAACTTCCTTCACTTTTCCTGGTGACCAACCTTCTAAGGACGATTGTATTGCAACAGTAAACCAAAACACACAAGGATTTCCTGATAATATCTTCGTAATCTTGACAGACCGTGGTATGCAACGCCTCCTGATCGAACATAACATCTCAAAAGCATCTATTTTCCTTCACTCTTTTGCTCTATGCGCCCATGATTCCCTGGCATATAAAATATCGAGAAAACGAATGTCTTGAGCTGGTCTTAGTGACATTAGAGATCTTTAGATCTTGCCATATTTCATTAATTTGCTTATAGCATTTATTGCCATGTTTCTTGCTTTTGACTCGATTTCCTTCCCACATCCTCTTTGATTGGATATTAAGTACCCCTTCGAGGTATACGAACTCGTTGACGAATTCAACGTACGCAAGTTCTCTACTCCTAGAGAGTTGATCAGTTGTGTCGATAAGCATTATTTCGGTTTTCTTCTTGTCGAGAGTGAGTCCGATAAGTTCACTCTTTCGCTCTGCTCTGCGGAAAATGTGAGCAAGGTCCGTCTCCTTTGATGCAAAACCATTGGTATCATCTGTGACTCAGGTTATTGATCTTTAAGCTACGACAAAGGCTTTTAGCATGGTATACTCCCCATAAATATTGAAAAGAATGAGTGACAGAGTACGAAGTAAAAAATTCTGTTCTAGTTGTCAACATTACTGACAACTGGACTTTTTAAGGACACATCCGTGCATAGTTGTGTTCCCGGAACAAGGATTCCTTCTTGAGGGTTTGCCTTCGGTGACAGTATACAGTTTACCAAGAAGTCGAGTTAACCAGATGACCAAAAATGGCGACCTTAGTGACCCGGCTAACTATAGGCCTATAGCGATAACTTCCCTGCTTCAGAAATAACACGCAGATCTTAAGATATGTGGAAGATCATTAGGTGATCAATTATCGACAATACGGTTTTGGCCACGGTCGTTTAGCTGGTGATCTTCTAGTTAATCTTAAGTGCTGATGGGCTCAGGCTCTTGATCGCAATGGGGAAGCTCTGGCAGTCAACCTAGATATCGCTAAGGAATGAAGACTGGGTCTGGCACAGGGGCCTTCTCAAGAAGTTACCATCTCTGATATGTTATGCAGTTGGGTAGCCAGTTTTCTATCTGAGCGACACACCAAGGTAATTGTAGACGGTTGTTGCTCAGATAATTATGAAACCTATAAATACCGGCGTTCCCAAGGAACTGTGAAGACACAAGTTTGCGCGTTTACCGCTAAGAAAACCCCATTTGTCATAACGCCTCAAATCCAGGGTACCGCGCTCATCGTGAGTAAACGTTTTGGGACTCTGGGAGTTGACGTCTCGAGTGATGTGCATTATCGGCGTCATTCAGAAGGTAAGCCAAGCTAATATCCCAAGAAGCTTTCTGTCCTGAATCGAGCTAAGCAGTACTTCACTGCGAGGCACCTACACAAGCTCAGATCAGGCCTCACATGTAGTATTGTTCCCACCTCTTGGCAAGGGCACTACAATACCAGCTTAACCCATTCGATGCTATACAGAAACGCGCGGTCCGAGTTGTCAACGAACCACGAATCACTCACTGGTTAAAACACCCGAGTTTCAGAAGAAATATCGGTTCTCTCTGGGTGTTCTACCGACTTTACAACGGTGAGTGCTCCGAGGAATAGTTTGACTTGATGCCTACTTCACCTTTTCATTATTGCACCACTCGCCGAAGTTTCATCCACACTGATTGGACTCGTGGAGAACCTCTATGGTCCTCACGATCTTATTTGCCATGCACGTGCAAACTGTGGAATGAGCTTCCTTCTCAGGTATTCCCGGAGCGCTATGACATGGGGTTTATTTATTTATTTAAAAAAATTTTGAACCTTACAACTATGTAAAAGGTACAAAGGCGGACTTAATGCTAAAAAGCATTCTCTGCCATTCGACCTTCGGAAAGTAAGAGAAAAATCGGGGTTCTTAAAAAAAGATGTAAAAAGAGTTCTCCTTCAGGGCCCGGAAACATTAGCGATTCCTCTGGCATTTGCTCATTTTGGCTCTGCCATTCTGCTCATGTCCATAGGCGACGATGACCATTTAACATCATGTGGCCCGTCTTCTTTTTCGTCGGCCGAAAAAAAAAACAGTGATAGGAACTAGCAACAAGATCAGAAATATTGGTATGCGTTAGGTTTTAGATAAAGACAGTACCAGCTCGATGTGGTGGAAAAGTATGAAGTACCCTTAGGGTACTTCATAATGACCAAATGCCATATCAGGGTGAAACTCATTAAAAGCTTAGCAGCGCGCTGATACATCTACCGAAGTTTTGAATTTAATTCTGAATAAGTATTTGAATTAAAAATATTGATTTAATCTATAAATTATTTGAATTCAGCCTACTAAAAGAATTATCCGGATATCCGGATAATATCCGGATAGTATTCAGAAATTATCCGAAATATCCGGATACTAAAATTAACGGATAATTGCATGCCCTAGTCATGACATGATACTCTTCAAAATAAAATATATTACGTGAATTTTGTCTCAATAGCTCCAAGTTTCAACTTATCAAACTCGCAATCGATCGTAAAATTAGAATTACTGCATTTATTTATTTATATTGGGCCAACAATTTGAACCATTGTGTGCTTCCTATTCTTATACGTCGTAAATCGTACGCAATTTGTAATACACAATTGAATACACATCTGTTTACTCAAACCACACATGTACATAGAGTTTACCGCATCATTAGTATTATCATTAATTTTGGTTTTTGCTCTGCTCTAGCCAATGCTGCAATGATATAATTCCAGTGCATTTGAATCGATAGCATATAAATCATAGAATATAATACATACATACTAGCTGCCCGGACAGACTTCGTTCTGTCAAAAGTTTTTTTTTTGAGATGTAAGCTATCCTATCTTTCAAGTTGGGTCAAACTGCACACGGTGTGCAAATTCGATTAAAATCGGGTAAGTAGTTTAGGAGTCCATCGCGGACAAACTTGCTATCAGGCAGATGACCAGACAACTTCATCTATTTTGTCATGATTGCATTGAATGCTTGCAGTGCCATTATCCAATGTCACTCGTGGACATCTGCGACAGACCTCTAGTAGGACTATATAATAAAAGAGGTAGTATGATAAATAATAAACTATTTAATTAACATTCAATTTTATTTAATATATTCGTACACGACACGATTAGATTTACCCTCAAACTCTCTGCCCATCTCTTAACTCTAATATTAACATTAATTTGGTATGTTTAGTTCCACTAGGTACATTTTACAGAAGGAATATAAGAATAAAATTTTATATTGACCTGTACTCACTCCAGCAGTATGGCACTATCCTTCCAAGATAAGTATCTGACTTGATCAGGCCAGGCTCGTTCAGCAAATGCCGCTCTCAGCTCAGCTCTTGCCCAACGAACGAACCAATGATTGAGCGAACGAATGAAAGGAAGGTTCATAACGAATATTTGAATGGGTGAATTGTTGTTTAGTAAAACTTCTATCAAAATGACAACTCTCAGACTGTCAGTCACGATGACAGTCTGACATCACCTTTTAGTCAATTCAATAACTTACAAAGTATGAGCCATGTAAACAATAGCATTCCTTACAGCTCGGCCATCCTGCTAGAGCGAGTCCCGTCGCTTTATTTTATCATAAATGTGACAAATTACTTACTACTTGTAAGAAAATCATTATATTGAGCATGAACTAATTTCAAATAATTACCAGTAATAAGATCAATAAGATTTGTAAATATTGTGAGCTTAATATAACAAGTTAATATCATATCTCTAGATACTTATTATTTTGTTTTTATCACGATTCATGCCAAGGAACAAAATAACAAATATTAAAATAAAAACAGTACAGTATATTAATTAATAAATAAGAATGAAAATTAAGTCTAGCTTTCAGAACATTATTAATTAATTATTGATTTGATCATTCATTAATAAACTTTTGATTTTGACGATGACATATTCAAATTTCAATTAGAAAAAGAATTTATCAAAATAAAAACAACTTTTGTAAATTAATATTAAGACTTCTACAACAAAATAACACAATCTCATATGGACACTATTCAAAGTTTAGGCTTATTATAATTATATCATTTTTATAATTAAGTATATAAAAGCGAACCACGTATAAAATCTAATTCATTATTTACATCATTTAGATAATAGAGATCTAATTATTATCAAAATCTGATTGAAAAAAATGTAAATAAAAAATTAATAAAATATTGTATAGTAATTTTCGGTTACATACTAATTCCTTATATGACTAAATATCATAATGGTAAATAGTGTACCGTGGTTATTTGATTACTGACAAATCTATTTACCGATTTAAGTTTTCCCTTAAGTAATATATTACAAAGGTAACTATGATGAAACGGCCTTTAATTAGAATTTTAATATACAACATATTATTGACTTTTGTCTAAATCGTTATCAGTATCAGAGCTACTGTTGAAATTTTTATCAAAGCTAAGCCAAGGCTTCATTTTATCTACTGCAATTATATTCTCATAACGACGACTGCCCTTTTTCTTAGTTAGGGGAGTGTCCTCTATCACATAACGATCGTTAGGAAGAACTTTTAGTATCCGATAAGGGCCTTGATATTTAACTGTTAATTTCTTAGACCTGCCATCGCTCGGAACGTCTCTTCTCACGCTTACAAGGTCTCCTACCGAGTATATTTGATTTTTAAGTCGCTTAGCATCAAATTTTGCTTTATCTTGGTTTTGCTGGTCATTGATACGGTTAACAGCATCGCGTCTGATTTCGCTTAGGTCTTCCGTGGGAATTTTGGCGATCGTTTCATCTATGACTTCACTCAGAATATTCTCTGAACTTCCTTTCAATTGGAATCCAAATAGGAGTTCTGACGGACTCTTACCTGTCACTTTATGTACAGTAGTATTGAGACCTATTTGAATATCTGGTATATACACGTCCCAGCTTTTATCATCTTTTCCGTGACACTTTGTTGATAAAGCATCGAGAATCAACGGCCTTTCGCCCGGTTATACCGCATCTATTCAATAATGTTATTTTATCGTAATAGTAATTTTCAAATGAATCACCAAACCTAACTCTTTTTGCTAGCATCGACGACAGTAGCTCTGCATAATCAAGTCGGCAAGGAAATGATTCTATAAGTTTTTTCTTCCACTCTGTCCAAGAGTAGAGGACCGTGCTAAGTCCCTGGTACCAGGATTTTGCGACTCCAGTTAGTTTTGGGAGAGCGAAATGTATTGTTTCCCTTTCATCCCATCCATAGATCTCAGCACACTCCTCTACCTTGGTCAGCCAGGTTAAAATAGTTTGATCATTTGTCATTGGGTCAAATTCGGGTATAACGTTAGCCATAGAGAATTTCGAACTGGAATTGCCTTTAACATCCTTTAGAATATTCAATAGTTTATCTATTACCTCACGCGATGAGTTTAAATCGGTACTTAGATTTGCCTTAGAATTGCTTATATTATTTCCGCGAATGTCAATCGGAGAACGAGAATACAAACGTTTTCGCTTATTCGGTACGTTATTCATTTCCGCATCTGAACTACTGCTATCGCGGTAAAACTTTCTACTCGTATGACTGCGCCTGTCTGGTTGTACAGGTGATTCTTCGCCATTAAAATTATTGATGTTACGATACAAGTGTTTACGGCCTTGTCTTCCTCTAAGACTCCCTTCCGCTCCCTCACTTGGTTCACGACTCAAACGCTCGCGGCTTTGCCTATCTCCGAGGCTCCCTTCCGCGCGCGCGCTTATTTTATTAAATAGATATTTACGGCTTTGCCTACTGCCAAGGCTCCCTTCCGTCTGTCCGCTTATTTTATTAGACAGATGATTACGGCTTTGCCTACCTTGAAGGCTCCCTTCCGCTCCCTCATCTGTTGTACCTCTAGCCCGCTGTGCAGAATCAGGTGGGCCCGCGTTCTCACTTCCGGAACCCAGCCACTCTGGTTCGAGCCACTCCTCTCGACCTGAATCGTCTGCGCTGCCACTTGACGCCATGTTTCTCGCATCAGGTGCACGGGACTCCATCACTGAAACTTTCAATAACAGTGATTACTTGCGTTGTTATATTTTATCTCTTAAATAAAATCTTAACGATTCAAGCTTATCATTAAATCGGAATTTCATTATTACAAGCCGATTGGTAGGTAATAAAAAAATATGTGGACTTGAACTTCACTCAATATATTTCAGACTAAACTGCCAGCCAGGGATAAGTCATTTATTCGTTCATTCTATGCATGTTCATGTACGGCTAATATAATTATATCTTAGCTGCAATAGTGACTGATTACGAAATATCACACAACTTGGAGAAAAAATAAATTAAAAATAGGCATGTATCTTTTCCATTTCGTGAAGACACTATGCTTAATTTTTAGACGGTTCTAAATTATATAATGGTTGAAGCGCATGATATAAGTACGTTACTCAGTAACTGAGTTGATCGCAATAATTTTTACACCATGCCATGTTTTGCCATATTTTGTCCTAAAGATATATTTTAAAAATGTTATAAGTTGGACATCCAATGCAAAACATCGACATTTTGATTGGTTATCCATTTATGCCTGAATGATTGACGACAAAAAAATAATTAAACCAATTAATTAAATAATAATAATTAATAATAATAATTAATAATTAATTAATTAAATCAATCATTCTAAACAATGGTGATTTAAAAAAAAAAATTTTTTTTAAACACGCCAAGATGATAAACGGGTAACCGCTGCGGGCGCGCATCGACGCAATCCGCACGCTCGGTGACCATGTTTACGTGAGAACAACAGAGTAACGCAGCAAGCTTTAACTTTTCAAGATATACCTTTGAAAATTTTTATGTAGGTAGATTGGACGAAATTATTTAGCACGCATGTCGGTTCTTGCATTATACAAAGAATAACGTATATTAGTTCTTGAAAAGTATCAGCGATCAGCATATACGCAGAAAAGCCATCCAATCGCCTTTCGACTTCATGGATATCCGTGTTAGGAAATACAGTAGCATAAACAATTAAATAATAAATAACGCTTCACACTCATCGCCCCACATAATTATTCCCCATGTCATGGTTCCGTTGTTAGCACACACACACGCACCCAGACAAAGAATAAATTCGTAATTAAAATTTCTATCATGCTGGGAATCGAACCCAGAACCATTTGAACAGGGTCTGGCATCGTAACCATTTCGCCAGAATGAATTTGAGATCGTGATTTATTTGCGCTGAGATGAAAATGGGGTAGTAAGAGAATACTTGATCACTGCTTTACTACTCCTTAGGACTAAAGCTGACATTATATGCACTTACCTTCACTCTTTATACTATTCCAATGACAAACAAAACGTTTGAGATTACTAGTAAGTGAATCTTTTCGCTTAATTTAGATTGCTAGTCCGAGATGGGCAGAAAGCACTCAAAGAAGATAAATAATGAGGGTATTCAAAAAAAAAATGTACGGAAGTATCTTGTGGGTATGGTAGACGAGTTATTTTCCCTTTTAACTACATAAAAGATGAATAACTCGCTATCCCACTTCTGAGTTAAAAGAGGTAGTATGATAAATAATAAACTATTTAATTAACATTCAATTTTATTTAATATATTCGTACACGACACGATTAGATTTACCCTCAAACTCTCTGCCCATCTCTTAACTCTAATATTAACATTAATTTGGTATGTTTAGTTCCACTAGGTACATTTTACAGAAGGAATATAAGAATAAAATTTTATATTGACCTGTACTCACTCCAGCAGTATGGCACTATCCTTCCAAGATAAGTATCTGACTTGATCAGGCCAGGCTCGTTCAGCAAATGCCGCTCTCAGCTCAGCTCTTGCCCAACGAACGAACCAATGATTGAGCGAACGAATGAAAGGAAGGTTCATAACGAATATTTGAATGGGTGAATTGTTGTTTAGTAAAACTTCTATCAAAATGACAACTCTCAGACTGTCAGTCACGATGACAGTCTGACATCACCTTTTAGTCAATTCAATAACTTACAAAGTATGAGCCATGTAAACAATAGCATTCCTTACAATAAGGTGCTGTAGTTAGTTGGTAGGTCGTATTAGTATTTTAAGTGGTAACTTAATTAATACTAATAAATAAGTGGCAGTGGCTTCAAGCCATTGACGGCCCTCTACAAGAGACAGCTCTCTCAGCATAAGCTCTTAACAGCATACTCCATGACTTTGCTCCAGTGTGTAATGGTAGAGGATTTTCCGAAGCACGAGCGCCTAAGAATTTCACCTTACTGAAGTAGACTATTGATGACAATTTTTTAAACAGACCCAAAAATTTTAAACGACTATCTGTATTCAAAATGTCATTGTTTGAGGCAAAATTCTTCGAAACTGTTGAATGGACTGTTTGTTTCGTTTGCTAGGTACCTACTTTCATATCTAACATACAAATGATACAGATGACGTCATTTGACGGTTTCATAAGTGCATGCTGCACAGTTTAGACAAATCGTGTAAATAAGGAAACTTCTTGAATATTAAATTTTACATAATTAACGTGGTAAACAGAATTCTGACTATGACTAACGAAAAGATCGCGAACCTTCTAGAAGAATAAATCAATGTTTGAATGATTATTATTTATTACAATATTTTCTAAGTTTGAATCTAAAAATATGATCTTAATTTATTATAAACCTAGTGGAACGTTATGTGATGTGTGACTCATGTGACAATTATGTATAATGTGTAACGTTGTTTTGTATCTCAACTTAACTCGTCAATCTTTTTTGTTTTACGTAGCATCAATCAAACGTGTCGAGCCGACTGGCGAGCAGCGAGCTATGTCAATCGGAATCCGATCACGGATCGCAGTATTGTTGCTAGGCTGTCATTCACCCATAGAAAGCGTAGATAATGAATAACGCTAGCTAGCCGTTCCAAAGAAACTTCTGCCGCCGATTAAATATTATATGCGCGTACCGCCGACCGCGTACCGCGTATACACGACGCACACAGGCGTAGGTGAGTCGAGTGACCTTCGCGACTGGCTGGCAACAGCGTAGTACGATCTATACGTATATATAGCTCGAATAACAAAGTAGTTTCTGCTTAGCTCGATGACCCGATCCGACGGCCGCCATGCTTGTGACGCATCGCTTGCTTCCGTACACGGAACGACTCAAGTATGTTACCCGACCGCGTAAAATCAACCTTGTTTCCTAGCCAATACAGTTTAATTTTCGTCGAGACTTCCATGTTTATATGATGTTCGGTTGCAAATGTGTGAGTGGAAAGTGTACGTATTTATTTTTGTACGCGTACAAGTGCACCGTTTCAAAAACTGTTTTGAAACAGCGTTGCGTTTATTGCAGCTCGCCATTTGGCACCTTATCGCGAGTGGTTAGAGATGTTTTTGGCGCGAGTGGATAGGCGTGAACGCAGACTTCGTTTCGTAAGAAATATTCAAGCGCACTTGAGTTATGTTGAGAAAAATAGACGCACTGTGTGAAACTGCGTTCCTCCGCGATTCTTAGTTTATACAACTTATGAAGTGCCTGAACTAGCTGTGTGGCCGTCTGTCTATAAATAAAGACGAATTCTGTGAGTTGGTAAATGGTAGTTGGTACTTGACGACGGATTTCAACATAATATTAAATTAAAATATAAATAAAAGTATTGCACTTACTCCAACAGTAATTTTTTTTTTCAGACGCATATATATAACCTACCTATTTTTATATTTAAAACCGGACAAGTGCGTGTCAGGCCACGCGCACTGTAGGGTTCTGATTCGGAACTTCCGAAGTACCTAGTAAGTTTATCGACTAACATAGCCGTGATAGTTTTCCTTGTAAATTCATCATGTAACCTATTTTTGAGAATTTTTTCAACTCCAACCGTTTAGCCAGCAGGGTGGGGACACTTGACTGTAACCAAAATTAGCACTGTAAAGCCAAATATTTTGCAAACGGACTCCTAATTCCCAAAAATGGTCTGAGAAGACCCATAATGTTTTTTGAAAGACCTTTTCAAATTTCAACGATACCCCACACTACGCGACCAATAAAAACTTCATCCTCACGTGACCGGTAAGGGAACCTGAAAAAAAAAATGTTTTTCAATATTTTATTCTATGATTCTGGAGTTTAATAAATATGTAATTATGTCCAAGCCAAATTACAACTTTCTAGCACTAAGGATCTCGGCCGCAGCGCTTTGCTTCGGACAAACGGACGGACGGACAGACATGACGAAACTATAAGGGTTCCGATTTTACTTCGGAACCCTAAAAATGAAAATACAAAGCAATTTATTTTGTAAGACATGACACCTACCTACTTAATATCTTTTACATTAAATTTCTTGAAGGGATCAGGGATCTGTCTGCTTTCATTGTTGGTAAAATGGTTTTCCTTTATATTATTATTTCACATCCATGTTTTTTATCATAATTCATAATATTATAAACGTAGTTTTAAGACTATTGAAGACAAGAATGCTGAGATCTAGTGTTAACTTTTATCGTGTTTTTTTATTATGCTGTATCCTGAGTTCCTGATTGAATTCAAATAAGCGAGTTCTGCTAGAAACGGTACAAACCATTTATGACTTATTTATCAGCGAAAACCGAGGCCCGCTTTAATATTCAACGGCTTTTTTTTATTTTTTTAGGTCGCTAACGGCGCCGTGCAAATGCACGCTACGGTATATTAATTTGCATTCGCTTTGGGCTTTTAGTGTTACGTGTTGCTAACTAAATGTTTAAATACAATCTTTTGAATAGTGGTACAGTCGGCCGCTGAAGTAGCTTAACATTATAGTACTTTGTAATAGTAACTGTTTCGACGGTTTCCTAGCAACATCTATGACAAATTCAAGAAATGTAATGTGACAAGGTACTAAAATGTTAAGCTACTTCTGCGGCCGACTGTACAGTGGTGTCGTGTCGTGATACTACGTCAGTAATAGATATTACAATGATCGCGAGGGCTGTTCACGGGTCCTAAATGTCCATTTAGAAATGTGGTGGTTGTATGTTGTTTTTTTATGAGTTTACTAGACTAAACCAGTAATCAGTGTTGCCGTTTTTTAATTGAGGAAAGTGCTAACTTTTCGCCGGAAAAATGCTAAAAAAAAAATTAAAGTGCCAAATAAAATGCCAATTTCATTGAAAATATTTATTTAATACATATAGTTCTATGATTTAAAATAATAAAATCTAAGCTATTTTTAGTCTTCTAGTTCGAAGAAAACCTGCAGGTTTAATCATCTTGGACTGGTGACTGCTAATCCTTAAACTCGGTCATCTGTTCCCATTCTTCACGAAAATGTTGTGAATATTTGAGGGATATGATTCTCACAAAACAAGTAGATAAACAAAATTTAACAAAAAAACAAACTTTTACTTGTGTGCACTCATTTTCGTTGCCTTAAGTCAAGCGTAACGTAGTTTAAGTGTGTTTAAAGTTTGACGTTAGACATAATTAATAATCGACTCATCGGGAAATGCCCCTTGGGCTAAAGTTGATGTTGTCTAGATCAAAATAACTTATTTGTTACAAAATTACACTTTTACACCTCTAGCTTGCTTGGCAAGCAAAAAATGCTAAAATAATGCAATATGCTAAGTATAAATTTTAAATGCTAACTAAGGTAAAAATATGCCAAATTTAGCATTAAAAATGCCAAAACGGCAACACTGCCAGTAATCCCATGTGCAGCCCTCAACCAATCCTGGAAGAGCGCGTGGTGGAGTATGTTTAATGTCTATCTATATCTGTGGTTGAAGCCATACCAGTATCCTTAATAATTAAAACTGTTTGTATACCAGACTAGATAAGTACCAGGCACTAGTATGTCGGAGCGACGTCCTTATGTCCAAATATGCCAACTCTCGCTGATAACGATTTCATATGCCACAACCTAGAGGTCGTTTGCAGCCTTTTAAATGGACTTGTTTCTCTTCAGTTCTCCTCCTCTTGTCTCACCATGACTACTCGGCGATAACCGGTGGCGTATGTTTGAGTGTTTAGTTTTTGACGTGATAACGTCTATTAAAACGATAAACGCCGGGTGCACGCACGAAAAACCATGACTCATTGTCCCGTTCCGCGCGAGCGAGATCGCGGAACAAGTGATAGAGAGGCACGATCGGCTACGATCAGCCGAAGCGCTCAATTTTATCTATAAAAATATGCAATCATTTCATCAATGTTTTGTCATGACCTCATGACGTTGTCACGTTAAACTACCGTCCGTAAACCGACTTTACAGACATTATTTTTTGAGAATATCGGTTTAATCTGTAATGTAAGTCGTTACTTATCTCAACTAATGTATGTCCTATAGTCAAGCTAGCTAAAGCTATCAAGGAAATCGATTCAAGTAGATATTCGGCTTCAATCTTTTAATGGCCCACTAGTGAGCACGAGTCTCTCCTCCTCCTGAGGAGGCCTAAGCATACTCCACCAGCCACGGTGCTCCATTGCGTATTGGTGGATACTTAGACGAATAACTCTAGCCAATTTTGTTGTCGTCTGTGTTATTTTAAACCACAGTCGGTGTTTTAACCCAACTCTAGAGTCACTAAGGGTTACTTAAATCGTTCCTAAGTACAGAATTTGTATGGTGATTCTTTACTAAGGAGCGATTAAAGTAACCGTGGGGCGTAGTTACAATAAAAACGAGAACGCTTATCTAATTATCAACTGTCTTTTCCATCTATTTCCATCTTTTTTCATTTCTTTACGAATGTTGCATCATTTAGTTGTGAATTGTGAGTGAAGCAAGTACCCAGGCGTAGGTTTCTGTATAAGGTGAAGAGCCGTGGGTGCGATCGCTGTTCCGCGGGAACACCTTTCTCTCGCCAACTAGATATACCAGTTTGGTTTAGAAACGTGGGTAATGGCTTAATTACGTGTGTTAATCAGTGGATTTCTGGGTACTCAGTGATTCCGGATTTATCAGAGGTAATGGGCAGGGAGGGCATGTTCAATGGAAATGTTTCGGCATTCATCAGGGAAGTAGTACTGAAAGTGTTGTCGGTGTGGTCAGGAGATTTACTGATCTACATACAGCTGGTGGCTTTGGAGTATGCTTTGGAGTATTTCCGTCCCTTTCCTTTTTAAGACGATCGGTTCATGTTGGCACTTGGCTGCTAGGAAAGAACTAACAGCATCAGAAGAAGTTCTTCTAGTAAGTAATTGCTGTCGCTAGTAGACTAAAAAGACGTTATCAGACCTCTTATTTAAATTGTATAACCAATTTGGGTCAATAAATCTTTGCTTTACCATTTGAGTGCCTTTGTCTATAAACTAATTCAGAATGACCTTGCACCCTGTAAAATATGTGAAAAGAGTAATTTATATTTAGTAAACTATAAAAGAAAAAATATGTATATCGCTTTGATCCATTTTGGTAGCTACTGCAGATAGAAATCAGATAACGGCATCTTAGCTGACGGTAGATTTCCAGACCTTTCCGCTGTTTAGCACTACAAAAGTTACCTTTGATCTGCGCTGTGGTTTCGTAAGAGATAGGCTTTGAAGCACAAACAAGCCAATAAATGTAATAAACACACGATGTTACTTTGTAACTGATAGGGCTGTCACACTGAGGAGCATTTTATACTTTATTAAAATGTCACACCCTGAAGGGGAAACAAAATATTCAGTGTTTATAAACGGTTTTTTTTGTTTATCCCGTTTGTGTGCTTCCTCTTCTTCTAAGAAGTTGAAATTTTACATTAAAAGCAATAAAATGCTTTAGTTGTGATGTATTCTTGTGAAAAGCATGATCTGATACTGCAGGTTTGGTATTCAAGTTTGCTCATGATGATTCAGGTTTGGAGCCAAACAAAGGCAAGGAAACTTCTTAACGGTTCACATCATAGTCTCAATTTTTTCTTTACCGTATACATGTTTAGATTTTATTTTGCCTTTATATGATTCTAATAACGTGAGCTAGAGAGCCACAGAATATGTTGATGGATAGATGGTTATCATCGTTTTCGTTGTAGCTTTTCAGTCTATTTGTCAGACAATAAGATACAGATTCAGGCCAGTAGATAGGTGAAGCGGTATGTGTGTACGTGAGAATTTTACTATCTAGTCATTAAAATTAACATAAAAAATCTTGTATTTGACAACCCTGTTACCACAACCCGGAAATAAGGCAGAGTTCGGGGCGCTGAGAGCGTGAGACGCCTTTGGTCTATTAATAGGACTAATCTGTCGCGGTCCAGTGGCCAGCTTTACATCTAGATGTGACTGATCTCATTTCCCGTCGAATGAAGTGTATATTTGGTGTTTGATTTCTGGTACCTAATCTATTAACGGCGAACATACGACTAAATGGAAATATTAATGGTTTTACTCGTTACAGGTACATGATATTATATTTTCCGTAGCTCAGGTAGCCCAGCTTATCTTCGAGGGGTTTCGGATTCGATGCCTATCTGGGACACATTTATATGACATATAAATTTTTTTCTCGGGTCTTGCTTGTTTGCCACTCAATATAGATAATTCTGGAGCGATAGTATTAATGTGTCAACTTTTTTATATACATATTATAACATTTATTTCTAAAGACGAGGATGGTGCATCGTAACATCCATTAAAGTATTAACAAAAATAAATAATTATATGGTTTTTATATGGCAATGACGTCAGTAAGAAGATAATGTAATCAAAAAAACTCTAGAACACGAATGACGCTATCTCAATCAAACCCGGTGCAGTACAAATCACAATCCTCTACCGAACAAAAAACAGAGACACGTTACAAGCGGTAACAGCAATGATTTTAAGTATAGCAAATAACAATGAAGAGTTCCTTCACTTCGCTGTTGTAATTATTGAATACAGTAACAAGTAAGAACTAATGCATAATTAATTTCTCGGAAATTGTTTATTCTACGTGCGATTAACCTTAATAGTGATATTAATTTAATAGCGAAGGCAATTATTATTAAAGTTTGAAGACCAAATGACGATTACGGTCAAAGTACATGGGCAACCAACCCATTGGAGGTCAAGAAAGAAAATCTTGTCCTGGAGAAGAATTCTTGAACACATTTTTGAAGAATTCCACATCATTGTCGGGAACATCGGAATCTTCTGCAGTTTCAAGAAGCAGCATAGACCATGATGAAAATCTGGGAATATGCAATTTCGTTAACCATTTTAGATGCCCTAGATTAGTTTATCGCTTGTTATAGAACGATTGTCTAACGTCGCCGACTTTTAGGCAATCTCAGACAATGGTGATCTAAATTAACTCGACTGCCTCACAACAATGGGGCACATTCTTAACTCTATCTGGATATATATTGTATACGATGACAATGGGAATAATTATTCAACGTAATGACAAAAGGCAGAGATTCCTGAGATTTCGTCACTGCAACCAATTCGTAAAATCTAGTAATTTGATTTGAAAGAAACAAAAAATGTCAAGAAAATATGAAGATTTGTGACGATGAAAATATAAGAAAGCCAAACTGTTATTACAATTCAGTATTCTTTTTCATATAACGGCGCATAATTAATGTTTTTCTTTCGTTCTCGGAACGGGACTGCGTCCAATTCGAAGTCGTTTACAATTCACAAATCGCATTCGTTAGTGTGGACTGTCCAGTTCCACATCCTTCGAAGTTTCGAACTGAAGTCAGATCAAAATGATAAGTCGCCGTTTCTCATGTCAATATTTATTTTGGAGAAGGCATATATTTCAGTCCTGGCACTATACGTCATTAAACAGCAGTAAACAGAAAAAGAATACGATGGTAACGTAAGCAGACACAAAACACTCATAGACACACTAATAATGTTTACCTTTGGAGTGGTAGAATTTGGCGGTAATAACAAAACCCCTTGATATTTTCGACATACACAAATAAGGCTGTGACGGTTTAGTCATGAGACTGTTATAGATATGTTATCATATTCATATAGAAATCTTTTAGTGAAATGCGTACCGGTTTGCTCAGCCACTCGACGAGATACCACTAGCCGATAACGGTTGCGGTGCAGCGGATATGCGTTTTGCTCGGCAACATGGTACATAATTCATAAAAATTATAAAATCAGACAAATAAAAACATTAGTTTCTATGGATATAAATTATAATAAAGGTTATTTAGTAAGAGAAATCAAAGTACATAAATATGTACATGAATGGGATTTCCTGAAGCTGAACCATCCTTTGACAGATTTGCCTCGCGGGAAAGTTGTTGTATGAAAACTATGAATGCAGAAAACGAAGCCACACTTGTCCTCGTCACCCTGAAGTTCTCGTCCTCAAAACCTATCGGCCCAGTCCAAAGTTTATCCACCTGGCAAACATCCTTTAGTGTAAATGAAATCCTTTAAACATTGTAGAGTATTAACCGTCAGTTATCTTCAGAAGCTGATTCATTCGACTCCATTGATCGGACGAAACGGCGATCGAACACATACATCATTATGTGCATATAACACTCACATATGCCTCGGGTTATCATCGGTGACATTCAGACAGTTTGTGCTAAACTGGCAAAGTAAATGCGTGCGTGGAAAAAGGAGGAAGGTATGATAATGAGTTGTGTTTGGACGAACGAAGACAATAAAATTAGAGGTTATAACTTATATTGGGATTTGATTTCCGAGGGATTAAAGGAGTGGAAAAAGGAGGAAGATATGGTAATGAGTTGTGTTGGACGAACGAAGACAATAATTAGAGGTTATATTGGGATTTGATTTCCGAGGGATTAAAGGAGACTAATGGGAACTTGATTGTTTGTAGTATTTTACATGCTTTGGATGAATAGTAATTGTTGAGTAAATATGCATGAGCATGCATTTTGCTTCGATTTCTTAGGGAGGTTTAAAAATGTTATTTTACTGATATCGTGATCGTACATTTTAATTTATTGGTTTAATTCCAATTCCAACACATACCTACTTCTGATCTTTTGTTGTTATCTATACTCTTCAATTTCAGGTTTCAGACTATTAATGCCGCGGTAATGGTTCTCATACGCTGGCATCAGCCGCTTTTGATGTACGAACATACATTAGCATGCATATGCTTTGCATAGAGAAAGATTAGCGGGGTCAACAGCCGGGCCATCATGCATTTATAATGAGCGAACAACTACGCTGCATGCTAATAAGGTATGCTGGACCAATATTAATGCAATCGCATAAGTTATGTGACGTCATGAAAAGTGGGAATCGCAAAAGTCGCGATGGTTTGTTTAGAGACATGTAAACCACCTATCAAATTGTTCGTTGATGATAAGAAATAGTTAATTTGCAATGCAATACAATAAGGCTGTGTTCCCAGTAGGCAAACTGCTCATTGTGAACCACACTCAAATAGCTAGTATAGAGTCAAACGATCTGTGCAGGGGTGGAGTTCCTTCAAATGCCTTGTGATTCGGTTGTGATAATACTGATTAATTTCTAACTGACATTAGTTGGTACTTTGTATCCGACCATTCGACTGACGGCATACAGTGCGCCATTAGGCTACCGTCAGTGCCGGCGCTCAGTGAAGCTACATCGTTTATCAAACAGCGAAAATTCCTGCATTTGACCATGAAACGTACGGGAGAACCGACGTTGATGTATTTATAGGTCGGGCGCTTCGTCCGGTTGTTCACTCCGCAGTATGTTTGTAAGAACCGCTCTAACGTCCGTCCGTCCGTCCGTAACGGCCACTCTCAAAGACCCCGCCGTGTAAACAAACCAGTCGGGGTGGTGGGTCACGCCGCCTCTGCCTTGATCTACGGCCCGATCGTAATTAGTTTATTCTTGACGTGATGTTAAATGTTATTTCAAGTTTATAATCTGCGTTTGAAACATGTCTCTGTCGTCTTGTCTGTCTGTGTGCGAGCTCAAAATAGAGTTTCTGTTTATGTATCAGGTCTCGCAGTCGCTCCTGTCGGTAGCAGGCTTTATGTTGAATTTGGTATTCCGAATTTAATCTTCGTATGGATGAAAACTTTATTAGATAGAGTAATGTTAATTCTAGTTTCGAGTATTTAGGATGATCTAAAATTTTTCATGACGCCCAAGTCTTAGACAATTTATAAAAATTGCGTTGCATCGTTGCTGGAGGACTTTGGTAGATTGTGATGAGATGATGGCTGCAAGGAACATTCTATAATGAAGTCCACGCCTACCAGGTGTGACCGAATGTCGGATCTGTCCGTACAGTTCACAGTCTTCCATCGCCGGAACCCAATTACCCAACCGTCTGCCGACCGACCATCAATTCGTCATGTCTCCTCATCCGTGTCGAGGACAAAGCGTTCGCATGCAAATTTCAGCACTAATATAATATTTGCACGGCTGTAACCTTCAGAGGTCAGCCAACTTTATCACTGATACGGCTGCCCTTGACATTGAGCTCTTTGTTAGGATCCGTGTGTCCGTCCGCCGCGACGCCTGCACTTGTTTTCGGGGAAACGATCGATTTACAATGTTCTTTTTCAAGTTTGATATAAGTACTATTATGTTAAACTTTGCTATTTCCCCGCTATATTAGTTGATAGGTTTGAATGATATTGAAGTCATCTTTAGTTGCTTTTCCACTAGTGTGTTTATTATTTTATCGAGTAACCTCGGAAATCTTCGGCAATCCTATGTCTAGATCCTACTCTAGAAACAATGTTTAGATGGGGTTTTTTTAAATGGACCTGTTTTTGACATAGGGACATATTTACAAACATACTGACACACGAAGAGACAAAAAAGAAATTAAAATGTGTGCTATTCACACATGGTAGAAGTGAAACCTTCAAAAATTTTTTTTTCAAGATAATGAGACGAATAAAATTTCGGGAAGATGATAATAATTGTAAGTAGGTTTTACTACTCCACTCCACTCCAGTCTCCACTCCACTCCAGTCTCCACTCCACTCCAGTCTCCACTCCACTCCAGTCTCCACTCCAGTCTCCACTCCACTCCCCACTCCACTCCAGTCTCCACTCCATTCCAGTCTCCACTCCATTCCAGTCTCCACTCCAGTCTCCACTCAACTCCAGTCTCCACTCAACTCTAGTCTCCACTCAACTCCAGTCTCCACTCAACTCCAGTCTCCACTGGACAGTTTCGTTTCATCGAATTTCAAATCACCCCCGTACTAAAGAAGTTTTCACTTCAAAAATCTTCGACCTAAAATCATTGTTATGAAATCTATTTCGATTATAACAATACCCCTAGTAATCGTATTTCTCTAATATCTTCCATGTTTATTATTTGTATCATGATGCTCATACATAGGCAGCATTCCTGTGTCTCAACGACATCGATCTGTCACATAAATATCTGCTGGGGTGGTCGATCCCGGAACCCATCGGCCGGGATCACTGCCAACTGGGCTATGAAGTCGTCAAAATAATAACCATTAACAATACTATGCCAATTTACAGTAACATAGCCTATCCATACAACCTATTTTATACTGCGCCTCAATAAGTAATAGTTAGCACAAATTTGAAGGATGAGATTTAGCCCTAATTCACTAGTTGGATGGAATGGAATAAGTAGAAAATAAGCGATTTCTTACAGGCAATCCTTCACTGTTATAGGACTCGCATGATGTTAGAAGGGTATCAGCTTACAAAGTCAAGAAACACAGTGAAATAGAGAACTATAAAAAAAAACCGGGCAAGTGCGTGTCAGGCCACGCGCAATGTAGGGTCCCGAAGTAAAAAGTTTATCGGCTATTACTCATTAAAACTAATTATTAAAGCTAAATAGCTCTTTAAAGCTAAATACATATCTCGCAAACGGACCCCTAATTCCAAAAATGGTCTTAAAAGACCCATAATATTTTTGGAAGACCTTTTCAACAATACTTGAGGAAGAGACAACATTTTATGACTCCTTCTATAATACTGAACTGAAATGCAAAACATAGGCTCGGAGGAAGAGAGAAAATTTAATGATTACTCCTTTAATACTGAAATGCAAAACATAAGCAACATGGCAGTTGAATCAGAGTAATCAGAGTGAGAGAGACATCTTTCTGACGCTATCCACCCGCTAGTCATTTCGGCTTGTTTACTCAGATTTGTTAACGGATTAATTTAGAACGCGAACCGTTTGTATTTGTATGGTTCTATTAAGCCATGGTCTGATATGGTCTGAGTCACTAATGGGTAGAAGTCAGCACAGTTTCTAGTATGTTATGTTCGCGTTTGAATGACTTTCAAAATTAAATATATCTTGTAAATATTGACCCAAGGGAAACCTGTAGAAAACACTTCCAAGACTTAAATATCCTAACCCTGACATCTATGTATATATTGGAGACAAGCAAATTTGTAAAACAACATTCCCATCTATTTACAGTCTCACAGAACAATAACAAACTTAACAGCCGCCGCCCAAACAAACTTGTTCTACCTAAATCCAATATGGCGTTATATAGATCGGGACCATACTCAATGTGTATAAAAAATTTTAATAAACTTCCAGAAGACATAAAATCTGAAAATTCATTACCAGCATTTATAAATAAATTAAAAACTCATCTCATATCAAAATGCTACTACTCCCTGCAGGAATATTTCAAATGACTGAATGAACGAATTTACTAATAGGACAAATCATTACTAAATTATGTATCTATCTATTGACTTTTAAGTTCTTCAAATTAATATTAATTTTGTTGACATTAAATGAAACATGAAATGACAATATTACTAACAAAAATTTTGATCCAATTTATTTCTAAATTTGGTTTTAAATTTAAATTTTTATCTTATTTTAATCCAATTCAAATTTTGGTTGTAAATGCTGATTGTGATTATTCGTGATTATTTGTGATTCCATTGTAATTTTACTTATAATTTTAATTTTTGACATTAATAGTGATATAATTTGACTCTTTTATTTATCTTGATTCTATTTTTAATTTTAATTTTGATTTTAATATTGAATTTGATTTTATTTTTATTTTAATATTGATTTTATTTTTATTTTGATTTTAATTTTAATTTTGATTTTAATTTTGATTTTACTTCTACTGTTAAATTGTTGATTAATTTTTATATTATATTGTAATGATTAGATTAATTCGAATTGAATTGTTACTGATGATTATATAATTATAATTTATTAATTTATTGAAGATTGCAACGCCCTTGCAGGGTACATGCTGCTCTAGTATAAGGTGCAGCGCAGACGGCACACTGTCTGTGACGCTCTTTTAAGTCTGTGAAAATAGAACCTTTGCAATTATATGCAGTAACGCATACGACGCGCAATAATTACGGCGCATACAAAATACGTGTAATTCGGGCAGCCCGCGCGGCACCGCGTCGCGCAGCTCCGCACAAGTGGTGTGCGAAAGAAATACAACGTTTGCTTCAACACGCGCTAACGCAGACGGCGCACACTTCAGTCTGCAATCTGCATTCGTTAGTGGTGGGCGTAACGTATGCGATATTAGCATGGCGCCAGAGATCGATTGAAATACAAAACAGACCAGCACTTTCTCATTGTTTGCGAATGAGTCAAAGCTGGTCTTAAAATAGATAACAGTTCATTAAATGTTGTAACAGATATTTTATAGAATTTGAAAAATTTATCCGGATATTGTTTCAGAATTGAATGTTTAATATGGAACTGTCCTTTCAGTAATCTCTCCGAAAGTATAGAATGTACCCAAAATTCTCTATTTCTTCTTTTTTTCTGTACTTCAAGTACAAAATAATGCATCGCGATCTCTGCGTGATTTCCATAGCGTGTACGTCACTACAGTTCTGCCGACAGAGTGATCGAAGGTGTGCGTCGTGTGCTTTGAGTCTGCGAAAAATCCGAGATAGACTGTTTGCGCGCCATGTAGTCATTTGTGCGCCCGCAGTCTCGATCGCTCAAGAAGAGTGACGTCTGCGCTGCACCTTAGTCTATATGTAACACCTTATGTAACGCATGAAGCAATAAAGTTGAATATGAATATGAATATGAATAAATACACATATTGGATTATAAAATTATTGCGTTGATTGTCAAAGAGCATAGGATAGATTTAGAAACTTATGGCCGTTCTGAATAATGTTACGTGTATTCATAATCCGGAACTCGTCTGTAACCTGTCAAAGAGTATTAATTATCCGAAGATTTTGGATAGATTATGGAAAACGGCCGTTAGATAACAAACTAAATAGGTAGTTTTTCTTGTCTCGTCTCTTTATTGTCACTTTCTGATGCGAATTTATTATTATGTGAATTTGGCATTCACTTCTCTTCTACATTGAATACATCTCGTCATAAAGTAACAAATGAAATGTTTACACGCGAATGCAACTTTGTTGTAATACACGTGTTGTTGTTATCGTTACTATAAATAGTGTTTTTATCTCCGCCCGTATCGGTCACGTGACCGCTGGCCGGCATGGCATGGCGCGTCGGTCGCAAACATTATATTAATCTGTCTTATTGTTTTCAATTACTGGAACAGGCTGCCCATTCATTTTAAACTCGTTTTGTTATTAGTCACGTTTACACGATGGATTTATTGTATTTGTTTTCTCGTGTGTCATTTAAAATTACGGAACGGAGTTTTAATTCTGTGGTAGTACCGTAGATTGATGAGGATTGAGTTGCGTGGCGTGTTGTTGAAAATACAGGAATAATTGCGTAATATTTCCTAAGATTTAGTTAGAGGATTGAGTGCGACTTTGGTTTTTGGACTATTGTTCCAAGTCAACCCATGTTGACCGCAGAGGGACGGGACTTGGATTTTTCCAAGAAGAGTTATAGCCATAGTCCCAAGTGCTAGTTGAGTACGGCAGTCTTCACAAACCTTTCAGAACTGTGCAGTTCTGTGCAAGTTTCCTCACGATGTTTTCCTCCACCGAAGCAAGTGTCAATAATTAATTATTGATACGCATTATTCTGTAAGTACAGATTTCGAGTAATTCGAGTGAATCACTCATGCTAGAGTCTGGGTTAACAACCGCCAATCATTGCTTGGATTCTGAGCCTTGGAACATAACAGCTGCCATCACACCATCATAGCAGGTGATTTACTCAGGTGAACTAAGTGCGCTGAACCGAGCCTCATGCTTCGGTGCGAAGGCCAGTTTTAGACGATAGTTAGCAAATACATCCAGTTTATTTGGGGCCAAATTTAATAACACGTTAAAGGAAGGTTCTACCATCTACACTTGCTTTAACGTAATTCATATGTCTTCATGAAGTGCCAACAGCGTATAGCCTCCTCATACTCGGTTACTTAGACTATTCAAAGAAGAAATTATTAGGCAATTTTTTTCTCTTAGAATCCAACCACTTGTAAGTGTCCTGGAATTGGAATCATCAAGTTCCTAGATTCTAGGAGCTTAGAATAATAGTAGTTAAATATGGATTTGATTGTTCGTAATTATTTGCGTAATTTTAATTAAGAAAATATGTTATCCACGATGGACAAAATGTGTTCACGTGCACTTCATCAGCGTAAAATTTGGACTTGACTAAACTTAACTTTAATTAATTTTTCTCGAAAATGTATCTATTACTTTTTCGATTCAATGTTGAAATTGCAATGAATAGTCTATTTAAACTAGGGTTGCCAACCTCAAATTTAAAAAACCAGGATTTGAAGTTGTGGAAACCAGGACAATTCAGTTTGAAAACAGGACGCAGTAATATAGTTGTAAAATTAAGCCATGTGATATCGGAACTATTCTCAATACCGGAATTGGTTTTCGATATTGACCCCTGATTACGGAATTCCGGAATTAGTTCCGATATTAGTTGTTAAAATTAAAAATTTTAAAAAGCCGCCTGCTATCAAAAAAGCTATTATGATACACTTTTTTGAAAACCTTATGAAGAGCTCTTTAATTTGATACCCATAAAAACCCAGGACGCTGCTTAAAAACTATCCAGGACGTCCCAGGACACTACAAAAACCAGGACATGTCCTGGGAAAACAAGACGGATGGCAACCCTAATTTAAACCGTCTTCGGTAGATATTTAACGTTTAACGTTTACATTGTTAATTTCAGTACAAAGGAAATAGGAATATTTTCGTGCAAAATTTACAAATATGTACAACTAAAATTCTAGATTTAGTAACTTCGAGGATTGGTTGGCAAATGCTCAAAGTATCACTTTCAATTACGTAGCAATGGAGGAACTTGCATAAGTACTATTATTTCTTCTGTGGTTTTAGTAATGCTAACACGTAAACATGTATAAGTAACACGCTTTTCCATACAACCGATCTGAGATTACCCGTCGGTCGTGTAGTCTCCAATCTGATAAAATTTAGACGTAGGTGTAATTGAACAGCATTCCTCTTATGGGCGAGGCTTAGATATGTATCGTATTACATTGGTTTAGTTACTGCATCTTGATTCTTGACAACGCTCCCATCATTCACAAAAAGATATGTTTCGCTAAAGATTACTAGATTTCGCGATTTAGGAGTAGGTTCTCTTTACTCAGGTATTTCTACCCTTTTTATTTTATATTTTGAAGCCTAAGTAGAATGCCGATGTTTTCATCAGCTTACCGAAGATATGGATTGCATTTTTTTTGTACTATAAATGCCAATTACATTTGCAGAGTTCATTGTAGTATAAGATGTATTTACATACACAGCTGTAATGTAAGTTGATTTCATTGACTGGTGTGAGGCAATAGCTCGGTTGCGTGTGCGCAGATAGCCAGTATACGCCGGAAATTGCCTAGCATAACTCGGTTCCGCGAAACTCTATACCCACTTGTGAGAGAGCCTTTTATTACGTCTACTTTCACTAACCGAGATGCACAGACAGAAGGCTTATTGTGTGCAGGCGTTTATGGAACGCGGTCTACTTTTAAATATGTAGTCTGTTGATTCTTATACATACTATAGAATTGTGCCCTAACAGGTTTTGTTACGAGAAAATGCGTTGGCGAGAATAGTTAAAAGAGATCATCTGATGATGCACACAACATTTGAACATATGTATGTATCTACTTTCAATACACTATGTGCGTTACATAAACGTCTACATAAAAAAGCGCATTCTGGAAGTTTACAACTTTGATACGTGTTCAAATTTATACTTTCCTCTGAAGATCTCAATATCATTTAGAATTTTATCATCTCCATGCTTCGATTCTTCTTATTATTCGAGCCCTGAACCAGCCCAAGGATATACGTGGACTTGTTAATTGTATAAGGCATCGAAGACGGTGAGGTCGGTGAGTCAGCGCAGGCCATCCGGTCACAACAATAGGGCAATGATTCACGGAGCTGGCGCATCCGCGCGGGACTCTGATTGTTTGCATAACACAATGCATATTCATATCGGCCTCTTTACTCCTCAACCCGACCGTTTGGCTTAACTTTCTAGATTATGGAGGTCGTGCAGATAGAATGTGATGTGTGTGCACGACGCAAAGCCGCGACGTCCAGGCTTCTGTGACCGAGTTTAGAAACGGTGATCAGTGCTGTGGATGAAGTGTATGAAGGTGGATGAAGGGCTACGGAATTTTAGAAGACATAACGTCCGATTTCAAATTCGGAAAATAAATTGTTATGTTACAAGCATTATCACACTGATCAGATTTTTTTTGAAGTTGTTGTTTCTTTCTGTTCTTGCTAAAAGTATTTTCCATATTACTCAAATTTCATTATGCGAATTGGTACTTGAGAAAAACAAACGTGATTTCACCGAAGTGTTTTAAGAAGCTCTTGAACCGTACGCAAGTTTTTTGATTGCACAACCGTACCTGTTAAAGATGCTGCGTTGCGCACTTAACGTAGTCACAAGCGCAAAGTTTCAGTTCTAAACTTGTACGGGTTTTGTTTTTCCTGTCGTTGGAAACTTGGAAGAGATGGAACTGAACAACATCACTTCTCGATATAATGGGAGAGGTCACGGCAGCTACTTTGGAGATTTTTGCACTCTCTCCCAAGTTAGAAAAGTCTGTTGAGGATTATGGTTACTTTCGAGTTGATGATGACAGAAACCTGAACTTACTACTTACTAAAGTAACTTTGCATTTGTGTGTCAACTTAAAATATCATGTAAGTTTTAGAAGTTTTAAGCCTGAGTCTGATGAGACATTACATAAGTAGGTAAAGCTGATGTAGGAAAATAATAATTTATATCCGTTGTTATTATGATTAGCTAATATTTAGAAACGTTTTCAACTGTTGGTGTTGCATACTAATTAGTATAATTCTTAGAAAGTACCTTTCCTATTTTTGAAATTTGTTGTCAAATAGGCAAAAACTTAATCACATCAGAATTAGCCGCCAGTCGGTCATTCAATCTATGCATACATTTTAACATCCGACTCAACCTACTGATTCTTATGTTCATACGTCGTTGCTTTCAATGTTATAGTTATTTTAATTATGATATACCTTTGCGCAATTCAAGACTAATTACATTTTAATTGCGATATCACAAATTACGTTGAATCTCCCGAACGTTTCAATTCAAATCATTATGTATGGAGGATTGCTCTTAATTCTCGTCGTTACTTGTGACGTGATGCAGCATGATAGCCATTGTTAGCGAGCTGTGTCATCTCACAACGGCCTATTGTTTCACCTTCTCATGTTATATCCTCGAGGTGGGGAATAACAATGTATCGTGTGCGTCAGTTATTTACACCTGTTGTCATACCTACGTGTCCGTCTGTGTGTATTGTGTAGCGAAATAGATGCATCTGTACGTAACAGGTTTCGAGGGATCGTTGACTTGTTTTTATGTGTTTGGTTTGCGTCTTTAATATTCATAGCTATTTAATGCATGTGCGTTAATGTCGTTAATTTTAAATAAAACAGTTGATTTATATGCAGTTCGGTAGTGAATGACGTTTAGCTGTAGATTATTATTTTCTATTAGTACTCTAGAGAGAGTATTAAAATCAGTCGCAGTTTAAAATTAAACGATTTCATTTCTCTCTTTGTGGGAGAAGGTTACTTTAAGTTGTAGAAATGCTATTTGTCTGTTGATAACACCAGCGTTTTGTGTATATTACGTTACGTTTATTGTTGGTGCGCAATTATTGTTATCTTTCTCTCTGTCTCTTTCTGTTGAAGATAAAGGTAGATAAGTTATATTTACATTTATAATTTACGTATTACATTATTCAGTCATACGTTCTTATCAGAGTAACGGACAAAGTCACAGGCATCGTCTAGCGACTGACAAACAAGGAAAACAAATCGGATAGTAATTATGAACGTGTTGTATTCACCTATACTTTGAATTGTCTGAGTCATGCCAGATATTTATGTAACACGTTACACGACCGCAACGCAATCAGTTACTATCGGTAATCATTAGCGGTCATATTGTTTCTCTACGTGTTGTTCCATGGCCTCTAATCGGATTTACGATAAGTATTCGATTATCAGTTCGTGTTGAATTACTAAATTCATTATTAGGTTTTTTCTAAAAATGTTCTAAATGCAAGTTTGGAGACTATTAATTTAAAAACATTTAGTTGAAAACCTTCTAGAATTAACCATGAAACGTCTTTTACGTATTCCGGTTACGGAGTCGGAGAGTCAGTAGTAGTTTTCCGTCCCAATTAGAAAAACAATTTGTAGTAACTTCATCAACAACTCTGTTCTTGTCACAGTAATGAAAATACAACGCTTGACATTCACATGATTTATTTGGTATGTTTGATAATAAAGCATTGTTTCAATTCAGCCCCTTGCCAACGACGCACCACATCGTTCGTGATGATGATGAACATTCATAATTATGAGAAGGGTGGAGGATTAAAAACATTTATCAGTTTAATTCGTAAACTTATATCAAGAGAAGAATGAAGAGAGTTTGGCCTTATGGAATTTAGTAAACGTGGTCCATATCTTACTTTGTCATGTAAAATTGATGTCAACTCCACAATAATCAAAGTTTTAATCCAACAAAGTGAATTACATCTGTGATTTGTGTATTGTTTCTCACTTTCTCCTGCATAAATATCTGAAAATGAAATCAAATTATTGTTATCTGTCGGCCATCTTCGAGAATTTTGCTTTTATATTTAAAAACGAAAGCACTTAAAATCGCCTTTTATCATTCAATTATCTTGTTTATTACTGTTAGTTATGTGTCTTTTATGAATATTTAATTACTGACCTCGGGAGATTTGTAGTTGAATTTACATTAATGTCTTAAATCATTAATACTCTGTAGACTATGGTCTAAATCACGTCTAAATTAAATTTTATTCCAGATTTAAACAAAAGCAGAAGGTTTTTAAGATAATATGGTTTGACAGTGACTGTACTGTTATCAATAAAACTGTAATCTCTTTTAAAAAATACACAAGATGCTATCTTTGGTTAAAAGTTAAATAAATAAAAATGTATTTCAAGAATCCTTTACTTAGCGTTTTGTTATTCCTCTGCATTTATCTCGTATTAATAGCTTGGAAATCTCAGCCGGGGCTTTTACTTAAATTTATTTTCTCGCTTTCAGCATGTTTTTTTACTGAAGTAGGTATAACTGTACTTTGAAAAGATTAGGTAGCTATTACTTTTATACTGCACAGTATTAGTTCAAGCTGAAAAAATGTGGTTTTTGCTATCCTTTCGCAATTTATCAGATACCGTCGCAATGACAAAAATGTATTGAAACGTTTGACACTATTGAAAAAAGCTCATCATGTTCTTCTGCTAAATGTTTTTACGTGTAACTAAGGCAGCACCTGTTACTTAGTAGCTTGTATATTGCGTTTTGAAATGAAGTCAGTACCATAATTTACGATACGTTATAATGCCTGCCGGCGACTGTATAAAACATGTTCGCAGATGCCTGCCAATTGTGGCAATTGGAAACGCTATTGTTTTCAAAATTAGTACTTTGCTGTAAAAGAAAACTATGTAGTATATTTTCCGTTGCGGATTTATCTCCTACTGACGTTATTTAATTAACGAAAAGTACGAAAACAACTGAGTTGCTACTTGCTGTTTGTAGTTGTAGTGTACAGTACTATATGAGTTTGTTTGGCAATAGTGATTCAATACAATTTGTGATAGTACATGTTGTAAGTAATGTATCAACGTTAATTTAAACTTTCACTCTGGAAGAAATTACCTACTATCGTAGGATTGGATCAGACCAAGATCAAGATCATTTTTGCTGCCAGATAAGAATAATCTTCCTTTGGTAATAAATTTTTTATATCCTTCACGTTTTTGTCTGTCATTCTCACATCTTTTACTCCACGTATGTATGAACGTGCTAATGACTAATTCAAATTTTCTATAACACCTTTTACATTATCTCCGTCGATTTGTTTTCCTCAACATTCACCTTGACTCATATAAACACGCTTGTTGTTTTCACGCCAGAATCACTCTTATCTCTAGTCGATAAAATCGTGAACGTACAACATTAACATGCGACCCGAAACCTGTTTGGTTGCCATCGCGGAAATATTCCGTTGGTTATTATCGTTATTTTTTTCCAAACCAGCGGTGTTCAAGCCGTGTTTGTGTACTCGGTTCTTTTACTGCGTAGACTTTGGACATTAATTAAATATATGCGTTCCTTTACTAAATGCTTTAACGACTTTTTGTATGGATATTCTGGGAATTTCGACGAGATGACTGAAAACTGACTTTATGGGTGTTAGGTGGAACAAATCTATTCGAAACGAGCATTGAACTTTCTAGAGAAGGAACTTAACTAACTTCAAATTCCGGACCTAATCTTGAGGCACAGTTGTCAAGAAAATTTCAAGTTGTACTGGTAAGACTGACTGGATCAGAACTTACTTCTGGATGATCCCTTGTTTCCAAAGGTTCTTGCTGTGTTGGTGTTGCTAAAGATCTGTTTCCATTGTCTCCAGGCCCGGGCAGACAGAGCACGGGCACGGGGCGCTGGCGTACGGCGGCAAGCAAGTGGCGGGCGTGGTGCCGACCGCGCGCGCGCCCGCCGCGCCCTACGCCCCTGCCTATCCCCCCGCGCAGCTCCGGCTGCACCAGCCCGGGTATGGCTCTGCGGCGCTATCTTATAGGTGAGCCCCTTGCTTATATATATGGTAAACGTAAGCCTCTTGAGCCTTTGAATTGTATGTTGTGGCTGTTCTAGATGAACAACCTGATGTTAAGTCGTCGTCGCCCATGGACCAAGTAGTAATTGGCCACGACAGAACAGAGGAAGAAAAAAGAAGAAGAAGTGCTGTGGTGGAACTGGTGGAAAGTAAACACTCGTTTCCTAAAATTTACTTTGGCACAATCGAAGGGTGTACTTCCTTTTAGCCCATACCTCCGATTGATCTGAATTTTGGTATACCCATAGATTTCGACGCACTGATAACGAATGTCATAGCCAAAATACCCGCATATTCCATTTTCAAGGTCACCTTGAATAAACATTATTTTTAATTTTTCACGTTTATTTGGCAAAATATTTTGCCTACGATATTCGTTATCAGCGCGTCGAAATACATAGTATACCAAAATTCAGCTCAATCGGGGTATGGGCTAAAGGAAGTATATGCCAATCGAAATCAAACTTACTTTTAAGGAATTGTCCATTGTTTGAATGGTGTCTCTCCTAAGAGACAAGTTCAATCATCTTCTGCATATTTGCCCTCACAGTCACTTAACTTAGTAGATTTCTAATGTATGTATATTATACCCTCTCTGCCGAAACATTCCACCAAGGATCTGTATTTGCGTATTTACTTGTACATATTATATTGCGTTATATTAATATTTACCCTCTTTATGGCCGCTCTGAATCGTGACGTTACTGCCCAGTATTCAATTTGTGGTATCACGGGAGGATACAAGATACCTGGTATACTCTGGAATATTCGCAATCCGCAGTTTCAAATTATCAGCAGCCATCTTCAGCTTGAGAGCCCTTGATTAGTTGTCATAAATAGACCTGATATCATGCACACAAGATAGCTATGCGTGTAAGTGCCCTACCTCACCGGGACGCCATGGCGACGTCGCCGGCGTAGTTGCCATGGCTACCGTTGGCGTCCGAAGGTAGCCAAAAGAGTAGCCATGGCTTCTCTTCACTCAGTTCGATTATGATGTCAAGAATGGACGTAGAAGAGATCGCACTTATTTGTTACGTACGTCGCTTAAAAATACTACAAGAAAAGAAAAAAAAAGGAATAAACTTTGGATTCATCGTTTTTTATCAAATCGAAGCCGATGTGGTGTTTTTATTAATCTATATTAAGAATTTTTATAAAACATCCAATGCACTATCCCACAAACACGGACAATTTTGAATTTTCACAATAAATTTTTCTGTATCGAAACAAATTTTTCCATACATAAGTTGACCAAGCGCCCGAAATGGCGGCCATTGGCTACTCAGTGAGGGAGGTGTAACCTACACGCATACATTTTACTGGCGACGTCGCCAGCGCGCCACAGTCTCCAGACTCCACATAGCGCGCTGGCAGTCATGGCTACGCTTCCAAATTCGCGACGTTGCCGCACCGTCGCCAGGTGAGGTATGCGCCATACATTTCAATATAAACTGTTTGGATACGTTGCCGGCGACGTCGCCATGGCGTCCCGGTGAGGTACCGGCCTAAAGCGTAAGTATGAAGCCGGACTCGAAAACAAATTCCATCGATGGGTTCGGAGAATCTGATATCAGCGATTATAATTTAATCAGAATGTTAGATTGTCAGAAATTTTGGCATCTTTCCTTATGAAGTTATGGGTGAAAATTTTAGAACACATCTTAAAAGATTCTAGAGTGATGATCTGGCCGTCTTTTTTATCATGGTTTGGCTTTTATCGATAACCATAGAATAGATACATAGATAGAACTCTTTAACTAAGTGCATTGAATATTCGTCGCTTTTAACTCTATCCTGTTAGTAAACTGAAGGATTGAATCCCAGATGTTCTGTCATCAGGAGTCAGGACTATGGGGAATACCCGCAATTTTTGCCTTTTTGATAGAGCCATACACAAACAGATGTCTGTAGTTTACCAGGGATGATATTCGATAACATTGCTCTCAGGTGTATTGTTTGATTCTGATCTGGCGCGGGCAGGGTCGAAGCTCGGTGCCGCTAGTGAAACGGTTCCAATAACGTGGCGGGCATGTGAAGTGGCACAGCTGCGTATACTCTTCAGTATCGCTTTAGCAATTGGTGTTATTCTTAGGATCTGGGACACTTTCTGTAATTAAATTGATTAATATTGTATTTAATGGCTAGCTCACAATTTTGGCCCTTACTCATGCACTCACTTACTAATAGCAGTCGAAACAATTAGTTTTTTTTATTAGAAATTTATAAATTTAATTGCTGTAAAGTTTTCCAAGTCCTTTATTGCAAAACCGATAGATTTGCATTTAAAAGTTTTCCAGAAAAAATTGTAGAGGTAGACCTAGTTCGAAAGTTATCCGGTGGTTTCCGCGTAATAAATTACTACACAGACAAATATATAAAAAAAAATATTCAACTCCTTAAGTAACTTTAATTTGTTATGTGTAGATATGGAACTTAATATTCATTCATATAGGTACTTACGCATAGAGAGACCACTGAATATTGATATAAAACCAGTTATTTGTTTTAAGAGTTTGTAAAGTGGATTCGTTTTGCGAGAAACTTGAAGTTGATTTGCTATAACGAGAAAAAAAAGTTGAAAACCTTATTTTCGCCAAGTCGAACGGCGGAGGGGAGGATGTAATTTCTTCAAGCTCCAAAAAATATACCTTTAACTACTTTTAGTGTTTTTTAACTGTCAAAAGTTTACCATTGTGATCGCTTGAGAGCAACAAACGGTGCTGGCAATACCCAAGTACATTGTATATTATCTTCTTTAAAAGTTCAGTACTAACAGGCTTCAATTGCAGGTACATCAAATGTACGACCGTTTCGCAGCGATTCCTCGAAATTCGCTAACGAAAACACTAGACCGTGTCGCCAGATCCTGTTTACTCAGTAAACAGAAATGGAGATGTTTTGTATGTAGATGCGCATACCTGATGACTCGTTGAGATAAGCCTATTTTCCCTCGAGATGAGCAACTTCCGAAATGCTGAGTTGATGTCTGTCGTGCAAAAATACATCTCGGAGATTTGTTGTTTTCGTAGAGAGTGAAGGCAAACTACCTATATAAATAATTTTTGTCGGGAAAATCCTTGCTTGACTCAGCCGACAGGCTGATTACGCAATAGGCACATTCGAAAGTACGACAATTGACTAAAAAAGTTCTTCGTGAAAAATGAACACGCTCAATTTCTAGATGGTCTTTTTTTACTTATAAAAGTTAATGCTTGGCGACGTAATCCATCATATTAAGCGGACTGAATGACTAAACTTATTCACATTTTTGTCGAAGGTACCCCTTTTATGTAAAAATACAAGAGAGATCTCTCTGGCAACATTTCAACTACAGATAGTATATTGGATTCCTAAGTCCGTGATAGTGGAAGTGATTCACAATCCGCTTTATACTCACAGATAAAATCACTCTGGCCTGGAAGTCGATGTGAATTCATAACAAGCGCCGACATCAAAGTAAGTTTAGTCGGTGCGTAAATATGTAACTGACCGTTTTAAAATATATGTTTTAGATTAGGCATTGGTTTGATTCGAGTAAAGAACATAATATTTGCTATACAGATTCTTGCATCTGACGCAGTATCACGAATATGGTACTCAGATTCTGGCAAAAGTTGAACCTGAAAACGTTAAAAGAAGAGTACAGGAAATGAAACTTATTTATATACGTCATGACGTCAGCTAAGTAACGTAAATCTAAGACAATACTGATAAGAGATATTACAAAATCTATAATATATAATATATATTTATATATTATCTATACTACACTGTCAGCACTGATCTGTCATTTTCATTAGAAATATTTTTTTGCGTAGTGGAACACACTGGGTGTATCGGTTATCCACTACTTTTAAATATTATAGGTATACTACTATATATTACTAAGCAAGAACAATAACAACGAGAGCTGTTATGCATTTCACTCCACGTGATAATATGCTCGACAGAAATTGCATAATCTAATAAAATTAATAGACCTCAGTTCTAGAAAATCGTGGGCTGAAATCCGTACATTTCATAATTACTATCATCTGTGAGAAATCTATACGATTGCTTACACTACAGAATACAATGATAGTGATTCTCTGAATTCTCTCATCTTTATACTGTTTGCTTATAATCAGGTTTCGCTGCGAAAATTAATTATTAAAGTATTCCGTCTTATCTTGCTTCTCAGCTCTCATGTGAAGTTCTAACACCCTTTCATAAGTGCACCTTTTGTTTGTTTTGGCTGCTACATATATACTATTAATACTGTTAAGAGATGTGTTCATTGATGATATTCCAACACAAACACTGGCAAGGTGGCAAGGGAGGCGTTCCTTACGTCAGTAGAGAGAACTTCTTTGAACTTTGTGTCTGTTTCAACTTCATGGAGTTTCCAAATGGTTATTTTGTCTTTTCCTAGGACCTTCCGCGATTTGTTAAGTTTACAGTCATAAATTCATAATGTTTCGTGGATATATTTAGTTTATAGAAAATTTTCGCCTTAAAACAATCTCTCGGCCTAAAAGATGTGCGACGTCTGTAATGGCGATCTTTGTCAGGCTCCTAAAGTACTATGGCTATTTGCTACCATGTAGATTGTTCTTGTTGGCTACATTCAGAACAATAAACGAGCCATATTGTTTTAAAGTTTATTTAGCATCTAAGGTTCTAAGAGTTGTGGCTGTGAAGCCGTAGGTTATTGTTACATGAGCGCCGAGCAAAGTCGGTGTTCTGCATTAGTCTAGACGTAAATATATAACCGTCGGTGTCGACGAACGGATGAGCTGCTATATTTCGCTCTATATCCCGCTATTTTGGGACGCCTTTCATAACTGCTCCGGTTGGCGCTACTCCAGGATGTTTGTACTTTGTATGTGTATATTTCATCGAGAATATGCATAAAACTTTTCGTTTTCTTTACAAATCCTTGTCTTCTTATTGTACCAGTTCTGATTTCATAACGAACTTCAATCCATCGATAATTGGTTCCATTGTCCAATGATGGTTTCCTTAGGGTTGCCAGATGCCATGACTAAAATATCTGGAAAAAAACTTCAAAAAGTCGGGACAAAAATTTTCTTTTTGGAAATAGCCAGCAAACGAGCTGAAGACGAAAAGAAAACGCCTAGAACGCGTGCGGCAAATGCGTTCTGTCGAATCGAGTGAATTGGCGGGACATTTTGTATTTTGTCGGGACTCTGGACATCATGTGAAATGTCGGGAAAATCCAGACGAATCCCGACCATCTGGCAACCCTAGGTTTCCTCCAGTTTTTAGGCTACTGACCATATATATATACATGTATATCATAACCACAGATCATGATCATGTTATTGTCTGTAATAAAACTCCGTAAATCGTCGAGAAATTGTATGCCTGTATGCCGAAGTCAATAATAGACAACGATAATCAAAGTAATGTCATAACAAACTTTTCTCTAAAGTTGCGAACGGAAAACTTTCATTCGTCTCGGCAGATTTTGTTATTATTACAGCAAAACGAAGTACCTACATCGTTGGAGCGAGGAGAAACCGCCTGTTGATTCTATGTTACCTGCCCGACAGTCCCGACACAATGTTGTATAGCAAATCCAAAGAATAATTGCCGGGGACGCCGCGGGCCGAAGTTTAGACATTTTGTACTTTAACTTTGACAACGACTAATATTTCAAAGTACTCGACTTGGTGTCTGGGGGATTGTTGTGAAGCTTTGTAATTTGTATAGGCTTATAATAGGCTATTTTGGACATTATTTCATCCAGTATTAAGTAGATATTGCAGATCGCAGTTCAAGATAAGACTATGTGACTGCACAAATTGTACTATTGTGATCAACTTCCATAATCTTATGTCAAGTCAAGTGAGTCATGTAGCAGCTCATGTTTTTCACTTACTAGAATGAGCGGCTCGTGAAGTATGATACGAGAAACGATTTGCAAAATTCGGCTAACTCAGCGTAACCAGCGTGGAAGACTATAGTTTTGATCACAGACTCTTAGATTAAAAGAAAGTCATCATGTGGCCTGCTAAGATACTAATGACGATTTAACCATATTTTATAAGATCAGAAAGGTTTGCGATTATAGATAGATGGGACCGCTGCATTGTGGGGGCTGTAGGAGTCCCACTGTGGGATTTGCTTGAGGCAGTTGAGGCTCGTTCGCCAGCGTGTGGCCTGTGATGACATCAGGCGGCCGAAACCGGTCCCCGACGCCTAATGGACACGCCATTGTGTACAGTCGAGTGAGGCGTAAAAGAACTACAATGCATTAACCTGCGAGTGTGTGGGTAGGGTACGAGTGGGTCGGTCGGAACATTAAACGAAAAGCCCAAAGAACATAGTCTCTCGAAACGAATCCACATTTTATATCCGCATACATTTCGAGGAATTGTGAAATTCCAACCCTAGCAACAATGCACAACCCTTTTATTTCATGCGGCGTAATCGTAATCCCCACTTAAAAATCCGACCTACTGCCAAAAGCCCTACAAAATAACCGAACCGGGCGGCCGGGCGCCGCGGCCCTGCTCGCTAACAATACAACAATGTGACCCACACGACTGCACCGCGTGTCGTGTCCTCACGCGGGCCGCACACTCATGTCGTCGGCACCGAATTTAGCCGCGCCACGTTGGCCCCCACGTGTGCGAGACGAGCGCCGAATAATAATAAAAAGTAAACCGCATCGAGCTACAGTTATAAAGCTCCCCCCTCCCACGACCCCGCCCGCGGCAACCTTGGCCTTCCCCTTCCCCGCGGAGTGGGCGCCACGGAACGGATATCAACTAGAAACGCCGTGTTTAATTTTTTTCGTAGGTAGGTATTTCAGTTCAGTGCCGAGAGCGCTAAATTACATGCGAAAGCTGATGCAAATATTTGATTGTACTTTCAATATTGAGTATTCTTGTTTCATTTTATCGTTATTCTTGTTATATATTTTAGGATTAGTATCTAATAGTACGCATTGGGTGTTGGGTGTCCACTTTCGTCGAAATAGTTAGGTACAAAACTGAGGTGTTCGACTTAGAATAATTATAAACGTTGGAGTTGTTGTTGTGTTACATACAATATATTAAATCTTATGTTGGTGAAAACATCATGATTGCGCCATGTTGCACTACATTAGGGAACGTACCCAAACCACGTGACCCATTATTTTACCCCCCTCCCACCCCTAGGTGACCAGCCGTGGTAGGTATATTATGATAAGAGCCCCCCTAGTTTTCACGTGGCAATTTTTTTTTTGCAAACAGGGTTAAAATAATATAAATTATGTAGTATATATATAACTATATTAAAAAAAAATTCGTGACGATGTGAGTAATCCTATAAGGGTCCGGTTTTTGTTTTTTTCGTGCGGAACCCGAAAAACAAAGCTACTCTGAAAACTAATGGACCAAATGATTTTTTTGTTTTGGTACTCAAGTTTCTTTTTTGTGACTCAAAGACAAAGGTATAAGTATCCTGAATTTTGAAAAAAAAAACATGAAATCAAAATTAAAAAAAAAAACTGTTTTGTAAACCGTATAGCATGTCAAATGAAAGGCCTTGTTGTAAGGATCGCAAATATATTTGATTATTTTAAAATTATTCAAGAAAGAACGAAAATTGAAGACGAAAATCGACCATTTTTAACCAACTTCAAAAAAAGGAGGAGGTTCTCAATTCGAGTGTATTTTTTTATGTTTGTTACCTCAGAATTTTGGACAGGACGAACCAATTTTGATGATTCTTTTTTTTTATCGAAAGCTGGTGCCTGTCATGTGGTCCCACATAAATTTAATTGAGATCTGACAATGGCATCCATGAGAAAACCAAGTCTTTTGTATTAAGTTGTGCGCAACAAATGGATGAATAACTCAATATCACGCCATTCGATTTCGATGATTCTTTTTTTAATCGAAAGCAGGTGAAACAAGTCTCACATAAATTTGAACGAGATCTGACAAGTAGTTTTTGAGTAACTTTGAAGTCGGTTATTTTTTGTTAGTATTTAGATTATTGAATTAATTGTCATTTAGCTCACAGTTATCATAAATAAAAAATATTTCGCAGCATAAGTAGAATCAACTTATCAATAATAATTTAGCACATTTTTTTAGTTTGAAAAGACTGGGCCAATTTCACCCACATGATGCCACCTTACAAATAAATTTTCTTTGAACGCGATATTTTGGAACAATATGACTTTAGAACAACCCAGAACAACCACCAGAATCGCGATACCTTAAAAGTGTGGTGCTAGCTCAAAAATTTGTTTTCACGTTTGTGGAAAATAATTTTTTCGAACTCGATTTTGGAACAATATAGAACAAACCTAGAACAACCCAGAACAACCAGCGTTTTTTGGATTTTCTCTGAAAGTTTCATTCTGTCCTATTGCGTTTTGGAACAATGTAGAACAAATCTAGAACAACCTTCAAATTGTTTGTAACTTCAAAGTGCGGCGCCAACTTCCTGGAGGTGAATAAGTATAGCTCGAAAAAGTGGTGGATAGGTTAGTGGATATTGACTACCTATGTATGTGACAAAAACCTAAGCCCCCCTGTGAACAAGCTTGGTATTTTGAAGACCCCCCCCTCCCCCTGAATGGGTCACGTGGTTAGGAAACGTTCCCATAAAGTATATTTAAATTAAATGCAGTCATAACTCATAACTCAGGTCTACTGGTGAGGCATTTCCATACGATAAGTATTCTTTGTCAACGCAAACGATGACGTGGAATTTGCGGTAGCCACGTGGTGGAGACAGGAGAATTTTTTAACACTGCGTCGAGGCGGCCGCCGGATGTTCGTACATTTTTCTGAATCGTCATTTTTTATCTCTAATTGTTTGATAATGGAACGGATTTGACCTTAAATTAATTTGCCTATTGGTTGCTTTTGTGAGGGGAATGAATGAAAATTGTTCAAGTGCTATTCAAGTGCCGTACATAATTGTGCCATAGCTGGTCATTACTTCTGGTTGGCTATAGATATGAAGGCCACATAGACTGCATGGTCTTTCATCTTTGGATACTCGTAATTTGTCATAAAGGAAGTGAATGATTTGTGGGTGAGATGTGGCTCAGCAATTTAGTCTCTCGGTCTCGCCTGCAAAGCCAAGGGAAGACCTTCAATAGATATGAGTATATCTAACATTAGACGCATCAGTATTTAATAGGATTTTATGCTGCTTGTTAACTGAATAGCAACTAGCTATTAGCGTCCATGGGTGGCTTCAACAGATTATGATAAAAGCAATGTTTGGGGTTAGTCAGCAATACAACTAAAATCATGACGTGACATGAGTCACATAACACACTAAATTAAACTGTACCCGTTCGATATTAGTTAAATGTGTCAGTGAAGAGCAGTAGATGTTCTAATTTTGCGATATCTTACTCCTATGCAATGCAAGAGGGTTTGCAATCTCAGTAATGTGCATTTTCGTTTATACATAGTTCTAATTATCTTAAGTTACCTACGTGTTTCAAATGATTTATTCCTTGAACGTACACCCTAGGTGCACTACCTGATTTGCGGAAACTTCAGGACGCATCAGAATACTGTTAAATAGACGAATATAATCATTTACCATCAGATGGCTCGTCTACTAATTTCTCCTCTATTTACATATACTTCTTGGTAGACTACCCAAATACACAATGGAAAGGCTGGAACATGAAAGAATACCGACATCATAAAGCAATTGTTAGTGACCTCACTGACACTACCTTTATCTGTTGCAGGGACAACAGCTATGGGCGCGGCGGGGGTGAGTACCGGTCGGGGGCGCGGATGTCGCTGTTGGGGGGATACCTGCCGCCCCCCGCGCCCCCTGTGCACCACCCGCCGCCAGCGGATCCCCCGCCCTTCAAGAAGATCCGGCTATCTGCCGAACGGCCCGGCGCCACGATGCCGCACCAGCCGCTGAGGATTGATACGAGGGTGAGTGGACACTGGACTGATCTCAGTATTCTACTCCCACTGAGGAGTAGATAAGGATGAAGACTATGAATGGGAGTATTCCCTTTGTATCAGCTTGTGGCGCGATCACAGATTTTCTTTCGTAAATGTATAACATTAAGATTTTGAAGGGCAGAGTTGCCAAAATTTACCAAAACTAACCTAATTATAAGAGACAGAAAACTATCTTAGAACACTTTGAATAAGATCTTTAAACTGCCCGTTATTCCCCAAAAAAGCGCGGTGTAGTACGTTCCATGATTCTGCAGGGGAAGCTAATAAATAGAACAGATCTTCAACCTTCCTTTCTTATGCAATTGCAGGAACCACTGATGAACTCTTACAATACGGTGGAGGTACTCTCCCCGAACCCGCCATCGGAGCCCACGATGGAGGACCAGACCTTCCGCGCCACCAAGGATGAGCTGTTACAGCAGATATCCAAGGTTCGTATTGCAACTATTATTTCCAATAATTTTGGTCATACTACTTGAAGAAACTAGGAAATCTTTATCCCGCTCTGAACTAGCTTAAAATAGTTTTCAAACTTATGAACTACTTATGACAGATAAAGTAACAACGAAATTATTATCCATATAAAAGTACGGATATTTCCATTGCATTCAAAGAGTTTGAAAAATCCTACAGTCATCGACAAAAAGTCGATGCTTACAATATTTTTTGCTCACACATCATCCTCTTTCTGATAACGATCAGGTAACTGGATGAGCCTAAATGGGTCCGAGACCTTTAAATGTCAGAAATGGCCATAAAAAGGTGTCTGTAACTCTCAAAATTTAAATCGATCAAATCTTAAATTCTTGGGAATCTTTGGTGAGAAATCTTTAATCAGCTATCTAGGTAGGTTGCAAGGGCAGTCGGGTAAGTTCGTCATACTTTCTATTATGCGATAATATCTGTTTTGGTTATTATTGTCTGCCATTTCTCATGTCAATTATACTGAATTATGTATTTGAGCTTGTGTTGTTTGTTGTTAATTTGTTATTCATATTTCATTAATCATCACATTCTTCATAACCAACTGTAGCTAGTAATTTACAAATACAGTCTTTTGTTTATCTCGTGATGTGCGTGTTTGTTTTTTCGGTTTTGGCCAAATAATACATATATTTAAATGTCTTTGTTTATGAACATTTACAATTTTAACGAATGAAGATTCATTTATGTTCTGCACTTCATCTTAATGTATTTGGTAGTGCCCCGATGTCAATATGCTTGTGACGCTTAGTTTATAAATGAAGCAGGTGATCTTTCCCCCAGTTTGCAACACATTAAATAATCATTGGAGGTCGTTTATTCTGCGTTGATCGATATGGGTTATCACAATATGTTTAGTTTCCCAGCTCGCTACTTTCAGAATTATGTTGCGCTGTGTTTTGCACGTTGTGTAGCTTCAATCGACCTTATAATTTTACCATATTATTGAAATATAATTTTTGGAATTTATATGACGTGCTGTCGATTTTTAGTATATGAAAGTTACTTATCATTATCGTCTTTGATTATAATTTCTACCGCAGCTTCTTTTTGAATTACGTTACTAATGCGTAGTCTCTAACCTCTCGGAAATTGAATGAAATCTTTTAACTCACAATGTATTACGTCTTTGTGCATTATTATATGGAATTGTAGCCAAGGAATTGAGTCAGTATTTTAAATATTATCTTTTGGAACATGACCTTCCCAACCTCATTGACAGTGAATGAGATCGGCTTAAAAATATAAATCCCGATGCATTACATAGCGCGATGTGAAAACTCGCTTTTCAAATCATTAGGTCCGCCTGGCACCAAGCCAAGGGGCACTCATGTGGAATGATCGACCTGGGAGTTGTATAGAGTTAATCCTAAAGACTCATTGCTAACAAATACTCGCTCAGTGGTAAACCTTTCTGAGACACCTTTGTGATCGGGTAGCGGAAGGAAGTTGGGGATTACTGCTGCTACTATGCCGAAAAGTAGGGAAAAAATTTCAGGAACGCTTCCATGTTTAAAGGGGAAAGTAACCTCTGTTCTCGGCAAGCAATTTATCGAAAACTAAAGACTTATCTGGTTTCAATGGATGTAATTTACCAACATTAACGTTTGATAACTTCCTATTCTCAGATCAGTGAGTCTTGCGGTTTGGAGACCAATGGTTTTTTATAGTTTGCCATCTACGTTGGCAGTTCTTGCACTATGAATTAAGTCTACTTGAACTATACATTCCTAATTATTATAACTAAGATATATTTTTACCTAAGGCTAATCATTTCAAAAGGAAGGATAGGCCAGGCCCATCGGAACATTTCACACAAATGCTCTTCATAGAAACAAAAAGTGGCGCTGTCCTTCTCTGTCTCACGAACTACGTACGACATATTATTATTACTTCGTTGTGGTGTGAATGGTCTGTTTTGATGAAATTTGAAATGAGCTTAAAATTAGAAAACTATTAAAATTTCTGAAAGGATTTGTGGTTTTTACTTATAAATCTTAAATTTTACTGGTAAAGTTTAAGCAGGGGACGATATTCCCTCCAGTGACAAAAAATATATTTGCCCATGAACTTGGCTAATTGGTTTATATCTCTAGGAGGAGAAATTACAACGTGGTAGTTTGTACGAGTATAATACATTAATACCCACACCTCATGTTGTACCAAAGTCCAAGATGTTATTATACGTATAGGCATGATTTACTTTGCAGGTAGACCGCGAGGTGGCGTTGGCGGACGCGATGTTATCGAAGCTAAAGAAGAAGATGGAAGAACTAGAACAGTCAGCGTCGAAGCCAGCCAAGACAGAGGAGCCCGAGGAAGCGGTACCGCGGCATAGGAGCCTAGCTCAATGTATATATGCAGATAATAGGAAAAGGGTATGTTGGATTTGTATTACTATTTTGTTATTGCCATTGGATTTGAGGGCATAGAAAATGCAAAAAGTTTAGTGAATATTGAAAGCAAAAAGATTTTAGTCAGCCATTTTATTCATTATCAGTTAGGTGATGAAATTACTGAAATAGTACTACTAACTAGTAATACTAATTTTAGAATATATATTTATGTAATAATTTAACTCTCTTCTTCTCTGACTTGACTCTCAAGGTATTGTGTATATACCCAATTGTAACAAAAATCGTTAAGGCGATAATATGAAGTTGTGTTAGGAAACTATGTTATTCTTAAAGTAATACTCCAAGGCAGTACTTTGGGCCCTCTTTTGTTTCATATTATTACTGATGGCGTTTTTAAGCATTTGCAGCTTGATTAATATTGAAACGTACTTTGTCTCCAGGCGGCAGCCGCCCATGCAGCTCTAGCACACCTGGGTCCGCCCGTGTTATATCCTCTATACAACCAGCCTCAAGACACGACGGTGTACCACGACAACATCAGGAAACATCGGACGTTTAAGAAACGGCTAGCGGAACATTTGCGGAGGTTGAGGCTGGAGACTGAAAAGGTATTGCGATCCTTGTATTACATGTATGCTTAGGAGGCTAAGAAAATAAAGGCGGAAATCTATTAGAAGCCCTTTGTAGGGCATTGGTCTAATCGAAATTAACGAAACCTAGAGTATGTCAGATTCTGAAGCTTGACGATGCTGCTTCAGAACGGATTGTGATCTATATAACTTTGCTGGTATATAACGAAATCACGGGAGTGCTTCAGGAATGATAGTTTGTCTTCATCTGTTTAAATACCAAAAACAAAAGCAACATACTAAGATATTTTGCGTTGATACTGTTTCGTAGGTAGTCAAATGTGGTTCTCTCACTTAAAATAGCAGTTCTAACAAAAGCAAATTACTTGAATGATTGATAAATTATAATTTTAAAATATTGTCTTGAGGACACAACAATTATCGGCATCCTTGTATCAATGTATCACATAATTTCCATTGCAATGTCACTTACAAGTGTGCGGTAATAATGTAACATGACATCTGTTGTTCCCCAGAGAGAGGACGCACTAGCGGAGGCGTACAGCAGACGCGCGGCGGAGTGGATGCGGCGCGTGGAGCGGATAGAACAGGGTCAGAAGAGGAAAGCGAAGGACGCCCGGAATAGGGAGTTCTTTGAGAAGGTTAGTACATATTATATTTTTAAGGGCTAAGCTACCACTTTTAGCAACGGCGTTTAACGTTTTCGCGTTTGCATCGATGCTGTAGCGCGTTCATCAGGCGCTAAACAAGAACGAGTAATATAAGTGGTCAGCTGGTCAGCGCCATTTACTGGGTCTGTGTCAGCAACACCAAAAGACATCACTGTTGTGTTGCGGAGCATTACAAAACCCACTTATAAATAACTGTCGGACATTGCAATACGTAAAACGTAACTAAATTAAATAAGAAACTCTGCGATGAAACTTAGCATCAAAACGCGCGATTCAACTATTGGAATGATACTCCATCGCGTTTTGGATTAGGTATTGAAACATACTAAAAACGCGTACAAAAGGACCGGCTCTCTATCAAGCTACTAGCACCAGTTATCGTTTGTGATGTGGAGAGTTTTGTTGCTGCGCATAGCTTCCGAACAGCAGCTAAATTATCGATCGCCAATGCTAAAAGTAATGTGTCTGCGGAGGCCCTAAGTTCTCTTTATCCCCAGAATGACAATATCAAGAAGTATTATCTGCGGTATTGAAGCATTATTGCAGATAATACTTCTAGTTTTGTTACATTAACATTAAGACCAACTGTCCATGTACACCACATGTCATATGCATGCAATCGTCAAATAAATCGCCGTGGACAGTGATCCTAACTTAAACGCTGATGTAGCAGGGTCATTAGAGTCTAATACTTCGTCGTCACTAATGACACTATTTGACTTTCTCGTTCCTAATGTGATATTTATAAAATTTCGCAACGCCCATAATTTCGGTTAGCGTACGTGTACCACCTTTATTTACTTGATTGCAATAAATTAATTTGATTTGATTTGATTCGTCTCTAGGTATTCCCTGAGCTTAGGAAGCAGCGCGAGGAACGCGAGCGGTTCAACCGGCTGGGCGCGCGGGTGAAGTCAGAAGCGGAGCTAGAGGAGATAGCGGACGGACTGCACGAGCAGGAACACGAGGACAAGAAGATGAGGTCACTGACCGTCGTGCCCCCGCTGCTGCGGGACCCCCGCTCGCCGAAACCCCTGCTCAGGGATACCAACTGTAAGTTGATGGTGATGATGAGCTGATCGGAGGAGACCATAAAAAAATATGTTAAGTTCCGTTTCACAGTTCTGGTGATAATCAGGAAGCTCTATTAGAAGTGCAGGTTTGGACCCCAACATGTTACTATAAACGGTTACTTAAAGCGCTCCTTTATAGCACAGAATTTGTATGGTGTTTCTTTACTAAGGAGCTATTAAAGTAACCGTTAGTGACTCTAAGTTGGCTCGTATGTGTGTTACGAGACTGCGAGTACCCCATTACCGTGTATACGTAGGATAGTTGTCAAGCTCTAAATAATTCCATGTAATAATCTAAATTTTACTAACAAAAAATAACCGAGTGCAAAGTTACAGTTCAAATTTAAAGTTCAAAGTTAAAGTTCAAATTTATGTGGGACTACATGACAAGCACCAGCTTTCATTAAAGAATCATCAAAATCGGTTCACCCAGTCGAAAGTTCTGAGGTAACAAACATAAAAAAATACAGTTGAATTGAGATTCTCTTCCTTTTTTTAAAGTCGATTAAAAAAAGTATACCATAACCCCGGCCTCCCCCAGTCAGGTGCATGGACATGGAGGTGGAGCATAAGGAGCTGATGATGCGCAACGTGTGGTCGTGCGGCGAGCGCGAGCTGTTCCGGGAGAAGTACCTGCAGCACCCCAAGAACTTCGGCCAGATCGCCTCCTTTCTGCCCAGGAAGAGCGTCAAGGATTGTGTTAGGTGAGACGTGGTGACGGTCACGATAAGTTCTTTCTCTCTTTTAATCTCTCTTTTTTGGCCGGTAACGCATCAGTGATGCCTTTGGTGTCTTTGATAACCATGTGCGACGATAGCCACTTGCCGTCAGGTGGATATCAGCTCATTTGCTGGCTAATATCATACAAAAAAGTTAATATGCTATTCACCTTCAACCGACATGAAAACACAGCCTATAGGTGATGGATAATACAATGTAGACATATATCAATGTCTAAACCAATAAGTTGTATATATTATTAGTTTAGATTGCTTAGAAACTTATTTTGTAACTGTAATACATTTACAAGCTGAAGTGATTGGTGAAGTCCCATTTGGAGTTTCTTCTCATTAAATAGTAATAATTCAAATTATAATAGAAGCTGAAATAAATTAAATAAATTATATATAGATGGCAATGAGAAAATGGATAGATGGGATTCCTAGTAAAAAAAAATATCATACGTGAGTGAAGTATGTCAATACACACTTGACCAGCGTGGTCGACCGTGGCCTGTTCCCCTCACACAGTGAGAGTTTGTCGGTTATGGGTTATGACGATGATGATGATGATGATAGTAAAATATTTTTTTTTCAAATGAAAAGTTCACTTTCAAGTAATTTTTGCCACCAGCGGTCGTTTAACTCGATTAATCACTCAGGATCGAAACAAGCCGTCGGGCTATGAGTACTTTGGCCAACTACTGTACCTCAGCCGCATGATATAGTGGTTATTTTGTTGGCATTCTCATTTTTGATGTACTTAAGAATGTATAACTCGACTAATTTACTGCACATTATTTTTCGAAGCACACCTCATGGTTTACTAATTCTCCCAATATTCCTGGCAGATTTTACTACTTATCGAAAAAGGCTGAGAACTACAAGCAGTTGCTGCGCAAGCCGCGACAGAGGCGCCACACGCGGCCGCGGCCCGCGCCGGAGCCCGAGCTGACCGCCGGGGTCACCACGCGCGCGCAGGGGATGCAGCGATCACAGGGTATGTGATATGTCACACACTACACAATATACACTTACAAGTAGAATTGTACTATATACGAATACTGCTGTACCGAAAGTAAAGGAGTAAAGCCCAATGTATACGTACTCGTAACGGGGTTTTTTCCCGTCCCGTACTGGACGTGAAGTTTTAGAAACATCGTTTCATCGAAAATGTATACGATAGTGCATACGCAGCGGAATCCCGTGCGGGACAGGAACGGGGCACGCACGTATATTTATGCCCCGTCCCCGTCCCGTATGGGGAAAAAACCCGTTACGCATGCATTGGACTTAAGCTTTCTCCTTCGCTTACGAACTGCTTGAGACAGCGTCGAATGGCGATGCGTTGAATAATGTATGTATGTGTCACGTTCCGTTTTGAGTGAACGCTAGTCAACAGGCAATTAGCGCTCTGTTTCACCCGAAGCTTGCTGCGTAAATAGCAGACGTGTCGGACTACTATTTACAAGACCCCAATGTTCCTTGTAAACAGGCTAACCCGTCAGTTATCTTGTTAACATAATAATGGAACTATAATAATAGAAAATACAAATGACAAAGCACCATGACAAAACCTCTTGAACTGAAATGGAATCGGCAGTGGCGTAGCTAGCCCTAAGGAGGCCCCGTATCAATATTTGTTGTGGGGCCCCCTCAACGTCAGTTGTCAAACTGTAGCGGTCGTAGGCCGCTGGCGAGCTTTTTTTGGGAGTGTTAGTGGGGGCCCCTATACGCTGGGGGCCCCGTATAATTGATACGGCTGATACGGCGGTAGCTACGCCCCTGGGAATCGGGTAGGTTAGGTTGAATGATTTTATTTTAGGAGAAAAATAGGGACTGCAGAGCGGACACCTGTGACAAAGTCAAATTAATTATGTATATGAAAATTTTTAATATAATGTGAGTTGTCAATAAAGTAATAAATAAGTAGTATTTTGGTCTTAAGAGGGTGGAGACAGTACGAATTATACTCTCACTGTTTAAATAACAAAAATAGCAATGATATTTTAGCGGTTTGATCGTTGGTCTCCTGAATGCAGCGGACCGAGTTTGAATCATGGTCAGCACCCCTAATTAAAAAAAATATAAGTTTAATAGACTTCTGTTATTATTTATCACTTGCTTCAGTGAAGACAGTGAAACATCGTGAGGAAACCTGCACACCAGAGAGTTCTCCATAATGTTCTCAATGGTGTGTGAAGTCTACCAATCCGCACTTGACTAGCGTGGTAGTATATGGCCTGAACCCCTCACATTAGGAGACCCGAGCCCAGCAGTGGGACAATTATTATGGGTTGTGACATAATAAAAAACCATGTATGTCTGTTGGTGCAGGTTCAACGCGAACGGAGAACAAGGACGGAACACAGTCCATCTCGGAGGAGGGCATGACGACGGACGTGTCGGGCATCCCGGTGCCGCCGGCCGCGCCCGCGCATCCCGCCAGGTATGTCATCCATCCAGCCAACACCCACATCCATCCTGTTATATCCACGATGATATTTGGCCGTTTATTTGGACTATACGACAGCGGCGTCTTATGTATGTATTGCGAATACACGCAGACTGTCTAGTGAGAGTCTAAAGGTTTATCACAGCAGTTAATGTGGTGTTAGTTAATGTTTAAAATAAGTGCAGTGTTGCAGCACCCTTGATTTAAAGCTGTCGTGTCGTCCTATAAAGAAGCGGCCATTGTTATGTTTACAGTTGCCCTTCCTTGCAGTAGTCATTTATTACCGCGTCTAGCGGGCCTTTTATGAACTTTTATAAAACCATTCATGTTCCAGGCAATTAATTTATCGGGCTTGGAACGACGTATGATTGGCTAAACAGTGTCACGTGACCGCTTTGGTAATACGAATTTGACGTTTACGCTGGAACTTGGCTGGAATTAAGAGTTCATAATAGACCGCCAGGTGGGCGGTAATTATTGAAGAAAACTGAGGTTTTGGTGTTCAAATCATCAGTCTTTTGCGGTGCCGAAACAATCTCGAAAAAACAAACTTTCTGTTCTGTCAGTTGAAGCGTAACGCGCAACCTTATCGAAACTATTTGTGCGATTTGTTCTTTATGCGACGTGTTGTGAGACGTCAAGTTGGATGTTTCTGGTGCAATAAGCCTGTTGTAGAAATGGTGCATTATGCCTGTTTTAAGTAGAAATGGTCACTATGTTAATACTATTCGCTCTTGAATTGTGACGTAACGTTTTATTAGACAGGGAAACGGCGTAGAATGATTACTAAAAGACAATCTGTACCTACAAATTGAGAAAGTACCTTTATTTTATTTTGTCGTGTGTTGTTGCGAAACGACACAAGGATTCGGTAGGTGGCGCTGTTGTGAGATTATTTATTAATTTAGCTATATTCATAGAACTAAAATTTTCGCTTTTTATAAATGCAAAATAACGTAGAACGTGTCGGCGGTTGTTTAAATTATATTAAAATAAATTTGTTCTCCATAAAATTTATCACCCACAGTCCACAGAAACCATTTTCAAACATGTCAAGTACTCGGTCAGAATTTATCTTTTCGCGAACAGCGCCATCTAGTCATTATATTTGGGACTACTAACTATTGTCCTGTAGGTTTTGTTTAGAACAGGAACCGTTTGATTACTGAAAATAAAGCCAGAGGGCGGTTTTAACCCCTGATTGAGTCGAGTTGCTCGCTAGAGGGCGGCAGATGTCAGTTAGTACCTACTTTAGTAAAATGTCAAACGAATTTGAGGTGCTATTTAAAATAAGTTGTACTGTATAAGTACCATAAGTATGTATTTGAATTCAATATTGGCTCTATAAATCAACTTTTTTTGTTTATTTTTAAGTAATAATTACCAGTTAGGTTTTGGTTTTGTTGCGTTTCTGATATACAGATTTAGTTACTAGACTATTTTAAAGGTTTTGCAATGTTTCTAGAACGGCTTATTTATTATTACGCTCATCTGCAAGTATTTCCGTTTCAGTGTAAGTTAAGATTCTTGTTAATAAAGAGTGACTAAATTAAGCTATAGACAAAATAGTAATAGTAGATCTTAAACTTTGACGAGCCGTGATAATTCAGAAAAAATTGTAAGACACTTTTTAAAAAATGTTTCAAATTTCAGTAGGAACGCTCTAAAACTAATTTCTCCAAAGGCTTTCGGGTACCTACGATTTAAGCTAATAAAACATCATGCATAAAACAATTCAACATTTAATCATCCTAAAGCGTTCAAGGCATCATCGGGCATGTTGTTAAGGTACGTTCATACTGGTTTAATGATGAATAAAATTAATATGGTGTCTTATTGATTTAAATAGCTTGTTGTATTGTAAAAATACGTTTAGGTATATTTATTTTACTATGCTGTTCTGTTACTAAGTAAAAGTGACCATGCTTAGCATTAAGTTCAAGTGTTGTCAATCATTGAATTATCTATATTAACTAACTACTGTCTTTAACCTAGGCAACCAGTTCTGCTCAGGTTAGAGAATACCTATTTTTGTAATAAATATAAGTTTTATTTTTAAAAGATGTGCTGAGGAGTTTCTTTACGGCTTTTCTTCTGCTCCATGACAAAGCACCTTTGCGAAAAGCTGGTAAATTAAAAAAATGACGTGCATAAGTGTATCAGTGATACCTACATGAATAAAAGATTATTTCATTTCATTTCATTTCATAACCCATTAATGGTCAACTACTGACTGAGCACGGGCCTCTCCTCTTGAGGAGGCCTAGAGCATACTCCACCACGCCGCCCCAGTACGGATTGGTGGAGGGGTTAGTGGCCAACCCGAGTGTTAGAAGTTTTTATGCCGCCCTAGGGCTTCCGATATAGCTTAATGACAGTTACATACGATAACAATATATTTTATTCATCGCTCACAAAACAAACACATTACAAGTTTATTTCATCGCTCCTCTACTGTACACTCCCCTTTAGCCAAAGCCAAGTACCCGCGCGCTGTTTGCCCTCACTCACGTTTATGGAGTTCGGATATCTCATCTTGGGATTAATCGTTTAAAATTCATACTTTTGTTTCAGTTTCTCTCGCTCTGACCACGTTTTTTACAGTCTGTACTCTGTAGTCTGTATCGGGGGTGGATGTCGTCGGCTCATTTGAATTCTGTTTAAATTAATTTATTCTCGTCTATAATATCGATATTGATCGCTTTGTCGGGGTAACGTCGTTATTTTTAATGTATTGAAGGATAAAATGGTCTATGTATATTGAAATGATATTGTCAAATCTGATTATATCACGTGGATTACAATCATGCCGGCTATTTAACGTTATGTTAGTTGGTGAACAGTAAGTAGGCAGGGCAAGGATTTGTCAGGCGGTAAACTAACGATATATTATGTATATAACAGGCCGGCATATCACCAAATGTTATTATTCACCGGCGTCCGCCATGAAAATAATACATGCGAAAATAATAGGTGATTATAATAGGTGCGAATCTCATTTAAGCAATAGAAAGCGAGATATTGACGAAAAACCGATTTTTACGACCTTTGACCTTGAATATCTTAAGACGCGGACACGATAGCACTTGTGACTTTTGAGACAACATTTAGAACGACCAAACAAAGGTTTATACCAATTTACAGCTTATTATCTTTCATTCCGAGGTTGACCCCTTTTTTGCCTAATTTGACTGGGCTAATGAGGATTTGGTTGTCTTCTATTTATTTCGTGGTCGTTTTTAAGTTGAATGTTTAGTTGAAGTCAAAAAGGCACGAAAAGCCCTGTAAATAAACATAGACAACGATTGAGTCCAAGCAATCACAGACTCTGATATTTATGAACGAAAAAAATACATTTCATTCAATTTGACTCTGATATTTGAGTAAACATTTAAGATCTCCCATGAGGCTCGCGTAGGGGTGAGTGGATGGAGTGGTCCGGGGGCGGGGGCGGGGGGCGGGGGTGAGAGTTAAAGAAAATACAGAATAATAATGGGTTGATAACGGTGCGTGTGTTGACAATCACTTCGGTTATTATTTGCAAAGAAGCCCGCGAGACGGGTGATGTGTATGCATGTGTTTGTTGGATTGTCGATGTTTGTTCTGCTTCTGATAGCATTTTATTTGATTTATCGTTAGTCTTCAGTTCGTACTTGTATAGATTTGATTATCTAACTAAAGCGACGGTTGTACTCGGATGTTATGAAATGTGTGGAATTTTATTTGAAAAGAACACAAAAATATGATTTTCCACATGACGTTCTATTTCGAAACCATGAGATTTTCTTGCGGCGTCTCTTTAAACTTGATTTGCTTTAAAATATAGACGGATTGTAACTGTTTCTCAGGTCACTAACTAGGTGGATCAAGCATACATAGATAGGGTCAGAGTTTTCTTTCATCTCAAACTTAACAAGTTGTCCATACCAATCTATACTTTCGCCTCCCAACAATACTATGAACAGTTGTTCTTAAAACATGTCAAAGCCCTCGTTAAATCTGTGAAAACACTTTACGTTACGTTGTGCGTCATATATTAAATTAATGTTGTATCAATAAATAAGCGTCTTACTTAATTTAATTTGCCAATATCAAACGCAATGTATTTGCTCCCTACACAAATAAATGTATAAAACATCGACATGGTCGCGGGTCGGGGTGGCGGCATCCCTACCGCGGGTTGTTTAGATTTTTACGCAAACACCGGTCCATCTTTCTAATTGCCTTAATTAAAAGCGGCGCAATCGAGAAGTGAGCCCGCGGTTGGATGGTATGCTTTTTTCATTTTATTTTTTTAATTTCAAAGGCGCTTTTCCCAGTTTTTTAAATGTGTTTATTGTGATATCGTCCGGTGTAGACGAGCCTTTATGGTTTTGGCAATTGGGAATGCATTGTCGATTGAAGAGGAATCTTTGTGAAGCTTTTATCTGCTTTGTCATTTTTATTTTCGGTTTCTACAGGCGAGGTAAAGAAATTATTAGAATAGTAATATTACATTTTATCGGAACACTTAAGAAATGTGTGTTCTAAGAAACGGCATAGGCTACGGTGGAGAATAATCTATGGTTTTAGAGAAGATTTTTTTGTGTCGCGCGCTCTGTCACTGATATAGTAATTATAAAGTGGTAGGTATCATTAGGTATTTGTAATTGTTAATGGAATATTTATATAATTCGCTACAAGTTAAATATTAATAAAACTGTTGCGTTTGAAGCGCTTAATAGCGCTCCTTCACTAACTCAACTTTATACACTTTACCAATGCTTTATAGACAATATTTTTATTGTGTGTAGTTAAGTTCAATGTGTAAATGAGAAAAAATGTATACTGGAATTAACACTAAAACTTTAGTCCAAATAAAAATCGCTGACAAAGCCTGTCAACACAAATAAAAGCTGAGCTACAAAATTTTTGCGTGAAAACACGAATATTTCTCATCGTAGATATCTGTTTGAACGTAATTAAAATCCGACCAATTAGTACGGTCGCGGTGCGTGGTGCCGGGGAGGGGGGGGGGGGGGGGGAGGGCACGAGCCCACAATCGAATTAATTACTGGTGCCCCTCCCCCCTCCCTCCTACCCCCTAGAAAGGGTTGAAATGGCATCACTGTCATGGTTATGAGGACAAAGATTTCATCATTGTTTTAAGGAACCATACAGTATACTGCAGGTACCTACCATATTTGGAAACCATGTAGTATGCTCGCAATCTTAAGGCTATAGATTTTCTTTAGATGGACTCATTGTCAGCCCTATGGAAATTTCTTTGAAAATAATTTACTCTAAAACTGTTCCAAGTTAGAATAGAGTAAAAATAGGATGTGATAACTGATAGCACGATTAGCACGTTAATGGTGTCTTTTAGTTGAACACAAAAATTCTCTACTACAGTCAAATAACCAAGAAAAAAATATATGACCGCGTCAGTACATACTTTATTTGGGTTTCAATTAAAACGGCGTAATATAAAATGCTTTATGTACTCGTATTTGTATTAAGCAACTAATATTCCAATTTTATACAAAAATATATTTAATTTTTTTTCCACAAAGTTTAGTCAACTTGGATTTTTTAATTAACTCATTGGGAATAGACACCTGGGTATTATATTCATGAATGTACAAATGTAATAATTTCACCAAAATATAATACGTGAATGGATAGCAATTACTCAATACCAACAAAGGTAAACAAATCGCGTCGACAATCAAATGAATCCCAGTTTTAATTGGACCACTGTCTATTTGCGTCTAGCGTGTAGCGTTGAGTTGTGAGGATTTCCGTGTTATTTGATCGCGGTGCGGTCGTATCGCTGGCGGTTAGCGATATACGTAGATTGTATGTAGCCGACGAGCAGACAAGCCACCTGGGAGTTATTGGGTCATTGTCGTTCATGGAGATCGGTAGATAACACTGGAATGGTAACACCGAAAGCAGAAGAAGATATCAAGAGAAGGAGAAAGATAGAAAGAAAGTAGTTGTACTAGGAGGGTAGTAATTAGTAGCAGGAGGTTTTCAAAGTTAACGTCCCAATATAAGACTTTCCTTTTGCTTCTTCGACTTATTTTACTATTCATGACTTCACAAAGTTTGTCAGCGACCGCGGCTCTTAATTACCTTATAGGTTTTAACTGTATTTTTCCTTTTAATAAGTTCAGAATCAGCCACTTGTGTCAACTAAATAATACTGTTCATAATACTATCGGAAGTTAGGTGGAAGACCGGTAGTGACATAACTACCTTAAAACCTTTCCTGTCGAGGTGCAAAATTAGATTCTATTCTGATCGTTGGCGCAGGCTTTGCGATCTGTCACCTGTCCACCGTGGTCACCGCCCTAGTTACGGCACTAGCCCCAACTCGATGATAAATAACGTATTAACGTACCAACATCGACCTAACGTCATTACACCGGTGACTGCACAGCAAACATAATTACCGTGACACACCCTTTACACCGCGAGCCCGCGGCTTGTCATTTTAATAACTGCGGTGGTTGCTTATTAACCCCCAGTTTAATGTTTGACGATGTTTGCAGACTGTAATTGCATTGATTATGATGGTAAATCGCGCCGTTGATAGACACATTGTATCACCCGTGCGAATAATTATTCGGCAATGATTTATAATTTGTAATGTTAATTTTACGTTGACTTAATATGATTTCTTGCGCGCTATAGAAACAAATGAATGCAATTTGTCGTAAGACCCCGGTTGTCAGGCACAATTTTTGCAGTTATACTTCCTAAGCGACTTCCAACAAGGTTTAACCTTTATCGCTGCACTGTTGCGTTAACTGATGGCGCTAGCTGCTCAATGTACTCTTCATATTATGTTAAGAGATGGCGTTAGTTACCACTGTTTTATTTTTATTTAGTACAAAAATAGTTTTTGAATGATAATTTTATTAAAACTGATACACGTTATTAAATTAAATATTTATTTAATTATGTCAAAGAAGTATAACTTCTCACGCGCGAACAAAAGCACACGCACCCTTTTTTTTGAATTAGGAACATAACAAGATTGTGTTTGTCCCCAGGACGGAACTAACGCGAACACCCCCGCTGCCGCCTTCCCCTCCGCCCGCGTCGTCCGCGCCGCCAGCGCCGGCGCCCGCGCCGGGCACGCCGGGCGCTCCGACGCCGACGCCGGCGCCGACGCCCCCGGCGCACGACTCGCCGCTGCCCGGCTCCATATCGCTGCCCATCTGCTCCGACACCCAGCTGACGATAGTCTCCAACAGCGTGGTTGTCAGCAGCTGTGCTGTTGGCGTTATTACGGTGGGTTCATCTTTTTTTTGTATTTTAAGACTATTCTACTACTCTACTACTTACTGTTTTAACACTACTACTAATTGCGTACTACGTATTACGACAGTGCTATGAACGTATAAGGCACGGAAAGCAATAAAATATACTCATCGGTCATGGTAAGTATGCTATTGCGGGCAGACTCCTTAAATTGTTGAAGTTATACTTCTTTAGGCGCGTTATGAAATAATTTTTATTTTGTTTCATGTAGTATTCGTTATTTATTTGACAACAATGAATTAAGCCAAAAGTAAATAAATAGCTGTCACACAAGGAGCTACCTAATGGGAAGTGGTCACCGTTGCCCATGGATGTTAGCACAGAGTCAGTAACAATTGACCATCATAAAAGGTGTTTTAGGTTAATTTATCAAAGAAAAAGGGGAGGACCCGTTTGTTACCTGGTAAATTAATTGCAAAGTTTTGCAATGTTTCTTGAAAGCATAATGTGTGGGTGTGTTCCATGGTTTTCTACATAGCGGCCTATTACGAACTCCTAATTCCAGCCATGTTCCTAGTGTCATGTCTTCTAAGACCATTTTTGGAATTAGGAGTCCGTTTGCGAAATGGCTTTGAAGTGCTAATTTTGGTTAAAGTCAAGTGTTCCCCCCCCCCCCCCCCCCCCCCGCTGCTAAACGGTTGGAGTTGGACAAGTGGAAAAATTCTCAAAAATAGGTCATACGAGTATAATGAATTGACAAGAAAAACTATTACTAATACGTTAATGAGTAATCTATACTAATATTATAAAGAGGAAAGATTTGATTGTTTGTTTGCATTGAATAGGCTCCGAATCTACTGAACCGATTTGAAAAATTCTTTCACTATTGGGAAGCTACACTATCACCAGGTGACATAGGCTATATTATATTCTAAAAAAATGAGGGATCCTTAATAAAACAAGTACTATTATTTCTTCTGTGATAAAACTCCAATAATGTAACCCAAGGTGTAAAAAAATAAGAAACCCGAAGCAAAGTGAGGGCGGTTACTCATAGTTGATAAACCTACTACTTCGTAACCCTACATTGCGAGTGGCCTGACACGCACTTGCCCGGTTTTATCCCTTCAAGCTGTACAGAAATAGATCAGTGTGATGTGATCTAGTTAATATTCATAGAATAATTCATAGCTGCTCATATTATTATATATGCTTAAGAATCTGGATATGTCAATAATACAGTCATTCTCTCAACAGACAACACCGCCTCTCAACGCGAACCTCCCAACAACGCTACCGTCATCATTACCATCGCTACCACCGTCCGCGCCGCCGCTACCAACATCAGTACCATCAGTACCATCTGTACCGTCAGTACCATCTCCGCTGCCGACGTCGCTTCCATCCGTACCGGCGCTGCCGTCGCTACCGACCTCGGTCTCCACGGCGCCCCTCACCACCACGAGTGGGAGCGCGCCCCCCACGCCGCAGCCCGCGCAGCCGCCCACGCCCACGCCTAGCCAGCCGCCGCCCACGCCTGAGACTGGTGAGTTCACTTACCACAGTTCGCTTGGAAGAATGAAAGAAGGAATTATAGAATTTGTTTTACGATACATTGCAGTACAGGGTTCTGATGTTACAGAATATTTCTTACTTCACGTCTTAAAATTACTATTTTAAATTCTATGTACATAAAAGTAGATCGATCTCGGCTTATTTGTTATCTATACTAATATTATAAAGAGGAAAGATTTGATTCCTTGTTTGCACTGGATAGGCTCCGAAACTACTGAACCGATTTGAAAAATTCTTTCACTGTTAGGAAGCTAGACTATTCCCGGGTGACATAGGCTATATTATATTTTCCAAAAAATTAGGGATCTTTAATAAATCTCCAATAATTTAAACCAAAGTGTAAAAAAATAAGAAAACCGAAGCAAAGCGAGGGCGGTTACTTGTCGGTAATAATGCCAGCGGGAAATTCTAAATATTTTGTCTTTTAAAAGAAATAAGTTATTTATTTCTGTACTACTTCTACACATTTATTAGAGAAATTGATTTGTTTTTCCCTTTTCATTAAACTTATTGAGATGGGTCATGTTGAAACTGAAAAGTAGAAGACATTCACAGTTAAAGTTAAATATGAAAATGTAACTTAAAAAGAAATTGTCGTTGAAACTGAAAACCAGAAGTTATTTGTTTATCATGCACACTTTAAAAAAGATAAAATAATTAGAGCGCTTAAATTTTTTCGTCCCTTTTGAGAATTGAGCAAATACTCGTAGTATTATTCCTTCGTTCTTAAAACTTTCAATGAGGTTATTATTATAAAAAAAATTTGCATGTGAATTGTAATGAAGTTTTCAGGCAGCTATAATTGTTAATTGAGACTTTTCTTTTAATCTATTTGACGTCAGTCTATTGTCTATTGATATAAAAATAAAGAATGCAAATAAAAATAAACACGATAGGTATGTATTATCTCGAAATATTCAGTAACTGTCTGAAATGATATTAATACTGGAAACATTTACAATATTTGCTGCGCACAAACAATCAATCACGTAATTGAAATAAAACAACACACGAGATAATTGAAACATTTATTCCAACAACGCCACAATTATGTTTAATTAAATTACCCATATTTAACCTAATTCTAAATAAGCTCTGCGCTTAGAATAATAACGCCTAGAAACCTATTGCGAGCACGAAAAACGCGCAACTAAAACTTAGCCATATCTGGCTAAGTTTGTTCCGCGAGCTGTCAGTGCTCATCGTCACGTTAAGTCGAACACAGCTCGCGAAAAATAATTCAAAATGACTGTCTGCACTATAAAGAAGTGTTCTAGCACATCAGACAAACAAAATAAAAGTGATCAAATTTCATTTCATAGGTAAATACTTACATTTTATAGATTTTCTGTACGTAAATCGACTAAAAACAAATAATTTGAAACACAATAACCTATCACTACACAGTGTTGCTAGTTGTGGGGGAAAAATTGCACACAATGTTTTTGTTGTTGGTTCTTAATGTTGAGTTTAAAGAAAGTTGGTAAGTATAATCCTACTAAAAATACAAAGATCTGTTTAATGCATTTTCACAAAAAGGATATGTACACAACGCAACGAAAAAAGGTTTGCGAAAAATACGCCGTGGTGCTGTGCCAGCAAAGGTACCTAAGGTCCTAGATATGTAAAATGCATTAGCTCATGTCAAGCTAACTGCTTGAGGATGGAGCGGCCTCCGGCTCCGCCGTTAAGTTGGTGTTTAGGTACTTAACAATGAAAAGGTAAAATTCAGGTAGCCATATCCTAGACTTCCTAGAGGTTAATTGTAAAACTATATTGTCAGCGATGTCAACTTATACATATATATTATGAGAGATGTTGAATCAAAGCAAAACTTTTTAAGAAACAGATACAATTACAGGGCTTTTAAATGGGAATGTATTGCTTTAATTTAAGAATGGTTAAATAAATACAAAATTTAAATATGTTAAACGTTTTTTTTATTATTGAAATACTTATTCACCGATACTTCTTATATCATTTGATATCAAACAGGTTTTTATAGTAGTTGTCATAATTTTTTTTTAATCAGATTATAGTTTTGCGTCTCCTGCAACTAATTTTCGCGAAAAAATACAAACATCTACACAAATATGTTTTGCATAACATTTGTCTATGATTTTTTTGGTTTGATAACGTTTTGTATAAATGTTTCACGAAAATGTTTCTCACAGAAGATGCGTCATAATGTGAATTTACACAATCATACAGGCATTTAAATTTAAACGCATTAAACGGCGGCATTCATCATTAGATTAATGGTTGATAAATTTGCTGTTATTTTAAAAACGTGTAATATATTTATGAATATAATCATATTCATGTTATGTATTTAAAGATCATATCAAACACATGACAAATCATCGCATAACAAAGCAGCACGTTTTCGTGGGTAAACGCCCGATGATGGTAACACTGGAGCCATATATTTGTGTGCGTTAGAAGAGCATAGATACATACAGCTTACGCACACAAGGATAATGAAATGGCACGCGTTTACGCTTATGTTTTGTTTCAGACGCTACTTCTAGGCGTTATTATTCTAAGGCTCTGCGCTAATACTGATATGTTTGAATCACTCTGCAAACTTCCCGAACTGTCACTTTGAGATTCACTTTTGAGACAACACTGGGAACATTCGTAAGTGGCAAAAGTGCTTAGGTGACTACCTAGACGTGCCGAGAAAGAAATCGTAAAGTGCCGGTTTACGCGTTAGCGGTAGAGGTGGAGGGCTCGGGCTCGTCCTGCGCGGTGGCCTCCTCGGCGTGGCAGCGCTTCCGGTGCTTGTGGACGAAGTAGTAGGAGGGGAACTTGCAGCCGCACGTCTTGCACGGGTAGTAGTGCAGGGCGGTGCGCGCCGCCTTGCGGTGCCGGCACCACTCGCGCTCGGGGGCCGACTCCTGCCAGGCCACGTTCAGGACGCGGCTGAACCGCACCGGCCCGTCGCACGACGCAATGTCTAACACGGTGTTGGACTGCCGCTTCGGAGGATCCGGGGCCTCGATCCGCTCGACGTCGAGCTCGCTCGAGGTGGTCGAGGACGGGGACGGCGGCGGCGGCGAGGCCGGCGGGGAGGGCACCTTGGCGCGTCGCGGGACCGGGCGGTGCGCCCCTGGCGGCGGCGCGGGCCGGGACACGCAGGGACTGGGGCCCAGCCAGGCCCGGTACAGCGACAACATGGTCCGCCGACGTGCGATCCCTCACTGCCAGCCGGCCCTCCGAGCCCGCCTTATATAGCGCGCGATTTGTAAATATTGCGCGATCCCGCGACGTGTTTCGGTTTTACAGCTAATTGGGGGGTGTGAGCGCTTCCACTGTTTACTTACACGTTCCTACGATCGTGCATTCTTCGATTTGGTTTACTCAATCCGTCGTAGTAGGTACGTACGTCCTTTAATTTAGGGATGATAGGAATTACGATATTGTACTCTAGGACCTAGAGTTTAGGGGCTGCGAAAAGTTTTTAATTTAAACAATTAACTTAATAAGTAAAAAAGTCGCCATAACATTTCGGTGGTTACCGAAGAGTTACTGAATTTAACGTATAGATCACAAAATTCTATAAATTATAAAGATATAAAACCTAGAGTAAAACTTAACTTCAATATGAAAGTGATCTTCTTCACACGAACAAGAATTGATTGTGGAAGGTAATTAAAATATTGCAGATGACCCTTGGCCTTAACCTAATTGGTGATTTTGTCTCCGAAGCACCCTAGCTTCGGGGGACCTTTTCCGGGTTCGATTTCGAGCAGAATTTTGTGAACCCAGTGACTTCCATTAGGCGTTATTTATGTCAGTTGTACACCAGTAGCTGAGGTGGTTTGGTTGGACACAATGAGAGACCTCTTTCATGCCTCAACAGAAGATACAATCAGTAAATAAATCATTTCAAGCTGTGATATACAGTCACCTGCAGAGAAAAGTAACTGTACAATAATATACATAATTATATTTACTGAAAATTAACAAGGTAATCCGTATCGTAAGCGAACACCAGTCTACGTCACACGGCCGTTCGGGCGGCACAGAGAATTGTAAATTACTTGTGTGCTCTCACAGAATAACCTATCAGAAACGATTCACTGTCGGTTGGTACGTTTGCATTTGATACGATCGCAGCCGCGCGAAAATCGTATTCTTTTTGATATTAAACGAATGCCTAGTTTGAAATTAATACCTCCTTTTTTGGAAGTAAATTAAAAGCTCGCTCAAGGGTAGATATATAAAGAAATGGCCGAATAGTTCCTAAAATTGTATATCATTCGATTATGCATCTTATCCATCAGGATAGAAAAGTATACATAAATTGCGTATATCATATCATGGAGGACATTAAAGATTGGACAGTGTAAAAGTTATATAGGTAAAAGTTACTGTGAGACCGACGTTTCATGAGAAAATGACAAATGACCGCGTAATCTTGTCGTGGAAGGGTTCTTCTAGGCTCAATTTTAACGTGATAAATTCATTCCACTAAGATACAGCCCACACGAATCGATGGAAATAATAAAAAAGCAAAAAGTATGAATGAAGAAATAGTTAATACAAAAATGAGTGTGAATCCTCGTTGGGAGCGCCGAGTGGGCCGCGGGGGACCGCTAAGTGAATTAAGTGTTTGCCGAGCTTGAGGAGGAATATCGTAGCAGCCATTGTTGGAACGGCGGGGCGGGGGACGGGCGGGGAGGAATCTAGATTTTTAACTGGAATAACTGGATATTTTAATTTGTAACGATGAGAATTAACATGAATCTCGGCTTCGGATCTGTGGTGTTTAATTTGATATTATATCCTAGGTATAATACAATTCAAAGTACTCAAACATACAAATTATATCTTATGATATCAGTGATTTGTATGCACTTTTTATCTATCTTAATATATATAAATTACGTGTCACGTTGTTTGTCCTCGATGGACTCCTAAACTACTTAACGGATTTTAATCAAATTTGCACACCGTGTGCCGTTTGATCCAACTTGAAAGATAGGATAATTTACATCTCAAAATAAAAATATCTTTTAACAGAACGAAGTCTGTCCGGGCAGCTAGTACTAATATATAAAGAGGAAAGATTTGATTTTTTGTTTGCATTAAATAGGCTCCAAAACTACTGAACCGATTTCAAGAATTCTTTCACTGTTGGTAAGCTACACTATCCCCGAGTAACATAGGCTATATTATATTTTCAAAAAAATTTGGGATCCTTAATAAAACTCCAATATACCCAAGGTGTAAAAAAATAAGAAAACCGAAGCAAAGCGAGGGCGGTTACTCGTTCAATATAAAAATGAAAACTAGGCGCGTGTACAGTCGCCTAGAGAGAAAAGCAACCCACCTTACTTCGCAACAGGCAACGGAAACGATGCTTGATGTTCGTATATTTATAAACAGATGGATTACTTTTCTCTGCAGGTGATTGTACCTATCCTATCTTTGAAATAATCTAGTCAAATTAGGGCAACTTGTCACAGGTAGACTAGTCTAGCAATAAGTTAAAAATGAATTATTCTTTCGGTTTCTGGCATGTTTAGTACATCCAAATGAATTCAAGTAAACTATGTTCCTGTCATGGCACATCTTTTTGAAGTTACATTGAAATTACCTTTAAAATAGTCTCTGCAAGCCGCAAGTACAGATCAAAATACTAATTACCATTATCTATATTGACCACATTGTCTACAATGGGGTTAACTTATCCATCAGCAGTCATCACGTTTGCCCCATTTGGGTCCTGCTTAACAAGAGAACATAATGAGAACGTGGACTTTAATATTTAATTGTGTAAACTTTTTGCTTAATTGAGCGCGCCGTTTTAATATTTAAGTGCGATGAAAGACTTGTTTGAGCGCGTCTGTAGACGCTTTGTGCTAATTTGAGAGCCGACTCTTGACCCCTCTTGTTGGTTTAATACCGTTCATATTATGTTAGGTACAATAATTTCTTAAATTTTAAAAAGTCATTATTACCTTTTACTTCAATTTTTAATTGCTATGTCGCTTAGCTCATAATTTTCCATATTTTTTCTTGGCAGACTTCTGATAAGTTTTTTAATAACATAAGTTTTCATTCATATTAAGCTACATACTAGGAGCTTGGTTTGCTGTGGAAGTAAAGACAATCATGCAGTTCAATACGGGTTAAGCGACATTGCTGCTTATGGATGGTTGGATGTTGATGGATGGATTGGACAGAAAAGATTGCAGCCCTATTAAAATACAGTTGGAGTCTCGCTACGAAGGACCATACATCTCAGATTTTAGTCGATGGTTTATTTAATTCCTCCTGATGTTGTAAATGTGTATGGGTGATAGTGACCATTTACTAACCAGTGAACCAAATCGTTAATTCGTTAATATTATATCTAATAAAATATCTGAAGCAGCACAAAAGCTGCTGTAACAGCTGTAACAGCTTTCAACAATGTGCAAATAAAATATTTGCATCGCATCGCATATGACAAACCCATTGAAATATACAAAGAATGGCAACTGTATAGTACGCTGAGCCAATTTGCAATTCCCTGTGACACAAGGCACGGGATTACCGCGCCCGGGATCACCGGGATTACCGGGAATTTACCGGTAATGTAATTGGCGTCGTTGATATGATTAATCCGGTTAAGTGTAAACTTGCAGCTCAAAACTGAATCGGTAATGGGATAAATCGGTAATATGCGATGTTTCTGTGTTATTTTTAGGGTTCTGAAGTAAAATCGGAACTCTTATAATTCCGTCCGTCCGTCTGTTCGTCGGTCTGTCCGTCTGTCCGAAGCAAAGCGCCAAGACCCTTAGTGCTAAAAAGCTGTAATTTGGCATGGATATACTTATTAAAACACCAGAATCGTAGAATAAAATATTGCCATATTTATCTGAGCATTCATCTTAATTTTACATAAGATTTTTGGGATTCTTCCCGCTAGTCTCCGGGGCTTGTTTGTTTACGTCTCGACAAACATCCCTTCACAATATTAGTCAAAGTACTCAGAACTCAACAGTCAGTCTCCCGGGTAGCCCCGTTGGTTTTACATTTGTGTCATTTATGTCTAACCGACAGATAAAATAAATATTTAATTAATTAATAAGCCCCAAAAAGATTGACTTTGTGTATTCAATATTAATACTGATGATAAGCTGAGTTGTTGTCCAGATGGTACATATTAAAAAAGCGGCCAAGTGCGAGTCGGACTCGCCCATGAAGGGTTCCGTAGCAGCAAGTAACATAATATAAAAGTTCTTGAAGTTCGTTGTAACTTTGATCGAGGTAAATTGCGGTTTACGATTTATGACGTATTAAAAAAAACTACTTACTAGATCTCGTTCAAACCAATTTTCGTTGGAAGTTTGCATGGTAATGTACATCATATATTTTTTTTAGTTTTATCATTCTCTTATTTTAGAAGTTACGGGGGAGGGGGACACACATTTTACCACTTTGGAAGTGTCTCTCGCGCAAACTATTCAGTTTAGAAAAAAATTATATTAGAAACCTCAATATCATTTTTAAAGACCTATTCATAGATACACGTATGGGTTTGATGAAAAAAAAATTTTTGAGTTTCAGTTCTAAGTATGGGGAATCCCCAAAGTTTATTGTTTTTTTTCTATTTTTGTGTGAAAATCTTAATGCGGTTCACAGAATACATCTACTTACCAAGTTTCAACAGTATAGATCCTATAGTTTCGGAAAAAAGTGGCTGTGACATACGGACGGACGGACAGACAGACAGACAGACAGACATGACGAATCTATAAGGGTTCCGTTTTTTGCCATTTGGCTACGGAACCCTAAAAATTGGGGACTATCGCAACATGATTATTTTGTCGGCTTAAGTAATGTTAGGCAAAGAGGTTTTGAAGTTATGGATGAAAAATAATAAGGTAAAACATTTATGTAAAAAACCTAGTCCAATAAGCGTAAGCTTTTACATAATTAACGATGTATAATATAGACTCATTTCACTAAAATATTAACAATTATATTAAAATGGGTGACATTCTCGCTGGAAAAATCTCATATTTACATATTTAAAATCGTGAAAATAAATAAATACCTGTGTAGATTCGGTTTTCGGGTTGATTCAGCTGCGGCCTCAACGACAGTTTTCGGAGAGATACGAATAAAAGAATAAAATGTTAAAATATAGCATTTAGCGATTACGTGTTTTGTATATAAAACCGTATTGATTTTTCTTGCAATTTAATATTAAAAATAATACTATCTCGTTGGCAATTTTAACTAAGTACCGTACATCTTGCGTATCTCGCTGGGAATACGTCAATCTCGAGTCTCGACATAGCACACTTGCTTATAGGAGCTTACGGTAATTCCGTTGTTAGTTTCGACCATAGCGTATCTGCCATCGCCGTGAGTGTGACAACGGTCCCGCCGCCCGAGCGGGGACAGCGGGGACAGCGGGGATGCTGAAGGCTATGCGTGTCGTGTGTTTGCGTATCCCGCGGAGCGTCGCAATTTAACGAGCGTGCTGCGAGCAAACACCGGGGACGGGGACATCTTGCAGATTAAACTAACTACGTTTGTTTGATGTTCCGATTGTGGCTGTTGATGAGATTAAACTAGTACCTTGGGAACGTAGACGTTAGAGAATTGGACGGATTAGACAGGTGACGTTGGGGACTAAGTTCTAACTAATCATCCATGATTCCGTGCTTCGGAGGGCACTTGGTCCATTGTATTAAGGTGTAATCGAGAGCCCTAAGGTGATATAAAAACTTCCCACCGTATCAAAATACTTCACTTTCAATCAATGTTAGTTGGCAGCAGACACTATCTTCACATCTTAATGTAATATTACTTCCGTATCAATGTTTCATTAAGTAAATTTTGCAGAATAATTAATGAAACATGTATAACAAAACCATTCACATAATTGCAGACACGATCTCTCTAAAGACTGTTTAATTTTGCTCGCTAATTAGTGCAGGTGCACTGAACAAACCTGAGAAGTTTGTCTTGCGAGCCGATGTCTGCTGTTCTTCCGCTAGGATTACCTCTCCTAGATATTCAGCTGAGAAGCTTTCATAGTTCTTGTTTACGGATGTAACGATTGTTTCTGTTATTGTTGTATTTAAAGAACAATGCCGAAAAATTATTTTTATTTTTTGTAGCATCTTAAAACGTCAGTTACACCGAAGCAATTCAATATTTTTTTACGTTTTTTAAAATTAATATCTGTACCCGTATTACCCAGGGTAAAATAATTTTAATAATAAGTGATGAATTGACTATAATAATAAGAATGATGTCGATATTGTCCATTTTCATGCGGTAAAAATGTTACCATTTCATACTTTTTTCCTTTAATGGTAGAAAATATATTTTGATAGTCGTACATATTTTCTGATTTTAATTATTTCATATTGTATAAAGTGAGTAATTTGGGCAATCTTTAATAAAAAAGTAACATTCTGCTTGGACTTTTTTATTTTTATATTTAAAAATATTTATTTTCGTCATGCTCATGAAATTCTTTTAAGTAATTTAATCTTTCAGTAGTAATAAAATGGCAACTTCTGAATCGTTTTTAAAATTGACGTTGACGTTTAGTGATCAAATCTTGACATCACTGTCATCACATACTCTTCCGGCATCGTTGTTTTGTTGTGTACCAGCTACTCTATGTATAATACTTCTATGGTTATAAAACATTCAATATCAAAATACTTTGGTTCTGGGGTGTGCCTGCTGAAAATTCTTATATATCTAAGCTCAGAAATTAATGCTGTATTTTTTAGATTTTTTTTTATTTTAAGACGCTTAAGTTGAAAATGAAATAAAACTATGTATGGCAGTTGGGCATTGTTCTTTAAATCCATAATAATATTATATATGCTAGCGTTTGCCTTATGATTGAAATTCGTCCATAATCATTATTGAAAAGGAAAATTCTCAACACATATTTAGTTTTTTCAAAAAAAAAATAGAATTTCAGAAAACAAAATGGTACACTAAATGTCGATTACATTTTTTTTATATCCTATGAGTTAATACTTGACTACAATAAAAAAAAAGTAAGTGGTGATGTAGTCATGGATGGTAAAACGCACTAACTTAGTAAAAGTTAGTAAAAAATTATATCAAATACACTATTTCTAAATTCAAAGTAGAAATTCGGTGATAACTGATACGAACACAATTAATCGCTTCCCTGAAATCAAAGCCCAATTCGCAAGCTTGCAGCTACGATGTCGGCGGTCGATAAATCTAGCAATTACTGTTATTTGGACAAGAGCTAATTGGACCGGGATCCGTTCATCTCGGCTGTAATTAAACACTCCGATGTGCTCATTAGCGTACGGCTGAGCTGGCGCCCACCGAGGGGCATATTGAAAGCACTTTCAACTTTAAGATGTATTTTAATTAATTAATTGAATAAATATTATAGAAGTTATTTCTACTGGTAGTAATGAGAAATGCTTGTATCTGCTGTGTAATTTGTAGCAATTTGTTAACGATCTACTTTAAAGTAAATAAAATTAAATAGTAGGTAATATTTAAAGATGAAAAGTTAAGGCTGTAGGATTATGGAGTAAATCAGATTTTGTGTTCGTTAATATGACAGCGATGCCATGCCTCCTTCATTAAATATTTATGCCCCTCGGTGGGCGCCATTTGAATTGTTGTTAATTCATTAGGACATTTTTGGTTTTTATTATTTATACAAAAGGACATATTTGGTTGGTTAATTTATAACAACATCGAACTTACCACTAGACTTCATAAATAAAATAACATAAAATATCATAAAAATGGTGATTTCCCTTTAAATTATGGTATAATTTGAATATGTAAATAAATAAATAAATAAATAACGCTTCACACTCTTAGCCCCACACTAGGATTCCCCGTGTCGTGGGTGCCATGGACAACACACAAGACAAAGACATTCACACCCAGACCGAGAACAGAAATTCAAACTCATCATTCAAATTTCCGCCTCGCTGGGAATCGAACCCAGGACCCTCGGTGCGGCGATCCGGCATGGTAACCATTGCGCCATACGGGTCATCAAACGTAATCGTGTAAAATGCTTCTTTCCTGTTAGTTTCAATAATGTTTGGTACACGCATTCAATAAAACCACAATTAGTTACATCCTTAACTGTGTACGGACGCTAAACTGTTAATCTATGGTAAAAAAGTTTATCATACGAGCTGGTAGTGTACACTAACAAACAGCACGTAGTCTGTGTACGTTCTGTCAGACAATGTAATATTCAGTCCCTAGTTGGGCGCCAATTTGCAGAGCGACGGATTAGCCGCCGGTACGAATGCAGTGCTGCATAATCGCCTATTAATTATGTATCGCTTTGTCCAACTGAAAGGTATTTGTGCCTCTACTCAGATTAACTCACTGGGGTTTTCAATGGTTAGGTTTGTACACATGATGTGTAATGATCACCTTAACTGTGTTGAGGGTAGTATAGTGAATAGTTTTAATGAATATCAAGTAGAGTAAGATAATGGTTCTGAGATCGCGTATATGTATTTGACATGTGTGTTTTTATACCAATTTCCGTTGTTTTTAAGTAGTAACCCGCCTTTCTTCGCTTCGGATACTCTCTGTAACACTGAAACAACTTCTTTTTGCCTTATAGCCTACAGCTTTCCTCATGAATATAGCTATCATACACAAAAATATTTTTTCAAATCCTACTGTCAGTTCCAGATTATTAGCGCATTCAAACAAACAACCAAACAAAATTCTTCAATGTAATCAATTATACATATATTTGAACCTAGTTAGTGAAACGGTACAAATCGTTGTACTGGATAAGCGAAACTCATTATATATTTAAACAACTGCTGCATTGTTGGGCGCTGAACGTGGTTCAAACATAAACTGTGCTTGTGTAGTTTAAAAATCAAGCAGTACTTGTAAAGCGTTGAGTATAAATACCTGTTATCTTGATATCCACATCTAAACCCCTATATTCCTCCACAGCAGTAATTGAGCGAACCGGTACGCCGCAGACGTTGGTGACCCCGGTCAGTACGCCGACGGCGACGGTGACCCCGGTGACGGGCACTTGCGCGGTGTGCGGCAGTGCGGGCGCCGCGCGCGCAGTCACGCCCTCCCGCGCCGCGCAGTACGGGCTCGAGGCGGGCGTGGCGGGGGGTGGTGGGGCGCGCGTATGCGAAGCGTGCCACTGCCGCTGCGTGCGAGCGAGACGCAGCAGATGCACGGTGCCCTCGTGCGCGGGGCCGCGTGTCAAGCGGCTGCGACACCTGCCGCCGCGCTGGCACGACTTGCCGCACGACTTGAAGAGGCCGCTCATGGATGAGTTCCGTGAGTATTGTTTTATATGTATTTCATGTGGTGATGTTATTTGGGATCTTTAACTCGTTGAAGATAATGTTTTTGTACAGTCGAATTAAATTAATAAAAATTAGTATTACTTATTAGTCTTACTTACGGTCATCAATCATACGAATTCTTCAAATTATACACTGATTTACTTTATTTCCTTCCTTTTTCAGAAATACCAAGCGATTTAAGCAAGTGTTGTTTAACATGCTTCAAGCGGATAACGCGACGGCTCGACACCATCGGGGAGGGCGGGTCTGCGCCCGAGCCCACGGAGGAGGAGGCGTCCCGCTTCCGCAACCTGCTGCGGGAGCATGGGACAGCGTGGGACCGGATGTCCGCCACCAGTGGACGGACGCCGGCCAGCCTGAAAGCCTTCTACTTCACCTACAGGAAGAAGCTTCAACTTGACGCGTTGCTAACGGAACGGCAACCGTCGAAAGGAAGCGATACGGACGACAGCATACTCAGTTCTGGAGACACGGACACGGCCAGCGCGGAGTCCCCTCGGCCTCCTCCCCTGCCGGGCCCGCGGACGGACGCGGTGGCCCCCAGGAGGCACAGAAGGGATGAATACGACTCGTCGGCCACGGAAACGGCTGACGAGGAAAATGAAGCGCCCAGTGCAAAGGTGTGTATTGCGTTTAGAACAATGCACACATTATTACGGAGATAATCATTATGTTCGCTCCGTCTAGCATCCATCCATCCATCCATCAGCCTTTCGAAGTCCACTGCTGGACATAGGCCTCTCCTAACAAGCGCCACTCTGACCGGTCCTGAGCCTTCTGAATCCAGCGGATTCCCGCTGTCTTCTTCAGGTCGTCAGTCCACCTTGTCGGGGGGCGTCCTGTGCTCCTTTTTCCGAGTCGTGGTCTCCATTCGAGGACCTTTCTTCCCCAACGGTTATCAGTCCTTCGAACTATATGGCCAGCCCATTGCCACTTCAGCCGGCTTATTCTCCGCGCTATGTCGGTCAGTTTCGTTCGTCTACGGATTTCCTTATTTCTAATTCTATCGCGTAGAGAGATACCGAGCATAGTACGTTCCATAGCCCGCTGGGTGACTTTGAGCTTATGCATTAGGCCAATAGTGAAGCTCCACGTCTCGGATCCGTATGTCATCACTGGCAACACACACTGCTCGAACACCTTCGACTTCAGGCACTGAGGTAGTGTTTTGGACGACAAGATATGACGCAGTTTCCCGAACGCAGCCCATCCGAGTTGGATTCTACGATTGACTTCTTTCTCGAAGTTGGACTTACCCATCTGGATCACTTGTCCTAGGTAAATGTATTCGTCTACAACTTCGAGAGCAGCGCCATCAACAACAACTGGTACGGGTGTGACATGGACATTCGACATGATTTTCGTCTTGTCCATGTTCATCTTAAGACCCACCCGTTGTGAGGCGCTGTTCAAGTCCCCGAGCATTGTACTAAGTTCTTGCAGGGAACCCGCCAAGATGACTATATCATCGGCATATCGCAGGTGTGTGATGTATTCGCCATTGATGTTAATGCCACGTCGTTTCCACTCCATCAGCTTGAACACGTCTTCCAACGCAGCGGTGAACAGTTTTGGGGATATGACGTCCCCTTGCCTGACACCTCTCTGCAGTTGGATAGGGTTCGTTGCTGTGTCGTGTACTTTGACGGACATGGTGGCTGATGTGTACAAACACTTCAACACCTCGATATACCGGTAGTCGATCCGGCACCGCTGAAGAGAATTTAGTACTGCCCAGGTCTCGATAGAATCAAAGGCTTTCTCATAGTCCACATAGGCAACACACAGCGGCAGATTATACTCCTCGGTCTTTTGTATAATCTGCCGTAGTGTGTGTATGTGGTCTATGGTACTGTAGCCTTTTCGGAATCCTGCTTGTTCGGGAGGCTGGAAGTCGTCAAGCCTGCGTGCAATGCGATTAGTGAGGACCCTAGAAAACAGCTTATAAACGTGGCTCAGAAGTGCGATGGGCCTGTAGTTCTTTAAAAGGGCTTTATCGCCCTTCTTGAAGAACAGCGTCACCACACTTCTGCCCCACGCTTCCGGGGTAGTCCCAGTATTGATGACGGAATCGAACAGCTTTTGGAGCGCCACAAGGAGGAGTTTCCCACCAGCTCTCAGCAGCTCTGTTGTGATGCCGTCATCACCCGGTGCCTTGTTGTTTTTAAGCTGTTTCAGAGCCTCCCTAATCTCATACAGGCTGACGTCCGGGATATCTTCGGTATAGTGCCGGGTCAATTGAGCTCGCTTGTCTCTCTCCTCCTGGGGAGGTGGAGCTTGCGAGGAGGCATACAGCTGTCCGTAGAATCTCTCAGTTTCTCTCAGAACTTCGGGCTTCGTCGAGACTATGGTGCCGGACTCGGTCTTCAACCTCGTAATCTGACTTTGACCAATACACAGATCTCCAGCGAACACTTTGGAGCCATGGTTCCGCTCAATAGTGTTTTTTACACGATTTGTGTTATAATTTCGCATATCGCGTCGTCTGCACCGTGAGATCTGTTTATTGAGCCGTCGGTACTTTGACATCGAGGTTGGAGACTGCACACATAGTTCCCGCCGATCCCTCATTAGACCGAGAGTATGTTCTGAGAGAACCTGAGATCTTCCACTGGGGCGGGTCTTAAAGAATTTTGATCCTACCTCGTGGACAGCTGTTACCATCTTTGTGTTATACTCATCCACTGAAACGCATGATTCCAGGCCCGCGAAACGGTTTTGCAGCTCGAGTTGAAAGCTTTCAGAGCCCTGGATTTGGACAGGTGTTGGGCGGAGCGTAGACTTCATCAGGCGTGACCGTTCCAGCTTCACATTGATATTTAATGTGCCTCTTACAAGTCGGTGATCGCTTCCGGTTTTAAACCTGCTGATCACAGAGACATCATTAAATATATGCCGTTTGTCTGCCAGAATGAAGTCTATTTCACTTTTAGTTGAACCATCAGGGCCTATCCAAGTCCACTTGCGCTGGGGTGGCTTTCTGAAGAAGGAGTTCATCATATAGAGATCTTCCTTCTCCAGAAAGTTAGCCAGTAAGTAGCCTCGATGGTTCCGTCGTCCAAATCCGAAGGGACCCACTCTCAGCTCGGCGTCGTTTCGCGTACCTAGTCTTGCATACTCAGCTAAATTCCCGTTCGATTATAATGTACTTAGTTGCCTTCAATTTTTACTAGTACTACTCAAGACTACTTCTGCACTACTAATTTAGAGTGATTTTAATCAGGCATTATCAATATAAAAATACTTTAAAATACACAAAAAAGTAATATTGAGTACTCATGAATGAATCATACTCATTTGTCGACACAGGCCGTCCCTCCACCCTTACCGCCGGTGTCAGCGGTGTCGGCAGTAACGGCGGTGTCGGCGGTGTCGGCGGTGTCGGCGGTGTCAGCCGTGTCGGTGTCGATGGGCAACCAGCCGTTGACAGTCAGAGACGTGGTCCTCAACATGATCGAGGTCAGCCTCATGAAGAACAACCGGCCGCCGCATCACCATCCACCGCCCAAGGTAACTTTACAGTGTGGTAACTAGCTTTTACTACTGAATCACTAATCCACTGGACTGATTTGACAGATAATAATGTCACTGTGAAATAAAATTGCCGTAGTAATAGTAATAGCGAATTCTTGGTCCATTAAAAATACATGTTTCAAATCTTATATATCATATCAATGATTTATATGAGAATCGGTTTTTCCACGATACTATTCATTGTTCGTCAAAAACTTTGTCACTTTAAATGACAATAGGGTATTTGACAACATTGAAAATATACTACAAATTGTTATTATTCTGTCAGATGGTAGCACTAAAAAACATATTTCACTTTATTTTCAAGTAAATCACGTATATTTTTGCAAATAACACGAAATTGAAATACTGTAATTTTAGGAAATTTTACCTGTGAACGAAACGCCCTGTGATTGGTGACAACTTTGATGACGTCACACGCTAGTAAAAAATCAGATCTTTCCTATATAGAATCTTAATAGATACTCGCGTGTGACGTCACACGTATCATAGACCGCCGCCATGACAGAAACAGCGTTTTTGGCGCGGTTTTGGAAGTTTAAACTTTAACATTGATTTTTATTAACAATACTGTTAATTTTTTCGGAAATATCAATGGAGTGGGTTTATTTTGTAATAAAGAATAAATTAAAATGATTTTTAAAAATTAGTCAAATACCCTATTTGGTACAGTGGATTAGTGATTCGACTTTATTTAAGTAACCTCATGGATACCAATAGCGGCTGACTGCAGGATAAGGCAGAATATCATGCAAGGAAAGGCAGAAAAGTTTTTGAGTAGAAAAGTCCATAACTTTTTAAATTAACACTAAGCTGCGACTTTGTTTGGTAAAAACAATTTTAGTCAAACAAACTTTGAACCCCTATCTTAAACCATTTAGGAGATCCATTTTATGAAATTCTTTCCTCTACAAATACAGATATAAAGTTTCTTATTTTATACCAGAACTTTTTTATAATTTCGTATATTTAACCAATTTACTTCAACCCCCCAGCCGCCGCAACACGACTCGCTAGCCACCCTGACGGTAGTAAGCGCGTCCCACGCGTCGCACTCCCCCCGCTCGCCGCACTCCCCGCGCTCGCCGCACCGCGCCACCATCACGCCGGTGAGCGACAAGGACGGCCTGATGCTGCTGCACATCGAGCCGCGACCGGAGCCCCGGCCGGAGCCCCGCCAGGAGCCGCTGCTAGACCTCAGTGTGAAGCGGCAGAGGCATGAGCACCCGCATCCGGCCAAGTTGGTCAGTGTGAGTATCGTTTTTTTATTTAGTAGGGGAAAAATAGAAGATATAAACAGATTTTTCATACAAATGAGACGTGGCGTGCCCTGAAGATTTTATTCTCCCGTAAAATTGGAAAATAATTCGAACCAAAAAGCCATCTAATAACATTTTATATAAACCAAAACTGTTAACTAATCAAAGACTTCTCCCTGCAGCCACTGAGAAACGCGACAGAGTTCGTGGCGTACCGAGCGCAGCAGGAGCGGGAGTCGCCCAACCAATACAACTCCAAGGCCAAGCCTGTAGCCGTGGCCTCCCCTCGGCCAGCCCTGAAACTACCCCCCAACCCCAAGGGCTCTATTACCCTCGGCACCCCCGTCGAGACCAGGTTCGACGCGAGAAGAACCCCCCCAGACCCCAAGACGGGGTCCATCACGGCCGGGACCCCCGTCCACGGGCCGCACCACATGCCGGAGAATAGGAATTTCAATTACTACAAGGGCCGGAGTCCAGGTGGCGCCTACTACGCCACTGCCACGAGCCAACCCAGGCCGCAGTCGCCATCGTTCTCACCGGTAAGATAATAATCATTCATTAATAAATAATAGAAGCCTTAATTTCTTAAGAAATCTCGAATTTTATGTTATAACTTTTAAATTTTTTTTTTTTAATTTTATTTTATATAGCCTCTATCCGCGAGACCGCGACTACTGCGTGATATCAGAATTTGAATTGATCCATCTTAATTGTAATCTTAAGCCGCAGGTCTATCTTTTAATCCAGCTTATAAGCTATAATTTTACCAAATTCTATCCAAATTTATTCATGTTTACGTGATTGTCTCACAAAACATACGTATCTGTTTAGCAGCAAGTATCAACGGCGCAGAGCACGCGCGGCGCGTACGGCATCGAGCAGCGCAAGATCATCCTCACAGACTACATCACGTCGCAGCAGATGCACGGCGGGGCGCGGAGAGACCACCACCAACAACAACAACAACATCAACAACAACACCAGCAGCAACAACAACACCAGCAACAGCAACAACAGCAGCAACAACACCGCCGCGAGCGGGACGCCGTGTCGGTGATACAGCGGCACGCGTACCCCGCGCCCGGTAAGGACGTTTCGTGTTATAATAATAGATGTCGCCAATTATATTGTAATGACATTTACCTGACAAGAGATGGCGTTACTTGTATTTTAATCTTGTGCTAATAATAATGTAGACAATAGATTAGTGAACCTTACCAGCGTGAATGTACCATCAAGAATAAAGTCACCGTGATCGGTGACCGTTAACGTTGGCTTGTTCTACTTCCACTTAAATAAAAACCCTTTACTGACGAAACCTTCTCCACCAGGTCACGAAGCCTTCACGAACCTGGTGAACGCGGCGTCCGCGGCGCCCGCGCTGCCGGTCCCGCGCACCAGGGAGCAGGAGCCGGAGAGCCTGCACCATCACCAGCCCCATCAACACCAGCCTCACCAGCCGCACCAGTCCCATCAGTCGCATCAGCCGCACCAGTCCCATCAGAGCCACCAGACGCATCCGACGCATCAGCACCAGCACAGGCCGCACGCGCCGCATCCGCAGCATCAGCAGCATCAGCAGCATCATGAGATCAGGTGCGTTGAAGTCACCACATTATAAAATTTATCCGTTACTAGCATTAATATGTAATCGGTTTGATATCATTTAAGTGACAGACAAAAACATTGACAAAGGCCAAAACAAAAACGTTTGTCCCACACGCAGGGTCACCATCAACGGAGGTGTCATTAAATTGATAAGACCACGAAGTAGCTGTTGGTATAAAACTTAATTTTCCTTTTAATTTCTTTCCAGAACTCAACGGGACTACGGGATGGGTCAAAAATACCACCAAATCCCATACTCGAATGCGGAGCGAGACAGGAGAGTGCCTCAAACTCAGTACGCCGATCCTCAGCGGGAGAGGCAACCGATCACTCAGACGAGGGACAGGTATTGCCTGATACTTCATATAATAGGTATACATGATAATGTCGTGGTTAACTCTTGTTATAATACTTCCTTGGTCTTCCAGTAGAGAACGAGACCGGATAGGGGGCATGGGGGAGCGGCACTACGTGCTGGAGCAGCACCAGCTGCAGCAGCACCACCAGCAGCACCCACAGCACCAACAGCACCACCAGCACCAGCATCAGACCACCATACATCATCTGCATCAGCAGGTAATTCACATAAGATTTTTGTGAAGGCTCGAAGGACCATTTCCGACTCGAAGGACCAAAATTTTTTTTTTCTGTAGCGTATTTGCCGGCTTTTTCGTTTAACTATTGCGTTACTTTATCGGAAAAACGTTTTTCTTCGTAATAATACAATATATTTTTGTTTGTTTAGAACGTGGTGTCGTCAGACGACCGGCGAGCCGGCAGTAGTGTGGGCGGTGCGACCGCGTACAGTCCTGCACAGAAACTAAGAACACCCATACCCCATCCCATGGATAGGAAGGACGTGTAAGTATTTGACCATGACTCAACATGACTATAGTATTATGTAGGCGTACAATACAAGTTAGAACGTTAAAAAGTCACATCTGTACCAGCTGTTAAGCTTGTGATACTACTGTTGTAAAAAGAGGTGTGTATTATTACTTAGCTCCTAATCGAATGGACCGATAATTATGCAGATTTTTTTGTATGAAAGTTGATGTGATCAACATGTTTCTTAGCTATATTTAGTGGAAAAAAAATTTATAGTTCAACAACACGTTAACCTCATGTGTCGGTCGACAGTCGAACAACAGTGTCATCGGCGCCGACGTTGGTGGCGCCGGCGAGCAGTGCGGGCGCGGCGGGGGGCGTCGCGGGGAGCGTGGCTGGCGTGGGGGGCGTCGCGGGGGGCGCGGGCGTGGCGGGGGGCGCGGGCGAGCGGCGCCCCGCCGACGGCACGCTCACGGCCGCATCCCTCATCAATGCCATCATCACGCATCAGATCAGCCAGACTACGGATAGGTTCCCGGTGAGTTTCTAAGATTGCAAGTTGCAACGTTTCCTTGTAACATTTTAATGTCACGGTTGCATGAATATGTACACCACAATAACATTAATAACAAAGTAAAATATTAAAGTTTTAATTTAATACGAAAAAGATTAAGATCAAAGATTTATTTTAAACAGAAACAATTTTATAAATAATACGTCTGTAAAAGATGACGATTAGTAAAGAAGTTTCTCTTTGTACGCGTATATAACAGACGCAAACTTTTAACACTATACACTCCTTTTGTTACTCATTAATCACAATGAAATATCAATATTTTTAGATAATACGAGAAACAGAACCCCAAGGCGGTCCCCCGCCGCCGACGGACCGGCACACGCCGGCGGAGCGACCCCCCGAGCGGCCCATGGAAAGGCCCATGGAGAGGCCCCTCAGCGATGACTCCCAGGCGGTCACGGCACACACCACTAGCATGAAGCTCGGAGACCTGGCCTCCAAGATCATCACCCGGGACTTCTGTAGCCCCACCACTTCTATGTTACATCATAAGTAAGTGTTTTTGCTGTAATGAAACAACGTACAAATACCACCTGTGCACCGCGGGCACCGTACCTACGTCTACGTCCGTAGCCTACGTATCTTTGAATTTTAAATTACTTACGTATTTCTGGGACAAATGAAAGAAAATTTCGCGAGGGAAGCTAGTCACGTGACAAGTATTTTAAAATAGAATAGTCTTTTTCTCTTCTTTTTTCTCTCTTTCTTGGCCGGCAACGCATCAGTGATGATTGCTGATGTCCACGCGCGATGATAGCCACTTACCATCAGGTGGATCGTCAGCTCGTTTGCCGGCTATTTCCATAAAAAAAAATAGAGGCATGAATGTCTAAAATTTTCTTCATCCAAAGAGAGTTAATCCGATTGCATAAATCTATTTATGGCAAGCGAAAACGACGGCTCGACTCTTTATACCATAGGCATAAAGCTTTTTGTAACCAGGGAGGATGCTAAGAGTTACTCTTTTTCCAGCAGGTTCGTGAGTGGCGGCGAGGGTTACGGGGGCGCGGGCGGGGGCGGGGGCGGCGCGGGTGGCGGGGGCGGCGGAGGCGGCGCGGGGGAAGAGTGGCGTCGTGACGCCCCCAAACACGCGCCCTATCTCGAGCCCGTTAGCCCGCCCGACACGCATCATTCCAGGTACGGGGGTAGAACAAGACGTCCAAAGGGGATGATGATGTTGATGATGATGATGGTGATGGACTTACTTCTATAGTCCGTTTTTTTGGACGAGTTTTATTTGGTATACAATCTTTTACCTTTTAATAATAAGTAGTACACAGAAATTTGTTACGGAATGAAATAATAATAAGTATTTGTCTTTAAATACTTGTCATTTTCTCTATGCCTTGTTTTTAAATTACAATATAAAATAAAAAGACACTAACGTCCCAATTCAGAGTCACTAGTGGTTACTTTAATCGCTCCTTAGTAACGAATCACCATACAAATTCTGTACTAAGGAACGATTTAAGTAACAGTTAGTGACAATGATCTGGGGCGTAAGATTGTTTACAAAAAAGTACTCGTCTAAAACCGGACTATACCTACACAATGTTATAACGTGTGTCGTTTCCCGCCAGAAGCAGTAACAACAGCACGGCGCGGCGCTACAGCGGCGTGGGCGTGGGCGTGGGCGGCGTGCTCACGGCCTACGACTACGTCACCAATCGCATCGTGGAGGTCATGCGGTCGGACGCCGACGAGCGCGCGAAGCCCCTCCCCTTTCCTACTGCGTACGCGTATCCTTACTCTGCGCTCAATGTCACTACTACTGACGGTGAGTACTGTTTTACACTACTAGTTTACTTGTTGTATTAGAAATACTTCACGTAACTTACGTACCACGTGTTCGATGATAGTAGTCGTGTTGGGTCCGATTCCAGTTTGGCGCAGACTTTACAACTTACAACAAATATAGATACATATGTATCTATAGTTATGGTTGTGGTCTGGTTGTGAGTGTTTGTGTTGCCTTATTGTGTTTGTTTTCCTGTACTTACACGTGCATTGCAGTGGTGCAGCTCTAAAAGCATATTGGATACTTCTGATACAAGCTGATTCTAGCAACTTCGTATCTTCTTATTAGTCATTCATTAGTCAGTATTTTTCTAAAACAATTTTGTGATCGCAGGCGCAGCTCCCGCGCCGACATCGGCGCCCCCCAGCACGGTGGCGCCGGCCGCGCCGCCCGCGTCCGAGCCGGCGCCCCTCATGTCGGCGCAGTACGAGCCGCTATCGGACGAGGACTGACACCCCGCGCGCAAGCCGCCGCCGGCACCCTCCTAGCGCCGCGCCCCGCCCCCGCCCGCCCCGCCCCCAGCCACGCCCGCAGCGGCCCCGCCCCCCACGCACCGACACCTGCGGGCGTTGCTGGGCCACACGCTCACGGCCGACCAGCTGCGGGCTATCCTCACGCCGACGAGCAACCGCGGGTACGGGCGGAGGAGCGGCGCAGAGAACGAACGGAACGGCAACAATCAAAACGAGAATGAGAATGAAAATGAGAACGAGAATGAGAAGCGCGCGGAGACTGAGAACGAGCCCGGCCCGCCGCCGCCGGACCCGGACCCCGAGCCGCGGGGCAGCGTCATCTGCTACAGCGTGCCGCGACCCTGATGCTGACAGGAGTCTTCTTCTTCAGTTAGTTATTATCAGATTCAATGAGGAATCTTACTGAAACACGGTTCAAACAAAACAACATCATTTTATTTTGTCATGTTCATAAATCAAACGATGTCTGTCAATGGATGGAACATGGAAAATGGAAAACTTTCATCAAGTTAGTAGTTTTTAACTTGAATTTAAGTCGAGGAATTAGAAGAGAAAAACGATTGGAGTTTGAAGCTTAAGGGAAAATATTGGAAGAAGTAATTCAAATTTATTATTTACAACAAGCGAGGATTTTTTTACTTGTACGCAAGCAGGGTGAAGTGATCTCAGTGTACGCTGCGAGCGGGTGCACTGGGCGGGGCGTTGCGCTCGGTGAGCGAGTGTGGTGACGTCAGTGCCGGCCGCACACGGTGGACGATCGAACGATAGTGTCGGTGCGGACGAGTTGACAATGTAACAGGTGCCCATTCGAACTTTAAAGACTTTAAGAATCAAAATTTAATTTGGTTCGGAACTGTCCGTTGTCCATTGAAGCATTTTGGCTTTACGTCGAGTTTGTATAGAGTAGATTATATGAAACACTTTTGTATAAAACCTTTCTACACTTCCTAGGTAAGCGACTTTGTCGGTCATGTGATCAATGTTAAATCGTTATTTATTCGTTTAAGGTTTTCGTTCTCCGATGGATATCGTAGTAGTCGTAGCGCTGAATAATATTTTTTTATAACGTAACACGATCGATCGATCGACGGTGACTGTCATGTACTACAACGACGTTATGATAAGGCATGGTATGTAATGTTTCAACGTAACCGTTCAACGTTTAACTGTGTGATATCTGTGTAACTCGTATGAACCGCAGCAAATATAGGACCAAAATAGTTTACGCTGACTAGTTTTCGTGGGTGGCCCCGTTCGCTCCGTCCGAGCGTGGCCCCGGCGGCCGGGGGTCCCGGTGGCAGGGGCCCGGCGGGCGGGGGAGTGATACACCGCTGTCTTCCATCGCTCCGACACACCGATAGGTACCGCGACTTCGTCCATTCTTAGCTACGTAGATATAGGTTGTACATTGTGTATAGAGGTAATTCGATCGCGCCTAGACTAATTGTAAGTACTGCTTAAGGAACACTGTGAGCCGCCACGAGAGTCGCCGTCGCCTCATCCACTCGTAGTATACGCGTAGTTGAATTCTCATTATTTTCTTGTAAATATAGCATCGATCGGTTATGTTTGTGACGGTGGACGTCGGACGGCGACGACCGCGCGCGGACGATATACATAGCGAACTGGCATCGGATTAGAACGGTAAATTATATACATATTGTAAAAGTGTATGGTTATTATGTATACATACTGTGCATTTGTAATTATACAGGTTAGAATAATGTAACGATAGAGATTTTTCAGTTTTAGTTAGGGCGGTCGCCGCGACCGGGTATAAATACTGATGAGCTCCGAGTGCGTATGTGTGCGTATCTGACTGTGCGTTGGTGTGAGTGTGTGTGTGTGTGTGTGTGTGTCGCCGCGCGCCTGCATTTTAATTGTGACGTAACCCTTCGACCGCGGAATCGACTGCCTCCATTGTATATCCTTTCCTTGTTAAATGTCACCTAATGTACTATAGCCCTCCCGCTGTACACACGCTATTCGATTATTTTAAAACTGTTACATGTAAAGCTGTTGTTATAATTATTATTAGTGTACCTAAAGTCTTATGAAGATGAAACTTACACTTAAATTAAATATGTGGTCAACGGTGTATAAACTGTCGGAACTGGAGCTAGTTTTATATTGAGCTGTTGTCAAGCGCTGTAGATAGCTTCGCAAGGCGGTCGGTTGCGCGGTCCTTGTATATGTTTTGAATATATAAACTCGACTGATTAAATTTACTTTGAACGTTGACGCGCGGCGATGGCTCCACTTTGTGATTTCTTTATAAAACTGTAATGTACTGTAAGTAGACGGAAGGGAGATCATCCATGTATGTCCGATCAGGCGAAAACAAAGTTTTGGGAGGACGAATCAATAAATATTAAGAAAAATCTATCTTCTGTGTTTTATTTACTTGTTGGATTGTGAGTTATTGACGCACATAGACATCAGTAACACCAAAGGGTAACACCACCGAATAACTGAAATATCCGTTTCACTACCAGTAGAATCATACCATGAGAGATCACTGGCAATCAATGTAACTCGGCTAGTTTCTTATTCTATTCAGAATTCATACACGATTTTGCTATAGTGCTAATGCTACCAACATTACAGCCAACTGCAGATTTAGTTGAAACGCAATATAAGACCTACTTTCCTAGATATTGCTAAGACCTACTGTCCTCGGCGCTTCATTTGACGATAGCATGCAAGTTGTATTAATGAAACATGGCGACGATGCATCTTCGTTAACAAACGTACATTTACTACACGAGATGCAAGCAAGCGACAATTGACGATGGCGTGCGTCTACGTGGACAGAAGACCTAACTCGGCAGACTCCAAGGCTAATACTAAACGAGGAATTTAAATAAGGAGGAATAACTTTAAAACTTATTTTCCCAATCAATGCAAAATGCAGAGTACCGATTTTCTAATAATAAAATACACATTGGTATTCTGCCAAAGTCGTCGTCACTAGTTTTCTAAGTGGAAATTTTCAATAACAAGTCATGGAGACGGATAGAAGCCCTAGAGTGTGCTACAGCAACCCTAAGAACAGGACTTGGACCGGGGTGACCGTGTTTTCAGCCTATCTAGTGCTTTTGATGGTCGAAATCTACATCGAGTTTTTCGAGAACAAGTCACATCTACGCATCTACAACAAAATTTGTAACATGTTTACGTCAATGAGATAGTGAAAATGAAGGAAACTGGTTTTTGTAGCGCAGCTAATGTTATTATTTTATTTATTGACAGTGATTGATATAATTGACAATTTATATTGATATTAATCTATTTCTCATTTCAAGTACCTACAGAAGCATGTACGATAAATTGATAATACACGTTAGTTAATTAAGTTGAATCTTTTGTATTCATAAATTTTAATGTGTAGTCTAGTTTCTAATAGCAATTGAAAAATATCTCTTACAAAATTTACCTTACTCTGATTCGACATAATATTTGTTAAAAACTAACAGGTCACTATATAAAGTACTCTGTGGTACAAGTAGATAACCTATACGTGAAGTGAGAGCTTCGTTTGAAGAACTGGGAGGCCCCAAATGGCCGTAACGTGGTAAAATAATCTTGGAGGAGACGGACGAGATAAGGCTACATAATATCCATTTTCTTCACTGTGAATAAGAGCATGCTATGTCGGTCGTTGAATGGTTGCATGGCCTTTCAAAATAGTATGGGTTTTCTTAGACCATTTTTAGAATTACGCGTCCGTTTGCGAAATATTTGGCTTTAATTTAATGCTAATTTTGGTTAGAGTCAAGTGTCTCCCCCTGCCGACTAAACGGTTGAAGTTGGAAATGTGAAAAAAATCTCAAAAATAGGTTATGTGATGAATTTACAAGGAAAACTATTACGACTATGTTAACATAAGTAGTTAATGAGTAATAGTCGATAAACTTATTACTTCTGAACCCTACATTGCGCGTGGCCTGACACGCACTTGCCCGATTTTGCCGCTAATGTCATGTATTGCCACGTATCACGGCGGACCTAGAAATATGTGAACTAAACGTTCACTTGCTCAAACATTGCAACAGAAATATACTATCTTCATTCAGATAAAGAAAACTAGACATACTTATCTTTTTATCATCTTATCAGTTGTCGGAAAATAAAACGAATAAATAAGTAATAACATTTTTATTACCAACACGATGCTGTCACGACAGTTATATACAATTGCTCTCATTGCCCACACTCCACCGGCAGAAATGTTACGGAATATATTACGCGATACCCAAACTATCGTTCATTTTTTTCTTTGATGCTTTGATAAAATGCAATTAAAAATACTAAAAAAGATCATAACAAATAAAATACATAACATGCTTACAATTTAAAACTTGTCTTAAAGAAACAAAAAATAAACAATTTGAATTCATTCTCACTATGAGTTACACTTAACATTTTCTACCATTTTTACCTATTGTTAAACCGGACCATATTGAGACATTAACTGTAGTTGCTCGTAATTGTTTCCTCTACACCTACACAGGACAGTTGTTATATAACAAAGGTGAATATTTGTTCAGATAGAGTACAGATGTTTTCAATCCCTATTTAGCAATATTGTAATAAATCACGGACTATTATTTCACTGAAATTCGTTACCATATATTTTAAATAGCTAACATAGTTCAACCCGGAGTCATCAAATAACTTTACATCAAAACCATCAGTCCTATTATAAGCAGATCAATACTGTATCCCTAAGTCCTAACACCATCCTGAGATAGTCTAATATCTTCTGGCCCGGTCAATTATTGCCAAGTTTACTTCTTAGCGAAATCTTCGCCAGTCTTGATGTTCTTGAGAAGCTCAGGGATGGCGGCCTTCAGGAGTTGCTGCTCGAACTCGTTCAGCTTGCCGAAGCCAAGGTTCTTCTCCACGCCGTTCTTGCCCAGAACCACGGGGTTGGCGAAGTACGCGGCTTCCGTTACGTCGGATTTGATGTACGCACACTCGACTACGTTGGATTCACCCTGTAAACAAAATAGAGAAGGTAAAACGATACTGCTGCGGTAGGTCAATGGTCGGGGCACAAAGTGGACGTGGCCATTAGCGTCTTCCATATTATAGAAATAGCGGAGAATTTTTTTCCCCTTAAGCCCTAGTTTACGGAAATATTATGTAAGAATTTGACTTGAATAAGTAAGCAATATCTTGATTTAAACTTTGACATTAATACGTAATACGATTATTACTTACGACAATACGCCCCTTACTAAATCTATAAATAAAATACAATGGTTTTGACATGTGACTTATTAAGTATTAAGTAAATAAATAGACTGTGTATGTAAATCAGAACTCGGAAACGGCGGTAACGATTTTCATGAAAATAGTATGCAGGGGGTTTCGGGGCATTCGGGGGTGATAAATCGATCTAGATAAGATTCATTTTTAGAAAATGTCGTTTTATCCGTGTTTTCAGGCAATGAAAAACTGCTGCAATATCATTGACTCTTCCTGACATCTATTGGGGTGTAATAATACTATTATTTTCGGGAGCAACTAACTGCTATAAGGGACACAAAGCTACTTCAGTAGATGGCGTTGTTAAGCAATACGTGGCATTACTAAAATCAAATAACGTACCTTGAGTCCTCGGAGCACGGAGTTGGTGAGTCGAGCGCCGGCGTACGCCATGGACAGCGTGGCGGAGCCGCCGCCGGCCTTCGCCTTCACTACCTGTTGCCACACAATGGTATATTTCCATAAAATATTTTTAAATAATTCTATTGTTACGTTCATCTCAAACCATTCTTACCCAACAAATGGTTTTGGTGATGAAATTGATTGCTTTGGCACTGCATTGGTAAGTTCATGGTTAATCTAACCATCTTCTTATGTTTACTTATTATGGTCTCATTAACTGAAATTCAAAATATCTTGTCTCAATGCTACTTTAGACATAATTACTAACTTTTTTCTGCAAACAAGCTTGCAGTGCCACATCCCCTGCCGTCCATGAACATCTATGACAATTGAACAAATCAACAAATAAAATCCTCAAATAGGACATTCGGAGGGACTGTAGTTGATTGAGCTCCTGTTGATATATTTCATCTCACTTCATCGTACCTCGGTACCAGCTTCCTGTATCCTCTCTGTCAACGCCTTGATCTTGGCCTGGTCGCTGAGCTTGACGGCCGGCTGGCTTTGGCTGAGCACGGGGATGATGGTGACTCCCGAGTGGCCCCCAATGACCGGGATGGTGACAGAGCGAGGGTCCACTCCGTTGATCTCCCCGATGAAGGCAGCTGCACGGACTACGTCTAACGTGGTCACGCCAAGCACTCGCTTGGGGTCGTATACTCCAGCCTGGAGTAAATAGTAATAAATAAGCTTGTGCCTTCCTTTATTGGAGGTCAATGACAAAAACTATCGTCAAATACTAGAACTCAAGCATATAATGTTATATATATTAAATTATTTAAGTGTTTCCCTCTAGAACCAAACAATTTTTGGCAAGATTTTTGGTCAAACATGCTGGATAATGCACGAACATGTTACAGTAGTTGAAGTGAATAAAAATTATTTAAACAGTTATTAAAAATAAAGGCACATTAAACGTTGATCTCACTCACCTTCTTGAGCACCTCAGAAGCGATGGGCACCATGGAGTTGACAGGGTTGGTGATGATAGCGATGATGGCCTTGGGGGAGTTCTGAGCCACGGAGACGGCCAGGTCTCGCACGATGGACGCGTTCGTGTTGAACAGGTCGTCACGGGTCATGCCGGGCTTGCGGGGGACTCCGGCAGGGATCACCACCACGTCCGCATCTGATAGATCATTGTCATTAGTTTTATACTCCCAATGCATTACCATTAACAACATTAATGTTAATGGCTGCGCCGGAATGCTCATGGGCGGCAGGGAATGATTACTTTCGTCATTATACAAATACTAGCTGTTGCCTGCAGCTTCACATACGGAAATTAAGTTTTACCTTATTTGTACCTCTTGTAGAAGGAAATTTCAAAAACGGTGAATTTATATTGAAGTACTTATTAAATATTTAGTAATTTATATACTGAAACCCACGATAAAATCACAAAGGATTCCTCCAGGAGCGGGTTTTGAAAAATAAGCAATATTCACATTAATTTGTATTTTTTCTTATTTTTTTTTTGCAAAATTTTGAAAAACTGAAAAATACATGTTCCATAAATTTAAGCAAGGAACATTTGATGCAAATTTGAAGCAAATCAGTTGATGTTTTAAAAATATTCCATACAAACTTTCATCCCGTTTCCCGGGATAAAAAGTATCCTAAAATATGATCCGGAGTATTAGTAACAACTTTACCAATTTTCATCGAAATCCATTCAAGGGCTTTCATGTGATGCCCGGACAGACAAACAGACAGACAATAATTCTAAAAAAAATATTTTTGTGCTCTAACACGTTATTGAAGTGCCCCCTAGTCAAAAATTTTAAAAAATATTCAATGTACAGTAAATTTGCCCTTTGCGTTTTATTATAGTATAGATTGCATTCCACCCAACTTGCATGACCATAAAATTATTTTTAAGAAAATAAACAAAGCTGATTAACATTATTTAATAATTTATTACACAGATGTTTTATTACAAATTACATCTTTATTAATGTAAATATTAATTTAATGACACCAAAAGAGCAATTACTTTTTAAATATAGCAATCAGGAACTAATTCCATATGAAGTTATCTAACTAAATATAAATAATGGATAACCATGAATAAATAGCAATATTATGACTTCTTTTCATTAAGTGTGAAGTGCAAAGTACAATTAGATGCTACAGTAATTTTAATCATTTCATGTTATATATCTGTATAAACATTAAGCCATTGTAAATACAAGCTTCATAACCTCTTAAAACATAACAATTGTACAATTTGCACAAAAGAAAGATCGTGTAAGAGAGAAAATTGAGTAAAATAAGAATATTATTTTTACTCAAAACATTTTTGCACTTGACCTAAAATAAGATTACAGTGACCTTGGCAAAGAATCTACTTATAGATATGGGTTAGATATGAGTGGTTATGTAACAATAGGAACATTTTGAATGATTTAAGGTGGAGTTTCAACTACATGCGTACCTTTGATGGCTGCGGAGAGTTCTTCGGGACCCTTGTGGCCACTGACCTTGGCCGGCGTGTCCATGTGAGAGAGGTCGACGGCCACACCGGGGGTGACTGGCGCGATGTCGTACAGGGCCAGCCTGGTCACCAGAGGGTTCTGTTTTAGCAGCAGTGCCAGAGGCTGGCCAATACCTCCGGAGGCGCCAGCCACCACCACTTTGAAGTTTTTCTGAAGTAATCAAAATTGTCATCTTATGTAGACATTGCTTGAAACTAGGCCGAATGGATGAATCACGAAGGTCTTATTGTATAGGTACATTTAAAAAAAAAAAGTGCATTATGTACGGTTACAAGATACGATAGACATGAAGGTTACCTGGGATGATGTGGAGAAATTCTTCACCCCATTTTGAGCTGCAACTGTGGCGACGGGTTTCAGAGCGCGGGAAAACATTTTTCTTTAATAATTGGAATGGAAGTTTTACAGTAAATATTCAAACACAGCGCTATTCCCCACTGACCGCAGCGACCTTTCGGAAATTACAGTGATAACTAGTGATGTAATTTGACTAAATTCGTCACCCCGGTCATACCGGTAGTGAAGGGAAAGTCAAACAACCGTAAATCAAATCAGTCAGTTGAGTGAACATTGATTTGTTATCATCCGAGTTAGCTCGAGTTCATATTCGTAAAAACGTAGCTCAAATTGACTCGTTGATCGCCGCCATCGCTAATTCGCTTACTGACTGAATTAATGGTGGGCATACACGCAACGAGAAATCGTTACGATCAGACTGTATAGTTCGAGCGGTACAGTTTATCGTATATGGCATACAAGCCATACACGTTACGATCAGACGGTACAATAAACGGTGCCGACGCACACGTGTCAGCGATGGCATTCGACAGACGTTTTAGCAGCCCTGAAGGAAAATTATAATGTGGGCATTTCACTCGTGGTAGAAGTGAAACCTTCAAAAATAAAGGTAAAATGTAAAGGTAAAGGTAAAATTTAATAACATATCAGTTTATCAGCGCACGTCCACCCGAACTGCGACTGACGACAAAACTGAGCACGAAAACTGAACGATGAACTGAACTGTGTATGCGCATACACGTTACACTCAGTCGGCACGGTTCTTCCGATACCGTTAATCAATTGAAATTTTCGTACTGTTTCGTTCAACTGCACAGTCTTAAAAATCGGACGAAACTGTGCAGTTTTGTAACATACATGTAGAGATTTATTGGTACTGTTCGAACGGTACAGTCTGACTGTAATGATTTCTCGTAGCGTGTATGCCCACCAGAAATCTATTCGTGTTTAGTGAACGAAATAATACTCATACACATATATGTACATTACAAAAATCAAATTGATTGAACATTCAAAATGTAATTCCTTCAGATAATTCTTCATGCTTAAAGAAAATTTTAAAATTTGATATAACCGCGAGTTCTGCAATATCTTTAATACATCGATTCAGTCGAAGTACCGTTACTAGTAACGTAACGAATACACATGACCACATTTATATTCACCTACTTTTTCTATTTATCAATGATATTCACCGATACATCTCTATAATGACAGCGACATTCTGTGACATGGACAATAAACATGTTGACACTGACATGATTGACGCAAGGATTAACGTTTGACGTGAGTACGTGAAAGCGCAGGGTTACCAACTTAGGGGTTTTCCCCCCAAATTTAGGGGGTAAATATGCAAGATGGGATTTTTTTAGGGGTCTTATATGTTTAGGGTTATTTTTAGGGGTTTTGTGAATCTTCATATTTTTTATTTATTGATCATAATAAAGATGTAAGAGGCCCTGGAACGAACTAGCCAATCAAAGGAGACTGGGACTTTTGCCATTTAAATAAAGGATATCAGATTAATCTGCAATCTGGAAAAATGGAAATCAAAAAATAAGTATTTGTGAATTTACCTTACAAAATAAATCGATATTGTAATCGGAATTGATTTATTTGTAAGAATTTTTAAGTTCAATTAATGAATCAAATGAAGAATCAAAAAAGTTAATTATTATCACCGTTATTAAAATAGATTTTACTTAAATACATGCATAATTTATAAATAAATATATATAATTTTTTGATTATTATTTACTATTTTTCCAAAAAAAATTTTAGGGGGATCTCCAAGTAATTTGGGCGATTTTAGGTTTTTGAGTTAGTTTTAGGGATAAATATTTTTGAGAGTTGGTAACACTGTGACAGCGAAATCGAAAACAAAATCTTCATCTTCTGAATAAATTGTTTTGGACTGTTTTGCCTGAATAAAAGTTTTGGAAAGTATATTGTAAATACAAAAATAAACATGAACGTGATACAGGCTGTGAAATTATATATAACGAAGATGACTGAAGAAAGTGGCCCTGGAATGAAAGTTATTCTAATGGATAAAGATACAGTATGTATTGATGTCAATGTTTTTGCATGTATATTGATAAAAAAGGTTCAAGACTTAATGATAAATTTTACTAAAACTCACAGCTACGTTATTTTATAATTTTACCACCCTCAAATACTACCTTCACCTAAGCCTACAGGTGTAATAAATCAACCCTTCACGATGAAATAATGGGTGTAGCAGAATATGTCCAAGCCTCAGAAATTGGAACTGACCTGTGATTAACGTCTTAAAAACATCATGTCCTAGAAATATAATTTTGACCTATAAAAAGCCAATCATATACCAGACCCGTAAAGCTGAAAGTTTGAAGGAAAAATCTCGTTATATTGTATCTATCTTTCACAGACAAGTATCGTAAGCATGGTGTTCAGTCAGTCAGAGATCCTGCAGAAGGAAGTGTACCTGTTTGAGAGGATAGACAGCCACGCCAAGTGGGACAATTTGAAACATATGAAGTGCATTGTATTCTTGAGGCCCACGTCGGAGAATATAGCTCTGCTGTCTAGAGAGCTCAGGAATCCCAAGTATGGGGTTTATTTCATTTGTAAGTTTTAATTCATTTGTAGTATGTGGGATGGATGTGCTATGATATGATAATTTTGTTGAGGCTTCAAATTATTGGATCTATTTAACTTATCTGAGTACAAGTTACAAAACAGTGGGATAGCTCACATTTCAGCAAACATTTTACTGTAATTCTGAGTCCTGTATCTAGTAATATGGCTGCAAGTAAGAGGATTTCTTTTCTCAGATTTCAGCAATGTGATATCGAAGGCAGATATCAAGACCCTGGCGGAGTGTGATGAGCAGGAGGTAGTGCGGGAGGTCCAGGAGGTGTTTGCAGATTACCTGGCTGTTGATCGACATCTATTTTCCTTCAATATTGTGGGGTGCTTACATGGTAAAATACGAAAATAAAATATAAAAAATAAATGCCTAAATGATATAGGATAGATATATGTGAGTATGTATTGTCAATAGTGAGTCAAAATGATACCACAAGTTATTGTTTGTCACATAGCAAGAAAATATTATGAGTCATATAGAATAAAAGCGAACTGAATTTTAACTTTTTAATAGTAAATACATAAGCAGATTAAAAAACATAATAAATAACGTTGGGCCTCAGATACACATGCTAGAAAGTACCATACTACTACTAGTACTTAGTATGCTAAGCACACAGGCACTGAGCTTCCTTTTTTCCACTCACACCTCAGCAGATGATTGTGCATGCTCATATGCTACAAACTATAGAGAATCACAAGCACTATTTTTAAATCACTATTTTTGAATCACAGTGAACCATGATGGTTTGTTTTGATTGTAGGTTATCAATTTTTTTTGTCATTTTTCATGGTTGGGGGCATGTTAAGCACTGGAGGCCAGTCGTTATTGTCTGTTGTTAAGTGTTAAGTGATAAGCCTTACTATATACATCTACCCTGCATCTTCTTGTTAAAGGGTCTATTAAATGATGATAACAATAAATTCATTAATTACGTTAGGACAATTTTGGCCATTTTCGGACTCAAACCTTCCCCTCCTTGCGTAAGATTTTATTTAGAAAAGGAGGATTTTTTTAAATGTTATAAAATATTACCTAAGAATCGCATTAACCCTCTCCTCCCTTCCTGAGAAAAGGGCATGTAGAGATCTTTTAAACCACCCCTCCCCTTTGGGACCCTTATCGCAGGTCGATCATGGAATCAGAATCACCTACAGCGTTGCTCGCAAGGCCTCCTAGCGCTGTTGCTGTCGCTGAAGCGTCGCGCAGTGGTCCGCTACGAGGCCGCGTCGGAGCCCTGCGCGCGGCTCGCGGAGCGCCTGCGAGACCTCATGCGACGGGAGGCCGTCCTGCTGGACAATAACATTCCGTACAACGGCACTGCTCCTCAACCGCAGTTATTGATTGTGGACAGACGGGATGATCCGGTTACGCCGTTGTTGCACCAAGTAAGGAGTTATTAGGATCGCGAGGGATAAATAATTAATGTGTTATGGTGGTTGGTTTGAAAGTTGCAAGTGGTCATTGTCACTTGTGAAAATGGAGTTTACTGACATCAAAATATGTAACTGTGTTAAGTATCGAATCTCCAATACTGCTACTGTAATATGTTAAAGACCTTTCACAGTAGAATTAAGAGGGATGGTGGTAACATAAATGGTCTTATGTATTAATGCTTGCCTGGAATCATATAGTGAGGAACTTTCCAGAAAGAGGCAAATTCACTTACATGTGCCCTTGTACTTGTATCACACACACATATATATTTGACGCAGAAGGGGTATTCTACGGTGTTGGTTATTCAATAATATTCCTTTTACTTTCCTCCATGATATTATATTTCCCGTTCTCCTAACGTTCACATCAATAACAATCTGTACTAGTCCGTGATCACTCCTCCAATCCCCCACCATGTCCCACACGTATTGTTCTCAATAGATTGACACATTCCTTATTCTAAATATTATTTAGTTTTCTTCATGACTTCTAGTATGACAGCATCTCGTTGTAGAACCAAAGAGGCCGCTCGCCGTCACGGCTATCCTAACGTGCGCTCGTCCTCGAGCGCTTCCGCTCCCATGTCTCCAGTGGACCCCTTTGTGCGCTGGGTGCTCGTCATGGACTCCATCGGACGCCTTTACTTCTGCTGTGGCTGCACACCGACACGGCCTCATGTGTCGTCACTCTGCAAGGAAATATCCTACGACAGTACTTGTTCGCTCGGTCGTTCCTGACCTCAACAGGGCAATACTTTACAAGTTTACGATATTACCTTGAGCCATGTACCATAGTCGTTTCATTTCATTTTCCGACGTAACAACAACAACACATCTTGAGTAAGTCTCTTAGACCACAGGAGTGCACCGCTACTAAGAAGCCTGATTACACTCCCCTTCTATTCATTCGACGTCATTTCACCACAACAAGTTTCTTACTCAAGTTCTCATCTCCAACCCAATTAAACATAGGTAAATCACATCTTATCACAGTTAATATCCGCTTCGACTGGTACATGACTTACAGGCATTCATGAAAACCTCAAACAGATTATATGGACCTTTAAATCTCTTTCATTTGTTTTGATGATAAAATACTAGATAACTAGGATAAAGAAAGTAAAAACGTTGTTTGGACAGAGAAAAATCTTTTAATTACATTTGAATGACACAGTCATATCAAAAACCCATATTCGAATATCGAAGATTACTAAAGAGTTTTCACACTTCCCCTCAAACAACATCCATCTTCAGATATCCTCACATCACACCACTCTACACACACCCACACTCAGATCGCGCACACATTTGTTAAATGCCACACGACCTAATGGTTTTGTCAGCACATCTGCTGGGTTATCCTCCGTACACACATAGTCCAGATGTACAACATTCTTAGCAATACAGTCTCTCACATAATGTGCCCTTATGTCTATATGTTTCGTCCGTCTATGCGCTACAGGATTGTACGCAAGTTTAATAGCACTCTGATTGTCTACGAATATACAAATAGACCTAAGACATTCACCTCGTATAAATGCATTCAGCTGCCGCAAGTGAACTGCCTCCTTTGTTGCCTCTGAAAGTGCAATATACTCCGCTTCCGTTGACGACAATGCTACACAAGCTTGTTTCCGGCATTCCCAATTAATCAACGAGTTTCCGCATCTAAAAATAAATCCAGAGTAAGATTTCCTATCTTTGATGTTCCCTCCCCAGTCAGCATCTACAAATCCCGTGATGTCCTGCACCGGTGACTTGGAAAATATCAAACCGAGATCCCTTGTACCTTGAAGGTACCTCAAAATATGTTTAGCGGCTTTCCAGTGACGTTCCTCACAACAAGAGTTGTACTGCGCCAAGAAATTTACCGCAGCCACAATATCCGGGCGTGTGTTACAAGCCAAATAGTTAAGCGACCCTATGAGCGCTTGATAACTACGAGAGTCTTGGCCGGACAAGAGCTTACCTCCTTCCCCTTCCGCCAAGGCTTTATGGAAATCCATTTCCATCGGAGTTTTCGCTGGTTTGCAGTCGGACATACCATATTCATTCAAGATCTTCGAAATAAACCTCTCTTGACTCAAATATATACCGGTATCCGTCCTAGACAAAAGCATACCCAAAACTTGTCTAGCTTCCCCTAAATCCTTTATCTTGAAATGTTTACGAAGATTGTCTAATAATACTTCTTTCTGCTGTTTGTCTTTGTAAAATAATAAAAAATCGTCGACATATAAAGCGATATAAAAATTATTATTTTTGTAAAGACAACTATCAAAGTCACAACGTTTGAAGTTTAATGACAATAGCACTTCGTTTACTTTTTCATTCCATGACCGAGAAGCTTGTTTAAGGCCATATATTGCTTTTTCTAGTAAGCAAACTTTTCCTTTTGAGTTTTCGTCTATGCAACCTTCCGGCTGTCGCATATAAACCCTTTCATGTAAATCGCCGTTCAGAAAGGCGGTATTTACATCGAAATGACTGATGTACATGTCCTTTTCAACAGCCAATGATAGCAGCAGTCTAACTGTCGATCTTCTCACGACTGGTGAATAAGTTTCAAAGTAGTCGACACCGTAGGACTGAGTGAAACCCTTCGCCACAAGTCGAGCTTTGTAGGTCTTGTTCCCATATGCATCATACTTGTATTTGAAGATCCACTTATTTCCCACGATTTTAGCTCCAGGTGGCTTGTCGACGAGCTTCCAGACTTTATTCTCGCACATAGAATCCATCTCTTTCTTCATAGCTTCCTTCCAGTTATCCTTATCTTCCCGATTCAAGGCTTCTTTACTGTCAAAGGCTCCTGCTCTACTGTACAGCATGTAAGTCCATGAGTATTTCCTTGACGAATTCTGTTACGCAGAGGATAACGACATTCAACTTCGTTTGACTCTCCTCTATCAATAGTATCTTGAACTTCAACGTTTTCCACCATGACGTTTTCTGCTCCACTATCACCCGTTCCACCCATTTCCACTTCCGCATCCTCATAAACTTCAGCTTCGTCTGCAGAACTTAACCCTTGAGAAGTATCTGCACAACCAGGTGACGAACCTGACTGGCCTTCTACCTTTTCAAGTTCCCAAATTACTTTAGTACCTTTGTCATCACTGTCTACGAGTTGACTAGGATCCCCTGAAATAGCTGTAGAGTCCTCCAAGAAAACTACATCCCTTGCTCTTACAATGACGCGTGGATTACTGGGATTTATGAAACGGTATCCCTTGGTTTCTTCACAGTAACCAACAAAGATATGTTCTACTGCTTTAGGGCTCCATTTAGTCCGAGTTTCCTTGGGCACGTGCACAAACGCTTTCGTTCCAAAAACTCTAAAATGATCAATAGGCTGAGCCTTCCCTGTCCACAACTCCTCAGGAATCTTACCATTGTTACCACTATGAGGCAGCCTGTTCTTTGTATAAACAGCAGTATTACATGCTTCTGCCCACAGTTTCACACTCAATCCCTTTTCCGCCAACATAGCACGAGCCATCTCCACGATAGTGCGGTTGGCTCGCTCCACTACGCCGTTTTGTTCAGGAGTGTAGGGAACAGTCAATTGATGTTTAATCCCCTTTTGCCGTAAAAACCTATCAAAATTTTTATTCACGAATTCTTTACCATTATCTGTGCGTATGCACTTCAATCTCAACCCGGTCTCTAATTCTACAGATGCTAGAAAACTTTTAAAATGATCTAAAACTTGATCTTTTGATTTAAGAAAATATACAAATGATTTACGTGTAAAATCATCTAAAATAACTAGCATATACCGAGATCCACCGTATGAGGGTTCAGACATAGGACCACAGATATCTGCGTGAACCAGTTGCAATCTTTCGATTGCCCTTTCAGCCTCACCAACTGGAAAAGGTAAACGGTGTGCCTTCCCCTTAATACAGGCTATACAAGGCTCCATTACACTCTTTCCAAAATCCATACCTGGAAGCTTACGTAAATCTCGCTCATTAACGTGTCCAAGCCGCCGATGCCACAACATCAAAGGATTACCTGCTTTTAATGACGCCAACGCAGCCCCATCTACAACCACCTGACAACCTTCAAGCTTGTAGATACCTGAGACTTCACTTGCAGTAGTCAAAAGCTTTCCCTTGAAATGACCTGGAATCAAATGGTGAATTAGCTTGCACCCATCCCTGTCAAAACTCACTTTCCATCCTTTCTCTACTAATTTTGAAACTGATAATAAATTAACACGCAAATTAGGTACATACATGACATCCCTCATAGCAAGCATTCGTCCATTTATACTCACCATGATGTCACCTTTACCCGCGCATTCCATCTTATCATTATTCGCACATTTCACGTCACTCATACCAACATTAGCAATTAAATCTTTAAATAAGTGTTTCTGAAAAGTCATATGTGAAGATGCCCCACTGTCGATGTACCACTCCGTCGGATTGAAGGAGTCCCCGGCGCTGAAGGAAGACAGGCTCACGACGTCCTTCGGTTTGGAAGTCGAATCTGCTTTCTTTCTTTCAGGACAGTCTGGTTTCTTATGTCCATATTTTCCACACTTAAAGCATTTAATTTTCATGTTCTTGTCTTTGTCCCCATTCCGTTTCTTACTCACACTCAATGCCGAGTCCGCTGAAGACGATGTATTACAACCTTGACGTGAATCCTCCTGTAGTAACTTCTGCCGCACGTTCTCTGAAGTCAACTTCATCCCAGAGTGTTCCAGTGCCATTCTCATAGGCCTGTACTCTTCAGGTAGTCCTCTCAGTAACACGACAGCTACAAGATCATCGTCAAATCCGGTGGCAATATCCCTCAGTTTTTGAGAAAGTGACATAACCGCAGCAACATATTCATGCATGGATGAGTGTCTCTCCAGCTTCTCATCCAGCAACGCATTCATGAGGGTAATCCTGCGATTGACGCCTTTATCCTCAAATGCTTTAGCTAAGCTATCCCAAGCGTCTTTGGCATACTTTGAATTTTGTACGTACGCGTATAGTGTAGGTTCCACATGCAGACAAATCAAAGCCAATGCATCTTGGTCCTTCTCGATGGCGGTGGAGTCCTGGGAATCCGGGTACTTTGACGTATACGTGAACAATTTTTCTCGTATGAGAATCATTTTTATTGCGAATTTCCACGTAGAATAGTCATCTAGACCGCAGAGGTTCTTGATGGCGAATTTCGTGGATAGGGCCATAACCTTTTGATGATAAAATACTAGATAACTAGGATAAAGAAAGTAAAAACGTTGTTTGGACAGAGAAAAATCTTTTAATTACATTTGAATGACACAGTCATATCAAAAACCCATATTCGAATATCGAAGATTACTAAAGAGTTTTCACAATTTGGAAACTCAATTCAACAATTTGCAAAAGCTCATTATTATTTTTATCACTGAAGACGGTAATGACAGCTCTCAAACGTTTCTTTATCATTTAACAAATTCACAAAATCACCTTTCTAAATATGCCTGAAGATGGTTGTACACCGAATACATCAGCACTCGCTCTCTCCCGGCCGCGTTCATTCTGCCGTCACCTGGACTGCCACCGCTTGAATGCTGGTTCGCTTGTTTTGTGATGGCACGTCGTTATATCGTTTTCCACAACTGAAAATTACAAGGAAAGTTATTTTCACATGTACGATGTCACAATTTACATTTCAAACTACACTAGAGCTACTTATCTGCGATCCGCACTCCTTCGGCCATCGGGACCATCAAACACGACCTCGTGTTGTGTAGGTACTCAAACCCAGACGCAAACAGTGTGCATCTCAAGTCTGCACATCTTACTCCGCAATGGTTTTACATTTTACACGTTGATCATATTATAAACTTCCATGATTCTCGCTTCATCGCGTTTTGGATTGTTTCATTTCTCATTGCAAAATTTTCTTCAAATGTCATCCGAACTAGTGTCATTCCTCATTTATTTTCCGATCTTTCCGACATTATGGGCGCCTCAGTTCTTCCAACACCGATTATATTATTACTCCGACAAAACAGTAACATTTGTTCCATATTCTATGCTCATTCCATGTTTCATTATCAAATTTATAATTACTGGATGACTCCTTTAGGCGTGGATAGGGCCGCTTCTGATGACGCAGAAGGGGTATTCTACGGTGTTGGTTATTCAATAATATTCCTTTTACTTTCCTCCATGATATTATATTTCCCGTTCTCCTAACGTTCACATCAATAACAATCTGTACTAGTCCGTGATCACTCCTCCAATCCCCCACCATGTCCCACACGTATTGTTCTCAATAGATTGACACATTCCTTATTCTAAATATTATTTAGTTTTCTTCATGACTTCTAGTATGACAGCATCTCGATGTAGAACCAAAGAGGCCACTCGCCGTCATATTCAATTCGGTAAATTCGACTTGGTTTCCGTTCTTGTTGATGTATGCGTTCGACTAAGCTGGTCAGTTTGTCGAACGTACATTCACACATACTCGATTTTGCCGCCTGGCTTTGTCAAATCGAACATGTGTAGCTTGCCTGTGTATTCACGGTGGTCAATGACTGTCGGTGGTTCCAGTGGACGTACCAGGCGATGGTGCACGAGTTGCTGACCATCCATAACAACCGTGTGTCGCTGGAGGGCGTGCCCGACGTGCCCAAGGACTTCCGGGAGGTCGTGCTCAGCGCTCAGCAGGACGAGTTCTACGCTAAGGTAACTTAAACTTAGCGAGGTAACATTATTGCTTAGTTAGTTAGCTTAGTGGTGTTTAGCGAGGTAACGTTCTTGCTTAGTTAGCTTAGTGGTAGCTAACACTTGCATACTGTATTGTTGCAAGCTAGGGGTAACAAAAAGCAGTAAGGGATTTTTCCCAGTAATGGGAAAACACAAATTTTCTGAAGCGTCGCAAGGGAGTTCCTATTTTTAGGCTGTCCTGGTATCGAATACGTCTATGTAGTATAAGTATAAGTAGCAGTGGCATAGCTAGCCCTAAGGAGGGCCCATATCAATATTGGTTGTGGGGCCCCCTCAACGTCAGCTGCGAAATATAAAAGGAGTGCCAACTGTCAGTAGCAGTTGTAGGCCGCTGGCGAACTTTTTTTGGGAGTGTTAGTGGGGGCCCCTATACGCTGGGGGCCCCGTATAATTGATACGGCTGATACGGCGGTAGCTACGCCCCTGATAAGTAGTGTTGATGTTCTGTCCCCAGAACCTGTACTCCAACTTCGGCGAGATCGGACAGACAATGAAGTCGCTGATGGACGAGTTTCAGCGCAAGGCCAAGAGCCACCAGGCGGTGGAGAGCATCGCTGACATGAAGCAGTTCGTCGAACAGTACCCCTTGTTTAAGGTAAGACACACTGATCAAGTTACCCTTACTTTGTTTATTTATCAAGTTAGCGTCACTTCTTTAACAGATAACCTTCATTTTTTAACGAGGGTAAAAATGAGGGTTACCTCCTCATTTTTTGAATCCTGACGCAGGAACGAGGGGTGTTATAAGTTTCATGTTTGTCTGCATCGGCATACCGAGGGGGAGTGAGGTGGAGAGGCAGTTTCTTAGGCCCTTATTTGTTATACTTAAACAGTAACTCCTTTCCTTTATTCATAAAGACAAGCAGTTATAGAAGGCTTATAAAGTGTTTTGTTTCTTTCACTCTTATAAAAAACAATAAAAATAAAACATATTATAACAGTGCAATAGGTAAAATAGGTTTGTAGGTGTTTTTATGAATAAGTCTGCCGCTTGTAATGAGTAGCAAAGGGGTTGGTTTCGGTTTGATGACTAATTAACTATCGAAACTAACCATCTGTTTGCTATCACAAATCTTTGACTATCGTCCTGTCTCAAATATCTTTGACCGTCCGTCATGTGAAGTCCTATCCTATCGCCGTTTGACCACCTCTCTTGTCTATCGTCCAGAAAATGTCCGGCACGGTGACGAAGCACGTGACGGTGGTGGGCGAGCTGTCGGCGCGCGTGGCGCGGCTGCAGCTGCTGGCCGTGTCGGAGCTGCAGCAGGAGCTCGCCTGCCAGACCGACCACTCCAAACATCTGCAGGTTGGTACCACATGCCGCTACTTGGATGTAAATAACAGTACCTACACACTCAGTCATCCGAACTGCACAATTTGAGGGTCCCTCTGAAAACCAGCGGCCGTGGTTTTTCCGCGATCATTATGCTGAGCGTGAACCTTTTCACCTATCAATCTACCTACCTATCTTACATGTAAATGTTGTTTTGTTTTTTGGCTATGATTTGTTGCTGTGGTGTGGATAATTTAGGTGAAATAAACATTTCTTTCTTTCTTTCTTTCATAGCCATATAGGATTCCCTAGGGTGCCATGGACAACACGCAGTTGGATGTAATAATAACGCGACATGCTTGTAGCCCCACACAAGGATGACGTCGTTGGTGCCATGGATAACATACAGACTTAGAACAGAAAGTTCTTATCATTAAAATTTCTGCCTCGCTGGGTTCGAAGGACCCACGGCGGGCCGGCATGGTAACCTTATGCCACACGAGTTGATAGCTTGGTTGTATGGATTGTAGCTCACTTCTTTTTAATCTCCTTGCGTTCTTACTCGTTAACGTGTTAAAAATTACATAACGTCGGTGTGGCTACTAGTTAAGGCGTGCTAAATGTATAGGCCGTAGACTAATTTGCGGATTAGTAAATTTAACACATCTTCGAGAACTAGTTGAGAGCTTTGTCTCCACCGTAGCAAGTAATTTTTTTTTTGTCACCATTCAGCGTCTAAAAGCCATTCTATCAGACGAGTCGGTCCGCACCGAGGACGCGGTGAAGCTGGTGATCCTGTACGGGCTGCGCTACGAGAAGCACGCGGGCAACGCGCTGCCCTCGCTGGTGGAAGCGCTCAAGGCGAGGGGGACAAAGGGGGCGCCGGGTGAGGGGGAGGGGGAGGCGGGCGCCCGGGCGGCGGTGCTGGCGCTGGAGTACGGCGGCGCGCACGCGAGGCAGAGCGACCTGTTCGGGCTGCAGGATGCGGTGAAGATTACTAAGCGGTTGTTTAAGGTTTGTGGTACTAAACGCTAACATACACACACCCTCGTAGTAGGTTATTACCTGTGTCGCAGGTGGCATGGAATACACATGTAACACATCACAACACAATAACACCCATGACCCGAGAACAAATATTTATCTGTCTCATAAATATCTGCCCCGACTGGGAATCGAACCCGGGACCCCTCGCTTCGCAGGCAAGGTCAGGGTTGGTAGCGATCGTTACCAACTAGGCTACAGGGTCGGTCAAACTGTTTGACGACAAAACTATTTTCTGGATAAGCTCACGCCAAGAAAGCTGACGAGCCGCCTGACGGACGGAGTGGCGGGGGTGTATGTTGAGTTCTGAACAAATTACTATATTAAAAGTACTTTATAAAATATAGGATTGGTCGGAGTAAGTGTGAACATGCATCTGTTTTATAGAATCATATTTATCAGGGATTGTCAATACGTCTCGTGAGTCGTGATAAATGACAATTGGCTGAAATGTGTGAAAACAGATATGTGCTGTTTTAATGCCGTAAGAACAATAGTCCATAACATCAGTAAAATTGAATGTTGGTTCGTTACAGGGCCTAAGTGGCGTAGAGAACATCTACACCCAACACACGCCGCTCCTGAAGGACACCCTAGAGGACCTCATCAAGGGAAAACTCCGCGAGAACCTGTACCCCACCGTGGGAGGAGAGGACCTCAACAGCCAACGGAGGCCTCAGGACATCATCGTGTTCATGGTGGGCGGGGCCACGTACGAGGAGGCCTTGTGCGTGCACCAGCTCAACCAGGCCTACCCTGGGGTGAAAATAGTCCTTGGAGGCACGACGATACACAACTCCACGTCGTTCATGGAGGAGATTAAAAACGCAATGGCCGGCGTTCACAGGATTCATACGAGACATATTAGGAATGTGTAGTATTGTGTAGGTGTTGTATGTATGGAAGTAATGAAATAAGGTGGAACTGGTCACTGTAGCTCGGGTTACAGTATTGTTCAAGCGGCTGGTAACTGTACTGGTTTTAAACGTGACCAGAATACACATTGATTACGCCCGAATACAGCCTAATTTTATAGTCCACCAAGAGATAGCCAAATTAAGTCGTTTTTTTATTATCCCAGTGTTTGTCGCATTGTAAAGTCATTTACACAACTATTACTGTATTGTATTATTTTGTATAGGAGACAACTAATGTATGGCTAGGTGGTATCCTTATTGATTTCCAAGGTACATTATAACTCCTGTTGTTTCACATGCGGAAGGTCTGTTTCTTACCATTGAGTGGTTCGCACGTTGCATGTTGATATTAAAAATGACTGTGTAAGTCATAATGTCTGATTGCAGTTTCCTGATAGGTCTGATAGCAAAATTGTGTTGAAATAATTTCATTTACAGTTTGAAATCTGCTCTTAATGTGGATTAATGTATCTTAGATCGTATGATATGAATCTGTTGATCATGAGTAAATTCAAATGACATCCATTGTAAGGAATAAATCAAAGCTTCCTGAATATAGTCAAATTAGTTTTAAGGTATTTAAGCTATTTATAATATAAAAACATGTAAATTATCGTTTAATTTATTTAATGTAATATAAGTCTAATATATGCAGTGTATGTGAAATGTGTATGATAAGCTTGATAAGAAATATATTGATTCGGATCGATATTTGTTTTTATTTAAATCCTCGAACCATCACTAACGGCCGGTCTCAATAATGTACTAACAGATGGAAGACTGTGGATAGGGCTGTCATCTGTCATATTTGTCAATTTTTCAGAGGCAAAAATTGACAAATATGACAGATAACATACTAATGGTAGCCCTATTCACAGCCTTCCATCTGTTAGTACATTATTGAGACCGGCCGTAAGTAACTTCGAACGCAGTCCCAATTCAGTGCAAACGTTAATGCTAGAAACCAGATGAATAAAAAAAATTTGAAATTAATCTTGCGACCTTCAATCAGCAACGTTTTCTTGTAACATTTTACGGTAGGTCTGGATAATTTATATTACAGCAACAATAGAGTCAAACGAGGTCAAAATTGATGTTAAAAAAATAAATAAAACAAAATCAATATCGTATAGAATAATAGAAGATACGTGTGCACTACACTAAAAGCACGCATTTTTCTTTCATGTCGTTTCAAGCAACGAATACCAATAAATAAAACACAAAAATTGTTGTGTTCAAAACACGTTTTTTTATTTGTTTTATGAAAAATACCAACGCCGGTGAGCGCGTTACAGCATACAGAAACGGTGGCTCGCCTTGGCACGGGCGCGCTCAGGGGCGCCGCTAGTGCGACGCACTCTGACGTCATCATGGAAATCATTACATTACAAGCCGATGGTATAAGCAAACGTACTCTGACTCGACTCTCCACACCTCAGTCTTAAGGTAAAAATGTCTGTCGCCCGACCAAAGTGGACCAATCTCGACAGCGCAAAACTCGAAATTAATGTATTAACTATACAAAAAAGTCAGTAGACGATATTGTGATCGTATTTAGTTCCCTAAATTTAGTTAACTTCGGATGTTAATTCTTATTAATTTGGGTCAGTGGTTCTTAAATAGCAGCGACAAGCTTGACGTATATGAAATTAAAATTTTATTTAGTGAAAATATGGAATACTTCTTTTTCGAATGAACTTGCTTGTCCTAGAGATCTTTGCAGCTTTACGCGGATGGAAAATTTGTAGATTACAATATTAACAAAAAAGTTTTAGATCCACTTTGGTCGGCACAAACGATGCTGAAACCTTTAGGCTGGCAATTCACTACATTGAAATTGTAACCATTTAACAAAACGTTATTAAATTCATTGGTTGTATTATTGCTTATTTTATAGTGAATCGTCACCCTTAACGCCTTCACGGCACACAATTATAAGGCATATATTACACAACTGTTGACAACGCAGGTACGAGCCGTCAATCTTAGCCCTTATTTATAATAGCAGTACGGTGTAAATCAGCTTAAAAAATAGCTTCTCACGGACCCCGGCTGCGTTGCCCACACTTACAACCCTCCACAGTACAGTCGGACGACTGCACATATTTACATTCGCAAATCATAGTGCCATGTTTCAGGTACAAAACAATTACAAAGTAATGAAAACGTACAGTTTTCATGTTAGCAAACAATATTGCGAAGCGAAACTGGTTGCGTTTTACGTCAAAATTTAACAAATTCTGACAGCTGTCAAGTAAATCGCATTTGTAATTATTATAAAACGCGAGGACCTCCGTATCTGCTCTTTAGACTGTTTTCTTTGTAGTATTTTTATAACTGAATCAATTTTGGAATCAAATCAACACGTCGATAATACGCTATGATTATTTCTCGGTGGAAATGGTGACATATTCAGTAGTTTAGACAATAAGCCATTATTTTTAAATGACATCTGTGTTATTCGTAAAGACAAAAATCATAATAAAAAAAATACATCAAACGAACATCAAAGCAGAATATTATGAAAATGTAGTCATTTCCACCTTCATATACAGTTACATTACAATTTATTTATGTATAGTGCGCCCGCTCTGTGCTTACAAAATATACAACTTGAGAATACACAACTTAAGTGTACATCACACGACAGACTGATCATAGGAATTTATTCGAACGTGAGCGGGCGACACATTGCAATTACTATGAAATATTTTATCTCTGTGTTTATATGTCTCAATAACAATTAACAACATTAACTTAGTGACCTGCAACTTTATAAATACAACAACAATAATTTGTATTCATTGTATTAATCTATTTATAAATGTATTTTACATAATATGTCAAGCATATCGTTTAAATCTGAAAGTTTTGTATAATTATAATAGCAAACAATACACAAAAGTATTTTTATTTATATAAAGTTGCACGCCAATATTTAACTTGTGAATATTCTAACGATGTATCAAGACACGACTTCACCCAACCAGCTGATTTTGTATATTTTATACATAGGATTATAATTATATTTAGGTTAACTTGTTGACCTTGAACATAGTCCTTTTACTGGGTATAAAATGTTTGAGACTAGAATTACACTTTGAAAGTAGGAAGGTTTCTTCAACGAGTAGACATCGCGTGATTTATGTTTAAGTACCTCCACTACTTCGCAATGGAGCATTGAAGCAAGGTACGCTCTAGTTGGTTGCTACTGTGTTCAATTCACATGTTATGTATTAAAAGATATCAGAGAGACCCATCTACGACAACTATACATTTCCAACGCGATCAATAAATGTTGCATTATAGACAATTATCAAATATTTCAATGTAATTTTATTTATTATTTATTCATTTAAAAAAAATATATAAAATCAGTGGTCAGGTGTTACAATTTCAGTTGAAAAAAAAGTTTAATCCGAGAGTAATCCTGTTGCTTAAAAAAAGTTTTAATCCACAACCGTTTGTATGATTCGTCAAAAGGAACTCCGCGATATTCGTGTTACAATAAAATCTTGAAGTTGCAAGATTTTACTTTAAAAAAGTCTACTAAAACCTCCCGAGGGGATCCACTTCCCCTCCCACACGCACGCACACACACACACACACACACACAACCATACATCCACTCATCACGAAATTAACAAACAAACAAATACGCACGCGGCGCGCGGCGTTGCAGCGCGCGAAATAATTATAGATATAATAATAATATTCAATATTATATCTTTTTATCATAATGGTGCACAACAAACAACAAACGCACTTAGATTTCTTTTCACTCTCGTCACTAGCAACAAACACGTACGCGTTATGATAAAATTTTAAAAACGAAAAAAAAACAAAAGACGACGAAGAAAAGAAAATGAGAATGAAAGAAAGATAAAGACAATAATAATTAATTAAAATAATAATAATACACGCGACGGGCACTACGTTCCCGAGCCAGGGTCGTCAGGAACCTAGTGCTGGTCTTAGGCCCTCTTCTCAATACTGCATTGTGATTCACTTTTACTGAATGTTTGTTCATCACAAATCATACAGACGAATAGAAGCCGTTTATCGGGAAAGGGCACGCACAACGGAACGTTACATTCCCATGTATATATATATTCCTTATGTACATATTTACAACTAACTTACGAACTATCCACGTACTTAGGAAAAGATTTATATAATTTAAGTTTTTCACGCGTTTTTTAATAGATGACTTACTTGTTGTTTTGTTTATGTAAGGGCACATTTAGTCTGAATGGAATTTCAGCGGATTACGCTGATCGGACGTCAATTCCACATTTTACAATTTTTTATATTGAACTAGCCTTAACTGATGAGCTATTTATTAAAGGTTTATATTGTCTTCGAGTTGTAATATTTTTACATATACGTTTATTGAAAGAAGCTTAACACCTGACGGAAAGTCAACTTTTATTATTTCTGAACGGAACAGTAACTTAACAATATCAACTTTATGAAACTATAACGTAAAACAACGTGGCGCGCAGTAATTTAAAGGCTTCCTTTTCTGGTATTTACTTTCGTTTAAACATCAAAAATATTTATGCACTTAAATCTGAGTTTCTACGTCCTTATGTTCTTTTCAAATATAAAAAAAAACTGTTCCATGATTCAATTCGAACGAAACCGATAGCACACCGTTGACCGTCAGACATAAAGCGAACCGAAGAAAACGAGTCACATTACAAAACGTATCGATACTTATCATCATCCTCGCGTGAATAAATCTAATTTATTTTCCTATCGTGTGTTCACCTCATGGACGTTTGCCTCGAATGATAAATGTGGCTCGTACGCGCAACGTCAACGATGCAAAATGTCAAATACGCTGCATGTCAAAAATATTTATTAATGCTTAATGTGCCATTGTAACTACTTAAGAATTGATCCATTGTAAATTCAAATTAAGACAAATGAATGATATGTTTTTTACATTTATCTTAGTATCATTTTTAATACATTACTTCGGTCTCATCAATTTGCAACTCAGTAAAGAGTTACAAAGCTGTTTTATAATGTATGGTTATATAATTGTTAGTGCGTTCAAAATTTGCACCAGCAATGTTGAGCGTACGAGCCCTAAATGTGAATAGGAGTCCACATTTGGCGCTACCCAGGGAGCACCGCGCGGAGGTCATGGACTGAGCCCCCCTTGATTCGAACACAAACATACATACAAACATTTAAATATAACATTCTGGCACCGGTGAGGGTGACCCCTGTTGGATACCAGCGTGGACTGAGCGGTTTTATAACATTTTGTATATGGAAAGATAAGTGTTCACGACTCTTTTTCAAGTAAAAAGGCACCCTTTTAATAGTGCCTAGGAGATTCCGTGGCGCAGGTCACCTTTTATGGAACTTTGAGTAGTTAAAATGAACGATAAAATGGACTGGTGAACTCTGTCACACATGGATGATATTTTCCTACCTATATAATAAGACTTAATTCTTATGCTGACAAGTGACGAAATAATGCTTTTACGGAAAATAAATTTGGTTACTATTTAAACATCTAATTAATGTTGAATTATGAATATATTGAGATTATGTATTAAACTCTTAAAACGGTATTTTTTCACTGAATAGTAATAATTCAAGATGGCTGCTTGTCTGTTTGATATATCTAGTATAAACCATAAATGTAACATTATGGAGAGAGCACACGTTTTAAAGGGATAAAATTTAAAAACGCGCTTGACGTTTTTCGTGACCGTCGTTTTTGTGTCACCGTCCGTGTTACAAATGTTAAAATTTCACTCTTATCATTTTTTCCATTTATTTCATAACGCGCCTAAACAAGTATAACTTCAAAAATCGTAACACTTATCTTCCATATCGAATCCGCCATAAAATATATTGGGGACATGACCCCCATTTCTAGCCTTCAGGCGAGAGCACCGCCTTCTGGCCACACACACACAATCTATTCCGATACACGAGTATGATATAAAACTTTGAAACATCGTTTCAATCTTGACCGATAGGAAATCTTGTGAGACAGACATGTTTTTATATATAATATACAAATCTATACGATTTTACTCATTCAAAGTATGTAACATTTTAAGAAAGCTATGCCTACCAAAATTTTGTGGACTCAAAATAAAGCCCCAATTACATTTGATAATAATTCTACTTCCTTGTTACAACTAGCCAAGACGCCGAATAAACAAGGACAAAATCACATTTTATGAGACTCTAATTTGACTGATTACAGAGATAAAGGTATATCAATAATGTGTTTTACTATAATATGGATACATTATTAAAACATCAATAATTGACCCATTTCTTAAACAACGCATCCGTTATTGTTTCATTGTAAATGATACAAGTTTTTTTAATCTTGCCATAGTGTTTTTTTATCTAAGGGAATATGCAGTAACAGTATACAGTAAGTTGTCACAATAGCCCATGGCCATGATTGTGTGAAGTTGATCTTTTCTCATGTACTTATTCATCATACATTTATGCTCCTAAGATAATCCTCGCTCGGCCGTTCGCCAAGCGCTATCACAAAGCCTCACGCTAGATCACCTTTGCCAAACCAAGAAACCTTTGAATGAGTAAAATCATCATCCAGACATTCACCAGGCACTCACCACACACCCAGTGTTTCCTTCTAAGGATAAAATATCGCCACAATACTCTTAAACCCATGTGACTTTTTATAGGACTTCAAAATACCCATATACATATATATCATATATATATTTATGTACAGTTAACTCATCTTTTAAGATATTATAAGAATAAGGTAAAAACTTTTTGATTTTTTTGTAGATTTTGAGTTTTATAACTTTCGATAGTCTACAATAAATATAGTCGACGACGGATCCGCCGGCAGCCTACAAAAAAATTTTCCCAAAAAAATCCAAATACCGAGGAAAAATACATATTATTTATATTACATTAACTCCTATAAATGCTAAATCATTGAAATCTCAAAAGGATTCGACAGTAACATAATATTCGCACAGTGAATCTATGCGAATGGGACGAACGAAAGAGAAACCTAGTTGTGCAAAGTTTCAATGGAAATCAAACCTTACGTCGTTGTGATAAGAGCTATCAACTGCCATTATCAGCTGCGACTCGACAATCTATTATAACACCTCAAGGAAGAAATTCGAAATTTAAACTAAACTTAATCCTTCCTTAAACAACAACAGAAGAATGTGTAAAGAGCTGATGTTAAAAATCGTGTCCCGGCGACCGGTGGTATATTCAAAAGTGGTCCGTGTCACGAACGCCGTAGATGCCATACCCCGTCCGTCGGCCGCCGACACCGCTACACTACACCTACATACTCTTTTATTGTCAAATCTATGAATCTAATCTTGACGAACGCACACTGGTTTTCGATATTATATGTAGCACAACGTCATATAGGCAGTAATCGTACGAATTAAATAAAACGTTTGCATGTAATATACACGCAACAATATAATTATAAATATTATCGTTTAAGAAATCTACTCAATCGCAAAGGAAAGTCACGCACGTTCATCGAAAAAAAGTGAAAAAAAAAATTGTTCACAAACATTCCACAAAACGAAGCGAATTGGAAAGAACGCGCTATTATAGAAAAGTATAAAAAATTCGTTCATATACATACCATTTAATGATACATATATACCTAATGTATGTATATCAATTTTAATCGCGAATTTCAAGGTTTTCCCATTATATACCTAATTGACACAGGATTTTTCCGCGTTGAGACAACATTAAGGGTTTGAAACGTAAAAGGTAACGTAAACTAACGCAGCACTAAATAAATACGATGCGCGCGTCGTGTTACGTCACACACGACGCGTGCTGAGTAGGCGTTGATAAAACAAGATGTCCGACCGAGCTTGTAGGTTATTTGGTAACTTATTAGAAAAATATGGTAAAAATACTAATGCTCTCTACTCTCACATTAAACTCACAATTAAAAGATTTTTGAAGCTGCCCCCGTAATCAACCTTCGATGAGTCGTATGTTGCGTTATTTAGTATTATTGACAAGTTTCTCCAAATTTCCAATGATTTTTTCCAATAAAATTTTCGGGACTTTCCAACCATTCAGTTATTTCTATCTAAATTTGGTTTCCATCATAACCAGAACACATTTATCGCGCTAAAACAGTCAACTAAAGTCAGCCTTTGCGAATAAATGGAACGCCTCGTAGGAAATATTCGCCAAACAACCTACAATTCGGGAACCATAGAGAAAATTATCTACTTATTACAGTAAACAATCAATCGCTCGGCAATACTCTGCTTCGTTGTGGCCGAGCGGCAGACACCGCGACATTCACTCAACAAACAAACCAAAAACTATTCTTACATACATACACATTGCTTTTTTCCTTACCCCGCCGTGCTAAGCGAACCATGAAGGCTTCATTATTTATGTACACCACTAGCATATAAACACCTATTTATTTTTTACACGCTGGCAATTACATTATTTTTAAATGGCAACACTTTAACTTACATATTTGTAACTGGCAAAAATACTCGAATCTGTCAGATTTTTTTAAAAATTGACAATCAAATCGATCATTCTTAAACTAACTTCGAAACAGAGATATATTTTTTGTTTCTTAAATCTTCTCTAGACACGTGTGTTTTTGCAAAGTTGTGTAAGTGTTGCCATACATAAAATTTCTGTCAACTAAGTTTTGTTTAATATATCAAACATCAATTTTAAGACACACTTTGAATTATTATTGCATCACCTGCGATACGGAATCATACAACCTTTACAGTTACTTAGACCTTACAATTATTTTTTTATATTATTGTATAATTATTTTTACAATAATGTCGTATGCAAAACCAGCGAATGTGATGTTATCTTTACTGTCCAGATTGAATACGAAAGAGCTTGAATTTGGTTAATAGTTTTACAATATTTATTTAAAGATTTTTTTTATACCTCAATTTTTTTTTAATCTAATACATTACTGAAAGAATGAAAACTTATGTAATTTTGTATCTGAAACAACGTTCACATATTCTGAAAACGATTTTATATTACTCAACAATTTTAAAGGTTATACCTTGAGTAACATTTGATATGAATACTAAGTTTTTTTTTTACATTTCATACTATGAACCCAAGCTCTTTCGCATTTAATTTCCATCCTTATAAGTACATATCACACTTTTAGTCTTTATAGTTAAAACTAAATAGGTATATCTCCATTAAATATTTGATTGGAAAAAATCTTCAAAAAGCAACAGATTCTAAGGTTTTATCAAGAATTTAATTCCTAAAGATGCTGTATATCTATAGGATACATAGAAACGAATGATGTTACCAGTGTTAACTTTAGGGTAATAAATCGTTTCTGTACACGATTTGATGAAATTTTTAGTTTTATATGAATATCCGAACTTGGCTCTAATTTTAAAACTACAGCGCGACCAACTTATCTGTGAAATGGCGAAAATTGGAACTAATGCCGCCCCATTCATAAGTTCTTTGTGTTCATTCACTGACATTTACTACGTCTCGAATTGCGTCCAGTGATTAGTCCAATGCGTCCGACAGCGCCCTCCGTCAATTCACAGATAAGTTGGAGGCATTGTAACAGCAAATTTATAAACATCTACTGGAAACGTATTTTTTTGTGAAGGTGTAACCAATACAAGTAACGTTTTTGATTCGAAGTGTTTCTTGCAATTTGAATTCAAATTAATAATAATTGCCAACAAAGTTTCGCAACAAAAATAAAAACTGAAATTCGAATATACGTAATACGTCCTTCAAAATCCTTAAAATCGCGGTAATTAAACACAGCGGTGATTTAAATACGCAACTCAAATTGACAAGGAACTCGAAGATGAACCGTACACTCGACTTTTACAATATGTATTATGTACACGAAACAATACAAATCCTACTGTTTTATATACATATACTTTAACTTTTATATAGCCCGTATTAATCAGAGGAGTGACATCACCGTCTCACTGACACACTGACGTAACATGACACCAGAGCGCTCGGTCATGACGACTCTCGTTACGATCGAAGAGCGATAGACAGCGAGCGTACCGTCCGTACCGTTCGTACAGTTCGTAGTGGAGATATACCCGTGGGTGCACGTGCACCGGTGCGCTGCACGGGCGCGTAGCACGGCGGGGGCGCGCGGGCTGGCGGCGCGGCGGGGGCGGGCGGCGGGGCGCGGGGGGCACGGCGCGCGCGGGGGCCGCGGGGCGCGCGCGGGGCACTACGGGTGCGCCCCGCTGTGCATGCCCGGCGTCGTCGAGCCCGACGACTGGTGCTGGGGCGGGAGGAGCACCTGCTGTAACCACATCCACTTACTTCAGTTTTGACTCGATGCACTACTTTGTATATTGTTAATGGCTCCGTTTTTCTTCATGTAATCCATTGTTTTAGTCAAGTCCTATTTGGTAAACAATCCTACAGACCTTACAGTGTCTTTTTATCGTAGTTTTTTATTTAAAAATAAAGCTTACACAAAGTGAAAAGAATTTGAAAACAAATAAATAAAATCATTGAAGGTCATAACTAATTTCTGTTTATTATTAATGCCTTTACAAATTTAAATTAATACTTCAATAAGTAGTGTCAACATTGTTTACCAGTAACCACATAAGATTCGTTTAAAAACGGACTATAGCAATACAGTATCTGTAAGCGTCGTGTGACGGTGCATTTTTTACGGAAATAGTCTGCAAACGAGCAGACTATCCGCGTGATGGTTTGCTATCGTCGTCCATGGACATCAGCAACAAAATGGCATCACTGATGCGTTGCGACGAATACAGTGTAGTGTGGTGGTGAGTGTCGATACTCGACCTGCACTTGGTGCGGGTGGTGCGGCGGCGACGCGGTCGGCGGCGCGTGGTTGAGGTACGCCACGTGGTGGTGGTGGTGGTGGTGCGCCGCGCTGCCGGGGCCCATCAGGGGGCACAGCACCTGCGAGCGAACACTCCGCTGTTATTATAGATATTTTAGAGGCGAGTGCGTAATGGCGAGTGATGAACCAACGTGTAGATGGCGTCATCGGAAAATAATAGGGCCGTTTCGTCGTTTGTCATCAGAGTGATGATAGAGATGTACAGAAAAAATCGGTTCACCAAAGAAACCAATTTTTACAATAAATCAATTCAAATTTGTAAGACTTTCTAATATAGATATCGACGAGACACTGGAATGGTGTTGTCAGACTCTAACATTGTCAATGTAACGTGTGTACTGTACTAACCTGGAACGGCGGCTGCTGGTAGTGGTGATGTGGATGCGGGTGAGGGTGCGGATGTGGGTGCGGATGCGGCGTATGAGCGGGCGACGGCGGCGGGTACAGCGCCGGCGAGTTGGCCGCGGGGGACGGCGCGGGCGGCGCGTAGCTCTCCCCGCCGCCGCCCACGCCCATATTGCCACCCATATTCATGCCCACGCCAACGCCGCCGCCGTGGTACATCCGCACCTGGTGGTGGTAATGTTGTGGGACGTAAGCCTTCGGTCCATCGTAGTTCCCGTCGTAGATCTATTTAATATTTCACTAGTTATTCCTAGTAATATTTACATTTTGCTAATACAATCGATGAAGAAAATTTTCCATTTAAGTTATTTATAACTGGCAGAAATCACAACAGCGTCGCATCCAAGTATAATAATGCAGGGTTTGATAGTACACTACAGGTCCAAGGACATGTCCTTTATGAGCTGGGACACTGATGATACAAAACACCAGTCTTCAAAATTTGTACACGGGATAGTGTTTTCGTAACGAGTTTCCTTAAATCGAAACGAATGTGTCGTTTCGATCATTGACTTCAGCAATGAATACATCGTGAATTGTCCTACATACGAAAACTGTTGCATTGTTGCATTGGCTTTAATATCTTTTAAGGACGAGACCAGAGCTTCAGAGACTATTAGCACGAACGAACAAACGTGCGAACATAACGTGTATGTGTGAACTGAGAACATCTATATTATTCCGTATAACTCACCATATGCTGATACTGATGCAACGAGGGCTGCGGCGGCGCGGGGTGCGGGTGGGGGTACGGCATGAAGGGCTGCATCGGCGCCGGCGCGAGCAGCGGCTGGCCCGTCGCCGCCGCCACCTGCACGCCCGAGCCCACGCCCACTGCAACACACACGCACACACGTGTAGCACACGCAACTTACAACGCACCTAACTCGCTCTTACATAGTTCTTACGGACACGTCTAGACACACCGATGTATAAATCTCTTTCAAGGTTATAAAAATGTTGGTGCGGTTTCTATTTGCATTCTGTATCGCGTATTAACCACGCAATGTCTAGACGCGTCAACTATTGTAAGTTTTACACCGTGATACACACGGCACGTTCCAAGCGATTCACGACCTATATTGTAGCTAGGTATATGCTGCAGCTTTTGTGACAAACATGGTTTTCTGTAGAATGTATGAAGCATCGTTTTAGTTAATAAAATATAGAATATGCTCGGGTCATACGTCTGTATGACGTGCTGCGATGCGTCCGATCGTCTCCGTACAGAGCACCACACACATATGCTACATTTTATTTTTCTGTTTTAGTCTAGCTAGGCTCTGCGTTCGGTAGAGGACCGATTTTTTGTTAGCTGTGTTGTGTGTTGTATTGCATTGTATCGTAGCATTGCAAAGTTTACATTACTGAAGCAGTTGATAGGGTACTTGACTAATTTGAGCTTAATATTTCAGTAGTTCAATATTTGATTTTATTAGGGCATTTTTTAGGTTTTTAGTCTTTTGTCAACTACCCTATAGCGTTACTGAGTGCGCGCATCGTTTAAAATGTTATTATTGGCTAGTTTATAGTGCAGCTAGGGCTTGAAGTTAATAACGTATTTTTTTTAGGTGTCCAACGCGAGTAAGATATTAATTCTTTATTTTTTTCTTTGAATATTAGATTTAACGCTAGCTGTCTGTTAACATGATACTAGGACATACCATCATCACAGATTGCATCCTTGTCTATTTGCTAATGGGGTAAAGCAATAGCTATTAAGCATTCATTTCTCTCATGCAGAGGGGAGAACTGACCCTTGCAGTACAAAAGATATGAATTGTTGGTGAACACATTTAGATACCGTAGTCTAAATTTCTGTTTCTAGCTCCCGATGTGCCACACTAACAAGAATCTATTCGCAACACGTTTCGTCACAAAGTGCTATAAAAATATTGGCATGAGTGATCGAGATCTTTGTAGTAACTTAAAGATCGCCAAGAATGTTCCAAAAAGCTATTTAACAAAATCTACCTAGTCTCCATTTGCTCCCTGTAAAGAAAAATACTGTTTATAAGTGTGTACAATCTGTTTAGGTCGACTTCTATTCGCAACTATTATAAATTATTATTGTAAAAAATATAATAAAAAAAACCCTTATAAACGTAAGTTATTAATTTTAAGTAATTAAGCTTGTAACATACCCAAATAAAACCATAATAAGATAAAAACATAACTTAATATTCCTTTTGCGTAGACCCATAGCCTGAGATTAGGGCAGTTGTTTGTGATGCGTACTGTATATTATAATTTTCGAAGTCACAACCAAATTTTTTAGGAGAGATTATATTTTTACATAGTTTATTCTCTTACAAGGACTTCATAAACGATTCTACAGTATTAAATGGCACGGTCGATTTTTAAACTAGAAATATATATGAACTTAGTTAGCTTTATAAATTCAGTCAGCAAATAGATGGGGCTTGATGACACATTTTATTGTTGCCAATGAACAAGTGAAGACACACATGTAGACCTTAAATTCGGTGTACACAGAGCAAAAGAGTTCAGTATGCACCGCTAACAAAATGTGTGCATAATTCGGAAGAGTGTATGTCGGCATATACTTACCTTTCCTGAAGTTTCTCTGAGGCTGGGCGGGCATTGGGGCATGCTGGCCAGCGCCCCCCGCCACCGTCGCTCCCCCAGCCATGGCCGATCCGTATAACTGAAACATGTTTATAATATTAGTAAATCTTAATATATATAAATTACGTGTCACGTTGTTTGTCCGCGATGGACTCCTAAACTGCTTAACCGATTTTAATCAAATTTACACAGCGTGTACAGTTTGATTCAACTTGAAAGATAGGATACCTTAAATCTCAAAAAAAAAAAACAACTTTTGACAGAACGAAGTCTGTCCGGGCAGCTAGTGGTTTATAGATTTTTAAGTACATATGTTATATTTTGTAAGTAGTTAAATATCACTGTATGCTTTCCGAATACAATAAAATAAAATAAATAAAATATTATTGCAATGAAATTATGTATGTATTAGTTTTCTTTTAATTCGAAATTCAAGATTGTCCTGAAATAAACAACCCAAATTAATGAACTTTGTTCCCAATACTTGCTCCATGAATAAATAAATATCAAGATGCTTATCATTTACATATCTTTTTACTTAAATAACCTAAAAGTATTCCTTCATTAATAATTCGTGAAATGCTAAATTACTTGAAGGAAAAATTTCTGCCCAGACCCATTTCATTGTAGCACTATGGGCTCCATTTTTAGGGTTCCGAAGTAAAATTGGAACCCTTATAATTTCGTCATGTCCGAAGCAAAGCGCCGAGATCCTTAGTACTAGAAAGCTGTAATTTGGCATGGATATACATATTATTTATTAAATCTCCAGAATCGTACAGTAAAATATTGAAAAACACTTCTTTTTAGGGTACGTAAGGATGAATTTTTTATTCATCGCATACCCTATAATGTGGGGTATCACTGAATAGGTCTTCCAAAAATATTATGGGTCTTCTTAGACCATTTTTGGAATTAGGGGTCCATTTGCGAAATATTTGGCTTTAAAGTGCTAATTTAGGTTAGAGTCAAGTATCCCCCCCCCTGCTGCTGGCTAAACGGTTGGAGTTGGACAAGTGAAAAATTCTCAAAAATAGCTTATATGATGAATTTACAAGGAAAACTATCACGGCTATGTCACCATAAGTAGTTAATGAGTAACAGTCGATAAACTTACTACTTCGGAACCCAATGCGCGTGGCCCGACACGCACTTGCTCGGTTTTATTTTTAAGAAATAGAAAATCATGGTTATAATTTTACTATGAATAGAAACAAGTAGATTGGGTTACTACAAAGTAGTGACCACTTTGCGAAAAACATTAATTTGATCCAGATTTAAATTTACTAGAAAATACTATATACACTAAAATATTTATCATTTTTGTCTGATAATTAGTATGTGGTATTGCTAATGCAAATACAATAACTCCGTCGTAAGTGCTTGTTCACACAACGCGCGGGCGCGGGCGCGGGCGCGGTAAACGCTACATACACCGCGCGCGCGTTTTGATGTGAACACTTTCATAGTAGTTCATATGTTTGATATTTCGCGACCGCGCCCGCGAGTTAGTGTGAACAAGCACTAAGTCTGAAGCCGATAAGTTCGAGATATTTTATATTTCCTCCAGACATGTTTATCGGACCAGTAGGTAAGTAACAAAATGTACAATCACACACTCGTTAGTCAATCAAAACCAAAAATATTATTTTAAATTCTAGTTTTTAATTTCGTGTAGTTAATGATAAATTAATCGACCACCGAATTTCACATAAATCACATAAAAAAATATTAAGAAATATTCAATTTGTTTAATAGTATAAAATACTATTACAGAATTGTTTTAAACAATACCAAAAAATCTGGAGTTAAATCATAATTAAATATTTTATTATTATTTCTACAGAATATAATATAAATTAAGCTATAAAAAATTTCAGGTGAATATTAAAGATTCGAATATAAAGTTAATCTAATAAATAAAAAATACTTATAATCTGACCTTGCCATAGACCATTATGTAAAACAGAAATGTATGGTACCATATTATTTTGAACTAGATCTTAACCATTGTCACATGAGAATTATATAAACTCTAATTATATAAATCCAAATTTTTGGGTAATGTGTTACTTCTAACAACCAGCGGGCTTATTCATAAACCTATTCTTGATAAACCTATTTTAGCTATACCTATTACGAGTAGAATGTTTTTTTACCAATCTCCAAGTTCACCACCAAGCTCTAGGCCTCCTCAAGAGGAGAGACCCGTGCTTAGTAGTGGGCCAATAATGGGTCATCTTTATCGTTTTTTATTAGAGTGAAAAAAACTGTATGAGCCTTCTGTAACTTTCTTGTTCTATGAATAATGGGAGTAAGACTAAATCGGTATTATTGAATTAAAACTGTTATAATTTCATATAATAGATAGTAATAATTGTGATTCCAGAAAGACAGTAAAGCAGGCCCGCTTATTAATGGCCCTCCAACACGATTGTCGCATTTTACTGTAAATTCATTGCACGAGTAAAATTTACTAATGTAAAAGCAGTCTTCTAGCTTTTACATTTAAATAAATTATTAACGATCAACAAAACTCATCCTCACCAAGAGATAGTTCTATGCGTTGCTCATTCTATGGTCATTTACACGTCTGTGTTATCACTATCAGTCTCATTCTTACCATTTACACACATGGACGGCGCAACGTAACTTATTATACACAGTGTGTCGTGAATTAAATCGTTTTAACAAGTGAAAGTGTTTGTGACAGTGGTTTGGTAAATGTTTACGAATGTATTATGTTTTTGGGACGAATTTAAATGATTGTTTTTGGTTGAATCAATTTTGTCTGACGTACGGATTTTAGACACAATGAGTTATTGTTTATGATAAGATTATATAATCGGAAAATATTTTTATTTTTTGTTAAAAATTCATGACATTGATTTGTCACAAAAAAAAAATTTGACAGTGACTAAATCAACAAAATTATGTAGGTAAAATTATTAATTATTTCTTACTTTAAAATATTTATCATGTAGGTACTATCTTGGTTTGTTGCATAAACTGTGCGTGAGAAAAACTGTTCCTAATGGTCAACTGTATACAATAAATGAATATGTGAATGTATTTTCTTATTATTAAAAATATTAATAACTTATTTACAATAAAAGGTTATTTTAAAAGTTTTCGCAAACTTCCGCTGTCAAATACAAGTCATTTAGATGACATTATTTGCGATAGTTCAGATTTCAGAACATATGCGAAAGGTCAATGGCATTGAGCATTGACTCAATGCTCTATGCAGGGGTCATATTTGCTGATAGCAAATCAAACTTATTAATTAAGTACTACACCCGAATTATCCCAAAAATATATTTATAGTTAATGAATTAAATTTTATGCGAGTTATGCAATGAAGCAAGTTGCTTCAAAGTTCAACTGTACGTACGACTCGTACAAAAGGTGATAGGGCCAAATGATGCTTGCATATAACTGAGAAGGTATACTCATCTCAGTTTTACAGTAATTACATTATTGTCAGAGTTCTATTTGAGGTTGGCAACAAAATTAATTGCTATTAACTACACATAAGGCTGTGTATTGGACAGCTATTTGACATTTCCAATGAAAAAACATAAACAAAAGCATTCGTTCACATTTGCACGTCACCACTTATCAATTTAAAATCGGCTACAAGAACAAATCTGTTCAAGTGACTTTGAAAGTGAATAACAGAGTATAGAACAATGTGGTGGATACTTTGGATCATAATCTTCCTAGTGGCATTAAGACTCTTCAACAAGCTGACGTCCGGTAAATGTTACGCGGATACTGTGATGACGGGGAAGGTGGTCATAGTGACGGGGGCGAGCGGAGGGATCGGATACGAAACTGCGCTGGAACTGGCCAGGCGAGGGGCTAGGATCATTATGGCGTGCCGAAGCGATTCCAAGGGAGAGAAGGCAGTCCGACGCATCGTCAGAATAACAAAGAACAAGAGCGTGAGGTATTGTCACCTCGACCTGACGTCACTAGCGTCCATCCGCCGGTTTGTTGCTACAGTGAAGCGAACGGAAGCCAAGCTAGATGTTCTCGTGAATAACGCTGGGGCGATTTGCACCACGCGGGAGCGCACTCAGGACGGCATCCTGAAGGACATGCAGATAAATCACTTCGGGCCCTTTCTGCTCACCGTCCTTCTAGTGCCGCTGCTAAAGAAGTCTGAACCCAGTCGGGTCGTCGTCGTCTCGTCCGCCTGGCACAAGCTAGGTACCATAGATAACTTGAACACGGACAAGCACGGCTACATTCAGGCTTACGCGAACAGTAAGCTTTGCAATGTTTTGTTCTGCAAGGAGTTGGCCAGAAAATTGCAGGGCTCCGGAGTCGTCGTCAACTGCTTGAACCCGGGACAGGTGAACACTTCCTTATATAGGAGTTCGACCATTTTGGAGAAGATCCGAAGCCTGTTGTTGTACGCTTTTTTCAAGAGCCCAGCTGAGGGTGCCCAGACGTCAGTATATCTGGCTGTCTCCAACGACTGTGACCAGGTGAGCGGGCGGTACTTCGTGGACTGCCGGGAGGTCAGACCAGCCTCGATCGCTGATGACGACGTGCTGGCCGGGAAGCTATGGGCGCAATCGGAGAACCTTGTCAAATTATCACCGGATGAAAGGATTTGACGGCCGCAAGTGTGAATTTAATTTTAGTTATTAATTTGCATACTACAAGGTTGCCATGTTGTTTTTTATTTTAATTCATTACATTGTATATAAGTCAAGTTTTATTTGGACATCCGACTCGTGAATTTCCTTACAGCATTATAAAGATCTGAGATTAGAATACATACAGAAGATGTTAGATAAATCTTCACTCAAAACTGTTAAATAAACGCCAAATAAAAACCAACACAAAATTTTATTATTTTGTAACACAAGGCACACACGCAGAAATTCTCAACATATAACCTCGTAACGTTTTCGTAAAGTTTCTCCTTTAACTTCGAGTGGTAACACACAGACTCAACACGCCGAGTTCAAAATTGCAAGCAGTTGTTATTAAACAAGCGCTAATTGTTATTGAAGAATTATTTTAGTGAACTAAACATAGACAAATCAATCCATCAATACCGCTTCTAGGTCAATGAGAATCGAATCAATACACACAGTAACTCTGAACTCAATTCATCCTGCTGTTACGGATACCCATTTCGCTTTGATAATGACGATTTCTAATTATATAGAATTCTTTTACAGTTCTAGAAAGTTTAGCAAAGACCTCTAAATAGGTTATTATTCCAAAGATGTGATTAATTCGTTCGTAATAATTTTATTTCTTTATATTTTTGCTTAGACCCAAACAAATAACAAAACAAATTTCTCTAATTCCCACATTACTTCTATCCCGGATGTCATACGATAGCTTTTGACAGCTTTGTACGATAACAACGACCTTTATCATCAATTAATGAACAAATCTGATGATAAGACGTTTCCTCTAGGTATATCCTTATGTAATCAATTTACATAGGTACAATAATGTGTCAACAATCGATATAAGCGTCACGTACAGTCGTTAGGTCAATCACTGGTATAATAGTTGATATAAGGTCATGCAGATACTGCTGATAAATGAGTTGAAAATTAAATTAAAAAAATTGCTTTGTACTTGATTGACAGTGAATACATTAAACGAATTCATAGATAACGTAGCATGAATATTGTCAGTGCTTGTTCACACTGAACTGGCGGGCGCGGTCGCGGTAAATGCTACATACACCGCGCGCGCGTTTTGGTGTGAACACTTTCATAGTAGGTCATATGTTTGATATTTCGCGACCGCGCCCGCGAGTTCAGTGTGAACAAGCACTCAATCTAAAAGTATTAGAAAAATATGGTCCTTCGAGCCGGATTCCAAGCAGTCATTAACATAGCGAACGGGCACCGAACTGTCGTACCTCGCGACGTTCCCGCTTGTCGAGCAGCAGAATGGGCGGTCCGAACTGGGCGCACTCGCACGTGCCCTCCATCTAATATTGTGCCATATTTGACTTTATACATCTTTTTATGTAGTATTAAATGTTGTATTTAATTGTTTATGTACAGATGTGATAATAATTAAGTACAGTAAAATAAAACATTCTCGTGTACTCAAGTAGTTCTTATTTCTAAAGAAATTTCTTTCTTTACATCTGCAACTGGGGAATCGTAGAACATACCTTGATTGTACACACTTTTAAATATAGATAATTACGAAATATAATATGAGGTTCTTTGCTGTAATTGAACATAACCCAAGTAGCATTCGGGGCTGTATAAGGGCTGTCTAAGGGTTCACATGTGAACTATAAGCGGTAAGTCAGCTGTATAAGAGCTGTAGAGCACGCTTTACAGCCCTTATACGACTGATTTGGGCACAAGTTATACAGCCTTAAGTTCACATAGCTGTACAGTAGCAGTATAACAGCATTTAAATAGCAGTATAAGAGGTAACGCGTGAACTTAAAGCTGATTAATGGCACTATATGGGACTAATATGGTCAACTAAACAGCTTTAAGCTGAATAAGTGACCAGATGTGAACTTTTATAATTCTAGCAGTATAACATCGTAGGTGTGGACCCTTAGACAGCTATTGGCGTATATTTACCCTCTTATAATGCTCTTATTCAGCTTCTCGCATTATAACAGTAACGTAATCGCATTATAACACCTACAGCTGTATATTAGGTTAACATTACACTCTTATACAGACCTTAAACAGCTTTAAGCGTATTTTTCGCCTTAATACAGCTAATACATCACAGGTGAACTCATAAAAGAGTGAATTAATGCTTTAAGTTCACTTGTATGCTAAATGTGAACTCTTATTCAGCCCCGAATGCTACTTGGGAAATAATCGCAGGATCTACATAAAATTGTAATACAATAACAAAAGTCGCAATTGTGGGCAAAATTGAGACCAATAGCTAAAACATCAATTTTTTTTATGGAATCTAAATAAAATTCATTTTTTTACTTATATAGGTGGATTTCTAGATTTGAGAAATATATACCTATATCGTCATAGTTAACTATGTGTGGATCTAACTTCTTATATAATACCTTGATAAAAGTTTGAAATAGCCGATACAGTTATCGGATGCGTATCAGTTATCGCGACGAATAATCGTTTTTCTACTAACAAGGTATTTAATCGGGCAAGCGACAGCAATGATATCTTTTATCACCCTAATCTCGCTAGCACTCTCTTAGAGCCCTAAAATTAAATATTAAGTACGATATTGAAGGTCATATACAAAGTTAATGTCTAACTCACCGGATGGGGGTGTGGCAACGCGTAGGGCGGGGTCTGCGCGGCCGCAGCCGCAGCGGACACTAGTCCGTACGGAATGGCGGCCACCTGCGGGCGAACAGTTACTATATCCACGTTCTCGCTATGCCGAAACTGTTTGTGTGAAATTATAACTATACCCTCTGTCGTACAATACAATATTCTTTATTTTGCTTAACAAGTAGGATACAAATATGTGGTGGAGTATAGCGTGCAATAGCAATAACTATTATAGTAGCGATCTTTTAGGTGGAACACACAGAGAGTGATAAGATAGGACATTTTTTTTAATGAAATGGAAAGTTAAATTTACGCATTAATGAACACAAACTATACATACATACTATAGTTATAAAAGAAATAAATATGTTCAATAAAATGATTCCAAAACTGATAAAAAATATACTTTCTTATCCTTTTATGTAAATTGTTCACTGTTTCTCGTTTATTAAACAAAATTTAATATACAGAATGAAATATTTAATTAATTAAAAATAAAACACTATAAATAAGTGGCCATATAAGTAATGTGTACATATAACATAGTGTAAAAGAGAACTACCAAACTGTGTGCATTAATACATTAGACACGTGTATATTAAAATTAAAAGATAATCTAAACATTTGACTAACTTGGCTGTATGCGCTCACCATATGAGGTGGCGGCGGCGGTGCGGGCACGTAGCTCACGCCGGCTCCGACGACACCCACGCCGCCCAGGCCCACGCCCACGCCCACTCCACCCACACCCACGCCCACTCCGCCGCCCGGCGTGCCCGGTGTGTGCGGTCTGAGGGAAACATTTTATTATAACGATTAAAAAGATTAAAAAACGAATCGTTAATTTCAGGTAGACTTCTTCAAAGTTTAACTTTTCGGAGTGGTGTCAAAATTATTCGAAATTCAAACTCATTTAAATTTCTGGAAGTCGAACCCTGGAGACCCTAGGTACAGCAATCATGGTATCAATGCGCCAGACTGATCGTCAACTTTACGTTACGTAACGTTGTCGTATTACCGTATACACAACCGTGACGGTAAAACGTTACAAGAAAACGTTGCATTATTGTCACACAGTTCACATTCGTTCACAATTTCACATTTTATCTAATCCCATCAATCTCACCTGCTCGGGTTCGGCGTGGTAGGGCTCCGCGGCGCAAAGCTCTTCGCGCTCGGGTTGAACTCCTTGGCGTTGGGGTTGAGGGTGGACTTCTTGAGGGTGGCGGTGGCGCGCTCCACCGTGGACAGCGCCGGGGAGGTCGCGGTGGGCGGGGAGGCGGCGGGGGACCGCTCCTCGGGCACTTCCTCTGTCTTGGGTGCTGGCGGCGGCTTTAATAAAACGTTTAATAAGTCCAACTTGTGTTCTGAGGCAGCACTATAAATAAACTAGAGTCTATAGACAATTTATTTGGTCGTGTTAATGTGGTGTAAAAATTAGGAGTCTTGTTATTTGACTTAATTTTTAAGTTTTAAAATGTAATATACCCCCAACAGTTTGAGGTGATGAACTTGATACGCCTGAACAGATCTTCATAAATAGGACCCTGGACTGTTTTTTCAAAATGTCTCAGCGTGTTGATTAGGTCATAAAATTTCTAGGAAATATGTTTTCCCGCAGAATTTTCTCTTTTTTTGCGTGGGGGGTTAATGAGAGTGCATTAATTCTTTTATAATTCTGCCGACATTAAAAGCGACGGAGCATTCATCCATCCACCACCACTCTACTACTCTATCCACCCTACCTTGTGAGCGTGCTGATGCTGGTGCTGCTGATGCTGCGGGTGCTGCTGGTGCTGTTGGTGCTGTTGGTGCTGCGGGTGCTGTTGATGCTGGGCGTGCTGCGGGTGCGTGTGGTGCGCGTGCTCGTGCTTGCCGCGCTCGCGCTTCGGCTCCGACGGGGCGCCCGCGTTCGCCGAGACCACCGGCGGCGACGACGGCGGCGGGGGCATTTGCTGTTGACCAATGTCACAGTAAAATACAATACGAATCCTCTTTATTCTACACCAATGTTTTTAGAAACATGAATACAAAGATACTTAAGTATGGCGGTCTTATCACAAATTAGACAACCTTCATAAATACAAGAGTTGCAAGAAAGATAGCGATGCAAAAATGGTTGATTTAATAATAATAGCAATCTTGTTAGTCGAGGACTGGGGGCTCGCATGTATTATTTATCCGGAATTTTTTTATGGTAGACATTTTTACCCGCATATTATATTAGCATTATTACTTTCGCTTGACACTTGTTAGTCGATTTAAAACATGTCAGTGTAGAGATGCATAGTATCTTGATGCAATTTAATGCGTACAAGTGTTTAAATCAGTGAAGTTCAAGCAATTTCCTTCATAGTAAGAATAACAATTTCTTAAGATCCTTGAAGAGTATTAAATCCCGTCATACCTGCGGGTGAGGGTTCGCTTGCGGCACGTGCGGCTGCGGCACATGCGGCTGCGGCTGTTGCGCCTGCGGCGGCACCGGCCCGCCGGCGGTCACCAGCTGGAACTCTTGCTGGAACTTGAGCAGTTCCTGTGAAACGGATGTTAACACTATTTATTACTGAAGAAAGTAGTATATTCTTTCAACTCTCAAAACCGGATGTGTCAGTTTGTTCATAACAAATTAATAGTATTATAGTGGCGTAGCTTTCCCTAGTTTAGCTTAGTTAGCGTAGCTTCCCTAGGGGCTACCCATAAATACGTAATTTATCACACGTCGCGTTTAATAATTTCTTGGTGTAAAATTTCATATGTGACGTCACACAGATGTTACCAGCTGTGACAAGGACGGAGGGAGGGATCAAAGTCATGAAATTAGTGTGACGTAATTTATGGATGGCCTCCTAATCATGTACAAAACTTGTTGAAGGTCCCCCGCTTAGACAGGGTTCATTAAATGTTCCAACATTTCACGAAATTTTGTTTACGAAGCATTGCTGATATACCAGTAGCTACCTCTCTGTAATATTTTTAATTTTAGAACTACTTAGTAGTTATGTAGCAAGTAGTAATATAGTGGAAAAAGGACTGTAAGACGTCCCCTGACCAGGTGGACTGGACCGCTCAGAGTGGCGTAATTTAGGAGTGGCCTATGTCCAGTAATGGAGCTCCAAGGGCTGATGGATGGATGAGTAATGTAGTGATCGAGAACCGAACCTTGACCTCCTCCTGTCGGCGCGGCTCGGGCGGCGGCGCGTGGTGTCGCGGCGGCCGCGCGTGGTTCTCCGCCGCTGGTGGGGGGTTCTAACAAACATAAACAATACAGTAATTTATAAGCCGAATTAAAAACCTAAATAGAGCTGTCTGTATTATACGGAGAAATAGAAACGTAAACAGAACCTAGTTCGGTAACATGATTGCTTGCTGAAAAAGCAGTGTACATCCGACTGCTTCACACGTTATAATATCGCACACAGGACAAGCAGACTAACATTGTACTTAAAAAATTCAACATAATTCCTTTTTAATTCACAGTAGAATATGCAAACATTATATTGAACATAGCAAATCTTTTGTAATCTCTTAGCCTGCATTAATAAATCAAAGACATCTAAGGAGCACTAAAAAACCAGGTATAAGTAGTAATCAATAACTTGATAATCAATGAAAATAACTCACGTGGTGATGGTGTGGGGGGAAGCCCTGTCGAGGCAGCGGCGCCGCCCGAGGCTCCCCGTTTAACTTCCCAGTAGGTCTACAATGTAAAACATATATTGCTAAGTTAACACTATACAGCATGTAATGTTAGATGTGATACTAATTAAGCTCAGGACCTAATAAACAAATAAAACCACCCATAAATCACAGAGATAATAATAACAAACAAAATATCTCAAAACGTGTGAACGCACTAACGCGTCGTACTTGGATGTACGATCCGTTTTTCCTTCATACTTAAACCCTGGCATAGAACAGGCAAAAATACTTAGGTATGTACCTACTAAGCAAATATCTAACATAAAATAGGCATCACAAACGTTTAATAAAAAATTTATAAACACCCAAGTATTTCTGGCGAACCTATTTCAAATATGGAATGGTATTCAAAAACTCACGGATTCGGACCTGATAGTGTCCAGGCGCTCCGTCGTGTTGATAATACATTATTAAGTTATCACACTTAACGGCACATCCAAAATTTCATCCACCACACTAATTGTTAAAATGTTTAATCATGATGCACTATCAAGTCTTCCGTCAATAAAGTACGGACCTAATAAACAGTTGTTTAAAACACCAGCCCACATATTGACACTAAAACGGTGTTGAAAAGCGTCATGTCGCGTAACATTGGGGTTTTCAGCACTCCACCAATGTTCATTATGCACTTTGAAATATCGGTAACAAAATGTTTTTGTCTGAGTTAGACAAAAAACCAACGACAAAAGTTGACTCTCGGCGCATGGTTGTTGACCCCAAGCTCTTGAACGGGTTGAAAGTGATGGGGATGTAAACCCTCTTCACAACGTCCACACACACCACAGTTTTCAGCCGTTGATTCACTCCTAACATTGAATGGTATGAGGGAATATGGCGATTGGGAAACATCTGTCTATGCAAATTGATGGCTTCTTGCACATTATCGTGGGCTGACGCGTAAGCACGAACCATATCCCAGTATTCCTCATTGGAAATCTGATACGACGTCATGGCTCTAAGTTAGTAATCCGTAGAGATATCGTCATCACACATTCACTATGCGAAGCACTCGCAGACTGAGTGGCCGGCGACGCCAGCTCCGCGCCAGGCCGACGGCGCCGCGGCTCAGTGTGTATGATTCATGTAGTTTAAAGGATAATTTGGGTAAAAATTAAGGTCATATTTTTTACATATTCGGGCTAAGAATCGAGTACTGAATGTCCTCCGAAAATATATCTCTCGTTTAATCTGACACCCTGTATAATATAAAACATACATCCCAGGATGAAGGAAACTCATTGACGATGATCCTTTAACAGAGCCCAGAAATTGTCAGTTGGGACAAAAACTAATGTTTAGGCCATACACAAGAAAGTAAAATACAGGCGTCAACGATACATACGATATAATTTTGGAAGGATTTACTAATTTTGCTCTTCCATATTTGTTGCTGTTGTTGTTGAAAACAAAGTTGAAAGCCGATCATATTTTGTCTACGTTACAATGATTATTCATAGTTTGGAGTTAATTAACGACACGACAGGTTACACACCTAAGTTTCATATTGGTGTGTGATGTCGTTGATGATACAGGCCATGAGAGCCAACACAGCTTAACTACATTTTTCATCATTTGATAACTTTTTTTATTAAAAACACGATATATTTGTTGACTATTAATTTTATAATTTTATTGTAAAAAACGGGACTATTCGTTTAGGAGCTACGATACCACAGATGGACACAGACACGTGAAGCTTATAACACCCCTCTTTTTCCGATGGGGGTTTGATATACATACATAAGTGTATATCAGTGATACCTAATGAAAAAATTATTTCTACTGACTTTAGTAGTTAACTGTTTTGTCTCTCACGTCCTGATATACAACTGGCAGTAGTGTGACGACAGCGTGGTGACGTTCGGTACTCACGGCGGATGGTGGTGATGGTGGTGGTGATGCGGGAAGGGCGGCGGCGCGTGGTAGCCGCCCGCCTGCGCCGCGTAGCTCTTGCCGGCGGGCGCGCTGGGCGCCGGCGCCGCGCCCGGGGACGCCGCAATCGCCGCAGGGCTTGACGATTGCTGGGGGCGTGATATATCTTTAAGTAGGACTGTGCTGGGCAATACATTTGTAATATTAGCTACTCCAATTGTTATTGCTACCTAGCGCGTTAGGCCGCTGACGTGGACAACACACCTTTGATGGGACGTACCTAATAATCACCAGCCAAGTTATCGCTTAACATATAATTGCATTAACTTTTAGCTCTCTAACGGTCAGCCACTTTCTTAACGCGTTAGGACCCCGATATGGCATACAAAGAAGCTGTGATTCGATTCACGTTCTTGGTCAACAATATAATATCTCTTACGACACGCTAATAAAACAGCAAAAAAATTTATATCCTCACCGCATGTTCGTCGAGCCGCCTGTCGGCGGGCGGCGTGAGGTGGTGCCGCGGAGGCCTGGGGTCCTTCTCGCGGGGGTCCTTGAAGCCCGGCTTGCCCGCGCCCCCCGCGCTCGCTGCGCCGCCCGCGCCACCCGGGCCCCCCGCGCCCCCCGGCCCGCCCGGACTGCCGCTCGCGTTGCCGTTGCCCGTCGGCTTCACTAACTTACCCGCCTGGAAATATACATCGTTATCCTTTATTTGGAAATATATGAAAATAAATTATGTCAACGCAGGGGCCCTTCTGGGCTAATTATGGAACTTACTCCAAAACCCTTCCACAATCTATACTAATATTATAAAGCTTAAGAGATTGTTTGGTTGAACGCGCTAATCTCAGGAACCAGTAGGGTTCGAATTGGAAAATTCTTTTTGTGTTTGATAGTGCACTTATCAAGGAAGGCTATAGGCTATATATCATCATACATTTTAGTAGTTAGTTTTTTTCACAAATAAACACGGGTGAAACCGCGGGCACAGCTAGTTGGAATATATAATACAAAATTATTTTCTGTTAGTTTTCATGCTAAAACGTATGGAATGGCAGGTGTGGAAATGTAATGTACACATTTTTCTAAACTTCGGAGTCTCTGCTATCCATCTATGTTTTGTGTTCCCTACCCATACCCACCTGCATATTCCCCTTCCTCTTGTTGGGTATGACGTACTTCCCGGTGTCGGCGGGGCGCGCGACGGCCGCGAACCTCTCCTCCTCGTCTCCGTTCTCTAGCTCTATGCGCGCCTTGTACGACGGAGCGCTCTCTATTTCCGCCGCTATCTCCTCCGCTTTCGCTTCTGCGTCCCTGGTGATACGATAGCGTGAGAATTAAGAATACCACTGAGAAAAGTATAAAAGTTCAATTATTATGCGCGCTCCACACTCACGCGAGAATCTCGACGAGAATCTCGGCAAGAATCTCGGCGCCTTCAAAAAGAACCGGCGAAAATTGTGTGAATCGGTTCCACATTCACGTTTCTCGTGTTTTTCTCGCCTTCTCGCGAGATTCTCGCGTGAGTCTGGAGAGCGCATTAGAAATAGGGATTTTAAGCTAATTAATACACTCAATATGTTCAAGGCAGTATTATCATCGGAAGCATGGCATAAATCGACTACACTAAACTTGTGTCACAGTTCCCTTTTCCAGTCCCATTTTGGGGTGTAAGCACAATTAAGGATTGCTCAATCCTACAATTAACTATCAGGCAGTAAGCTTTTAAACAACACTGAACAGTTTAGATTCGGAATAAATTCCCAAAACCTCCAATGGTTCCGTTTGAACTATTTTAAACCCAAACGGCTCAATCTGTGTGATACTAGAAAAGGCCGCTAGAGCTAACAACGACTGTCCATACCATTGAAGTATTATTACTAGCGCATAGAACCGACACCGCGAATACAATGTTTGTCCCAATGAATTGGCGCAAATTGCCTATAATTTTCAATTTATTTGTTCGATTTTGAAAGTAGAACGGGAGCTCAATTTTGAAAATAGAACCTCCTGGCTTGACACAAATTATGTTCGCGATGTCTGTTCTGGTACTTTAATACATTATACTTCAATGGTCAATACAACAAAAAATGCTAAACAAACTACGGTAGATAGTGAGGCAGTACCTATAATCCTGAGTATCCTTCCGCTGCAGCGGCAGCGTGTACCCAGCGAGCGAGTGATCGTACGTGCTGTGGACGCCGTACACCTCCTCGTTCTTCCGGAACATGTCGTTCGCGTCCCAGCCGTTGGCGCGATGGTCCAGCTCGAGCTCGTCAACGCGCGCGTCTCCGTTCAGCGACGGCGCGTCTCCAACGTCCCCGTCGCACCCGTCCCACGGCTCTAAATGCCGCTCCTCTCCTGACCGCCCGTTACCTGAGAATATTAGATGGGGTTGCTATGAGTACTGTTACCGTATGGTAGAGGTAGGCACTTTAGAAGACGTTACAGCCCGAGCACACACAAGAGCTATCTATCTATACATGGTAATAGGTCACCGTCGCCTATGAATATGAGCCACAAAGACATCTCGAATGCGTTTGCCGTTGCAAGAATAAAGAAAGTACTGAAGATTTCTCTCACAAGTAGACATTATCGCTTACTATATTTCAGACAACGAGTATCATTGAGTAGTTAACACCGACTCGTGTTTTGCCTGAATATTTATTTATATGGCCAGCTTCATTGACGTAAATTATATGGACGCGCTCTTTCTAAGAAATTTCGTGTCACACTTTCGTGCCACAGAGAACTCAATCACAGAGTCACTATGCGCCCAGTGTTGCCAACACCCTACTCCGAAAGAGATCATGGATACATTACTATAACTGGACATATACCATGGATATATTACTCTGTCTGGATTACATTGTAGAGGTACCTGAGGATTAATTACGTCATAACGGAATGACCATTTTTGTAGTGTTCATCCATTCATCAAAAAAAAAATCAAAAAATCGTTTCTTATTCCAGAAGTTACATTTTATTACAATATGCGTGGGATCTTTCCATTTAAGTATATAAAACTTGTGTTATCTATAGTCCCAGGATATATCATTCGATTGTGTTAAAATATTTTTATGTGTGTTGTGCACTTAAAATAAAAGAAATGTATCTTAATAAATTACACTGTAGCCTCATTGAAATATTATAGTGTATTTTTGTAGAAAAATCAAAAAGAGGAATTGGCAATTTAAATACTTTAATTGTCGTTTCTTTGTTTTCCAGGTAGGTTTGTGTGATTTAGGTTGTATTTAGTGTAACTCATAATGTATGATAAGCTTAAATAAAACTTTGTTTTTCAGAGCAACACGTAGTTTATTATCAATTCTTTAAATCCCGACTGATTGTCATATATAATCACATTAAGTACTTCACCTTATAGGCCGAGGGAACCTAAAATAATAATAATATTAAGTTACCTAGTCATTTGGTTTAGGCCCATGCTAGGTTCCTAAATACCGTCCCAAGAGGACGAGCTTTAACTTAAAAATTAAGTTTAAATAATAATAATAATAATGATATTATACCTTCTACCATTAATACCATGCACTTGGATTTTCTATAAGTGTGTTTTTTTAGTTTTTTTAAACTATTATTTATTTATTAATTTTTTAGTTTGATTTTTTTAAATGAAATGTAGGTAATTTCTTTCTTTCTTTCTTTCTTTCTTTTTTTTTTCTTTAAATATTAAATTGTCATTGGTCCTCAATAAGTCCACGAAGTTTGAAAGAAATCTGAGCGTTTCAAGTGAGCCAAAATCAAGTCCAAAGAGAAGTTACAAACAAACAAACCAACAAACAAACATACAGGTGAAGTAATATAAAGCGTTAAAACTTACCTGTGGAAAGTTATCCTTTCAGGTAATGTTTTCGTTTTTTGCTCATAATTTTTGCAATACCGCAATGTACAAGTTGGCATTTTCGTTAATTCAATAGGTACATATAATATCTAAAACAAATAAAGTAAGTCAATTTCATATAAAAGTCACGTATTGAAATCACTTTCTAGTTTCTACCACAATTTCCGCATCTTTGTCCTTTTGTTCTCTCACTCCGCGACGTCTGGCAACCCTGTTCCGTAGTGATTAAGTACTCTGTGTTCGTTCTGTCAAGTTTGGTTCAAGATGTCGGTAATAAATATTTGACACTAAATAATTTTTAAGACTGTAAATAAAAATATAGTTACTTACCGATTATGATTAAATAAAGTGAAATAAAGTTCAAACGTAAATAATGAGAAAGTTTTAACTGTGCACAATACAGAATAATAAGTGTTCTTGAACAGTCGGAGTTTTACGAAAGTGACAGCTATGGTGACAGCACTTGCTCGCAGCCGATTATAGTACTAAACTGAGTTGGCCCCAGTTGGGGTCAACACAGGTGAACAAAATGTAAGTACTGAACAGCCTGTCTATATAATTTACGTCAATGGCCAGCTTCTATCCACATGGTCAATGGTAAATTATTTTACAATGTAACGGCAACTACAGTGAATAAAACAACCAAATAGATAAGCGTCTAGTTAAAGCGTGGACATAGTTCAACAGTGAATATGTCAGAACGTAAAAGGTCAAAGATATATTGGGCACGTTTAGAACACTGACCTGAATAAAACGAATTGTACAAAAATACTTCTCGATGTTTCTCGTAACATCGAGTACATCGTTGGAGGGATGAGGCTGTATACGACTAGATTTTAAAACGACAGTAATAAGGAATTGAAAAGTAAGAATTATAGTGTTTATAACAATTTACAATCTTCAAAGACAGAACGCTGTAACATGGCGGTTCTTCAAAAAATGCGTTAAATCCTTCAAGACTGACAACGCACTTGCGGCTCTTTTGACATCGTGCGTGTCTATAGACGGTAGACAAATTCGTTCGTTTTGCCTGAGTATAGACGAAGATTCTGCGAAGCGCCTTGTTTAAAGTGAGGTTCTTCTATCACAATTATTTAACGGCCTACGGCTCATGTCTTTCGCTACGTAAATTAAGACGCCTGCTATTGATTATTTCGCCAACTTTTCTGACGGAGAACTGAGTGATCATTTTGACTATGAGAACCTCAAGTGTGACATGCCGCTTGGATATCTTCAATAAAGTGTAATCGCTGACGTAACTAATAAGAACCGTCACCGAAGGAGCTAACGTCTCTTACGTAGTACGGAAACTCAGACACAGCCTTTTACGATTGACAGTACCATTGACAGCTATAAGGAGGATAAGCTCACCATTGAATTTGCTAGATATGGCTGCATCTGTCTGAAACACGTCGTGTGTCGCATACTCCAGATCCGAGTCCTTGGCCCTGATGGAGACCACATCGTGGGGTTTGAAGATCAGCTTGTCCACCACAGAGTCTACCGCCACCACGCCCTCCTGGTCGACGCGGTGTGCCACTTCTAGTACCACCTGAAGACATTGTTAGAATTTTAGTTTATGTACGAGTATGACGAGCATTTCCCTCTTATTTTAGACCTCTTATTTTAATACGGTAATGACAGACGAATTAAAAAGTAATTGTTGTAAGCGTTGTTTCGTAGTCGTCGAGAATTTATAGACACCCCCATATAAGGCCTCCACAATTTTATTGTGAACAACCATTTAATATTAGACGGCTATTGGTCATACGTACATCGTTCAATCTTGACCAAACTATTATATCATAACCATTGTTATCTAGTCTGCAGTCAGGAGGAAGAATCTTCTTTAAGGAGATAAGATCTTAGATTTCTCCAATCTCGGTTGGTACATAAACATACCTGGCAATTAATGTGTAAGTCTAAAAAAAGAACACATAAAAAATACGTTTTATGGCTACCAAAAGCAATACACTAGAAAGTGGTCCAATAGTTGACAGCTTAACTTGAACTGATTTAAAATCGGTTAAGTGGCGTTGCTCCTTTTTACCCTAAACACTTGTAACGTTTGAAGTTAGCTTTCCTCGAGTGCCATGCCTACACTATCCAGCCCATTCATCACACTCAACAAAGGGCTTATACTTTGAGCTTAAGTGCTCGACAAGGAGGCAAGACGTGAGAAATGAGTAATATACACACGTTTGTTTTCTTTGCTTGTTGAAAAACATTTTTACATTTTATTTGTTAATATTTTATAATGAACTGATATATTTATTTATACATATAAACAATGCCACAAGTTTCATATTCGACTAGAAATGTCCCATTTTGACATTTCACATCGGAGGATGGATATGACTAGCCTGACTAGGTGACATTCTAAATTTAAAAGTCATAAAACCTAAGCGGAATGACGTACACGCACACCAGAGCTGATGAAACCAGGAAACGCCAAGCGATAAGGAACAGCGAACAGCACAATGCGGGCATCAATGAGCGGCTAGTGACGATAATACGCTTGAACGAAACTAAGGGCGCCTTCAAATTTGCCGCTAAGTGCCGCGCGGAAGCAGCGCGTCTGCAGCGCTGCGGTCGCGCTGCTTTGTAAATCTATACAAATAAAAAACGCGCGATTGCAGCGCTGCGCCCGCGCTGCGTCCGCGCATCAGTTCATCGATCAACTAGTGACGGTGCGCACATATTTGTTATTCAAGTCTAAACATGAACGAAAATCAGGTTGAAGAATTTATCGATGAAGTTGAAAGTCGTCCAGCGATATGGGATTCGAGGTCCGATAAGTACAGCAATAAAATCGAAAAGAAAAAGGCTTGGGAAGAAATATGTAATAAATTTATTGAAAATTTCACAAACAAGACCGCAAGTGAAAAAAATGAAGCATGTAAGTATATTTTTAACACAACTGCTTTATATTTTCATCGTTTGCCATGGCAATTCTCCTTCCGGACTAACAAAATAATCAGCTAGTGTATCACGTATAGTCGTAGCACTTATTTGTGGGTGATTATTTTGATTTTGTTGTATGTTTTGTAAATCGTATCTCAACATTGTTGGGTTGGAGTTGGATTGCTTTGAATCCGTCTTCCTAAGTAAATTATGTAACACACAACACGCGCGAACGATATCTTCAGCAAAGGGTATTTGTACATTTATCGGACGATGAAGAATTCTCCACTTATTTGCCATTATGCCAAACGAACACTCAATGTATCTTCTTGCCCTCGATAAACGATAATTGAAAATACGTTTCTTCTCATTTAGGTGGTTGCCAGCGTAAGGTCGTTGTAAAAAATTACTAATTCCGAATGCTTCGTCACCAATAAAAATAAAAGGCACTGGTGGTCCATTATTTGTAATTGGCAACGGATTGGGAATATTTAAGTCCTGTTCATGTAGTCTTTTGTAAAAGTTACTATTTTTGAAAATTTGCGAATCAGAAGCTTTTCCATATGACCCAACATCTATGTACGTAAAACAATAGTTTGAGTCACATATCGCTAAAAGAACAATAGAAAAGTAATTTTTATAATTGTAATATAAAGAACCACTATGCTCTGGTTTGATTACTCTTATATGTTTTCCATCAATAGCACCCAAGCAATTAGGGAAATTAGCCTTGGTGTAATATCCGTTAGCAATAATTAACCAATCTTCTTCCTGAAGCTCCGGTATATAAATAGTATGCAGGTTTTCGTATATTGCTCGACAAACTTCTCTGACAATAGCACAAATCGTAGATAGTCCACGATTATACGTATGATATAAATTTGTAAGACTGCAACCTTCTGCCAAGAACCTGTAAATAAAAATTTTGATTGACATTTTTCAGCTATACTACTGCAACGCAAATGGAAAAACCTGAGGGATTCTTATAGTCGTGAACTTAATAAGCAAAGAGCATCAAAGAGTGGATCAGCTGCCTCATCACATCGAAAATATCAACATTTTGATCGACTTCAATTTTTATCGTGTTTGTCGGAGTCCAGACCTATTGATATTTCTACTCAGCCCTCGACGTCAAAAAAGAGGAAAGTTTCGGAGCCGGCAGAAGATGCCACTAATAAAATTTTGAAAATACTCATTGAAAGAATGCAAAAAAGAGATGAATCTATCGAGACTGATGGCGATCGGTGTTTTTTATTATCATTGTTAAGTGATTTTAAGAAAATACCTGAACACCGCAAGACGGACGCAAAGTACGAAATGATTGGTCTGATACGACGATTTATCAATGATAATTTCGAATATTCTTATCAACAACATCATGACTACTTTACTTCTACGAATCAATCAAGCCAAAGCCCAGCCAATGTGTCAATACAAGAATCACAATTGACTGATATGTCGTCTATTTATGAGAATTTGTTTTCAGAGAGTAATGACAATATTTAAAAATAGTAATAAGAAAAATGTGTAATGTGATTTACTTCAAAAAATAAAACAATTATTAATATGTATTTTTGGTAATTTTTTACTCACCTGAGTGTTATAATAAGTCTCTCTTCAGCACAAATAGTATTTTTGAAGGTTGTATTTTGTTTTCCAATATAACGTTCTAAACGAGAAAGTAATTCGTAGAATTGTTTTCTTGACAATCTTAAATAATTCTGAAATTTTTGATCACTGTAACTTTTCACTTTATAAAATTCAGTTTGTTGAGTTATACAAAATAATGGCAACGTCGTCTTAGGCTTCTTTTTTTGTTTTTTGTTCAAAATACTTTTTCTTTTTAATAGTAACACTAAGAGCAGCGTTTCTTCGTCTGAGTCCATCGTAAAACTAAAATACAACACTACTATTCTCAAACATAGCGACGGCAGCGCGACCGCAGCGCTGTAGACGCGCTGCCTCCGCGCGGCACTTAGCGGCAAATTTGAAGGCGCCCTAAAGCTGCGTATCCACCTGGCATTTGCGAGGCAGCGAGGCGGTGCGCAAAGAAGGCACAATCCACCAATAAGAGTACTTTCCTAGCCTCGAACCCAGTAGTCCTATTGGGGGATTTTTTTAAATGCATCACCTAAACTGTGAAATTGAATTAGAAATCAAAAAGAAATGTCACTGCCAAAATGACGTATCAGGGATAGTCAACATATTCGTAATAAAATATTTTTAACAATTTACAAGTTGTTTGTAATTTACTTATTTTATAATTGCCAACTTTAATTTTAAGTGTTATCAAATGTGAGCACTTCACAGATATTCAGCAAAAATTTTAGAATAATTCTATTTCACAGTATTAGCTATACTCGTACCTAGTCTGATGGGTACTCAGCCTAACACGCCTCATACGAAACTAACGCGGGGATGGCGACTGCCGGCACGTATCGCAGTTTACATCAAGTCCAGATCATTTAAACGAGCCGTGGAACTTATCGTTATTACCTCAGAGTTATTACATTCCGATGACAATGTAAATCGACACCAAGTTTACTAAAAGGTCCAATTTTTTTTTGAACCGATACACTTGGTGCTTGATGGCAATGGACACCGACGCTCATGGACGTCAGAAACTACTAATGCAATCACTGATGCGTTGCTAACCAAAAAAAGGGATCCGCATTTTTTGCGGGACGTTTGGTCATTTTGTTCTTAGGAGTTAACGCCCCAACTCAGAGTCACTAACGGTTACTAAAATCGCTCCTTAGTACAGAATTTGTATGGTGATTCTTTACTAAGGAGCGTTTAAACGTTAGTGACTCTTGAGTTGGAGCGTAAAATTCATTATTAAATTATTAAGTGAAATACATCCGCAATGCACACTCGAAGTTAAAATGTGGGATCTAAAACTGTAAATCAAACATGTTATGTGGTAGACAGTTTTAAGGGTTTTGAAGGAAAATCGGAACCCCTATAGTTTCGTCATGTCCGTACGTCTGTCCGAAGCAAAGCGCCGAGACTCTTAGTGGTAGAAAACTGTAATTTGACATGAATATATATATTTAATAAAACTCCAGAATCATAGAATAAAATATTGAAAAACATTTCTTTTTTCAGGGTACCTCCCCTACAGGTAACATGAGGATGAATTTTTTATTCGTCGCGTACCCTATAGTGTGGGGTATCGTTGATAAGGTCTATCAAAAATAGTATGGGTCTTTTAAGGCCATTTTTGGAATGAGAGATCCGTTTGCGAAATATTTGGCTTTAAAGTGCTAATTTTGGTGCTGGCTGAACGGTTGGAATTGGACAAGTGAAAAAATTCTCAAAAATAGGAAATCCTATTGCTCCGAATAAGACTGCGGTTTAAGGACTCTTGTTTTTCAATTTGATTTGATTTATGAAATCATAAATAACGGGTTCCTTGAGGTATTCATCAAACGGCCAAGGAATATTGTGAAATGTGGTGCTCATTGTAAAATATTTAAATATCTCAATATAATTGTGATTTAGCCTATCTGAAGTAATTCAAAAATAATTTAACAAGCAACATTAGTTTTTTTTTCGTAATTTAAAATGAAAATGCCTCCCACGGTATTTTGTTATTTCTCATAGAATTATCTAATAAATGATAATATAATTGTATAATTGTGTGAGTTGGATTAAGCCGAGGTGCAATTCATGATACCGGATTATGGCCTCCCGTACAGCAGATGAAGATTGATTTATGGTATCATTGAGAACCGACATTTTTACGTAAAGCAAGATAAGATAACGTGTTACGAAAAGGTCATCTTCGCTTATCAAAATAACTAATCTATCTAAATGGTTCCCATGTCAGCATCTCTTAATGTTCACATGTGTATGTGATGTTTTTCCCTGATTATAGGTAGACTGCATTACTTTTTTATATCTTAAAAACCACGTCACTTAAAATAGTTGAGTATCGGACGACCGGTAACGGTTTTACGTACTTGCTTCGTAAGTTTCAGACCGGAACACTACTTAATTTATGGAAGTGGGGACCTTCGTCTAGAAACAAGGTTCGATAGCATTTAAAGAATTCGTATAAATCAGACACGTTATCTAACTTGAATCACTTATTATTTTCCCCTTTCCCTAATCATAGCTCACTACACCACCATCGTCATCAAAAAAATCCATAGTGCTATAACTGTCCCGCTGAGTTCAGAACTCCTTTCTCTATGTGAGGGTAAAGGCCATGTTTGATTCCTTCTCATAAATAAGTTTACACTCAGTATTTTCCTTTACCAAAGGACCATTATTTATTATGTATACCTTTAACTTTGAAGTAGCTTTGGAAAATGCCTGCTGGTTTACAATGTGCTTACCCCAAAGATGTTCTGTTAAAGATCCGGGAAGCATCCTACACCGCCCACCCCGCACCATTGCCCACCTATTCTATATTATACTAGTATTATATTAAATTTCTTGATATACTGTCCGAATCACTGCTCTGTGGCAGTCTGTTAAACTATTTTTCGAACATCCTCATTGCGCCCGCGCGCCTCGGTCACAGTCCCATCTAATCAAAAGTTTTTTATTCATAGCATATAACGGAACAATATGAATATTAATCTGTCGGTATGTAAACACGTCCGTTCAATAGCACGTAACGGTAGACGCTATTAACGTATTCGTTTGTAACTGTTGGGCACGCCTGGATAAGTTCCCCTGAGTGACCTATTTAATTCGCATAATGACAGACGTTTTACTAACTTGGAAAGCAAGGGTGGATCGGGCTTCAATGGTATGCCATAGAGCAATGGAATTATCAACGTCCCGTCTGCTAGAAATTAAATTTGAAAATTAAAACAACTTTTGTCATCTGTTCTAACATTGGAATCTTACCTGGTTTAATCTGCTTTAGGTAATAGCAACCATGCCGACCAAGTGAGATTCGTAATACTTTTGAGAACACTATGCATAATTCAGCGATATAAATTTCCTCGCGATATTTTCCTTTACTGAAGCGATAATGAATTTCAAATGCGCACATAATTTGATAAATTAGAATAGCGTGCACAATTTGAATTCAATTGTGTGATACTGATATACAATATAGAGATATATCAATCTAGATAATCGGCATTCTGGTTGATCGGGGACCACCGAACGTTTACCAGACCTAGAACCTAAGCACTGCGTAAGAGGATTAAAGAACGAAACACTGTAGTAATAAGAATATTAATATACTTATAGAATCCAAACAAATATCACTAACTATAGTCCATTTTTTTGGTCGAGTCTAAAGATGTCAACAAATATGGCCGACTTCTAATGTCAATTTACCATAAACAATATTCACGATTGAATAAGGCTTGGAACTATCGAATTAAATCGATTAACTGTTAACGAATACGATTCATTGAACCGAATTATATAAATATACCATTATACTTTAAAAATGGATAAATTAAAATTAAACCTTTCATATTTCATAAATAAATGATACAAGATATTGAAAAAAAATCATAGAATTCAGTTAATTCATCTTCGCTGTCTAATATATTGAAACTTGAAGTAGGTTCAACTGATACAGCGACTAAAATTAAGTGTCTATTAAAGAAAATGATGCGAATTGATAAGTACCTAATTAAATATTTCTGTTTACCTAGGTTTCACCTAGGAATTATTAAATTAAAATAGCAGTTCCAAAAAAAGTTTTATTTCCATTTATTGTTTTTTTAATATTTACTTATACATACCAATAAATCGATTTTGAAATGCGACGTCACGAAATTTAGGACCCCTCCCACCCTTTGTCACATAATGTCACAACACATTGACCCCCCCCCCCCCCCCCCCAACGTGTGACGTAATTTATGGATGGCCCCTAACCTAGAGTAATAGAAAGAGACAAAAATAACATTACACAGTTTTAAAAATATGTCTTTAATTTTTCAAGTGTAAAGTTAAAATATTATTATATCGATCAAGAAATCATTCAAACGATTTAGATAATCGATTTGTCTTTCAATCCTTACGAATCAACGACAATCTAATGTTCCTAGCTGTCAAATTGTCATCGATATATTGGTTTCTGCGCAGTGACGTTTTGTCAATGTTTCGTGTTTTAGAGAGTTTTTAGTGATTAAACGGTGAATTTAAAGGAGTTTCAGTATGATATCAATAGTTATTTGTGTGATAAACATATCTTAAAGGTACATAACACTCAAAGCGTGTGCGTGTCGTGAAACTAATAAGATTTCCGTATGACTGTTGTTTGTTTATCAGTTTGGTCTCCGCCAAAAAAATGGACTATATTATAATTATTATGATCGCTCTGCAGTCAACATTCGACTATAAGTGCCAACGGGTTGGCCTGGGCTGACTTACCAGATATCAAAAAATGTCCTTAGTAAAATCGTCACTGTTTTCGAGATTTTAACCTTCCTTTAACTTTTCTGAAATTCGGCTCCTATCCTACTTTTTATAGTTGAGTTCAAATACTCTCAGATAGTTGCTCTTGATTCTTTGTCATAATCCGTGAGAGTCCGTGATAATTAGGTATCACTTCGAACCTTGCAAATTAAGCTTCTGTTTTTCGGGATATTCATAATCTTTAAAATTAATTCAATATGCTAAGTTACGTAGATAGTCGTTGGGTGGTTTCCTTGCTATAATACTACATTCTATTTTCTGTCTATTATGTGTACAATCTCTACAACAATACCAATACAATTATTACTATACTAAAGAAATATAAATACAGGGATATTATATACGTATAAAATACTATTGTTTTCTAAATTTTGTTGTTAATTTTGTTCTTTCTTTTAAAGGAGTCCCTCCTTTTACATTTACATTACAGGTCAACTAAGATACAACGAAGGTACTCTTTGACCAACGATAAACGACATAATAGTGAAGATTAAGTAGGGTCGATGTGCCAGTAGCCGGCCATGCGCCAGTACCCGGCCACCTGACGGACTACGTTTCTTTAATTAGAGATAATAAGATTTCTACATGATATAATAGTAAAGTGTTAGTTTTAAACGTATTTCAGATAATGTAGTAATTTGAATTTGCAATATTTACATCTACTCACTTAACCAGTAAGCTAAAAAAATCCATTCAGTTTACCTCTTGTCTAAATGTTGTGCGCACATGCCATAAACAAGCTAAGAAATACGAAGCAGTGCGGCGTTCGAAGGGAAGTTTTATTATTTTGTATTAGTTATTTACTTATGTTACTGGTGTTATTACTTTCATCACTAACTGATCTTTATTATTAATGTGTATTTTTTCCAATTATAGCGTTTAATTATACAAAAATGAGGTGGCCGGGTACTGGACTACCTATTTATGTAAAACGCTAGTATACGGCCGGGTGGCCGGGTACTGGCTCACCCAGTCATAAGTGTAAAGATGCCGTAAGCCAGTATTCGGCCACATGTTTTCTTTATATTTCTGATTCACTGAAAAATAAACAGGTACTAAATAGGTCTCCGCTAACTAATACAGTTAGCTATATATGGTATTTTGTGAGATTAACATTTAGTAGGTACCTTTAAATTAAAATCAATTGAGGGGTTCATTTAAAAAAACTGGCCAAGTGCGACTTACACCCGTGTCGAAAGGGTTCCGTACCTATGACCTATACATGTATTATTACATGTATAGGTAATAGGTAATATAGGTATACACCTTTTTACTCCTGTTTTTCATTCATTTTCCTCGCCTGTTACAAGCACTTTTTTTCGAATATTTCGCTTGGTTGGTAGTTTTGGAGATTAGGGAAGGGAGGAGAAAGATTAATATTTATCTATTTTTTATATTTAACTTTAAAACTATTAATCTTATAATTAAAGACCCTCACAACGAGCCTTTTCATTTGGTATGTGTGAATAATGTGTGCAAAGATATGACAGTTAAAGACGAACAGCCAGACCCCTGATTTAGTGATCTATAATAATCATACGGAACCCTAAAATATTATATATTTATTATTTAATGTTTTTGACGAACCTCCAAATAAATAAGAAGATAAAAAGATTTCCCAGTTCTCCTATGAAGATGTAACAAAAGCTCTTCATGATATTCGAAACAAAGGGAATGACAGAAGAGACCTCTCTGGTATACGAAAAACAGAACAAAATTTTACAAACACCTACTTTTTAGGGTTCCGTAGCCAAATGGAAAAAACCCTTATAAATTTGTCATATCTGTCTGTCTGTTTGTCCAGCGGGGGTTTCATACATGGAACTGAAAGTAAAAAATTTTTTTTTTATTTATGTAACTTATACGTGCGTGTCTGTAGATAGGTATTCAAAAATGACATTGAGGTTCCTAACCATTCTTTCTCAAAGTCAATCGTTTGAAAGATAGACACTTTCAAAGTGGTAAAATGTGTCCCCCCCCCCTCTAACTTTTAAAATAAGAGAGTGAAAAATCTAAAAAAAATATGCTGGAGATCTCAATGAATATTTTAAACGAAAATTGGTTTGAATGAGATATAGTCAGCAGTTTTTGAGATATAGCACATTTTCAATGGAACACTTCAAAGGCAAGTCCGACTCGCACTTGGCCACTTTTTCAGTAATAAGATGTGAGTAAATGTTTATAATAATAATAAATATTGTATATCAGTAATAATTCGTTGTATTCTGAGCCTATTATTAATTTTTAAGGGGTGGCCGGGTACTGGCACACTAGGGGCCGTATACCGGCACAGGGGGCCGTATACTGGCACAATCGCTAGTTTTTCACTTTATCCGTTATATTTTAAAATTTATACATGGGAGGGCACTGGTTTATTTTTTATTTCACATCTTGACTATATTAGGGATCCAAATAAACATAGATCGACTATTTTGCGTGTAGATAACATATGTTTTCACTCGCCCAAAGTAGCCAACTCCACTAAAAGGCCGTATACTGGCACATCGACCCTACTTCATATTATAATAATTTATTTATTATGATACCAGGATATGTCTGACAAGCTCTGCAGTGACTCTTAGCATTCATTGAGGCCACAAAATGTTTCCCCTTAATTGAGGAGACCTAATGATTCCTCTGGATGGACATGGATCTCTCCTCTGAAGTTTTTAAGCGCCCCTAACTTTGAATAGGTTTGGCGGTCTGACATAAAATAGTGTTTAACCAACTGATTTTCATACTGAATATTTCTTAATCAGTTTAATTCAGACGTGGTTCCTACATGATCCGTTTATAGTTCGGCGGGTGGTGTCAATCAATCGAGTTATCAATCGAATCAAACAGCGGTCGCGGTCGGTACGTCGGTAGTTGGATGGGTGATGGTTGACCCCGCTAGTGGAAAAACTTGAGAATCATGCTCAGACATCTATAGGTTGAAGTCACATGAAAGGTGTCGTCACGACTCTAGAAAATAAACTTTACTTGGTGTCTTAAAATAAAAGAAAAGTTGTTTCATCTTTCGTTGGTTCTTACTCTGAAATATTTACAAACCTCTAACTAATGGACCGCTGATCGTGAAAAAAGAGAGCATCGGTTTACGACCTCAACGCCCATCCTCGAAATGACTAAAGAACATCTAAATTGCGCCCGCCCTCGTACAAGTGTTACGTGGAATGCTTTAATTCGTAATAATAATACGCAGTACGCACCTCCAACTGTGCGCTGTGGTGGCGTCTTGAACACGCTCCCCGTAGGCGGCGGACTGCGCGAGCGCTTGCACATTACCACCGATTCCTCATAGCTTCAAATTACACAGAGTACGCACCTCGAACTGAGCGCTGAACGTCTTGAACACTCCCTCCCACAAGCTGCCTGACTGCGTGAGCACCTGCACGATGTCGCCGACGTGCGACGTCGCTGCGTGCATGAAATGAGCGTTGTTGTACACGCCCTCAGCTACCACTCGGCCTCGGGGCGATCTAGATGGGAGAGAGAGAAAAATAAATTAAAACGATCATAGAGATTCAGAAATACGCTTCGCATTTAGGTGTCAATTGGGAATACGTGGTCGATTACACATTCAAATATATCCTTCTCAGTCATTCAAAAATGAACTACGAATACGATGAACTCGAGTTATTCTGAATGTCTATGAACTAGTATTACGCTACGACAGACAAATAGGTATATTAGTATAGCTGACTGTATTTCAGCAGCGTAAATAGTTAAAAATATATTGAAACACGCAAAGAAAAAAAAAGTGTAAATATTTTAATTAAAATAACTTATAATTAAATCAAAAATAAATAAAACTTGTATGACTACAAAAGATAAAGTATATTCGAAGATATTATCTGTATGTTTGATAATGATTATGTCAAGTGGCTTGGCTTTCTGTTCAAAGATAGACTGACATATTCAAACAGGATTCTCTCCATAGAAAAAGAGTAGAACGGAGTAAGACGGAGAAAGAATTCAATATTAAAATAATGTAAAACATATAAATCTTCAATAATGACGACCTATGTAAAGATTTAAAGTTCAATGATGATAATCTAAGTATCGTTTTTCTGTTAATTTGAATAGATATTGTGTGATCTTTATTATGAGGTAGGAGTTGTGCTAACTGGCAAGCAAAATATCTGACAAGAGGCCATACCCGATAGTCGACTGTAACCAACGCCATAGAAGTCCAAATTTTAAACAACTATTAATCAATTTGAAACCCCATTATCTTTATTAAACCTTGCAGCGTCTATATAACACATTCTGCAACATAATTTAATATAACAAAACATACGAACAGAAAATGTTTAGTCAACGGAGTCTGACCTTCGACCTGAAGTACAAGTTAAATTAAAATTCCAACTAATAAAAATAAAATGACGTATGTACTGTTGGTTTCAATATTGCCCGTAGTACAGTTGTACCTGCGACTCGTTCGCGGCCTCTACGATTGAGCAGCGAATCCGTACAAAAGCCGCGAAAAACTTTATTGAAGTAGTCTGCGGGAAGTAATTAACTTTGCGAGTGTTGAGGGATAAGATTTTCGCAGTCACCACATCAGACATTATTCGCGGGTAATCGCTTTGCTCTCATACATGACGATGATTACACATGAAAATGCGTACCATAATAACATTTTTTTAGGAATAGGTAGCTGACAAACAAGCAGACTAACAAGTAGACGAGCAACCTGCTGGTAAGTATTCACCGTCGTCCATGGACATTAATAACACCAAAAGGATCATAGATGCGTTGTCGTCCAGAAAAGACTGGAGAAGAAAGAATGATTGGTCATATTGATTGTCCATTTTATTTTTGAATACATAATTACTAATAATACTGAAATAATAAATAAATAATAAATAAATAATACTTAATATAATACTAAAAAGAAATATGCAAATAAACTACAAACGAGCAGACAAGGTACCTGACTGATGGTAAAGCCACTCCCACCGCCACTCACAGACATCAGTAATACTTAAGTAATCATCAGTGTTATCGGATAGAAGCAGGGTTGGCATGAATAAATCATTTTGATTTAAATCATGATTTAAATCACGATTTAAATCAAATGATTTTTTCAATAAAAATCAATGATTTAATCAAAAATGTGTAATTTCATTTTATTTCGCAGAAATCCACATATAAATAAAATTAATATGTGTGCAATTCACACGTGGTAGAAGTGAAACCTTCAAAATTTTTTTTTTCAAGATAATGAGACGAATGTAAAATTTCGGGAAGATGATAAATGTAGGTTTCACTACTCCGCTCCGCCCCGCTCCGCCCCGTTCCGCTCCGCTCCCCTACCCCTCACTCCTCTACCCTACCCCCGTACAATGCTTCCTATCTCACTTTAGAATTTACGTGTTTGTCTCAAAAAATTTCAAGTCACCCCCGTACTAAAGAAGTTTTCACATCAAAAAGGAGGAAGTGCGTGTCAGGCCACGCGCAATATAGGGTTCCGAAGTAGTAGGTACGTTTATCGACTAATACTCTTAACTAAATACTTATGTTAACATAGCCGTGATAGTTTTCCTTATAAATTCATCATAATAATATATTTTGGAGGATTTTTTCACTTGTCCAACTCCAACCGTTTAGCCAACAGGGGGGGTCCCCCACTAGTCCCACTTGACTCTAACCAAAGACCCATAATATTTTTGAACGACCTTTTCAAAGATACCCCACACTATAGGGTACGCGACGAATAAAAAAAATCATCTTCACGTTACCTGTAGGGGAGGTAACCTGAAAAAAAAAAATGTTTTTCAATATTTTTTTCTACAATTCTGGAGTTTTAATAATTTATATGTATATCCGTGCCAAATTACAGCTTTCTAGCATTAAGGGTTTTGGCGCTTTGCTTCGGACAGACGGACGGACATGACGAAACTATAAGGGTCCCGATTTTACTTCGGAGCCCTAAAAACAAATTTAGAATTTGCATTCACTTGCTTTTGCACATTTGCTTGGCATTCACATGTCAGACAAAAGAGAAATCCCCGCGCTGTGTCCACGCAATCCCTTGAGGGCGCGTTCTGTTTTGCGAAAAAATATTTTAAAATAAAATGAAAAAATCAAAAAAATCGTGATTAATTAGGATTTTTAAAAAAAATCGTGATTTATACGATTTTTTTTAAAAATCATGATTTTTTCCAACCCTGGATAGAAGGAAGAGAAAAGAATGAAACAAAAAAGTGTCGATGAGACAATGAGAGATGGTAAAACGAAACTGAAATATCCGAATTCGAATCAACAATATTTTAAGCCCCATCCAGGATAAAGCTGCCGCTCCACCAAGCCGAACACTCGACTGGATTACGAGAAATAAAACGGAGCGCTCTCCACGACCGCTAATGATGCTCGAATACAATAAAATTGGAATTGTGTAGAAAACAACACTAGGGGTTAACTTTAGAGAACAAAAATGTGAAGACAAAAGTGATATAAACACTACTTTTGAATTTAAGTTGAATCCTGATACAGTGGGAGTTACGCAGAAAAGTAAGACGAAGACCTATAAAAAATATATTTAACTATTGCTCATTTTGAGATCTCAATGAATGTTCTCAGTATTCTTTCGATCCATTAATCTCTGGTAAAGCTAGTGAATAAAGTGATAAGTAACACTTTACGTATTTAAGTATGAGGGGGATTCCAAGAAATCTTATATGCTCGTACATGGGGGTGTCAAAAATGGAAACCTTACGTAATTAATGGCCGTGACTTTTCGAAAATCATCGAATAAGTAGGTCGTTTAATAAAAGATTAGCATGGTGTCTCAAGCAAGCACCCTGAAAAAACACAATCATTTAAAATTCGCCCGGTGAGTAACTGAAGTCATTTTGTGCACATCTAAATGTGAACCATATCCCGCCAAGTGACATACGGAAACGTCGAGTGCGGAAGTGGACGCGACTATGACTCTTTTATTAATGGCCGTTGTCATGTTACCGGGTACCATGAGCCGCACAGCTTGCTAGTACGATGAGAGAGACATGCCCTAGTGTGTTTACAGGACGTATTTCTCTCTGAAAATGGTGCACATTTATAGACAACCTTACGCCATAAGCCCCCAACTCAAGAGTCATTAACGGTTAGTCGCTACTTAGTACATAATTTGTATGGTGTTTTTTTTACTAAGAAGCGATTTAAGTAACCGCGACTCTGAGTTGGGGCGTTTGTCTTATAATAGTCATTAGCTGTCTCTGCAAAATAAACAATTTTTTTTACAGCGGTATCTATCAAATTCCTTTATTTATTAATGCATTTTACTTAAACTCTCAGTAATACTGTGTACCATTCTATTGAACACTTTGTGTGTACGTAAAAAAATAATATGAAACTTAATAAAAATATTTTTACAACCATTGTCTTAATACCATTTTTTTGTATCATCAGAACAATGTAAGTAATTGTAACTACGTTCTAAGTTCGACCATCTCTGGCTGGATATGCGAGTAAATTCTGATCTGGTGTAATTTTGACGACTTTGCGTCCCCAAATACCCACATATCGAAGTTTTGTCGTCAGTTAGAGTCGTTACGTCAAATATAATATTGACCACATCAGCGTTATCTCGTCTGACTAGATTTTTACAGTGAAAGTAGCAGACGGCAATGCACACCTGATAAGTGTTAATCAGGACGATGTTACAAAATAATATGAGTCACATTACAGTTTTCTACATATTAAGTATTGTGTAAATTCAAATTTCCATTTTGGAATTTTCTAGAAATCCCTCACTTGAAACATTAGACCTGGAACTACATATTTGCGAATTTGTAACTCATATGTAATTTGTGATGAATCTAAACCTAAACGGGAATATATATTTACGACTGTTCTATAAATATTTGAGAATGAACTCTGAAGAAGTAGAAGATAATCAGTTGTAAAAAAAACGGGCAGAGAAAATCATGATAAATAGAAAATTTGTCTGTCAAGTCTGAAGTTACCATTCTCTAGTCCAGACTTTATTATTACAAAGTCCGAAGTTACTTGTCTTAGCTTAGAGCAACATTTTCAAGTCAGTCTTCTCTAGTTTGCTACTTTTTGTCGTAACGTTCGTTGAAAACGTATAGCTTGCGGTTTAAAAAACTTTCTTTTTAATTAAGACTTCCTGATGTCTACATTTAGATTTTCAGATAACTTAAAAACAGATACTTAATAAAAATACGACTCGTTGCAGAACTGAAACTTGCACATGCCAACGATTTACGACTTTTGCTCGTATTATGAACTGAAAACAAGATAACTGATTCATATCATAAACCAGACGAAGGAAACTGAACTGCACAAGAGAATGACGTGGAACTCAGAAGATTTGTTGAGTATCCCGATGTTATCCGATACAAGGACAGACTTGTGTCCAATTAAGATATCAACAGACTGACAGACGCAGCTAGATGATCTACAGAGCTTCACAAAACGCCAGCTAATGCACCGGCTAAACGAACGTACACAATAAAGATAACGCACGTATGATTCATAGTTTCCCTTCGTTTCAATTCACAGCGATGTACATTTGATTTCAATGTCACGAGTCTAGTGGCGCTGGCATTGGGTATACCGGACGATTTATTGAGCGTAATACAAAAACCGTGATGTCACATCGACTCCTCGCTGACATGTCGAGGATCCTCTAATGCGATTTTATCAAAAACACATTACGGGTCCCCTCGTGACTGTGGATCTTCGCCCAAAATGAGGTCTTCACGTTAAACAAAATTCTGGAAATTTTAGAGTGTTCTGAATTTCCTGTTGTCATTTACTAACGAAACAGACAAGAGTTAAAAAAATAACATAGAAAACGTACCTACGTGACTAAGAAATAAACGTTTCTTAATCGGATGTTATCGGCCGAAAAAAAGTAAGAGGAATCAGCGGCTTCATTTTAAGCTTCAATAATCTTTGTAATCTTTAATTGCTCTTTTGTCGTCCTTGCTAAGTCCGTGGTCATCCCACTAACTAGATGGAGGCACAAAAATCATTATCAAAATCGCACATTATAAGGTAAGTTAATCCTCCATCAGCCCGGCCTGATTCAGCCGTAGGGTACTGGTTGTTTAGCGGCCGTTCTAAACATTCTATCTATCCATAATCCTCAAGTTCCACTTCAAAACCCACAACATTATAGTGTTGACTATTATAATTTTACCTCAATCTTATCAATAGATGTATAGATAGATTATTGTAAACAACAGTACAATGAATTGCATGTAAACGCGTGTGTATGTATGCCGATTGCCGCCGAGATCAGGACTATCAGGAGCAAATTGCCGAGCTCGAGACCTCCCTCACGTTATCGATCCAGACGCGGCTCAAGTTGAATCACCTGTCATTGCAGATTACAAGGCCGTTGCTCTATCTATTCACTGATCGCCCTTGTACATTTTATATTGTTATTGTACGGTAATTTGTATTTCGGTTATGCCTAATGGTTAGCTGGTAGAGAATTCAATTAGAATTAAGCTCGCCATTTGTACTATAATATTTTATATTGTGGTCAATAAAGTTTACATAATGTATTTATACTGTTATTAATGAAGTACTCCCTATATTCTGGAATTAATGGACCTGTTATCTAATCCATATTCCGTAGTTGTCCGTTCCGTATCCGTAGTTGTCGTCCTAACTTTCCATGGGGCAGAAATTTGTGTAAATAAAGATTATTAAAAAACGGTAAAATAACGGAAAAGCGAAAAACAAGCACTGAAAGTTCAGCAATGTGTAGGCAGACTTAAAATATTTAAGACGTAAAAAAATGTTGCAGTCGAGTAAAAAGTGGTGTATCTTAGTTTTCAAAACAGTACATTTTGATCTAACCGACCAGCGAAATCGAGAATTATACTAAGTTAGTTGTCCATAAAATTAACCCCATTATTAATCCTTTGTGTTCTACGAGTACTTACCTGATTTTTTCTAGCCCAATTTATTATCACACACTTTCTCATTTGAATATTCTTACGAGCAGAGAAGAATGGCATTAGTACGAATGACAATATTATTATTCCATTGACCTGTGTAGTCAAGGAGATGGTGTCGAAATGTTGACCGCGTTTTTACGAAAATAATTTAAGTGCGGTCTACAATGGTCCATCACCAATTATGGTCCTCATAGCTGGACTTTGTACGGGGAACGGAATAATATTCGTTTAGAAAGAGACCAACCAGCTTGAAGAATTTATTTACTCTGAGCGGTTTGCGATGAACAATTTGCTGCCATTTGTAACTTTACTATGGAGAAAAAAAGCAAACTTGCTTAGTTAGAGCAACTCGAGTATTATTTTCAATTTCATCTCTACTACAGTTCCGAGTAAGAATTATATGGATTATACATTAGACACTGATAGGAAAAAGAAAACATTTAATATTAAGAATCCATAATCCAGTCAACAGCAACCAAGTACAATTTTAAATCCGTGTTAGAGATTACAACCGCTATAGTCTACAAAAACAACATAACAACAAACAAACCAATTCAATGTGGTACCGAAACCGAATTACAACGAAACCCACGCTATCCAACGTTACGTGTGGACGTTAGAGCAACGGCCTTGCATTATGGCGGGCGCCGTTCAGCTGGCGAGATGGCGAGATGCGTCTGGATCGATATCGCTCACCGCAGATTACTGAACTAACCAAAGCAACTAGCGCCCGCCCCAGAGCTGACAATACCCGTATGTAACGTAGGATTACTCTTGATCTACAGTCTACACTGCTGTATAGCGAACGAATTTACAGCTCAGCGATGAACCTAGCGCTTACTAGGACTAAAATGTATCTGATTCCATTATTTAGAAACTAGTGCTCTGCTCGCTACTGTGCCCGCGTTTTCCGGGATAATAAGTACCCTTTATCCTATTCCAGATCATGGTCTACCTGTGTGCTTTTCATGAAAATCCGTTCAGTATTTTTTGCATGAAAGAGTAATAAACATATTAAACATCCATACACACATATATATATGTAAACATATTCTTGATGAATAAATAAATTATTGAATTAATTATTATTATTGAATACATACTTACAAACTTTTACAATTATAATACCTATTACTAGGGTTAGAAATAGGAAGTAGGATTATGATGACATGAGTACATATAATCAAATCTTAAGGATAGCCCAGATACAAATATGTCTGGCATTAAAATGGAATGCAGACATTGTTTAAGCACTATATTTTAAACTATACCCATTTCACGATATTATGAAAGTGTATTAATAAAATTTAATACAATACGTTATCGTTTCGGCACGATTGAATACCTAACGATCTAACTTTCGCGTTTAAATTATTATCAAATTATTTATGTAAATACCCAATGACAGACATGAACCCTATAGTCTGTAACGGAAATAACCTGCTTAGGCTTTTCTACACAGAACTTGGCACACATTTAGATTTCAATTCGTTTTTTGAAATTGGCTTTTACTTTACATTTACGTTTTTGATGGGATGTTTTTTATCGGGTATGTACAATGTACATAATTTTTAAATATCGAAGTCTACAAATTGATCAGTAGGGAGGACTTCTTTTCTGACAGAAGAAACTTTTGTACTATGTAAGATAGTTATGACTTAAGAGGTGTGATGAATTATGGAAGATTATTTTCATACCACTACTATGAGTACAAGAGAATCATAGAGCATTTAATAAATCGCATGCGCACGTGGACAGCTAGGTGGCTACTAATTCTACGTAACTTTCTACATAATTTCCTAGTTATTATACATTTCTATCTTTGTTCTGAACAACAGATAATATCAGGTTTGTAGTTTCGTGTAATGCGTGTGTACCGCCGACTTACGACGGCGGGCACGCGAATTTTATGTTCTTATAAGTACATTGTACCTATATTTAAAGGAAGCGTCAAGAGGGTCTGTTAGTTACAATTGAAGAAATGGTACGTCACCATCAGTTAAAGATGTGTTTTTACTATCTGACCGACATTGATCTGCTATGGGTATAATCTATCGTAATCGACATAACTCCAACACACCGGCAACTAAAGAATTACCGCTAAAGCTTTAGAGCTGACGAGCCACCTGACGAGTGATAATAATATTTATTGCTTCATAATATTATTACGTTATGCCCTACCACCACGCAGTAAGCTCCCATGGCTTTATTAGCCTGTAGGCCTGTACCCTCTAAGACCTCCCTGATTGCATGGGATTGGTGACTGTATTTCCCTGGGCTACCCCAATACGGTCAAAAAATATTGGTTTGGATTTTATGTCACAATTACCATTTACCAGCCCTAGCGTAAAGGCAAAGTGTAGACAAGTAGGTACCAAATAAAGAATACACAATAAGAAGAAAACCTTCTCTATGACTATTTATTCTGAGGCAACGATCAATGCGGTCGTCATAATGGTCGGATTAATGTTATAGGATTTAATGGTTTTAAGTAAAATAGGTGGCCATAAAGAAAATTACGACTGGTGTTAAAACATTAAAACGACCGAACGTGGAAATTAATTTACTCTAATACTTGGTTACTACTACTATTACGAGTAGATAGATGCTTTAACAATGGTATGCAAGATGCAATAACTTGTACAATGTGCAACAAAGATATAAAGATAAACAAAGATATGCACGTTTTCCGCGCTACAAATGACGAGGCGGACGAGGCGTTTCCTAGTACGATCGCGTTTTCGGCGCCGTAAAAATACGCCGTGTGCAGAGGCTCTAAAAGTAAAAGTACTGACAAAACTCTGAAAGAACGCCACAAGAAGTCGATACCACTTGCTCATTCCGCAATTCGCTTAAATCGGTAATCTGGTATCAGCTAACCATTCATTCCATATTGCAGTTAAAGCGTTCCTTCAGAGAAACGTGCCGTTTAAATAATATCGGCTTATAATGATTTACAACCGTTCATTAATTCTTACTTTCTGTATACAAATGTATCATTCAAGGGTAATTACGAGTACATATTATATACGTACAAGTACCTATCCATCCACTTGCATATTACAAACATTATTTTATTACGACTTTGTTTGGTAATGGTTAAAACTTTTTTTCAAGTATTTCTCCCATACCGAATCGAGGGTGGATAACTACTGGCCTGTTACTAGTGTCTAATTGATCCGCTTGAGACACAAATAGCAGCGTCCCTCGATTATTGCCATAGCATTAACGTTTTTTGTAGAAATTCGTACGTCACGCGCCTATTTAAATGCGGCCCTAATGTAAGCGACAATATAAATCCTCCTTAATTATATGACACTTGTACGGTCGGCCGCAGAAGTAGCTTAACATTATAGTACTTTGTAATAGTAAATGTTTCGACGGTTTCCTAGCAACATCTATGACAAATTCAAGAAATGTAATGTGACAAGGTACTAAAATGTTAAGCTACTTCTGCGGCCGACTGTACAGCCCAAAATTCGACATTTCAGTTAGATTTGTTATTATTAGCGCCGTATCTAAGCTCGATCGATTACGTCTCTGGGATTATTTCTTTCCTTCTTAATTTTTATCATCATCACCATCACCTCATTATGATCACATCAGTATCTTCATTTACTATTGTAATCATAGTAGCATTTTTTGGTATCAAGGTGTTAATTCATCTGCTATTTCTACCTTTCTGTTTTAATAGCAACATACCTATGTATATAGGAAGATACACAATAAAATAATTTTATCCTTCTTTCTCTATAATACAAGAAAAAGGACAATTATGTTTTCAAATTAATTAAATGGATTTTACGAGTGGGCATGCCCACCAGTTTTTAATTGGTCTTTAGAGCACTGTATAGGTATAATGTAGGTTGATCATCAACTTTATGGTCTGACTTGATGTCAGATCTCTGTCAAGAATAGTACCACAGGTCCTGACCAGAGTCCATTATTTGATGTTTTCCAATCTAAAAAGTTCTATTGTTATAACAACAGAATTTTCAGCCCAATTATTGGAGTCCTGTCCTTATAACTTTAAAAATACATAATATCTAAATCTCGGAGTCCAATTATTTTTAATGTAATATTTTTTATTTATTGAATTATATTATAAATGGTTTCATCTTCATATATTCAAAGTAACTAACTAGATTCTAAGGTTTAAACCTAATGGAACTCCAGTACTCCACTACAACTAATTTTAACTTTGAAAGAGCCTTCATCTTGAGAAATATTGAACCAAACATACAAAGTTCTTAAATTTTAACAAAGTTAAAAACAATTTTTATCATATAATTTATACCGCCAGGTGATTTAGGATTAAATTTTTGGCAGAAAATGTTTGCGGAATCAACTAGTAACTCTATGTAATTTGATTCCACAAAGGGCAACAATGAAGAGATAACAGTAATGTTGTAGGTACAAAGATTTTAATTGGATATTTGATATTATAGTAACATTAATCAAAGTGTCTAATTTGTCCCCAATTGGCTATTAGACAATTTTTGGAAAAATATTTTAAAATTTTCGTAGGTTTATTTTATACCTCTTACAATATTTATTTTTTCAAAAAAGTGTTATTTAGTAGGAATAAAAATAACTTTTAATCCATTAATTTGAAATTCGCGCGAAAATAGTCTGCCATCTATCACTTGCTGGCTGTGACGTCACATTTCTAATAACAACAGTTTAAGCTCTAACTCTGAAGATATTTTATGTGAAAAACTTACACCTTTTTCACTGGAATTGTGAAAATGACAAACTACAAGACATGTGCAGTGCCTATGTGTAGAAGTACTACAATTAAATTTCCTAACAAATTGTTTATACACGTTCCTAAATGCCTTCAACGTCGAAAACAGTGGTTACAATTAGCACGTCGAGACCAACAGTTATCATCTGATAAATCTGCAATATTCTTTTGCGAGGACCACTTTGATGTAAGTATTTGGAAGAAATCAACTTAGCCTCTGATTTACTAAAAAACAAATTAAATCTAACCTAACATTGTTCATAAACATAACCTATAGGTAAGTAATTTAAAATCATTAGTAACATGGTGTCGTTAAGGGGAAGTTGAGAAAAAACTTAGAAAAAAATCCTCCTGTGACCCCTTAGCAAGACTCTGGCCAATTTTACTTTATTAATTTCAGTACTTACACGGAGGTTTTTGCATTCCGAAACTCGGCAGAGCAAAAGTCAGGGTTACACGCAAAGAAATTTGCGACCATCAATGAATCAACTTTAGGCAAATTTGCACTGTCAGCTTTTATATAGCCTGACTCCATTTTACAAAACCTCTTAAAAGCACAAATCAAAATATATATTATTAATTTTCTCAGTAAATTGCACACGATAATCGATGTAGTTAGTAGTACACAACGCTATATTTTCGGAAGTGTGACGTCATAACATGCTCAATCATGGCCGCCCGCGTTTCGGTTCTCGTGTCCACAGGTAAAAAAACTCAAATCTATTTTTCAAAAATAAAAATATTTACAATTTATTTTCATGCAAAAAATGTATTGTTTAATTAATGTTAACCAATATGCAACCATATTTAACACATTTCATATTTTACCGTGACAACTGTCAAATAGCCAATTAGACGGATTTAAAACATTTAACTGCCTCTACTACAAGATATTCACATTAATGTATTCACCATCTTTAATGAGTGCTTTGAATTTACATGCATAATGCTGTAATGTAGGCTAGTAAGCCGATTTGAAAGCAATACATAATGTCTAATCAAAAAGTGGGATTGGAAAAATGTTTAGTTGACTTTTTAAACATGTAGTCAAAAAACACATCCATAACGTATCATGTACAACTTGAGATGAAAATTTTTGATGTGTAGCAGAAAGTGAAAAAAATGAAATCGTTTTAAAGCAATAATTTCCATACTTTAAGTCTCATAAAAATATTGAATATATAATTGTATGTCATGAAATTAATTTATCTATAAGTATGAATTTATTTTATTATTGATGTGAAAACTTATTGCCGATACATGAAGAGTGTTAAAGTTGTATCGAACCTAGCTTATCTTACAGCTGATTGCAAATATTTAATTTTATTTAAAAACATACGCCCAAAAAACGAGTGAAGATAGAAAAAAAGAAAAGTACTGACTCAAGCCCTCAGCTAGAACACAAAATGTTATTGAGACATAGCAAGGTGGCTGACTCAAGCTTGAGGGTGGTAGCCACAATAAGATAAGATAAAAAAAAATCATGCAAAGATAAAAATAACTGCAATAAATCAATTTCCACATAGAAGAGGAAAAGAAAGATTGAGAGAGGATGTGAGTATGTTCAGATATATATCTATATCTGACATATCAATTTCAAAGTAGGTATTATAATATCGATAGTGCAACCAACTTGCCAACTTGAAAATTGCCGCATTGGGGCGGCTTAGAATACAAACCCCATTCCCATGCCAGATGGGTAAGAGGCAACTAAATCTGGCCCACTGGTGGTTGGCCCCTCGGAGGGATTATATTAGTAATATTGATTTTAATTAATACCATTATTACTATTATTATTTCTCCATGGAGTTCCCCTGTATAGCTACGAGTTCCGGCTGGGGGCTTGAGAGCCAATACTTTCTTTCTTTTTCTTCTCTTTTTCTTGACCGTCAACACATCAGTGATGCCTTTGGTGTTGCTGATGTCCATGGGCAACGATAACCACTTAACATGAGGTGGATCATCAGCTCGTTTGCCGGCTATTTCCATAAAAAAATATATATTTGTAATTCTTAAGTTTTAATTTCTATGTTTTGTCTGCTTGTAATGATATAAAGGAAAAACAGATATTGTCAAGTAACCTCAATAGACAAAATTTTGGTTTTCACACTAATTTCATTATTGATCTGTCAGTTACAAAAATCTCTCCACTTGCAACAAAGCAGCCTCATTTAATATCACAATTGAACAGTTTGTTTCTAAATACCTCTCTCAGGCCCTCAGGGAAGCCAATGTTTTTAACATTATAAATAACTACAGTTTAGTAATAAATTCCCTTTAGATTAAATGCTTATGAAACAATTGTATCAGTATGCATTGTATGGCATAAATTATAATTCAAGGGGCATGTTTGTTTAACCACAGTGAGCATATTGTGGCATAGGTTATGCGCAGGTTAGAAGGAAAGAAAGAAAAAAACAATAAACTACAGTGATCCCCAAACTTATTGGCCAGGCTAAAGTTAGGAGAGAGTCAATGCTCAGAACGTAAAATAAGGTATCAGTGGAAGAGTGCGGGTGGACAGGGCATTGACTACGATCACCCACACGCTCCCTTTGCTCAGCTGTGCCAACTTCAGCCCAGCCAATAAGTTTGGGGATTACTGTACATTATGAGTATCAGTGTAGTCAAACATCAATAAATAAAAAAAAAGATAAACCAAGTTACGTATGTCAACTTCATAGTTAAAAAATATTAATAATTCTTATTATCACCAAGTTCTCCTGGCACAAGTATCCCAATCCAAATTGACAAGTATATAACCTGTAATTATTTTCGTCAATAAAGTTTTCATTATTATCATTGCAAGTTTTGGTGGATTTACTGGCCATTTTAGGTCGAGTTGCTATAATTTTGTCATTAATGCATGAGATCTTGCGAGATATTGTTGATAAGATGAGTGAGTAGACAATTCAACTTTGTGAAGTAATGTGCTTCCAAAACAATCCATGTAGGGTCCACCTAAAAACCTCACTGGTAAAAGCCACAGTATGCATACAGGAAAAACCCATTAAGGAAATTTATCCACTAAACTTTTATACATATACTTCAATTTTGTAATAAAAATAAATAATTTATATCATGTTACATTTCGAGTGTTTAATGAAAATTATAGATAATAATAATAACAACCAATATTTAGTTAATTTCATATAAAGCACAATACACTGACACATTATCTTAATTGCACTGCATTGTAGCTCCCCAGAACTTGTATTGCATATTATATAAATCACTTTAATATTTATAGTCACAAATTCTCAAAGTCAATAGTGCCATTTTCAAGCGACTTATTGTGTGATTTTTCAATTTTAATTGATTGATTTTCATATGACTAGTGAAAGTAATTGAACATGCAAATGTATGATGACTTTGACTCAAAACAATAACTTGTCGGCAATACCAATTTATAATACTTTCTGCTCAAATATTTAAATATCTACAAGATTGCTTATAGAACACTACACATAAGAATGAAGCGGTTAAATTTGATGTAATACTAAATCTTTCCGATGTCTATAAATTGTTAAGAGGGCAAAACTTAAAAGTTAAAAAAAATTGTTAATAGTTAATGTATGATTAAGATTATAATCCAGCTGATAGCTATATGATTCTGGGTTAAACTTCTTTATTATTACATGAACACAATAAAATGCAATGGGGGCAGAGCCGCAAGCAGAATAAATACTATACAAAACAATTGAAATGGATATTAATTTATTATACTTATTGCAGTGCGGCTAATGAATTGTTTTACGAGCCATGCAGTGACAAATGGTACTATGGAGATCTAACTTATAAAGCATGTCTAACTAGAGATAAGAAAATATAACATACACTTTTTTAATTGGTGATCTTCAAATATGATGAATTGACACTCCTTAGAAGAGAAAAGAAATCGGAATCGCCATTAAGACCTTTACTTTGTTCAGCAATTTTGGTTAAAGTGCAGTGAGTAATTTATGGTATGAGTACTGGGCATCAGCTGATTGCAGGCGGCTATATTAATCACCCCGTACACGGCAAAAGTAGGCCAAACATCTAGATTAAATCGTACGCACGGTCCGTCGCTGCGTACCTAGCGCCGCTCTCATCTATTCAATCTAACGTTTTGTTTACACTGCCATTGTTATAACCACGCTTACCCAAAGAAAATCTGTCATATTGACAACACGCACCACAAAAATTCGCAACACGAGGGGCGACGGCCCGGTCGGCCCTAATAACAAAGACATGTCAACCCAATGCTGAAAGTTATAGAATAGAAAAGTTGAATTACCTCGGCGGCCCTTGGCGATTTTTGCGTTTGTTGTTCATATCTCCGTCGCCCGACTGCCCCGGCGGGTAGGCACCTTCGCGTCTACGCGTAGGGACCGGAATTTTGGCAATTTATCACTTCTTTCTTTTACAACACAGTCCTTTCGACTTTCGCGGATGCACTAAACTGCAGTTGAAATTAAGAGCTACCACTCAAAAAACGATCACAGGTATGCATCGATTTCACTAAAGTTCTATAATATTTGCCAACAAATATAAATTAAAATATATTTGAGTACAAAATCGCAGTTCGATTTTCTCGGGAACTAGTCCCAAAAAATAAACGGGTTGGCAGATTTCTCGTGCCTGCAATCAGCGCAGGAATACAACATGGCGCTGTGACGTATTCATCAAAAGAATTGCAAAATATTTAAAGAAACACTTAATTAACAACCACTCACAAAACGCAAAACTTTAAATATATAACCTATTTTTTGGTCCACATCAATATATATTATCACTTCTTAATGAATACCAAAAAATTTATAAAGTCAGCTTTTGACCACTGCCACTTGAGAACTTTCAATATGGCGGAAATTACTTATTTCCGCCATATTGACTTACGGTGTTGCTATAAAAATAATGCTAAAATCACAGATTTTGATTTCTGTTTTGTTCAATTCATGGATATATTACTCTGTCTGGATCATAGACATGGACATATTACTCTATCTGGATCATAGACTTCGTAGTGGTACCCTGACGATCGATGACGTCATATAAGAAGGACCATTTTTGTATTGTGTCCATGTATCCTGGTACTATAGTACTATACTGGTCATTCCGTTATGACGTCATTGATCTTCAGGTACCTCTACGAAATTATGGATCCCGTTAGAGTAGTAATATTAATATTTACTATAGCAATAATAATTATTAATGTAATGTTACTACTGGTCCATGGTCGTAACCGAATGTTATGACGTCATCGATCTTCAGGTACCTCGTTAAAGTCTGTGATCTAGGTAGAGTATTATATCCATGGTTCAATTTCACCACAGGAATAGGTGGAAATTAAAGGACGATTAACGAAGCAATATAAAATAATAGAATTTGCGAATAAACTTAGCGAAGTCACTTAAATCATTTTAATATTTCCTACTTTTATATTAATTATTTTAATTCATGATTTATTGAAGAAATGTTCTGAATGAATCTTTAACCTATTAATTTAATACTCTATGGTTCAAGGCGGGATCCAGGCGTGCGCGCGAATTTCAATAAAGAGAACGCACGCGTGGCAGGTTCCTACCCAAGTATCCATTCCTATCTCACGTTTGTTATTGATCGATGTAATGTGAATTTTTGTGGGTCACGCAAAAATGAGTGCTAAAACTGCGGTAACAATGTCTCAACGCGAAAAATTTGAGCTAATTAACTCCGAAGTGCGTTCGTTTTACGAATATTGTAAAGAGGCAGGAATGAGTGACGAAGAAATGGATATCATTTGTCGGCCGTTGACGAATGCAGTGCGGAAGGCTTCTGTAAAGAGATGGACAAGGATCTTTTTAACGATCGTTATGGTTCTAGCAATTGGGTACACGGTGAGCCAAACTGATACATTTCAATGGCACGCAACTGCCGTAACAAGAATTGCGCTAATAAAAATTCTACCGATATGGGATTGGACTCCGTTGTACTACAATAAATGCTTGATAGAGCGTTCTCAGACCTATGTAACCGATTCTGAGTCTGTTTCGCCCGCCGACTGCATTGCTTGTGAAGCTATTAGTAAGTATTTATAATTTTTGATAACATTAGCGCATACCTCATTAATAAAAATGCTGTCAGTGCGGGAAATGGGTGTTGTTCTTGCCCTCCTGTTGTGCGCATGACAACGCGTACGGTAGACAGTACACGAGACTCGCTTCATTAAACACTGTTACGATTTGCAACGTACCTGATAGTAAAACTCTGCTATATCTAGCAATGGTTTTTGGGCATGATAATATAGACAACAGACAGAATACCTATAAATTATATGTCTATTACTTATATCTATTAAATTAATGGTTTTTGAGTTTTGAATGAATATGCTAACATAGACAACAATAGACAACTTAATTATTCGGTAATTTAGCTTAGTATAGGTACTTCATTCAAATATACAAGAAAGATAGTTGCAGTGCGTTTATTTTTTTGTGAGATGAATGAGTGGATGCACCACCCGATGTTATGTGGTCACCGTCATCCATGAACGTCAGCAACACCAAAGGGCGCATTGCCCGCCAAGAAGAATGCTAGAACCAGCGTATTTGTCTTTCTTACATAGCAATTAGAACTGGCAAAAACATCCGATTGTAGGGGGAGGTTGGTAGTTGAGATAAAAGACTACTATAACGCGCGAGTCCTTATCTAACTATAACAGGAAGCACCGATTACTTCGGCAATTTCTTTCTCTAGGATACCACGAGCCGGAGAGTTGTCTTGGAATCGATGTTAAATAAAGACTTCCAAAATTGTTCAAAAATGACTTCCAGGGTCCGTCGTTCGTATATCCGACACGAGTTACAACGAGGTATTCGACCATCACCTGATGCGCGGGGCTCCGGTCATCGTCTTGGACGCTTACTACGATTGGTCAGAGCTGAACCTGACCAGCCTCATCAACGATGAAGACCGCCTCCGCGACTCCGTACCTTGCAGGCTCTTGACCAACATCAGGATAGGCAAGCAACCCATGGATCTCGAGGAAATAGCCTCTCGAATCACGGACAGTAACATACCGAGCTGGTTCGTTCACTTCCAGAACTGCGATTTGAAAGCTGTCAAGTCTTTCAGAGTCCTTGCCCCGAGGCCTTACTTCCTATCCTCCCATATTCCTCCTTCTCATTTCAACTGGCTGTTGCTGTCCAAAGATTATGACACGCATCGATTTAAGCATCTAGAACTGGATATAGGTCTGATCATCATGTCACAGTTGAAAGGGAAGACGTACGTTCAGCTAAAACCGAGGTCTCCTTGTGAGGATATTTGTTATATTCTCAATTTAGAGGTGAATGAAGGAGAAACTCTAGTTCTCGGTAATTCCCTGTGGGAGTTCGAATACTTACCGGGCAAAGGCGAGAACGTGGCCATTTTAACGGAAACCGATTGGATCGAGTCCTAATATTGACAAAATCCTTGATTGTGGTATAGTGTTAGCAAGATTATGATTTTTACTCAAATGTTGATTGTTTGAAAAATTTTGTTTGTTTTAAAAACCAATTGTGTGAGATGACAGTGGATTATTTTTTGAAATCATAATCTTGGGAACATGAAATAATGATGCATATTTATATTCGAATGCTAGATGTATTAATAATATATTACGACGTACGTTTATTCATGCGAAATTAATTACACGTTTAATCAGCGATCTTTTTGATTACTAAAATATCTTTTACAGTTCATATTTACGAAAACGAGAAATGAAAAAAGATGTTGATACGTTTCATTAATTTCGAACCCATTTATGTATCAACATGACATAAAATAAAATAGAAAAAAGTGTGAGAAAATCGCTTGATGTCGAGTCTTAAAATCAACGCACTATGTGTACCTCAAGTCAAGTTAAAGTCTAGATAGAGAGTAAAGAGGAACTCTCTATTACTTATGTAATTTCCCGACGCAAATCCAAGCTTTAGAAAAAATATAAAAGGGTCTTTGATCGCCGGAATACATAATTATATTTCCCATCTTACATTATACCGTAGTGCATAGTGAGTACGCACTTGATATCAGTGACGACATTTCACAGCTATTATTTATTATAATCTATTAGATTATTCTATACATATTATGAATAGAATAATCTGAATTTTACCAAGAAAAAATAGCCGACTTCAAAATAACTCAAAAATTACTCGTCAAATCTAGCTCAAAAAGTGGGACCACATGACAAGCACCAGCATTCGATTAAAAAAAGAATCATCAAAATCGGTTCACATAGTCGAAAGTTCCGAGGTAACAAACATAAAAAAATACAGTCGAATTGAATGCCTCCTCCTTTTTTGAAGTCGGTTAAAGATAGGTACCCCACAGTGCTGTTTTAATTTATTTCCTGTAGTTATTCCATCTTAATCGTATGGAACTAGAAAATTATTTAAGTTGTTTTTGGATAATTTTTTTAACTTTTTCATCTCAATTTGAGTAAAGATGCTAAAGTTAATATAGAATAATATGTTTAAGAAACAAACATAAAAAAATTAAATAACCTATACATCGAGCGAGACTGAAAAATGTATGTACATATCAACATAGTTCTCAGAGTATAATGAACAACAAGACAAAATATTAATACAGTATCTAAAATTCCTAAATTAACTTTAAGGTTTATTATTAATATTCACACATTGTAATTCTGCACAACGTTACTCAAAAAGTAGAGTGCACTATCTGTTAAGTTTTTAGTAAAACAAATAAAGTACGAAGGATTTAAAATATTGCAGCTGAATTCTCTCAAGTTGATTACAGATGCGTAGCTACCAAAGCTCAAGTTAGAACGCTCTAAAGTTCTTGCTTCATTTCCGATTCGAATCAATCCAACTCTAATGTTTTAAACATAATATTGGATAACCCTCATCACGTACTATCCGAATGAGTTAAGAATTTTGGGTTATTAGTACTTATTTATAAGTACCTACTATTATTTCTTCTGTGTTAATAGCTTAAAAGCATGGAGTATAGAGGTAAGGATAGCCATCTCTGTGTATGAAGTATCCGTAAAAATGCGTCCAATAAGGGTGGCGCGGTAGCCTAGGATAAATTTAAAAGAAAGCACCAAAAGTACAATACGGCCGACGTATCTTGGCGCGTCTGAATATAGGCTCTGCGAACTTTAGCGCATATTGTAAGACAGAGATTTTTATACTCTTTGGTAATGCCTTTTTTATAGTTTAATGTACAGATTTATTTATAAATTACAGTTTTAATATATTGTGTATTTATGGTGCTCACAATATTGAAATGTCTCAATTTATAAAAATATACACCTATCATAAAATAATTTTACAGAAATCTTAACTCGTTCGTATGGTAGGATGGTGTAATAAGTTATTTATATGTAAGTGATTTTTGATTGTGACAAATGTACCTCAGTATTATATTATTTTAATAAATATATATATGTATAGGTAACGCGCTACAATGGCTTTTTATTGTTCCTTTTAGGTCATTAAAAGATACTCAAGCTTAAAATTAACTCTTCGTAGTATTTAATATGTCTGTCAAGGGGTAAGTTTTATTTTAGGCCGCGGCTTTATGTATGGTTCTTCTCTATTCGTGTTGTCATTATAAGTCCATTTTCTACAATGAACTTATTGCGGTTGTTTTTCTATGGAACTTTATTTATTCACTGTACGTACAATTATGTATTCTGTGACTGTACGCAGATAAAATATTTGAACATTCAGTAAATGGTCACTGTAGCCCATGGGCATCAGAAATATCAAAGGCCTCAATTTACAGTAATAGAAAAAATTAATATCAGTATTAAAGGTACTTGAACGCCTAAAGTAAGTTTTCATGTGTCTTGAAAATCTCTTTAAATTATGGCTTATTAAAATAAAACACAATTTAAGTTAATTAAAATTAATTTAATTTTTAAGCTAAGTGCAGTCTATTCCACCTTCTCCTTATCATCAGCGTACAGCGGCTTCCCGCGGAACCACAGGAAGAGGTTCTTGAGCGACAGCAGCACAGGCACCATGATCGGCAGGAACAGTGGAATGTAGATAGCGTATCTGGATGAACAAACAGACATTGGTTAGGTAATTCAATAAATAAATTAAAGCCTAACAATAGCATACCATCGTATCACATAATTATTATAATACATTCCTAATTTGTACAAGTAAGTTTGTACTAGGTATCTTAAATAATAATCTGAATTTTACCAAGAAAAAAATAACCGACTTCAAAATAACTCGAAAACTACTCGTCAGATCTAGCTCTTTAAGTGGGACCACATGAATAGCACCAGTTTTCGATTAAAAAAGAATCATCAAAATCGGTTCTGGGTGTCGAAAGTTCTGAGGTAACAAACATAAAAAAACAGTCGAATTTAATACCTCCTCTATTTTGAAGTCGGTTACAAATAATGGTACACACTCATAGCCACACATTAGGAATTCCTTTGTCATGGGTGTCACGGACAATACACAAAGACTAGAACACACACCAGACCGAAAAGAGAGATTTTAAACTGCCTCAATTTCTGCCTCGCTGGTAATCAAACGGCCCTTGGCACGGCGATCCGCCATGGTAACCATTGCGCCACACTGGTCGTCACACAATTGAGAACAGTTAGTTAAATATGGATTTAGTGTGTTCTGCTTGGTTTCAAACCGAACGCTCGTATCTCTGTAATCTGTATATCTGTGCCAACTCACTTCTGATCATCGGGGAAGTACAGCAGCGACAGTAGGCTGGGGTCGAGGAAGGCGTCCTCCGCCGCGCGCAAGGCCTCCGAGGCCACGCGCTGCGCCGCCAGCAGCTCCCCCCCCGCCGCCAGCGACGCGGCCTCCCTCACCCCCGCCACCGCCGCCGCGATGCGCGCGCCCACCTCGTCCGTTATCACGATGTTGGGGATCTCGCCTGGGGAATGGGGTTATAATAATTTCAAAGATCCTTTCATAGTAGCAAGCTGGATATCCGTTACTATCTCTGTGACCGTATCAGTTCGTTTTTGTGCAGATCATAAACGGATCTTTTTGATTATTAAAATTAATTGCGCGCATGAAATTTTATGTGTAGACAGGAAAGCAACACTTTACAACATCTTTTTTATTTATATTGCAATTACTATTTATCGTAGTGGATTCCCGATATACCTAGTACGTAAGTTACAAGCCAGCTGATGGTCACACGTGGTCGTCACCCAATATGAGCATCGAGCAACCCTAAAGGCAGCCAAGAAAAACGAGTGCAGTAGTACAACAAAGCAGCAACGCACCCAACAGCCTGGCGAGCGACTTGAGGCTCCTCTCGGCGGAGGCGATCTGCTCCAGGGTCCTGATGCGGAGCAGCGCGTCCACCTCCCACGCGCGCGGCGCCACCGATCGCAGCGGCTCTAGGAACGTGCCTGATATGGGCTCCTGGAGTTGGTTTTTAATAACATATACATAAACAACATATATCGCTCACCCAGTAATACAACAGCACATCTACGTTTGTCATATTTTACAGAAACGAGGATCAAAAATTTTATAAAAATGTTTAAATTAACTTATGGGTTCTTTTTACTTGAAGGAGAATCTGTGTCCTTTAATCGCATGAACTGTTTAATAGCATTTTAGTGACCACCAATGGAGAACACAAAAGGGTCAAAATATTGCTATGAAATACACCTAAAATCGTAGCGTAGATCATGTACATTACATTACTTTTTATTTCACTTCAATACATGCAGTATTTCCGAAGTTATAACGGCGAGAAGTTTAAGCCCTTTTTTGAATTTCCGAGATTACGCGCGCTCATAATATGACGTCACACCCCCGCTCAGGCGCTCAGTCCGGTGCGTTGATACTACTAAATTGTTTAATCTTTATTCTAAGACTAAATTATTCGCGTCTCGTTACATTTTGTTCCGATCGTCTTCGTTTTCCTACTACTATAGTGTGCTTGTATTTCAAAGAAATAATATAAATTATCCTTTATATTATAATATAAAGTTTATATTATCCGATCGATTACACTAAAGTGAAACGTGTAGTGTGTAGAAGAAGGTTTTCCAAAAGGTCAGTCGGACAACCTGCCAACAGCATAGACCTATATGTATATACTATTAGTACTATATAATTATAAGTACTAGTACTATAACATAGTAGGTATATCTTTATTCCACGAATTTCGGCAGCCGTAAAATCCTGATTCTTCATGAAATATTGTGCCACCATCAATCATACTATCCACTCTTGGCCATAGACTTTAATAGTATGTAATATATACAATAGTATATAACAGTATATATATAATATATAAATACTATTTTATATACTACCTATATTTATGTATACTATACTATACTATACTATACTATACTATACTATACTATACTATACTATACTATACTATACTATACTATACTATACTATACTATACTATACTATTGTGTATACTATTATATACTGTTGTTTATAGTAGTAGTTCAGGGTACTACTTAGAACATACATACTTTAGGTTAGGTATTTGTTGAAACTTAAACCTAACTGAAAGTGTGTGTTTCATTTAGTAGGTACCTATCTGTTTTATGAGCCGCGATAAAAAAAATCCTAGGTAGGTATTCGCAATCAACATCTAGAGGTTGTCAATGATTATTTTGTGTTTCATTAGTATAAACTTAAAGAAAATGTCACAGAATATAGGTAAGTCCTAGTAGGTATATACATAGTTATCAGTTTTCTAAGTAGGCAAATACCTACCTATTAATATATTTTTATACTGTAGTAGGCAAGATACCTGGTCTATTTAAACAATCAAAATAGACAAGTAGGTACGTTAAGTAGGTCTAATGTGGCAAGCATAAGTAGAGAAGAAGAAGGATAAACTTATCATTAACAAATACTTGTACATCGAAATGTTCTTCAAAGCAGTGCGCTTTAGTTTTAGGGCCTATTGAATCAACTCTTTTTACGGCTTCCATCCACTTTTTCCTCATTTTAGGGTCATTTTAGGGCACATAAAAAAAGAGTTTATCAGGTGTTTAACTGTTGAATTGAAGCACCAAGGAACAATACAGTATTTTTTTCCATTTTTACCACAGAGAACCTTATAATTTTGATTTTTACCGCACAGCGGCGTACGAACGAAAGCGCATGACCGGGGGTGTGACGTCATCGGGTAGTGAGCGCCCGCCCGCGTTTTTAAAAACCTTCGGCCAGAAATCCGTACTTTGATCGTAAATATCTCAGCCATTTTTTAAGATATGAAAAAAGTAAAAACACAGTTTTTCTCGTAATTTTTTGTAGAATTATTTGGCATGTAAAGTAAAAAACGTTTGTCAGACCCATTAGTGTGCCCTTGTTTGTTCCCATAAATTATCTCATTTCATTTTCTTAAGTAAAAATATTATTAATCTATTTTATAAGTCAATGGTGTATAAATAGTCTTTCCCAGATTTTTTTTTATTTTTCAAAGATTGTTTCCAAAACTACTCTGTGGCGTGTGATATTCAAGTTAATGATACAAAAGACTCATCACCTTATCCGTGATCCCCAGCAGAATCCGCAGTTGAGCGATGAATGTGCCCATGACGAGCCTGGTGGGCGGCTCCCACGCGGGCGCTTCGCCCCGGCACTCCTCCGCACTGGGGCTACCCAGCACCACGCCGCCCCACTTCGGAGACATGAATGCTTGCACTGGAGCTGATACTTTGTTACCTGTGGATGATATAATAATATATTTTTTAAACGATCATGGTGTCTCATATCAAAGGCAGTATTTCGAATTGAATGTGACGCCGAAAGAAAATTGCCACTATTAGTTATTTCACGTCTTTAAATCTGAATTAGGGCATGTCTTATTTGTTTTGTCTCTAGAGACAAATAAATAATTTAGTACTTAATTAATAGTAAATTGGATTAATGGTAAGTAGACACAGTAATAGCTAGATACACAAGTCACAATAAATGAATAAACAATAAACATTACGTTTTAGGTAGACAATTATATTAAATGGAGTCGCAACTCGCAATAACTACAGCCTACAAACAAATCTATAATACTCGTATAACGTCCGTTCGATACATACTACAGAGGCAAGGAAAAGTTTAATGATTTTTTGGAGCCTTGCTTGCAGGCAAGGCTTATAAAAATAGGAGTTGAGACTCATTTGAGTGTTCCCCTCCACGGAAATCTTTAGTAAAAGGCGAAAGATTTATACGTGTTGAAGGGAAACCAGAGTGTCGAATATAAGTCGTTGGGGAGCTATACACATCCTTCAAGGAACCTCAACAGCGTGATTCAGAAACTTGTACAACGACATCTATCGTAAGACACATGTAATGCGTCTACTTATGATGGAACGTAGATTGCACATAATTATTATCTTCTGGCCACTCTACAGTTGGTGTGATTGTAAACAGGTCAAAGCAATGATGATCTTGGGTGAGCCCTTACACCCCCCTTTTTTCTTTTTTTCGAGAGGGAAATCTTCCATAGATACCCGAACCTACAAGTTGTGGGTTATGTGGGATTTTTATCCACTAAAGTCCCTTGGCAGTCATGGCATCCCACTTAAGGTGAATGCACCGGTACACCCCCCCCTCCTCCCCAGATCCACACACTTACACGTACCGTCACTATCGTATATGACAAGCGGCGCCATCTTGCAAGGCACGGCGTAGAGCGCGAGGTTGATGGTGGGCTGCTCGGACACGTGCGTGGCGGCGCGCTCCTCCAGCCGCGTCAGGAGCTGCGGTAACCGGTCTTGGGACACGGCGAAGTGGCGGCCCCAGGGTGATGTGTCTTTCATCTGGTGATAAAGAGTAGAAGGCATCGATATATGGTAGTTGCGGTTCATCAGAACCTGTCAGGTCCGTAACGGAAAGAAAAAAACGAAAAATAAACATATTTTTTTTAAAACATGGTTTTAAAATTTGGTGATTGTGCAGTTAGGGAGTTCCATCGACTGAAAACAACCCTGAGCATAATATCAGGTCAGCATTATCATAAAAATGCAATGTCATAGGATTAGGAATTAATGTAAGAATCTGTGGGGTGAGAAGAAATAGTTCTAATTTCTTTGCAAGATCCAAGATTTTAGTATCTATGTGTATACTGATAAGAAATTAACGAACAAAGCAAGTTAAATAAAAGGTTGTAAAAATACTTTATGTTAAACTAACCAAAACAAACCATGTCCTCTTTGCTTTAAAAAAAGTAAACAATATTTGTGATATCAAAAATAAACATTCAAAGTAAACCTTATTTTTTATTACTATCGTTTTTTTAATTACCTCAACCGCCTGGAAGTCGAAGTCCAAAAGATAGAGCCATTGCGATTTGAGAGTAAAATTGTGAAGTTCGCTCAACTCGTCTACGAATGAACCTATGTAATCTGTGAAATAAACAAAAATAATGATTAAGTACATTTTGTTATGGCTTTTCGGAGGCCTTAAGGTGGAATGGATACTAGCGTTATATAATAGCGATGACAATAAAACGCGGGGTGATACACAGCTGCCGTCGGTACCATACGTTCCAGACAGAAACGGCTGGCATTCAGATTATGTGTGAGGGAGAGGGAGATAATCACAGCAAGCCAACCCTTTCACACCTTACCTTCAACAGCCTCCCCAGCGTTAAAGTCCACCTTCAGCTCATGCGGCGCGGGGTTGACCACAGACAACGCGATATGGTACCCCTGGTCAGGGGGGAAACGGGTCTGACGCGCGTCGTCCGCTGCCTCCCCCCGCGCGCCCGCTAGCACCGTCGGCTGGTACACCCAGGTGGTTACCACTTCTACTATTTTCTTTATCGCTGTAAGATGATAATTAACAGTGAGAAGAGGTGATATCTTCCTCACTCTTAAGAAAACAGAATCTAATTTTAGGGAATACATCAAAAGATTGCTTTTCCACTAAAGATGACAAGGTAGCTAAGTTATATGTGTCAAATCTGCCAATAAGATTTCTTGAGTATTAGTTTCGCACTGGTGGAAATGGATTGACTGAAGGATGTGAGTTAACAGGAGCAACGGATGCGAATTCAGAATCCACGCGGGTGTAACTATGTGCAGAGTAGAGCACAAGCTATCCGTTTAAGCCTAATCGGAAAGCGTCAAATAGTCGTGTAGCTTCAACCCTACTCATCTTATCTTGGCAACCTCGATGGGGAAAAGCAGTCCTTAAATTGCAAAATAAGGGAATGGACCAATAAATGGCATAAAAAAACAAAAACGAACATTTATAGCTCCTAAACAGCATGACTCTTTCACCGGCCATCCACACGTCCTGGAAGAGCGGTTTCCTCTGCACGACGTACAGCGTGTTGTGTCTGGTGAGGTCTACCACCTTGCCCACCTCCTCCACCGCCTCGTGCTCGTCAGCCACCGAGTCCAGCACCGAGTGGAGCTCATCGGAGAGCACTTGCCGCTTGATGTTCAGTTTCATCACGCCTGCAATTTATGGATTCATTTTGCTCAAACATGTACTAATGTACTTAGATGTACTAGCTTTTTGAGCTTATATTTATCTTCCCCGCACCCTAGTAAAACTCTGCATTCAACTCACGCGTACTTTAGATTTAACATGTGTATCTGTAAGTTAGTCCATGGCATCTAAGTTCTAAATGGATGATTTGATTTTTGAGTTCATCAGACCCTCTATGCTCGTAGCGTCGGTATAGGGTTCAAAAACTGTAACCGATAAACGTTTAAAACATTCCTTAGTTGATTCCATAATCCATATTATGTTGAATCATATTCAAAAGTACGAAATTAATTCAAGTAAATATTTCTTTACTGCAGACACCAAACTTATTTCGGTCAATCTAGCTCGGCAACTTTATTATCAAATACAAAACACGTTTGTTTCTAAACCGGACGCAAACATAAAATTAAGCTAACAAAAACCACATTACGTAAATAGAACTAGGAACAAGAAAAACTGCGACTGGTATTATAAAAATATAACTTTAATAATCTAATCTAATATTAAAGGCATTTTATTGTCTCTATTTAGGTGATAGACATAAAAGTAATGCTATGCGTGTGTATGTGTGCGTGTGACTCTCTCTGTGTATTGTGTTTGTGTGTGTATATAGTGTTCTTTCTTTCTTTCTTTCTTTCTTTTACGTTTGTGTATCTGTTGCTCACCAGAACTCTTCAAAGCATGCTCAATGTGTCCAGCCACCTCATACGCTGTGGGCTCATCGTTGGCGAGTACCACCAGCTCGCTGGTAATGTAATGGGACTCCGTGTCGAATGAGTTTATCTCGTCGTAGGGGAGGGATACCCTGAAGAGAAAGAAACAGCGGATATAACCACATTTCAATCCTAAGACATCTTAATATATATAAATTACGTGTCACGTTGTTTGTCCGCGATGGACTCCTAAACTACTGAACCGATTTTAATCAAATTTGCACACCGTGTGCAGTTTGATCCAACTTGAAAGATAGGATAGTTTACATCTCAAAATTAAAAAAAAACTTTTGACAGAATGAAGTCTGTCTGGGTAGCTAGTAAAATATATTTTTTCTTTCTTCCTCCTCTTTTTTCTTGGCCGACTATGCGTCTTTGATGTTTCTGATGAAGGTTAAGGATGGCCACCTTCAGTTTACTTGTCCGTTTGTCATTTGTTTATTTTAGATAAAATTATTTTATCGATAGTTGGTGGCTCAAAAGCCTCTCCAGAGCTTCCCAGCATGCACGAGTATTGTCGGGATGAAGTTGAATGGAAGACAACAGCCTTGAAAAGAATGGTCAAGGCGTTAGGTACTACTTCGTTCGTCTCTCAGCGTTGAGGGTGTAGGGGTATCATGAGCAGGGGATTTGGCTTGGACTAAGGATGAATATTCCATACCTGTACACTTCCGTCGTCTTCCACCATAGCGGTAATCCGATCACTATCAGTACACCGACGAAGGAGGCGCTCGCCCACATGCGACTGGATTCTGAAACAAACACAATTCATCAAAGAATCGAAAAACACGCGTCAAAATCAACACATGAATTCCTATAATATTTGAGGAGCTCTCCCAATTCCCCATGAATCCCATAATCAGCAAAATATATGTCCAATTTGGAAGCATAACCTTTCAATTAAATCTTCGAAACTGGTTGATAAATGATATGTATGAGGTAATAAACATTTTAAAAATTCATCCGAATTGAGAACCTCCACCTTTTTTTAAGTCGGTTAAAAAAAGTAATGTCGAATGTGACGTCATCAGACAACACCGCCGAAAGTATGATAGCGAATGATAAGGCACAAATCCACCCAATCCACCATTACCACAGATACACTAAGTGGTAACTATTTAGAAGTTCAACGGCACATCACAAAATGCTTTATTCTAGATTCTAGAACGCTGTTGTTAAAATAGTACAAATCCAGTTATTATTTGCGAAACCCAGAAACTATTTGTTATCTTTCTTATATTATTTGCCAAGGTAACTTTATTTCTCTTGAAAAATAGTCAGTGGGCCAGTGTTGATGTAGTAGTCAAAGATATAGAGTGAGAGAGGAGAGTAAAGGAGAGGGGAGCGTCCCCGTGATTAATTATCACCTGAACAGTGATATTGTCCCACCAGCTGTAATGTGAGTTGACATGGTCTGAGGTTGCAAAGTTTAAATTCAGAGTTGATTCTGGCTGTTGATTTTGGCCCTTTAGGCTAGCAATTCGTCGTTGATGACATTGATATTCAGGATCTGCAGAATGACCACTAATCATCTGATGCATAAATGATATAAAATGGATATAAGTAACTATACTCTGCGCGCCTTGCATCCGAAATGTTTAATGACAAACCGTTGCCTAGCAACCACTGACAACCAGGGATATAAAACTGTTTGTGGTTTTATGAGAATATTTATTTTTTTCCTTTATTTCTTAGTCTTTGCTACCTACTAATAAATCAAGTGACTAATTTAATGATAAGTTAATGCATAAAATACATAGTATCATAAAATTATTGATTTCATATTTAAACCTTTATACCCTAACCTTAAAATAGCTTAATTAGTAGGTACGTAATTACATTGTTTTACCTTCAAAGATAAAGTACCTATATTTATTTTATATGTAGATACTTTAGTAGAATAATGCTGTAAAACGGGACCACGAGAGCTTCGCCTCTCGAGGCGAGTTCCAATCGTCAGAGTTAATGAAGCAATGCTTGCTATGGTATGCCCAGCATTTGGAATATGTAATGAATAAACGACTGTAGTGACAAAAAACTTCTTGATCGAACTTATGGGCTAAGTAATTAACGAGTATATACCTACCTACTCGTTAATTAAATAGTCGACATTATTAAAGCTTGACTACTAACCTTCCTCCTCAGTGGAGGTGCCCCGTGCTTAAGCAGCATTGAGGTGTTAACATGGGTCTCAGTTATGAGGAGACCTGTGCCCTGTTATGGGCCACTGAGTTGTTGGTGGCACACAGTTGCAGCTATAGAGTGATAGGGTGAAGTAACAAAAAACGTAAACGTATTTTTTACAATTTTATTTCAAAATTATCATTTAACAAAATAAATATGACTATTAAGGTAAAATGACTATAAAGTTTTAAACTCTTCAAGTTCAGTTCTTCAAGGACAGTAATTGAAACATGAATAAATATACAAAACTTTATCACATGTTGATTGTTGATACAACGGACAACCATAGATTGTTAGTAACATTCATCTCCTTGTGGTAATACCCATCTCCCTTTTGGCTTTCAAAAATTAAATGGCCCTCTTCTAAAAATCCATCTTCATTACCTGAAAAGAAAAAACAGATACATTATATTGAAGGAGCCGTGGCACGGTAATCAGTTACCCTAACTGCCGAGCTGTGGATAACATGTTCGAGTCCCAGCTGGGGCAGATATTTATTTCACAGATAAATATTTGTACTTCGGTCATGGATGTTAAACTGTGTGTAAATTTTTTACAGATTTATTTTTGTACAGTTGTACAGTTTTGGACATGACAATTATTCAATAAAGTGAAAAAACATACCAATATGCACTACTATTAAGCGCTTTCTTTTTTCCACAAGGTCCTTTTAAACCCATCGACAACCCTTCTCAGAAAGCTTCACGGCTTGAAGTAATGCTCAAATCTTGCCAGACCTTACTTTTTGTATGACCTAAAAATTAAAGAATGTATGCTTTTTAAATTAAGATTTTCACATAATATTATATTTTTTACAAGACAATACCCACAGCTTTAGCTCCATTAATGTATTGCTTAAAACATATATTATATATCATCATAATCTCGACCCATCAAGGCCCACTATTGAGCATGGGTCTTCTCTTAGAATGAGAAGTTTAGGCCATAGTCCACCACGCTGGCCAAGTGTAGATTGGCAGATAACAAGACATAATAGTAAGTAAACCTGCATAATAGTTCTCAAAGACATTGAGGTCGCACTTGGCCAGGGCATTAATCCACACTATGGATTATTTCTGAGGAGCTTTGATTTTAAAAGGATTGATTGTGAATAACAATATAGCCTTTAATAAGTAATTAGTGAATACGTACCTTCGATATGCAATGTTTCATCAGTATAATATATTTTACGGCCTTCTTCCCTCATTTTAGCAATGAGACACAAGTATTTTCACCTCCACATAACTTTTTCACGTTTTTCTATAAGTTAACTTCTTGACTTTTTCAAATATTTTAATTTATGTTTGATAATTGCTTGCTGCAAATAGCGGATGACGCGCGACGTCACGTCAGCCAATCTGGCCAATCACCGCATTGTTTCGGTTCGTACGTTCCGTTCCTTTAAATTTTTATCCTCCAAAATTATAATTGGGTATTTGAAAGAAGCTTAAAATAATTTAAATCCGCTTAGATTAGTTGCTGTTACCTAAATATCATATAGTGAAATTCATTTATATAAAGAAAACCATTACTATCATTGGTTAATTTATTATAATAAATTATACTTCCGTGTGTAATGAAACGTCCGTGTCGTCTATACCACAGATTAGTAAACGATCTAAACTTCGGAAAATAATACGACCAAATTGCAAAGTAAGTTAGCACCATAACTCTGTAAAGATTTTGGTAGTCATTTCTATTTATAGGCATACGTAAAATTGTACATTAAGTTGAAAGGTTTCAAATCGCATCATGGAAATAAGGTTGTTACAGCAAAGTGTTTGAATAATGACAGAGTTATTTAATTTTGTTTGTTTCCACGTTTACTCGGAGTTTATAATTGTTATCGATCAATATGTACTTATTTAAGTATTCACAAATAACATAGTGAGTAGTTTGTCTAAATAAAACGCATTTGGTGTACAAATTTATGTCAGTTGGTGAAAACCCTAGAAAACTATTTTTATGGTTTGTTTACATTTGTTTCGGCTGCAAAACGCGTAGGGTATAGATAATGCTACACTGTAAAATAAAATAAAAAATGTTATTACGACTATGTAGGACAGGACCTAAGTGGAAAAATTACTAAACCGGGCAAGACGTGTCAGGCCATGCGCAATGTAGGGTTCCGAAATAGTAAGTTAATCGACTATTACTCATTATCATCATGTAAACTCATCATATAAACTATTTTTGAGATTTTTTCGCTTGTCCAACTCCAACCGTTTAGCCGGCAGGGGGGGACACTTGACTCTAACCAAAATTAGCCATGAGCCCCATGAGTCATGACGAGTAATGGGTTCCGATTTTACTTCGGAACCCTAAAAGGCTAAAAAAATGCCAAGATAGGTCAATGGAATTAGTAAACAAAACATTTAATCGGGAACTAAATACATAGTCACACAAAATAATAAACACACAAAGCACAGATATCGTAGTAAGTACAAACTGAAACAATAGTTTGTTTTACAAACTATACACGACCGGTTTTAAACACGTGCCAGTCTAGTTGTAAACTTGTAACATACAATTCTACGTTTACAAACGGGAAAACAATAGTAATAATTATTACAAAAGTTTTCGTTAACCGGGAGGTTAAGTTCTATTAATAACTGTGCTTATTTTTTAGTAGATAATTATGAACTACCTACCTAGTTAGGCCAGCATGGTTTTTCCAAACATTGTGTGGAAACTACTGCCACTAGACCAAAAATTCATCCATATTTTACATTAGTTACAATCCATCGATAAAAATGGTTAATTTTATTTCCACTTTATATCCACTTTAATCCACGAACCATTTACCATTATGTGTCTGTACACCTGGAAAGAGGGCGTCCTATGCTTGTATCCTATCCAAGACTTGATCTTCATATTTGTTGGACCTGTCTTTCTCAAGTCGATTATGCTTTCTTGGAAGTCATTCAATCAGGGAATTCTGAATATAACCTATTTTTTCAGTTGTCCAATTCCAACCGTTTAGCCAGCCATGCCAAACAGTTTGCTAGCACTAAGGGTCTCGGCGCTTTGCTTCGGACAGGCGGACGGACAGACGGACATGACGAAACTATAAGGGTTCCAATAATACTTCGGAACTAGAGCTCTCTATAGCACAATTTGTGGATCTTATGTGGTGAAGCAAAATAGTAAATATCATTCATTACGATAAGTCCCAAGTCCTAGCTACATTCAATATCTATGACAGTCGTGGCGTGATACAATGAATGAAGACTAATTACTCGCGTTCGGAGAGCTCGATTAGACGTGACCAGCTCGTGAAGACCTTCCCTCTGCGGTGGGGAGTACGGCCGATACGCCTCCGTACACTGGCGGTGTTCAGTGGCCACTGCGCACACCAGCGGGGTCAGGTGTTAAACAACCACACGAGGGGTAATTGAGAACAATTTGCACGGTTTAGTTTTGATTATTTGTGTTATGTGATCTGCGCATATACCGATGGTGTCGATGGTAGCTTGCGATCATAATCCCGCTTTAGGCCTGCTGTCCGCGGCGCTACATTTGACGATTGCATGCAAGCTGCATAATGAAACATAGGCGATATAAATTCAGCCGCTCCGTGGACGAAATATTTACCACGAAGGAGCAACCAAGCGACCATTGACGATAGCGTTCGTATGCCGTGCGTCTACATGGACAGAAGGCCAATCTTGATTATGTAAACAGTTGACTAAAGTCGCCTGATGGTAAGTGACAAAAAAGAAGCAACGCTTTTTACTGACTCTAACACTGCTCTCTGACCAGATGAATCATAGTACGCTGACAACTTCCTACGGTGCTAGTGTTATGAAGGTGCTGAGTACGGAGGTAGCATGAACTACATAAGTGCAATTGAAAAGTTATACTAGAAAACATTACTGCCTCAAGATCTTGTAACTCTGCCGTTGAGGACTGGTGACCGGGACGAAGAATCTCAGGTATTTTAATGACAAGAAATGATTATGAGATGTTTTGTGATGAGAAGAGTTTGACGATGTTTCAGGTATTAGGAAAAAAATAAAATGAAAACAATTCAATACGTGCTCTGGCACAATCATTCGACTAATAAAATTACTTCATTTTTAACTTTTATCATAGTTTATAACATAATTTGTTTGCATGTTAATGCAGCACTAGGCTAGGCTGTTTACCACAGAACACCTAATAATTATTAGATGTTCTGTGCTGTTTACAATACCGAGAAGATTGGATTACGGCCCTCAATCATTCTTGAAGACTGCGCACTTTGTGTTATTAGATGCATAACAAACAGACCATTTGTATTGCATATTCTTATATTATGGTATTATGTTGCAAGGAATTAAAAATTAAGCAACACGGATGTTTATCCATGTGAATTTATTGAATCCACCTCAAAAACTCAATCAGGATACCAATTTACCAATACCAATTATATTATTTGGTATATTCGTCAGTTTTGTTAATTACGTTTGTGACGATGTTTCAGGACTTTTACGGACATAAGGGCTTTTTTCAAGACTTTTATTTTTTTACGTAACACCTGGGAGCTCTAGGCCCTATGGACTGTTGTCTTGTAACTTGTTGGATTTTCTTTGCAGAAACCACCTTGGATAAGTTTTCATTCGTCGCATGAACGTGTGATGGTAAAACAGTGTATGTAGGTACTGTTCACAAAGAGGGACAACCCGACGCTTTAGAGAAATTAATTAACACAAAATAACTAATACTATACTTAATGTACAAAGGAACTAAAACTAAAAACCTTAAAAAATATAATACAATAATTAAAATATATTATTATTAAAAGGAGTCCCTTTTTTCACAAATTATGTGTACCAGAATAAAGATGTTATTCAGAGTCTGTAAAGATCTGATATTAGATCATATTAGATTAGACAGATTACAGGTGTACAGATGTATGTAGGAATTTATTCAGTTAGGGTAAAATACCCAACGATTGTCACCCTAAGCGTTTTCTCACCATTTTTTGTCATTTTAATGTTGTCTGCTTTAAAAATGCAATATTTTTTTGTTTTAAATATAATGTTTAACTATCAAGGAGAAGATTGATATGAATTTTAGTGCAGTTTAAATAATTTATTCAAGGAAAAATAATGTTTCAAACTAAAAGGGCGTAAAACTATATCGATTGACACCCTGATGTAACGATTGACACCCAGCGAGACTGTAACGATTGACACCTAGTGGGTACATTATATGATTATTTTTTGTTACTTTTGAAGTGAAAACTTCTTTAGTACGGGGGTGACTTGAAATTCGATGAAACGAAACTGTCCAGTGGAGACTGGAGTTGAGTGGAGACTGGAGTTGAGTGGAGACTGGAGTTGAGTGGAGACTGGAGTTGAGTGGAGACTGGAGTTGAGTGGAGACTGGAGTTGAGTGGAGACTGGAGTGGAGTGGAGTGGAGACTGGAGTGGAGTGGAGTGGAGACTGGAGTGGAGTGGGGACTGGAGTGGAGTGGAGTGGAGACTATAGTGGAGTGGAGTGGAGACTATAGTGGAGTGGAGTGGAGACTGGAGTGGAGTGGAGACTGGAGTGGAGTGGAGACTGGAGTGGAGTGGAGACTGGAGTGGAGTGGAGACTGGAGTGGAGTGGAGACTGGAGTGGAGTGGAGACTGGAGTGGAGACTGGAGTGGAGTGGAGACTGGAGTGGAGACTGGAGTGGAGTGGAGACTGGAGTGGAGTGGAGACTGGAGTGGAGTGGAGACTGGAGTGGAGTGGAGACTGGAGTGGAGTGGAGACTGGAGTGGAGTGGAGACTGGAGACTGGAGTGGAGTGGAGACTGGAGTGGAGTGGAGACTGGAGTGGAGTGAAGACTGGAGTGGAGTGGAGACTGGAGTGGAGTGGAGACTGGAGTGGAGTGGAGAGCCTAGAGCCTTCAAGTAAAGACTCGAGTCGAAGCTCGAACTTTATTTACTTAGCATATTGAAGTATTATTACTAGCGTATAGAATGGACACCGCGAACACAATGTATGTTCCAATGAATTGGCGCCGCGCGGTTCAATTGCCAATGGATTCGTTCGATTTTGAAAGGAGAACGGGGGCCCAATTTTGAAAATAGAACCCCCTGGTGGGAACACACATTTTGTTCGAGATGTCTATTCTATGACATTATACTTCTATGACTTAGCATTGCTAAGTTAGTAATCTATCGAAACGCATAATAATAATCTTGTAAGGTGTAATAAAAATAATTTTGTTTCAATAGGTAGGCATACCAAATTGGGTTCTTATGAGAGTTTGATACAAATATTTTTACTTTAAAATAAAAAAAAAATGTGTGTCGTGTCAGCTCCGACGCAAGACTGGAGTTTAACGCCATCTAATTGCAATCTTCAAATCAGTAACATCGGATGATGATGATGATGATAATGACGATGGAGGATGACGACGATGATGATGAATGACGATGCTAATTATGATGGTGATGATGACGATGAATGATGGTGATGATGATGATGATGAAAATGATGATGTACGATGATGATGATGTAGGAGGATGATGATGATGAATGACAATGCTAATTATGATGATGAATGATGATGATGGTGATAATGATGAATGGTGGTGATGATGATGAATGATGATGATGGTGATAATGATGAATGGTGGTGATGATGATGAATGGTGATGATTATGATGAATGGCAAATTTCGTACAACCTAACAATCAATCAACAACGTACTCTAACAAGTAGTTATCTTAATTCTATTTCAGTCGGTTCACAAATAAAAGTCACTCCAATTTAAAAAATCGCGTGTAAATTTTTTTTTTGAGTTGGGAAGTGTGGGTACTAAGGCATAGGGTACCTGAAGCGAAGCGAGGGCGATTGCTCCCTGCTGATAAATAAGTGTGTATTTCAACAGTTTCTAATTTCTGCGTGAAAATATTTTGATCCGTACGGGGTGTCAATCGTTACAGCCTAGTACAAATAAAAATGTAATGATTGGCACTAGCAAAACGTAATGTTTCCTAAGGCAAAGTTAGTAAAATCATGAAAATTACGTCTATTTACGACATAATTTAACAGAAATAACACCAATCTTCTATATTTACCTACCAGGTGCGATAAAAATCGTCACACAAAGTTAGCCGCCTTCTGTTTTTCTTAATTTTCATCAGTCTACTGCAACCCACAAGTCCCGCTACTTTTAAAAAATCGACAGATACAAAATGGCGGGAAAATCAACTACGAAAATGTTCCCATTTCATGAAATGAAAATTTTACTAACTAAAAGTAAAGTTACCATGTTTAAAAATAATAATTTATGCTTAGTTTAAGACATAATACGAAAAGGGTGTCAATCGTTGGGGGAGTGCCAATATTACTAGACTTTACCCTACCCTACTACGCGTTTCCTTCAAGTTTGCCCTCGTCGACCGTTACGATTTCAAAGCTAACGGTACTGTAGACAAAAAAGTAATCAAAAAATTTCACTGGCTTAAATAACAAATTACGTTTGCCACTGTGTAAAACATTTTCTATTTTAGTCATTGTAGCGACAAAAATCAACGAACGTAAAATAAATCGATAGAAAAATAATTTCACGAAAGTAACATCAAAATCAACAACAAACTCAAGAACGCACTCGCCGCACGGGACCTCAAAAATACGCGGGTAGCGTTGCTGTCCGTACTAAATGAGGTGCGGTACGAGGAACGGGGCGGGAGGTAAGGGCAAACTTGAAGGAAACGCGTAGTACAATTGAATAAATCCATTCATCTGAATACAATGTCCGCATGATTGTTAATTCGCACTGTGCGATCACGCATAAATTTCCGTGTTTTTTTATTACTTCAGCCTTGTCACCGCCATTAACGGAGGTGAATATTGACCATAAAATGTAAGTAACACATATAAGAAATAAATTAGCAAGTATCGGACAGCTCCAAACATTAATATTTCGAGAGATATTACCAGCTCACGTAGATTACATTTTGAAAAGAGATAGTATGTTTATAATTTATAGAAAATACAGAAAAATAATTAACTACGGTTAAAGAACAACAAGCAATTTAAAATATAACTAGCTGCCCGGACAGACTTCGTTCTATCAAAAGTTTTTTTTTTTATTAAAACCTTCCGTGTGCCATATGGAACATTGTATTCTATCCTATCTTTCAAGTTGGATCAAACTGCACACGGTGTACCAATTTGATTAAAATCGGTAAAGTAGTTTAGGAGTCCATCGCGGACAAACAACGTGACACGTAATACTAGCTGCCCGGACAGACTTCGTTCTGTCAAAAGTTTTTTTTTTGAGATGTAAGCTATCCTATCTTTCAAGTTGGATCAAACTGCACACGGTGTGCAAATTTGATTGAAATCGGTTAAATAGTTTAGGAGTCCATCGCGGACAAACAACGTGACACGTAATTTATATATATTAAGAAGATATTGTATACGCGACGAACTGATAACCTCCTTCCTCCTTTTTTAAGTCGGTTATAAAGCGATATTTTTGTTAAAAAATGTAAAATTTACGTCAAAAATTAAATAATGAAAAGTGCTGACAACAGAAAAATGTCTGCGAAATCATAAAATCAATGTTTTATCATAATATTATGTTTTACCTTCAAAAGGTGTGTGTTTTATTTAGCATATCAAGGCAAATCACCATGCAATGTAGGGGTCTTCTGTTAAACGAGAATTAACACGACTCCCAAAATGAAAAATAAAATCACATTCAAAACTAAACTTGCCCGGATATGGTTCCGTAATATGTATATGTAAAAAAATCTCGTGTCGTGGTGTTTGCGGTCGCACTCGACACTCCTCCAAAACGGCTCGACCGAATTTGATGATTTTTTTTGTGTATATTTCATAGATATGACAATAGGTCGTTAAGTATATGGATTGATGGACAGGTGATCAGGATGTCCCTATCCAGAAATTGTTTGGCAGAACAACGTTTGCCGAGTCAGCTATCTGTAGTACACACAAGTGAAGCTACAAATACATCAAATACTCGTACATGAAATTTTACCATTTCCTTAAGAATGTTCATCAACAGAGTTTTCATCAAGACAATAATTTACACAAATAATAATCAAGGACTTCCCATAAATGATGATTGTGTCATGGTTCTGGACCTTATTTTTTAATTTATTTATTTCTGGAAAAATAGGTCAATCTTCTAAAATCATTGCAATAAGATAGGCGTACTTAATTGTTAACTATTTAAGAACCAACATTTTGGGAAAGCAGACTGGCATTCAGGGAGACAGACACTTAAGTGATACTAAAGGGTTCCCTGTTTTAAGACTTTTTTTTATGAGAATCCTAAAAATGTAAATTCGTTACTCAGTCATTCACAAGTGCTAAGTCCTGTTTACTTTTCGCTGTACATTGAAATTGTAACCAGTTGTGACTGTTTGCGGTTACATTTAGAATGTTTGACGTACTTCGCCATGATTAAAGTCCAAATGAATCCGGTTCCATATTACGAAAATCTTTCAAAACTCGTCTTATGTCCCAAAATTTGAACTTTGTCGGGTTTATTGACTGTTTCTTCTTTTTTGGGTTAATTACACTTTTCAGTTTCACAACTAGGTTTTTAACCAGGCTTTTAGTTATTTCTTCTTATCGAAGATCGTTAGTAATTCTTTAGATTTTTGTTCTGTCCTTAAAAATTACAATTCTCATTTTGCTGAGTTTTTGCAGTTTTCGTAAGGATGGCACAATCGCTTTCGCCATAAAATCAGTATCGTGACCTGCTTATGCTGTAAATCTCTTATTATTTATTTATTTACATGTTTATGTCACCTCTTAAAAAGAAGAAACAAAGGGCAAACTTAATGCCTAATGGCATGGCATTGTCCACCAGTCAATCGTCTCATATTGTGTACCAGAATCCAGACATACACTTGCGTTGTCTTGCTTTGTGGATGAGAAGACGGTGATTTGGAGGTGCAACGAAACTTTGAGTTTCTTGTGTGAAATCTGATTTTTGATGCTGATTGTTTGTCACTGTCTTAACAAGGTGATCAAGGGACAAGTTGATCTTTACTTAATTACCCATGGGAAATTCTCTTCAGAATTTATTTGTGTTTGACAAAAACCATTATTTAAAGATGAATTAGTTATAAGCGTTGTGAAATCAAATGAATTTTTAAGGCCTAAATGATAAGTGAAAAATATTTATTATGCGAATGTTTACCATTGTAATGACACATTTATTTATGTAGTAAAGACAGGGCACACGAGATAAAAATAGTAGGTGTTTCACCTTAACCTAGAAGAATATTTAGTTTAAAAATACACTTTGGTCTCTGAAAATGTTAATATTTACATTATATTCTAGGTCGGTACTTTAAACGTGAATGTTGACTTACACAGATTTTGAAAATTTTGAATGAAAGACCTTTAAGGATCTTTTTTTCTCGGGATTTTTGATTGGCCGAAAGAAAAGGATGCTCAACGTACCTATCTTCTTGTAGAACTGATGAAGGTTTCAGCAAAGAACTATAGAAAAGACACAGACTAAATGTTGTTTTGATTCAAAAATAACCAAATTGATAAACCTGTTGTTACTTTTATCCATTACTTTGATGAAGACGATGATCCTATTACACCACTCGCCAGTACCCTTGCACCTTTTACACCACAAAGCGTTAGGTACCTATGTATGTGATAAGACCGTCGTAAGTCGTAAGGCGAGCAAACAATAAATTGTTTTTATGTTTCGACATTTAACTCAAGCCTGTCTAAAATAAAGACGCATAATTTTATGACTATAATCCACGTAATTAACTAATTCCTTATTTTGTTAAAATATACAAGTAAAATTTGGATGTAAGCAGACTGAATTTCAAGTCATTGGACTCGAGTTGATTTTGTTGTGTACATTTTTTATGGAAATAGCCGGCAAACGAGCTCACGATCCACCTGATGGTAAGTGGCTATCGTCGCCCAAGGACATCAGCAACACCAAAGCCATCACCGATAATAATAGATTTAGTAGATATCAAAGTTTTCAAAAGTAAGCAGGTACTTGTATTTTATGTAAAACCTTCTGTACTGTGCCTTATCCTTTGCAAATGGGTTTAAAAATTGCAAAATAAAGCTCTGTTTTATTTTATTTGCAGTAAAACATATCTTAGAGAAAGTCGGGCTTCGATGAATCCAACACTTTGTATTAGTTTCATTGAAGATAGGATAGTCAAATTATATGTGTAATGTCATGTTATTATAATTAACTATAAAAGATCGGCCAAACTTCACAATTCTAGTCACATGAAGATTACGACACATTTGTACACAAAAGGAATGTAGGACGTTGGTTAGACAATTAGATTAAAGACATCTAGGACACTGCCCCTGGTTTCCGTAGCCCTTTTACTTTCTTTATGATAATGATGGTAGATTGCCAATACGGTATTAAGCTGGCCATACACGATCAAGTTTACTTGTTATAGTCGATTGAAATGTTACATTTTTTAGGCCTAACCTTGCGTTTTTTAGAGGACGCAATTTTATTTTTTTGATGTGTAGGGGGGGTCAGTGTAAAGCTAAAACCAAGTTTGTGGGGTCGTCACCCTTGTCCCACGGCCGCCATCTTGAAAATAGGGGTTGAAATGGTTTTTACGATATATCTCTTAAACTATTTATTTGATAAAAAAAATTGTTAACATTTTTTGTTGCAAATTAAATTCTCTACAACTTTGGTCCAGTAACTTTTTGTCGTAAAACTATAAATAAAAAAGTTATAAGCGAAAATGTTCAGAAAAAAAGTGTATCCTTCTATGCATTATTTCAAACTCTTGCCTGCTTTTGATGTCATTTAAATGTATAGAACTATTGTTGGATCTTACAGATCGTACACTTTGGTGGAAATAAATTTCAGTATTGCCATACAAAAAATAATAATTTTCATACAAATGTATCCTTCTATGCAAAAATTCAAGCACTAGCCTGCTTTTGATGTCATTTAAATGTATAGAACTATTGTTGGATCTTACAGATCGTACACTTTGGTGGAAATAAATTTCAGTATTGCCATACAAAAAATAATAATTTTCATACAAATGTATCCTTCTATGCATAAATTCAAGCACTAGCCTGCTTTTGATGTCATTTAAATGTACAGGACTATTGTTGGATCTTACAGATCGCACACTTTGGTGGAAATAAATTTCAGTATTGCCATACAAAAAATAATAATTTTCATACAAATGTATCCTTCTATGCATAATTTCAAGCTCTAGTCTGCTTTTGATGTCATTTAAATGTACAGGGGGCTTACCATGAACTCTTAAAACAGGTCAATATTAGCCGATAATTGGCCTGTCCTGCTATATCCTACCATGATCTGGCTAAAACACAGGGCAGCCAGCGACCACGTCACCGTAACAGGACAGCGGTCACGTGACTTCAAAAATGATCTTCTGCCCTGCAATTCGTGTACCATGACGCGATTGTTGACGTATTGACATCAGAAAGTGGCATATGTTAACGTCAAAATATTACAGCTCACCGAAAGTAACATTTATTGTCCTGTTTCGGCTATTTCGTTGATGATGATGAAACACGACGGGATGCAGCCATGGCGAATTTCAAATACACCATCATCACAAAATAAATACATTTCATTTGTTTGGAAAATTTTAAAAACATTCATTGTACTTATGCTTTTTAAATTATCGCTCCTAACCCCGGTCACTCACATGCGCGCAAATGTTTGACATTTTTACGAATGTTTGCACTTATGTGAAGGGTGGTCAGGCAAATGGGTTTGCATATGAGTATACAATAAAAGCCCATTTCCGCTTCCTTCTACACTTTGTTCACGAATGTTCAATCTTGCTGTTGTTATTATGTTGTTGTCATTAAAATCCATTTTCAATACAGAAAATAAATGATAGTACGATTAGACGCCACGAACCACGAAAAATTAAGAGATACATCACCTTTTTAGTCGTGTGAGCAAATGGTCGCACGAATGTGTGGGAGAATACACGAAGGTTCGAGGTTCGCGAGCTGTCATGTGCGACAAAAAACCGACACAGCTTGGAAAACCCCGAATGCCTCGAAAACTTCGCATAATCATTCGCGAATGTGGTCCCACACTTGTGGGTTCGCGTATTCGCGCGAATGTGAGTGACCGGCATTATAAATCACACATTTTAATAGACATTTAGACATGTCACTGTGTCAAGTGTCAAGTGGTGTAAGATTACGTTCAAAAATGTAAGCATCACTTAGCGATAATTTTTTTGGTAATTTTAGAGAACGAAAGGTTAATAAATCACAACACTTAAGTATTTATAACAAATCTCAAAATCTTCAATTGAGATTGTTATTTTAAACTTTTAAAAACATCAATATTACGCATTCAATTGAAAACCGGTAAACCGATAAAACGCTCTATTTCAGAACATAATTAGTACAAATCAAGTGTCATAGACTAAGATGCAGGACAGAAGTAGAGGCATTGCAGGACATCGGTAAACGTTCATGGTACAAAATACACTCCTGTCAGGTTTTAGCTACAAGCTGACCTGTCCTGAACATGACACATTTTATTAGAGTTCATGGTAAGGCACCAGGACTATTGTTGGATCTTACAGATCGCACACTTTGGTGGAAATAAATTTCAATATTGCCATACAAAAAATAATAATTTTCATTTATAACTTTTCTGAACATTTTCGCTTATAACTTTTTTATTTATAGTTTTACGACAAAAAGTTACTGGACCAAAGTTGTAGAGAATTTAATTTGCAACAAAAAATGTTAAAAATTTTTTTTATCAAATAAATAGTTTAAGAGATATATCGTAAAAACCATTTCAACCCCTATTTTCAAGATGGCGGCCGTGGGACAAGGGTGGCGACCCCACAAACTTGGTTTTAGCTTTACACTGACCCCCCCTACACATCAAAAAAATAAAATTGCGTCCTCTAAAAAACGCAACCCCAAATGTAACTTTTCAATGGACTATTAAGTTTGCAGCGGAATTGATGATGCGGCATGCGGTTTACATGAACGGTCTTTCATACATAGATGGCCATACACCGTCAAGTTTACGGTATGATCGGATTTACCAACAGTCACCAATAGTAACGTAATTAGCAACTATGCTAAATTTTAAGTTAATCCAAAACACTAGAAATTTCCTATTCCCATAATTTGGGTTCCTTAGGCAAGCCTGAACCCATAGCATAGCATACCATGCATAGCGCAAAGACCTGCTAAAAAGCTGTAATTTGCATGGATATAGGTACACATTTATTACGTTATTTATTATGTCTGCATATTATTTGGCTTCAAACTGCCCAATTTTGTATTATATTACGCCGGTGCAATCATTCATTATTGCAGTAATGCCCTGACTACGAGTATAAACCTGCCGACACCGTTACCCGTGATTATCGTCCACATAGTTTTCTGTGATTACAACGTCATTACATACTAGGATTTGCTTCGAAGAAAATCTCGAACCGACCCACTTATTACAATTATTATGGCTTGTGATAATTTTATAGACTTGGCATTATACTTGAGGCTTTAACTTCGTCCGCAAGAAAATAAGACTCAGAATATAAGGACAAGAATCATAACAAAAGTTTTAAATCCTATTAAAACCGAGTCCATAGACAGAAGGAAGTTGCGAAAAGAAAAAGATAAAAAAGAAATAGGTTGGATGGACATTATGGACAAGCGAGTGATGTTGCAGTCAAATGAATGCAGAATTCATTACAAAATATCTTTATAAAACTAGTAAAATCATTACATTTCAAAGAACAATTTGTAACGTATCTGTAGGATAAAATTTCTTCATACTTAAAAACATTTTCCAGTTGATAATATCCCATCAAAAACGTAAATGTAAAGTGAGAGTCAATTTAAAAAAAAAAGAATTGAAATCCAAATGGGTGCCAATTTCTGTGTAGAAAAGCCTAAAATTTTAGTCACAAGAACATGTAATTCAAGCATTTTAAGTAAATGTTTCTAATAGAATCAATTTTTTGAAAAATTATAATAAAATGATAAAAAATTACTACTTTCAGATTTATTCCTTTGTATTCACCCGACTACCTATATGGATGCCAAATTTAAACTTTCTAGGTCATCTGGAAGTGGGTTAGAGTTTTGATCTATAGGTCAGTCAGTGATAAAAATGTCGATTTTTGGACGTTAATATCTAAATAACCGTTTGAGATGTGTTTATGAAATTTGGAACACGTATGTATTTCACAAGTCTCAATAAATTAGCCAAATTTGACAGGTTTATGTTGAATAGTTTTTGAGTTATGAGGTGGTCAAAAGTGGCTCCAAATGTTTCGTGTAATATTACACACGGTGCTGCTCGCCAATTCTGTTAGCTAAGAAATTGACTTGACACGCTTCCGCGTGTCTAGATAATGTTTGCGCAGGAAGAGAAGTTCCAAGATACTGTACTTTTTTTTTAACGACTTCAAAAAAGAGAAGGTTATATTATATTAAATAATTAATTTACTTTTTTAATTAGATGTTAGTCCAGAGAATATTCTATTATTATAACTTCCTGTTAGTATGGTGACTGATATGAATGTAATAATTTGTATTTGGCTTTTCAGATAATATTTCAAAGGCTGAAGTAAATATTTAGTATCACAAAAATATAACCTAACCTAACAGCGTATAAAATTCCAAGATAAGTATTAAGGTGATGCTGAGCTAGGAGTAATAAAGAATGTCTGAAAAAAGTCAAACTATTTGATTAAGGCAAAAAATTAGGCTGTGTCGCCGTCTTATGTTAGTTAAAATTCTTAAATAAGAGTATTTTTAAAGGCATACATACGTTAAATTAATAAAAAATTAAAATGTGTGCTATTCACACGTGGTAGAAGTGAAACCTTCAAAAATTTTGTTTCCAAGATAATGAGACGAATAAAATTTCGGGAAGATGATAATAAATTGTAGGTTTTACTACTCCACTCCACTCCAGTCTCCACTCCACTCCACTCCAGTCTCCACTCCACTCCAGTCTCCACTCAAGTCAGTAAAAATATAAGTAGGGGATACTCAGTTATGGGATTACAGAGTCTCAATATTCATGTTTAATTAAAGACGCTAGCAGTTTTAAGTCTTAACTAATTACTTCAAAACTAAATTAATTACTACCTGTAGATCTAAACGATCGCATTAATCTTTTATCACATTAGAAATGAGGAAAATCACCGACGCTGACATTCGGAAGATTTTAGGTACTACTGGTCTGTTATATTTCAACAATAGAGTTGGAACTTTAACTTTAAAGTATATGAAAAATATTTATAGGTATACTGTAAAAAGTCTAATTAAAAGGCAAGCCACAGGGAGATGGGATTCTAGTATGTTGGCTTGTTTCTACCCATTAATGACCCACTACTACGGGTCTCTCCTAGAGCATACTCCATCACGTTGCTCCAGTGCGGATTGGTAGAGGGGTTAGGCCAACCTAAGTGTCGGAAGTTTTCATGCCGATCGAGGGCCTCCGACATGGCATAACGACTGTTATGTTACGATAACAGCCGGGACCAACTGCTTTACGTGCCCTATGAAGCACGGAAGCGCTTAAGAATTCTTTACCATTAGCCGGCACCCATTCGACTACCGACCGCGCCTGCTATCACTTAGTACCGAGTTATCGACACAAGCAGCCGGGCTATGAGCGCTAATATGTGGTGTATTAGAAATCCAACGTAAGAAAATATTTATGCTCCAAATATTTCTGCAGTATAGTTTCGACCCTAGCCTAGTTGGTAGCGATCCTGCCTGCGAAGTGAAGGGTCCCGGGTTCGATTCCCGGCCGGGGCAGATATTTATGTGACAGATAAATATTTGTACTCGGGTCATGGGTGTTATTGTGATGTGTGTGTGTTTTATGTGTCGTCCATGCCACCCGCGAGTCCGCGACACAGGTAATAAAATAATATACTGCGGGGGAGTGAGAGTGACAAGCGTTTATTTATTTATTTTGAAAAAAAATCATTGCGTAGAATGTAGATGATATTTACAGAATAAACAACAAAGCAACAAACTAGACGCGGAAGCCGATGGCGAACATGGCCCTGTCATTGGAATCAAAAATAAATCCACATGAAATTAACACTCTCATCGGCTTCCGCGATTTTGTTTTTTTAAATTATAAATAATCTATATATATACGATCCGTTATATATTACGCAATTAGCAGCTACAGAATACGAAATCAAATAGTGGATTTATTATAAACTACTATAAATGCACAGATTATCCCCTAATCTATGGGGACTATTATGAAATTCCAGTCAGCAGTTTTAGGAATATTAACAGGTATGTGATATGACTTAAGTCTTATTTGATATACAGTTTTAAGTAAGAAAAAATGATAACGGTTGACATTGCCTTTTTTGGGATGAGCAATTTAAGTTTATGAAAAAAATGGTTGTCTGTAAAGTCGGTTTACGGAAGGTAGTTTAACGTGACAACGTCATGACAAAACATTGATGAAATGATTGCATACTTTTATGAATAAAATTGAGCGCTTCGGCCGATCGTAGCCGATCATGCCTCTCTATCGCTTGTTCCGCGCACTCGCTCGCGCGGAACGCCACAGTGAGTCATGTTTTTTCGTGCATGCACCCGGCGTTCATCATTTTAATAGTCAAAAAGATGCCTTAACGTGACTAAAAGTGGATTATGCACTGTAATTGTTGGGCGATCGTCTAACATTTACGCTGTTTAAATAAAAAAATCTTTAAATTTGATTTCTAGAACTACTAGAAATATTTTTGTAAAAGAGACACCATTTAAAATTTTACCTATATAACACGCCAAGATTGTATCAGCCTATTCATGATTGGTGTAAAAAACAAAGATTTGATTAGGGTCAAATGATGCAGGTAGGGAATGACAGTGAAACGTTCTTAGGCAGTTCTAACATTGATGATAAGTAAGTAAAAAGTAAATTCCTATTCAATTCTATTTTTCAAAAGAAAAAGCTCTACTAATGGAGTTTCGAAGCCCAAAAAATTTGCATCAGAAAAAGATATTTATTTTTCATAACTCGTAAGGTTAAGACAAAAAGTGCAGGAGTCCTCATGATCTCATCAGCAAAAAATATTTCTGTGTAAGGTCATTGGGCGGGTTTGTTGCCCATGTTACTAACAGTAGTAATATCGGTAATTTTATTTCCCTCTGTTACTACTGCAGTTGTAAGTAGTAAGAAAATATTAAATTCCCTTTCTTACTACCTACTTACTTCTAATCTCAAAAGTACTCCAACAGATAGACAATCTGCCTATCTGATGGTCGCCATCGCCTATACCGATATTTTACTACTGGTAGTAACACTGGTAGTAACACGAGCAACAAACCATTGGGCCGACCCTATTCGGTATCCTGGCGCTTAGGCACAATCACAACTACGCAAGCAAATGCTAAGTTATGTTAATAGTACACTCGATAGAATAATTCAAGCCGCTGCAGACCATCAATACTGCTAAGTACGTCACGCGGAACGGAATTATTGTCTCAAACAAACCTGCATACATCAGGAGCGGTGCGGCGCGGCGGCGCTACAAAATCTTACATCGAACAGGTTCACGCTTCACGCACTGACATAAATTAAAAATAAAAAGTAGGCAGAGACAAACAACGCGTCCCGTGTGTATGCCAACGCGGGAATACTACACGAAAAAGCTAACGCCATCGCCCATCGGTCAGTTCAGTCGGCTTCCGCGGCGCGCGCTGTTCACACGTTCCCGCGGTTGTCGAAATTCCCGCCAACCTGCACCCATACTGTTTTGTATCAGTGATCGCGAAGTTTATAAATGTGAAGTGTTATTTCTGTCGGCAGTACGAGTGACCGAAATCTGTTGCAACACAGGATTTTCAGACTTATGACGGTTAGTTTTATGTTTATCTTAACTTTGGAAATCAATTTTAAGTTTTGTATTTGGTAACTATATGTAGGTAAACAAATCGTAATTCAAATCATTTAGTGACGTAACGACATAATTTATTTTATTAAGGAATATTTCTTACAACGTTCGTTCAAAGATCAAGGGAAAAATTTAACACAATTGTTGTAAATTTAATTTGAATTGACGTATTTCAATCGATTACATGCAGGTATTATACCTACTAAATAACTAAGTAGTAGGTACGAAATCACATGAAAAATACGATAACAACTTTCAAGCTGCCTTTGTATGTCCATCATACGATTGGTAAAATACATAAACAATAAGAAGCATCATGGACTATGCAAAATTCTAAATGGTCGTTGCTAATTTCGAGAAACTCCAATATGATTGTGAAATAAATGTTTTTTTTTTAATAATTATTATATTATCAGCACCTAACCAACACATTAATTCTCATTGTGCCGAATATTTGTCTTGCTGAGGAGTTTTACGAAAGTTCCCATTGTTCTTGAACTTGAGACAAATCTCCGTTTCAGCTTCTTGTGCCGACATCGACACCAGTTGCCCTTGGCATTGTATGTAGATCGTTTTGCCCTTAGCCCTGTCTACTAACGTTACTTCATTTCATTTTACTAACTTACAATGATTTAACAATCTGGCTACATATCTTTCAGACTTTATAATATTTTTTGTAAAATTTGTCAGTAAATGCGACTTTATTGAATGCTACAACTCTATTATTATTGTTAGTATTAGTATAAAACATTCCGGAAACTAAGTCCACTATTTGGTTTGCGGAACTTATAAGAAATTTGAGATAGAACATTACGAAAAAACCTGTTGCAGACGAGTACTATTGTACGCGAATGCTTTGCTTCTATAGAATGATATTTCGTTTACCCATCAATTGTAATGGACTTCTCAGAAGGCCTAAAGACAATAGTGATTAATTGACAATAGACAGTAAACTGATCATTTACTTAAGTATTACGATTATACATATAGGACAGACATAGACAGGTTCTGGGAATACATAAGAGTTACTTTAGCGAGCATTATTCATTACGATACGTTAAATGTTGTGCGTTGTTAACGAAAGCAAATTAGATAACTTCACTTTTTGATTTGCTTACCAAAATTTATGTCAAACTATTTCCAATTAGTAATCACTCAGTATTGAAGTTCGTTATGTTTAATCACTAATGGAGGAGTAACGTTCATAAATCGCATAACACAAAGCAGCCTATGTCTGTCTGTCGAAATAGCTGTCAATTAAAATATCGTAAGTATGTACCAACAAGTATATAAGTCATCACGTGCATTCCCTGAGATATACCTGATGGCAACTATTAAATTAATTTAGTTAATGAATTATTAAAATATCCCTTTAAAGGTTTTTGATTCATCTTATCCAGTGTTAACTAAATGTGACGACTGACGACTAATGAGCTAAATGTCGTGAGTTCGGAATGCCACAGTATCAGATCTATTACAACATAGAAGAAAATCATTGGACTCATTATGTCTTTAACATTTTGCGAAAGTCTCCTACACAACCAATTTTTCTTCACACAAGAATGAACAAAGGCTCTACAAATTCGCTTGAATACAGCAATTAAACAACGATTGTGGTTCACGTTTCGCTTGAGTCAACACAAAACATCTGCCACATGACACTGCATCCACGGAATAGCAATCGGTATGGAAATTTGATAATGCAAGGCTTTCTTTTAATCGAGGGTACTTTTTCTGTCTGTTTGAGAAAAGGCAAATGGATGTTCGTAATGTTGGACAATACATGCGATAGTTTTACGTCAATTAGAATAGAAGGTGTGTCTGTTCTCGGTGCGGAAGGTCAGCGCGAAGCCTCAGGCATTCTTGCACCGACCGACATAATTGTGCACGTTATACAATCAAATCTGATAAAAAATGAGTGGGCGTGCACGACACGTCATCAATCGTTACTGAATGATTGAGACAGTTCAATTTTAAGGTAGAGAGATTAACTGATTTAAGAACTACTTTGTTGGTCAGGTTACTTTTACTCCAATTTGAAGGAGTTGATTAAGTTATTATGTTATCAAATGCGTCTTTACTGGCCACTTAACGAACTCTAGTACAATTGTAATTGGCATCCATGTCAAATATATTAATCACTTTAGAAAATTAAGTGGAAATTATAGAAAGAGTAATTTTGCATGGCATGGCTATCGTTGATTTTAATTACGCTAAATTGAAATAAGGTCTAAATGTTGATGATAATAAACATCTAAAACATATCGAATCAAAATCTATCCAGGACTTGAATACTCAATACAGAAAAGAATAATACAAAATGTAATAAAAATTACTTTAAGCATGGATTTACGTTTAAAGCAGTAAAGTTATTTAATGAACCGTATCCACTTTACGCATCTTCCACGTACATTTAAACACAACCTAAATACAATGGTGAGAGATGATTCACTCAAGGGCGAGACAAAGAATTGAGTGTTTTCCCGAAATATTTGTACTCATACAAAAGGACGCACTCAGAATGCTAAAAAGTAGAGTGATTTAAAAACACGTTAAGATTTATATAAAAGAGTACATTATAATATTTAAATTATAAATAGTTACCTCCAACTCGCTGTCCAAGGACATCAGTTACACCAAAGACATTATCGCTTAGACGACCAAAAAAATCTGGCACTGACACTGCGGTTAAAACACGTAAACTTTTACGGCCAATTTTTAGAAGGAGGGCAGCAAATAAACCCTACCGAAATGGACGAGTATTGTTGGGATTGAATAGGGTGGTACACAGCTTATTATCAGCGACCTTAACTTAAACATGACGGACGGTCGCCACTTCATCCAGTAGAAATTACTATTGAAACATGTAGCAGTCAAAACAAAGTGTGGAATCCAGTTAAAACAGGAATAGATAAAGTTGCAGATTCGTGGACGATTTACATAATAAAAACGAGCCACAAGACATTCAATTTACCGGTGACTACTGATAACGGAAGGTCTATGCGGATCATGCATTTCGCGTGATCACTGATGGACACGTGAATATCAGTGTCAACTGTCAAATAAATGAACTTTGTAACTATTCGTAGCATTTTAACTGATATTATCACTGTTCATTGAGTGAGTGTACCACTGAGCAGTGATAGCCTAGCAATTAGAACGTTGGTCTCTCGAACAAAGGGGCCCGAGTTCAAATCCTGGCACGCACCTCTAATTTTTGAAATATTATGTGCGTATTTAGAAGTTAATAATAATTATCACTTGCTTCGGTGAAGGAAAACATCGTGAGGAATCCTGCACACCGGAGAGTTCTCCATAAAGTTCTCAAAGGTGTGTGAAGTCTACCAATCCGCACTTGGCCAGCGTGGTAGACTATGGCCTAACACCCCTCACATTGTGAGAGGAGACCCCGAGCCCAGCAGTGGGACAATTATGGGTTGTTACTTTGCTTTTTTTTGCTTATCACTGTTAGAGCGGATGACACTACAATTGTATATTATGTATAATATGTCAAGTCCATAATTCGACGGACCACTTTGACAACTCAAATGCGCAAATGTTGCCAGGACATAGGCATTGCTGTTCTTGTCGACATTATGAATGTGTTCTTAACGATATTTTGCGTGACTTTTAAAATCAAATTAACTCACTTTTAATGCATTTAATAAAAATGTGACTGAATTTTGTTTAAATGAAATACAACTTATCTTTATTGATTTAAGCTGGCATCAAATCAATAAACGGGAGATATTTTAGTTAGATAACGTAAATAAAGGTTTGCATTTTAAGCCTAAACAACACCGGTTTTTTCACCGCTCACTTTCTCGGTGAATCAAGCGTCGATACTGAAATATCGACACTACCCCTTCACTATAAATTTTCTGCAATAAATGGCAACACTTCTGATTTTTTCAATTAAAATTATTTAATGCATTTTGTGCATTCACTGGTAATGGTAAGCTCGGATGCGATAACGGATGAGATGAGTGATGTGAGTGTCGTGACCTATTATGATTGTTATGTCTACACTTATGAATGACTAAAGTACTGATAGAACGGGGTTCGGACCAAACTGGTTATTTTATGCGAACAAAAATTAATATAACTGTGTTGGGGAATACCAGCCATACATTTTGTTTACAATATAATCAGACTGGTTTTTGACAAAGAATATGTATCTATACATACCCAATGCCTCATTAAAATTAAAACGTTTGGGTATTGTAATGTAGATCGGCGAGTTTGATGGTAATAGAGACATTAAAATAATACTGTTTGATTGTTACCTATTGCCAGCCAAATCTGTTACATCCGCGTGTTTATTGTGTGTTTTTTTTTTAGTTTTGGTCATATAAATAAAATTAATAGGCGTGTAAGGATTGGGGCCAAGCCAACCTCTCCTTCATTCAGTCGGCTGAAGATTGGACGAGTCCATGGCGCTAAGTCCTCGTGTTGAAAGTCTTGACAATCTTCCCATTTTTGTAATTTTTTTTTCAAAATCATTTCACTCGCGACATTCCTCAATAACTTCAATTTTTTTGTATTATGATCAAATGAATGAGTAAACAGTGCATGGGGGAATACTGTTATCCACAGACAGTATTATGTGTGTGATAGATAGATAACAGTCAATGGGTGGTATAGAACTTTATATAGAAGAGTGCCCTGGATGGGACCGGTTTGGTGCATTCTATTGGCTTATCGACCCTGTGATGGGTAGCGTAATTCCAGTAGATCAATGAAGCTAAAAAGGTACTCGTACAGATGCTATACCGATAGTGTGAGTTTAAAACATGTGCTGAAGAGATTTTTTCTGTCGTTTGAACTCATTAACATATCCCCCTTTTCCGTCGTTTCTAATCCTAAATCATACCTCCCCTTTTCGTAATTTTTTATTTTTTATTGATCTGAGGATTATACGTACGAATAAAGGACATTGGACTTGTGATCCATTAACAATAAGGACATCAGTTAGATACACCATAAACACCATTGCTGCATTTTCGGTCAAGAAAGAAGTGCGCAAAGGAAGGAGTGACCTTCGTATAGGTACGTATCATAAGACATTAACTTAAATGCGAACAACTTTACTACTGCGTAGATTGTGCTTGTTCGATTAGCGTGCGGAAGATATTAAAGCTAGTGCGGCTGCGCGAGGTGGTAAAAGTGCGGAAGCGGATAATATCTAACACTATCACTGGCTCGTAGATAAGATTTAAATCGCTTTTTTTTCGCGCGTATCTTGTAGTGTGTATTCTTTATTACCTCGTATATTCTAACCCACTGAAGTCTGAACGGATTTATATAATTAAGATATCGTTAGATTCTTCTTGATAACTCAAGTGTTCTTAGAAAAAACAAATATGGCGGCTGTGAGATGCCATTGTTTAAAAAGAAAAAATAAGCCCAATAGTTTAGAATGTTGTTAAAAGTAATACATACATAGAAGGATTAACAGTCGGGACCCATTTAAATTTTACAGGGCTACTTGGGAAAAAATAAACAAGATTTGATTGGTTGGAGAATGGGTCCCAACTGGTCCTTCTATGGTTCTAATACCAATGTGAAAACTGCCGCCATTTCTGCCGAAAACTTTTTAATTTCGGATTGAAAATATTCAGATACATGAAGGGACAGTCTAGGTAGAGCGTGCACAATAATTTATAATGTGAAACACGTTTATTTTGTTGTATATCAATTGACAAATGAACATTTGGTTGTCTGTGGTATCATTGATATGACGTTATCGTGCTTTACACGATACAGTAAGGCCGCGTTCCACTAGACGCTCATAACGCTCACAACGATCAAAATATCATACTAATTTGACAGTTGTGAGCATTTTGAGCGTCTAGTGGAACGCGCCCTAAAACTGCAGTGTGGGACATAATGTGGCAGTGACAGTCTTACAATGACTGCAATTAGTTAGTGATGTCACATATGAAACGGACAAGACACTCGCTTTATTTCCCTTACAAAAATATTACTGTCCCACACAAAAAGATAAATTTATTTATTAGACCAAAAGCGAAATTGCAAAACGTCTCAATTTCCGTGCTATTATGTGCCTTTGACGATAAAAGGTGAACCTGAGTGACATTCTCTACTCGTTTGTGTTGTGTCCTTGCTACGAATTTGCCTCTCTTTTCCTAGTTGCTTTGCTGTTTTATTATTGTTCGTCATAATGTAGACAAACTGGTAGGTTTTCCAGTAAAATTCGTCGTTAACCTGCTGTAAGTGCTGTAGCTAATCTGTTAACTACCGGTTTTGATTACATATTAGTCAGAATTTAAACTACAAAACCAACTCGTAAGTAAAGTTGACGAATAAATTGCAATATAATATGTATTACTAAGATTATTCTTCATCATTAATGGAATTCATTGATGATATCATTCCTGAGTCTGCAACAGATTAAACTGGTGTTATTGAGCTAAACCAACGCGAGATACAAGCGGTGTGAAATATTATGTCAAGATTATCAAGGTTAATACAAAGAATGATAGCAGCAAATGAAGGAAAGACCTTACAATAGATAAGGAGAACCTGTTCTCAGTGTTCCTGTCTAACACTTCCGACCCACGCGGAAAGTTGGCCTATAGTCTATACCAATAACTTATGTTTTACTTTTATTTAATCTCTGCTATAAAAAAAACTGACACTTGAAGGTCTGGCTTCAATTTCGCTAAAGATTTAGACGATTGAAGCCAATTTTCAAATCAGTTCCTAATGCAATTGCTCATTCATTACACATTACATTGAGCATAATCATGTAGAGTGTAGACTACGATTTTGCATAGTAGTTTTAGTTCTTTTTTTTAACGACGCAAAAAATATTGTTGCAGTAATCATAATATTTAAAAAAAAATATGGTGTAATAATTTTTAAGTTTGTACGGCAGCATCTTTTTATGGATTGCATTTATGGAAAAGAACTAAACTATAAATTCGTCAAAAAGTAACGTTTTTCGCTACAAAGTTATTATTTGAAAGGGGCCTTATCCAACCTCCCAAATCAACCTCTGTAATGTTGATGGATCTGCTGCAGCAGCTTAGTCTGTATGTTGCATATTCGTCTCTATTCTATACGTCTATTCTTTCTTTACGTCATTAAAATACGCCCGTGGTCCTGTAAGATGTAAAAGAATTGGACCAGACAAAGGCCTTCATAGCGTTGTAATCAGAACAGTAATTTTGTTTTTGGTTAAACATACAATTTTAGCTATTCAAACAACGCAATCGGCACATAAAATTATCAATGTAGTTAACAATCGTATCCTACAAAGGATGTAAGATAGTGTCAGAGTAGTGACTTTGACCAGAGTAACTATTACGCTGTTCTCTACTGTTCAATAAATATTATAATTTAAGGTAAATTAGATAGATCTGAAATGCTAAAAATTGTATCGATAGGTACCTTTTGGATAAATTTAATAAACTTTTAAATAAAATGTCTAACCGCCTTCAAACACAAAAAAAGAAAAATAGTGTAATGAAAAACTGAACTTTCTACTTATTCATGTAGTTAAAGTATTGTTTTATACGCTATCTATTGAAATATTGTAAGACGGTGCCAAGCCCGATATAAAATTAAGTAGGCACCAAAATGTTTTGTGTAAGATATATCTAAACCTTGGCACCGGCCGGTATATGTAAATATTCAATAACCATTTATAGTTGCGGATTCATTGCTAGTATTGTTTTTCGTCAGGCATTTTCGCCTGATTAGGCAACAAAGAAATTTCTGTCATACAATACAATACATACCATTATTCTAAAATGTCATATGTATATCAGAAAAAAGGGAAACTGATTAATTTGAAATCCACTTTCTAACAGTCCAAAGCAAATGATAACAGGTGTTTGAGTTCCGACGCTTTGAAGGTTAGCAGACATCCAAGGATATGAAGCTAAATCTTAAATAATAATGCTAGACATGGAGACAATAACTGACATGACAGTGTTTGCTGGTAGATAACAAGACGTGGACGAGGACCTATTTACTATCCGTCACGAAGACAAACATAAGAAAAGACAAAAAGCGCGTGATTTACTGTTGCGTGATATTGCACGAATCAGTTTCCATGAGTTGCAGTTTCCGCAAGAGACCTTACAATCGATTGGTATAATAAAAGACAAAGTCACAGATCATTAAGATGTACACGACAAAGCAATTTATTATTACAATGAGAAATATCATAAAATTAGTTACATAACTAGTCCAGAGGAAAAGATAACGATTGTAGTCGATTATGGTTTTATGTGGAATCAAATCGATACTATATGCATAGTGAAAGATTAGCATAAAAATGTTGTTTTCGATAATCTAACACGTTTAAAGCTGACGTTCAAAATATTGCGTATGACCTAAAATATAAGAGTATTATTTCAAATTGGCAATACTTAGTGGAAAACTGAAGAAAAATATGATTTTAAGAAAGGTCAAACAAATATACAGGGTGTCCACTAACAAGCGATAACTTAAGAGCATGAAATATAACAAATTTTATCGACAAAAATACCCGCATGTGGTCTAGCCATCTTATTTTTTCTTAATCGCTTGTTAGTTGCTGGACACACTGTATATTGTATAAATCATAATCATGGGACGTCATTATAAATATACTGATCTCCACACTATCATTTCCTGCAGTGTAGAAAATGGTTTGTAATAAAAATAGGGCATAGTATCTAGCAGTGTAACATTTAAAAACCTTCATAGTACCAAATGACGCACAGCTGGAGACCCGGAAACACTGTTTATAGACACTTTCAATGTTTCGTGACGTAACATACGTAGCGGACACGCCCACAAAATAAGCTGGTATTTTATATCGAACACTCGCAAGATAAGATGGAATGCAACTGGTGTTAGCTAACGGCCGGTCTCAATAATGTACTAACAGATGGAAGACTGTGGATAGGGCTGTCATCTGTCATATTTGTCAATTTTTCAGAGGCAAAAATTGACAAATATGACAGATAACATACTAATGGTAGCCCTATTCACAGCCTTCCATCTGTTAGTACATTATTGAGACCGGCCGTAAGCCAACTAGACAAACGGCTGTGTATGTGGAAACCGTATACTAGTTTTAATTGGAAAACCAAAAAGGAACCAGTTAAAACCTTGACATAATGAGGCGACTTGAATAGAAATGATATTTTACAGATTTCTTGCTAACATGAGTCTAAGTGGACGTACAGTTAAAATGTGATTTAAGGCAGTTGATATTTTACTTAGAAGTTACAAAATAAGATATACTCGTAGATGTTAATGCAATAACATTTTGTATAAACAAATGCAAAGGTAAATAAAACACAAAGATAATATTACTTGTTTCTTTTTTCTTATATTTACTATATAATATGCAGTTAAAAACTTGCCTTTAATTGAACCGGTTTTTTAGTCTGATATACTTCTACATTTACTCGTATTTTAAGTCAACGTTACTATACGTTGAAAACAAAGCATATCGACATCATCGATATACATACACTTACATACTTTATGGACCTTTAGTTATAATAATTTCTTTTTTATTAAAATTAAGACTCCACAATTAAATGTTGATAGGATGGAAAACTTGGGAAAACTCAATATAAGAAAATAATAACTTGAAACCGCAGAACCTCAAAGATTTCTGAATTTGTCTAAAGCCAAGCCCATAAAAACGGTCAAGAGCTGCGATAAAATTATATGAGTATCGAAATTTCTAATAAGAACACATCATTATTTTTATTTTATTGTTGTCTATTACTAATGGCTTACATGTAGATAAACAAACTGTGACTACTTTACAGACATTACTATTGAAAATATATTGGGCTCAATGTGATCCCTTCCTTAGCAGTCTGGTAAAAATTCGTAAGCAACATTGACACGTATCCAAATATAGGATGATCCGAATCTTGCACGAAATATACGCAGTAACCTTGATTTTGGCGTTTATTTCTGATGCTCAGATTTCGACGTACGGTCCCGTCGGCATGGCGATGTCAGAACCCTAGAGCGGAACTTTTGAGAAATAGGAGATTGAAACGTAACTGAACGTAAAGCAAACCATACCACTGAAGGCCGGGCGGCCCTTCAACAAATGTTTGTGAAGTCAAGAAAGTTTAACTTTTCATTCAAGAAGTTTAATGCCTGCAAAATAATCCCATCTCAAAATTGGGTCAAAGTTAAGTTGTTTTGTTATGATGCTATGATATTTTGTTATGATAAAGTTTCAGCTAAAAGTATACAAAGAAACAGTTAAATCCAGGGCCCGCGCCGCGGCGTGAAGAACCACATCATCCTATCGTTTCCATCGTGATGCATAATATAAAGTAAATTTTACATACGTTTTTTTTTATAAAATGTAACTATAATTTATTACTCAGTAAAGTTGTTGAAAACCATGACGTGAAGTACCAGAAATTTCGTTGTAACAGTGTCGTCGACTCGTGACTGATAAAGTAATTTATGTAAAAATTTAAGTTTTCAAATGTAATTAAAATTTTGTACATTGTTGTATCTGAATTGTGTCGTGATGCCATACACTTATTTGTTTGATGTAACTTTGAATATGGTAGATTTGTTGAAAACTATGAGTTGAGGCACTGGACATTTCGTTTTATTTGTATCATTGTCATGATGCATTAAGTAATTAGTATGAACATTTTACTTTTGTAACGTAATTACCTCCATCTATTGTTCCATTGTTGTTTGTAAAACCTTAAGGAAAGACAACAAAAATGTAATAATAATCCTTCGGTTGAGGATGAACCCTCAGAAGAAGCTATTGATTGTGTAACCGGAAAACAGAGGATAATACTGTAAATAACATAAATTACGCAAACATGTACGTCAGAGATTCGCGGTCAATTAATGATATTTTTAAAACTATGAAGAGCTAGCGAATTTATTGACGTTCAGGTTAACAAATGTTGCGTAAGCGACCTAAAGAAAATAGAAGTAGGCGTTCACGTGACTATATAAGTCATCATGAAATAAATAAAATAAAACGTAATAAGTAACGTAATAGTTGTTTTAAAGTATTTTTATAAATAATTGCCGCGGTAACTCAAAAAGTTTATCGACTGTATGATCAGTTGGATTCAGGAGGATGGGAAAAAACTTATTCCAATAGTTTATGTCATGGCGAAAACAAATATCACTTTCCAATTCAGTGAGTTTCTTGACGTAATAAAGACAGAAACAAGTTTAGAATGAGGAAGGACTCAAAACCATGGATTAAAATCTAGACAAACAAACATTATTTATCAAAGTTAATTTTATGAATACCAAGTTTTACTTTTAAACTGCATTAGTTTTTTCTAGCTTAAATGTAAGAACTATTTGGATTATAAAACGTTTCTTAAATAGTTTTAACACGCACTGCATGTGTGTTCATTTGTAAAATATGGCATTTCATTAAGATGCGAATTATTATCATGAGTTGGTTTCAATATAATTAATCTAAACAGCAGTTAATAATATAGACCAAAACTAATGCGACAATAGCACATTTCAAAGAGGAAACGTGTGGCTTTAACATACTTCCTGTTCAGATAGTGAATTTTGCGCAGAAAATGTTCAATTTTAAATTATTATTTATATATTTTAAATGATTCGCTGCACTCGTTTATTTTAAACATATGAACACTGAAAATCATTTGACTGTTGTTACTATCGTCGTCTGTGTATATGAGGAAAGTATAATAGCCGTAACTTCATTACAAAATTACAGTAAGTTTTACGAAGCAACGAAGGGTATTTGAATGTTTAGACATCAGTTTTTATTATATTTGCAGTCACACCCAAGAAACTGAATGACAAGACTGAGAACAAATCCAGAAAAATAGGACTAGGCAACTTTTTAACATCTTAAAAAATTTGACATTGTTAATATTCTTAAGGAAATGAACTAATATACTAACATTGCTGGAAAGGATCACATAGCCCAAAAGATTTAAGTGACGATCGCTACCCATTTACAATCATCACACAAAAGAAGTCATCAACGTGTAGCCAGCCAAAACGTCCAAAATGGATGCGATGGGTCGCAACTATACATATGAAACTCACTAAAAAATTAATGAAATTGTACATAGAGCTGTGAATGAGTAAAAATCTAAGTTCAACGAACACCTCAACCTTGACACTGAGAATTGGCAAGCATTGTTAAAAGCGAACAATGTTTCATAAAAAGTAATTTACACTTAAAACATCAATTATCGTGTTTCGCTTCAAGCCATTTGGAAATACCCATTTTCTGTACTTCTGTAGAGAACGGGAATCTTTCGGTAATTATGGAGGGCTCGATTAATCAAAATTGTTTCTAGTTGATTTGAGCGTACTTTCAGCCTTCGTAAACGCCGTATTTGCAGAAACATCTCAATTACTGATCGGGTCAGTCAGTGCACAACAAAAATGTCGGATATTCTAAACGTCTTTAATAATATTTTTCTATCACTGTTTTATATGAACAATGACAACTAGGATTGATGCGTTAACGTGCCCTCTAAAGCACAGAATGAATGTCTCGTCTTAGTATTTTTTTGCTTTCTTTTTCGTTATTTTTAGTTTTATCGTATAACTTGCATTTTTTTTCTTATCCCAATTGTCAAATACAAGAACATTAGATACCATCAGCTTATACGACGATACAATAATAATTGATACGCCACAATTTAATGACGTCATGATTGCATGTCATGGTGACCACTCGTATTGCCCGACCCCTTAACTGGAACTGTGAATCGTTTCCGGCAACCAAATAAAAATGAAAGTTACGCGTCTGTCCGTGCCCGCTAATTTAAGGCGTTAGTTTATGAAACCAGTTTACCGGCTATTAGGTGACCAGCTATTATGGTGTTACTGATACTATGTGGCGGTGACCAGCTTCTTTGTTCGTTTGTCAACAAAAAAGAAGTGATTCTTTCATGACAGACAGAATTAATACATAGGAAAGCCAAGCATCTATTGTACTGGTAAATTTGGAATGTAGGTAAGGGTCCCAAGTGATCCCAACCCATCTGCACTTTGAGCCAAGGGGGATGTCCCATCGGCTTTATCGAGTCCAAGTCAACCGCAGCTAATGGTGCACCCTCCTGATTAGTCCTGATCAACAAATGAGTCTCAGGTGTCAGGTCCAGTTTGGACATAGCTGAACTCTGTACTGACCATCCAATTTAACTGTCGTGTATTTAGATTAAAAATGGTTGTCTGTAAAGTCGGTTTACGGATGGTAGTTTAACGTGATAACGTCATGACAAAGCTTCGCTCCGCCCCGCCCCGCTCCGCTACACTCAACTACGATCGCCTACGGCTCGCCTACGGCATCGGCTACGATCGGCGTATCGTGCCTCTCTTTCGCTTTTGCCGCTCGGCGCCCGGCGCGGCGCTTATCGTTTTAATAGACGTTAACACGTCAAAAAGTGGTAGAATATTTTTACTGAGCTGGAGCGGGACTTCCAACGCATCCTAAAACTACTCTAGGTAGTTCGTAGTTCCGTCTAAACACAATTTTATATATTACACATGTATTATGAGTGGTCATTGATTAATTATTTATTTATTTCACACCAGATACTTAGCTTGTTTCTTGTATATATATAATATCCACAAAAAATATTTTTTTTATTTAAAATTAATATTGACGTATAAAGTAGGTACAATAACTGTTTTCTGACCTTGGCACAATTACGTAATAGCAACAGGTGTTGGTTTACTTAAGAAAATTGTAGCTGCAATACAGGAACGCGGTCAAAATTTTGTTGTAACTAGGAAGTAGGTACCTACCTACTCTGTCTAAACTAAATAGAAATAAATGTAAATGAATGAAATAATAATTAATTCAATAATACTCGTGCGCACACGCCTCTTTTGTCCTTGAAAATGACGCCGAATTGCAAAGATGGCGTCATGATGGCGTGACAACATTCGTGTTAACCACGCCTCTTTAAATTGCGCATACTATCGTATTTATTTTTCTTCGCGTAGTACTATATCGCATTCAGAGCTCAAGATACATGGCACGTGGCTTAGGTAGGTATGTAAATCGAAAGCAATTGTTTCATATTGTAAAGGCCGTAGTGACCGCAGTACACGATGCATGTACTTAAAGAACATACAATTCGTTTCTCTTCTGGTAAGATTTCACATATTGATATGAACTTGCTTAGGGTTATGATGTCGGTGTAGTTGATATGCGTTTTTCACTTATCAACGTATTATTATTACACCGATGTAATAATAAATAAGTATGTGTTTATATTTTTCACCTTCAGCCAGGTGGCCAGACCAAAACAAGTGTGACGGAGGTAATTCTAGACAACGGACCGTCCTCAGAAGCAGTATCGTCAACGCGTTACTACGCGCTAGGGTTGCCAGGTCGTCAAACCAAAAAGCCGGACAGACCAGCCAATTTGGCCGGACATTTGGGTGAAAAAGCCGGACACCCTAAATTATTGAGCATTTTGTATCTTAGTATTAATACGACAAAAATTTTGTATGTTAAACTATGCAATTTTGATCATTTACCATTACCAATTAATTTTTAAAGTTATACTTTTTTTGGCGCGTTTGGAAAAAAATAGAGTTAAATTTTTAATATGCGCGCGCACACCGACAGCCAAAAAGCGACATAATGAAGTTAGCTGAAAACAGTCTCAAGATTCCGTGTTACGATGCGCGCGCACACCGACAGCCAAAAAGCGATACGATGAAGTTAACTGATACTGATTCCTTCTACAAACAAAGAGTTCTGGAATACGGGATGAAATCTTTAGCTGTTTTTGTTCTGTTACGCCAAAAACTAACTTCTTACGTACGCACATAAGTACATACACACGCCGGCAAACGAGCAGACGATCCACCTGATGTGGCTATCGTCGCCCATGGACATCAGCAATACCAAAGGCATTACAGATGCGTCTGCCGGCCATGAATCGTTGTTTTATTACTGCCCGAAGGTTGACTGGGAGAGAATGGTTTTAGCATTAAGGCCGCCTTTGTTTCTATACTTTTGTATGGTTATGGGGTCTGCTTGGCAGAACTTACTCAGTATTTTTCAAAATGATGTTGTAATAATCTTTAAACGTCAGATGTTTCACATAAGTCCAACCTACATTTGTTATTCGCCGCTCGCCGCACGCATAGTAAAATAGCGTCGGCAGCGCGTGCGGTGAAATACCTAACACATTAATACCTTTTACATAAATTATGGGAACGGGATCTGATCGAAAACCCGGACTTTTATTGTAGTCCGGGTTTCACCCGGACTACAATTTGAACCCCGCTCGGACGCTCCCCGGACGTCTTCCAAACTAGGACAAATCCGGGGAAATCCGGACGGATGGCAGCCCTACTACGCGCAAAGAACGTCAAATCCATGATTTTCTTCGACCATAGTCTGAAAAGCTCAATTGTGGACATCATCTCTCATTCTAAGAATGAAGGTGGTGTTCACTTCACGCGACTGTTCGACAAAAAATTCTCAAGATTTTTGCTCGTGATATTGACTTATAAGAAAGGATAATCTCGACGACAATTTCATACAAATGTTCTTTAAACAAGCAAAAAATCTCTCTTACGAACTACGCAAGACAGCGCAACGTCGCCACGTCAAATATTACTTACTGATCATTGGTCCAATCCAATCTAAGGGTCCAATTACACCTGTTTAAGTGCTTCATCATGTTTGAGAGTAGTTTCTTACATTGAATGATACTTTCATTTACTGAGTGAGAGAATTCTACTGCTAGCAGTTACATTTACTGCACACAGTATCCAAGGTCACATTAATATTTTAATTGCTTCCTTTTAAAGTTAACGGGAAACAAATTGTTAAATTAGCACTACAATTTTTTTTTTGCGCTAATGACATCACGGTCGCGTGACATAAAGTCGAATCACTAATCCACCGGATCAAATTGACTTTTACAGTGTAATTAGTTTTTGACGAAAAATAAATAGTGTCTCGACAGATCTATACCTACTACTAATAATATAATATTATAATTCGAATTGAAAAAAAAATTGTGTTAGACAGTCCATTTATTGGGGAAGGCTATAGGCTATATAACACCATATATTTTAGTACCTAGTTTGTTTTTTCCACATTATTAACGCGGGTGAAACCGCGGGGCACAGCTAGTCACTGATAAATAGAAACAGGTATGTTTAGGGACCAAGAAGTCACTATTACTATTAGGTACCTACTACGCAATATTATTTTACTGTCAATTAAAATAGTGATTTGACTATGTACTGGTGAAGTAGTGCTACTAGTATGTACCTACTATAAAATACATATCTGCTCGGTGGACCATCACGCGCTAATGAAGTTTATCTCAATAGTATTTTAATGTGTAGTTAATATGCATGCTGTCTTTATGCCACACATGATTTTTGATGTATCTAGCCGATAAACGATTAGTCTAGCCACCTGATAGTAGGTATGTGGTCATCGTCGCCCATGGACCTCGGAAACACCATAGGCATGCCGCATGACGATGCGTTGCCGGCCAAGAGAGAAGTCACTGCCACACAACCATACAAAACTAGTAACTAAAATCGGACGCGTTTTGGGTAAGTTACTGGGAAACTAATTCCTTATGGATCCGACGTAAAAGAAAGCAATACTCTTGTAGGTCTCAGTTCAGAAATCACAATCACCTTTTATCTGGAAAGTACTCTGTATCAGAGACCTAGTTTTAAAGGATAAAAGTTATAGAGTAATCACTAAAAATATAATTGCACATTATATGTATTTTAGTAATACAATAAAACAGCGGAACGACGTTAGCACGTATAATACTGGTCGCCAATTACGTCATAATGGCGTTACGCTCAGAGAACATTGAAGACTGTTGCTACATCACTGACACACCTCTTCAATACGTCTATCCTTCGGCAAGGAGCCTTCTCAAACAAAACCTAGATTGTAAGGTCGCGTCGTGTACCTATAATATATAAACAGACATCAACGAACCAAGCAGATTTTTAACAATTTACAAGTGAATGTTGACTATACATTTATTTATTTAATAATACACCCTAACAACCCCAGTTGACGCACCCTACTGCAATTTTATTCACCGCACCCCACACAACTAGCCTGGACTTTGGGGCGCCAGCAATCGAGAGCGAAGTTTTTATGTCCAAGAGAATAGCGCGAAAGAAAATAATATGCAAGACAAAATAGAATTACGAATAAAGATTTTTGGTCTGAAATTAAAATATATAAGAAAACAACTGTAGTTGGTAATTGATTTTGTTCGGTTCTTAATCGAAAATCTACAAGGTAAATAAATCGATACCAGCGTAATGTAATAATAAACGTAATAAAAATAACAGTAGCAGATTATAAAGTACAAATATTATTATGTACCTATAAAGAAATTATTCATTTGACTATTCTTTTATAACAAACCAGTTATTATACTTATTATAATGTCCTCGCTAGTAATTAAAACGTTTAGTATTCTAGAATTTCACGGTGATAACAATAAATATAAATGCTTGTTGTAACCCTATTCCTAGCTACCATTCACGTTACTAAAATTATTAGCTATTAAACCTTTTTTATTTCAAAATATTCAATAATGATATAAAAAAAACTTAACGTAATTGCTCAATATTTATATTTGCAATATTTAGAAAGTTTGGCTAAAAACTTGAATTCAGTTACACATCTACGTTTGCTAAGAGCTGCCTCTTAAATAAGGATATTTTTATTTTTCTTCTTTCTTATAGCTTCCAACAAAATAAATTAGATTTTATCAATATATTATTAGCTTCAAAACAACATATCGTATCAAAGAAAACATGCGGGAAGTCAGACATCACGCTACCGTTTATATCTGTAGTTCTGTACTGTCTGTTGTTACGTCTTCAACAATAAACTAGTCTGTATTGAATTACTGAATGGGAACACTATTTCTATGCTAATATCATATAAGGACTTTTGTGTGACCTTATTTCCATTTCTATTGACTAGAATCGTTTGTGGCTGAATTATGGTTATTATTATGTTATCTTTAAAATAAGGAAATTCAAAATGTGTATCTCATTCATCACGTGGCTAATTGTTATTTCTTGCCATAGTTCTCGCAGATGTAATTTTAATATTCAATTTAAGTATGCGATAACTGGTATTAGATATCTCAATATAATTTTTATTATCTTCACCAGATTTGTCAAACAGCTCATCATCATACGTAAACATCACATTGTAACCTTGAAACCTTTCTTAAGTGCTAAATAAGAGAAACCTAAAAGTGTGGAAAACAAGTGGCATCACTAACCTAATCCAAAATAGTCTTAAACAGAAAATTCTTAAAAAGTGGTCAGTATCCCAGACTGTTTTATATTAATCGACTTTTGAATCGATCGGATCATAAATTGAATAATCTCCTCAACACAACAGACTTAATAAAAATTACATCGGCATTCCATTTGCTAAATAACAAAAAAGCTGTTAAGATGCTTTCAATACAGACATGTATAACAGTCGAACACAAGGCACAAATAGATTCTGAACACCATCATGCCTGAATTATGGCTGACGCAAATACAGCACGCCCCCAACTGTATTTATATGACCCCATGATTCGCGTCATACATACGCAATACGAGCTACCTCTCTTCAAACTTTGGACTTTGAAGCTCACAGAATATAAAGATTTATCGAATATTTTTGGCGAACGGTTGGTTCGGAGGTGCTGACAGTGACGAATAATTTATTATTGGAAAAATTTTGTTGCTTTAGAAGTGGAAATAAATCAGTCAATAAATTTCCTGTCGAATTTAACGGGGTATCTAAAATCAACATTATTGAAGTGCAAAATATTTTCTCGGATTTAAATAAATAAAACTCTAAAATCAATATGGAGAAATACATTGTTATAGATATAAGTTTGTTACACTGAAGTTATTTACATTGTTTGGATTTTCATGATGCTCTTTCATTACATTATAACATGCATTATTACCTGTCTCATGCTGTTTTGGTATTATAAATAAAGTAATTTGAAATAATCTAAGCTTTATGCTGCTTTAAGACTAACCTTTTGGATCATTATTTACTCGAACGTAAGTAATTATCAACTTATCTTGAACCAAACAGTTATTGATTGGGCACAACTACCTAAAGTTCTTTTTGATGGGGTCCATATTACTTTTTTTTCTTTTATATTTATCTTTCTATTGTATATTTTCTGGTAACTTTACGCACGCTGATGTCCTCTATTTTTCTTGAGTATCCTTCTTAAAGGTTGCCTGGAAGAAATCGCTATGTATGTATCTATCTATCAAACAGAGGGTAATGTACTTACCGTAATACTTCTCACAAATTTTACAGTCTAGAAGAAAGTTAATCTAATTATCAAATCGATTTGACTTTGCGAAGGTTACGTGTGAATTCTAAAATAATTTGATATGAAGCCGCGGGAACATGTAAAAATTATTTTACAGATCTGAGAATAGCTGTTAGCTTTCAATTGGTTTAATAGCAGAATCGTTACACGGCATCTGTAAATGTCTAACAAATAATTTGCACTGCTGCGTCTTCTTGAACTGATTAGAATCAAGGAGGCTAATATAGATAACTAGCACATACTCTGTGTTAGTTTTCTAATCGGTAAGCTTGGATCAGTTTTAACTCTAAAAAATCAAATGTTTATATTTTATGTTTTTTGCCTATATGTATGATATTTTAATTGTTACTACATTCTTTGTTATTTTTAACCGACGAAAAAAAAGGAGGAGGTTCTCAATTCGACACGTATATTTTTTTTTTATGTATGATTTCGCAGCAATCGGCACAGGGTGGTCCGATTTGGATGATTCTTTTTTTATTGGATAGGGTATGTCCTGAAGTTGGTCCCGTATGTTTTTGAACATTTTATTCCCACCCTAAAGGCACGAAAATAGGGAATGATTGATTATTCACCCGTTTTTTACCCGAAATTTTTACCCGTTAACCCCAATAACTTTGTACTGGATGATCCGATCTCGATTATTTTTTTTTTATTGAATAGTGTATACCTTGAAGTTACTCTTGTTTAAATTTCGAAACAAAATTTTACCCCTATAGGTACGAAAATAGGGGATGATTAATATTTCACCTACAACATTTTTACCTGGTAACTGAATCTATAATTCATAAAATCAATAATTTATTATTTATTATAAGTATTATATCAACTAAAAATTAAAAAATAATTACTTTTTAACAAAAAATAAAACCAATACGAAAAAAAAACTGAAAAGCAAAAAATAAAATAAACCATTTAGTATTAATTAAGATCCAAAATTAACAGTAAATAAATAATTTTGAGAAGGTGTCAAACCAATGAAAAAACAAACGGCGAAAAGATGTGCGCCGCGCTGCTACTGCCGTGTGCATCGCATGCCGCTGCCCTCATAATATGACCTTTATGTAATTAATTTTGGTTGTTTGTTTGGCACGGTCTCAGAATTATTTATTTACTGTTAATTTTTGATCTTAATTTATAATACTTAATGGTTTATTTTATTTTTTGCTTTTCAGTTTCTTTTTTCGTTGGTTTTATTTTTTGTTAAAAAGTAATTATTGATTCTGTGACTGTCATAATATGATCATTGCTCACGAGTGATCTATCACGCCACATGAATAATATTAATGTCGATGCCGCATGGCAAAATATATGTAGCATTCGTAAGACTAATTCAACTTTATAACAGCAATTCCGAAATTTCAATAAGTGGTCACTGAGCAAGCACTCAGACCTAATAGGTACAATGACGTATTTCGTTTTACATACAACGAACGGCATTTGACCCGTGAAATCGAAGCAGGACAGAAAAACAATTAAATTTAAGACATTTTAAATTTATTGTACGAATCGAATGTTCTGTTGAATTGTGTTTGATTTGGGCTTTCCAAAGACTCCTGAACTCTGACGAAGGTACCGGACTATATCAAACAATCGACCTAAATCTTGCAGATTTCCTGAGAACTCACAACAAACTACCTATGCCCTAGTGCCTGTCCTGTGAAGGGTCCAACGAGATCATCATGGAAGCTCTTCCTCTCAATTTCTCTAATTCGTAAAAGTCGCGACACAATATATTATCTTAAAAAGCACCCCACGCTTTTTTTACAATTACACTATTCTTAACTCAAATTTATTGTATTAAAATTTATTTTCTATTTTTTAGTTGGTTTTTCTATAAAGGCGTGTTTTTTAGTTTTTTTTTTAACTATTATCTTAATATATATAAATTACGTGTCACATTGTTTGTCCGCGATGGACTCCTAAACTACTAAACTGATTTTAATCAAATTTGCACACCGTGTGCAGTTTGATCCAACTTGAAAGATAGGATAGCTTACATCTCAATGTATAGTCGCAATATTATTTTTTGAAAGAACGAAGTCTGTCCGGGCAGCTAGTTTGTATATAAGTCATAAAAGCATTTGATAAAAGTAAGGCAGATCGAATGGAGTATCCGTGAGCCGTGAGTAGGTATATCAACCATCAAAATATAATGTAGCTGAAAAAAATCATTTCAAACGTAGACATTCGAAATCAAATAAACCCGTTTAACCCTGGCTGGGCTGTATGTTGCGTATAAAACGTGAGTATTATATTAATAGTGTAAATATTTTAACATTTTCGTTATTATGATATTTCGCAGGCGTTAAAAAACTTCGCACGTTTCCAAGCGTCATAAAATATTGGATCTTTGTTGAGGAGTTTTACCTACTCATTATATTTATTTATTTATTAGTGCATAAGTGCTAAAGGTTACCCACCTTTCATTATCCGATGCATTATATTCCTATATAATAGGTATTATGCACATTATCCATAGCATCAGAATAAAACTTACCTATTACTTACGTTAAAAGTTTGTATGTAGGTATGTATTTATATTTGTATGTAAAAAGTGTTACTTAAGTCAAGATTTGTAACTCATGTCCGTCCGTCCGTCTACCCAAAACAAAGCGCTGAGACCTAGTGCTAGAAAGCTGTTATTTGGTATGGATAAATTATTAAAACTCCAGAATCGTAGAATAAAATATTGAAAAACATTTTTTCAGGGATGAATTTTTCATTCGTCGCGTACCCTATATTGTGGGGTATCGTTGAAAAGGTCTTTCAAAAATATAACGAGTCTTCGAATGTACAGCTGTTGTTGTTGGCCCAAGCCTTTACAGCTTACAGCTTCACGCAGACAGAAACTGAAATCGGAATGTCCGTCAAAACCCAATGTTCCTTCATCATCGTAGTAGGGTGCTGACTGCTGCGTGATTGATTTTCTTCACGGTTTATGCTATAATCTAATCTAATGCTTCTAAGATCTGTCAACATAATAGGTATTAAGATTTTGCTTAAAGTACCTAGTATTGGTACATAAAGTTGTTAATCCCAGTACCTAGATAGCGAACTTTCAAGCCTTGTTTGATAAGATACAGAATGTATTCATTCAAGCAGCCTTAGATGTACCGACACTTAAGATGACCAATAACCCTTCCATTACTCCAGAATGCAAACATCTAAATACCTCCATGTACGGAGAGACCATACTAGACTATAAAAACGTAATTAATTCCATGGTCACATAAAATCCTACGACTAAGCAAACAACTTATTACAGACGGCAATCTATTTGCATAATAATTACTGTACTAGTAGCGACATCTGGTAGGTTGAATGGTCAACCACACAGAATTAACAAAATGTAGAAATGATCAGGAATCAGGATGGAAAACATTAGTACTAAAGGGAAAAAAACTAAACTTATAAACAACGAAACTAAACCGGTAGAGCGACATGGCGAACAGTCCCTCTTTTCGGAGGCATCTGGAGCTGTTGCTGTACCACCTATGACCTACTCCACCTAATTTAATCCTGAGGGTACTTGCATTTTGTGGGTACTTTTCCATTATTTTACTATGATGCGGTACTTTTCCATTATTTTACTATGATATGGGTACTCGCGATATTTCCACCCAGTTGCATGGACCGTGGTCACGAATGAATTGACCATTTTACCACTCTCCTTCTGTTAAAACTGACCATAATGTTTTATAGGGTTGATACAATTGTTGCATATGACAGTGTTGATAATGTCTTTAGTGTACTGATGGATATCAGGCAACATTGATCTCTTTTACTTATAGTTAGTTTATGAATAAAATTTTACCCCCTGCATATTAAATTTCAAGAAATCGTAGGCGCCGTTTCCGAGATTCAGAAAATATATATAACAAGAATTGCTTGTTAAAAGGTATTAGATAACCATTTATCACAAAAGTGAAGTCCATGTCATTCATACAATATAGTTCTTTATTATTTCCATTGCAATAAAAACATAACTATTAAATATCACTTTGTTTATCATGTTACTAAATCTAGGCCCAGAGCATTCTATACAATCAGAAAGATATGCATGGCTGACTTACCTATTACTTCTATTAGTCATTTACACAAAGTATTATTTACTACTTGATGTGTATGGCTTCTTGATGTACTCTATTTGGATTACCTTATTACACACGGTTTTATTATTTACTAACCTCATACATTCTTAGGCTTTGTAAGCAATTACTTGAGTGCTGTGTCTTCGCTTAATTTGACATGAAATATCAAAAGATAATTCTGTTTTTGTATGATAGATTCCAGAAAAGTTTAGTTTAGTTTTTGGTTGCAATGATACTGTTTGAGCAAAAAGAAAAAAAAGGAAACTTTAATTGCAAGATGATAATTATCATTAAGTTTTCGTGGGAAACAGAATTTGTTTTTTTGAAAGCGCCAATCTGTAGAACTGCCCATGGGATTTAAAACATATTTTTGTGTGATAGCCACAATCATGAGGATGGCTATAGGCTATATTATTAAACCTAATTCGTGACAAAAAAGGATTTGCTTCAGGAGTATTGTATTACTAATATGGTATTAGTAATTATGGTACTTAGACTACTTAGGTATGGAAGCAAAATATGGGCAGGTTTCTTGTCACTAAAAATTGTATTTAAGTACAAATTGGTACCTAATTATGATTTTAAAAGGTATGAGCATGAGTCAGCCACCAAACGACTAGTCATTTTCTGGCTGGGAGCTTGAGGCCAGTTCTTTCTTTCTTTTTCTTCTCTCTTTCTTGGCCAGCAAAGCATCAGGTTTTTGGGGTTGCGAATGTCCATGGGTGACGATAGCCACTTACCATCTGGTGGATCATCAGCTCATTTGCCAGCTATTTCCATAAAAAAGGTATCATTTTTATTCCAGAGTAAAAAGTGTTCTGTAACATTTCCATAAGCTTAACAAAACACAGCATAACCTAACTTAACTTACATCATTTACATCAACTGCTGACATCACAATATGTAAACAACTTAATTATGACTTAATCTGTACTTGTGTGTTATAATGTTGATACAAGTATTTGTTTATCAAAACATCTAGATATTACCATTCATTGGTCGTTATGTACTGAAGCAAACACATTAATATAAGAAGTAAAATAACAACAAGTTAGAAACAATGTTAGATTATAATAAACATTATGCAGTATGTATTTACTGAACCTTTATAAGTTATGCACATTCAGTTTCTGATCCGCATAGATAAAACATATTTATTTCAACATTGTTTACATAGATTTTATACATACTGGAATATGTGTATAATTCAAGTATATTATGTATTTGTAAAATAGTATTATTTAGTTATATTGTCAGTGTGATTAAAAAGACTTTAAAGTAAATTTGTTAATTCCAAGTGTGTTTTTGTGAGGGAACTTAGCAGTAATTTTAATGCGACATAAAAGTATATTCTGTATGTTTTCTTGAAATGCTATTTTTATGGAGAATAAACTTAAATTTCGAGGTATACCACCAAATTTAAATTATAAACGTAAATTTAATATCATTATATATTTTACCAATATAATCGGTAATCCAACCTTTTGACACAAAAAATAAAGGTATGTTTACACTTAGAAATGAAGTCGTATCTTTGGGAAAAATGTAAAAATCAATAGTTGTTGCATGCTTTTCTATTCATAAACACTTCAGGATTCCAATTATCTAGGTTAATTAACAGTTAAATTTAAGCTCTGAAAATTAATCTACTTTATCACTTACCTTCAGAGTCCGGTTTAGTGTGAGGTTTTGTTGCTTGAGACATTTTCTTCACACTGTTAATACACTATACTCAGAGTAGTTAAACTGATAAACTAATTTCCCAGTCAATATAAGTTTTTCGAATTCATTTCAATTAGTATTCATTATTTTTGTTATTTACATCCGTATTCATGTTCATCGTTCACTTCGCCATCGGTCATCACTCATCGACTTATATTTGACGTTTGACGGTTTGAGGTTAAAATTTATTGATGTTTTGACAATGACAATGACAATGCATGGGCCAATCCAAGGATTGTACATATTTCTTTGGACCAATAAAATTGATTTTGCACTGCACGACAACTGACATTGACACGAATGGTTGACAGACAGTTGGAATTCGTTGCAGACAGCAGAAGATAAAATAGCTGCGTTCCAATACACGTTCATGTTATTTTTTAAGTTCATAAATATTTTTAGAAAATTAACTTATTTTTTTCTGTTGAAAGTTAGGAATAAATAAATAATCTAATTCTAAACGTTCTAACATTTTCAAGTTAACCTTAACATATTCATTATGTACTATTAAGTATTTTGTAATATAATAAAAATTTAAATTCTTGGTATTCACTTTATCAGGCATGAGGTGACCGGCTTAATAGATCGATAAGAGATAATATAAATTTTCGCAAAGTTATGTTTTAGGAGAAAAATAACATTAAATTTAATTTATTAAAATTTTATTTCCAAAAAATATCCAATGCAGGGCCAGATTTCTTCATTTTTCCTACTTGGTCCCAACTCCCACTCACTCCTTTAAGTCCTTGCAACAAGTTTCGACATGTATGGTTTTGATAAACTTATTTTATTTTTTCTCTTGTTGAGGAATTAGCTCCATTAGCTTCCCAGTGATTTTTTTTTAATTGTGTAGGTACCTACCTATGTTGGCTTTAGATTTTTTCTGTTTTTTGTTAAATTAGGACTAAGGAGCGATAAAAAGTGCGAAAAATTATAAGTTCTGAACCTAATTCAATTCTAGTTAGCATTCCTGTAAGAGAAAGTTATATCTTTATTTATTTATTTTTCAGATTGGGCCAAGAATGTGAGAAGAAGAACGCAGCCGACCGTATAATTGCCTATTCCTAAGTAGATTAATACGAGCATTATCAAAAATGTCTAATCCCGTAGAAAACGGTGTCCACGACCATGAGGATGGACGGTAATTATTATCCTTATCCTTATTAAATATAAGTATTAAAATATAATTACAATTCTAATTGATTCAATTTAATAATGTTTGAAATTCAATTCAAATTGACGACTATCGACTCGTATATATAGCAGGGGGTAGTGCTAGTGGCCCACTTGTCAGTAGCCAATCCTACGAAGTGTGGAGACCCAGGCTCGATTCCCGGGACATTAAACAGTGTAACTGATTGTTCTCGATTCGTACCTATTGGTTTTTGTAATCAGATGTAGGTACTGATTGTGAGTACGAGACTCTCCCCGTTCTTTTCTAATCCGTAAGTGGCGGCTTAGAATACTAACCCCAATCCCACGCCGGATGGTTGTCGTACTTAATAGGCGACTAAGTCCGGCCCGCGGGTGGAAGGGCCTCTCGGAGGGATTATATTGGTAGTATTGATTTTAATTGCTATAAACATTATTAATATTATTATTTCTCCATGGGGTTCGCCTGGATAGCTACCACCCTTGAGCATGAGTCAACCGCCAAACGACTCGTGTTCCGGCTGGGGGGCTTGAGAGCCAGTATTTTCTTGCTTTTTCTTCTTTCTTTCTTGGACGGCAACGAATCAGTGATGCTTTTGGTGTTACTGATGTCCATGGGCGACTATAGCTACTTACCAGGTGGATCGTCAACTCGTTTGCCGGCTATTTCCATAAAAAATGCGTGAAGGGTAAGTATAATGACCCAGGCTGGTCTGGTACAGACTAGAGGAGAGTTTGGCAACTAATCTGCGTATCGAAAGTTCTTACGAAGGAACTGATGATAGCGTTCGTGAATTTTTTACCATTAGCAGTCACCTATCCAAATTCACGGCATGCGGGATTTCCTAATGTTATATACCTATCTGCTCCATATCTATAATCTATTTTAATAGTTCTTACATAAAGTTACCTTTAGTTAATTTTTTATTGATCTGAGCCTTTAGATAGGTACCTACTATTAGGTACCTATGTATTCTGTGATAAAGTACTAAATACGTACCTACTTCTTAAAACACTTTCTTTTAACATAATATGCTATTTGCTAGGTAAGTTTAGTACTGAGCTACTGGAGATTATGGGTACATAAGTAGAATTGGTCAAACGCTATTACGTACCTAACTATATACCTACACACATGATAGACCGTACATTTTAAGTTATTATTTTATTAAGTATTTTTCTATTAATGCAATGTTTTATTGAGTTTGATTTGTGCAAGGATTATAAATAAAAGTAAGTAGGTATTACAAACAATTGCGCGGAACAAAATAAATGCGAAAATACCTATATGGCTTTGACCGATCAACGGTCCACTAGCACAACTCAAGGTTCTTGTTTACGGCAACAAGCAGGCCTGGAATGGCCATCACGCTGCTCCATCTCTAGGCAGGATAAGTGGAGGAGTTAGTTCTTTAATAACCTTAGTTAATAACCTATCGTCCCTATCGATTAATATGGCTTTCCTTTTGAAGCGCAAAAAAGCATTCATGAAAGTTTCCACATAATACCGACCGCTGATATTGAACTATTTAATAGTTACTATTATTACTAGAGCGTAACTGCTGCCGAAACTTAGTCCGGTAACTGCGATAAGGCAAGCACAAAGGTGGGTGCCTGTTCCTCGATCCTCGATTGAAGATGAAAGACAGGAGGTTCTCCCGGAGCGCTCGGGTCCATGCTGTCGCTACTCACCAAGAGGTGACCACAAGCTGCCCTGTGGGCTTATTATTAATATTTCTGATTATATCACACTGCGACCGATACACGTAAAAGCATTTCACGGTCGATTTTAGAAGGACGGTGGTTTTTTTATAGGCAGTAGGTAAAGTATACTACTGATGTACCGATGCGTACCGTCTAGAGATGAGTAGTACAGAGTTCAGCGAGCTCTAACCAAAGAAAGGACCCGGCGCCATAGCTTCATTAGTCAACAGCAAAGATTTCTTTGCGTACTACACCGCCCGTGCCATAGTAAAAAAATGCGCACTGCTTACACGTAACTTATGGTCAATTCTCTATAGCTCATTTTTTATCTGGCTTACTCTTTCCATGAATTTTTATCCAAACAGTGTCATTAACTAATGGCATATCACTGGGTAAAGATGTAAGGGACCAATGAACTCAATAAAATTGCTCGATATTGTAAATGACTACAGGATTTAATAAAATTCTGTAATTTGTTTCGTACAACTACACCTATAGTACTATTAATACACAACAGTAACTTATACATAAAATATAATAACTTTAACAGTGTTAAAAAGCAAAGTCAACATAAAAGGAGAAAGAATACCGCCTTGTGGTATGCCAAATTTCATAATCATCATCAGATATCAGTTAGATAATCAATTAATCGTTAATTGGTAAACTTTGTGTATTTTTAATTTTAAGTTAATCATTTGAGGGAATTTTGAGGGATCTATCGTTATTTTGGTTCATTTATCTTAGAAATAGGTACATATTTTTCAGTCGCTTTCGAGGCCAAATTTTATTTTTCATACATAAAATAGGTAATAATATTAAGCAATATGTCAAATTAATTGTTTTTTACAGAGTATTTCAGAATAAATACAAAATTTGATACCTGTCTAGGCCTGCTATTAACCTTTTGTAAGTGGCAACATTTGAATTGCAATCAGAAACAGTGTTGCTAACCTATCACATTCTGTGCTACATGTAGCACTATTTTCATTGTGTCTAGCACAAAAACCTAACTTAAAGCACTTAGCACAAAATATAGTACACGAGCAACCATTATTTTCTAAGGCAATTTGAGACCAATTCTCTTTTTTCAGTGTTTATTACTTACTGGGGCACCTCTTACATGCATGTATGAGCATGCAACATGCACAAAAAAATTAAACACTATTTGCTGAAACTTTACCTAGAACCACTATGTACTACTATTGCATTAAACTTTTCAATTATCAAATAAAACCTTTTCCATGATCCTTCAAAAAAATCAAGTTTTCATGTAACCTACATGATGACCCAAACAATTACACCAATTTTATCCTATGGATACATAAAAATAATGCACTCATTTAACTTACTTACAGGAAAATAAGTTTTCTTCTTTACATCATACAATCCCGTTATATTACAAGATGTTGTCATTATCGGATAGGTAGATCTATATCTATAATTTAATGTACTCGTACTTTGCTACTGAGAATGTTAATATAATAGTTTAACTTATGTCGCATTTCCTTATTTTATTTAGTCATAAGTTTGTAAATGTTTTTAATAGTCTACTCGATAAGTTCAAAATGGTTGAAATTAGAGATACTGCTCTTAAAAATACGTGCGATAGCTCATTCTGTTCGGAATGATGTCTAGAAAAATGTTTCGGAAGCGTTTACCAGCACGTAAAAAATTGCAAAAGTTATTGACAAAATAAAGTTGAAAAAAAAAGTATTTTGTTTTTGGTAATCACTTCGAAACTATTAATATTTAAGAAATTTTAAAACAAGATTCTTAAAGTAGAGGAAATTTCCAAACAATGACTCGCGACTCTCGGAACTCTATCTCCATTATTTATAACTTTAATTTAACGCTGAAAATGGGTCTCCACGCTGCATTTTTAGGTTGCGCGTGCGGCGTCAAAACCGAGTTCGTCACACTCAATAATTTTTTAAGGTATTAATTATTAATTTAAAAAAATAAAAAAAATATGGTGTATTCGAAACACTTCAAAGAATTTGCTCCCGTAGGAAATTTTGCTTAAAGTTAATTTTTCAACAAGTTAGACGATTGTTAATTAACTAAATTTTCTCGAACTTCCATTTGTATTGTACATTAAAAAAAATGTTTAAGTAATTGTCCTATAAATTTTTCGCTTCGTGGAGCCCTTCTTATATACATGCTTAACGAGATCACGTCATAAAAGTTTAAAAAGTTTTAATACTTTGTGTATAATAATTTTATAAGTTGAACAAACAATTTTTTCGTTTTTTTATCGAATCGAAATTAAAAAATTTAAAAATGTTTTTATCTGTACTTTGTTATACATCGTTGTTTTTTTTATTTTTAGGTGTTTCAGAAAAAATATATAAAAAAGTTGAGAATTTGTTTATAAAAAATTGTTAAGTTAAAAAACAATGAAATTGTTGATAAAAAAAATATTTTTTTACATTTCTATTAAAGATGGTTAATTATAATTTTTAAGAAAAAAAAATTATTAACTAATTATTCAAACAATAGAAATATTAAAAAACAATTATAAACAATTAAATATCATTATTAAGAAAAAAATTTTTTTTTCAAAAATCATAATGTTTTGTAAAGAATAAGATATTAAGAAATTTTTTCTTGAAAGCATTGAAATAGTCTATTTGTTTATAAAAAAAAAATTATAAAAAAATGAGGGATTTTTTTTTTTCAAGTCATTAAATGTCTTTTATGAATGCCAAAACGATTATGTAATAATAAATTGAGAAAAAAATATTTTCAATAATATTATTTGGATTTTTCATTTTTTGTTCAACTTATAAAATTATTATACACAAAGTATTAAAACTTTTTAAACTTTTATGACGTGATCTCGTTAAGCATGTATATAAGAAAGGCTCCACGAAGCGAAAAATTTATAGGACAATTACTTAAACATTTTTTTTAATGTACAATGAAAATGGAAGTTCGAGAAAATTTAGTTAATTAACAATCGTCTAACTTGTTGAAAAATTAACTTTAAGCAAAATTTCCTACGGGAGCAAATTCTTTGAAGTGTTTCGAATACACCATATTTTTTTTATTTTTTTAAATTAATAATTAATACCTTAAAAAATTATTGAGTGTGACGAACTCGGTTTTGACGCCGCACGCGCAACCTAAAAATGCAGCGTGGAGACCCATTTTCAGCGTTAAATTAAAGTTATAAATAATGGAGATAGAGTTCCGAGAGTCGCGAGTCATTGTTTGGAAATTTCCTCTACTTTAAGAATCTTGTTTTAAAATTTCTTAAATATTAATAGTTTCGAAGTGATTACCAAAAACAAAATACTTTTTTTTTTCAACTTTATTTTGTCAATAACTTTTGCAATTTTTTACGTGCTGGTAAACGCTTCCGAAACATTTTTCTAGACATCATTCCGAACAGAATGAGCTATCGCACGTATTTTTAAGAGCAGTATCTCTAATTTCAACCATTTTGAACATATCGAGTAGACTATAATTTGTTGACCAAACATTTCAATCTAAAACCTATCCTGCGTTAAAACATATTCAAAAATAACGTGCTAAGCTATTTTACTTAATAGCAATCAAATAGGATAGTTTCCTTTCCTACTTAATGCCGGGCGCATGACTGAAATGTTTGATGTTTGAATGTTATGTTGATTGTTACACTTTTTATTCATTTTTACGCACGTGTTTGTTTGTTCCAGCACTAACGGACTGCAGGTGTCATTAACGTGTATTTCTTCTGTTCCAGTGGCACCACGTATTTCTTTTCCAGAGAGCGGTCGAACGCCACGCTATGGCAACGGATCAGTCTTTTCGTGTCCATCTACTGGAAATCACTTATAGTGGTGCTCACACCGCTTATATTACTGCCCATTCCTATTTTAAATTCCGGCCCGGAATCTGGTCCGGTACGTATTTTATTTTTATGATTTTAAAATTGATTGTATTAAAAAAAAATTAATACGGCAATCAAATCGGTTATGCTGTTTCTGAGATTATTCAATACAAACGCACCGATCAACAGACAAACCAACAAAACCCTGGTCTTCCGCAGGTTTATAGGTTTTTTTCTTTTATGAAAAGACATCGATCAAAATGACGATGATCAAGATATTATTAACGAGTAACCGCCCTCGTTTGGTTCGGTTTTCTTATTTTTTTACACCTTGGGTTATTGGGTTATTGGAGTTTTAGTAAGGATCCCTAATTTTTTTTAAATACAATATAGCCTATGTTCACCGGGGATAGTGTAGCTTTCTAACAGTGAAATAATTTTTCAAATCGGTTCAGTAGTTTCGGAGCCTATTCAATGCAAACAAAAAATCAAATCTTTCCTCTTTATATATTAGTATAGATCACGGACCTAAAAAAACCTTTTTTTACGTCCGTGGTATAGATAAATAAAATGTAACTTTCCAGGCTTACAAATGCATGTACGTGGTCCTCATAATGGCGACGTACTGGGTGTTAGAGCTTCTCCCACTGCCCGTGACGTCAATGTTGCCCATAGTGTTATTCCCAACGCTGGGCATCCTGGACTCAGACAAGACGTGCGCCGCGTACATGAAGGAAACAAACATGATGTTCATGGGAGGGCTGATGATCGCAGCTGGTGTTCAGCACTCCAAGTTGCCGAAGCGGGTCGCGCTATGGACTGTACAGGTGGTGGGATGTTCGCATAGGAGGTGAGAGAAATGAGTTGTAAGTAAACGATAAATGCGCAGATGAGATTTGGTAAGTGACCACCATCGGCCATGGACGACAAGAACGCAAAAGCCATCAATGCATTGCCGGCCACGAAAAAAGAGAGAAGGAAGAAAGTAAATATGACGAGCCACCAGATAATAAAGCTTCGTAAATGGATTGCCAATTTAGAAGAAAGCATGGTATTTATGCGCTTATAACTTATGTTCCGTGACTAACAATAAGACCTAAAAATGTAAAAATATTTCGATTGGTTTTGGAAAGAAGTCTTGTAGCTAATTATAAAAAACCGGGTAAAATCCCCTACCACTTTTCATAGCATTGTCTGGGTTAAAATGGATGGTAACATTCAGCGACCTTCAGCTCGAGGGACGGTTGGCTATAACCTCGTTTGATGGTCAGTGTACCGTGGTTCCTAGTGAACCACAAGTGAAGAAATGTTGGTTCGGATAAGGCCAAGGATTATGCGCCAAATCTATATCAAGATGAATATTTAGGAAAAATCTTTCTGTCTCCAGATTAAACTTCGGGCTAACGTTTGTGACGATGTTCATATCCATGTGGGTATCGAATGCAGCAGCCACCACTATGATGGTGCCTATCGTTGAAGCTATTTTAGAAGTATTGGAACAGGTATGAAGTTATTCTTATTTTTTCTGCATCAGCCTGCCAACTAATAAGTCCTTTTTTTCTTTCATGCATCAGCATTAAAATTTGTCCTTATGAAGGATATGATTTTACGGGTGCCTGTCCAACATAGTGATCATACAAATGTGCTGGTATAATCTACTGATGTTCCATTTTCAAATGAAATTATGACGAAAACTTAACAGTCCCGCTTATCAATGTAAAACAGACCAAACAAAGAAAAGTAGAAATCTCCTAAAAGTCTAAATTGGTTGACTGTGAATTTCGTTGTTCGTTTTAATAGTAATAAAGGTAATATAGTCACCCTTTTATTCCTTCATCTGAGATAGTCACTAGGTTCATTTTAATTACTTATGAGCTTCGCTTTTCCTGCTGCATCCTATCCGAGTCTTCGAGCACATAGGACGCAAGTGGTAATAATGCTGTCGTAACCTTTATTAACATCCTCACCTCAACCGCTACAGCGAAAAGAACTGTATTTACTTTTGAGTGCTGAATGGGATGGACCTTTTATTAATTCAAGATAAGGGACACAAAAGCTAAAAGGACTATTTACACAAACAAGGTTGGCTACGTAATGTTTTATGCATCTCATCTGTTGTAGTGCAAAAAATATTTTGAGTATAATGTAGTATTTTATTTAGCCTCAGCTGCACTTTGGAGGAGCTAAAAAAATTGAGAATTAGAACACAGACAGGGAAGCGAGATGACAAGGATAAGGCCAGATAGGAGCTTCACTGCTGTACTTTATCTTACACACATTGGTACACTTAACTCACAATTACGCACCAACTTTGTCTATTTATTCACTTAAAACCCCACGAAACACGAAACGCACACCGGGATATGATATAAAAATAAATCGTACTGGTTATGATTTTTGAAAATCGCCATTCACTTCCAGCAAGGACTCGGGGATGTCTACGTAAACAGAAAGAAGAACGCGCTACCAGAGAACGGGAAAGACGTGAAACCAGCTCCAGCTAAGAATTCAGAAGAAGAGTAAGTTGTAACGTTCAAATAAGATTATAAAATAATTGAATTAATACTTTAACCATGGATATCATGGCATCTTTCAATGTTATTTGGGAAGGCATAGGCAAACTTGACACAAAATTTTGGTTCTAAAACAGTTTTTGATTGGATTTTAAGTTTGGATTTTCCAACTTTAAATGAATAGCTAAATTACTATTGAATATCGTTTGCCTAGGGCGTGTCAGCAGTATCTGATATTCAGGGCTCTATGTGGAGACATGGACACTTTCGCCAAGATATGATTGTCAGGGTACCATCGGCTAATAGATCCTCGTGTTCCAGCCCCCCGATGCCGAGCGACATCACGATCTGCTACTATCTGAGCATTGCGTACGCGTCCACTCTCGGAGGCTGCGGGACTCTCGTGGGAACTGCTACCAACTCTGCTTTCAAAGGAATCTTCGATTCGTAAGTACGATTTTATGAGATTTGCGTAGGGCAATATGGGAATTTTAGGAACAGATTTAGTAATAATTTAAATAAGAAAATATCTTTAGAGGCAGTGATAGCGGAGGGACTTTGCCCAAAATTCCAAATTTAAATAAGTAGGTTAAACTTGAGTTTACTAAAAGAGTTTTTTCACCTAAGATATTTTTATCTATTTCAGTGAATTCCCCGAAGTGTCTGCATCAGTAAACTTCTTCTGGTTCATGGCGTACAGCACGCCGCCGATGCTGTTGATGCAGCTGCTGGTGTGGCTGTCCCTGCAGGTCACGTTCATGGGGTTGTTCAGGTGAGCGTGCTCTTGAGGGTTGAGGAGTTCTCTGAGGATCATGCAATTTTTTTTTGATTTTCGACGACTGTATTTTGTAGGGAAATGATGTTTCGACTAAGTCTCGATTTTAGTCTAATATTTATTTATTTAATTACAACGTATATCATAGGTTAATTAAACTAATACTACTAAAAATAAAATACTATTACTTACAAAATAAAAATCGATTTTAGTATTTTTCTGGGACATTTATAAATATGAAATCCTTTGTGTTGAACGAGTGGTGCTGTTTTCGTTTCCTGAGCAATTTTTGAAGTGAAAACTTCTTTAGTATGGGGGTGACTTGAAATTTTATGAAACGAAACTGTCCAGTAAAAAGAGACAAACACATAAATTCTAAATTTTATGAAACGAAACTGTCCAGTAAAAAGAGACAAACACATAAATTCTAAAGTGAGATAGGAAGCATTGTACGGGGGTAGGGTAGAGGAGTGAGGGGTAGGGGAGCGGAGCGGGACGGAGTAGAGAAACCTACATTTATCATCTTCCCGAAATTTTACATTTGTCTCTATTATCTTTAAAACAAAAATTTTGAAGGTTTCACTTCTACCACGTGTGAATTGCACACATTTTAATTTTATTTTGTCACCTTTCGTTACCTTAATTTCATCATTCTTTATTTCTTTTCTAGGCCAAACAGTGAAGCAGCGAAAAAGGTAAACAGAGCATCATCAGGATCCGAGACCACGATGAAGGTTATCAATCAAAGTTACAAGAACCTTGGACCGGTCACATTCCATGAGAAGGTAAATATTTTTCACTGATGAAATTAAATATAAATTAGACAGTGCAATGCTGGTTTAAGTTTTGGTTAGAAAAAAATATTGCCGCCGAAGAGGTGATACATTTGGTTACCTTGGGGTTTTTTATGATGTCATGATGGTACCATTACCATTTTATAAACAAGACGATTCAACTTTCCAGGCCTCCGGGTTCCTCTTCATCCTCGCCGTGTTCCTGTACATCTTCAGGAAGCCAGGGTTCATGACTGGGTGGGCTGACGTTGTTACTAGCATGTAAGTTTCCATCATCAGAACATTAATAATTGAAAAAAAAACCTCAACCATGTTCTTCATTTAATTCTTATTAAATATGATGATGAATAATCTTCCTGGTTCACTTTCGTTGAAAATGTTTATCTTGTCTAAAAGCATTCGATAAAACGACTGCTATGTAACGATAACCACTATGCGAAGGTTGACACAATGTTGGAAAAACATAGATCTGTAAACTGGGAATGGTATACAACAATAGCATTGCAGAAAGTTTTCCAAGCTCTGCGAGATTTCTTTTTGTTCCCGATAAAATCAAGGAAAAATAAAAGGGGATTTTTTTTGTGTGCCGAAGAGTCTGTGGCCGCCTACAAAGTCGCAATTTCGTACCTATCGGATTAAGACTGGCAAAAGTGCTTTAATAGTTGGTTTAGGCGAATGGAACTTTGCATAGAGAATGAAGGAGAGTATTTCGAAAAAATGTAAAATAAATATTGTTAATATTTTGTATAGTTTTTTCTTGTCTCATTTATCGAGTTACCTACGTATATGTAATGTTCTTCCATCCGATTATGAATGTGCCGCTGCGTGCGGTGGTTGGAAGTTAGAAGCAGGGAAACGCTAAGAAATTCTACCAAGAGCCATTTACATAGTAATGTATTGCTTCTTCTAGTACATGTGATGTATCCATGATTCCAGGAAGGTGAAGGACGGCGTGACGTCGATGTTCATCGTGGTGCTGATGTTCATCATCCCCATGTCCGTGGACTTCATCAAGTTTTTCACCGCTTCTTCCTCATGTGAGTCTTTTTACTTTACTATGGAACTCAAATAATTAGGTATAACGTGATTTAAATTCACGTAATCACCAAACTTTTACATCCCAATGGCCATAAAAAATAATCTACGAATATAAAATAACATTGAAATTGTCATTCTTTCTCACTGCTTCCAGATGAGGAGTTGGCAGCATCCAAACCCTCGCAGAGCATCGTGACGTGGGGCATCCTGAAGGAGAAGATTCCTTGGGGACTATTGTTTCTTCTTGGTCAGTATTATTTCATTAAACTTACACACAGCATGATTATAAGGCCAGTTGAGGCCTCTATGGTATTTTATTTACTTTTCTCGTCGAAAGTCCTCTTTCGACCAATACTCTATGACCATGACATCCGTTACTGGTGTTGGAATGTGAGAGTGTTAATGCATAATATATAATTCTGTTGAATCTTTTAGGGTTATGCCCTGGCTGCAAATCGAACCCGGGTCAGAAACTCGGGTCAGGAGACCAGGTCACCAGGTCACAAGTAACGGATGTCATGGTCATAGAGTATTGGTCATACCAAAGAAGACATCAAAAACACCGACGACCGTTTATCCGCTATAAAAGTATAAGTAGTAGTAAGACGACGCGTGTGGTGCAATGGTTACCGTGCCGGGTCGCCACGCCAATGCAGGACCATTGGCGGTTCGATTCCGAGCGAGGCGGAAATTTGAATACTGAGTTTGAATTTCTGTTCTCGGTCTGGGTGTCAATGCAAACTAGACAAGCTAGTGTGTTGTCCATGGCACCCACGACACAGGGAATCCTTTATTTAATTTATCTGCTTCAAAATCGAACACCTTGCTTCACAGACTGCCAATACCGTAACATCTATTAATAAACCCTATCTATCTATCATGTCATAGGCGGCGGCTTCGCTCTCGCCGAAGGCAGCAAGTCCACCGGCCTGTCAGCGATGATCGGGCAATCGCTGAACGGGCTCAGCGGGCTGCACCCCGCGGTGGTGCTGCTGGTTGTCGTGCTGGTGACGCAGTTCATCACCGAGTTCACCTCCAACGTCGCCATCGCCAACCTTATCCTGCCTGTGCTGGCCAACATGGTATGTGACAATGTTTGGCCAACACTCCCTGTTGTTGTTATCATGTTAGAATCTTTGCGACATCTGCATTCTAATGGCATTGTTTACGCGTTAGAACGCAGATAAGACAAAATATAGTTTAATGGCACTAAAACGGCCACGCGATAACTGTTTTCCACACATGCGTAATATCAGCATTAGGTACGCAGGTGTGGCTGATACATACAACACGTACGTACAAAGTCTCATGTACAATTTTTCAAATAAAGAGGGTAGTCGTCAATCTGCCAGTCTTGTGATAGACGCGAACGCGGACGGACGTGCGCTCGCGCTCGCACTTGTGTAATACAAAGTAAAGAGCCAGTGAGTGTAAGGCGATGTGGAGTTGAGGCTTTTTGTGATTATTCACTTGAAACATAGACATTTACAAATATAAAGCTTACGCCCCAACTCAGAGTCACTAACGATTACATAAATCGCTGCTTAGTACAGAATTTGTATGGTGATTCGTTACTAAGGAGCGATTAAAGTAACCGTTAGTGACTTTGAGTTGGGGCGTTAGGTGGTATTATGAGAGCTTCACTGCTGATTTTAGACCAGATTCTACGAACCTTGAACTACATGAAATTAGATATTTTTCTAAAACATGTACCTACAACATAACCTGTTCTCCCAGGCGCGCACCCTGGACATGGACCCGCGCTACCTGATGATCCCGGCCGCGCTGGCGTGCTCCATGGCCTTCCACATGCCGGTGGGCACGCCGCCCAACGCCATCGTGGCCGGTGTCGCGCACATACCCACTTCCAAGATGGTCAGTATGTTTACACTATTACATTTAGCTTGACCTTTTCTTGTAAGGATGGTTTTCGAATGTTATAGGTATTTTATTTAAGTTAACCTTGTTATAGAAGCCACCACAGACATATATACCTAGAGTAGATGAGGCATGTACCTCGAATTGTATGAAAACCAAGCGTGTCACTTTTTTTGACACAATGTTATGTCACAAGAATATTTTAGTGATTGATATACCTCATCCTAGCAATACCGATACGAAACCGATTTCTCACCGATTCTCGATATCGATAACCGATTATAATCAGTCTGGTTGTTTGTTATTGTACGTATAGGTTATAATGCTGAATAAAACCAAATAAATAATTTTCTTTTGTTAATATTTTGTTATTAAATATCATTGGGGTGAGTTTGATTTAACTTGATTATTTATTATAAACACAAATTATAAAATTTATTAAATTTTTATTAAAATTATAAACACGTTTCAAAAATATAAATAAACAGATCAATATCATATTAAATTCCTTACTTCAAAATTTTATGCAAAATAAAAAAGAGAATTAAAACAAAATATAATAATTTATTTATTGAAATCAAAACCTTTGTAATTTAATAATCAAAATAACAAAAATGTACCACCATTAATTTAGACCTATTTGAAAAATTCTTTCGATTGATGAAAAACAACTGGTCAAGAGCTTGTAAGGCCATGCGCAATGAAGGTTTCTATACTTGTAAGTTGATCGATTATTACTCGTTAACCTGCAAATATTTCGTAACCGTGTGAATTTTTTCACATGTCGAACTCCACCTTTTTAGCTGGCAGGGGAGACGAAAACTTGAACCAAAATTATCACTTTTATTAGTTTTTTTTTAAGAAAATTAGCATTTTATAATTTTACCTCGTTTTCCTTATTAGAATTATTAGTGAAAATGAAATAAAATTATTTCACCTATTAGTGAAATTGTTGTATTCATATGACAATAATGTTATTTAAACCGAACCCATAATATTTTTTTTAAATAGCTTTGCAACGATACCTTACACTATCTGTATTGGGTAGCCAAGGAAAAAAATCCATCCCCACTTGAACTGCGGTAAATAAATATTTTTAATATTTTATTCTACGACTTTGTAGTTTTAATAAATAATTATGTACATCCATGCCAAATTACACCTTTCTAGCTCTTAGGTTCTCAGCACTAAGTTGCGAATGGACGGACGTACGGGCGAACAGATATGACGAAACTATAAAAAAAATACAGTTAGTTACCTTTGGAATAAAATTTGTGTTACTAAATATATGTCTACGAGAATATTTATTTATTCGACGATTCTCAAAATCGATTAGAATCGAGACAAGACAGGGTAAATGAAAAACACTATATACTATATTTGACCGAAAAACGACAATATTGACAGTACCACGAAGTAAAGCGTTACTTAGCAACGATTGATAGTAACGATTGTTGTATTTTCATTGCATGTTCCAACAAAGAAACCCTAAATTTTTTAAACCAAAATGAGCAATGTATTGTGTAGTATGTAGTACATATACTCAGTAAGTGCTCGACATTGTAAAACGTGGTAAAACCACAATAAACATTAAATTAATTTATTTTAAATAGATAGGAACACAATTTTATAACGAAATTACTTAGCGATGAAAGAAAATGTTTTCTTTATCTTTCCTAATTATATTTGTAGATTTTCTACAGTTTATAACATTAAAATCAGGCATTTTCGTTATTTCAGTTGACATCTGTTGCCAATAGCAATGAAAGTCCGACTAAATGACACGGCGCCTCATTAGGATTGGGTCCCCGAGACGATCAAGCGCACTTGACAAGTCTACGTGATTGAACCGAATATTGATCGTTTACTGCATTGACTTGACGATTACCGTCAAGCGGTCTACGGCTTGACCATACTTGACAGAAATTTTGATTGACGACACTTGATATGCCTTCGCTTGACGCGACTTGACGTGACTTGACAAGCTTTTTTCATTTTCGGCCGGAACATCGAAGATGGCGGATGACGAACAGGACCTAGACGTGGCCTCGGCGACAAGCGCCGACATTATTACAGAGCGTGATTTTGTGCTTTTGTTGATATCTCTGTACAGGGATTTTCCTGTACTATGGAAAGTCAAAAGTAGGGAGTACGCCGATAAAAATAAGGCCAGATACTCACTATAATGATGTTCACAGTCCGTTCTCGATCCGATCTCGGTCTGGTAAAGTCGTATCACATACAAATTATACAATTGGAGCGAAACTTGACTGTCACGGATAGTATGAATGCACACATAGATATATTTTATACTGCATAATATTTTATCAAACCGAGACCGAACTGTGAACGGCATTATAGTGAGGATCTGGCCTAAAAGGTCGATTGATCCAACAATGCTTCAGAAGAATCGTTGTCCATTCGTAGAAAATTTTTATAATCGTCCGGCTCAGTTGCTTGAATAGTTCTTTGCAAATGTTCATGAGCGAATCGATGTCTCAATTTATACCATTCCTTACACCATCGTCTCTTTCTTTTTTCTTTTTTTTTATAGTTACCGCTAGAGTTATGGCAAGGAATGCCATATACGACTTGATTGAGCACAAATTGGTAGGCGACTGTGGCAGTACACTTGATCGGACTTGACAGAACCGTCAATGGGCGTCAAGTCACTCATCAAGTGAAACCTTCAATCACGTAAGACTTGTCAAGTGCGCTTGATCGTCTCGGGGACCCATAATTGTTACACGTGAATTGTATGAACTTGCCGTGTCTACTCTGGGTATACAGGTTTGTGGAAGCCACACACTTAAGTTAATCTTGTTATAGAAGCCACGCTTTTTAGGTTGACCTCGTGTATGGAATATGGATGTTTCTCGAATGTTTTTGCTTTTTCAAGCTGTACTGAGCCGATTGGTATAAAAGTTTTATTGCAATTTTTTTAATTACAAAGTGTTTTTCAGATGTAACAATAATACTTACTTAGTATAACTATTGTATTAATTTATCAAATTAACTAAGCTAGGTTGATGTCGATATTATTTGTTTGTATTCTTGAAAAACAAGAAAAATATGTAACAAACTATTGGAGTTTCTATAGTTGACAAAACATTGTCTTCACCAGGCTGTCGGAGGAATAGGCCCGAAGATCATCACTACGCTGATCGTATGGGGCGCCTACCCCACCTGGGGGTCATGGATCTTCAGGCCGGAAGACATCGCGGCTCTCCAAAATCACACCATCTCTCCTCTCGTCCAGAACATCACCCTGAGCTGCGACGCCACGCCCACCGCTCTGGACACCGTGAGGAACTTCTCTTGTAACCTGAATGTTACTGACGCAGTCAATAGCACCCTCGCTGGTATCGCCAAAGGACTCTTCTCTTGTAACTACCAACCTTTTAGTAAGAGCTAACTTTAGTTGAATGAGTGTACCATAAATATTTTAAGCTATATTGTCAGTCGTCAACACAGAAAGAGATAGGAACACCAATTGAATTGTAACAACAGTTTTAGGTATGATGTTTTTGGTAATGGGTTGAACCAATCTATAGTTATGAACATGCTTTCGTGGTGTGGACTATGTACCTATTGCCACAATACCGTATTGTAAGCGTACTTTTTGATATAAATCTTATTGCAACAAATCAGGGTCAGGACAAAATTGAATAAAACACGATCAAATTGTTTTATACCTTACAGAAACTTATAAATATTTATAAATTTAAAAAATATATTTTATATGATGGACAGGAATATCAAAAAACTTTTACCCTATGTGGGGAAATAACGTATCGTATTATTTTACTGACAAAACAATAGTCCTATTTATCAGATAAAATACAATACAATATTTTTTTACTTTTATTACAACTAAACTATGTAGACATACAAATAATGGTAACTTTTATTTTTTTACTCAAGTAGTGGAATCGGAGATTTTAGTACCTACTACCCAATAGTTACTTGCAGTACTTATTTATAAGTACTATTATATTTTCTTCTGTGCTTGTAGACCAATTGGTCCAAGATCCCAGGGCCACCAGACGTCACGTATTTTCTGACGGACGAAATGTGGACGATTGAGTAGTGTTAGTGTATACTACGGTCGTATGCCTACCTGCTAACTTGGTCAAACGGCCAATTTCCAGGTATCAGGTGATCAAGGTACATAAAAACATTATAAACTTCACGTGAATTCTCATGGCTGATTTTCACGATGTTCTAGATAATATAGTTAAAAGTAAGTCGTCAATGCTCCCAGACACTTTCCGTTGGCCATATTGCTTTGTAGACGCTTTAAATCTCCCAAAATAATTAGTTATGTGCGCCTACACCAAAACAGACACTTTTACACCGCGCAATTTGATTGCTCCTCGAATTCTACAGGAGTCGATTAGTGTTGATACCTTATTATTTCGAGAGCTTTAAAGCGTCTGCAAAGCAATATGGCCGACGAAAAGTGTCTGGGAGCATTGACGACTTATTTTTAAATATATTTTCTAGAACATACGTGAATATCAGCCATGAGAATTCACGTGAAATTTATAATGTTTTTATGTACCTTGATCACCTGATACCTGGAAATTGGCCGTTTGACTAAGCTAGCAGGTAGGCATACGCTCATAGTACATACTAACCCTACTCAATCGTCCACATTTCGTCCGTCAGAAAATACGTGACGTCTGGTGGCCCTGGGATCTTGCTCTAAATGATTGTAAGCGATTGTTACTGAGTCGACTTTAGCGGTGAATGGAATTTAGCGCGCTGTAACTAAACACACACACACACACTCTCTCTCTTTCTTTCTTTCTTTCTCTCTCTCTCTCTCTCTCTCACACACGCACACACAAACACAGCGTAAGTGCATTAAAATGCTTATCATACTTAACAGATTTTTTGAGACAACACTGTACCTAATTATGTTGATTTTTATGTTTCTGAGTTGGTGTAAATGTAGGTATGGTAGTAGAATGATTCTACTACCTACCAAAGTTAATAGAAAATACAGTTGTTTACGTGATTAAAATATGAAAAAAACATATAATTGGATTTTTAGTAAGTATTTGATTCGTGCGTTTTAAAGAAAAATACAATTCGTAAATGAACAAAAATACGTGTCGTAAGTATTGTATTTACTTACTCAAGATTTTGACTGGTAGTCACTTTTAAGGAAATGATATTATGTTGTAAAAGTCAAACAATTAGTCAAAGTCAACTCGCACTTGTAAGTCTGTTTAAAATGTACACTTCGCAATTTTTATGTATTACAAGTGTAGTATTAAGACAGTAACGGGTTGATTTGATTTTAATTATATTTGTGGTAAATAGTTTTGAAACTCTGGTATTGTGCTGATTATATAAAATAAAATCAGGTAATCCTCAATAAAAAAACCTAGTGAGTGCTAAAGTATTTTGCTTAGTATTGTATGAAACTGCAACTGCTAAAATAACGAGTATAATAATAATAATATGTAATAATACTTTATTATTATGCGTTCGTTCCATTTTTTTTTTCGTATTTATTTTTTGTGTCAGAAATCATAATTATTATGCAAGTATTATATTTAAAATAGCTGTTGTTAAAACATCTCTATTATTTTAAATCATTTAAGTAAATCATATAAAGTGTTTATTATTTATTATAAGTTTTTTTTTTGGGTACATATAAATTGTTCATTAAGAGTGATTTGATTATCATACCAATGCAAAGAATCTTTTTCACAAAAATTTTGCTAAGCATGCAATATATTTATTGCTGTGCAAAGCTGTGTTCAGTAAATAAAATAGCATTTATATTTTTTCTAATAACAATACTGTATCTTTAAAAGGATCTACGAAGCATCTATGACCCTCTGTTATTCCTTAGGAGAAAATAATGACCAAATATTATATTTTGTTATGATATTTAAAATGGATGTTCCTAGTTGTAGTTATAATTAATATTGAATAATTATAATGGATGCATGTGTGTGATAATAGTTCATAAGCGTGTTTTATTTATTTCGTTTATTTTTAGCAATTTGATTTTATGTATGAAAATTTTCTATTTGAATGAAGGCAATAGGTTTCCCAATTTAAGGACCTAATGGCTATCTTATTTTATTATTTGTTTATGAAAGGTCTGGTGAAACAATTATGGCTAAATGCCTCGCCTAATCTATTTATGCTGGAAGTGAGTTAACTTAGAGTTGAAAAGGAATCTCCAAATAATCTCCTTATGAAGATATTTAGACAGCTGGTACCATGGGCGTAGCCAGGTTTTAGTTTCGGGGGGGGTTCAAGTTTCGGGGGGGGGGGGGGGTGTTCAAGAAAATAGAACGACTAAAAGTACATAAAATAACCCTAAAGAAAATTGAGACTTTATTTTTTTTTTGTCTCACCACGTATTCAGTCTATTTTATTAGTTTGCTCAAAAAGTTCAAAAACGTGTTTAATAGAAATAAAGCTCCTAAAAATATGTGCGATAGCTCAATTGATTCGGAATGACGTCTAGAAAAAAGTTTTTTAAGGGTTTATTAGCACATAAAAATTTTAGTCCTTAACTTTTCGGGGGGGGTTTGAACCCCCGAAACCCCCCCCCTGGCTACGCCCATGGCTGGTACCGATGATACAGGAAAACTTGGCATTTCAGTGCATTTTCAATTTATAAATCAAATAATTCAACTTTGTATTTCATTAATAAATTTTCAATTATTTAATTTCATCATTGATTAAAACGCAAAATATTAAAAAATATGTTTACAGTATAAATAAATAAATTTCAGGTAAATGTATTTTTTATATTTTAATACATATATTATTACAATTTTTCAGAGTGATATGCAGAATAGATAATACTTTGTAACATTTTCATATATTAATATTATAAATAGTACTTATGTTAAATAAATAATATAATTCATTTACCAGCCAATATACTTATTTATATACACAATGTGATATTGTGAACATAGTGAATGAGTAGGTACATTAAGTGTGAATATTCCATGTGCCTTTGCAGTGTTTTAAATAAACTAATAAATTACATAGTAAAAACTTTTTTCCTCATTGATATATTATAATTTAATGGGGAAAAAAGAAATCGATATATTTTTTATTTTATAACATCTTCAGTTAAGTATACTTATTACGTTTAAGCACAAGTGAAGTGAATAACGCCGGTAATAATAGCGAATATAATAAATTGTATTAAATATTGTTTTAAAATAAAAACGGAATCTTCGTACCATAAACATAGAATACATCTTCTGTTTGTATAAATAATTTAAGTTTAGCATAGTGTAAACATTGGTGATGTGGTAGGTGAGTTGTTGTTATATTATGTGAAATAAAATTATTTTAAATTATCCGTCTTTTATTTTTTTTAATAGTCTGTGAGATGATGATCATAAACCTACAGTTACTATATTTACAATAATGCAACCATGTATGTGTAGGTACATTACTTGTAGGTAGTAGGTACATACCATCACGGTACCATAGACCGGTAATAATTTCTTGGATCATAAAAATAATTAATTTCTTTCGAATGGTAACTCTTAACTCAGATTGTAATTATTTATTGAGCCGGAATAATTTGAGTCTACTTACTTACTTATTTACAACTTAATATGTCTGAAAACAAAACAGTTTAAACTTTTCCAAAGATTTGCCACTGTAATACTAATAATGCACTGAAAGCTTTGATAGATAGATTTATTATTATTATTATTATTAGCCTGAGTGGTAATGATTCGAATTGCAACTCCACAAAAGTTAAACGGATTCGAATGAATAGAGGATTAATAGATTAATCTAGGCTATACCACTTCGCATTGAGTGCTTAAAGATACTATTGTAAAATAAATTAAGCCTAAAACATTTTAAATAAATTTTACTAATTGTAAGTAGGAACTATAAAATAGTAATATTCCGGTGATTGTTGGCCCATTCCGGGAACATAGTGATGTCGATCCAGATGGCCTTGGACCACACGGTGACGGTGAACCATATAGTGAATATGGAGAAAATTGTTGGACCGATGCCTGCGTAGATCTAGAAATGATAAAAATAATTTAATAATCATAACACCACACACACATTGCTCCACACTAGGGAATCTTGTGTCGTCGGTGTCATGGACAACTCACAAAGACAAGAACACGTAGGTACACTCAGACAGACAAAAGAAATAAACGCTTACACACTCATACATACCACCGCAGTAGGTTAATACCTATGTCGGGGGCTTGGGGCTGGCATGGACGACACATATAACACATCACAATAACACCCATGACCCGAGTACAAATATTTATCTGTCACATAAATACCCGGCGGGGAATCGAACCCTGGACCCCTCGCTTCGCAGGCAGGGTCGCTACCAACTAGGCTACAGGGTCGTCATAGTAGAAAATAACGGTAACATGTACATTGCATAAAGCTTTGATGACCTATCTAATCTATCTATGATATCTACCTATCTCATAATCAAGGATTAGGCCGAAGGACTCCAAAGAGAAAAAGTAGTTCAGCATGAGTTTAGCTACCTGCTTGCTCTTTACAAATGAGGCATTGGTCAGTCAGTAAAAACAATATAATAGTTGATAGTAGATAACCATGGTCCGATGGTTGATGTTGAAGTAGGAGGCCACCATGGCATGGGCCGGGGTGCCCGTGATCAGGTGGAACGGCACGGAGCAGGACAGGATCGTGGCCAGCATCAGGTAGTGGGGATTTATACGGCATGCCAGGCTCTGGTAAAAGATTAGGGTGAATTTGTAATATTAATAGAAGGTTGCTACCTATAATTATTTGGGATTATTGTGCGTACTTATCTACCGGCGTAACGAGGGGTTACTTCTCACCCTGGTATACCCTGGATTTTGTACCTATGCTTACCATTTCATACCCCTTTTGTCTATAAAAGTTCTTATTTCTTATACGTTAACAAGGAGTTCCAGAAGTTTGCCACACTGGGCCTTGTATTAGTAGTAATTTTCCCATTCCATTTTATCTTCATGCTGTTTTCTATCTACCTACTTCTGAGTTGCTTAGAAGAAATCGCTTATAGCTATTTGCCCATTGTTTTGTATGCCTTCCTAATACTCTTATATGTAAGTAGGTAAAGATATTTTATGGTGTAGGCACAATCATTATAATGCTAACTAAATAACAGTCTACCAACCAGTTTAGTGACGTGGTGCAGCATGCAATGAGCCACGCAGATGTTGTTGGCGAACTCGGTGAGTAGCTTGCAGAAGATGACCACTACCAGCACGAGGGCCGTGGCTGACCAGCCGCCGAACATTAGCAGGAACCTCTCGAACTCGTCAGTCATGCGCGACTGCTTTAATGCCTCGAACATCGCACAGCTAGACGCTGTTGATTAAGTAGACTTAAGACACCTGGATGAATTAACTCAGGTAAACAAAGTCGACGGCATCATTTTATGAAAATATACGTTTATGACGGACGCATCATCATTATTAAAATTAGCTAAACAAATAAAAAGCCAAACAAACTTCAGTTACAATAATGTGTCATCATCATCATCACAAGCCCATTGTCCTAACCAATGATGGGCTCGGGTCTCCTCATAAACAAGTGCTGGCCAAGTGCCTATTGGCAGACTTCACACACATTACCTTTGAAAACATGAAAAACTCTTAGTTGTGCAGGTTTCCTCAAGATGTTTCCTTACGCAAAGTAGTTAATTGATAAATATTTCTAATATGGACACCTATGTCCATATTAGAAATATTTATCAATATTATAAATTATTATTATATTAATCATATTAGAAGTATTTTTTCGTTACCTATAATGGTGCTCCCTCACCGGGAGCATTCACGTGTAATGTAACATTAGGTATAGATTCGTCTTTGAGCATTACATTAGGTACAATAATACCTCCCTGACTGACGAGCATTCGCGTGTAATGTAACATTATAGATTCGACTTTGAGCATTAGGTACATTACAATGCTACCTCCCTGACTGACGAGCATTTGCGTGTAATGTAACATTACAGATTCGACTTTGAGCATTCCATAGCAAGATGTCAGACGAAGCGGTCGGAAGTGGAGCGCATTGATGTTACAAGTTGTAACAAGATATTACACGTATTGTATCATTACAAGGTGCGCATTGTAATGCTCGGTTCTCCTCCTTCACTGATGTATCCCCGTTTTGTATCATTACAAGGTGCGCATTTTAATGCTCGGTTCTCCTCCTTCACTGATGTAATGCTCAAAACTGTAACGTTACATTACACGCGAATGCTACGTGAGGTGAGGGAGCACTATAACGTTTACAAATGAAGTGTGAAGAAGTGCATGCAGAATTCTAGCTCAGGGCCCAACGTTCGGGAGAGCAACATTCGAACAGCTTACGTTAATCATTAAAATTAATAAAACCCGTTGAAAAAATCCGTTGATGGACCTTTCTCCGCTTTTATGTCCTTTAATCTACTCACTGATATATTGAATTAAGTTTATATACTTAAGTAATTAATTAGTGAATAAAATGACCCGTCACTAAAAGAACAGTCCAATGGATTTCATTTTTGACGGTTTTCCAATCCAAGCACGGTCTGCTGGCGGCCGAGGGCAGAGGATTCAAACTGGGATCTAAGAAATAAATACATAATTTAAGGCTCGTATCAAGAAACTTATCAAGAATTCAAGAGCGCGATCTCAGTTTTTATATATTAACTAGCTGCCCGGACAGACTTCGTTCTCTCAAAAGTTTATTTTATTTTATTTTGAGATGTAAGCTATCCTATCTTTCAAGTTAGATCAAACTACACACGGTGTGCAAAGATTAAAATAGGTTAAGTAATTTAGGAGTCCAATGTCCATCGCGGACAAACAACGTCACACGTAATTTATACATATAGGAAAAGGGGTAATCTACGGTGTTGGTTATGAAATGATATTCCTTTTACTTTGCTCCATGATATTATATTTCTAGTTCTCCTAACGTTCACATCAATACTTCCAAGTACTTCAACACTACGTGACCATTCGTTCTATCTTATTGACAATACCTTCATCTAAATATGACATGTCGTTTCTTATATGCCAACCTCTGCATCGGACAAGCGTTGTAGAATATAGAGGTCCGTCCCTGGACCTTCACTGGAGATTCGTGGCCTCACCGACACGGCTATCCTGACGTGCGCTCGTCCTCGTGCGCGCTTTAATTTATCTTGGTACATCATCATCATGCTTCTTCTATCTAATGCTCCACAAGGCATGCCATATGGTCCTCCGCTTATGATCCCATCCAGCAATACCAGACGCCCTCATAAGAGCGTCGGTGTATCGGGCTGTAATTGGTGTTCGTGGTCTCCATTCTAACTCCTGGGTCCACAACTCGTTGTTTTCGTATCACGCACGCGGCCATCGCTGACGACCCACACGACCTCGTGTGGATAATCAGAATCCTGTAAAAACAGTCTCAACAGTATTTTGCTCGGCTATTCTGACTACATTAACCTGATTCACATTCATTTTATTTTCGTCATTCATCACATCATTATTAATTTACAGTCAAGAATAATTCGCTCATTAAGTCTGATATTTTAAATGTGGACACTTAAAATATAGTGGAGATAACTATGGTTTGGCCATTTGGTTACCAATCTGGTTCATAAGACTACGGAACGTCGCAATTATGTTATTGTCGTCTGGTCCGGATTATACCCTGCAGACACCTGGTCCAGTCTCTCTAAGACTCTCCAGGTACAACGTCCCTTCAGTTCTATGCTGGCCCGGACTCATTCACATTTCTTTTCCTCTTTTTTTTTGACACCTTTTTTTTACAATTTTTTTTTTTCATAACTTTTTTTTTTTACTCCATTTTTTTACAATTTCATATTGTTACTAGGTACTCTTTTTTTTTTACCTTTCATTTTCACTTATCTCTTTTTTTAAACTTTTTTTTTCTCTCTTTTTTTCTCTCTTTTTTTCTCTCTTTTTTCACGTCTTTTTTTTCACATCTCTTTTTTTTCACTCCTCTTTTTTTTACTCTTTTTTTTTACAATAGCCATTGTTGCGAAACTCATTAAATTGATATCATCATGCAATCCTTCTTTTACTATACCATCAGACCGACCATAGTTTCTCTACGTGACTTACATCTGACTTACACAAGTCTAACGAGTCTACTGACAAGAAGTCGCTATTCACCATAACGTACTCGCATCATAAGGAACCCGATAGCAAAAACTTCGAACTGTCAACAATTGCAACAGCTTACTCTTAGTGATCCAATAAAGTTTCATAACTTTCAACCATTTATTAAATTTAGAAAATAAAGGATGTCACTGTCATTGACTGAAAAACCCTCTTAAAAAGACAACGTAATTTCATTCCTTAAATACGAATGTCAGGCAAATCATGGAAATAATTTTAAGAATGATTCGTTTAAATCCAATACCAGCAACAACATTATCTACACGCTCATCAGCCCCATAATCATAGAAAACTTCACAAAATAACCTGTATGATCAAACTATGCCTGAAGACGGTTGTGACGACACTCATTCTGCCATCACCTAATCTAACACCGCTCACGCAGCAGACAGGTCCTGGGTCTCTTGGTTTCTCGTGGCTGGCGTGGTAGATCATTATTCCATGTGTCATCGATTTTCCGCAACTGAAAAATAAGTAAGGTTAATTTCACTCGTATGATATCAGGTATCACATTTGATGCTAGACTAAGGCTACTTATCTGCGATCCGTAGTTACGTCCATTTCCATCAACATGTTCCTCGAAGAAATTTTAGTCGTCACCTCATATTTAAAAATCGACATTCGCGTTTCAGCACATCGTACTCCGAAAGGTCTACATATTGGATGGCTTCGTTTGTTTGAACTGTCACATCACCATATTTCGCATTATCCACACCGATTATATTATAAAATTCGACGATTCTCATTTTATTGCGTTTTGGATTGTTTAATTTCTCATTGCAAAATTTTCCTCAAATGTCATCCGAACTAGTGTCATTCCTCATTTATTTTCCACATTTGTGGGCAAGTCCTTTCCAACACTTCTGATATAGGAAAAGGGGTAATCTACGGTGTTGGTTATGAAATGATATTCCTTTTACTTTGCTCCATGATATTATATTTCTAGTTCTCCTAACGTTCACATCAATACTTCCAAGTACTTCAACACTACGTGACCATTCGTTCTATCTTATTGACAATACCTTCATCTAAATATGACATGTCGTTTCTTATATGCCAACCTCTGCATCGGACAAGCGTTGTAGAATATAGAGGTCCGTCCCTGGACCTTCACTGGAGATTCGTGGCCTCACCGACATACACATTAAAATGATATAAGTATTTTGATTGTCACTTTTACTTGCGATTTGACATAATTAAATATTTTAGTTCAAACCGGATCCTGAGATTACAGAGATACGAATTACGAGCCGTGAAGTTGGTGACGTAGAGTCGTAGAGCGAACCAGTTTTCGATCGCGGAAAAATCACAAGTGGTTTGATAAAACGAAATCACAATCATAATAATTTTACTTAATATTCAAATCGTTCAAGGGGTATTGCCGTATTGGGGTGGCTTAGAATACTAACACCAATCCCACGCCGGATGAGTGTAGTAAGAGGCGACTAAATCCGGCCCGCTGGTGGTAGATCCCCTCGAGGGATTGTATTGGTAATATTGATTTTAATTGTTAATTAATACCATTATTACTATTATTATTTCTCCATGGGGTTCGCCTGGATAGCAACCACCCTTGAGGATGAATTTTTAAGATCAGTATCTTTATTTTTCACTATTTTGAACTTATTGCTTAGACTACATTGTAAGGATTACTATCTATAGAATTCAGTTATAACTTACCAGATTGTTTCTTACAAAACTTCAAGAAGTCAGAGTTTGTCGGCATAACAAACAATATTAGCGCGCATAATATTGTTGGAGCGCATACTTGCATATGGCTGAAATGTGCCAAATCAATAGATATTACCATGATATTCAGAGTCCTTGTTTTATAGATACTACATCTTGGGAAGGCACCACGGAAGGAGGACAGCAATTAGTTAACTAAATGTGAACCAGTTAATGAGGGACAGTAGCGTAGCGTGGGGTCCCTGGCCCCGGGCGGCACATGAAGAGGGGGCGGCAAGCCACTCGATTTCAAAGAAGAAAAAAAAATACATTAAAATTAATTTTATTTAAATTTTAATGTAAATTAAGATCCAAAATTAACAGTAAATAAATAATTTTGAGGCGGTGCCAAACCAATGAAAAAACAAACGGCGAAAAGATATGCGCCGCGCTGCCGCGGCCGATGCCCTCATAATATGAACTTTATGTAATTAATTTTGGTTGTTTGTATGGCACGGTCTCAAAATTATTTATTTGCTGTTAATTTTGGATCTTAATTTATAATACTAAATGGTTTATTTTATTTTTTGCTTTTCAGTTTTTTTTTCGTTGGTTTTATTTTTTGTTAAAAAGTAATTATAAATTAATAAAAAAAATATTTAAAATAATATGGGGCGGCAAAGATCACTGGGGGGGGGGCGGCAAATTTTCGGTCGGCCCCGGGCGGCGGAAGCCCACGCTACGCCACTGATGAGGGAACTAGTAGAATATTACTTATATTATGTACTTCTTACATAAGTTAGTACTAGTTAGAGAGTGAGTGACATGTTTATTTATATAACGGGTATGAGTGTGTTAGCGTTTAGGTATTATTAGATATTATAACACAGACTAAGTTTTAAACATTTTTAATAATAACCTGGTAAAGTAATTGCGAGTATGATTACATAAATCTGCTGAAACAGTCATTTGTAACAGGACACATAGCAGTATGGTAACGCCGACTATCTGGAAGTAATAATATTTTTTGAAGTGAAACTTCTATATAGACGGAGTAAAGGATTTTTCTGTCACGAAGAAGTGTTACTGCCTCGTGGAAGAGTTATAATAATTATCACGTGGTACTAATTTTTTTTTTTATTTTTTTTTTGAAATATTTTTTAAATGTTTTTTCTTGAAATATTCATATTGAAATATTTTTTTAAACAAAATTTCATTGAACTATTTTTTTTTCTTGTCCGTTGAAGTTTCACTTCTACTATGTGTCCCAGCACACATTTCGATTTTTTAACCGACGAAAAAAAAGGAGGAGGTTCTCAATTCGACACGTATATTTTTTTTTTTTTTTTTTTGTATGATCACGCAGAAATCGGCACAGGGTGGTCCGATTTGGATGATTCTTTTTTTATTGGATAGGGTATATCCTGAAGTTGGTCCCATATTTTTTTAAAAATTTTATTCCCACCCTAAAGGTACGAAAATAGGGAATGATTGATTATTCACCCGTTTTTTACCCGGAATTTTGACATGTTAACCCCAATAACTTTGTACTGGATGATCCGATTTCGATGATTCTTTTTTTATTGAATAGTGTGTACCTTGAGGTTACTCTTGTTTAAATTTCGAAACAAAATTTTACCCCTATAGGTACGAAAATAGGGGATGATTGATATTTCATTTACTACATTTTTATCTGGTAACTGAATCTATAATTCATAAAACCAATAATTTATTATTAATTATAAGTATTATAGCAACTAAAAATTAAAAAATAATTACTTTTTAACAAAAAATAAAACCAACGAAAAAAAAACTGAAAAGCAAAAAATAAAATAAACCATTTAGTATTATAAATTAAGATCCGAAATTAACAGTAAATAAATAATTTTGAGGCGGTGCCAAACCAATGAAAAAACAAACGGCGAAAAGATGTGCGCCGCTGCCGCGCTGCCCTCATAATAATTATGAATTTTATGTAACTAATTTTGGTTGTTTGTTTGGCACGGTCTCAAAATTATTTATTTACTGTTAATTTCGGATCTTAATTTATAATACTAAATGGTTTATTTTATTTTTTGCTTTTCAGTTTTTTTTTCGTTGGTTTTATTTTTTGTTAAAAAGTAATTATTTAATCATCTTCTATACCTGGTCCTAAGCTTTATTGTAGATAATAATTATGTAAATAGATTTTTTTGGTAAATCGTGTTTTTTGGTTATTACAACCTACTGAAGTAACTTTAGTGTTGCTACTCGCCAATAGATGTCAGGAAGAGTCTTTTGTAGCAGTTTCTCATTGCCTGAAAACACGGATAAAACGACATTTTCCAAAATGAATCCTAGCTAATATATACAAGAATAGCTCGTTTAAAGGTATTAGATTAGGTTGGTACCCGTTCCTTAATAGATATCTTCCCCAGTTTTTGATATTGGTTCCTCAGTAAAGTTTTAGTAAACTGCGCCTCCTCTTCTGTTGAACCTGTGTGGAGTGCAGAGTAGTTGTGGATTCTGGAATGTCATAAATAGGATTCTGGAAAATAAGTAGGTACGTTAGTGAATACTTTTTTGGAGAACTTGCACTTTTACTCTGTGCCACTTTCTACATGATTTTTCTTTTTATGTAAGTACATACTGTGATGCTAAGATTAATAATTGAATATAATAAAAAATAATTATATTAATACCTAAACAAACTGAGCAAATCAATAATGGAATTCTGGAAAATAAGTAATTTAATATTTTCCTTGGAGAACTTGGGAGAACATGTGTTCTAGATGCCACTTTACGACACTATTTTTATTTTTATGTAGGTATTGAAATGGTATAAGTACCTAAGTTTAATAATCAATAAAATAATATCTAAGTATATTACCTAAACAAACCGAGGAAGTAGAAATTCATCCAGAGATATACGGCCGTCTCCAGTACCAGCACGCCGGGTAGGGTCAGCAGCACAAACTGAGGGAACTCTATCTTAGGCCCGAAAGGAAATAACCTTTGGGAGAGATAAAGATAACAAAGGATATGTTAACAAAGGATATGTACGGGTATGCGGTGCTCAACAGTAAAAATGTAATCTATCATGCCAGATTTGGTACAAAAATCTATACTAATATTATAAAGCTGAAGAGTATGTTTGGTTGAACCCGCTAATCTCACGAACTACAGGTTCGATTTGAAAAAATCTTTTTCTGTTTGATAGTCCATTTATCGAGGAAGGCTATATATGTATATAATATCATAATTATATTATTTTAGTAGCAAGTTTTTTCCACAAACCGCGGGGCACAGCTAGTTTTAAATAAAATTGGGTCAAGTGTGGCATAGGTGGTTAACATACTGGACCCCCGTACCAAGGGTCCTGAGTTCGATTCCCACCGAGGCGGAAATTTTAATGATGGGTTTACATTTCTTTTCTTGGTCTGGGTGTGTTTATTTTGTCTTTGTTTGTTGTTCATATCACCTTTCATCCATCCACCTTTCATTCCATCACACAGGGAATTCTAGTGTGGGGCGGGGCTATGGTGTGTAGCGTTATTTGTTTATTTAATTGTATGAAATTTATTTATTTTTTATTTATTTATTTATCAGGTTACACCAACAAAGTGGACACTATCACAAATCAACTACAACAAAGATAATAAAAAAAAAACATTCTCCAGTGTCACCTCAATTACAGGTGTAAACAGCATGCACAATCAAAATATGTAATCAATAGAATTTACAAATTATAAAAATTAGTAAAAATTTCATAACTCGTAATAAAACTCATAATAAAATTACACAAAAACAAATTAATGAAAGTATTTTAACAATTACAATTTGAATACCATTTATACAATAAAAATTAAATAAAAAAATAAAAAATAAAATAAAATTTATAAAAATATGAAATCGAGTTTGTCTCTAAACAACTTTAAAAAATGTATCTATAATAGTCGTAAAATGTATATAATATAAGAGAGAAGTAGTTATTGCTTCAAATAAAAAAAATCCTACTCGGTTCTTATTTAAATACCAGAGTTTAGATGTAACAAACACACAATATCAGATGGCATACTGTAAATTGTAATCAAGAGTACCTAATAATAAATTAATATTAGAGAGATTATAGAGACAGATACCATTGAAGTACCTATTATTACTAGCGTATTGAACCAACACCACGAATACGATGTTTGTCCCAACGAATTGGCTTAAATCAATGGATTCGTTCGATTTTGAAAAGAGCCGGGCTCAATATTTTAGAATAAATTCAATTTGAAAATAGAACCTCCCATCGCGACACAAAATGTTCGCGATGCATGTTCTGGTACTTTAGTACATTAAGCTGCAAACATATTATCGGACGCGACTGACCGGACGCGGCTGACAGCCGTGGCTGATAGTGTGCACAGTCTTTGAGACGTGGCTTCCGGAAGCGTTCCAACGCCTGTTCCACAGAGTACTATCACGCCTATTCCATAAAGAACTGTAGACGAAGAAACATGTCGAGTAGTGAAAGTGAGGGCGATTTTCTTGAATTAGTGGCGGCTGCTTTATGTTGTCCACCCAAAAAGAAAATAAAGAGAAGCGTTTGGGTCCATGACATAAATAAAGAAAGGATATTTTAGCTATTTCCTCTCAAACTTCTTGTTTTTTGAAGAATATTTGTTATCCTTTAATTTATAATTATATGGTAATTCCCTGTTGCGAACATACTCAATAATTCGTTCGTCCATTTTTAATAGATACGTACATTCTTCCTTCTGACACAGAGTACTAATGCCTTCTGACGCATGGACGCGTTCCGCACCCCGTGCACACTCTATGAAATACCGTCCGCGGACGTTTTCGGCTGACAAAAACATCCAGCGCGCCAGATAGCTCTCGGACGTCAGAACGCCTCAAGGTGACTCAAGGTCACGTCCGCGTCTTACCTCCGATAGTTTGCACAGCTCAGTGTACATTCATTATCTAGATACCATTACGTCACATCTTTCAGCCGCGTCCGGTCAGTCGCGTCCGATAATATGTTTGCAGCTTTATACTCCAATGACAGATACTAACTTTTCGCAATAAGCTTTAAAGATTTTATTAGTGTGGCTCCCCACCAGGGTGGCCATGCCTCCGACAGACGATGAATAAGCAATGCCGAGGAAATAAAAAACTATGAAATCTGATGGCTTTTGAATCCTGAAAAAATATGCTTAACGCCCCAACTGAGAGTCACTAATGTTTACTTTAATCGCTCCTTAGTAAATAATTACCATCTGTACTAAGGAGAGATTTACCTAAGTAAACGTAAGTGACTCTGAGTTGGGGCGTTAGTAAGGTTTACATAATTAATTTATTATTAGCATAATTCATTTTCTCACGTAGCTTTAATCTCACATATTATTATTAAATATTTATGTTGGCCTGGCATCGAACTTCGAACCTTTCGCAATGCAGTCTGAAGTATGACGTCATAGTAATAAACACTTCAACATCACATACAAGACAACGTTTTATTTTCGATTTCAGTCATCATCGAATCAATCTTAAGTTTTATGCCTATATTTTACAAAACTATTTTTTAATAATATAAGTAATAAGTATATAAAATGATTGAACTTATAAAAATTTTATACAATTATAGAAATAATTAAATTACGACATTGTGTCAACTGTCACCAATATATTATTAAAAACTATAAGTCATAATGGCTACAATAATGTTATACAATATTTCGTACGAAGCAGTACCGGCGCCGTGGCTTAGTTGGTTAAAGCGCCTGTCTAGTAAACAGGAGATCACGAGTTCGAATCTCGTCGGGGCCTATGGTGTGCGTTGCAACAACAATTTTACTTTTTTATTTAAATTAAAATAACTACTTTTTAAACTCTTTTATTTTTATTTAAAAAATCTTGTAATATTTTATGCTTATGTTTTTTTTAAATTCTGTAACTACTTATCTTAACGTCACTTCAATGGGATTTTAGCATTTTTTTATTTACCCAGATAGGTAGTGATAGCAGTGACTTAGTATTAACGAATATATTAGTTCGTTGAGTGATAGTAGTACAAATTCAAGCGACATAGCTTGACTATATAGTTTGAATAAAATATTATTATGTAAAAGACTAATTATTTTCACTTAATAATTTTTTTTACGAAATTGTTTATTAATTGAAATTTAATTCAATATGAAATAAAAAATTGAATAAGAATCGATTACCTGTTGTTTTTATTATGCTGTTCTCCTTCTTTATACTCTCCTGTTGTTTCGTACACTTCCAAAATTCCCATCTGTAAATAAAAATAAGAAATAAGATTTTTTACAAAATTCATACAATTATTTTAACTTTAAAAAATATATTTTATGAATTATTCGAAGTTTCATTTTATTTGAAATTTCTACTATATTCACTTTAATAAATAAGGTATGTAAATGGCAACATTGAGCTTCATTTTAAATTATACTAAAAATTCTTCGATCAAGAATGTTCATGTTTTTACCTTTTCTAGTTCCATCATAGTTGCTTTGACTATCGGCAGCATAAATCCACACGCTAGTGTATTTGAAATCCACATCGATAAAATCATCGTTGTAAAAAATAGTATGAAGCATAATCTAAAAAAAAATCTGTGTTTTTCAATAAAAAGAAGCAACTATCTAAATAGGCTTAGACCTGTTATGGACAATTGTTGCGAAGTTAAAAAAAAGAACTAAAAAGAAAAAAAAACAAGCCCAGTAGTTCAGAATATTGATACTGAACAATTACACCAATTACACCACAGAAGGATTAACAGTCGGAACCCATTCTTCAACCAATCAAACCTTGTTTGTTTTTTCCCAAGCAACCTTGTAAAACATAAATGGGTCCCGACTGTTATGTATAAGATAAGACGGTAAAATTCGCAATGTCGTCTAGGTGTTATACTTAAAATATCACTTAAAATAAAAATGATGAAGGGAACCTAAAAATCATTTTTGAATATCTATTCAACGATACCCCACTTGAAATAGTTTGTCGAATTTTTTTTTTCATTTGGTAAATATGGCCCAGTGTTGAAATTATTGTCATGTCCTTAGTGACACTCGCAAGGTTAAAAGGAATCGATTGACATAAGAAACATCAAAAACTGTCAACCCGTTTGGTCTCTACAACCCCACATAGGAACATACATACATACATAGACTGATGAACACATTACCCTCCTTTGCGTCGCGCAGTCGGGTAAAAAGGGTGGCAAGGGGCGCTAGAGTGACGATGTTGAGAGCTGATTGATGATATAAAAGCTATTATTTTCCCCAAAGATTTTCCATCAGTTATGGAAAGGGTTATTTTATCTATTTGTGAATAAAATAACAATACATACTAAATACAATTAAACTACAAAAAGGAGTTGAAACCTGTAATGTGAACAGCCGAATATTAGCAGTGTTTTCAACGCAATTCGTTTGTTTAAGTGGCTGTCTTCTATAGCTGTTAAGAATAATAATGTTCCAAAGCAATCGAAGAATGCATGACGAACGTATATCTGCGGAAATGTAACACTGAGTTTTAACTTGCGGATTATAATGTCTAGGCGTTTTGAATATTGAGTTGAGATTATTTGATATTATCTACTTTATACTTATTTTCTTACAGGAAAAGGAATTTAGGGTTTTAAATGTGTGATACATTTACTAGGTATCTCATAATTATATAAATATCGCCAGTAAAATGGACATATTTTCTAAAATAGATAGATACATTTTTTTACATAGTAACAAAAGTCCATATAAAAATAAACTGAAGTGGCGATATCACATTAAATAACAAATAATTTATTACTGAAACTCTGTTAAACATTGTTAACTTTTATTTATGTCATAAGAAAGAAAAGTGATTATAACAATGTTCAAACATAAAAAGTGTAATAAAATTACTTACAATGCTTATTATTTCATATCCCATAGAGTTAACGACTGTAGACAGGGCGATCGGGATCAAAGAAACAATAGCTGGATGAAGTACTTCAAATATCCAATAAGCAGCAGTAATTAAAAATACATAAAAACATAAATAAGCCTAAAAATTAATTACATATTCATTGAAGTATTATATACGGCGAGGACATAGATTTTGTTCGAGATGTCTATTCTATGACATTAAACTTCAATGTACATATTACTATATTAGACAAATTAATGAGGTCCTTATTAAAGGATTGTAACACTGAAAATTTTACAATATTACATAATTATCTCATTTTTAGAGAACCGAAGTAAAATCGTAACCCCTTAAAGTTTCGTCATGTCCGTCTGTCCGTCCGTCTGTCCGTCCGTCTATCCGTCCATATGTCCGTCTGTCTGTCCGAAGCAAAGCGCCGAGGCCCGAGACCCTTAGTGCTAGAAAGCTGTAATTTGGCATTATAATGTAAATATTTATTAAAACTCCAGAACCGCAGAATAAAATATTGAAAATCATTTTGACGTGATAACGTCTTCTAAATTGGTTGACTCGGGTGTCATTCACGAAAACTGTGTAAAGATTTGCCGGAACGATGCCATGCGCGCGCAGCATTAAAGAGAGAGGCTCGCTAGACCGGCGCGCGCCTTGCGTCTCTCTTCTACGTGAGCGTTTCTAGCATCAACGAATTATGTCAGTGAATTATGAATTTAAAATTGTGATTTTCATTTAATTCTATGTTCCAAAAACTTATACCACGAACAGACGTTGTCACGTTAAATCTCCGTCCGTATACCGACTTCACAGATAACCATTTTTTTTTCAGGGTAGGTACCTCCCCTACAGATATTTAACGTGAGGATGATTTTTTTATTCGTCGCGTACCCTATAGTGTGGCTTATCGTTGAAAAGGTCTTTAAAAAAATATTGTTCTACTAAGACCATTTTTGGAATTAGGGGTTCGTTTGCGAAATATTTGTTTTTAAAGTGCTAATTTTTTTTTTGCTAAGTATGGTGGACACTTGACCACTGCTGGCTAAACGGTTGGAGTTGGACAAGTGAAAAAATTCTCAAAAATAGGTTTTAAGATAATTTACAATGAAAACGATCACGACTATGTTAGCCGATAAGTAGTTAATGAGGGGAGTTATTAGGGTTCGCCTGGATAGCTACAACTTACAAGCTACAACCCTTAAAAGCATGAGTCAGCCGCCAAACGACTCGTGTTCCATTTGGCGTGGTTTTGGTGTTTCCATTCAGGCTGGGGGCTTGAGAGCCAGTTCTTTCTTTCTTTTTCTTCTCTCTTTCTTGGCCGGCGACGTATCAGTGTGATGCCTTTGGTGTTGCCGATGTCCAAGGGCAACGATAGCCACTTACCACCAGGTGGATCGTAAGCTTGTTTGCCGGCTATTTCCATAAAAAAATTTAGTAATAGTCGATAAACTTATAATTATTCCTTCGTAACCCTACAAAATATAATAGTACAAGCTGATCTTTTCTGTCTTTTTCTCAGTATATAGGTAAGTACTTAATTTATCATTAAAATTATAAATCAATCTTTTGGTTATGCCACATACCTAAGCATAACAAGATTGCAAGTTGCGACAGTATGTAAACTGTTTAAAACTATATAGACTATATTATAATTATTTTATCTATAATTATTATTGTAACACTGTCAATAAATTATTATTTTTATTATATTATTATTTACATACTGGATGTCCCCTTACATTTTTGTCGCCAAGGAAAATAACAGGTAAGAGAATTATTGGAATCGCTATGAACAATATAGTCTTTTTATATAGTTTGTAGAATAATCTAAGTCGCATTTGATTACTCATAACAATTATATTATTTTCTCTGAAATGGATAAAACAGTAAATGTCAATTACTTTCCTGAGTTTATAATAATAAAATTACACTGTACCTAAAATGCTTACGATTGTTCCGTATCCATTTTGAAAAATATTATATATGTTTATGTCCACAAAGTACTAATTTTTTCTCTCACTGTCAATCTTTAATCTCGATGGCTTTCGTCCCTACTCAGTCCCTAACGTTTACATCGCTCCATTACAGAATTTTTATGGTGATTCTTCGCTAAGGAGCGATTAAAGTAACTATGACTGAGTGGCGGCGTAGGTGGCATATTGATATACGTAATATTTAATTTAAAGCGAAGCCAAATAATAGTTAAAAAAAAAAACTAAAAAACCATTGAAGTATAATGTCGTAGAATAGACATCTCGAACAAAATGTATGTCCCCGCCGGGAGGTTCTATTTTCAAAATTAAGCCCCCGTTCTCCTTTCAAAATCGAACGAATCTATTGGAAATTGAAGCCGCGCGGCTCCAATTCATTGGAACATACATTGTGTTCGCGGTGTCTGTTCTATACGTTAGTAATAATACTTCAATGTAAAAAACACGGTTTTATAGAAAATCCAACTAAAAAATAAAAAATAAATTTTAATTTTGAATTACGAACAGTGTATAAAATTCATTTTCTATTTTTTAGTTGGATTTTCTATAAAAGCGTGTTTTTTATTTTTCACTATTATTTATTTCAACAATAGTATAAACGTCTGACACGTATAGAAATATAATATTATGCATTCGAAATATATGCAGCGCCATCTCATAACAACTTCCGATGTCAGGTATGTGACTGGCTTGCTTAGAGTAGATTCCTCTGAGGACTTTGGAATAGGAACGCTGAAAACACTACCTACAGTGTGCTGTGATGGTTCCACTCCTTATTGTACATTGCACACATTAACTTTTATTTGGTTTAATTAATAATATATAATATATAATTTGCCTTTAAAAAGGAGTCTTAGAAGGAGTTTAGATGTTAAAATGCATTTGCCTACGGCAGTTGTATAAAAAAAGTTGACTTGCTTGACATGACATTTCAAATCAAGACGTTTTGACAATGACGTCAGTGACATGTTACTTTCAAATCAAAGGGTTACCAACTTAGGGGTTTTCCCCCCAAATTTAGGGGGCAAATATGCAAGATGGGGTTTTTTAGGGGTCTTATATGAGTCGTATAAAATCAAAGGTGGCTATCTCACTTTTAGGTAAAGCGAAAAAAACGTTTTATAAAGCGCGGTAGAAGGCCGTCTTTGAAACAAAACTGTGATTTTATGTTGAATTTAGAAGGAACATGGCCGTATTTGGTTAAAAATTAATATGTTAAAAAAAGCTGTTGCACTCAATTTTTTTATTTTTTTTACACCATTTTCTCAAAACTTTTAAAAAATGAGATGGCCACCTTGATTCTATACGACTCATATGTTTAGGGTTATTTTTAGGGTTTTTTAACTCATCATATTTTTTATTTATTGATCAAAATAAAGATGTCAGAGGCTCTGGAACAAGCTAGTCAATCAAAGAAGACTTGGACTTTTGGCGTTTAAATATAGGATATCAGATTATTCTGCAATCTGGAAAAAGATAAATAGAAAAATGAGTACATATTTGTGAATTTACCGTACAAAATAAATCGATATTGTAATCAGAATTTATTTATTTGTAAGAATTTATAAGTCCAATTAATTAATCAAATGGCAATGAATGAAGAAACAAAAAGTTAATTATTATCGCCGCATTTTATATTAAAATTCATTTTACTTAAAGGATTCCAAAAAAAAAAATTAGGGAGATTTTCCGGTAATTTAGGCGATTTTAGGGGTTTTTGATTTAGTTTTAGGGGTAATTTTTTTTGAGAGTTGGTAACACTGATTATCAAACAATCATTTTAGTTGTCAAATTACCGATATTGAGGTTGGATGTGTATCGATTAAACAAAATCGTCGCGAAAAATTACGAGAATAAAAAATAAAAATGCCTGTAGATTTAGAATACGATTATGATGAGGCAGTGGCTTCCATGGACGTATTTTCGCAGAATGATATAGATGATTTAAAAAAGTGGACTCAGATTGTAGATAAATCAAAATATGTGCCAAAAGATTTATGCGATAAACAGATTTTACTGTTCTACAATGCCTGTTACGGCGATTTAGATAAAACTAAAACGTGCATAGAGAAATATTATTCAATTAGAAAGAATACGCCAGAAATGTTCTCCAACAGGGTGCTAAGTGATGACCTCAAGCCGTCTATTGATGCATTGTAAGTAAAACATGATTATTTGTAGTTAAAAATTGTATATTTTAATTTGAAAAGTACTCAGTCATTGAGATACTTTTGTATTAGGATTAAGTTATTGAGTAATTTGTTCAGTTTTTTTAAACAGGCAATAAACATTTCTAATTTACAGAGAGTTTTGATATACTGAAGTAATAAAAATATACCAAATGTTAGATTCTTGGATGAAGGATTCTTCAAATTGTCATACCTTTCTATTTGGGAATCAATAAAAAAAAAAATCACCTCATCTCACTATAATAGTTACATTTATAAAATCGAAAAAAAAACCCAAATTGTATTAATACTAATATCTGCGCAGACAATGATCAGTTGCTCTTTTATTGTATGAAATGATCAGATATTTTCGGTTGTAAGAAGCTCCATTCATTCTTTATTCCAAGTTGATTACACCACATGAGCCCTGATGAAAAGAGGTGAGGCGATGGTGCATGGTCCATTTTTTCAATACACCTTTCTATCAATCAGTTTAATTTTAGCATATAATATAAGATTAATTGATAGTCTCCCTGGATACAACGATTCATTTTAAATCAGCAGTTTACATATCAGATATCAGAAAAAAATTGCAATGTGATAATTAGTTAGCAGCTTAGCATTGATTACATTATTTTTGTATGTTATCTGAATAGATAACAATTCGGTATATTTGGATGACAAATTATATTGCATTATAAGTTTATAACGCAGCACTTTGTCATGATTTTGTGCTTATTTATGTTAGAAGCTAAAGTAAGAAGAAGAAAATATATTATGACAGACAGAATTGAGTTTACACTGAAATTATTGTCAAACTGTATTCAATTACTTTAATTAATTACTTTTAGGTTGCCCGGAAGAAATCTCTATGAAGCGATAAGTAAAGTGTGAAACTCGTGTGAAATTTCATTAAAACCTGTTTAATTAGTAGTTTTTCCATGTAACAGTAATAAACATCCTCACTAACTTTATAATATTTGTAGGATTATGTTGAAGATCAGGTATCAACGGATCACTTCGAGTTTTGACGAAGACCTCTAATAAAGCTTAACTATTACTATATTCTAAAACTAATGCTAATATAATTTTACGGCGTTCCACTGCCAGGTTTTACGCCCCAACTCAGAGTCACTAACGGTTAATTAAATCACTCCTTAGTACAGACTTTGTATGGTGATTCTTTACTAAGTGCTTGTTCACACTGAACTCACGGGCGCGGGCGCGGTCGCGGTAAACGCTACATACACCGCGCGCGCGTTTTGATGTGAACACTTTCATAGTACATAGGTCATATGTTTGATATTTCGCGACCGCGCCTGCGACCGCGCCCGCGAGTTCAGTGTGAACAAGCACTAAAGAGCGATTTAAGTAAACGTCATTGACTCTGAGTTGGGGCGTTAGACTTAGTGAGTGTTCACACTGAACTCGCGGGCGCGGGCGCGGGCGCGGTCGCGGTAAACGCTACATACACCGCGCGCGCGTTTTGGTGTGAACACTTTCATAGTAGCTCATATGTTTGATATTTCGCGACCGCGCCCGCGCCCGCGCCCGCGAGTTCAGTGTGAACAAGCACTTAGATTGTTCATTAGTGATGATTTTACTATCTGTCTTCTAATTTACGATTTACTATAATTATAAAAAACTTTATAATCTCTACTGTTATGTAGAATATGAATCGCCAAGCGCGTTAGACCGCAGATGTAGCCACCAGAAATTAGCGTGAATTTTATCATGTTGTTTTGATATGTCGAAAAAAACTGCCGCCCGAGACATCACTTAACGTGTGATAGAGTTATTGAGGCTATGCCCCTTCTAGCGCGCTAAGTGTTTGCTACACCTGCGTCCTAACGCGTTATTTACGCAGGTACCTATATGAGGGCTTAGCCTAATGACGCTTTAAGCTGTGAGGAACGCTAAACTCGAGGATTGCCAACCTCAACCTTCTTCGCTTGTTACTCCCTTTTGAATAGCCGACGACACTCCAGGTTGCTCAAAAATTCAAAATCATCTAATCATGTTGGTATTTTATCAATACACTTATGGACGTAAATTATTTTGAATCCACTGCCATTGGCGTAAGGCAAAAAAAAAACGATTGGTAATTAAACGCTTGGCTAGGAGCCTAGGAACAACTTAATACCCTTGTATTTTTCCTTGTATTATCGGTTTTGTTCATTCTATTAGCGTCTATAAGAATTGACATTAAAATATTTTTCGTTAAGTTGGAGAAAAAATAAAAAACAGCCTGCTGCCTATAAAGCTGACGAGTAACCGCCCTCGCATTGCTTCGGTTTTCTTATTTTTTTATACCTTAGGTTACATTGTTGGAGTTTTATTAAGGATCCCTAATTTTTTTGAAAATATAATATAGCCTATGTCACCCGGGGATAGTGTAGCTTCCCAACAGTGAAAGAATTTTTCAAATCGGTTCAGTAGTTTCGGAGCCTATTCAATGCAAACAAAAAATCAAATCTTTCCTCTTTATATATTAGTATAGAGTATAGATAAGTTGATACCGCGTCAGTGATGACTGATTGCTTTTGCTGATGCCTTTGGTGTTCCTGATAGGCTGATACTAATATCCATGGGCTGCGATCAACACAAATAAATGACTTCTCCGCTCGTTTGCCCGCTATACCTACACAAAAAAAAAACTTGACAAGTGCGAGTTAAACTCGCTTGGAGAGGGTTCCGTACGTTGATTATGTATGTATTTACCGTTATTTTTCTATTTAATACATTTTTGACCTTCTTTTAAAAACCATAGACTTATAGAATATTTTCCTGTATTAAATAAGTAATGAAATATTTTCTGTATTTCTCTCAAAATTATAGCCTCAGTAGTTACGGAGGTAATGGTTTTTTTTTTGCTGGCAACCATCGCCATTGGTAATTAGTAATTACCAATTTCCATGAGCAGTGAAGGGCACATACCATCAGGTGGATCATTTGTCAGGAAGACATAACAATGCTATTTATAATAACTTAGATAATACCTATGTCTATTCTATTATCTAGGATTAACATGAGATTATCCTTAATCTTATAGTGGAATTAGTTTTGCGATGGAACCAAAAAATTAGTAATCTGCCTAAAATAACAAACAACGGAAATACGAAATAGCACATTGCCTACTTTCTAAACAATGTGGTCTTTCCAGCGCCAATTTCTGCTACCAGGCTTCGCTTCGCATGGCACTGGGCCAGCAGGAAATATATGACTGAATGTTCAAGACCGTTATTTACAGGATTGTATGGTAGAGTGAGAATGAATAGGAACACAGCATTTGTCTCTTTTTAATGTCAATAGTCGACTAATGAGCAGACGCGCGAATTATTTCTTTTTTCATCTGTTTTTTTTTGGTCTAGCTCTTAATATGACATCAGGAGACACAATAGTGTCTAGTACAAGTACACTCACACATCACACTCAAAAAATGTCACTTGACGCTATAGTCTCTTTTCCCGAAACCTAGTGTGACGTCACGAAATAAGCCGTCACGAAATTTTTAACTGCATATTTTTAATTATTAGCGAAACTTCAACACTTTATAAATTAACATATCAAAATGATTATAATTTGTTTGCTTATAACACTAAAAATTATTTCGATCTTTCAATTATTTAATACTTTACAACAATAAAAAATTTGGCCCGGTCCCTTTTTGGAATCTGAACAGCCTAAATTACTAATTTCGGGTGAATTTTTCCTAGAAGGTTGGTATTGAAATTTCTTTTTTTTTTCTTCGTACATGGCATTGGCGTATTAAATATTTCGATATTAATGGCTGTGACCACAGACACATGCTTAGTAAGTAGATAGCGTATACAGACTATACATTGAGTGCTTGCTTCAAGGATATAATAGTCAAACTGGATCACAATCTTCGAAGGTACCTGAAGATGGATGACGACACAATTGACCATTTTTCTATTGAGTTTATGTTATCTATAGTCCCAGGATATATTATTCGATGGTTTTCAAATATTTTTATAATTGCAGTGCACTTAAAAAATAGATGTAGGTACCTTAATAAATACTATCGTTTCATTTTATTATTACCTTACACACAAATAATCATATTAATATAAAAACACCAGTTTTCATATTATAAAGATAATTTTGAAGAAATTATTAAAAATACTAGCTGACCGGGCAAACATTGAAATGCCTCATAAATTATATCTAGATATAGGGACACCCTAATCACAACCCTTGAGTTAATACATATTTTAACATCCCTTACTTTCACCCTTAATGGGATTATTGTCCAAATAAACTTGTCACAATACTTTTGTTTTTACAGGTCTGATAAATGATCAATTAAATCATCGACAGCCGAGTGTAGAAAATAATTAAAGTACTAATATCGCTATTAAAAAATAGGGGTTAGTGGTAGAAGGGTAAAATTAAGAATTGAATGTATTTTTAATGCCGAATTATAAGTAAATTGAAATAAAAAAGTTGTCCAGAAAACAAAAAAGAATTTGGTGTGGAGAAATTCACTGGTATGAAAGGTATGAGACATAGTTTATGTCCTACTAGCTTTTGCCCGCAGCTTCGCCCGCGGTAGAGATCGATTCTTTACAAATCCTACTTACTTTTACTTAGTTAGATTTTGTTGCATATGACTTAAGTAAACATGTATCATTTGATAGCGTCATTCAGAACTTGCAAATGAATTTTACTAACGCCATCTATTAACAACATCTGGAACTAAATATCTAGCAACTAACAAAATATCGATCTTCCTATGGGGATGTATTACCGCGGTAAAAAGTAGCCTACGTTACTCTCCACCCTCCTCACTATCTCCCCACACAAAAACCATGCCATATAACAGCGTCGCTGCGACGTGAAAGACGAACAAACAAACAAACACACTTTCACATTTATAATAATAAATAAGTATTTATATATGGATTTTCAGACCTACTGAATATACACAAAGTCAAACCGTTTCGGAGGATTTTTGTTACTACCACTGTGACATATTATACATATATATAAATCAATTGCTGTTCGTTTGTCTCACTAAAACTCAAGAATAGCTGGACTGATTTGGCTAATTTTGATCTTGAAGTTGTGGAACTTCAGGGAACGTTTAAATTAAACGGTGAAAAACATAAATAATAAGTAACGGAAAATACTAAGAATCTGTATATGTAAAAACCAATTGCTGTTCGTTAGTCTCTCTAAAATTCAAGAATGGCTGGACCAATTTGGCTAATTTTGATCTTGAAATATTTGTGGAACTTCAGGGAAGGTTTAAACTACCTCTCATAACGAACAGAAATTGGGATCGTGGTCAAGGATTAACTTATTGTAAGAAAAAATTGATTTATATACCTATAGATTAGATGTTCATCATCACGTCTTCAGACCCTTCGAAGTTCGAAGTCAGTAATCCAGTTATACTATTATATCCATGTCGACGCCTCAGTAAATAATGTTGGTAGCATTGAAATAGGAGTTTAAAAATTTTGTTGTTTTGTTTGTTTTATTTGTGATTATAAATAACAGTGATTTAGAAAAATTAGAGAACAGAAAATAAAAATACAAATACAAACGCCAACAGTTAAAAACAAGCATCGCGGGCAGATCTACTAAATAGGTACAAAAATTTCAAAAATTACATTAAATAATGATAATAGGGTCTTGCACTTTTTGTCGAAAGTGTATAAGCGTGTTTATTAGATAATAAAATGTCTGTAAAATATGTTTTCCCATAGAAATTAATCGGTTTCTATGGAAATAAAAGCAAAAATATTTTACACTTTTGAATTTCGCACTAAAACGCTACTGTCCTATCATTGATGTGCATGACGTCACTTTCCACTGTCATACACACTGCTTGTAGCAGAACCTATTCAATGTAAATAAAAAAAGATCAAAAATGTGTGCAATTACTAATTGCATTGCCTAATTTCCAATTAGGTATTATCAATACTGTCCAGTGCCATTGTGTGAAAACAATACAAATAGGACACCTGAGAAATTAATTTTATTTGTGCCTCATGACATAAATATGCGAAAAAAGTGGATGCAACTTGCCAGGAGAGATTGGAAAGACCAATCAATAAAATCAAAGATTTACTTTTGCGAAGATCATTTTGATGTAAGTATGTATTACAGTATACAATAGGTACTCATTTATCTATAATCTACACTACATTACACGACATTGCTGTACGCTAACAAGAGTACCTACCTACTGTTTACTTTGATTAGATGTTATGTTTAGAATGTACATATTTATGTGCCTTGGATTATGGTAATAGGCTGATGAGATTTTTATTTTTATTTTCAGCTACCTATTGGTATGGAGAATTTCTTGCAATACAAAATACAGGGCTATATCAAGATTCGTATGAAGGATGAATATATGCCTATCAGCCTGATAGAAAGAGAACAGCGCCAAGTGCCAATCGTGATGTCGTGATAATAACTCAAAAGGCAAAGAAAGACATTAGTTGAAGAGGCTTTAAAGGATGCAGCAAATAAAGGAACATTTCAATGTACCGAAGTTAGTAATTCCTATTTTTGAAAGTGTTTATTTTTTTACAATAAGAAGGAATTAATCTTATTTAATGTATCTTATCTTCAAAAAATATGTTGTAGATCACTGAGCTTTTATATTCCATTTTCTACATATTTAATTCTTTTAAATTTATTCTATTTGTTGTTCTTTGTTTTAGATTCAATACAAAGCAAAGAAGAACTTGAAAAAAACATAGCAACTCCTGCAGGAAACCCCTCAACATCACAGAATAAGTCTGTTAAAGTACATAATATATATTATTATATATAATAAATATAGGAGTAAATGAATTCAATCTAACATTAAACACAGCGGTTTCACCTATAAAGACATGCACTAAAAATGAGTGTTATTTCTATTACTGCTAAAAGGTTTAAAAATACTGAGACCCCCTTCTGTACCTCGTGGACAAAAATTAAAGAACAAGTTAGTGAAACAAAGCAGATTGCAAGCATTATTTCATGTCGAAAGAGTAATAAGAGTTTCAAAATTTGCAATGTTTGTTATATTTAGTATTAAATACAAACTTATTGTCTTTAATAGATGACATTCTGATAGTAGTATGTACACCTGTTTTACAAGATAGTCTCATACAGTATTTTTTTAATATTGTTAATATGGGGCTATGTGGTTATCAAATAAAACATTTTGGAAAGTAAACAAAAGTTCTTTTATTAATTTACATGTTAATTTCAAACAGGATCTTATGAGGAAATATAAAGCCCATACAAACATACTTTTCTGTTTCCTCTCTGGATATTAACATTACAGCAAATATGTTTTGGAAAACAATACATCACTGTCTGCCGTGTCAGTATGTTTTGTTTTTTTAAATAAATTAATTACTATAGAAGCTTCAAAAACGGTCTGATGATGAACAGGTATTTCTTTTTCAGATTTACTTGCTTATATTGAGAAAATTTTCACTATCATTCACAGACTACTCACTACATTCACTATCAAATATATTTTTATATTTTATGGACAAAAAATGCAGACAGGTTTCTAATAGCATCCGTCTCATAATTCAGCTGTTACTTCAATAATCGACAATTTTTTGTGCCTCTTTTCTTTGCTTCTGCTAAAAATAATTTTAAAACTTCATTGTCACTTGTTTGGGTAGAGCCTACTGTAGATTTGTTTCCTGTCATCTCTCGTGCAGTGACAAATTTCATTGTCCGACCAACCTGAGCAAGTTTTGGTTTGTTCCAATAACATTGAACAGATGTACATGAATGTTCCTCGGATCTTCTATGTACCCACATTAAAAAGGCCACTGAGTGCTTGCTCCTCCTTCTGATGCAACACAGTCATGACAAGTCACAATAACTACTTGCGTGTTACAGACTGTAATGTTGTACTTCTTTTGTGGACTTTGTGTTCTGGACACATTTTGCATTTTACGATACACAAATCATTTTCTCGGCGCAGTTGCACGTAGCCTATAGCGTCATCTCCATATTATTATGTCTCTCTAGAAGATCTAAAAGAAAAAACATAACGGGTAAAGCCTTTATAAAGTACAGATAACCTCGAAATAAATACACGAACTTCAGAAATTATTTCTTGTATTTATTACTTTTATATTGGTATAATTAAACTTACGTGACAGCTAAAACATTTCTGAATTGAATTCATCAGCTCGAACGAATTGGTTCTCCATCGAAAATGTTCTAATAGCATTTGAGTAACTTCAATTCTCCCCAGAAAAAAATATTAAAAACTCTAAATACACATAAAATTGCGAGATTTTGTAAGTTCCATCAAAGGTGACAATTGAATTTGTTTGATTGTCAGTTGACACTGACAGTTACTAATATCAAACCACAGAGTACTTAATCACTATGGATCAAACTAGGATGATCTATGTCGTTTCGTTTCTTCATGATTTTGGTTTACAATTAATGTTATTAATAGAAAATATGCTTTCAAATGAAATATAAATTACGGCTGTACAAATTTCTTCGGAATAAAGTACCACTTTTGAACATCTCCTTTTCCATAACTTCATCGCTGTAGCTCCATTAATTAATATTGCTTGTTTTCTCGCTTATATGCAATAATTACATTTTCTTATTATGATTGAGAAATAATCTGAATCAAAATAATGATTATTGTACACTAAACAAACAACCAAACAGCTATGCTATCTATAGCACGACAGCAGTCAGCACAGCAAGTAAACTACAGTCAGTGTTGCCAGATATTTTTTCTCGAATAGCCTTGCCGGAGTGCGCGTGTAGCCCCACCTAGGGTTCGAAGTATAGGGGCAAAAAAAAGTTTTTTTAGTCCGAGCGCTTTTATATTAAATATATTGGCAGCACTGGACACGGTCCATGGTACACTGAATATAGCCGATCGGCTACGTGTAGCCAACGGATAATATATGACAGCCGCTCGGTAACGAAAATAGCGCCCCATTGGCGCTTAATAGCCCCATCAGGCAACACTGACTACAGTATAAGTTTACTATGTTTAAAGTTATAACCATAGAGTAACTTTGCATAAGGCCAGCCACTCACTGGTGACTTTTGTCACCGTAACTTTTTGTCACTATCTCTTAGGCTAAGCGCAGATTGAGATTTTTGTCTCGGAGACTTGACAGTCGGGTGACAGTCACGTCACTAGATGCTGCCGTCTGCTAGAAACTAGGTATTTGTCACCGTGCTGTCATGTCACCATAGTCTGCGCACTCCCATATCTTCATAGCACTCGACTGGGTAACAAAAAGTCTCCGAGACAAAAAGTCTCAATCTGCGCTTAGCCTTACTGTCACCCACGATGCGCCCACTTGAATAGTCACTGACAGTGTTGCCAAGTCAGTGAACCAAGAAATGGCTAAAAACTTTTAAAACGTGGCAAGAATGTCAAAACTTCGTACCCTTTAAAGTGGCAAAAAAAATTTTACCCTCTTTTTGGATCAGGAGTTAAAAAAACACCATCAAACAGTTATCTTTTAATAAAATAAAACTTTGGAACATAAATTATTTGTATACGATTGTATTACGATTAAATCAAAAATCATTAATTTGACGTAGATGGTTCTGGTTCTGGGACCAGGAAAGAATATTTTTCTTGTTTACCGATTTGGCTTAAAAGTCATAATACTTCCAGCGGTATTTGGTAGGTATCTTCATTAAATGCCATTCTATTCATTAATTGGACTTATTAATTCTGACAAATAAATCAATTCCGATTATAATATCGACATAATATTTTGTAAGGTAAATTCACAAATACTCCTTTTTGGATTTCAGTACAGGCAGTCCTCGTACTTACGGCATGTTAGGTTCTCGAAATACGCGACGTAAATCAAAACGACGTAAGTCGAGACATATTTTTTCATATTATGTTTACATGTAAAACTCAAGGGTTAGGATCCACACGGACTCGAAATTAAAAAAAACTGCATTTATAACAAAGGATATACATACTTTATTATCAAAAGTAAGTTCTTAAAATAATTATATATGCACATATGAAATTGCTAGTTATTTTTCCTATGCCGGAAATCGAAACAAATGACGTACCTATGTTTGAGGAATAGTGTCAAAACATTGTTGGACGTAACTTGAAACGACGTAAATCGAAACGACGTAAGCCGAGGACTGCCTGTATTCCAGATTGCAGATTAATCTGATCTATATATAACTAGTCCAGCCATAAGTTCTATTACAAATGAAAATGTTTTTTTTTAATGAAGTAATGTAATATAATAAAATTAATGATTTGTGATGTAATATTAATAAAATTTATACCTACATATTTATTAAAGTCTCAGCAAAAAATAAAAAAATATTCTATTCGAAATGGCCACCTTTGGCTTTTATACAGGCCTTTAATCTGTTTTGCCACGAATCTATGGATTTACGCACTGTTTCCAAGGGAAATTTCGCCACTGCTTGCTCCAAAGATTTTTTAAGAAAATCAATGTCGCCGTGTCGTTTAGAGCAGGCCATGTCCTCTAAAACTGACCATTATTTGTAGTCTAAAGGGTTGAGGTCTGGGCTAGATGAGGGCCGGTCTTCAGCTCTTATAAAGTCCGGAAAATTGGTTTCAAGCCAGGCTTGGGTAGTTCGTGCCTTGTGACCAGATGCAGAGGCCTGTTGGAAAGTCCACGGTATATTTTCAAAAAGAGTATTGCTGAGAGGTTTCACAACATGATCCAAGACTGTATCTTGATACACTTTGGCTGAAGTTTTCACTCCTTTTTCACAAAAATGCAGTTTTGTGACTCCTTGATAAGACACGCCCCACCAAACCATCACTGACGCAGGATGATGACCACGTTGTACCTTCCCGACCACTTGAGCAGCTTCTTTAGAACTGTGAGCGTCCACTTTATCATTTTGCTTATTGTAGTGTTCTTCAATCGTGAAAATTTTTTCATCGGTAAAGAGGATATTTCTGTGCCTTTCACCTGCGTATCGCGACAGAAGGCGTTTTGATCGATCCACTCTCTTTAATTGTAAAGATTGATTTAGGGCATGTCCTGTTTAGCGACGATAAGCACCGAGCTTCAGGTCTTGTTTTATAATACGCGACAGAGTCCTAGCGGGAATCTTCATTTCTCGCGATAAGATTTTTTGCTTCCTAATGGGGTTTCGACGAATTCTGGCTTTAACAGCATTAACAGCCTTTGTAGTTCTAACAGCACGCGGCCGCCCCGATCTTTTCTGGTCTTCGACAGACGAAGTGTTGTTGTATCTGTTGATTGTACGATATACGAACATACGGCTGATACCAAGTTTTTGAAGTGTCTGGAATATGACCGACGGCTCCATACCCACTTTGTGCAAGGCGATCACTGCAATCCTATTTTCTTTAACACCCCATTCCATATTGTAATTTGATAATGAACACGAAAAAGTATGTGAAATGGCGCGATATCGAAAGAAGTTTTTAAAATAATATACGTGTTCCAAATTCAAAATAATTAAAAAGCTGAAAAAAAGAAAAGTTTTTATGATGTAACAGTATTTATGGCCAGACTAGGTATAAAATTGAAAAGAGATACACTGATTAAACAAAAAAAGCGGCCAAGTGCGAGTCGGACTCGCCCATGAAGGGTTCCGTAGCAGCAAGTAACATAATATAAAAGTTCTTGAAGTTCGTTGTAACATTGGTCGAGGTAAATTGCGGTTTACGATTTATGACGTATTAAAAAAAAACTACTTAATAGATCTCATTCAAACCAATTTTCGGTGGAAGATTGCATGGTGATGTACATCATATATTTTTTTTAGTTTTATAATTTTCTTATTTTAGAAGTTACAGGGGGGGGGGACACACATTTTACCACTTTGGAAGTGTCTCTCGCGCAAACTATTCAGTTTAGAAAAAAATGATATTAGAAACATCAATATCATTTTTGAAGACCTATTCCTAGATACCCCACACGTATGGGTTTGATGAAAAAAAATTTTGAGTTTCAGTTCTAAGTATGGGGAACCCCCAAAATTTATTGTTTTTTTTCTATTTTTGTGTGAAAATCTTAATGCGGTTCACAGAATACATCTACTTACCAAGTTTCAACAGTATAGTTCTTATAGTTTCGGTAAAAAGTGGCTGTGACATACGGACGGACGGACGGACGGACTGACAGACAGACAGACAGACAGACATGACGAATCTATAAGGGTTCCGTTTTTTGCCATTTGGCTACGGAACCCTAAAAATCTCAGAAACTACCGAACCGATCATGATGTTTGGCAGGGAGATAGCTTAAGCTAAGGAGACGTCAGCTAAGAACGGATTTTTGGAAATTCATCCCCTAGGGGGTAAAAATACGCTATGGAGGTCATTTTTCATTTCATTTTTCATGGAGTCATTATTTTCTCTGAACAAACGTGGAAATACGTAAATCATGTTTTGAGACTTGCACTCACAACTTTTCGATTTTAGCAGGGAATTACGTATTAACGATGACGTGATGGTGTAGTTTTTGATGCAACTCGCACTAATCACCACATGAATACATAATGGTAACTTCATACTATCGCCACGCGCGAGAACACTACTACATGCACAGCTATGTGTGCGTGACCTATCACCGACAAGACGGGGCAGCGTGCGCCGACCAATCAACTAACGCGCCGGCGGCGCCCGCTCGGGTACAGTAAGGTGACAAGTTCAGGTGTGCCAGCGGCGGTGACACGGGTGACGTTTTGTGATGACGCGACGTATTGTTTTTAAAGATGCCAAACTGTTGAACTGTTTGTTTAAATAGGTACCTAATGGGAAGAAAACCAAATAGATTTCTTTATTTGTATATCCAAAGGATTTTGACAAGTTATAATAGTACACATTTTTATGATTATTAAAGAAGACTAATAGTAGAAGAATTTAGTTAATAAGTAGGTACCTAATATCCAAAATAATTAAAGTGGCGATAAGGTTATTATTTATTATTCTTATCGTTTAAGTTCGGTTTACATGTATTAAGTAGTTAACTAAATTTTAAGCAAATTAATACGTGTAAACGGACAATTTAGTAGTTTAGTAATCAAGTAGACAAGTAATTGAGAAATTTTTCTATTTTCTGTTAATAAGGTGGGCGGGGCTTATTACTATATTAACCTATACATACCAATTACTCGATTTTGAAATGTGACGTCACGAAATTTAGGACCCCCTCCCACCCCTTATTCTGTTTAAATAAAATATTTTGTTTCGAAAGTGTTTTTTTCATTTCTAACAATAAAGTGTAAGTACCTACTTAATATTAAACGAACTGTTACATAGTCAACTATTTCATCTTTCAAAACTACACCGTTTTTAATATACCAAAATTTTAAAACGGAACACATAATAATAAAATAATGGCCACACAATTACTGTCCATCCGTCTGACCGTCTGTACTCATTGCTGACTCTCGCTCGATACGTAGGAACTTGCCCATTTTATTTTTATTTTCAGTAACCAAGTGACAACCCTATGAAAGTAGGTATGAATTTTTGTGTCTGTTAGGAAGTTAACATTCTGGTTGTTATTTATTCATGTGCTAATCACAGCAAGTGCCACTGTACCGTAATCTGGCCATGGAGGATAGAGTAGAAGGAGAGCCATCTCTGTTTATGAAAAGTGTCCATAAAGACGGGTCCAATTACGGATAGCGCTTTGTTCGAATATCTATTTTTCAGACACTAGCGCCATTCATCACGGGTGACGCTGCGGATGCACTAAACTCTATCCACAAAATCACAAATCATAAGAGACTAAAATGACAACCACTAATGTTAAAGTTCGAAATAATGATACCAACTAAATTTGTGCGATCTACTTCTCCGGGGTTTTGAATCGTAAACTCTGTCGTAAAAATAGTGACATATCAGAAGCGACACTCTTAACTAGGTAGATATGAGATATTTAGTATTTGGCTAAATAGTAAAATTAGCTGAATACCGAATGTAACTATAGCCAAATACTCATTCTTGTAAGCAAAATAACTTTTAAATTCAGTTAGTAAGGGTAAATATATTATGTAATAACTAATAACCAACCATGTAAACTTATTTTTATATTAGTTTTAGGGACTCTTCAATAATTATACAAATAGTCGACCCACCATGAAAGCTACGAATACTTTTCCGATTTACTTTCCGGTTTAAATTAAATATTAAAGGTAAACATTTTTGGCCTTGACGTATCGAGAGTAGGTAATTAAAGCACAACCTCAACAGCTTCGCGATACAAGGCGTGCAATATTTGAAAAAAAAAGTACTTTACAAAAAGATATGAAATCCGAACAAAAACAGTTTCACTGTAAAAAAACCGTACAAGTACACTTCAAATTATAGTTCTATACAAAAATGATGATTAATTTTGTACAAAAAATTATGAAATCAAAAAACCCAAGTACATAACCGTTTTAGATTAGAAAAAAAAATTTGCTGGAAAAAGTAAAAAAAAATGGTGTACTTGGTGTGCATAATACTTTATAGTGCGCGCTTATTTCAAAATAATCTTCAGTTGAAATTTAAAAAATCCCCAACAGTTTTATTTACACTAAACATAGATAAGAACACTCGATTAAGTCACCTTTCAGCCAAAAAGACGAGATCAAAATCGGTTCATCCATTTGGGACATACAGATACACAGACACACCGATACACAGACACGTCAAACTTATAAAATCCCTCTTTTTTTCATCGGGGGTTAAAAAGTTTTAAAAAATATTTTCCAAATTCAGTGGCGTATGGTACAGCCTAGGGCTTGTAATATCGGAAGGTTTTCAATTCCGATATTGATTTTCGATATTTGATCCTAATATCGGAATTCCGATATCAATATCGGAATTACACATAATTTTTTTTAATCATTTAAATTTATTTTATATTGTAAAGTAGGACTTCTTAGATAGTAAAAAGGTTTTTAATCAATAGGATAGTGAAATAATAACGTCTTTAATACTATTTTATTCTCGTTTGTTGCAAATAACACCTAAATCTATTCAATTCGGTATAGTTTTCGAGTTAAAAATTCACTAGCTTGAATTTTTTAAGATTTTTGAATCGCAAAATAGTTTTTACTGATAGATGAAAATCAGCTGCGTCATATGTGACAGCTGTACGGCAGAAGCTATACTTTGTGCAAGGATAAAAGCTGATGTGACTTGGAGTATCGCAACACATTTGCTAGGACGCCTAGTTTCCTGGCAGCTGCCTTAATTTTGGACTCAATAAACCACTCAGAGTTAAGGTTCAAGGATATCTCAACTTCCGGCGGTAGGTGTATTCCAAGGATACATTCGGAAAAGTAGGAACCAAAATAAATGCTTCTGTTTTTGTGGCGTTGAATCTCACAAGGTTGGCGTCCCTATTCGGTGACTGCCTGGCGTGATTCACTCTTTCAACCCGGGCGAGGGGCCCTGTCAATTCAGACTGTATTTTGGTCATTACTGGTCGGAAGCTTGCCAGGTATCCCTCGACCAGATCGTTGATATGCAGCTGGAATAGAGTTGTGGAGACAAGAGATCCCTGAAAAAGTCCGGCATTGTTTGTAGTATGTGATGTAAGGTTGCTTGAGACGAGTAATCTTTGATAACGACTCTGAATGAACGTTCACTCAGAAAGTCTTTAACCCAGCTGATCAGGCCAGGGAATATGACCTAGGCAGAAAGCATGATCAATAGGCTAACATGCTAAACCATATCAAAGGCCTTCGAGATGTCAAGAGAAAAGGCAAGCGCCTCTCCATTATTGTCAAGGTCCTCGCCCCAGGTGCATATGCTAGAATGCGGTAGAGTGGTATGCGTTAAGCTATAGCGCTAGGGTCACTGAGGAGATCATTGTGTTCTAGGTATGCAATGAGACGCGTGTTCAAAATACATACGTTCCATAATTTTCCTGAGTATGTACATAAGTAATTGAAACTGGCCGATAATCAGGGTCAGTTCGATTGCCATTCTTGGGCATGGACTGCACGTTGGCAGGCTTCCACGATTAGGCGACTAGTCTTAATTGAGAGACGAACAAAGCGTGGCAAAACATTAGATAACTGGAGAGAGCTGGAATACCATTTGGTCCACTAGCTTTGTTCACGTCTAGACATCGTAAGATTTTAAGAATCTTTGTTGTAGATGTGGACCTCCGATATACAATGAGGTATCTGCGGTGACTGGTCATTGACAGTTAGATGCGAATTCTCAGCAACAAGAGATTCGTACAGATGATCTACAGAAGACGATGAAATGATTAACTTACGTATACCGAGATTAAGGGGATAAATTAAGTTTGGAATAGATTTTTTCCGTACCGCATTATTCGTGCAGTAGGCTGAGGCCTAAGCAGGCTCACAACAGGAATACGTGCTATACAGCTAAAATATATATATTTACTTGCTCAATATTATGACCTAGTGGCCTGTATACCTTGTGGCATGCATTAAAATCATTTTGTTTGAATTAAAATTAAAAACTTACTGATTCCGATATTACGATATCGAATCACTCAGTATCGGAATTGTAATAACGGGTTTCACGGTCCGAGATTCCGATATTTCGAGATTCCGAGATTCCGATATTCAAGCCCTAGTACAGCCATACAAACCGAAAAGCCCAGCTTACTATCATTGCTTTACGATCATCGCTCTGCAGCTATTAAATATTAAACGTATGGAATGGAGTGTTCTGTGTTGTCGGGCCAAAGATCCCGAGATCCTGGTTTGTACGACACAGCTGGGCTTGCCTTGTTCTGACGGCCTAGGCTTCCAATGTCAAGTCAGATCGAAAATCATAATTATGCACACCAAGTACACCATTTTTTTTTACTTTTTCCAGCAAATTTTTTTTTCTAATCTAAAACGGTTATGTACTTGGGTTTTTTGATTTCATAATTTTTTGTACAAAATTAATCATCATTTTTGTATAGAACTATAATTTGAAGTGTACTTGTACGGTTTTTTTACAGTGAAACTGTTTTTGTTCGGATATAATTATCTACCTTTGGTGTAACCAGCCAGTTTTTTTTTCTCCCTTTTTTATCGAAAGTAATACTTTTGGTATTAGTCATGTCCATGGCATGGCAACAGCCGTCAAACAAGCCGTCACGCCATCTTTCTTTTTTTAATTCGTTTAACCTAATTCTCATTAGTCCTTTAGCCTAGGCGCCCTAGGCCAACCTTACCTCTTCTCGTCTTGAATTTGCTGAACAAGCAATGCATCTGGGATACATTTGGTGTCACGTAGATAATATGCTTACATACTTAGACACTCGTCAACTGGTTTGCCAGCTATTACTATAAGTTAATAGTTAAAAAATATAACTGACTTCAAAATTAAGGATAACTCAAAAACTACTCCTCAGCTGATGTCGCTCAATTTAAGTGGGACCACATGACAAGCACCAGCTTTTGATTAAAAAAGAATCATCAAAATCTGTTCACCTAGTCGATAGTTCTGAGGTAAAAAACATAAAAAAGTACAGTTGAATTTGAAGTTGAATTGAATACCTCCTCCTTTTTTGAAGTCGGTTGAATCAAGTCCAAAGGAGTCGTTTAAAAACAAATATAGATACATACAGGTGAAGCTAATATAAATCGTGTAAAAATACTTTGCTGTTAACGTTAACAGTGTTAACCGTTAAGGAGTTCCGTCTGGAGCCCATACATCATCTTCGTTAAACATATAAAAAACTAGCTTTTGCCTGCAGCTTCACCCGCGGTAGAGATCGATTTTTTACAAATCCTACTTACTTTTACTTAGATGTATCATTTGATAGCGTGATTCAGAACTTGCAAATGAATTTTACTAACGCCATCTATTAACAACATCCGGAACTAAATATCTAGCAACTAACAAAATGTCGACCTCCCGATGGGGATATTTTATCGCGGTAAAAAGTAGCCTACGTTACTCTCCTCCCTCCTCACTATCTCCACACACGAAAACCATACCATATAACAGCTTCGTTGCGACGTGAAAGACGGACAAACAAAGAAACACACTTTCACATTTATAATATTAGTATGGATGCATTGTCATAAGAACTAAAGCTATATGAAAATTTTCAACTCTTTAGGATAAGATGTTTATTGCAAGATTTGATCCACACGAACAGGGTAAGCTAAATAAGATAAAACCGTTTAATAACATCTTTATTTCTTCAAAATACTTTGTCACGTAGTCGATATAAAAATTTAACGACAGTTACGCTCGTTAGTGGATTGTGACGTCAAGCATCAATATTACGCCACAACTTTAAAGAAAAGTAGTGGTTCTCACGGACGACCACAATCGCTTGTAGTTAATTTGCATGGGAACACATTTATCATCTTTTATGAAATATATAGGTATACCTACCTATTATAGGTACTTCTACGGTGTCCAAACTCCAATATTAATCGCATGAAGAAAAAAGTTACTGCAAGTAGGGTAACCAACACAAAATTCGAAAAGTCCGGACAATTACTTCAATATTATTAAAAAATCAGGATATATCTAAAAAAACTACCAATTACTTACATAAGAAAAATTTGGCGCGATTTTCTAATCATTACCAGACCGCTAGTAAATAAATAAATGTTTCCAAGGCAAACAACGATATATTTATTTTATTCCTCGTGAATATGAATATGGTGTGAATTATTACCTAATGGAAATGAATATTTGAATTTTGAATGAAACATTATGTTATTCATAACGTCTGCGAACTGCTGGCATAGTCTGAATAATTGAAATACACGAAGACGCGGATGATGTTTTGTTATTTATATTTATGAGGCTTGTTGGATAAAACTGTATATAAGGAGTGTACGTGATTTCGTTTCTACAAATCTGTACCTAAAGTATCCTTAGTAGGCTAACAAAGCTAACAAAACAGCTCAGTACCATTTTCTTCTCTCTTTGCTAATTTTCTGCATTTTTGTATTAACGACATTGAACGCAATCAATTTTTTTTTTTTTGGAAACAGTAAAAAAGACACCAACATTGTACCTCAAATTTATAATCATTATTATGGTCGAATTAAAGAAACAGCTCAATCGATCATCGAAAAAGATTAAAACTTACGAGATTTGATTAAATATACCGGGACGGGTGAGGCTAAATTAAATCTTTTGTAAATAAGCTAAGAGAAACGGTTACATACTTTTTTGTCCTCTGTTTATCAACCAATAATTACATATCTTTAGGGTTCCGAAGTAAAATATAGTTATATACCCATATAGTTTCTTCATTCGTCTTTAGTAGTCTTTCCATCCGTCCGTCTGTCCAAGGCATAGCGTCGAGACCCATAGTGCTAGAATTTGGCATGGATATATCATATTTAAACTCCAAAATTGTAGAATAAAATGTATTTTTTTAACCGACTTCAAAAAAAGGAGGAGGTTCTCAATTCGACTGTATTTTTTTTTTTTTTTTTTTATGTTTGTTACCTCAGAACTTTGGACTGGGCGAACCGATTTTGATGATTCTTTTTTTAATCGAAAGCTGGTGGCTGTCATGTGGTCCCATATAAATTTTATTGAGATTTGACAATGGCATCCATGATAAAACCACATAAATCGTAAATTTGTGTTAAGATGTGCGCGACAAATTGACGAATAACTCATTATCACGCCAACCGATTTCGATGATTCTTTTTTTAATGGAAAGCAGGTGCTTGTCATGTGGTCCCACATAAATTTGAACGAGATCTGACTGACAAGTCGTTTTTGAGACTTTGAAGTCGGTTATTTTTTGTTAGTAAAATTTAGATTATTCAGGGTACTCTCCCCTACAGGTAATGTGAGTGATGAGTGATTTTTCGTTGCGTGTGGTATCGTTGAAAAACTCTTTTTAATAATATGGGTCTTCTAAGACTATTTTTGGATTTAGGGGTTCGTTTGCGAAATATTTGGCGTTAAAGTGCTAATTTTGGTTAGAGTCAGTTGTCGCCCCTGCCGGCTAAACGGTTAGAATTCGACAAGTGAATAAAGCTCAAAAATAGATTTTAAAATGATGAATTTACAAGGAAAACTATCACGGCTATGTTAGCAAAAGTAGTTAAAGAGTTAATAGTCGATAAACTTACTACTTCGGAACCCTACATTGCCCGGTTTATTTTTGTATGGTTTGGCAGCTACTGATGAGCTTATAAATAAAAAAAAATTGTAAAAATTTCCTGAAAATTTTTACACCTAAAAATATCGCTAATAATATGTCGTGGGTGGAATGGAAGACATATATCACAATAACACCCATGACCCGAGTACAAATATTTATCTGTCACATAAATATCTGCCCGGCCGGGACCCGGGACCCGTGGTTTCGCAGGCTGGATAGTAAACAAATAGGCTACAGGTTAGAATGATTGTGGTATGTCTGACTGAATAGACACTAAGTAGTTACTTCATCTATTTAGCAGTTACATAGTTTTCCCGATCAATTACGTCGGTTGTAGCCTTTGAGCTGTGGACGTTTATTTACATATTGACTTGAAACAAACACAACCATGTTTGACGTTATTGGCTCTACCAATATTTACTTCGGTTTTGTACGCAATTACAAAACCAAGTTTGGAAAAATACTGTTTTTATTGAGTATGACTGGGTTTTATTTATGTGTTTGTTTTATGAAGGTTAATTTTACATATTGGTTAAATACACACATAAATAAAATTGTAGTATTGGTTTCGGAAAATTACTGGCTAGTTGCTGATTGAAATAGTATTGCCATGGCCCTTGTATCATATTTTGGGACACGAACTTGTAGTAGGGATTTTGATTTTCAAATCAAGACATTAACAAAAATATATTTTCGATGGGATACCTAATTAATACGAAAAAATGAAAGTAAAAATATGTCTATGCATTAAAAGTTAGATTTCATAGATGTCTCAGATCTCTATACGTTCCATTTTGTTAGAGCTGAAACTACATTTGGTTTGAACGCGGCCTAATATATTATGTGACATGTGTATGTGAAGCAAAATACATTTAAATGAAATACATAATTATTTAACATTTATTACGTAAACATTTAAAGGTTGATTTGGGTTCAAGGATAATTGGAAACCGCTACTTCTTCCCTGAACTTTAAAAGTGTTTTAAGAGCTCTTACAATTAGTCATATTTTCTCGTATGCGTGCTTGCCAACGCAACATCTATTCTATGTACATATGTACACAGTTCGAACTTTCCGCATGTCGGTATTTTGGTATACTTCTTGAAGTACAAATCGTTATGAAACTGAGTATGTAGATTTTTGCATACTTTTTGACCTCCAAGCACCTTGACTCTTTTTGACCTGATGCCCTTTCATTCTCTTTGGTAACTCAAGATCACCAGTGGGACATTTCCGTTGTGTATAGACGACATAACAAAGTATTGAATTAGATACTAAATTGCACTATCATGTGAAACGTAAATTAGTGCCAAGTTTTGGGCCGATCGATTATGCAGACGTACTCGGCTAGTGCGGGGATCTCGGAACACAAGTTTCCTTTTTCAGTATTACATTGCTAAAATACATCTAATACAGCAATCCTATTTATGTTCAAATATGATAGTTTGTGAAGTTACTGATGTTTGGATGTTTGTTGATCAATCACGATTCACGCTACAACTACTTGGCACTTAACCGATTTGGCTGAAATTTGGACTGGAGATAACCTATACCCTCGATTAACAAATAGGCTACTTTTTATCCCGGAAAAGTTCAGGGTTCCCGCGGGATTTGTAAAAAAAAATCTCTACCGCGGGTGAAGCCGCGGGCAAAAGCTTGTACGTTAATAACACGTAGAATTGTCTGATGTTTCAGAATGTAAGAATTATTTCGTGCCTTTGTCCCATTCATTTTTGGGCCTTCCAGTAATTCCCATTGTTGGTATTTTCATTTATTTATCAGTGAACCGGCAGTAAACCTGGGTCTTAATACCCATTTATTTTAAGTTAAGTCTTTTTTATACTATTTCATATAGTTTTGGGAAAAAATGGTGTCTACACAATTTTTTTTTCGTGCTGTATTGCTTTCTTTAATTTAATACAAAAAAAAACATAAATAATTCTTGACAAAATAACTGACTCCAAAATTAGGGGTAACTCAAAATGTACTCGTCAGATTTAAATGGGACCACATGACAGGCGCTAGCTTTCTGATATAAAAAGAATCATCAAAATCGTTTACACCCACCGTTTTCTTTTTTCGTTACCGTTTTCCTCCCAAAAACATATCCAAACCTCAAATTCCGGATGCAAATAATCTTAAACAATTTTTTCATGCTAAGTTTCTGTACTTATCATGAAAACTTATGTTTTACCCTCTGTATTTATTACAAAGCTTAGATACCAGTAAGTATAAATTGTATGTCGCTGAAAGGAATTTAATGTACCTATCTAATTATTCTTTGTTGTACTCAGTTACCTACAGGATTGCTAATCCAATCACCTACTGACCCAGCGAGGTCGCCCGGCCGCCATCATGATGCAGGTTCTAGAACGAGTTCTATAGTAATAGGTTTACAACATTTATTTACGACATTTATATTGTATAACTTGTTTTGTTAATTAATCTAAGGCCATGGAAGGCTATAAGGGTGCCTATGAGTAAACATTACAAGTTATTTATGGGAGTCAGAGGTTTCGTCTATTCTCATTGTTCAAGCCAATCTTTTATCACAAGTTTTTATCATGTTCATTCGCGCTTGTCTATGACATCTTCAAGAAAAGAGTGAATAGGCTTTTATTAATGTGCTCACCAGTTACCACCTTAAGTGGAGTAAGAGTAAGTTGTTAAGTGGTCAAGCATTAACTTGTTTGTGTAAAAAACAAACAAAAAATACATTAAACTTAAACTTGTTTGTTAATCTTATGCCAATAAAACATAGCAGAATAAATAATGAATCTTTTTTTTCTGAATTTTTCATATTTTTTGCAATTAAACAAAAAACTACCTGTACCACTTTGTTATATTAAAAACTTTTATGCTCGTTTGTTGATCAACGTTCAAGACGCAAGTTCCACCTTTTCGTAGGTCATTGTGAATCTATCACTCAAGACTAACCCTGAAGATATTCGTCTGAAATGGTACACCTAGCTGGCTAACTCCTAATCAACTGTCGGTGATGTTATCGGCCTAAGAGATATTGATGGGCGATATTGACCACTCGCTGTCGTGAGTCTGGCGTCACAAATAAGTGGCTATTGACATAAAAACATAGAATTATAACACCTACATAATCATGCCTCATTTTAATACTCCCAGTCGAACTTTTATATCCACCGTACTGCTTCTGAAAGCTCCTCGTCGAAGTAAGTAGTTGATCGTTTAAATAACCCAGTTATTAGGTTTGACGCTACTCGCTCGACTTTGGGAGTCAGTAGGAACTAGCAATAAGCATTCAAGAGGCTTTTGCGACAGCCTTTGACTGTAAAAACCGCTAATGATCGGTGGCTTCGAAGGTCGCCAGATGCAGAGCGAGGAAGCACGAACTTGACCGAAGTTTCATCTTAACTAGCGTTATAGAAATCGCCGTATCAGGCTTATCAATGATACGCGCCTACCAGACACCAGTTAGTATTGCCATAGGGTTTCCCCGGATTTATCCTAGTTTAAAGGTCTTCCGGAGGGCGTTTGTGCCAGCGATTCAGGGTGCCAGGGTAAAAAGAGACCCGGACTTTTTTGTCAAAGGAATCCTGAATAATTGAAATATCTTTAATAAGGTCAAATTTCGTCGTAATGTCCGAGGTTTTTAAAACTTTCGTCCGCACGTCCGGTGCTGGCGATTTAAGTGCTGGCAGCCCTACGCCTGGCCTATATGACTAGACTCTTTACGCCAGACAAGATAAGAATTACTGACAACAGTTAAGGCGTACACTAAAGGATTGTTTACTCTTCGTTTTCAGGGAGTTCTCGTTCTTACCCCAGAAGTCATGCGAGGGTTACGACATCATCTTCCATCGGCTCTACAACACCGAACCATCCAAGTACTACTTCGAGCCTGGCTGCAAGCTTCTCTTCATGACCGTTGGTGAGGAACCTCTGTTATTCTTATTTATAGCGTCTTAGTTCTTACGTGTACTAAACATATCATTATGGCAGTTTAAATAGCAGTTGTTTACTGGTATATGTAATAACGCATAGAATAAAGTATGCCGCCGAGGAATAAACATTAAGCTTAGAAAAATTGAAAACTGCTACCACAAGTACAATATAATTACTTTTTCATTAAATAAGGTTACAAAGTAATACATACTCGTAAGGAATTATGTTTTTAGTTAGCACTTTGTTCTTATATGTCTCATTTAAACAGCTGTTATGAGAAAATATGTAAGTCTTTAAATCGATTAAAACTCAATGTCTTAACAATAAAGTAGTAAATACAATGTATTTAGGCTTTAATCACCCCGTTTCGATAGAAAGCGTCATTACTTTGATTGTATCCAGTGTAAAAACGGAAAGACCTGCAGTGGGGAGGGTGGAAGCATTATATGTAGGGTTACCAACTTAAAAGAAAAAGATCAAGTTCTGGACAAATAGTTCGATATTTAAATAAAAACCGGGCAAGTAAGTGTCAGGCCACGCGCAATGTAGGGTTCCGAAGTAGTAGGTTTATCGACTATTACTCATTAACTACTTATGCTAACATATCCGTGACAGTTTTCCTTGTAAATTCATCATATTATAACCTATTTTTGAATATTTTTCACTTGTCCAACTCCAACCGTTTAACCGGCAGAGGGGGGGACACTTGATTCTAACCAAAATTAGCACTTTAAAGCCAAATATTTCGCAAACGGACCCCTATTTCCAAAAATAGTTTTAAAAGACATATAATATTTTTTAAAAACCTTTTAAACGATACCCCACACTACAGGATACGCGACAAATAAAAAAATTATCCTCTCGTTATCTGTATGGGAGCCGAGAGGTACACTGAAAAAAAAGGTTTTTCAATATTTTATTCTATGATTCTAGAGTTTTAATAAATATGTACATATACAGACGGACGGACGGACATGGCGAAACTATAAGGGTTCCGATTTTACTTCGGAAGACTAAAAATGCGGACATTTCTAAAAATTGTATATATCAAATCAACGTCGACCTTAGCCTTTGTTCAGAGAGCAAGATTGTCTTTCAACACACTTTGATCTAAACATTCCAAAGTAACGATCCTTTAAAAAAAGAAATTGCCAGACAATTGAAATAAAAACGTCTGACTAATTCTAAAGCTGGACAAAAGGCTAAAAGTCCGGACATGTCCGGACAAATACGGACGGCCGGGTAACCCTAATTGTATGGCGCGGTGCCAGAAATTTTCACCTTTATTGTCGCATAGCGTAACGAACTCTTTCATTCAGTCGAGTCGGGTAAACTCGGGCAACAGAGAAGTCTAGAGGTTCTCAGGTTGGGCGTGAAGACCAACAAGAGTGGTAGTAAAGTTTGGAACAAATTGAAGGTATATTATAAAGCCTTATGCTTTTCTGATCATCGCGTATGATATGAAAGAAGGGTGCACATAATAATTATTAACGTAGTTTTAGAATAAAAACAGTGGATAAGTATTTATCTTACCCACCTAACTATATTTATTTTTCTATGGAATAGGCAAGCATCCCTCATACGCGCCTAAAATGGTCGATACAAAAAATACGCCAATAGGGCGTAATATTACAAACGAGCGATTAGTTCTCCGGAAATTCCCCTGTGGACGGACGGCTGAATTGCTCTCGTAATTTTATTAAATAATGCCGTTTTGCGCCGTTCCGACGTGTACAAATGCAGCTGGTCTTAAAAAGAAAAAGGATGGGATCACATTTCATGTGTAATTAGCACAATAAAACATTATCTTATTAAATTATCAAATATTTCATTCATATTGAAATTGTCAACCATATTTATGCCTCCATTTTGTCAGTGTTGCCAATATAACAGTTTTGATTTTCCCTACCGTAATGACTGTTACACACTTTGCCGCTGGCGTGATTGGCAACTTTTGAAGCCGCCGGCTTTGCAGCACAAATAAGCCATATTCCTACTCGGCCCTGTCCTTGAAAAATTTGCCTACACCCGCGCGGTACTTAAACGCGCTCGTCCACTGACAGTATTTTAATTTTATCAAACGACTTGAGTTCATTTGTAGTTTTGTAATTGTGAATATTATATCTTCTATTTTAAAAATGAAATTAGTTGTGAATGAACTCCCGGATATCTCGGAAACGGTTCGTCCTAAACGATTTTTGACACGATTCCCATCCCCCCGTGCATACCCCAGTTCCGATTACATAAACCTTGCTGGACCCATCGCTAACCCCCACCCAAATTTTCAACAATTTTTTTTTTTGGAAAAACCGGAAATCCCGGATATCTCGGAAACGGTGCGTCCTAGACGATTTTTGACACGATTTCCAACCCCATTTGAGGACCCCCAGTCCCGATTACATAAACCTTGCTGGACCCACCCCTAACCCCCCACCCAAATTTTCAACAATTTTTTTTGGAAAAACCGGATATCTCGGAAACGGTGCGTCCTAGACGATTTTTGACACGATTTTCAACCCCCTTGACAACCCGCAGTCCCGATTACTTAAACCTTGCTGGATCCACCCCTAACCCCCCACCCAAATTTTCAACAATTTTTTTTTTGAAAAACGGATATCTCGGAAACGGTGCGTCCTAGACGATTTTTGACACGATTCCCAACCCCCCTTAGCAACTCCCAGTCCCAATTACATAAACCTTGCTGGACCCACCCCTAACCCCCCACCCAAATTTTTTTTTGGAAAAACGGATATCTCGGAAACGGTGCGTCCTAGACGATTTTTGACACGATTTCCAACCCCCCTTAAGAACCCCCAGTCCCAATTACATAAACCTTGCTGGACCCACCCCTAACCCCCCACCCAAATTTTTTTTTGGAAAAACGGATATCTCGGAAACGGTGCGTCCTAGACGATTTTTGACACGATTTCCAACCCCCCTTAAGAACTCCCACTCCCAATTACATAAACCTTGCTGGACCCACCCCTAACCCCCCACCCAAATTTTTTTTTGGAAAAACGGATATCTCGGAAACGGTGCGTCCTAGACGATTTTTGACACGATTTCCAACCCCCCTTAAGAACTCCCACTCCCAATTACATAAACCTTGCTGGACCCACCCCTAACCCCCCACCCAAATTTTTTTTTGGAAAAACGGATATCTCGGAAACGGTGCGTCCTAGACGATTTTTGACACGATTTCCAACCCCCCTTAAGAACGCCCAGTCCCAATTACATAAACCTTGCTGGACCCACCCCTAACCCCCCACCCAAATTTTTTTTTGGAAAAACGGATATCTCGGAAACGGTGCGTCCTAGACGATTTTTGACACGATTTCCAACCCCCCTTAAGAACTCCCAGTCCCAATTACATAAACCTTGCTGGACCCACCCCTAACCCCCCACCCAAATTTTTTTTTGGAAAAACAGATATCTCGGAAACGGTGCGTCCTAGACGATTTTTGACACGATTTCCAACCCCCCTTAAAAACCCCCAGTCCCAATTACATAAACCTTGCTGGACCCACCCCTAACCCCCCACCCAAATTTTCAACAATTTTTTTTTTGAAAAACGGATATCTCGGAAACGGTGCGTCCTAGACGATTTTTGACACGATTCCCAACCCCCCTTAGCAACTCCCAGTCCCAATTACATAAACCTTGCTGGACCCACCCCTAACCCCCCACCCAAATTTTTTTTTGGAAAAACGGATATCTCGGAAACGGTGCGTCCTAGACGATTTTTGACACGATTTCCAACCCCCCTTAAGAACGCCCAGTCCCAATTACATAAACCTTGCTGGACCCACCCCTAACCCCCCACCCAAATTTTTTTTTGGAAAAACGGATATCTCGGAAACGGTGCGTCCTAGACGATTTTTGACACGATTTCCAACCCCCCTTAAAAACCCCCAGTCCCAATTACATAAACCTTGCTGGACCCACCCCTAACCCCCCACCCAAATTTTTTTTGGAAAAACGGATATCTCGGAAACGGTGCGTCCTAGACGATTTTTGACACGATTTCCAACCCCCCTTAAGAACTCCCAGTCCCAATTACATAAACCTTGCTGGACCCACCCCTAACCCCCCACCCAAGTTTTCAACATTTTTTTTTGGAAAAACGGATATCTCGGAAACGGTGCGTCCTAGACGATTTTTGACACGATTTCCAACCCCCCTTAAGAACTTCCAGTCCCGATTACATAAACCTTGCTGGACTTTTGAAAATTCGGTTGGGGGTTTAGGGGTGCTTTATGTAATAGGGACTAGGGGGTCTATTTGGGGGCTTGGAAATCGTGTCAAAAATAGTCTAGGATGCACCGTTTCCGAAATATCCCGGATAATTTTTTTCCAAAAAAAATTGATGAAAATTTGGGTGGGGTCTTTATTTAATAATGTTTTCATCTGAAATTAACAAACCACACATATTATATTACCTATTATAAAACTAATACATATTATGATAAAAATATTAACAATCAACATTGTAAGTAATAATAGTTCAATGACGATCAACAAGTTTTATTTAGGTTTAGAGAATTTTGATTCTCATATTTAAGATACAGTCACTTACATGAGAAACATATTTTATAAACACAGTAATAATATGATGCGATCAGAATCTGGTAGACCTAATTATAATCGCCTTTTACTTTTTTCTCAACGTCCTGTCACAAACATTTCCCGAAATAATGCGACATGTTTTACGTTGCAACACTACCGCGGGTGGGAAGAACGGCGGGGCCGGGCGGTTCTGGAGACAACGCGCGACTAGCAATGACAGCGAGATGTGGCTTCTAGTTTATTATTATTCTAAGGGAATAGGCATGATGACAGATTTTGAAATTCTATATAGTTGGGAAATATATTTTAATTACAACGTATATCATATTTCCGTAAAAAAAATAAGGTTTAGTATAAAATAAATACATTTCAATTTATAAGTTTAAAATTCGCACCAAAACGCTTCAGTGTCAGGGCGTGGTTGTGACGTCAGTCCTCAGGAAAACAAAAGACAGCACGTCAATTAAATATTAGTACATAATTATGGTGATATTCATTTGTTTTACGATGTGTGACGTAATTCGCGCTAATTGAGACTGACTGGCGTTTTAGCTAAGATGGCGGCTTGCCGTATTTTGTAGTTTTATTTTATAAAAATATTGTTAATCTCGCTAATAATAATACGATAATTGCGTGTTTTGAAATCCATTAAAAGGGTTTCATTAAATAAATACATATTTTTAGTGATTTTTACTTACTGTCATCATGCCTATTATATTTATTTTTCTATGCGGTATTTGAAGACAACTTTTTTGCAAAGCTCATAATAATTATATTTCCTCTGACGGCTCTGACATCAAAACTGACGTCAATAAAATTTGATTAAATATGAAATAGTTATTAATGTTTTTTTTTTGTTTAAAGATTTAATTTTATGCATGGATACAAATTAATCTACAGTGAGATAACATTCCAAAGTTGTCGGTTCACCTTGACCGGTTATTACCTATTAATTAGTAGTTGCATCATAAATAACCAGTCGCATTAATCGTTTACCACAGCGAGGCTTTTGAGTTTTAAAGTACAAAGTTTCAAATTCAAATTCATTTATTCATGTAGGTATCATTGATACACTTATGCACGTCATTTTTTTAATTTACCAGCTTTTCGGAAAGGTTTGTTTGAAAACATGTTATATACGAGCGTGTTAGAACTGTTAGAAGTCAAACTTCAATTTTGTTTTTATGGAAAGATAGCCGGAACACGAGTCATGTGGCGGCTGATTGTTGACTAGTGCTTTCACCAGTAACATTATCAGTGACTTAATAATAATATTATCCTAATGATTGTGAAGCCTTATCACCAATGCGGGCCAGCTTCTGTCGCCTTTTACGACACCCTAGAATTCCGGCATGGGATTGGCATCAGCATCAGTATACTAAGCCGCCCCAATAAGGGTTGTAGCACCTGAACATAGTCTTGATTTAAATTAAAACCTTGATAATGGGCAGCATCCTGTATATGAAGATCGATGTAAAGATAGATTGTAACATGTAAACAATATCTAATCACAATTTACAATGAAATACATATGTTGTTATTGTACTTGCAACATTCAGTGTCTATGGATATAAATGACCCATAAATAAGTAACATGCATTTCCGAGTACTGCACTTGGATGGTATCGCATTAAATTAATGCACGCCACGTAGCGGCGTAGTTATAGCTTAGAAAAACAGGCAATAAGAAAATAATAGAAATACGGTTATAGGTAATGCGGAGATAAGCGTTTGTAGCCAGGATTAGGTTAATTTGCTCTAAGCCTGTAAACAAAACCGTTTTCTGTTAGTGTTAAAAACGCTATTTTGAAAATTTATGGGGAGCAGTAGCGTAGCGTGGGGGGGGGCCGGGGGGGCCCTGGCCCCGGGCGGCACATGAAGAGGGGGCGGCAAGCCACTAGATTTTTAAAGAAAAAAAAAATACATTTAAATTAATTTTATTTAAATTTGAATGTAAATTGTGTTATGAAAAAAACAAGAAAAGTGTATTTTTAATTATTAAAAAAAATATTTTAAATAATATGGGAGCGGCAAATTTTCGGTCGGACCCGGGCGGCTGAAGCCCACGCTACGCCACTGATGGGGAGTATATTAAAGGCGGAAAAATGAGTACGTGACTTTACGTGAGAACCTGGCGCTCACGCTAAACGCTCATAAAAAAGAGTTTTGTCTAGAGACTCTAGCTAGAGGCTTCGTTCCGTCTTGAGCTCCAAGTGTGTCGTTGCCACCTCAGAAACGACATTGTTAATTGGCGTAACTGTGCCATTACAGGATATGGATTTCTCCTCTTAATTAAAGCCTAGAGTTTATAGTAGGTACCTGCTCCACCCCGTTGGAACATTGAATACAGTTATTGCGCAAAAGTTACGTTAAGAAAAGAAAAGGTTATGATTTTCATGATAACTCTGGCCTTCTCAAATGCAACGGAAATCGAGGAAGTTTTAGCCTAGCCTAACCAACCCTAGATTGGTTAGCATCCAAGCTTTATGTAATGTCATGTGATCCGTCTTCAGGCATCTCTTCGAAGCTTTCATTTCAGATAAGCTTCTTGGAAGCATCGAATCCAACATATCACATTTTACGATTAATGTTAATGATAAAGTGATTTCTCCCCTATGAAATAGGTACATGGTAGGCAACCGATACAAATTTCAAAATAGAAATGGGCACACCTCACCTCGTGCGGGAAAGCAAATTTAACGGTTGCCTGAACTATTATATTGTACTATTGATTATTATATGAGTTCCACTATGTCGTGGAGTGAAAAGGCCCAAAATTGAAGTTTACATAGATAATATTATTTACAAGAACAATGGGAATAGGGTGAAAAGGGAACAGGTTAAACATATTATCTATTCTGTGTCAAAACCTGTATATGGTTGCTAAGTAGGTACATAAACGTTTAGAGGTACTAGCTAAATCTGTCCTTTGTCTCGAGTCGTAATAATTTTAGCGCGAAGTCCGCTAACTCACCTCGACTGGTTCGCCACTACGTGTCAATAAAACTAAAGTCCGTCCATAAATAATTGACACCACAAACCGGAAATTGAATCGGAAAAATATTAGCAGCTTTTATGGTGGGTCGGCTATTTGTATGATTATTGAAGAGTCCCTAAAACTAGTATAAAAATAAGTTTAAGCAACCATAAATTATCGTACATAAGTATATCCATACTGTATTTACACTTACTAACTGAATTAAAAAGTTATTCTGCTTACAAGAACGAGTAGGTTATGGTTACATTCATTCAGGAGGTTCTCAATTCGACTGTATTTTTTTATGTTTGTTACCTCAGAACTTTTGACTGGGCGAACCGATTTTGATGATTCTTTTTTTAATCGAAAGCTGGTGCCTGTCATGTGGTGCCACATAAATTTTATTGAGATCTGACAATGGCATCCATGAGAAAACCATATAAGTCTTAAATTTGTATTAAGAATGTGCGCGACAAATAGACGAATAATTCAATATCATGCCACCCGATTTCGATGATTCTCTATTTAATCGAAAGCAGATGATTGTCTTGTGATCCCACATAAATTTGAACGAGATCTGACAAGTAGTTTTTGAGTAACTTTGAAGTCAGTTATTTTTTGTTAGTAAAATTTAGATTATATACCTACTATTTAGCCGAATGCTAAATATCTAGGTACAACAGATATGAGTGTCGCTTTTATTAAGTCACTATTCTAAATTGTTACGACATAGTTTAGTATTCAAAAAATCGGAAAAGTAGATGGCACTTCAGCTGTTATCATTATTTCGAACTTATTCAATTATGGGTTGTCATTATAGTCTAAGCTTTGTGGACAGGGCTTACAGGAGCCGAATACGTATTACGAACCGACATTAAATATTTTTTTTAATCTTAAATGAGTTTATTAATTTATATTATTAAGCCCATAAAATGGTTTTTGAAATATAAAAGTCAATTTAATGCTACCAACATTACGCTCAAGTGCAGATTTAGTTGAAGAGAACTATAGCAAGACTTTGTTATTTGTCTTGTCAGTAACTGATAACCCGGCGATATCCCATTGCAAAAATCTATCTGCAGGTCAAGGATACTGATATTGGCGCTTAATATGTTGCGTAAGGTCAAAGATTAAGCAACGACGGTTCTCAGTTCGCTCGATAATATAATATGGTTGCAGAGCAATAAAGATGCTATAGTAACTTTATTTTCGTAATGTCCAGCACATTACAAAAGTGAACGTAACTACTTACAGGCTATACCACCGTATTCAAGAACAATACTTGTCTAAGTAAGGAAGCAATGCTATGCGAAGTAAGGCATTTCTTAGTGCGTTGGTCATGGCAAGCCTTCAGTTTCACAGTCGACCCTTAAGTATCACTTGGCTATGCGGACGCTAAACCGTAGTTTAGCTAAACAAATTCGTCAGTTTTTTGCGCTTAAAGCGTCTTATAATCCCTCTGGCCAATGAAAAGTGTCTGACGCTTTATGATACTAGTTTAGAATAATGTTCTACAAAATATATATAAAAATCAGCCATGTGAATTTAAGTAAAGTAACTCTTATTTTTAGTTACCTTTCTCACCTGGTACCTGCCCAGGTGCCACAGGGCAAGCTTCACAAACACGCAAGGTATTCAAAGCACACTAGACGCTACTGAGTAGTTAAGGTTTCATCCATGTGAAAGTAAGTTATGTCTGATCGCTCTGGGCTCTGGTTCTATAATCATAGTGTTGCCCGTTTATAAAAAAGTACTAATATTTCTATCATGGTGGTAATTAAGATATTTATTTTTGTGTGTAATAAATATGTTTAGTAATTTCATTTAATTCATCAAAAATAATCTTTATAATTCCAGATGCGTGTTTAAATAAAAGGGGGCCACAGCCGGGCTACATCATCCTCTTCGACATGCAAGGGGTACGGCTTGGGCATCTTACGAGAGTTAGTTTATCGTAAGTATTTAAATACAAGAACTTAGGTTCCTGCATCAACCTACTGTCCATCATATTGTATTTTATGATATTTAATATGTATATAATTAATAATTACATGTATTTACTATCGTATTACTAATGTTCAAATATTTTTTTAACAATTAAACACCTTATAAAATTTGCAACATATTTTTTCTCACTTAGATATAAATAATAACTTGCAACTATAATGCGTATTTATGTAATTACTTTCTTACATAAATCTGTCAATGTATCTATATTTATTTATATGTTTTAGCTTTCAAAAGGACAAACAAAGGTAATAAACCGACAAAAGCAGCTTATCGTCCAACGCTAGAGTTGCATTGTGTCCATAACATAGTCTCGAGTTTCGGTTTAAAAAATTTCTGAAAGATAAATAAAACTCGCCTATAGCTGAAAAAAGATTATGAAAAAAGTGTGCGTTTAGTCTGTCAGTTTTTAAGTGGCTTCTCAGACTCATTTAATAGAGTTACATTGGTAACGATTGATTCAATAATAATTATCTCAAAAGGACTCATCATCCGATTCAATTGCCGCTTAATCGTACAAATTGCATATTCTATGAAGCATTACGAATATACAGCCATAGAATTAGAGAAAACTCATCAAAAACGTTAAGAACGAATTGAAACCTAGCACATTACGAGGATACAGCCCTACGACCTAGAAACATTGTTCAAACCTCATAAAAAATATAAAGAACCAATTGGAAGCTTGTTTCCATTCGATCAGTTCAATCAGTTCTTTACTCCCGCAGACCTCTGCGCAAGTTCTTCCAATACGTGCAAGAAGCGATGCCGGTGCGGATGAAGGCGATCCATGTGCTGAACACCGAGCCGGTGCTCGACAAGCTGATGCTGCTCATCAGGCCGTTCATAGATAAGAAGTTCTATGATATGGTCAGTAGTTGTACAAGTTCAAGGTTCATTGGTTGTTGGTCTCTGTTTATGATAATACTAGATATACCTGTGGTATTCAAGAAGCTTATGCTGAAGATTACGTGACATTGGATGAAAATCTTCGCTCTATCATTCATCAAATATTATAAATTCATACCTACGAGTCCAGATCAACATCAGTTAGGTCTATGATTTGTCGAAATTGGTCATCCAATGTCACTTAATCCTTCTTCAGTTTTCCTGCTCCTGTTTTATTCTTGCTGCAAAATCGTCTAGGGTCCGCTTTTGAGCTTTTAACGCTCTGGCTATTCATTTCCTCAAACTAAAGCATGATAGGGTACGTTCTAGGACTCCTGGGTAGTTGTGGTGCATACGAACCGTACACACCCACACACATACACATACATTATTATTATGTAATTATTCAACACAATATTAACACATAATAATTACGTTATTTTGAATTACATATTCAAATTAGTAATAATGAAACTTTGTACTCCGAGGTTGACGTAAACAGTGGCAACACAGTTGATACTATAGCCAGTGTTTACGAACATATAATTTGTAATTTGTAAAATTGTTTTTGTTCTAAATAAATCTTTAATCTTTATTTATTGTGATAGTTACGTAGTCATACTTGTTACGTATAAGATAATTACAAAACATAATATTTCATTAATTGCGTATCAAGTTGTTTCTTACGTAAATAATTAATTTACATACAATGTGGGTTAATATTAAAATGATGCATTGTGTAACGTATTAACCATGAGTCAAGTGATCCAAGGGCGGTTTAACGTTGTCCTAAAGACACTATTTATCAATAGATTAAATGAAACTATGTATAGATATACAGGATATAAACTAATATTTTTCACGCTTTCTGCAGGAAAATAGTCAAAAAGATTTATCCAATAGGTCATGTTGCACAATTTATGTACCTAACACAATTGTTTAGCATGGAGGTTAAAGTGATAAACTGATGTTTATTCAGATATAATTACATAATTATGTGCGTAGAACCTAGCAGTATTAAGTAGTAGTATAATTTTTATACTATCTCAATAAATGTAAAACATATAACTTTCATTTTTACAGATAAAATTCCATAATAAAAATGAGGACCTTGAAAAATTCTACGAGACTGTCATTCCTCGATCAGCGTTGCCGCCCCAGTATGGTGGTACGCTGCCAGATTCACAGACGTTGCACAAAAAGTGCATGCAACAGTTAAAGGAAATGGAGCCGTATTTCGTTGCAGAGGAGCAGCAAAGAGCCGCGGCGTTGGATAAACGCGATAAATTAGATAAGGCTTTTAAGAACTTGGACATAGATTAAATCTGCATTTTGTTACCTGTGATTATAGGTTAAGTTGTATTCCAATTTTGAATTAGCATATAGCCGCTGAGAATGACATTATTTTGTAGTGTTGCTACCTAATGTCAATTATTATTGTGGTATTCTCAACAGACACAGAAGCGCTAGGATTAGGGTTTATAGTCCGTTGTTTAGACAAGTCGGATTTGGTAAACAGTCTTGGCACTACTTTTAATTGTATATTCGTTCAAAAAAGTAATTAACAGTAAATAGAAATTAGACTTAGCAGTTTATTCTTAAACTCTTTATTTTGTGTCTGCCTTATTTTCAAATTACGAAAAATATTGTTTACTGAATAAAACTGGTCTGAAAACGGACTGTATGTAGCCTTGTATATTTTTGTTTACTTATTGTCATTATAAGTTATTGATAAAATTATAAATGATATAAAAATACATTAAAGTCGAATGTAACATGAACAAAATTTTAATTTGTTGCCTTGCCAATTATGGTGACTGATTACATAATTATAATAACGATAAAAATATTTCCAATTATTCGTTTGATAAAATACTTAGTGAAAATTTTAGTGCGAAAATATTAGTAAATGTTAAACATTTTTTATTTCTTGTGTGAATTTAGTTTAAATTTTCCTTTCTTGTTAGTGTTTGTTTTATAAAATATATTTTTAGTGTTTTAAAAAGTAGGATCAGTAATGGAGTATTCCACCTATTTTGATATTAGGTATAGAGAATATCACAATTTTGAATAAAGTAGTTCTGTTGAGGGATCAAAACCTTAAATAGGTAATGATATTAAAAATTTTGACTACTTCAAGAACTGCTCTCCAAGTAGAACTTATCTGAATCTCTGTTAGCTTCTCTGTTCGTTAATCCATTTGCTGCTTCCATATTTAGAATAAATGTGCTAAAATTTGTACTTGTCATGTTTTAGCAGACAATTTTTGGAATCATTGTGATGACTACAATAATACTCCATTATATTCTACGTATTTTAGGTTTAAATCCTTCCTGAATGAATAATCCAAGAAGTTCACGTATACATTAGGAGTGCAAAATTCGAAGAGGTAATTGAAAATGAATCCATAGACCTATATGTATATACTATACTAGACAGGCTGTTCAGTACTAAAAGTTTCGACAACTATGTTGACACCATATGATGCCAACGCATTTTAGTCGGCTGCGAACAAGCGAGACAAGTAGATGTAATTGTTGAAAAACCCCGACCGTTCAAGAACACATAATAACGCATATTGTTTATTGTGCACAGTTAAAACGTCTTCATTATTTACGTTTGAACTTTATCTGAGTTTATTTAAATCATAATTCGTAAATAACTATATTTTTACTTGCATTAAAAAAAAATATTTAGTGCAAAATATTTGATATCCGCCATTTTGAACCGAATTTGACCGAACGAAGCGCTGTCACCAAACTGTCAGTGAGTAAGAAAAAGGTGACACGGATTTTGTTCGGAACAGCCCGTCTATGTATTTAAGTCTATGAATGAATCATGTGATATTGGATGAACATCAGCGCCCTATCATTGGTCAAAGTTACACCGACGCCCTATGAGTCGCTACGAGACTTAGGTCAGCGTCAATCGGGCCTATGATTATTTGAAATTGTTCATCCAATGTCAAGTGATCCGTTTTCAAATATAGATAAAGTTATATAGATAATCTCTATTTGTCTCTCTCTTTCTATCTCACTGTCTCTCTCTATATATAGATTTTAAAGTGTCAAGAAGTTAAATGAGCTCAGTATGTACAAAAGAAAAATGAAACAGGTATTACTCGATCTGAAGTTTCTAAGGCCACGTTCTTACGGTAGTCCTGCTCAATGGCAACAGTTCTGACAAAACAGGATCCTGCAAAATCTGTTCCCAAAATAGGATGGCAACGAGAGCGTGATGCTTTAAGCGACTTGCGGACGTGTTTTTGCGTAGAATAAATGTTGTTGTCTTAGGGTCAACATGTGTCGGTACCAATTATTAATAGAATCTCGAAATACACAAATTGGTAAAGTAAAAAAATCAATTGAAATTATTTTTATATTGAGAATTGTTACTATAGACATTTAGCTGATGAACTAACGGTATGTAGAAGAATGTGTATTTTAATATCAATATCATCCCAGGTAAAATTTAATATCATAGATTGAAGGGTTTATCACATTTAACTAATTCTTATACATTGCTGTATTACGCAAAAAGACTAACGCTGGTATCTGGCTCACACAGACATGTGTAACGAAATGGTATTAGAATTAGGGAAAATGTATTCAGCCCTTTATTAGATACAGGTACCTAGTCGTTGTTTAATGGATGTATGTACTTAGGCAATTTGCTACTGTGAAGTTTACTACAAATTAAATCATATCGGATACTCCTGTTGTAGTACTGTAGCTTTAAACTCTCTTTTAAAAATGTTTGAGTAGCGTTGAGTAGACTGTTTCTTAGTTTTCTCCGTCCCTTAAATATCTAAATCTTTATTATAATTATGTAGGAATGAAGTTTTGTAGCATATTTCACAGGTGTAAATATTTTTTTGTCAGGCATTGTATAGACTTATATTTTTGTGATATATAACAAATTTCATTTCGATGTAATTTTTAATGTACTTATTGTTAGCTTATGTATTCCCTGTTACGAAATATAATTAGTTTGCTCTCCTATGATTGGTAACGTAGTTTCTTAATGTGTGCAAATAGGCTTACAAAAAGCATTTAAGATTGTAGCGGCATTTTAATTCCATACTTTTAGGGTCACTGATGACCTGTATATAATTTTAGTATTTTTTAAGTGATGCAATATAACTAATATTTATTTATCATCACATTGTTTTGAAGATTTCCTTTGTTCTGATAAGCATATAATGCTTTATAAATATTACTTATTTGTGTATTTAATTATCGTGTAAGTAGTTGGTGTATGTACAAAATGTATGTTATTAGGCGTCAGGTGATGGTGAAACCATTAAAGGTATTATTCGTACTGTTAACTGTACTGTTAACGGCTTAGATATTTTTTTTATATCTGAATGTTGTCCTAAATCATGTATTGTGATATGTTTTATTATTATGTAGTATAATTTGGCTCAGGGAACCGTTTATTGTGATTTGGTTAGCAATAATAAATTTTTCATTAGATGCAATCTTTATTTTTTTATTCATTACGACTACTTATTAATCACAATATACAATAATACGGAACATTTTATTTCCTTGTAAACAAAGACAGTGATTTAACTTTAGAGGTGTCTTTAGATTACAGTATTGAACTTTTGTTATTAAACTTATTTTATTCCTACGATTGGCAGAAGACGTCTAGGACTCTAGGCACTTCGATTAAATATTTATAAAGAGTCAACTCTTAAGACTATTTAAACAAAAAAAAAAATTAGAACAGATAGGGTTTAAATAATGCGGCATTTTAATTCTAAGACCTTAGACAAGTAATGAATCACTCCGAAATAATTATTATGATTCTGTTCTGTTGTAATTAGAATAAAGAATACTGAACAAACAAACAGAGAGGGGAAAACAAACAACTGAAGCAAGAAAATCTTTGTTCTATTTTTTCAATTTAAAAATAGTTCGTAGAGATAAAAGAACCGATATTTTATTTATTTACTAGCTGCCCGGACATACTTCGTTCTGTCAATTTTTTTTATTATTATTTTGAGATGTAAGCTACCTATCTTTCAAGTTGGATCAAACTGCACACGGTGTGCAAATTTGATAAAAATCGGTTACGTAGTTTAGGAGTGCATCGCGGACAAACAACGTGACACGTAATTTATATATATTTAAGCTGAGTATTTAAGATGTATAAATAATCGAACATTTATATAATAGTAGAAATTTTGTTTTCAATAATGGCTACCCTAATATTTATCTGCCATGATTATTCTATCCAAAGTGTCAAATGGCTAATGACATTGACTTGAATTATCAATGTCAATGTCAAAGTTGTCATGTCAAACAAATAACCGTCTCTTTGGAATGAACACCTGCCGCAGTTTTTGTTCAGCGAAAAAAAGAAATTTATGAATGAAAAACATTGTTTTACCTATCGAATTTAGCAGCAAATACCTGTATTTGTTATGCCCTGTGACTAATGTATTGATGGGCTGCTGGCAACATCAATTTACATGAAATAAATGGGTAAGTAAGTTTGTTTGTGAAATTACTAATACTTGCAGTCATAATTTCGCTTTATCGCTCTGACCGCAGCTTTGCTCGCGTTTTCTGGGATATGAATGTTATTATAGATCATGGTCTACCTGTGTATTAAATTTCTAGAAAATCCGTTCAGTAGATTTGCGTGAAAGAGTAAGAAATATCCATACATTCTCACAAACTATCGAAATAATATCAGTTAAGATTGTTATTTTTTTTTAAATTAAAATGTAGATAATCAAGTAGATTAAAATGTAGATAAATAGAGTCGTACAAGCTCAGTGCCTTAATCACAATCCATTACCAATACGCATTAGAACTTGCATGTCCTTACTAAAGGACAAAGGTAGCTGACTTCTGTTTGCAAATTATGAGTTATGGTGAAATCTATTGGAAGTTTGAAGCAAGTGGCTTGGTTTGGATTGAGAGCCAGTTCTTTCTTTCTTTTTCTTCTCTTTCTTGGTGGGCAACGCATCGGTGATGCCTTTGGTGTTGCTGATGTCCATGGGCGACGATAACCACTTACCATCAGGTGGATTACCTTACCGTCAGCTCGTTTGCCGGCTATTTCCATAAAAAAAGTTATAAAGCCTTTGTGTAATTATTTTTTGTGGAACAATTTCTCCAGCCGGTACTTAATTCACATTTTCACATGATACTAAAAGAAACAGCCAAGTTTATTAGTAATTAGGCAGGATATAAATTAAGATAAATAAAGATTAAAGATTTATTAAAAACAGAAACAATTTAGGACTGGGGGGGGAGGTTATAGAGTACCTCTATCTCGGCAACCAGAATTTGCCAGCGATGGTTCTTTTGATTGAATTTTGACATCTCTATCCTTTTTTTGGGTTCCGAAGTAAAATCGGAAAGTTTCAGAATGCCCATCCATCCGTCTGTCCGAAGCAAGAGATTTTTAGTGCTAGAAAGCTGTAATTTGGCAGGAATATACATATTTATTAAAACTCCAGAATTGTAGAATAAAATATTGAAAAACATTTTTTTTCAGGGTACCCTACAGGTAATGTGAGGATGAATTTTATATTCGATAAACTTACTACTTCGGAACCCTACATTGCGCGTGCTCGGTTTTTTATACTAGCAACTGTAGCTCTAATGTTTTAATTTCTTATTTCCAGTATACCATGGAACCTGTTGACAACAACCAGTTCGAAGTCAAGCCTACAAGCAAAAGGAAGATAGCTTCACATTGTCCAAACGTGTATTTGAACCCAGCACTTGATCTACTAGCAAATGAAGACCCCATGTGCAACACAGCAATGGAAATAACACCCAATAAACGTAGAAAATGTATTAATACAAATAATATTGCAGCATTTGAAAATTCTGCTTTAGACTTAGGTATAAGTAAGAGTGCAGTCAATGAATTCCTAGCCCGAGAGCTTGAGAATGTAAAGAAAAATATTCGTAACTATGAGACTCCTATCAAACTTCCCCCAAAACCAATTTTTGTTGCAAACAATGAAGTTAATGAACCTTTGTATGCTAATTTAAATGATACACATGACTTGCCAATCCAGAATATCTCCAAAAGTCCTGTAGAAAATGTTTTCACTGATAATCCTGCATCAACCAATGCAGAAAATATTATAAAATGTAATGTCCCAAAACTCTCAAACACTGAAAATGGCATAAATGATATAGAAATGGATTCAGGTATTTTAGTTTTCGACCAGAAACTTACAAATACTGATACTTTAGATAAAACGGATTTATCTGAGATCAATAACTGTAATATTCAAACCAACATAACTAATCAAATTATTGTTAACAATAACAGCAATTTAAGTTTGAGTTTTATTGATAGACTGGCTTTAGATTCTCCTTGTACATCCAATCAGTCTTTGTATTTGGATGATGATTTAAATGAAAGTAATATAATGGAAATCAAAACTATAACAATAATTACCAAAAAGAAGGTAATACCATCTAAGAAAAACACTAATCCCTTTTTAGATCCTAATACAAACGCAGACATTGATAATGATGATGCTGAAGTAGAAAACCCGTTTTTAAATACAAATGTAACTAAGTCTGAATTAGAATATGATGTCGAAACGCTAAATAGACCAAATGATATTCAGTTATGTCAAGGGAATGATTTAATACCCCGCAGATTATTTGCTTGTGATACAAACAGCACAATTTCAACAGTAAATGAATCAAGCAGTGTAACAAACGAATACGAAAACATTGACAACTATAGAGCAGAAAGTCCAATCTATGAAAACATAGGTGACGATATGATTGATACAAATTTTAATAAGCAAAGCAAAATTTTAGGGCATGACGTATCACAATTTAGCGCGATCGATATCATGAATTTGAATAGAACAAGTCAAACAAATACTTCAAATGAATCTACTGATAGTAAAAAAGATTTGAAGAAGCAGATATTGAAGGCGAGTAATAAGTTGTCGAAAAAAGTGTTCAAAACTTTGAAGAAAACATTCAAAGGCCAAAAAGTGGATAATAATTTATCCTTGAATCCTTACGAAGTTCCAAGGAAAACTCCTAAACCAAAGACAGCAAAGAAAGAAACTGGTATAGAAAACCCTGCTCTAAATTTAGATAATTCAGATGATATTGAGTTTGAAGAAATCGATGACGATGAACATCAATATGAAACTATAAAAACGCTGAGAAATACAAGACTTAATATGAACGTTACTCCATTAAAAGAAAAATTTACTGATAACATAGACGTTTCGCATAATAAATCGAATACTCCTGGCAAAAAAGTCAGGTTCGATTCGACTTTGAATCGAGAGAAAATTATCACAGGCGAAAGTTTCGAATGCGATATACAAAGTCCAGGTTTCGATTCCAAGATCGATAAATATCACGATGAATTGGAAAACTGCATAAATGAGAGAAAGTTCTTACAACAAAATATGTGATAGAAATTAGGGTAGTTACGATGATGATGGGTATTTATTGATGTTCCCTTAATTTAACATTTTTTTATAGTTTTTATAAATTGTTTCAAGTATTATGGCTTGCCAAATTTGTAGCTGTATTGAAATCCAAAATGAAAGATTAATATTAATCATTTTAACTTAATCCTTTACGAGGCATTTAGTATGTATATGTTTATTAATGAATCTAATTTTATAGTAGTACGATAGTGCATTTATCTACGCCTCATTTTGATGTCTGATTATATTACCAATTGTAATTACGATATCTTTTAGTTTATTATTTAATGTTTAGAACTAATAATAAGATTTGCTAACTAATAAGAGTTTTGTTCAGGACCTTTATTTTAGATATTGTGTTATGGATATTTTACTGGAAATTTTAATAATACTGTTTAATATGGAACAATAATAGTGCTTTTAAAGTAAAATTACTTAGTTTATGGATTTCTGAAACAAGAAAGTCAGAAGTGCCAATTCACATTCTTTTATAATTAAAAATTTATTTTTGATCGCTGTTTCTACAAAGAATAATATGAATCTTATAGTTTGAGTCAAAGAGACGAAATATTTTATTGCTCCTATCACGTTTGTAGTTAATCTATATTATGATTACAAGTGTATGTTATTTTTATACTACCCAAAGCATAATTCTTAAGAAAATCCAAAGCTTCAGTACCTAATGAACCTAATTTATTTTATTTTAAGTTTTGCCGTACAAAATCTGTGGAATAAGTACTGTCTAACAGTATAAGATGTTATTGTGTATTCTATGATTTCTATGCTTTTTCATAGATTTCTTTACTATACGGTATTGTAATGTTAATTTTACTTAAGTATATTTATTTCAAACGTGTATGAATTAATTTTTCTTTAGCCCGTATATTTGAATAATTTGTATAATTGTTTTGGTCATTGAAGGATTTCAGCCTCTTGAAGATGTCTCAAGAATATTCGATTGGGATTCCTAAGACCAATCCATATATTATGGTCTTAGATAAATTCGGAAGCATTAGGGGAATGCCTCTGGTAGGCTATTCTATTTGCTATGTAAAGTAAAGGTGATAGTTGCGACTGGGTCCTTCAGTTATTTGCTGATGGTCAACTAGGTTTCGAAGTTTGTCTCCTATGCAGCTATGATACAAAACTATAAAACGATAGCCCGATCAGAAAGATTAAAGTACCCACCTATTGTAGTACGTACGTATAAATGTAGTACATACGTACGTATTTTTTTATTTTACATCTAAGTCAAACCTAATCATAAGTGTAATTTAAATAGGTATTTATAAATTCTTGCCAATTAAAGAATACAATTTTTTTTGTGGATTTTGTTGTATTGTTACGAGTTACTTCAGTTTTTAGACGAGTCCTATTGGGTACAATCTTTTAGAGTCCTTTTATCGAAACTTGTAATTAAAAATAAGGCTGACGTAAAAAGAAAAGATTTTATAGACAGAATAATAAAATATTAAATGCCAAACTGTTTATTATTATTTTACTATTTAAATTAATATTTCAGTAAAAAGTAGTGCCTACATTGTTTATCAAATAAGACGCGTCTAGAAAAATGGACGATAAGCACAAGCAATAATTGGTCTAATCCTGGTCGTCCTTGCCTGCAATTGCACACAGGAAATGCGCAAGTCTCGGTACTAGCGTTACCGCACGGATTGACGAAACCGTCTGCAGGCAGGGTTCCTTCCTTTGGACAATTTTCAAATAAACGTGCGACCGCGTTAACATTATGATTACTTTTTAAATATTGGACACAATGTTACAAAATTTAAGAGCCAAGTCTAAACTCAATGAAAGAAATATACACGTCCTTACCGTTCCGTGGACTGACGACCTGAAGAAGATAGCGGGTATCTACGCTAGGCGGGTATATAAGCTACGACCCTGCGTCGGGTCGTCCCTGAGGCCTAGTTAGTAGCGACCCTGCCTGCGAAGCGTGGGCTCCCGGGTTCGATTTCCGGCCGGGGCAGATATGTGACAGATAAATATTTGTACTCGGGTCATGGGTGTGATTGTGATGTGTTATATGTATGTGTAGTCCATGTCAATCATCTACTGCGGGGGGTATGAGTGTGTTAGCTTTTATAAGACTCAGGACCGGTCAGAATGGCGCATGTTAGGGGAGGCCCAGCAATGGATCTCCAAAGGCTGATTATGGACGGACAATTCCTTGCAGCTCTCAGAGATGATTATCTTTGAAAATATATCCCTCAGGTCGCCGCGCCGTACTATCAATCATTAATTAATGATTATGTAGTGCATAGAAGTACCTATAAAAAGCATCACATACTATGAGTCTATGACCTATGTTTTAACTACATAATATATAGAAAACTGAAAGAATTTTATTGTACATAGTAGCGACCCTAGCTTCCCACAAGTCATGTAATAGATTAATGACCGAGTTAAAAATAGAGGCTGAAGACATCTTGTTTATAACGGAAGTCCATCAGGATAGGTATGCTTTTGTGTAATGTGGAAAAATAAAATTATGTTTATAGCCAGTGATGCAGAATCACATGGACGGTAATGAGTTTTTCCGCCGCGTGGCTTATGGCTACTGGCTAGCAGCGCTTTAGTTGCAGTAATGGAGCATAGAAGGTAGAAGGAGGGCCATCTCATATGAGGGGAAAGTTGAAAAAGTGTCCAGCTGTTTACAGAAAATAGAGGTTGCAATAATGGCTATTCAGGTACATATTACTAGCGTTCTGCCTGGGGTTTTCCCCACGTTTTCCGGGATAATAAGTACCCTATATCTAATTCCAGATCATGGTCTACCTGTGTGTTAAATTCCATGAAAATCTGTTCAGTAGTTCTGGTTAGCGTGAAAGAGTAACAAAAATTCAACGAGCTCACGTAATTCGTAAGAGAGAGATAATATAATGATTGTTCTACTTTTAACTTGCATTATCAAGTAGAGGAAGTTATTAATTTATTCTTGTTATACTTACATACGTATGCTATAAGCTTAACTACTTACGCATACTAGAACACTTTGCAAGACTGGAACTAGGCTAGATAAACCTCTATAATAAGGATTCAGTCCATCTAACTTGAACTTGCGAAGTCATTTCAAAGTTAATTTCACTTTGATATTATGTCGCTTCGCTTCGCGAAACATAGTCTTTCACAATAATATTACCGTCACCCATTGAACTAAGCGTAAGTACCTACATTATACTTACGTACGTAGGTACTTCAATGAACTCAACTAAAAAATTGACAATCATGTCTAAATTACAATTTTCTCTGTACATCCTGAAGGTTGACTGTTAGAGAATATTTAGTATTAAATCCGCCAGTTGTACCATTATTTGGGGTTCAATAAAGATTAAATGAATACATCTAAATATGTTCAATTGCTAATTTCTGGCTATTAAATGCCATGCAATTAAAACTACAATACGGATATTCTGAGAAATAACGGAAATATGAGCAGAAGATCACCTCTGAAGCATCACCGATGTGTGGCATTGCAGCACTGGCAGCCAAGATTGCAATCAGAAAACGGAAAAAACCTGCAGTTGATTGTAGAGAGAAGGTGGTAGGTGGTACTAGAGTGGTGTGCCTAGGCCTTCAGAACAAGGTAAGCCCAGTTGTGTTGTACAACCCAGGATCCGTGGAACAGAACACTCCATTCCATTTGTATAATATTGGCTTCAACCCATTAATGGCCCACTACTGGGCACGGGTCTCTCCTCTTGAGGAGGCCTAGAGCATACTCCACCACGCTGCTCCAGTGCGGATTGGTGGAGGGGTTAGTGGCCAACCCGAGTGTCGGAAGTATTCAAACCACCCGAGGGCCTCCGACATGGCTTAACGACTGTTATCTTATGATAACAACCTGGACCGACGGCTTTACGTGCCCTCCGAAGCACGGAAACGCTCAAGAAATTTTTGCCACTAGCGGTCACCCATCCAACTACCGACCGCGCCCGCTGTTGCTTAACTTTGTCGATCACATAGGATCGACGCAAGCGGCCGGGCTATGAGCGCTTCACGCAAGCGACCGGGCTATGAGCGCATAATATTTACTAACCAATAATATGAGTGTTAACTATTAAGTCTATGGTGTTAACAGCTGCAGAGTAATGGTAAGTAGTAAAGCAATGATAGTTTAAGCTGGGCTTTTCGCATTGTAGGGCTGTACCGCTTCTGGGTGGTAGCTAGCCATGCAAATACGAGTCACGTACCTAAAACAATGAGCATTAAACTATGTCACAATAATGGTGGTAAGAGTAATGATTACTATAATAATGGGTGTCCCCCACGTTTTTTTCGCTGGCTTTGAAATTATGCCGTACGTATGGCGCTTAGAATAATAATAAACGTATGGCGTATGGCGTCGATGACCACATACAATTAGGTTGATGGACTTGCCCCTTTATCGGCTATTAAAACCATTTATATAAAATAAACTAATATGGGGACTGCAGTTGTTCTGTCCTATCTCTCTGTAGAAGTCTGAAGTAATTCATGGAACGTGCACCGAAACGCAATTTTCTTGACAGCTCGGGGTCGGGCTACAATAGGTAGTTGTAATGTTCTTATTTAACGCCCTCCGACGACACACGTCTAGGGGTGAAAGAATTGTAAATTTAATTTTAAAATCTTCTATTTCGGTTCGTTTGGTGTTGGAAATTCGAAATTTCCTTCTTTTTCTACAATTACAGATTGGTGAATACTGGATAGGTATAATAATAATATACATACCTATTTACTGAATAAAAATCTTTTAAAGAACTTTATTTATTGTAGGTACCCAAGTCCCTTTAATCTTCATCCATCCTAAGTCCAAGCTGATGCAATCTGATGATAGAGATCGTTGGACCCTGTACATCCAACATTATTCTTGACGGTATTCATACGTGTGGTGGTAAGGTTACTCGCCCTGTTATCTGCTATATACTCCGTCTAAATGCGTAATCTAATATTTTCAGGAACTGAAAAATAGTTGCTGGTCTCGTTTTGAATGTGCCATTAATGGCTCGATGCGAGCCTTCGACAGCATAAAGTGAAGTGACACAGCCAATGGGAATTTTTTCCCACTAGTACTGTCAACAGGACAAGTGGGAATAAACGCTAAATTTGACCGTGAAATAATTTTGTAAGGGTTATATATGATTACAGTGTCAGAGAGGCTACTACCGGCTCTGTGACTCTGCTGCTTTCTTGTTGGACGGAAAACGCTTCACCAAAATTAATCATATTAATAAAATTATATTATCAATTCGATATTCTTGGATAGTGTGCCAGAAAATAGTGGAATTCCCTTGAATAATCACACACTGACGGTGACCGCTTCCCATAAAATGGATTGTTTTTGTAAAAACTGTCAACCCTACGTAGGTCGTTGAACCCCGTAACAATTACACGGTAATTTCTCTCGGAGATAATAATGGGGGAGTTTACGGAGATACTCGTATTTAGGTCAGCTTTGCATCCGGGGTGGCAGTCCTACATAGTATCAGTGGCTTCTATATAAGCGTTATTAAATACAATATTAAACACTACAGTAAAAATAAGTCTGAATTGTCCACCAATTCACCACTACCAACTAGGTTACGCAAGGCTTTCTTAACATTATAAGGAAAGATCAGGGTCATTGATAACTGATAAGCCAAGTCAGTTTAAATCTATGGTGTATTTCCAACACCTCTGAGTTGTAACTGTCAAATTATTTCTAGGTCATATCCCCAAAATAGCATTGCTCTCCATAAATACGTCTATGGGTTCTATAAATAAATAGCTCTTATTTTGTTATTCAAATTCGAATACGGTACATGTGCGAGTAATGGACTGATTGAGTTAAATGATTAAGTACTCTGTGGTTGAGTTAGAACTTTTTTAAAACAAATACCTACTGACGGTATCTATCTTTAATTATAAGGTGAGCGAGAGCATGATGGGAAAAGGGGGAAGGGATACCTCCGAATATCGAGCAATTATTTTAATACTGAAAACAACGTTGTTTTGATCTTTATGCCTTTGCATCTTACTGCCCTGAATATTTTTTCATAACAGTGCAACTTTGGCTACGTAATTTTTAACATAAATAAGAATTTATACGGATTTCTGAGATTCTCATTTAAAGTTCTAATAAAGAAAATATTAGAATAAAATCCTAGAAATTCTTCTTATTTATTATGCGACTTTGTTTTATAATATGTAAAGGTTTATAGTAATTTGATACCTAGGTACTATTAGCCAGTGCTTACGAACATATTATAATAATAAGTAAAATTGTTTTTGCTCTAAATAAATCTTTAATCTTTTAAGTTGATATTATGTTGGAACACCTTACTGAACATGTAAAAAATATTGGGCAATTTCTACATCATTAACTCAAAGACTAGAGTGCTGTCAATAACTGGTGCAAACATCTCAATCTGCCCACGTGTTCAATGAGCTGATTGTAATTATTTTACTAATTAAGGCTGGGAATAGATTTCCGATTTTTCTCTCCGATAGTCGGATCCGATAGTCTGATCAGACAATCGGAAGGCACTCGTGCCATACATTTGTTTGAGTACGCGATACACATCCGATCCGATAGTCGGATCGGACGTCCGAGTCGGAAACAGCGCCAAGACGTTTACGATTTTATTGCCGATCCGATTGTCTGAAGGTGCGGTCTGCATACTTTTGTACATAGACCAAATAGACGTCCGATTCCTCCTTCCGACTTGCCATTTGACTCTCTTGAGTGACATTGAACGGACGCATCGCATCGTTGTAGTTCGGATGATGGTGGAAAATTACGAAATCGAACGGCTTATTATGGCCGTAGAAAAACGTATTTGCATAAGGGATACAGGCAGTGAAGGGTGTCACGATAGACAAATGTAATATTTGGCTTGGGAAAACGTGTGTAACGAAATATTGGAAGAAGCATGAGTTTCAATTAGGGTTGCCAGATGGTCGGGATTCATCTGGATTGTCCCGACATTTCACATGATGTCCAGACAAGTCTCTACAAGATATAAAATGTCCCGACAAATCCCGACTTTTTGAAGTTTTGTTCAGATATTTCAATCTTGCCAGCTGGCAATCCTAGTTTCAATGGACGTCGAAAAGAGAAAGAAAATAATTATGTAAGGTAACGGCTCCAGTAATGGACGAGGCTCCAGTAATGGACGAAAAAAAAGAAATCATCTAGAATATGGTTATTAACCAGTTTTTTTATATTGGCAACACTGTTTCATATACTATAGTCATCGGACTGCCTAAGTTTGATATTTTATTCAATTCGGTCTGTTAGAACACAAGTTAGCGCGAACTATAAATTGTTCGTCATTGTAAATTTATATTACCGGCTTTTCTTAAAGAAATTGTTAGTGCGGTAAGTAAAAAGTTTCATCTGTAAATTTGTATTGCTTTTTTTAAATCAAAATGTGTTTTGTTTGTTTGGTTAACCATGAAATTAAGTCTACAACACACAGTGTTGTTACTCCAGAGAAGTTATATTTGTTGATATTTTGTTGGTGTTCATTACTGGTGCACTATAATTGTATAGCTCCAGTAATGGACATAATTTTATCGAAGTTTATCTTTGCTATTGTGTATCCAGAATTTGAAGTAATTTTACTCCTAGTATTATTTTTTACTATGAGCTAGCTGCAAATTATGAAAATGTTGCTATTATTGGGTATTTTACAGATATCAATAATGACACTGATATAAAATGATAGAATATATTGAATTATTATTACTAGCGTATAGGACCGACACCGCGAACCCGAAAGGAGGTGGCCAATATTTACCCCGGAAATGGTTAAAATACGTTTTTTTGTACAAGGTTTTAGTCCTCTGAAAAGACATATTTTCCATTTATTATAATATAACTAGAATTTTAATTTTCTTCTGAACTCCGCCGTGAGTAGTTATAATAAATTAACAATAATAATAAGTTGTATTGTATACAAATATACTTTTACTACCTCCATTGCTATCACCCCGGTCACTCACATGCGCGCAAATGTTTGACATTTTTACGAATGTTTGCACATATGTGAAGGGCGGTCAAGCAAATGGGTTCGCATATGAGTACATATACAAGCCCATTTCCGCTTCCTCCTTCACTTTGTTCACGAATGTTCAATCTTGCTGTTGTTATTATGTTGTTGTCATTCAAATCCATTTTCAATACAGAAAATAAATGGTAGTACGATTAGACGCCACGAACCACGAAAAATTAGGAGACACATCACCTTTTTAGTCGTGTGCGCAACTGGTCGCACGAATGTGTGGGAGACTACACGAAGGTTCGAGGTTCGCGCGCTTTGATGTGCGACAAAAAACCGACACAGCTTGGAAAACCCCGAATGCCTCCAAAACTTCGCATAATCATTCGCGAAGGTCGTCCCACACTTTTGGGTTCGCGTATTCGCGCGAATGTGAGTGACCGGCATCACTGGAGGTTGACAATTGGCTGACAGAAGTGCGAATGTCTACTATATTGTCATTTGACAAAATAATATTTTTCAGTTTCATTTCTGCAAAATATTAATTGTATTTGATTTTTTGCCATGAGGTGCATTAATTGCGCGGTTGATATTGAGCGCATGGCACGTCACTCCATATCTTCCTTAGCAAGAAACCTGCAATCCATATTGGTAGAATGGATCACTGCAGTACAGGTATAGCATTTTTCTTTACTATTAAGTAGTGCTTACTACGACTAGGTTCACGCGGCAATGTACAATATTCCTGTTTTTTTTTTGCAATACGTTTAGAAAATAAGTTCTATTTTATAATAGGCTCCTAACATTTTTTCTTTCAACTTTTAGGCAAAGGCTACTATACTGTAGATGAGTACATAAATGACAAAGACGCATGGAAATGACCAGCTCTGCAACCAGTTCTGTACAAGCTGTACATTTTTTTGTAATAAATATATTAGTTATATATTATATTTTTATTTTTAAAAGATGTGTTGAGGCGATTTTTTACAGCTTTTGTTGTCCTCCATGACAAAGCACCTTTGCGAAAAGCTGGTTGATTAAAAAATTACGTGCATAAGTGTATCAATGATACCTAAACGAATAAATGATTTTGAATTTGAAAAAAAATTGAATGCATCACCTTATTTGCCTTATTTGGTACTATTGTTATATTTTATTCCTTAATTTTTACATATGTGTACCTAAATGTATATAATGAAACACTTAATAATATCAATATGCAGTTTTATTTATACCTATTACGTTTGCTTGTGAATATTTACAGATAGGTAGGGGACAAGTTAATACGTATATTTTATTTAGTACTGCTGGTACTTCTTTTTGTAGGAATAAGGTCATAAAGTCATAATTAAAGTAAAAGACATATATTAATTAATTATCCAAAAGATAAATAGTATTTATTTAATACAAAAATCGCTCTTTAAAACACTTTTTCACGATTACATATGTTTTGCAGAATGTCAAACTACAAAAGCTAAAACTGCCCGTAAAAGAAGAATCCCGAGTTCTAGAGATTTTTATTGATAAAATTATCAAAGTAGATATTGTAAGCTTTAATGTAAGGTAAAAATAGTATGTGTACATTATACTTCACAAATGGGGCAAATGCCCATACAGATGTTGGCCACCTCCTTTGCGCAATGAACTGTAGCCAACGGGCAATTGTTTTCAGTGGATCCTGTCGATTTTGAAAAGAGAACGAGGGCTCAATTTTGAATATAAAACCTCCCGGCGCGACACAAATTTTACAGTGTAAAAGAAATGAAAAATACTCCATTTTTGCTATTTAAATTGTTACCTAGTGTTTTAAACATATTTTAAGCTATTGCATAGCTTTTATCGCGGGCTTGACGACCGAATCAAGAAATTTCCGTAACGAAATAAAAGGTGACACAGCCCACTTGCAGTCAGTACTAGGATAGCAAAAACATGCAAGCGAGTGTGCCAAAACAAAGCTGGGGAATTAAATTTCTCATCGGATTTGTTCACCTAGTAGCAATTAATTAAAGCAAGTACTAGGCGACCAGAAATCTTCGAGAATGCGACATCAGTGATACTGTACATTGATAGTATGTGGCTGTCTTATTTACTCTTCGGTATTTAGCATAGGTACAACAGGGATATCTATATTACGATAGTAATAATAGATAATATTTGACACGGGTGTCAGAGCGCTCTGACAAGGTGTCAGAGTGGCAGTGAAGGATTTTTTTTTTTTTATGTTAACGACGGGCAAACAGGCATACGGCCCACCTGATGGTAAGTGTTTACCGTCGCCTATGGACACGTGCAGCATCAAGGGAGCTGCAAGTGCGTTGCCGGCCTTGAAGGATACGATATACACTCTTCTTAAAGAACCCCATATCATAGCGCGCAGGGAATGCCTCAGAGGGAAGTTTGTTCCAAAGCTCGCAGGTTCGCAGCTCGAGAAACGAGCGGTAGACGACTGCCACGAGTCGAGGTGATGCGGGTGGAACCGTAACCTTTTGCGGGTGGTGCGATAAAGGAAGGTGGTTGGAGGCACCAGGTTGAAAAGTTCTTCGGAACATTCACCGTAGTAGAGATGGTAACGGTTGTTCTATCACTGTCGCTCTTCCGCATATTGATTGGCATGACGGGAGAAATGGCAATAATAGCTTAATGTGCATGATCGTGATATGGACGTCCCTGTTGTGCTTATGCTAAATACCAAAGAGTGAATAAGATATTACATACTGTGTCATGTACGGTGTCACTGATGTCGCATCTTCGAAGACTTCTGTGTGCCTAGTACCTACTCGCTTTAATTAATTGCTACTAATGGTGAATCCGATGAGAAATTCCCCAGCTTTGTTTGGCACACTTGCTTGCATGTTTTTGCTATCCTAGTACTGAATGCAAGTGGGGGTGTCAGGTTTTATTTCGCAACAAATATTATTCTAAGGCTATGCAATAGCTTTACCGCGGCAGTCCCCAAGTGCCACACGTTTTTTTTTTGACGTCTCGGGTATCTTCGCGGTTCATCATCACGAAAAGTAAAATCTGGGTACTTTTTTACAAAATTACACGCGTCTAATATATAGATGGTCATGTCAATGTCAACAAATTATTATTAAAAAAAACATGTGGCACTCGGGGACTGCCGCGGTAAAGCTATTGCATAGCCTTAGAATAATATTTGTTGCGAAATAAACCAGAAGTCTTCGATGTTGTGACATCAGTGATACTGTACAACTATAGTATGTGGCTGTCTTATTTACTCTTCGGTATTTAGCATAGGCACAACAGGGATATCTATATTACGATCATGCACATTAAGTTATTATTGCTATTTCTCTTGTCATACCAATTAATATGCGGAAGAGCGACAGGGATAGAATAAATCTATCACTGTAGCTCTGACACCTTATCAGAGTGCTTTGACACGGGTCAGAGCGCTCTGACAAGGTGTCAGAGTGGCAGTGAAGGATTCGTTCTATCACTGTTTGTCAGGCCAAACGCAATGTAGGGTTCTGAAGTAGTAAGTTTATCGACTATTACTCATTGACTACATAAATTAACATACCCGGAATAGTTTTTCTTGTAAATTCATCATAATATAACCTATTTTTCACAATTGTTTCACTTGTCCAACTCTAACAGTTTAGCCAGCAGGGCCCCCCTACTTGACTCTAACCAAAATTAGCCCTTTAAAGCCAAATATTTTGCAAACGAACCCCTAATTCCAAAAATGGTCTTTGAAGAACCATAATATTTTTGGAATTCCTTTTTTACGATACCCCACACTATAGGGTACACGAAGAATAAAAAAATCATCCTCACGTTACCTGTAGGGGAGGTACCCTGAAAAAAAAAGAAGTTTTTCAGTATTTTATTCCACTGTTCTGGAGTTTTAATAAATAGGTATATTCATGTCAAATTACAGCTTTCTAGCACTATCGGTCTCGGCGCTTTGCTTCGGACAGACGGACGAACATGACGAAACTATAAGGGTTCCGATTTTACTTCGGAACCCTAGAAAGATATTAATAATTATTATTCTTTTGGATTTTCATCATAGATTAGTCGATAACTAGCCTAACTAGTTTTATATGATTCGTGTCCATTACTGGGTGTCCATGACTGGGTTTTTGCTGTCCATAACTGGGTAAAAAAATGATAATTTTTATTTGTTAATTAAATTTAAACCAATTACAATATCTCACTCGTGACACAGCAGAAATGTTGAATAAGAACAGGACTTTACACTTTATGTACTTTCAGGTTCTGAACTTTTAAAATGTAGGTAAAATTTTTACAAATACCACAAATTTGCTGTTAAACCGTCCATAATTGGGGTGTTTACCTTATATCATTTAATTTTTGTTTTTATTTTTTTTCATGGTTGTACCTCAAACTATATAAGATATTGTACATTTTTTCAGTTTACTTACGTTAAAAATAAGCACATTTTAATATCAATAAAAAAATAATATGTAGTAGAAATTACTTTCGGTAAGTCTGACAGATTGATTGGGTGAATCTAATAGCGACGTTTTTTCTTCTTACGCGCTAACACGAGCAAATATGCAATAGGTAACAGTAATTCGTCGTCCATCTTTTCTTTCTGGCAAGCAAGCACTCACAGCTCTCACAGGCCACAGCTCGAGAACGACTGCGTTCAGAAAAAGTCTGACGCAAGAATCGGACGTGTATCGAGTGTATACGATCAGATAGTCTGATCAGACAATCGGAAACAAAATCTGACGTGTATTCCCAGTCTAAATTGCATACATACCGGTAAAAACGCAATTGCTGGTATACATAATAAGTAATGTATTAGGCTTTAATCCAGTGCATAAGAAAGCAATGTATAGGTACTCTAAGTACATCCCTGAGTATTATTAATGCTAGTTGATGCTAGTTAGGATATTAATTTCTATAATTTATAGCACAAAGCACAATATATATTAATATAAAAGCACTGTTTTCAGAGCTGAATCAGCTGATGCTTTTTCTGTTGAGTGTTGACGGGTCACGCTCGCGATAAAAGAAAAATAAAACGTCAGATTTCCCGCGCTTTACGCCAATTGCGCCCTATCACCGCGCGAACTACGCATGCTCCAGCAGCAGTATTGAATGAAGCGCAGTTCTCGCAGCAAATCTATTATCGCCAGTCCGCTGTACGGAATGGCAGAGCTATTGATTTTCAATGCTATGAAATGTTAATTTTTGCAACTCATCTCCGTCAGAACGTGTTGTGGCGTAGTGATTTTTATTGAAATAAAATACAGTGCCTTTGCTAAGTGTTACATTTAAACGTTTGGCAGTTATTAGCTGCATCGATTGCCGGTAAGTAAGTAGGTCACCTGTGATTGATTAAATATCTTATTCGATTCAAACCTGTGGTGTTTGACAGGGGATTGTAGGAATAAAATGTTTTTTGTGTGAATCCATGGATTTAAGTAGGATTAAACGGTAAACATGCAGATTACAATGGCTACGCTTGGAGGTTGAATGTTTTTGTTTACGGAACGTTTATCGATTAAATTTCGTATTTACAGTGCCTGGCATTATATTATCGTCCTTATTTAGTCCTTTTATTGTTATTTAAGTCCATATTGTGTATGGTAATTGTCAATTATTCTGAATTAAAAAAAATACAGTCGAATTGAGAACCTCCTCCTTTTTTTGAAGTTGGTTAATAAGCTCAACATCATCAACAGTGTAAAGTAGGACATTATTTTTATACCTACTTACTGTCAAAAAGATTAGTGTTATTATGTTTGTTTCCTAAACGTTATTATTAAACAGCATATCTACTTCTCGGATCGGCGAATAATGTGTTTTCGATGTAGGTATCATTCATTAATAGACCAAAATAAACAAATACGATACAGATTGGGTAAGCCTTACTCGGTAAGGCCTTATGAAAGTTAACGTTATTGCGTAGTTACCGCTATTACCTCATGATTACCCCATTTCCATCCATTATTTCCATTATCCGTTCCATTATAACTTTTACCATTATTTCTATAAAAGATTCGTTAGGAACAACATTTTGATGTTAAGCACGACAAGATAATCTGGCAAAAAAATTATATCGTTGGGACTTTGGGAGTATGGGACGTGGAAGCGCAATTACGTAATTTATGTAGGTAGGTCTTTGATGTATGACCAGCATCATTTTGAATACCAGCTTTTCTGTTTATCCCTGGATTGAAGCCTTGCTTCTTCCAGTTGTTGAAGAGGTCTGGAGCGTACTCCACTAATGTTCTCTAACAGTTTCAACAGGTCCTTCGACACAAGACTTACGTACAAGTTGTCGTGAAAGGGGTGCACTGACAAACACATTTCCCCCGAAATCTTTAGGCATAGGAATATATGTATTGAGGTGACCGGGAACGACTTCAAATAGGGCTGATGCTGAAGACTAGCCTGGAGTGAAAGGCTAATTATGCTGATTAATATAAAGAAAACACTTCATACGTAGATAAATCGATAAGTTTTGAGACAAGAAAAAACTATACAAGATATTATCAATATTTATTTTACATTTTTTCGAAATACTCTCCTTCATTCTCTATGCAAAGTTCCATTCGTCTAAACCAACTATTAAAACACTTGCCAGCCTTGATCCGATAAGTCCGAAATTGCGACTTCGTAGGCGGCCACGACCTCTTCGGCACACGAAAAAAAATTCCCTTCTATTTTTTCCTTGATTATCGGGAACAAAAAGAAATTACACGGAGCTAAATCAGGACTGTACGGTGGATGGGGCAAGGTTTCAACACCGGATTCCTCAAGAAACGCCTTTGTTCTGAGGGACGTATGTGACGGAGCGTTGTCGTGATGCAGCATATGATTCCCCGAAGCCCAGTCTTTGGTCTCCTCTCTCGCAAAGCTTGGAAAACTTTCGGCAATGCTAATGTTGTATACCATTCCGTGTAAACAAATCTATGATTTTCCATTTTTGCAAAGAAAAACGCGGGAACCGTCGTAGTTAAATGACTGGAACATCATTTATTTATTTATTTTATTTAAATTTCCATATAAACATTACAGATATAAATCTAACGCGTTTATACAGAAGCAATGGATTAAATGTATCATATTTTTTTTAAACCAGCAACCTGGCCATTTGCGTGCTATTTTTAAATAAATTTGCTTTTTAAAAATATGTAATACAAATGCGTTCCATTTTTAACCGACTTCAAAAAAGGAGGAGGTATTCAATTTGACTGTATTTTTTTATTTTATTTTTTAAATGTTTGTTACCTCAGAACTTTCGACTGGGTGAAGCGATATTGAAGATTTTTTGTTTAATAAAAGCCGGTGCTTGTAATGTGGTCCCACTTAAATTTGAACAAGATCTGACGAGAAGTCTTTGATTTATCCCTAATTTAGAAGTCGGTTATTTTTTGTCAAGAATTATAGTTGTCTCTAGAACATGATATTGACATTTATAAGAAATTAATTATTAAATTATTACGAGCATCTCAAAACTTATCGAGTGAACTACGTAATGCAGATGAGCAAATGGCTTGCATTTGTATCTGTTATTAGGTAATAAAAATGTGATATTTATAATGTAGAGATTGGCCATACTTATTTTTATTTACGTCGGGAATTCCTATTTGAAACAGATGCCTGTCCCGAGATGCGCGCGGTTTGTGTCGCATTCTTTCGCTTTTATTAAATATTAGATAAGTTAGATTCGCCTGCACGATGACCGCATATGTAGGTATGAGACAAACTTTTCACATTCCGTAATTATGACGTATTTTTCGTATACACTAAACACAAACATACTATAGAATATAACGATAGAAGATAAACAACGTGTTATGTTCGGTTTACACGTATTAAGCAATAACTACTTAATAATACGTTTAGTTAACTAAAATTTAACTAAAAAGTTACTAAATTGTCTGTTTACACGTATTAATTTACTTAAAATTTAGTTATCTACTTAATACGTGTAAACCGGACTTTAGACCCTCGCCTCTACCTAGAGCTGCTAGAGTGTTCCAAAATCAAACGTCTGTCTGTTGTCACTATTTTTACCTAATTGCTATTTTGATATATGGTATCATAATCTATACCATATAGACATAAAGTGAGCGTTTGTGGCGCTAAAAATATGGACATAGGAAAAGATAAGACGTAAATACATCCTAAAATTATCAATATTTCATTTAATTTACGTCAAAGTTTTGCCACTTGTTTTTTCAACAAGATCTCTTTCCATTAATCGTGTTTATTTAGGAAGCTACAATTCATAATAAGTTCATTCATTAACTATTCAGTGCATTTTTTAAATTTATCCTAATATTTTTGAAAGAGAGAATTTAAAGTATGTCTGTAGAATGTAGATACCATTGATATCTACAGACATACCATCATACCATTGATAAATGAGTTTATAAAAAAATATTCGGTAAAGTGCAAATAATTGCAAATTGTAATTGTTATAATTTTTTAAAGAATTTTATTCTGTCCGCGTAAAACTATAAAGGCCGATAAGGCCAAAAGAAACTAACAAATATAAACCAAAAAATGGATTTTGTAAGTTGGAAGGTGCTTATATTATTATTATAGTTGCTCTATTTCATGTGGGAAAAAGCTCTAAATGACGAGGCCCATGTACTCGTATTAACAATTTAACACTCGATCTCTGGGCCGTCCAAAATGCACAAGATGGTTGCCGAAGGGACTTTATTGCAAAAAATCTCAATGTAAAAGTCGGGGAGTAAACATTAAAATGTTCAAGCAAATCAGATAAATCAGTCCACACAGCAACACCAGTACGACATCTATAGGTCATTACTATCTTCAAGTGTGTAACTGCAAATTAAATAGTTATATTTATTTTTCCATCCTTTACATCGCATTAAATACATATTTGTCATCCAATATTTGTGATAGAAAAATACGGTATAATATTGACTAACGATTATACTGACGGAAAAATCAGCAAATGTTTTTTCTGGAAGTGCCAGTGCCGTGGTATCTATCCTGGTACGATCTACTAGTAGTCCCATAGAAATGGACCTAGTAAATTGTTTTTACGAGACTTTGGCAATTACGGAAAGATATCAGATAGGGTTTAGAGTTATAGTGTTGTAGCAGAAGGTCGAAATTAGAATTAGATTGATAGAGAAAATTGGAATTAGAAGATTCTCTTGAGATGAGCCCAAGGGAATTGAACAAGAGTGAAACAGTTTGTTATCACAGATTGTGACAGAACCAGAACCGAAGGATTAGGTGGAATTTACTCGTAAGTTCCATACAACTTAGCCTCATCAATAGGAGCAAAATTTGCCCTCCAACCAGTACTACTATAGAACAGTATCCTAGGACCTGTTGGATTAAGCGAGCTTAGGACAGGTTGGTATGTGCCAGCTAAGGGATTTGAAAGGCATAATAGAGAAAGATATAATCCGATGGATAAATAATGCTGAAAGAATGTGAGCCATCAACTTTTCCCTAGGATTGACCATGATTTGGACCATGGGTTGGAGTTTATTGCATAGGTATATATTGGATTGCACATTGCAGGCAAAATTTAAAAATGTTAATTGTATGTCTGTTCCTATACAAGTTGCAAGGATCGATAATTCTGAATAAATTATAAACACCAGTATCAGCGCAGCCCTCTGTGTAAATAAATGATTTGGTAAAACCAAAGAACGTACATTATGGGGTTGTCGACTGTGAATAATGGAATTAAAACGAATGTAATAAATTTTATCTTAATATATATAAATTACGTGTCACGTTGTTTGTCCGCGATGGACTCCTAAGCTACTGAACCGATTTAAATCAAATTTGCACACCGTGTGCAGTTTGATCCAACTTGAGAGATAGGATAGCTTACATCTCAAAAAAAAACTTTTGACAGAACGAAGTCTGTCCGGGCAGCTAGTATTTTATAAATTTGGTATTTATTTAAGATATTTATTCATAACCCTATGATCACCCGTAAAAATGAAAATCTGTTTCGGGTGCAAAGTGCAGGATTCATTAACATTTTTAGCCGGTAACGTAGACCCCTTTGCCATTACAAAGGTCCCTGTAGGGTTACCTTCATCAGCCTGATTGCTCCTTTGCCGGCTATTAACACAAAATATATTTTTATGTCTTATGTGATCCAGGCCCCAGGGTTGATAACCTCGCGATATCGATTCGAGTTAACTTGGAACTGGTGCCACAGATAGGAAATGATAGACACACACTTCTTTCCCTCTCTAATTGTGCATGATTAATGTGCCTTCGAGCATCGCACATACCTTGGCGGCCTGCCAACAGACCGACAAGACAGCTGACGTTACAAACATGTTACAATCAAAGGGAAATATCCTGGATAGATTGATTTAGGATGAGAGGATATTGGGTTTCAAAAAGTAATGCGGAAACGGTAAACGGAAACATCAGTCACGAGGTACCTATATTGATATATTCAAAACCTTAAATGGTATTTTACGTTTCACCATCTATTTTACTCGCTTAACGCTAAGAAATATTCTAAAATTGCTCTCTTTAGGGTCGTTCAAAGGATTGAAAAACGGCTACACGCGACACAACTTATCCAGCCTAAACGACTAGAGGGAGATGTTATAAATTATGATGATGATCAAATAAGCCATCAGTTAAAAGTCTTTTGTGTTGTAAATTATCAAACGAACCACTACATTTCTGACATAACTTCGTGAATTGTAGTTTACAATCAGCCATTTATTTATAATTATTTGGTGAAATCCTTTTGAGTTTAATTCTTTAGCAGAACGTATCTCTTTTGCATGGGAAACGCTACATCACATTTTCTTATGAGCATTGTTTTTGGGGTTCTGATTTACTCGATAAACTTACTATGTACTTCGAAACCCTACATTGCGCGTGGCCTGCCACACGCTTGCCCGGTTTATCCTTTATTGATCAGTGGCGGAGTTACTGGCCATTTTTTATACTTTTTGTCAACTACTGACCCCCGAAGCCCACTAGGTCGATCACTCACAAGTCACAATTGACAAGAGGAGTCAATGGCCCTTCTATAAACTGCAAAACTCATAAAAACTATATTGAATACCATATTTAGAATTTGACAGCCAAAGTGCTTATTTCCCAATAGAATTGACGTATCTAGGTATTACTCGCAATTTTACTGCCGTACCTTTTCATATTGAGTTCACTGCTCAGAGTACGGTTCACTGACACCACTCATTATTATTAGTGTTTTACTGCACTTTGTGATGTTATTTTATGCCCTTTACAATTTTTTATTTAGTTTTACCCGTTTTCCCGTATATACAAAGTTACTCTATGGTTTTACCTGCCCCGGTCCCAAACAGACGTCTGTAATAAAATCTTGCAAGACTTTGACCCACTTTCCGATTTCCGATTGAGCTGGCATTTTACGTATGCATATACATAAATTAGATAAAAATGCAATATTATTTCTAGAATTTTCTTTTTATTTTTTCGAAACTACGAGTACACAGCTTGTAACAATCATGTTGCTTATATATAAATATTTACCACAAAATAGCATCGGTAGATGAAAATCGCGATTCACTCACGAAATCTCGTAATATGGCATTATAATGGCATGAGACCGTGCATACGGTATTTGGCGAATTTTATGCGCATCTTTATTTAGGCGGGCGTACCCAGCCGAGCAATCGATCGACCTCATCACGCTACGGCGATAAATTACTTTTTACGCTCACTCAATAGAATTTTCGAAGAAAGCGATGCATGATTTGCGGGCAGTCACTCCGGGACTTAGAACGCAGTCACTCGTTTGCTCATGAACGTATCTCGGAGCTATGGACGTCAAAGTTCTAACTCTACCAACACACTGGCTTCATCTTCTAAGGAACGTTCCGATTATCCCTTGAGAGCAAAAAGCGTCTCCCTCGCAGAACGATCTCGTTCCCAATATGCCCGGAACGTACGCAGCGCGGACTCTAATCGCCCTCGTTATGCCGAAAAACAGTTTTTTCATCAGACTATATCCTCAAATGATATTAAAAAACGATGCTACAAATCGAATAACGTGGTCGTTAAAAAACAAAACCGAAAAGTAGTCGAAAAAGTTCCGTTTACGGTCTCCGTTCAAAATTTATCTATACCCATGACCTACGCAGATAACCCTAGGAATTCAACCTCCAAGCCACGCAATTGTAATAACTCGCGAATCGATAACCAAAATAAGTTTTCTAATCCCAAACAGGTCAGTGACAAGAAGAGGCTGTGTCAAACCATCGGTGGAACAGAGACAGAAAATAAACTACTCGCACAGATCAGCGAAGCCGAACAAGTGTCAGACTTTGAAAGGATTCTTAACTCTAATGCAATACTGTGGGAACGAGCTCATGGTCATGTGTGGCGGGGAAGTGTAGCTGCACAAACTCCATCCGCCTCATTTTTACCTCGACCCCGATCATCCTATTCGCTGCGAGCAGTCAGCCAAGCTTATCACTATCTCTTCCAGCAGCACGAAGAATCACTGCAACCTCTTATTGATCGCTACCGTCGCGACAACGCCGATGAACCGAGTAATCCGACTGTAAGCTTGTTAGAAAATAATTGGTACGAGAACCTCCAAGATCTGTCTGAATTTTATGAGGATGATCAAGTGTTGCAACAGGAGATAGAAACAATAACTGACCGTATAGTAGCTGAAGAGGTTAGAGCTACTGAAGGTGAAAAAAGTGTAACTCGTTCCAAGAATTTTAATGTTAACTTGGCCAGTTTGATAAGCCTTCACGTGAATGGCGAAGGGGTATCTCCCACGTCTCCTTATCGCGACGAACTCGGTCCGTCCCCAGAAATAGATAAATCTGAAACCTGTGATGAAAAGGAATGGCTCGAACTGATTATGAGTGCAAACTCCGATGACCGACATCAATCACAGGACAGTAGCGACTTAAGCGTCGACTGTTTAGTACAAAACTTGAATACAGTCCAGATTGACAGCGATGCGAAGGTCCCTGCGATAACATTCAGCAATTGTTGCGAAGGCCGGGCAAATAGTGATACGCCTAACAATACGGACGTCGTCATTCATTTGGCCGTACCCGCTATTGAGAGTATCACTGAATCCCGTCCGCCTATGATGTGACCTTCGCTTTGTTAGTCAATCGGATAACTGCGCACTTAGTCTATTCCAGAATCAAACTAATGAAAATGATTGCGTTAGAATCAGAGCAGTCCATTTCGAAGGAGGAGAGGGTACCGAAAGTCGAGCCATCGAGCTCACAAAGAACGCTCACGAGATCTAGTGCAGTTAGTCAGAAATCAGTTGAACTAGTAGTCCATCCGGATAATTCCAGTAATCCATTACATAGATCAAAATTAGCTCCAACGCGATCGGCATCAGAGACACAAACTTCGGGAAAAAAATTACTGAATTTAAGGAAAACGAAAAATTCTTCAATAGAGTCAACGATGAGCTTGCCTAACCAGAAATCTTTGGAAAAGAAGCACGGTAGCCTTCGGCACCAGAAGTCGATCGTAGCACACTCGGACATAACGCTGAGCACACAGCCTTCCATGTCCGATGACCGGAAGGCGCTCAGGGAGGCACTATATCAGGGTATCTTTCATAGACACAGGAGAACCATCTTCGCCGTCGGCTCTTTCCTTAGAATGCTTAGAAGCAAAACGTCCAATTATGATTCAATAAGGTCGGATTCGGATGAAATTTAGCAGTCGTAAGGTGAATAATAGATTTTTTATAAAATATATCGGTGGTTCATCCCACAGACTGCGAATAGTGCTTTTTAATGTTGTTAGGAGTTACCAGAAACGATGTTATCAGATAATAAGTAATTTGTAATAAGATTCTTGTTTTGTATTAAAATGTTCCTAATCGGTTTTGACGAAGTTGTTTGGTATTGTTAGAGCCCCGCTTGTATTTAGCGTTTCACCCGTAGTTATAAATAATATATTATCATGGTTGTTATGTATATTCCTGCAGGGACTAAGATATTTATACGTCCTTATAGAATTACGAAATCGCAGTTCTGAATTCAGTTTTGTAAAGATTAAGAGCTTGAGCTGTTGTTGATTGAATGTAAAATTCATTATAATTTGAACAAGTCAATGCAAAATAACCAAAGGAGTTACATCAGTCTTGGCACACGATTCTGCTGCATGTTAGGTTGTTAAAGTATAGCTTGGCTTTATTTTTTTAATTGACTTGGCGAGTAACTCACTTAATTCTATAGTAGAGAAAGAGAAATATTTTATTTCACTATAGCTACAGATTACAGTAACACAAAATAAATGTTTTTAAAAAGTCCCAGTATTTTTTTATGAATACACTGACCTGCAAAGGCTTATGGATTGCACGAAATAATACACTAGAATGAATTTTCACATCTACGCCAAAAGAAACTTTTATATACATAACTTTATTATACATAACTCCTACATATCTATACATAACTCGTAGAGTACTTCGTATTTAATACCACCATCGCTGTTTTCTGCTTTGCCCAAAGGTTGGCTGGTAGAGAATGCTCTTAGCATTAAGTTCGCCTTTTATACCGTCTATTTAAGGTATAATAAAGTTTAAATAAATAAATAAATGTGATTTTAATTCAATATAAAAGCAATTTTAACACCCATAAAGTTAAATGTTAAATGGCGTGATTCCTATCAATAAGGGTGTCAACATGCGATGTCTATGGTCTGACAAGATAATTGAATCACATTTGAATCAATAATGTTACTTCAAGTTGATCGACATTAGCAATTGCATGTCGACTTTTGTTTTTTTCTAATAAATTTAACTTGGATTCTATTTTACTTGTTTACTAACTGTTCGTCATAGAATCAATCTTATTATTATTCTAAGGAATCAATCATTCTATCTAAAACAGCATTTTTCTACTTTAGCTCTTGGTTCCATATGACATCCTTATAAATTCAAGGATAATAGTTTTTTTAGACAGTTTTCATTGGTCCTATCACAATATAGGAATCTAACTATGCCATATCGGCTTTCTACAGCTTCATGTGGTCAGATCAGGGTAATCAAGTCATACTTGCATGCTGCTGGTAGAAACAGAGCACAATAGTGACAAATGGCTATACAGCTATTCTGTACTGTAGCATCAGAGAATTTTATCAAATCAGGTACGAAGTATGAACATAGGAAATCCAACGTACCTATTCATTAATTACATACAAATCTTGCCACTTAACGTTAAATAAATTAAATACCTACCACAAATACCAACTAGGTACCTACCTAGTTAATACGAGTATGAAAAATTGGACTCTTCCTTACGCAATACCCCCTTAAGTGGCCCCCTTTTATTGGAGCCAACTGCCTACTTGACCCAAAAATTGGTAGATCACGTGTAATAAATTAAAATATTCTTACACGGCATCGCTCATTGCGTGAACACAGTCAAGGCCACTCCTGATCACCTTGAATGTTTCGAGTAAATAAATTATGATTTACTCAACGCTGATAATGGTGATACGCACGAAATATTATTACCTTGATTTGTGATAGTAGGTATGCCATTTGATTGGTTAATATTTTCTCCTACTACAATAAAGTATTGTAACCTATTGTCACGATCGCTCCTGTTTGCCACGCACGTGCATACTGTAGAAAGAGCTTCCTTTCCTCTTCCCTCTGAGGTATTACCGTATTGCTGGAGCGCTATGATATGGGGTTCTTTAAAAAAAGTGTAAAAAAAGTTCTTCTTCAGGGCCGGCGTTGCATTGCCGATTCATCTGGTATTGTTCTTGTCCATAGCCGACGCGGCGACGGTGGCCAGTCTACTTTTTGTCAGCCCTTCAGGCGATAAAAGAATTTTCACTGGTTAGCCCAGGAAACGTAATCTTGTTAAATAATAAATATCTAATTAGTCATTGTTTATTTACAAATAAAGAATTTATCAATACCTTTGCTTATCTAATCATAGAAAGAGAGAGAGGTATTGGTTTTTTTATCAAATTAGATTATTATTTTATTACATGTACCATAATACCATTATGAAGGTAGGTAATGGTAGCGATGTCAATTTTCCAAAACCTCAAATTGTGATGAGTGGCACAACGTAGCCATCGATTTGTTTGTTATATTCCAACTCAATATTTCAACCATCGACAAAATTCTATAACTTTCGAAAATATGCTGACAAAATGTTACAGTCCAAGCTGCCATTGAAATCATTGCCAAGCACTCCGATATTTTAGAACTGCTCCAAAACGTAATTCTATAATGGTGACGTATGTATAGGATGTAGGAACGTAAGTTATTGTAAAGATTCTGAATGAAATATTGCTAAACATCTTTTCAAGACCATAGTCACATCCATAGTCGCGCAGTAGATACGAGAAACATAAAATGATAAAAGACAAATTAGGTATTACGATATCTGCTATTTAAATAAATCTACTAATTTAAATACTAAATTTGCTTTACATAATGTCAAGGTGTTTATTATTATTCTAAGGTCAAGGTATTAGGTATGTAATATATGTCTGTGAGTAAATATCATTCAAGATTACCTATTCCAAAAAAAATGTTACAAAATAAATATTCACTTTTATTCATTGTTATAGATTCACCGTTTCTCAAAAACATTTTTTTTTTACTTTTGAATCTTTTGGCATAAACATAAAATGAATTCAAAGAATCCAATTTGCTTTTTATTGTTGTATTTGTTTTTTATTTCTATTTTTTTTAATGATGATTTTAAAAGATGTGCTGAGGAGTTTCTTTCGGCTTTTCTTCTCCTCCTTGACAAAGCACCTTTCCGAAAAGCTGGTAGATTAAAAAATGACGTGTGAGTGAGATCAGTGATACCTATATGAATAAAAGATTTTGATTTGATTTGATTTGATTTGATTTGATTTGATTTGATGACAAACAAAATGCAAAATAAATAAATATTAATTCAATGACAATTTTGTTTACCCTGGACGAAGCAAATGTAGGCAGTTAAAAAATACAATCAATATGTATTAGATTTATTTGACATTGCTAGCGCTATTAATGAAGGTCCAGTGATCAGATACTTTAAGATCTATTGAGATTATGATAGATCAAAGACATTGTGTTCTCAAGGAAATAAGTGGGCATTGAATCAATCGAGTGCTAAACATCTTATGTAAGTTTTTGATATTAAACTTTCTGAGTGTTTTCCATAACCCGGATTTGATCCCAGGTTCAATGGCGTTGATTTCATTTTAATTATTGAATAACGCGATAAACAGACCGACAATAGATACTTACCTATTTCATGAGTTTTTCAACAAAAGACTAAACATTAGGTACCTACTCGGACTTGTTTTTCCTTCACGATTGAAACTTTAATTATTAAAATTAAAAATGAACTCCTGATATAATATTTTCTGTAATAACTGGGTACATGTAGAAAATTAACAGTTTATTTCCAGCTGTGAAATTTTGGAATAAATTCCTAAATGATTGACAATTAAGCTCGAAGGACCGATAAAATATTTGTCGAAGAAGTTATGACTACGTTTCTTGGTTGAAAGTAAAGTCGAAATATCTGCGTAAAATATGTACCTACTTAGGCATACTCGTATCATGTAAAAAGATTTACCTACTTATTGTTAGTATCACGTTATTATGCGAATGTTACAATATGAGTCAAACAGCATAACGCTGTCTGTCCTTAGTCTGATAAGCTTGACCTTACCCTGGAAATGTGACTTCAGGTTTCATGTGACTTAACTATGTAGTTAGGTCACTCTAATGCCTGTAATAAGATTAAATTACGATGTAGTTCAATACACTAGAATTTTCCCGTCGATTAGGTACATGTTTTTCATTTGCGTGTAGGTAGTATTATACGTGTAGGGAGAATTTAATTCGAACGTTACAACTATTATTTTATGAATTTATGAGCTTTATTGTGAATTGAGCAGTTAAAATTAATAAAATGATTTTGCAATATTTCATTCGGATCTAAAGTGATGCTATTTTAAGAATAGAGAGCTTATAACATTATAATGTACGTACGTAGTGGTGACAAATATCCATTTTATTCATGTTTAATGACGACACTTCTGAATTAAAAAATTGATTCATATTAAAACCTCTAACCTTTGATGCTGGCCATCGATGTAAAAGGAAATAAATAATTTTATTATACAAAAGGTACCTAAATGTTAAATATCAAAAATAATGTTTAATAAATTAAATCTTTTTTTTCTTTAAATGAAATTTCAAATTATACATATTTTAATATTTATCGTTCGAGAACAAAGTCGACTATCGATTTCAACCCATTGAAGCCTAAGTTCTTCAATAAATCTACACAATTTTCTTTTGCTAGCAAGTAGATACTCGTACAGGCGTACAGCATGCGTCCTAAAGTTTAAACTCTGAATAAATAAAGTTTTTTACAAGTCTAAAAAGTTTTAGAAGTGTTGTCATGAACTGAAGATAATATTATGTAGATTTATATTTTTATTTGCGAAATCGTTCATGATTTAGACGATAATGAATATTGGATAGATATACTTAAAGAAAAAAGAGATCGGATCAAAGGATTGTTGATACACATTTTTGGAACATTTTATGCACTTTTTATATATTTGTACATCTGAAAAGTTTTTGTATAATATGCTGTTGTGAATAGTAGATTTTTATTATTAATGATTGAACTGTAAACGTGACGATCTGTTGAATATTTTTACATATTTCCAACAATATACAAAGATATACGTCCAGAGGACGTCTTAGGTACAATTGTATATAAAATGAAAACATTTGAATCAAGTTTACAATGCAACAATTTTCACAGGTCGTCGCGTATTTACTGTATATATTTATGTATATTTGTAAACCTACGCTTCATCCTGAGAGTAACTGGTTATCCATTTACCTGAATCATTGACGTAGGTTAATACCTACGGCAGTATTTTTTAAAACCTACTAGTCCTACCTACTAGTCCGTGTTTGATCAATTCATAATCACCATTCTATCAAAGAAAAACACAGAGAAATAGCTTAGCTAGTTACCTAAGCTGCAAAAAAGTGACTGTTATTATAGAAAATAATAAGATGTGAAAAAAATAATGATTCATTAAAGTACTATACTTGTAGGTACATTACCTTACTTTGTGCCTAATTTTATTTTATCATTTTCGTTAACAAATTGTTATCATAAACAAAACAAAATTATTCCTAACAAAATTTTAAATGTTGCCATATTGTTATCAGTGACTAATATTATTAGATTTAATTTTATACGTTTTGACAGTAATAAATTATTAACATACATAGTTATATCTCGAAATTTGCGTTATGGAATTATTGTGCCAAGAAAAATATAATTAACAAACAAAAATGCTCTCAGTGCAAGTGTTATTTTACCATTAAATTATAATATATTCTATAAAAATATATTATAACGAGAAAACCATGAGCTTCGTAATTTAATTGTAATAGATGCATTGACTTTATCTAGTGTAGATAATGTTTTGCGCCAAAATGTTTTCATCAAGTATTTGGGAATTTCTGTGTAATATGAACTTAGTTCGTGGTGTCCACCCTAATTATAGATAATAATAAATATTTGTTATTTACCATCAAGACAGGTTTTAATTATATAATTTTGTAATCCTCTTATTTAATTTAATTATTTAATTCTTTGCACAATTAATGTACTAATGACAAAGAGAAAAAATAGATACCTTTACCGATCTGAATTGTAACTAATTATTATTTATAAACTGCTATTTTAAAAGGTTTGTGTTAGGTATATAAATGTTTATTTTCATTGGATGCTAGTTTTAAACAGAAATAATACCTATTCTACGATAATGATTTTAACGTAACACTAACGTAATTGTAATAATTAATACCTATACCTAATTTTAAATAGACACGTCACATTTTTATTTGCTTCACAAATATTAAGTTGTGTCTTAACGATTCTTTTAACAAATTGGAAAGTTGGTAACTTTTCAATATATTTTCTGTAGAAATAAAACATTCCTTTATTATAACAAAAAATATATGTAATAATGTCCGTGTAGATAAATGCAAAATAAGACTGGAAAAACAAAAAAATGCCGAAAAAAGATACTCTTTAAATGATTTGGTTATACACATGACATTACTGGCATTATTAAAATTGTTTTTTGAACTAAGCAACCGTTTTTAATTTTACTACCTCCTAATTTAGTCTACCCAAGCTAATTAATTAATATGTAGAGAACGAGATTTCAGCCACTAGGTACCTGCACTATAAAAAATAAGAATGTTACTTTTACACAATTAAATTCGTTATTAGACTTTATACGCTATGTGTTTTAAAGATACATTGTTTTAATATTTTAATTAATTTTATTGTCATTCAACAGTTTTTCCCATTTTACCTGTTAAAATTCCCAGTAGGTACCTAAATATTCCCAACTGATACTATAACAAATTAACAAAGGAAACTTAACTGTTTGCATTAGTTAATTGTAATAATGGACACGCCATGTTTACAAGTGGCAAGGGCAGGCGTATACCACTTTAGTTAATGAGTGTGTCCGTAGAACGTCTATTCTTAGCTTTTATGTATGAGTCAAATATGTAAATTCTAGATAGATACCTTTACCAGACAGGCTAATTTAACCGTCTGGCAATTTCAGGTTTAAATTTTAAACTTTAAATCTGAAATTGCTAGACTGGGAACATTTTCTTACGAAAGTAAAACAAATGATAAATGTGCTACTTAGATTAAAAAATTTAAATAGATAGGATATTATTAAAATAAATAAATATGCCAGCAATGAAATCAAACAAGGTTGGTCAGCTCCGCCACACGACTGGAGTTTAACGCCATGATGATGAATCACATGATGATGATGATGATAAAAACTTGTCATAAAAAATTGACAAAAAATTTACATAAAAAATTGACAAAAAATATTACCTATCAAAAAATGGACATAAAAATTGTCAAAAAATATTGACAAAAAATATTATCGAAAAAATTGACAAAAAACGAACAAAAAAATTACAAAAAATTGACATAAAAAATTGACAAACAAAAATGACAAAAAAAATTGACATGATAAAAATTTGATATACAAAAATTCATGATGATGTTTCACATCATCAGAATAGTAGGTACCAAGATTATTATGGATTATTTATCATTACATGGCGTTGTTACTGATCAACTATCCAACGCCATCTAGATTCTGTGTTGCGAATCACAAACATCACGCATAGGTAGATAAGGAGTTAACTCTAAAAATTTCCAGTTTCTTTTTGGCCTCGATCCATTAATGGACATCCCTGTAGTAGACAGGGACGGATATCTCCTCATGTCTGAGGAGGAACTAGCACATAACCAGTGATCGTCCAGGATACTGCAGCGCGGATTGGTGATACAAGAATCAGAATTTCTCACGTTGCCCGAAGGGTTTCGGCAGCTTTACGTGCCCTTCGAAAGTAACACTCAAGAAATTCCTGCTGCTTACTAGCGATCACCCATCTAACTACCGACCGCGCCTGTTCACTCGGTCCCCGTTAATAATAATTTATTTGCATGAATTACTTCTCCTTATAGGTATTTTCCATTCAACTCAGCATTTTTACTAATCTGTTGGCAAGTATGTATTTTATTTCAGGCCTTATCAGTGCCTTGATCTAAAATACTACACCAAATTAGATAAATTTTTATTTGCAATATTTAATGAAGTAGGTAAGTACTTAATAGTCTACAAATACGAAAACCTTTCTAAAAAAATATTTTTACCGCGGTTTCCTCGTGGACCAACTACGTATACACAAAGTTGTGCCATCCCAGAAAGTGTTCCTATTGACACAAGTTCTACGCACAAATAAGTCATCATATAACTTATTTTTGAGAGCAGAAGGAGAGCAGGGGCACTTGACTCTACCCAAAATTAGCACTTTAAAGACAAATCACAATATTTCGCAAACGGACCCTTAATTCCAAAAATAATCTTTGAAAACCCATAATATTTTTGGAACACCTTTTCAACGATACCCCACACTATAGGGTGCGCAACAAATAAAAATTCATCCTCATGTTACCTGTACGGTGTACCCTGTACACGGTACCCTGAAAAAAAAATGTTTTTCAATATTTCATTATACGATGGGGAGTATGACCACCGATACAAACTATTCTCGGTGGTCATATCAGTATGACATGATAGTATGACCACCGAGAAACGCCCTACGATTCTGGAGTTTTTAATAAATACATGTATATTCATGCCAAATTACAGCTTTCTAGCACTAAAGGATCTCGGTGCTTTGCTTCGGACAGACGGACGGACGACATGACGAAACTATTAAGGGTTCCGATTTTACTTTAGAAACCTAAAAAACTAGTTGGTCTACGAGGAAACAGCGATTTTACAGGGAAAGTGAATTGAAAAACAAGTTTATAGATTAGGTGATTTTTTATTCACATAATTCATTCTGTTCTCAAGCATTATTGGCGTTAAAATAATTTTATACACTACAATAGTAACTACACAACATTACTTTCATATAGATAGATATACTCTATCAGCCGAAATACAAAACTTTGGTTCCTAGCTTATTTAAATATTACATTTATTCCAATACGTGTGTAAATTGGTGTTCGTATGTAGGTATGCATAATAATTACGCAATATCTTTATGGTAGGTGGTCAAATACATTGACAGCAGCGACATTTCGAGGTCAAAATCGATGGATTTGCTGAAATAGATTTTATAATATCGTAGGTAAGTAAAATGCTAAAATGTATAAAAGAGCAAAGATTATAACGTATTACTACCTATTATTTTGAGCGAAAATCCCATTTTTCGGGTTGTACCTGTTTTCACTGGTCGAAGGTATATCAAAATATTATATGTTTATTTAATCTGTATGTACAGTTGATTCTTCCTTTAAAATTGAAATAAAACAATTGCATGTTGCGAACCTCTTGTTTCAATAATAGCATTATTATTTCTTTCGAGACGCTGTAGAATTGTATCTAGTTGGTAGACGTTCGAGGCAGAAGATACAGCGTAAAAGCAACGTAAGTTTTGTAAGTATTTAGTGTTAATATGTCTCAAACGTTAAAACTTACCAAAACAATCTACACTGTCCATTATGTTACATGTTAACTATGTCACTGTTTTACAATATACCAAATAATTCACAACTAACCAGATTATTTTGACCTCGAATTCTCAGAATAATAACCACTGACCACCTACCTTTACTTATATTTAAATATAGTTAGGTCATTAAGTTAATTTTCAACTACTGACACAGATAATAAAGTCCATTTTACAACAACGAGGACTAGACTGTCACTTTTGCTACTTAAGGGCAAGTTCTCTCTTTGTCGTGACGTTAGGATGAAAGTTTATTTTAACGTGACACGATAGCTGTCGTCTCGATGACGTTGACGTCCAGACAATGGAAATAGACGACGATGCAAGAACGTCACAACACAAATGAGAACGCCTAAGAAATATACATCCCTTCAATTTGCAATTTAAACCACGGAAACTAGAACACAACAACTCTATCACATTACATGATTAATCATCTATGATGAATATTTACAATAATAATTACGATACAGGTTGTTCGCGAAATATCTAGAAAATTTATACAAATAGGCTACCGGTACTCATAGATATTACAAACAAATAACAGAATAAAGTCGATCATAATTTTTTTATAAATCAGAAAAACTATTATCTTACGAAAGAAATTAATAATTTTGTTAAAACCATAGAATTAATATTACTAGCGTATAGAAGTGACACCGCGAACATCGGGTACGGGGGTGTGCATTGCAGCCGGCCGGCTGCATTTCATTCTGTCACTCAGCTGTCACTCGGCTGCGCTCATTGCGGCCGCATGTCAAAATTGTTTACGAAAAAACTGAAAAAATGCCGTCGTGCATAATAAGAATGTGTCACTACTGCACGACAAAAACAAAAAAAAATAATGTTATCACTTTATCATCAGTACGAAAACAAAATCTTAACTTAAATCAACTAAAACGAATTTAATTAAATTATTGAGCAATGTTCCCGCCATTTTGAATGAAAAAATCATAAGGAGCGTTTGAACTTGGCAAGCCACTAGCGTGTTAATGGACTAAATAAGCTTGCCGACGCGACGCTTGTGACCAATTTAAAGTGTTGGATTTTTTGACACGAATCAATGGTAATTACGTTTGAAATCGTTTAAACGCTTTTGCACGTTAAATAAAGTTGGAGTAAGAGCTTGTAAAGATTTGGAGTCGGTGACTGCTTGTCTTGGTTCGACAAGTGTCATATACAAAGTTACTCTATGGCAAGTGTGCAAACGAGGCTTCTAGTTTGAAAAGAGAACGGAGGGCAAGCCGGCGGTGGAACACACATTTTGTTTGAGATAGCCTCTCTATGTATACTACCTCAATGGTTAAAACCTATTTTTTCATTTTTGCAATCATAAATAAATACCAAACCAACCCTGTTAAAACACTAGTCGGACTGAAATTTCGAATTACATGAATAAATAAAATAAAACACAATTACATTCGCGAACACCCTGTACCTGCACTTAAGGCACAATACAAGCTTTCTTAAAGCCCACCAACGAACAGAAGGACACGTATATACACATTTGGCCCCGAAAATAATTCCGTCACAGAAATCAAGAACCTTAACTTAAATACATCACACAGACAGCTACGGCTAGGTCGCTATAGTTTTAGATAATTTATATTTGAATATAGATATATTAACATTAATATATTTCTATAGCCTCAACAGTCTTTACGTGTATCATATTGCTTTACACATCACTCGATTGGATATTACGAGATATTTCTTATTTATGTACATATTTCGTCCTCACGAAGTCTTAGGGCCTAATCGTAGCGAAGCGAAGTGAAGCAGTGACATCGTAGCATATTGACGTCTGTCTCCACAATGAAACAGAAATAAAAAAGACGCAACGCGCGAATTCGAACGTCTCTGTTGATTTCTTCGGGCGTCTTTTTAATAATTTGCGCACTATGTTGTTGATAGACCAATTGCAGATTGCATTAATGTCATAAATTGTCGATCACTTCGATTGCGTTACGATTACGCATTAGTAACAATATACCTACTGGTATTTTTTTGAAGACATTAAAATAAATATTTTTTTATTTAATATTCGGTTCTATCATTACCCCTTTGTTAAATATGTATTTCGAAATTGGAGATCAATTAAGTTCATGTCTTTAATTTTATATTTGCAGGGTATAATTTTTGGCAACTAAGGTTAAATATAGTTTTATATTTTTATTTATACTTCGTCTCTAGTTTCATGTATAACACCATCAATTAAATGTCTCAATATTTATATATTACGTGACATTTTATTTTCTCCACTTCAACAGCCAAAGTAACTTACGAGACCCATACCAGACTGTTTACGTCTATTACATAATGATGATTTATTCGCTACGTCTTTATATTAATAATATCTGAAATAATCCAACAACCACAACACGATCTGACTACAGCCGCTTTGAATAGAAAACAGCGCTTATCTCACAAACAGTTTAACAACAGCATTACAACTTTTCCGCAGATTACAGATATAAAATCTTGTTTATCTAGAAACACGTGTTTTTATTACCAATTTCTTAATTATTAAATAAAACAATTTACGAGTCTATTCGCAGATTTTCACTAATGGATGCTTCTAGCGGGTCGAAATCAATTCCACAACACTTCTGCTTATCTCAATCACTATAAGCAACTATATACGACTGAAATGTGCTCATAAACAAATTATATTAAATTCAGTCCTTTACATCACGGTTTCTTCTTTCCTTTAGGGTCTTCTCCAAAGATATCTTTGAAGTCGTTAAGTAATATTTCGACGACGTTGTTTTGCTGGATGCAGTCGATGGCTATGTTGTGGGCTTGCTCCTCGGGCGCCCAGAGCAGGGTGGGTCCGAAGACGATCGCCAGATTGGCTGTGTGCATTCTGTTGCGCTCACTACGCTCTGTTACCCTGAAGATTAAAAGGTCGTTATGTAATCAGAATCTCTCGAAAAACAGAATTAGCCGCTCTGATAGAGCTGATTGAACGCAATATGTTTCTTCGAGATCAGTGTCTGCGTTATACGGACGCTTTCAATTATCTATTTATCCGAAATCTCAGAATAAGCGAGAAAAATAAAAACAAACAGAATAACTTTTTGTGACTTAAGTAACGTAATGTTTACGGATAGATAAAATATTGAGGATGGCCCTTATACTAAAGTATAGAAATAAAGATTTACGTACTTTAGTAAATGTTCTAGTAGGAACTTGAGGGTGTCCCTGTTGCAAGGTGGGAGGGTTTGGACAATGTCCCGGAATTCCTTAAGCCTCGCTTCTCGCGGTTTTATTGCTGGAAAGAAGAAAAGTTTGATTAAAAAACGTATTTTTAAGATTTGGAAATTATACAAAAACATAATATATTTTTGCTATATGTATTTCTAAAATGATTAAAGCAAATTTTTTACCAAAATTTGTGTTTTTAACGGACTTCAAAAAAAGGAGGAAGTTCTCAATTCGACTGTATTTTTTTGGTCTCGATGTACCTCAGGCGATTAATTGACATGATTTCATTATAAATCGACTTTATTTAATTTTATTGACAGTTTCACACTTATTGAAACTTTTATCCACCAGATTTGTCCGAAACTATAATTTTTTTTAAACCCTAAAAATCTAAATAAACGGTAATAGCAGATACTCACAGCAAGCAGCCAAGACCCTGTCAAACATGCTGCAGGGTATGAGCGGCTGCTTCAGCTCGCGGAAGAACAGCTTTAGGGATCCGGTCAGCACGTGGATATCTGTGCTGTTCTCTATCACAGCCAGATTGTGCTGATCGATCTGGGGACGAAAGGCTTCACATTATTGAGGACCAAGCCGCCCAGCTTGCGTTGACCCTGCCTAATGAGCGAACGTCTTAGCTTCCATTGGAGTTTTCTTTCTTATTCCGACGTTTTTTGTTTAGGTAATTTAATAAAATTAAAGTACGTAAATGTAATTACGTCTTGATTCTCAACAGCAGCAGAAATTATATTGTAATAGGTAAATGTTCATATTCGAGCGGTATTTGTGATGTCTCACTGATACCTATGCCAATGTCAATATATTATTTTGCCAAGGAGTAAAAATCCATCAGCATATATTCATTTGTGCACCAAATATAAAACTATCAATTAGCAAGGTATTTCTGTTGAACATATGAGCAAATGATACAGCTCCCTGATTTCTTATTCAGTGGTACTTTTCATGTCGCTATGAGGTACAGCAGTCACCTGAGACGAGTCGAAAACGGAGACCAGACTTCCGAGAGCCCTTTAACTTACCTCTAGACGTATCTTCTGCACTTGACTGAGGTTCCCACTGGCGCGGTAAAGCCCGTCCGTGCACATATTATCTTCACTGCTCTCTATCTCCTTCACACACGCCACCACGAACACTGGCACGCGAGGACTGGTCGCGGGACACACTTCATCCAGCTTGCGACCAAACACAGGCTCATCTATAAACATTAGGATATAATTTAGAGGTTGCTCTATAACTATATGCATGGAATGAATCTCGTTTCTCTTTTGAAAATCAAGTCCGTTTGAAATATTATAATTTGGACGTAATAAAGACGCTTTTTTTAAGAGACGGTTCAATTAAAAGCCCCCAAGAATTCAAATTTAGAAGATAAGAGTGTTCTAATTTATTGAGGAAAATAAGTATTATCAAGTTTAATAAGTTTTCTGAACAACCCGTGTGAATACGCACAATATCAAAATATGTAAGTTCCCATAAACATTGGTAATAATAAAAATTTCAAAAAATAACCATTTTTTACTTACATCTTCAGCTTATAAAATATTGTGATTAGAATTATGCAAATTTTACAAATATATACATATCAAATACTCTCAATTCAAACTGTCAACCAAGTAGCTAGACTTAATATTATCATCACAAGATATTACAGTCCAATATTGTCCAGTATGGATTTCTCCCTAGTGAGAGGTGCAGTCCACGCTATTAGGTATGTACCATTACTTAGTAAGGCTTAAAAACAAATTAACGACAGGGTGCTTCAAGCAAAAAAATCTTATACGAGTTTTATTCGTGTTAGGATAAGAAAAATTTTGAGGACTGAATAAGTGTGGAATTTTTCATGTGCTTAACATACATTATTGTAGAAATGGCATTGCAGTTAGAATTGTGAATAAAATAAGGAATTCGTTGTACCTATAGCAATCACTAACCAGGTTCTAAAGTGCTTTAATTACTGTTAAAAAATCTACCGCAAACCAAAAAAACTAAAACCATGCCAGCTCTACTCTAAAACTAAAATTTACAGCCATCCACCATTAGGAATCCAGGGATCAAACCGGGATCGTTATGAAATAAAACACCAAAAAAGTTACTACTAAATCTATTCAAAAATTCCAATCTATACAATACATCAAACCATACAATTGAAAAATTAACTAAGTTTATACTTACCTTCTAGCCTCCATTAAAATACTGTTATGTTAGAAAAAAAATTCTTCGAGTAAATTCCGAATTTTCATAAAATTATTTTACACACCGGCAATCACATCTCATTAATTAAAAAATTCATGTTTCAATTTTGACAAAAATTTTGTTACTGAATAACCAAAAATACGTTTAAAGAATTTTAATTCGTTAATTTTAGATGCGTTAATCTACGAAAGATTCCTTCCTCTTTTTACATTATGTTTCTTTGTAACAAACTTATTTAAAAAGAAAAAACCAAGCACCGTAAGTTACAGCAAAAACCAAACAGGTTACAGCTACATAGCAAAAAACTAAAAATCTATGCTGCAAGTCAAACTACCTCTAGTGCATCTAGTTTCATCTAAAGCTCCTTACACCATCATAAAGTTAGCTTATCGAACCTTTATAGATGCCTTTCTTCACCAGAACCTCCATAGCAGGTCGCTTGGCGAAGAACTTCCTTAATCTACTCTTCACATGCGATTTCTGGATGGGTGCCTCTGGGTCGCTGAGATCTTCGTTGCTACTCCCGCCAGCTGAAAGAGCCAACATTGTGACAATACAGTGTGTTGAAAGAGGTAAAATAGAAATGTGAGTGTTAATAGCAAAAGATTGGAGGTTGAAGCTAAGAAAGATAAGGGGTAAGAAAAGAGTGAGTGATATACCACCAACACAAAACACATTACATAAAGAAAATTACATCTATAGACCTTTCCAACATTTAAAATGAGAAAAAAGTAACTTAAAGAATAATGTTATAAAGATATATGTATAAAAAATATTTTATACTAATCGTATGTTAACGAATACCAGAAGTAGTAGAGAGTTGAAATGACAATGACTAAGTTAGAACGGTAAATAAGACGTCAATACACGAATTAATAAAAACCAGATAAACCCTTGTTACATAATTTTGAAATTTACCTTATGTCATTGCGCAGTTCTTCCTATTTCATACGGATAATTCTATTATAGTAATAAATATAATTCAAGGTTTCCATCCAATCAGCCGGAACATCCATAAGGATAAGTTTCATCAATCACTAAATAAAGTATGAAACATTTTTCATTAGGTACAATATTTTCCGTCTTTTACGTCTTTTAAATAATTATTTAGAAGTATTTTCGTTACTAAAATTTTGTATTAAATAAAAAATATATAAAGCTACATATTGTTAGAATTATCGTTTTAGGGATGACACCGGATTTGTCCGAACATATCTTGACTATTCGCTTTCTTTGAATTTGTTCGGCTTTTTTGAGGCCCGATATTGGCGAGCTTTTTGAGAAAAGCCCCGCCACTTTTTAAGCGAAAGCACCAATTAAAAATTGCTGAAGGAATTTGTGAACAAATATGCGGGGCCCAGACTTTTTAAAATTGACCGGATTTTTTTAATAATAAATAATCTTTCTAATTTGGAACAAACTTTTCAAAAAAGGTAATAACATTTGTAAAAAATGACATCAATAATGTTGACGATAAGCAAGTTATTATGATTGTGAAGGATATTGCTGCAATAGCCGTGAGAGAGTAGATAAGTATGCTTTGTGTTGAGGAAATAACTAAATGCGGTTTCACTGAAGTCACCTGTTGTGTTGAAACTTGTGATTCTGTAATCAACATCAAACAGTGAAGTCACTGCGCTGACAATCTGAGTCATGTAAGGGCATTTCAGTTTAATCGTAAATTTATTAGAATTACGTAGATATTTTTTCTTAACCCTAGAGTGGGCGCGTTTGGAGCATTTTGCCGCCATTGTTAAAAAACCGTTCATATTTTTAAAAATACTGGCACCAGAAGTTCGCTCTTTTTAGTAGCTGCCCCTATTTTAGTAGCAGACCCTTGCCGAAAATTTTAACCCAATCAGTGCGCGGGACGCCCCAGGAGAAGAAGGTTTTTACCATCAGGTGATGCCCGGCGGCAATTTGCTTTACGCACGCCTACTCACGTATGTACAAAGTTTGAAATACTCAGGTGTAAAAAATTTAAATAATGATATATTTGCTTATTTTTATGGTGTTTTGAGCTTGAGATAGGTATGTTATTATGATTGCATAATGTGTACATGTCTTGGTCGTAGTTTTTAAGCCGTAAACAGATTACAATTATGATGACGTACTTTCGTTCTTTTTGACTCTGTTATTTGAAATATCAATATTATTCAGTTTTTTATTTTAATTTTTAGTTTTAAAAAAGACAACAAAACGGTTCACAAAAAAAAGTTTAAATTTTTTCATGACTAGAAGAGGAATTTGGCTTTGAGGTAGCGAGCAAAAAACGGTGTTATAGATGCGTAAAGTTGCTGTGCAACGATCGTGGCATCTACTTTTTTGAACATTGTTAGGCTAAAGCATATCCTATAAATAAGGAAAAGTCAAAAATTTGTTATTTTTTCCAAATTTTTAAAAATACTTAAGTTAATGGTACTCTTTCTAAATATTATTCATATAAATGGGTCCTTAAACATTTTTTCAATAAATATATTGATTTCATGTGACTAACATTGTCATTTAATTAATCCCGAAAATAGAAATTAATTAAGTAATAGGTTTCCTGTTTAAAATTAATATTGAATATGAGCGGCAAAATGCTCCACACGCGCCCACTGATGTTACAAAAAATAGCGCGCTTACTCTAGGGTTAATTATTCAACTAGGTATTCATTTTGTGATTCAACGACGACTTGAAAACATCATAAATATTATCGCGACAGTAGACGAAAAACGACGAAAAACAAAACGTATTAAAACCCTATAATATAATATAGGGGTATAATATAGGGGTAAATATCATTATGATATGAAGGATGTAAATAAAAATTGCTTAGCTAACCATTATTGACAAAAAATAAATACAATGGAATATATTTACAACAATAGATATATATATATATATTCTACAATTAATTAAAGAAAACATGGAAAAATTATAGTTCTAAATTAGATTTCTTGGGTGGCTTTTCAAATAATTTTCACGAGATACTTAATTATTTTGCATAAATAAAATATTATAAAATTCACTGTTAATTTGGTAAAATGAACGTCGAAACGCTATCAAAGTGGATAGAGTAAAAACTTTGTTAAATAGGTAATTAAAATGCATATTTTAATGATTGATTACGTTTTTGATGATGAAAAAACTGTTTTATTTTCGAATGTGGACTTTTTTCCGACGGACTCTTTTTTGGCTTATCCATAGTAACTTCCTTTAAGTTCCAATGTTCAGATACCGCTTGCACGATTTGATATTCCATTTCAATTAAGATAAGTCCAATTTGAACGGCACTACACTAGATAATGAAAAAGTCACTCAAGAATATATCACTCTTGTTAATGTCATATTCAACGTTACAAGTCACCAACACCATGGTTCTAATGAAAACCATTTTACATTAGACGCGAGAATACACGCTAACAAAAAAGATTTTTGATTCTTGATACATTTGGAGATGGTAAAATCTTAGGATTTTAATTGTTAATCCACGTTGACCGTTAAGCAGCGTATTCGCGTCGGAACTAAACCTTATCATATCTATCCACGTTTATCAGATAGGTCCCAAGGCGGCTTATCGCGATAATTGACGTAGGTAGGTACGCAGTGTTATCGATTGTTTATTGAAACCTTAATAAAGTGAAAACTAAGAACTTTACAAAAACACACATGTTATATTCAGGTGAAGCGCAAGCTATTTGCAATTAATAAAGGCAAAAATGATGGGTGTTTTCGAGTGACTAAAATCTGAACTAATATTACGAAGAGGAAAGTTTTGATTTTTAGTTTGTTTGTAATGAACAAACTCAAAAACTACTGAACCGATTTATTTTTTCAAAAATAGAATGTTCTATCCTTTATGAGTAACATGGGCTATATTTTATAAAAAAATGATATCTAGACGAAAACAGAAGCTAAGTGAGCTGTGAGGGCGGTTACTAGTTTTTTCTATTAGCTCTTCGAGATCTTGTTCCGGTTTATTTCCCAAATAGGTACCTAAGTGTCTTAAATCGGGTGGCTGTTTGAATACAAACAATTGGCAGATTCACGATAAATCACTTTCGATTGTTCATGTTAATAGTTTTAAAAAATGTTTTTTTTCGCAAATCATTACATATTTCATTATATCGTCATAATAATAAACTACTTACACGACCGTAACCTACGGAATCCATCGCACCCACAAGTCATCTTAGAGATAAACCATATTTGGGAACCTATGTTACTAAAATTTTAAAATAATGCGCGATTAATTTTGACTTTCTATCTACACTTCACACTTCTTTAAAAACAAAACCTTAGATAAAAAAAATCCAACAAACTTTTCCGCGCTATTTATAGCTGTCACTGTACAGATTAAAAATAATTTAACACTTGCAGACCAATTTACTATGTTATTTGTGAGGAGCGGAATGCAATGACATCACAGAATAATTTACATGTTTTAATGTAACAACTGCAAAGTAACTGGATCATTTATGTACAAAGCCTGAAGAGGAAAACGAAAACAAAACGTTGCGGGAAGCGCATTAGTCATGCGATGATCATATTGTAAGAAACTGGGGAAACTACTATCTATACCACTTGCGTCATAGACATCCGAACTCTGAATATTAAATTTCATTACCTCTACAATAGAGGCTCTATTTATCTATGTACTTTTAAGGTAATGTTTGGCTATTAAATTATACCCATAACTAATAATATGGTTCGTTATAATTATAATATTTCAATACTGAATATACAAACGCTCAATCAACTTTGGTGAAGATGCTTATAATGGGTTGTTCGCATACGCTAAGTATCTTCTTCTGAACCTTTCCTAACGTCAACAATAAAAAGATGCTCCACATAAACAAATGACCATTATCACCCACATGAACTAGTATAATGTAATGACCTGTTTCTATCTATTTCCTTATCTTTGTGTGGGTAGATAGATAGGCAGTAGATACCACAGGTAGATGGCCGTTTTCAATGATAGGTATGTAAATAAATTATTATTAAACAGTTACGCCCCAAGACAACTCAGAAGTCTCAGAATCACTAAGGTGACTTAAATTGCTCCATAGTAAAGAATCACCATGCAAAATCTGTACTAAGGAGCGATTTAAGTAACCGTTAGTGACTCTGAGTTATGGCGTAAGACTTGCAAGTAGTATTACCATCGGTCTGGATTTGTCTGGACTTTTAGCCTTCTGACCAAGTTTTTAATTTATCTGACGTCCGGATTGTAAATAGCGAATTACCTAATTGTCTACATTTTTTAAATTTTGCGTTGGTAACTCTACTTACAGTACAGCCGTCGTATCTTGGCGCGTCTGAACTTCGCGCAGAAGGCTGCGCAGTAACATAATTCGGCAATGCTCGGTACGCGGCGTCTTATATCTTAGTCACACGTTAGCATGTTCGTGTCGATATCTCTGTCTGACATGCGCTAAAGTTCGCAAAGACTATATTCAGACGCGCCAAGATACGTCGGCCGTACTGTACAAGTAAAGACTCAACATTGTACTCTACATCGAAACCTTTTTTCCGAATGGACACTTGCTGTTCTGCGAGACTATTAGCCTTTTCAACACGCACAATAACTTTGCTACGACTTACACTCCATTCTCACTCAAACGTCGGGTACCTCCAACACCTGCTACTGCACCTGTAAGCTGATGAATGATGACGCAGCACCGTACCTTTGGGTTTGTTCCTGTCAGCATGGCGCGAGGCTGGCGGCGTGCGGCCCAGGCTCTCCAAGTCAGTATTGCTGCTCTGGTACTGCGGCGTCATGTACTCGTCCACTATCGGAGGTCCCTGGTGATAGAGAGGAGAGTAATGAGAGAAAAAGAAAACTCTTGGAGAATATTTTGTTACAGAATAAGTAAGTGTCTTTTTTGCATCATGCTTTGCAACTTTACAATAGGGGCTGAAGACAGGTACAGAGAAATCCCTGCTTGCGCGAGAAATAGTGGATATCCGGGCTGAGATCCGGTCAAGCAGCTATCGATCTGGAGCAAGTTAAGACAGGCCATAGGCCTGCATTTGCGGACATAGGTCCGCAGTGGACTTCTAGTCTGATGATTGACAGAGATTTGGTATTATAAGAGCATGGATCCCCTATTATACACCAAATAGAGGCTTAATCATCTGATCCCAATGCTAATCAGTCCGGAATTTACTCATCGATTATATCTTTGATTAAATTCAGAAATTTATTCCTGGAAAATTCCGATAGTCTTGTAAAAACGGCTGTACGTATGTATTTAATTATGACGAATTGCCATGAGGCTTCAAGCCATGGATATCTACTAGTTTTATCTGAGATTAGTTACTGAGTTAGTTACTTTTTATTACTTTACTATTTTATTCTACTATTTCTGCAGCCGTGACGCTAAAACGTTACAAGAAAACGTTGCATTATTGTTACCACCATATTTAAGGAAAACACTTTTAAATTTCCTTACCAATTTATAAATAACATTGAGTATGCATTTCAATAACTGCTTAGCGCCTTCCTCGGAGTCGACTTGAAGGAGGTACTGGTCGTATCTCACCGTCAGCACTACAGACCGGGTGTACCTGTGACAACAGAAAGTGTACCGTCTCACTCAAACTGTCTGAGCACGATAGTCACAAAATCCATGCAATAGAAAGAGACGGATAATGCTTAAAGAATCGAAGGGTTATTAGTTACTAGCGTTCTGCCTACCAGTGTGCTTTTCATGAAAATCCGTTGTTGAGTAGTTTTTGCGTGAGATAATAGGAAACATCCATACATCCTCAAAAACCAACTTACACATAATATATCTTAATTAGTATAGGATTCTTAGCATACGCTTTCATTTATGACTTGCAAAAATATATGATTGGTGAGCCTCGTGTAGCTCGGCACAATCAATTGCTCCTTGGACAGGAATAACTTGAGCCTACGGACGTAAAAAAAGAACGGACGTAACCTTGTCGAATCGAGAGTGAAGCATAGCAATGACAGCTCGCTTACGTAATTTTTGATTTGCGATTGACGCAGTATGGTGTCAATGTGTGGGTGTGTGTACTTGTACGAATAGAGAGCAGGTACTACTATGGGTGCTTCACTGAATTTGTTGCTGGGATTACGTCCGTCTTTTTTGAAGTGAAAACTTCTTTAGTACGGGGGTGACTTGAAATTTTATGAAACGATACTGTCCAGTGGAGACTAGAGATGAGTGGAGACTAGAGATAAGTGCAGACTAGAGATGAGTGGAGACTAGAGATAAGTGCAGACTAGAGATGAGTGGAGACTAGAGATGAGTGTAGACTAGAGATGAGTGCAGACTAGAGATGAGTGCAGACTAGAGATGAGTAGAGACTAGAGATGAGTGGAGACTACAATTGAGTGGAGACGAGTTGAGTTGAGTTGATTTTACATTCGTCTCATTATCTTGAAAACAAAATTTTTGAAGGTTTCACTTCTACCACGTGTGAATTGCACACATTTTAATTTTTTACGTCCGTGCTTGAGCCTTATTTCCTTACCTCCTGGTATGCATCTGTATGCACTGCACGATGTTGGCGTACCGCAGGGGCAGCACCAGCTCCGCGCGCGGCGCCGTGGGGCTGGGCGGAGTGCCCGGCGGCTTCGGCACCTTCTGGTGACAACAACCGTATCGTGTAAAATATACTTACTTTATTCACCTTTCCACATCTTAAGGTTGTCTGGAAGAGATCGCTGTATAAACAGCGCTAAAATCGCTAACGATAAGACCACCTTTTGTACCTCCTGTCTACTTCTAGATTGTGTTGTATTCTTTTATTGGTGTACAATAAAGAGTTTAATAAATAAAATAAATAAATATACAAAAAATGGCCAAGTTCGTGGCAGGCCACGCGTAACTAATACAGGATTCCGTAGTTGCTGCGGACGGACGGATGGACGGACGAATATTACGAAAGGTTCCGTTTTGACTACTTAAAAATCAGTGACACGTCTAACTTAAGTAATGAGACCAAAGAGGGAAAGAAATATTAGAAGAGTTTCCAAACTGCACTAAAATGCCTTTTATCGAATTACCTACCTCAGGAGGAGCTGCGACCAACTTTAAATAGAAGTGTAGTTCTGAGGCTATTCTGAGGCTGAGCTAGTGGATTTCCATTGCTTGCAAACCGTAATAGCAGGAAACTGAATTTAAAATTACCTATTCTATATTCATTACAGTTGTCTGGACCACCGGGAAAGAGACCATAGTGCAGGGATGGACAAACTATAGTTATTTAAGTATATTTAGTGAAGGGTATTATAGTTAGTGAAGGGGCATCAAAGCGACCACATTAAATTATGAAAATCTTGGCCGCCAAATACCTTTAGTAAAAGTGTACAATCCTGCCCCCGATAGATTATTTTTCAGAATATTGGCTCGTGTAGGAAAATCCATAATGCAAGCTGACTTACCGTAGCCTGATACGTCTTCTGGTCTTTATAGAAGTAGAGCGCGGTAGATGTGAGGATCATGTAGCACTCGGTCCAGTTCTTTTTACACTTCTTCCCGTTTTCAGAGAACTTGGTGCGTTTTAGAGTGGTTTCCAAAATCACTGGTGACTGGAATCAGAAAAGTAATTACTTTTTACCTTATTACCACTTACTATATTGTTGTTTAGAAATAAACTTGATTCATCGATAACGCAACGTCAAATCCCACAAAGATTGTAATATATAAAGTCCATTGTAGTTTCCTTGTATCTCTTATCACAAAGGAGGGCTTGAAGGTCTTAAAGTCTAAATTAATAGATAATTAAAATTAAGAGATTATCTTAATTATCAACAAAAGGGATGATTGCGATGTTATATTAATTCATCCTGCATTTTATAAACATTGTTTTAAACCTTTTTGTCATGATTTATTCTGGCACATGACCTTACCGAATCCTCCGATAAGTTTTAAGTCTCCTTAAAATAATATGTACCTATTGTGTAGGTATATTAGTATTGGCCACAAACCTCTGCCGGCTGATGAATGAGCATCCTGGGCGCTGGGACAGGCGACCGCATCCTGTGTTTGGGCGCTACCATCGACTTGGACTTCCGGTTCCTGGGGTAGGTCGGCTCCCTCCGCACCTCCACGTCCAGACTGTCTCCAGAAGACGAGGGTGGAAGCTGCAGATAGTTCGGCCTGCGATTGTTGGCTAGCAAGTTCTCTGTTGAGCCTCCTGTAATTGATACGCAGGTAATTAGTGTCTTGGCACATTTGTGACAAACACTTTAGTTACTATTCAAACCGAGAATATTTTATAGTGCTTAGTTTGTTCGGTTGTCTAATATTTAAGACTTTTTCAGATATTTTAGACAGATTGTCTTTAAAGGCAGTTCGGTAGACTGCGATTAAATTAGCAAGGGGAGATTTCTAAACCGACTAGTTGCCATCACATAATCATTCATGGGTAAGTTGCTCCAATTATTCTATGTTCGGAATTTAAGTACAAACATAAAAAAACCTTCACAACCTGACACATGCACTGTTCGCGCGAACCGAGTCGCGCGGGCTATCGTGGTTACAGCCCGGGCGCGGGCAGCGATCGCCATTCGCGACACTCCACCTACGGCGCGGCGGCCACCGCAGCAGCACACCAGTCGCGATTACTATGTACTTGTTATTAAGAACAGTAAATTCTTCTTATGCAATCCGCTTATTCATTTAAGTCCTAAACACATTTGGGCTTCAACATGCACCATCTCTTTTCATATAGTGGAAAATCACCGTAGAAGGGATAAGACTCAAAACCACGAACTCTAAAGCATCTGTAAAGTAATAGTTCGTGGCAATCATTAAGCTCTTGACAAAGCGGTCGTGGTTATCATTTCTGGCAGTTGTCACGATATAGTCGCTTTTCTAGAAGAAAGGGCATTAAACTCACCTAATCTCTTGTTGATCCTGCCGAAAGGTGGACTGTCGGAGTTGGCCTTGCTGAAGCTGCGCTCCAGCTCGCCGCGGCTGCGCTCCGACGTGGGACTCCAGTTCCATGATTTGGCTGGCACGTCTTGGAGAGTGTCCTGGAACCAGATACAGACCATATCGTACTTATTCCACACTAGCTAGGGATAATTAGTACCCTAATGTTATTCCAGATCATGGGCTACTTGTATGCTAAATGTCATGAAAATCCGTTCAGTAGTTTTTGCGTGAAGGACAACCAAACCACAAGTTTGTATAGATCAAACATATAATACTAGCTGTTGCCTGCGGCTTCGCCTGCGGTAGAGATTTATTTTTACAAATCCTGTGGGAACCCTGAACTTTTCCGAGATAAAAAGTAGCCATGTTTTAATCCAGGGTATAGGCTATCTCCATTCCAAATTTCAGCCAAATTGGTTAAGTAGTATTCGCGTCAAAGCGTAAAAAAAAGTTACATTCACATTTATAATAATTAAGTATGATTAGTAGGATTTAAAGTTACATAGATGGGCCACAATTTCATAATAGGCTGGTGCGACAGGTAAAGAACCTGGTTAATAATTAGTTAGTTTTAATTGTCATTGGTCGATGGATACTTAATTTTGGTGATTCTTTTGTGCCCTTCTTTTTTATTCTTTGTTAGTCTTTAATGAAGTGTGTGATTATTATATTATTATGTAGGTATGTCAACATTGCTACTTGATCTACCAACCTGGATTAGTGGAATAGTTTATTAACTAGCCCGAGTTTGCAGCTGCCTTTGAGCTCACGGTTCCATCCTTACTTACATATGTCACATCACATGATAAGAGAGAGAAAGGGGATGAACAACATCCGACAACAATTAATCACATATTATGTTGAAATTTGTGTAATGTAGTTAATTTATGTAATTTGTGGACCCTCCAGTAAGAATCATGTACCTAATGATATACCCTTCGAAAACAATTGCACATAGGTAAAGTTATGCCCTGCTGTCACCTATCACTTATTAGAGCCAATCATTATGCCATGAGCAATCTCAATGAACCAAATGATAATTATAAATTGATAATGATAATTAAATACAAAAAGTATTTTTCCAACTACGCGCTACGTGGCGAATTGAGCCCCTATAGAAATCATTGTCAACATCAAATGCAAATAGTGTTTAAAATTAAGTGCGCCTGGTAACTCTGGGCAACCTAATTTTCGAAGCGATAAATAGAGGTAAATAAGATCCCATAACCAGTATTGGTATGCATCGTTCAAGCGAATATGGACCCTATAGCATAGGAAGCATCAACGGAATACATGCTGTAATTATTTTCCTTGTAGCAAATTAAATACATACCAACTTCAGTTTAATTAATTAACTAGTTTTCAATTAGAACATTATGTTTATTAATAATTAATTTAATTGATAAAGTTCTCTTTGTTATTGAATATTTTATGATCAGTTATAGATCAATTAATCCATACATCCCTGAATCATTGGCAACTAAAGAACTCGTAAGAGAGGAAGTAGAACTTCGGTTACAACTAGCATCGTCTATGTTGGAAAGAGACCCATGCACGTTAGACAGGGATAGACAGATTATAACAGAACCAAATAATAGTTCTTTGCTTACTGCCTCCCACAATACGCACCATCCCAAGAAAGCCACATCACAGAAGCACATTCAATATTAAATAATATCCACATACAATTACCTCTCGAAACCACGTTTTGGTCCGTTTAAACATACTTCACGGGTAATTCACTTCAACTTCAAAATGCACACGAAACATTATTCGCATTTCGCAAACAAACTACATGTCACTGAGTATGAGCACGGCGAACTAAATCCATAAATAAATCAACATGAAAACGGGAAAATATCGTATTTAATTCTATAGACCTCATTGCTATGACACACTACAGCAGAATAAACGCGACATGATGATATTGTTGTAGTGTTGGGAACGTGTCATGTCATTAACATATCGATAGTTTTGAAAATTTGCATTCTATTTTCGAGGATAGAATCATATAGGTACTAATCGATTCGTTGAAGAAAAACTTCAAAGTAAGCTTGCATTTGTTGTAGATGTTTGTTCTAAAAGGTAAGTGTCCTTCTACACCACTTTGGAGAAACCGTTTGAGGATACAACGTCATTATACGGGCCAGTAAAACAGTCATAAAATAACTGCAAATATCGTCATGACCTAAAACAAGTAAATACTAAAAGAAGAACATAAGAAAAGACCAATGACTTTGTTTTTGTTAACCAAACCTCAATTTTACGTCTCCTATAGTCATAATTAACTTTCAGTCAGCATTGAAAGCAAAAATCCTGACATGTACTTAATATTAGTCTAATTCAACCAAGTTATTGCATAATTCTTCTCTAGTTGGATGTGTCCAGTTGACTTTAGCTGGGATTGTAAGGGGAGGAGGGGAAGACTATCGATATAACATTCGCATCCCTATTCCCGTGTTATCAGACTGCGGTCGTCGATTCGACGTTAGGAAACCCTTATC